>JAUMJK010000318.1:3311124-4577248 GCA_033558105.1 Coccyzus lansbergi | reverse complement strand
GGGGCCGGGCACCACGTGCCCCCTTTCCCGCACCACGCCCCCTCCAGCGCCGGGCGGCAAACCCCAAGCCCTTCCCCTCACGCCACGCCCCCCCCGGCGACAAAAGCCACGCCCCTTCCGCAAACACACCCCCGGGTGCATAAGCCTCGCCCCTTTCAGCAGGCCACACCCCCCACCCATCCGCGGCAGAAGCCCCGCCCCTTCCCCGAGAGCTCCGGGAGCCGCGTCGCGACTGGACCTCCCCCCCCCCCCCCCCCAATTCCCTCCCTTTCCCGCCGTCCTCCGCGGCGCGCGTTACCCGCTGTTCTCCCGAGCAAAGGCGGGAGAGCTTCGCCCTCTCGGGGTGAGGCGGAGCTCGCCGGTCCGTGTGTCTGTCCCTCAGCGTTCCCCTGCGCGGGGTCCTGGCACAGGTAACGGGCAGCTGCCGCCTCTCTGCAGCGTGGCGGCCCCCGCGGCACCGCTGAGGCCTCCGCGGCTTGAAATGAACAGGGTCCTTCCATCTCAATTACAGACGGTAGCGCCATCCTTGCCCTCTCGGCGCCTTCAGTAAAAGGAAAACGTGGTTCGTGTTGAGGCAAATTATTATTTTTTTTTTAGGCGATACAATAACTAGAAAACAGCGGTGAAAACCAGTTTTAAGTGATTGAAAGATAAATTTGGAGACTGATAAAGGCCACTTTGCACGTACATGGAGACAAAGCCAACACGGCTGTTTTTGTTTTTTTTTTCTTGCCGTGTGAGCGGCCAGCAGGGGGCGCCGGTTATCTCGGAAGCCGTGTTGCTGGGCTCCCCTTTCCCATTGGTGGTTTCCTCTTGGTGTTAAACTCGTCAGTAGATCAATTTAGTAAATGGTTTTCATGTTTTACCCTGCTGCATCGATAACGAGCAAAGACATGAATTACCTCGTGGAAAATGGAGGGAGAGGGCAATAAAGGATTGAACAGAATACTTCCAGATCCCATATCCTACAAACACTGACATGCAGGAAGAAGTCTGTAAAATTAAACAAACACAAGTTTTTACAAGATTATAGCCTAAAGCATCATTTGTCTCTTTACGTTATGCAATAGTTAAGAAATTTGTACTGAGAGTGCCTGGTATTGTCTTAATTACTGTTAGTCAAATTATTTATAATTTCACTGTTTCTTCGTGTGACTTTAGTAGGTTACAGAGAATACCAGAACAATTAATGCTGCAAATGTTACTATAAATAGATTTGGTACAAAAGTAGAAATTGCATTCCAAGAATGACTCTAGGATATCAAGATGTAGTTGAAATGAAAATATTCTTAATATGTATCTTGAATTCAGTCAAAATAGTTTATTGAACCTTCATTTTGAAGGCAAAATACTCTAGTAGTATTAGTATACTAATTAATTAGTAATGCTCTAGTATTAGCATTAGTAATAGTGAAGTCAGAATGTCACTATTATAAATTGAAGTGATGCAGTTTCAACAAAACACTTGTCCTGATCAAAACAAAATCTTTCAAAATTCCAAAAATTAATAAAACTGTTTGGATATTTTACAGCATCAGCATAATTGCTACAATCCTTTAAAACTGTGATTTACTTGAATCAGCATTTTTTATGAGCTGCTGTCAGAATGTTTAATCTCCTCACAAGTGAAAAAGGAAGTAAGTGCTCAGGTTTAGTTTCGGACAAAATGTATTACAGTGGTCACCTGTATCAACTTTATCCACATAATTAATTAAAATGAAGTGCTTTTTTGGGTTATCTACTATTCACATTTATTAAATATTAAGTAAATAAAAGACATCTCTATTTCTAAGGTAACTGTGTTTTTCTTATTGACCCTTCTTGTCTCTGTGGTCTTGCAGTTGCCATTATTTTATCTCCAGAAGCATTTTTTCAAACTGTCTTCGTTAGCTTAAAAACATGTTAGCTAGTGTAGTTGTATTCCCTCAATACCGAGGAGAAAGCTTTCTTTGTTTCCACTGTCTTTTGAGATCAATAGATGTATATGCCAACAAGAATTAATGTTGCAGTTCGTAATCTCAATTGAAGAACATTTTCCTTTTTTATGGGAATGGTATGACTGCTTCTTAAAAATAAAGGAATAGAAATACAACTGTAAAACTTGTAGGTTTATAAGATAGTGCAAAAAAAAAAAAGGTTTATATAGCAGAATAATTCCAACAGGAGTATAAAGATGGAGAATAGCTGAGATACAATTCTCAGTGAACACAAAATTAGGAAATTAAATAATATTTTTTTAAATGGTGAAGGGCTTTTAGCACTCTGCTTGTCTCTAGTTAGCTGATTGTCTGCTTTCTTATTTTTAGAAGGGATTACTTAGTGCCTACATACATTATTTTATCTCAGATAACGTACCTTTGAGTTCTGTTGCTCATCTCCTTGATGCATGTGATTCCACTAAATGTTTTGTTGCTTTTCTTCTGGATGCGTGGTGATTCAAGTAAATGTTTTCAGTAAATAAGCAGTTTTATCTCCTTCCCTCCTTCCCTCTACTGTTGTATAAACTATTTCCTTTTTGCTTGACTGTTTAACAGGCAACCTGGCAGGTGGTGTCAAAACATGCTCTTCTCACTCAGCATTTGTGTACATGTGGTTAAAGTTATATCTGGTGGGGTTTGTTTGTTTGTTTTGTATCTGCTGTTGCTTTATAATCGGTGTTACCTGTATTGTCTGTACAGGAGTCTGAAAGAAACAAAATAATTTTTTGTTTTGCTTTTCATTTCATGCTGGCAGCCAGTGCTCTGCTATAGTTTTACTAAAGTTGGGATATGTTCACAGAGAGATCTGCAACATCTGTGGTGATGATGCATGAGAAAGAAAAACAGTTTAGACTTTTAGGTCTGCTGAGTTTGAAAAGTTGTGAAATATCCAGTTTTTCAAATAAGCACAATTTTTTGTTTGAAAGACTAATCATGAAGTTCCAAGAGGCCATGGCTAGTTACTTGGTAGTATAGAGTAATATTAAGCATTCATTTAGTGAATGAGTCTGCTTGACAGTAGAGTCCCCTCCTCGTTCCCTTAACCTTGATTTGAAATATCAGGAAATATCAATATCTATACATTTTTTAAATTACCACTGGTAATTCCTAGTTATACCTTATGTGTTACTGCTGCCTTGCAGAATTATTCGCTTTGTGTCCCTGATTTCCACTTGAATCTGTTTTGTGTAAGGTGTTTTGAGTTTTAGTAGTGTTTGATGGTGATAAAACAGATCAGCCTCACTTTACAGGAGAGTATTGGGCAATTAATTGTCAAATTTTGTGTAGATAAGCTTCTAGGTGCTAAGCAGAAGTAATTGTATGAAGTTTACATTTTCCAGTGTACTATTCTGTCTAGAAACGTAACATAACCTGCTCTTCCTAATATAGACTATTTTTTTTTCTTTTCTAACAGAGGTTCTGCAAGTAGGCTCAGTGATTGGACATGGAAGAAGTTTTTAGTTTTGTATTTGGCGGTCAAAGGTCAAAATGTTTTCATCCAATAAATTCATTGAACCTAGGTTCTTGGACAAAAGTGGCAGGTTACTTCTGTGGGTTTGGTAGTTGTATAATATATTGGAAATGTATTATTTCAGGTCTAGCTGGCAGTTGATATCTATAGTTTCTACTGCAGGCCCACCTTTAAAAAGCAGTAGTAAAGGTGCTGTGTTATTGTTTGATGAGGGCAGGATTTTTAAGGCTGTTTTCTTAAGGTTTCTCAGCTAAACTAAGGATCTGTTTAACAATGACAGAATTCTAAAGGCTAAAAGGCAGTGCTCCTTAGGGAAAAAAATTCTCTGTAGCTTTTCAGCATGGTTACTAAGTGTGTTGTTTCTTTAAAATTTTTTGTTAAAACCAGATACACTGCCACAAATTATAGGCATTTTTAACTTAATTCAGTTTTATGTCCTTAAAGATGAAGGTTCAATTGCTTTGATTAATAGTCAAACCTAAAGCCTTCCTGACAATGGCTCTTAACAAGGAAATAGCTCCTAATTCTTTTGGGCAACAACATTTCCTGCTGTCATGGCTTCAGGTTATGATTGTCTTATCTGACAATGAGAAAGGGTATTTGCCTGTTTCATCAACAAAATCGATTAGAGAAACAGTTGAGCAATGACTTGCTTCTGAAAATGTAATTTAGACTTCGAAGTCATTTAGATGCTTTCTGAACTTTTAGTAGCCAGATTGCCTATTAATCTCATGATCTATGGATCGCACTAACCCTCAGGGATACACATGGATGTCTCCGAGGAGTTCTTTCACATTTAACACTGAATGCAACAGTAAACTCCCCCATGTACTCCACTCTTGTTGCCTTTTCTTAATGTTTCAGAATTTATCAGCTAAAATTGTTCAATTATCACTCAAAGGATGATGTTCTTATAAAGAGACTTGCATCTCTGGATTTTACTGATTCAAGATCATCTTAGTCATCTGACTATAATTCCCATCTGTGCATCTTTTCATGTTCTTACTGAGATATTTAGAAAGCCAAGAAAAAATATGTGACTTGCCTAGCAGCTGAATCATTGTATTTTATGTTGAATATCAGTGCTGGCACAGGAAATGCAAGATACTAACTCAGGTCTTTTTGAATGCTTGAACAAGGAAGAGAATTTGTAAACAGTTTGCAATATAATAATGAAATCTTTATCCAGGCATTTCTATAATTTAATAATGTTTTAGATCAGATTGTGATTTGGCGTGTTGGAGGTTTTTCTACTTGTTTTTGGGAACATTGCCTTTCTATAAATTACACATTCTGCAGAAATTGTCTCATAATTATTATTGCATAATATCCGATGCATTATGTTATGAAAAATGCATATATGTTCAAAACCAATTCATGAACAGTTTGTAGTAAATTATAAATTGGAATTGGTTTAGTTGCTGAGCCACATTTGAAAAAAAGGAGCCATAATAAGGTTGTTAACATTTTAAGAGGTTTTAGTTTTTTTAATAAGACTAGTTGTTACACATTCACTCTATAACGATGTCCCATATCCTAGTAGCATTACAGTCCCAGTATCCAAAATTTATCAGTATTTTTATTTGGCTTTGACAGCTGAAATGCTTGGACTAATGAAAGGCTTAGACTAATGGACAGTGCCATTTTTAATGCATAACTCATTCAAAACACACCTTAAGTGAGGAGTTATTCATTTACTTGATTCCTTTGCCAGGCTTTGTATTGATACAGAATCATAGAACACCCAGGTTGGAAGAGACCCACTGGATCATCGAGTCCAACCATTCCTATCAAACACTAAACCATGCCCCTCAGCACCTTGTCCACTTGTGCCTTAAACACCTCCAGGGAAGGCAAGTCAGCCAGCTCCCTGGGCAGCCTGTTCCAATGCCGAATGACCCTTTCTGTGAAAAATTTTTTCCTAGTGTCTAGCCTAAACCTCCCCTGGTGGAGCTTGAGGCCATTCCCTCTTATCCTGTCCCCTGTCACCTGGGAGAAGAGGCCAGCTCCCTCCTCTGTATAACCTCCTTTCAGGTAGTTATAGAGAGCAATGAGGTCTCCTCTTCTCCAGGCTAAACAACCCCAGTTCTCTCAGTTGCTCCTCATAAGGCCTGTTCTCCAGCCCCTTCACCAACCTCGTTGCTCTTCTCTGGACTCGCTCCAGAGCCTCAACATCCTTCTTGTGGTGAGGGGCCCAGAACTGAACACAGGATTCAAGGAGTGGTCTCACCAGTGCTAAGTACAGAGGGAGAATAACCTCTCTGGACCTGCTGGTCACACTGTTTCTGATACGGTGTGGATGCCATTTGCCTTCTTGGCCACCTGGGCACACTGCTGGCTCATGTTCAGTTGTTGTCAACCAACATCCCCAGGTCCCTCTCCTCTAGGCAGCTTTCTAGACAGACTTCTCCTAGTCTGTAGCTCTGCATAGGGTTGTTGTGTCCCAAGTGCAGGATTCGGCATTTGGCGTTATTAAACCTCATGCCATTGGACTCTGCCCAGTAGTCCAGCCTGTTCAGATCCCTTTGCAGAGCCTTCCTACCCTCCAGCAGATCGACACTTCCACCCAGCTTAGTGTCATCTGCAAACTTGCTAAGGGTGCACTCGATGCCTTCATCCAGGTTATTGATGAAGACATTGAACAAGGCTGGACTCAGCACTGAGCCCTGGGGAGCCCCACTTGTGTCTGACCTCTAGCTGGATTTAACACCATTTACCACCACTCTCTGGGCCCGGCCATCCAACCAGTTTTCTACCCAGGAGAGTGTGTGCCTGTCCAGGCCAGAGGCTGACAGTTTCCTGAGCACAGAATGCTGTGAGAAATTGTGTCAAAGGCTTTGATGAAGTCCAGGAAGACCATATCCACAGCCTTTCCCTTGTCCAGTAGCCTAGTCACTTTGTCATAGAAGGTGATCAAGTTAGTTTGGCAAGACCTGCCTTTTGTGAATCCGTGTTGACTGGGCCTGATCACCTGGTTCTCTTGCATGTGCTTCATGACAGCACTCAAGATCACCTGTTCCATGACTTTCCCTGTCACTAAGGTCAGACCGAGAGACCTGTAGTTCCCTGGGTCCTCTCTGTGACCCTTCTTGTAAATGGGCACAACATCAGCCGGTCTCCAGTCCAGTGGAACTTCCCCAGTCTTCCAGGACTGTTGGAAGATGATGGAAAGGGGGTTGGCCAGCACATCTGGCAGCTCCCTCAATACCCTTGGGTGAATCCCGTCTGACCCCATAGACTTGTGAGTATCTAGCTGGGCTAGGAAGCCTCTGACCACCTCCTCTTGGACCATGGGAGCCTCATGTTGCTCCTCTAGTTCCAGGGTTTGTACACAGAGGGAACAACTTTCTTTACAATTAAAGACTGAGGCAAAGAAGGCACTAAGTACAAACTAATCTTTTTACTCACAGCACAAAACTTGTGATCAAATAGTACTATTTTCTTCAAGATAAGAATCTTTATATTGTAACCAGTTTGCACAAAATGTTATCTAATAATGTCTTGTGCCTGTTCTTTTGTAACTACCTTTTGTATTTCCAGTGCATTAAATTTGTGTGGTTTGTACAGAAGAAGCTCTCAAAAAAGGAGGAGAGGGGGCAGAAAAAAAAAATAGCACTAAGAATAATTTTTAAAGTTATATATAGAGCACTGGAAAGAAAAAAGAACAAAGGTACATCAGGGTAAAAGTAGTAGGGATATTTTCTTTTACTTACCTCTTAAGAGAAAGACTGTATTAGCGAGGATACAGAGAAAAAAAACCTGAAGACAAAATACTGGTACTAGCCACATGTAATTGTTATCTCTCAGTATTAAAACTTTATGAAGAGATTCCAAGTAAAATATAGCAGTGTAAGACAGAATTATGCATGTAACAGAAAAATATCAAGCACTTTATAATTTCCATGAACAGGACTTTAACATTTAAAACCATTTCAAAGAGGGCATTAAACAAGGATCAGGAGACCACATGATAGAAATTTTGGAAGGATTTCTGGTGCACTATGTTTACACTTGTAAAAAAAAGTCTGTCATTTTCCATCTAAAAGTGTAAATCCACTGTTGCCATTCTAGAATGAAATCTTTTGAGGATGGTTACCTAGTGAGTGGGGTGAACAATGTCAATCTCAATGACATGTATCCACTAGAAAAAGTGGTTGATTTCTTTACTGCTCTCTTCTCTTCTTAAAGGTACAATGTCAAACTTCCTTTACTATTTCCCTGCTTCTTCTTCTCCCTCCACCTTACGGAACTCTGCAATGATGCCAAATAATTATCTTTCAACTAGTTTCATTCCAGTAGCCTATTTTGGGAGCATTTGGGCTTTCTGCAGGCTGAAGTGATGTTGCTATTTTCCAAAATGCATTTAAATTGATACTATAGCAAAAGGTTGTTACTGAAGCTGATATTGGTGCTTCATTATTTGACCAGTTTCTCATGTAAGTGACATAAACAATTAAATTACTGCAAAACTGTAATTTGTGTTAATTGTGTTTTCAGGTCCCTGAGCAAAATGAATTTCATTACAAGGCTTTCTGCTTTGTGTCTGAGGAAGAGCAAGATGCAACAGAGGCACCAAAGTAGCAGACGACCCCCTGTTCCACTTGGATCACGGATTTTAACTGATCCTTCTAAAGTTTTTGAGCATAACATGTGGTGAGGTGTTTCTTAAAGGCCAAGTTTCATATATTTTTGTATTTTACTTACTATGATGAATAATGGTATCTATGTTTCTATGAAGCAATTGACTGCCAGAATAGACGTGGAAGAGTAGGGCTAAAGAAAACTAAAGAACAGAGAATAATGCAAAACACGAAGTAATACAGAAGTGGTAGAAGGATAGAAGAGCATCTAAATCTATCTGGAAAGTAGAATAATGTCTACCTAAGATATCTGGAAGACCAGGAATTTATATTACTACAGTTCATAACTTAAGAACAAGGAATATTTGATGAGAAGTGGGGAATTTAGAAGCTGCATAGGAAATGATTTTCTATGTAATTTTAAATACTTTTTTGAATTCTGCCACACATAATTTTTGAGAGCAAGGATTTAATAAAATTAGAATAGAGACTGGGTGTGGCTAATGATAACCAATGGGTAATATCATGTAGGAGTAGCAGGTGAAAAGTTTCGGGGATTAAGCTTACTTCATAGAAGTAATCTGCAGTTCTTGCACCTTCCTCAGAGGTGTTCCCTGCTGGTAGCTGTCAGAACTTATTGGACAGGCCTTTATTTTGAAATGAGGTTTTCAACTTACTGATTTTTTTAAAAAACATTAATCTTTTTAGTAGTATATTTTAGTTAATTGATTTGTTTTACTTTCAATCTCAGTTATTTCAAAAGTTTCGCTAAAAATTTTGATGAATAAAAAAGTCTTATGAGAAGAATGTGACACTGAATCATAGAATCACCAGGTTGGAAGAGACCCATCGGATCACCGAGTCCAACCATTCCTATCAAACACTAAACCATGTCCCTCAGGACTCCATGCCTTAAACACCTCCAGGGAAGGTGAATCAACCACCACCCTGGGCAGCCTGTTTCAATGCCCAGTGACCCTTTGTGTGAAAAACTTCCTCCTAATGTCTAGCCTAAATCTCCCCGGTGGAGCTTGAGGCCATTCCCTCTTGTCCTGTCCCCTGTCACTTGGGAGAAGTGGCCGTTACCCTCCTCTCCACAACCTCCTTTCAGGTAGTTGTAGAGAGCAATGAGGTCAAGATTGTCTTCACGTTAATGAAGTGGTATCTTAACTTGTTTTTTTTAGTCTCTAAATTTGGACTTATCTCATTACGTAAGATCTGTACCTAGATCTGCCACCTATTACAGTTTTCTAAACTAGATGTCCCCAAGCTATCGACCCCAACACATACCACCTTAAGGCCAGATCTGGAGTTATATGTACTTCTGTAAATTGCTTGGTTAAGGAAGGTGGAAGCTGACTGGTTACTGTGTTAAGTGCTTAAAGTTTATCTCCATGTTTTGTAAATCTGTATGTGGTGTAGTTTGCAAGTGTCTTCCAGGCTCAGTACTTCCTCATAGGGGGAAAAATTCTTGTGTGAACACGGATTTAAATGTAGGCTATACAGTCAAGGTAGGGAAAAATTTTACGAAAAAGACCACCCTTTTTCCATAACATTGGGCCTTGACAAAACTTTTTGTTTATTTGGTTTTTTAATGTCTTTCCAAATAAACTGATCACGTGTAGCTTCTGTTTTCTTGCTAGTGTTCAGTGACAGTCTAATACAGAATTATCAGACTGTCATGCAGGTGGTTGTGATGGATTGTGAAGATGGGGTTGAAAGGAACAGTGTTGTTAAGAAAATGGATCTTCAAATGAATCTGTAGCTCAAAAGAGAAAACAAGTGAAACTCAGTTGGAGCAGAGGTTGCATGGAAGTGGGAAAGATCTCAATAAATCAGGAACCTGAGTATGAAGAGGGGAAGGTTCTTGGGTCTAACGCTTGCTGAATCAGCAGTGTTCTCACTAGGGAGACAAGGGGGATCAGGATGACTGGTAGTTGAGCTGAATAGTTAATGCATTGTGAGCATAAGAATTTCATCTTCCCTAGCACTGATGTATGAGAATTTATGTCCTTTTGTTTTCCAATTATCATCTTTGGTACTTCATAAAGTGGCATCCTTCTTTTTGCCTATGTAGATTGGCAGGGAGCCAAGAGCTGCTACCATTGCTGCTAGGAATACTAAGCAAATTGAATTTAGGAACTAATGTTTTAGATATTTGCTGTGGTGCTTTTCTGTCATTTTGAGAGAGGAGTAATGAACAATACTAAACATTGGAGCAAAAAATGTCTGCTTTTATCCAGGTTTGTAATTGGCATAGGTTTTTCATTTTGGTTTTCAGAGAAAAATAAACCCTATGTTATCAAACAAGTTAATGTAAAAGGACTAAGTTGAATAACCTGCACTGAAAGTAGCGTTGCTTGATCACATATCAGGCTTGCTCATGTTAACAGCTCCTGGTGTGGTTAAAATGGAGAGCTTGCTTTGCCGCTGTCATTGTTCAGCTTAAAACACTTCTGCATTTAAACACTTCTGTGCTTAGAATTCTTCTGTATTCTGTGTTCCTGCCAGCTCGTATTGCTGAAAGAGCTGCCTCATTTCAAGCATCCAAGCTATGTAAATAGTTTGCACAAGAACTAGGCTATGTCCCCTTGTCTGCAGATTTTGATAGAGAGGCACTGCTGCAGTCCTGTTGTTTGAAGTCTTCCGTGTAGAAATTTCCAGCAAGGAGACGAAAGATCTTTCTTCAGCTTTATGAACTTCCATGGAGGGACAAGAGGGAAAAAAATTGTTAATGGTGATGCTGGACTTAAGGCACCTATTATACTGTGTGTAGAGCCCTTAAGGGTTCTAACAGACACATGATGATGGATTAAAATGGATCAGCTAAAGCTTATACCACAGCGAGTCATCTGTCAAAAGGGCTGACTGTATATTATTGCCATCTGAATAGTCCTGGATTTAAGCTTGCTAGACTAGGTGGTCAAAAGCAGTGATATCAGTGAGGGAGGCAAGTCTTCCCAAGAGGATGGCTGCCTAGAAATGTTTTGGTCATTTGGTTTTATTCTACTACCACACGTCTGTTAGAACCTTGATGCTGCACAGGAACATTTGGTATACAAACAAATACAGGAAGGGGAGAGGCAACCTGCTGGGGACAATAATGAGAAATATTTCAGTAGAGATGCGGAAATCAAGTCTGAGTCAAGCAGACAAATACATACCAATTAGTCTCCCACAATTAGCAAAAGAGGAACAGTGAAGGTCTAACAATTAAATTATCTGTATGTCACCAAGCATGGAACAGGAAGATGCTCGTTAGCTTTTAGAGACAATCAACTCTTTTCGAGTTGGCACCTGTTCCTTTTCCTGTAGTAACCAATGGAATTCTGGTCAAGGGCTTTCAGTTAATTGATTTCGGTAGGATTAGAATCTAATGGATTATTTGAATTATATTACATAATTTAATCTGATTTCTGAAACCGTTCAGACTGGACAATTTGGAGGGACAGCTAATTTCCTTTTAAAAGCTGCAAATAGCACGTTTTTGGGCATTCACTATTGTGGCCTGATCCAAACACAGAATCATCAGGGAAGGTGGTTTGGTCATCAGAGATAGATCTTGGCTTGGTTCTGTGACCATTTAATGGATAAATATAACATTTATTGAACCCCTTTACATAAGTATGGATAGCATAAACTCTGGAACCATTGTGGAACTGCTTCTCTTTTCTTAGGAATGTCTGATTCTTTTATCTAAATGTTTCCCATCTCTGTTCCTCCAATAAGAAAGATCCTGTCCATCAATTCTGCCTATTCTACTTGAATAGGCAGATTATGCTGCCTGTTTCAGGAACAGCCGATTTCTTTGCTAAATAGTCTTTGTTCCTCATTATAAACAATAGTAAGGCGAGAAGGTATTTGTTGATAGGTCTGTTATTATATCTATTATAGCTAAACACAGTCCTAATGGGACACTCAGAAACATTCCTGTAACACATACATGTAAATCCTATTGTTAAGACAAAAAAATGCATACTACCGCAGCCTTTTTACAATTGGAAGATTTTCCGTAATCACTTGAGTTTTATCTAACTAGTAAATTAATTAATTAATTTTAATCTATTATACACTGAAACTTATTTTTTAACTGTTAGTCTTGTGGCCATTTGCTTGCATTCAAAAAGAAAATATATTTGAGAAAGCATTAATTAATTTGTGACTGTTTTCTCTGGGTAAAAATAGTATTAAAAATCCTGTTTAAAGGCTGTCTCTTCAACTGCCTTTTACAGGGACCACATGCAGTGGTCACAAGAAGAGGAGGAGAATGCCAAGTTAAAAGCAGCAGAGAACTCGCTTGTGAAAGTCCAGTGGGAGGACCAAGGTAACAAATGCATAACAACTTGGAAAAACATCCCATTTTAATGCTATTTATTAAATCTTTTAAAGGTGCTTTAAAATCCAGAAACATTCTTCTGCATTCTAAATTTGCTGCTTAGTGGGTTTTTTCCTCCTCTGTTGCCTCAAAAGATTCTGTTTTTCTAGCAATTCCATTACTTGAGCAATTTTGCATTTGCGGGCAACAAATTCTATCTAAACAAAGTAAAACAGTGTGGTGCAGTTGTAAGTTCTGGGTCCTTTTGCTGTTCTTCAGAATAAACTCTTACCTTGCAGGACTGTTGCTTCATTGAAGGGAATTCATTTGTAGCAGCTGGGATTCTGGGGATGAAAGTTCTCACATATAATATTCAAATGCCTTTTAGTGATTTGTGGGCTGTTCAGAGAGCTAATGTTTGTACACCGCACCATATTTCAGTTAAATGCTGTGAAAGTTGCACTAGTCACAGCTGGGCCAAGCTTGCTGCCTTGCCCAGGCTGAGCTGGGAGTGCTTCAGGAAGCAGCGTGTTCACTTTGTGTGGAAGGCGTTCCAATACATCATGCAGAATCTGCTCTGTAAATGGTTAAGAAATTTTTTGCCTGTCTTCAGAAGGGAAACTTAACATATCCTGAAGAATGTTAGGTCTAGATTCAAATTGACAGACTAAACTCTAGGATAGTTATGTATGGTAAAGCTGAGTATCAGCTTGATGGTAACAGAGAAGACTGAATTCTTAATTTGTTCCTTTATTAGAAAGATGTTCTGAAAACCATAACTTGGGTGTCTTGGGCCTCAATTTACTTAGCATGTCTTGAATGTATCAAATTAGGTAGTATCATTATGATCCTGTGCTCAGCTTCATTGATGCAACTAGGACAAGTGTTGGAGTTTACTTAAATTAGCTGTGAATGTGTCTTGGATTGTATGCCATTCGTCACTTTTGAATGCTCTGGGTTTGTCATTCTGCCCTTTTCTGTTACCTCTTGCTTTCTCTATCAAAATACAGGAGTACAACGTTTGGTTTTCAAAAATAACATTTAATATTTTCATTTGGTTTGTATAAGAAATTGAAAAAGAGCTCATAATTGGAAAGTAAGCTGTATAACTACGTGGCTCACAGAACCTTTCATTCTTCATCTACAATCAATTAGAAGTTAGTTTGTGCTGGTGAGAAATGGAATAATCAGGCATTTGTCTCTTGCCAAGAAATACAAGAATACAAGGACATTTCCTATGAATACTCCTCTGTTCAGAACTTGAATAGGTGAGCATTGCTGATAGTGTTCCTTTAGAAAGCTTCAGCTTTATTCTGCAAGTGAAAGTACATTTTGTCCTATTTGTGTAAACAATGAACTAGACTGAAGCTAACGAGCAGGTTATTTTAGGGCCTTGGATGCTACAGTAAGGGGAAAAAGACAAGACAGATTTCAACAATACTATTATGTCACTGAAAGAGAATAGTTCTGGTGAGCCTGGTTCTAACTAGGGAAGTTAAACTGAATAAACTCATGATACCACCTTTAGGAATTTGATTTTTCTTATTAGCATGTCCAGTTTCTTCTCAAGCATACCTGTTAATATTGAAAGAGTCTGTTAAGAAGAAAAATCATTTGGCTAAGTAAGGGATTTTTTTTCTCAGAAAATTATATGTTCATTAGTTTTGCAGTTTTTAGATGCCTTGGAAAATTTGGTAGTCAGGCTACTTAAATATGCAGAAAATTGATAATAATACTCTGCACCTGGTTATTACATGGTGGAGCAGGCAGTGAAAGTATGGAAAGTAAATTCTTTCACTTGAACTTACGTAATACTCTCCCAATATGGTCGGAAAGGCTGACTTCAGCCATTGCTTTCCTTCAGTTCTGAAATCTGAAAAGCTTAATGGGAATTTTAGTGGTTCTCAGCAGACTTGTAGAAAAGTAGTGGCAGTAACCATAGATGATAATGATTTAAGAACCTTTTCAGCAGAAGATTTGTTTTTTATAGTGAAGCTGAGCACTCTGTGTATGTGCAGCATACACTGCTGAAATCTGATATATAGGGCCTCAATCAGCTCTACACTTATATTATAAAACAAGTCTGTACAATTACTCTGCATGGCTGGGTGCTGCCCTTTAATAATACAGTTGGATGTATTAAATGTTAAATTTAAAAAATTATGCGGATTTCTAGGACAAGGCATTCTGCCACCTCCTTGCCACTTCCCACAGCCTGTCTGTGTCTCTAATGATAATTCTCAGCCTTGTTTATCTTTGAAAAACTGTAGCAGTTTAGGAAATAATATGTTAAAATTTAAGTGAGAGTAGTAGGAGAAATGCACCATGTATATATTCTGTGCCTTTATATTACAAGAACTAATGGGTCGGTGTAAGAGAATAGGGGCAAAATAAAAAAAGGAAACACATTACATGATACAGACTTAGCAAGAAGTGCCAAAGGTAACAAGAAACAGTTCTGTACATGCTTTGGGAATGAGGGGTAAAAAAAAAAACCACAAGAAAAAGATTTGGTTTGATACTTGGGTGGGATGAGGAAAGGAAACCCATCAACAAAAGGGACATCGAAAAAGCTGTAATTCTTATCTTTTTATCAACCTTGCTTTGAAAGAGTTAGCTGCAGCTCAGTGACTAGAACAATTAGTGCTGGTTAGAAGGAGGAAAGATCTTGTTCTCCTACTGAGAAATAACAGGTTACCAAGTACATCCATAGAGTACATGGATGACTGGGGAAGCTGAGAAGAGTGTATTTCCTTTTTATAAAAGGCATATAGGAAAAGAGAAGAGCCAGATAATTAGTTTTAATTCTTGGAAAAATGCTGGAAGAGATAATCCAGAGCTTGAAGACGCTGGGTTTGGAAGAAAAAAGGAGATGAATGCTGGCCAACAAATGTTTTTCAAGAATAAATCATGTGAAATCAAGCTAATTTCCTTCTTGGAGAAGGTTAGAAGCCCTGGGGATAAGCAGAAAAACAGCAAACGTCCTGAAATTTATCCTTAGTCAGGCTTCTGACTTGCTTTACTTGACATTTTCATAAGCAAGTTAGGCAAGCTAGAGGTAATGAAACTGCTTTTGTGTTAATGAATGCCTAGAGAGATCCTTTCAGAATGGGAGGCTTTGCTGGGCTGAGAAGCATTTTGTTCCATGTCCAGTTTTGCGTGGTATTTTCTTTAGTAACCTCAGGAAATGGGAGACTTGAAGATGATATTGAGGGAAGAGATGTTTCGAGAGTGGTGAAGGACAGGATTAGAATTCAGAAAGATCTGGACAAATGTTGGGGGAAAAGGGATCTGAAAGTTATAAATTTGCTAAAAATAAATGCACGATACTTTGCTTAGGAAAAAAAATACCAGGTTCTGGAACAATTGGCTAGGTAGTCATTTTGCAGAAGATCTGAGTGTTGTGGTGAATCAGCAGCTGAATCAGCAGTGGCATGCTGTTGCAAAATGGCAAGCTGGGAGTTATAAACAGGGTTACAAGCCTGTAAGCCTCATAGAATATTCCTTTTGCTCTGCATTGATAATGCCTTTACCAGAACACAGCACCAAAAAGTAGTAAAATAAATGGAGAGAATCTAGAGAAGAAAAATGAAAATTCTCAGTCATCTAAATGCCATGACTTCTGTGGAAAGCCAAAGACAGTTTAGATAATCTAGAAAAGAAATTGTTTATGGGAGACACGGTAAAAGACTTCAGATAAGTAAACAGGTGTTGCTAAGAGAAGTGAGGAATTTTTGCTTTATTATGCTATGGGACAAGAATTACTGGACATAAATTACAATAAGGAATTCCAGATTAGGTAGTGGAAGAGATTTCTAACTGTACAGATGGTCAAGGACAGTAATGTATTACTGATGAAAGTTGTCAAACCTACCTTAAAGGTGGTATTTTAGGAACAAGAGCTGGACAAATTTTTGTGGAGAGGGTTATGAATTCCCTGTGTGAAATCCCTTCCAGTACTATTCTTTGATACTCGGTTAGAATGTTTTATGAATTCGAAGTTTACACAAAGGTCAATTCTAAGACTCTCTAAGGTAAGAAAACCAATATGTTGCTTCTGACTGTATTGTTTTTTGTCTAAACAGCATTGTTGGACAGTTAAGAGTGAATTACTGTCTATTGGCTATGCAGTAGCATTCATCACTCCAATTAACAGAACTGGATTTCTAATCAGTGGGGTTTTTTTGAGAGATGATGAGCTACCAACGAAGTTGCAATTTTTAAATTGTGAAATTAATTTCAATTTAATATTTCTTAAATAGAAAAAAATGGAGAATGTTTAATTTAAAAGATGCCTTGCTGTCATAATTTGAGGCATGAAAGCTTGCCTAAGCAAATTATGATTGCATGTTTTGGTGATACTGTTCTATTATGTCACTATATTTGAAAAAAAAAGATGATACAGAAAGCCTGTCTGCCCCATCCGAAGTGACATAAAATCTAATTAAATCCTTATAGGAGTTATTTTGAGAACATGTTAAGGTAAGACCCCAAGCCCATATGTTTGTATTTAAATGTGTACAATGTGGGAAACTATGGGGTTTTTAGACTGTAAATTTGGGATCCAAATTCAATGTTGCTTTATTATATCTTGTAGCTAAGTTCATAGTCATGTGTTTTGTTTTAATTTCAGATAAATATGAGAGAGAAGCTAGTAAATATTGGAATGAATTTTACAAGACTCATAAAAGTAACTTTTTCAAGGATCGGAATTGGCTGTTTCTGGAGTTTCCAGAAATTCTTCCAGAAAGAAAGAAAGAAGAGTTGAAATCAGAAGGAAGATCTTCAGAAAACACAAAAATGAATAGTACAAACAGTTTTTCACCCAAAAAAGAGATTTGTGAGGAAGGAGAAAAATATTGCAGGAAGAATTATGAAGATAGTTCTACTTCTGATCAAGGAAATGCATGTAATAAAAACCAAGCAGAATCACTTACTGACAATCCACAAGGTGCAAACTATGGAGAAGAGCTTGGCAGTCTAGAATCCTTCCCTGGTAGTGGTGCCACTTATAGAATACTAGAGGTAATGCACTGCAAATGTTCATGCAGAACTTCACTTAATTGCTCAAAAGTGTGATGAAGACAGTAACTATCAAGAAAATAAACACTTAGAATTTGACATACTACATTTATTTATGGTAGAAAGTTTAAGAGAAACCTAGGATCTGGGCTCTGTTTTTCCTTTAAAGTTTCTCTCAAATAAGAGTTTTGGTCAGATTGGTGGGGTTTCCCCAGCCTCCAGTGGAAGTGGGGTTTCATATTTCCCAAGGAAAGTTATGCATTAAATTGCTCTGTTCTTGAAGTACTCTGCCTTAAAGTCCAAGTACTTGATGCATTCTTGCCAAATGGTGAAATTGGACAAAATGTTGAGTTTTCATATGCAGTTTGAGAGATGGATTCTCCCTTAACATGAGAAAGACATTGAGTACAAAAGGGATCTTAGAAATTATTTGGGAATTGTCGTTTGAACTGTTTATACCTTTTCTGTCCAACATTTTCAAGTTCAGTGGATCCTATCCACCAACTAATTTAAGAAAAAAAGAAAGAATACAAGGTTTTATTTGCTTATTTATTTTACCTTTTTATTTCTCTCTTTTTTTTAGGTTGGTTGTGGTGCTGGAAACAGTGTCTTCCCTATTTTAAAAGTTCTATGGTACGTAGTGCTGGATTTTAAAATGCAAGCAGTTTATTCTTTTGTTCTTTGACTTCTTAAAATATTGATGCTAGGCCAGTGCTGCAGGAAATGTTGAGTGGACTATTTTACAGTCCTGAAATTCTGACTGGTAGTAGGCTACAGATAATGTTGACATACTACTCATACTTGTCAATCCTACTCTTGGGGGGACCATATTTGCTGACAAGGTTTGTCTTTAGGTGCATTCAGACTGATTTCATGTAGTTAATCTCAAGCCAGTCAAATATTCTCGTGTCTTATATGTCACCATAAAGCTACCAAATACCTCTTCAAAAGGCCAAAATTAGAAAGAGTAGATTTTGGCATGTGATCTACTCATAAGAAATTGTATTATTTCTGAATTTGTCTGGTAGTCTTTGTCATATTGCTTCAGGTTTTAGTGTCAAGGAAGGCACAAGTCCTGTATTGCATTACTTAATTCCTTGAAACATCTTAATCTACTTAGCTTCTGATTTCAGAAAAAGCTGTTACGACAGTATGTCCTCCCTTCCATATAGGCAGGAGGGTTTTATTGGGAAGTCTGGTTGAGATAGATATCTTTTTATTTGTGCCTCCAAGAGCTTGAGTATGGCACAGTTGGTTATTCTATAAATGAATTCTGATTGCTAGCATCAGCGCTGTACAAAAAATACTCCATTTTGCAGATATGGAAACAGAAAGTGAAAGTCTAGTGATGCGCCAGGGTCATACATGAAACTTATTAGTGTTAGTAATGCATCTTCATTCTACAGTAAATGCTTTGTTTTAGACAACATGTAATGAAAGGGGAGCCCTGTTTCAAGTAAAAAGTTCAGAAAGTAACACTACATAGGGAAAAGATATCAGGTGTCTGTATTAAAAAAGATAAGATAAACTTCCTATTTTTTCCACAGGAGTCATTAGTCATAGGTTGATATTTCTGAAAATTAAGAATCCAGTCAGTTAGGTACTTTTTCTGGAGATCTTTATTCTTATGCAAATCCTTCAGTCAGTCACATTGGTTGGTACAGTGAACAGCTCATGCATTTGTCTCATATATGCCCTGATGGAAACATCTCTTACCTCTTAGCAGTCCTAACTTTATAGCACAGTTTGGTTTACTCTGATTTTAATAATGTAAAAATTGCCTTTTGTATGCATATAAAAAGAAGCCAGTGTCAAGCATGAGTATAGCCTGGCTACAAAAAAAATTTCCACTTAGGTTTGTAATGTAACTTTTAAAGTCCTTCCTATTACTACTTTTAAATAGAACACAATAGAAATCACCATCCAGATCAAGGTATGTCTTTGTTTTAAGTTGACTTTCTACACAGTTACTATTTTGCTCAAAAAAAATTGAAATAACATCCTACTGATTCAGTCAGCATAACCTTTTTAAAGAACTGACTGGATCCAAAGGCTGGCTGCTTATCCATGCTAAATACCTAAACTAATCAACTCTCATGGTGGGCACAGAGCTGACAGAGGTTTTGTTCAGCAACAGGATGGAATATATTTTGGTCCACCAGGGTTCTCCTGTTGAGCCTTCAGCTGTGTATACTATTAGATCTTCTAGGCACTGCCAGAGGTTATTAATTTCCTTTCCAAAGAAACTGCCTGTCCAAAATCTCAGATTTTTTTTTTTTTTGAGAGATCATGAGTTGACCACGGGTCGTCCCTCGGCAGGTTTTGAGAAGCTTGCTCAGTTTCTCTCAGAAGTGAAAATAATTTATCCCTGGAGTTACTCGTATCTGATAAATGGTATGAGGAAATTTGCAGCTGGCTTAGTCTTGGATGGGAAAGGAAGGGAAAACAGCAATACAGGAAATTCTTATTCATCTGGACTTGCAAAACAAAGGGGATAATGGAGGGAACCAACCAATACTGCTTAATCTAATCAACAGCACAGCAAGAAGGCACATGGGAAACAAAACCTCTACACAACTATGGATGACTTCTGCAACAGCCCACCCCTGCCCAAATCATATTGCTAATTAAACTGCATATGTGGGCTAATGATAGAGACTTAATGCAGTGCTTCAGTAAAAAAATGTGACCTATTAAAGTGCATTTATGTAATACAGCACCAGGACATTGTCATCAATCCTAGCAGCCCTCTGTGACCTTCTTTGTTTTCACTTCCTCCCTGACAAGGCTATATTTCTCCTTTTTTATACTAACTGCCTGTTGATATTCTTATGAATTTATCTGCCCTATTGGTTCATTACAACCTATGTAGCTTTCCATGCGCCAGACATCAATAAGGCATGCTTGATCAAACCTGTGGAGAACCCCAAAAGGCCCTCTATAGTTCCTTGAACACTGATGTAGACTTTAATCTTTTACAGTAACAATTTTTTAACTGATGTTGGGTTTGTTTTCCTAGCAATACACCTGGAACCTTTCTATACTGTTGTGATTTTGCTTCAGGAGCAGTGGAGTTGGTGAAGGTAATTCATATCCTCGCTTTAGAGTACCTTGTAAGCCTGTAATTCAGGAGGCTGCCAGGAAGCCGTCTTCATGAAAAAGAACATGATGGCTTTGACAACTTTTAACTGAAGTTTTCCATATTCCAAAGAACAAAGTCTTACTTTATGCAGAGAGGAATGAATACCATCAGTGAGCTTGCTTCTCAGCTTGAGTAAGATACCAGACAGAATAGGCTTTTATATTGGATGTTTTACAATGCTGAATAATTGAAGAAAAAAAGTTTCTTGAGTCACAGTAAACGTATTAACTACTAACTGTTCTCTCTGTGCCTCTTTTCATCTTTTTCCTGACAGTCACATTCGTCCTACAATTCAGCCTGGTGTTCTGCCTTTGTTCATGATGTGTGTGATGATGCTTTACCCTATCCTTTTCCAGATGAGATCCTGGATGTCATTCTCCTTGTCTTTGTGCTGTCTACTATTCATCCTGACAGGTAAATGAAGACTAAAGGGCAAAGCAAATGGGTTAAATTGGTTTTATCACTGGAGATTTTAAAGATGATGATCAATCTTTAATTTATTATGTAGTAAGCTCCAGTATATATAAATCAAGGTATTTAAAATGCTTTTAAGAAAAAAGCTGGTCAGGCTAATTCATTAGTGAGCCTCCTGTCTCCATGAAAACACAAGGGTTATATTGTAACTAAATGCATCCCTATTAAAATAAAATTACATATTAAAAACCAGACTCTAATCTTCTAGAAGGAAATTATTTTTAGTATCAAAACAAAACATTCATGATTTAACACAGAATCATAGAATCACAGAATAACCCTTACAATGTTTATGATTCTGTGATTAAGACTTAGGTTGCTGATTTAGCCACACACAAATGCTTACATTACAAAGGCCTTTTAAACCAAAATGTATTCAGAATTTTGTAATCTATTTGGATTAAGAAAACTTGATATAATTTTCAGGGATAGTTTTATGTAGAGTGCTGTTAGCCTTGTTAATAATGTCTAATGAACCAAACTTTATGACTGGAGGCTGGCTGTTTGTGAAAATGCCCTTTTTTAATAGGAAAATGCAAAAGCGAGTGTGTAAGTTAAACTTCTTGACTATTCCTTTAACCAGATCGTATGAAGGGAAATGCATGTTGTATATGTGGTAATACATTTATTACTTTGGGAATGTCATTAAAATGGGCTTGGCAAGCAGAAAAATATTTGCTTGAGTCTGATAACTGTTTCCCTGCCTTAGTAATTAATGATTAGCTTTACAGAAAAATCTTCCACATATAGGATATTACCCCTTCCTGTTTGTTCAGAGATGAGCACATGAGTCATGCAAAGCCTGGGTCCAGATTTCAAAAGCAATTCAAGCAGTAGATTTCAGATCTCTAACTGCAGTGATGCTGCCAGGAAGAAATTGGACAATAGACGCACATTCATTCAATCACTTAGCCTGGAGAAGTAGTAATCAGAATTTCTGTCAGAATTTCTGTGGATCTTTCCCTTTTATTCACTTGAGAATGTGTTGGTCTTTTTTTTCTCTCCCCATGTCAGCATCTAAAGTCTGACATGGTTGCTTTTGGGTGTGCGTATATGTGCACATAAAGATTTCAGTGTAATTATCTGTGTTGTAAGACCCACTTTCCAAAGATTTGTTAGTTATTACTGTCATTTCATAGAATTAAAATGACTACATGAATGCAAATGTAATCCAGATTCATCTTGCTCAATATACATTTTTTTTTCTGGAAACTTTGAAAGTGGGAAATGAAAAAGAGCACCAAGAGAATCACGGTGCAGAAATTATGTACTTCAGAAACCTGGAAAATATACATGGGAGGCACACCTTGGTATCTGCCACCATTGTTACTTAGTGATTTCTCTCCAGGCTGTTGTGTTTGTTTTTTGATAATTGCTACTCTTGTACCCCATTTTTAACACACTTTTATTCTGTTACAAGGCCCCTCTTAAAGTTTGTTGCAGAATTTGAGAGGGATTAAACTTTATTCAAACTACATTATTAATGTGTTCTAGTCCCATGGGATGAGATTTCTCAAAGCACTTTCACATTTTCTGCATGTACTTTTTTCAATGTGCACAAAACTTAGATTTGTATAGGCAAAATCTGTAATCTGCCCGTCTTGAACAGTCTCCAATTCTTGGGTAGTGCTGCCTTTTCTCTCTGTGGCAGCACACTTGGTTGCCCGTTTTGAGCACAAACAAAGAGGACAACCCTAAAGGGACTTGGCTTCCCCTGAGGGAATTCCATGCTTAAGAGTGTATGCTGCTTTTGTTCTTGCGTGTTTGTTTGTAGATATGATCTTATTTTCAGTTGAACTGCCTCCGAATTCTATCCCTTAAAAATTAAGGCGGGGGCTTGCACTGCTATGGAGTGAGGACCAAAGACATTAGTGCTTGAGTTCTGACATTCTTGGGGCAAGGGGCTAAGGCCACCTCAGAGACAGGTATAGTGTAAAGATGTTCTCTTGGTACACCCTAATGGTAGACTGATTTTGTAAGGTTAAATAGTACTTACACTTCTTTAGCTCTTTTCGGGTACTGCACCCTGCCTTGCCTTTCTATTAATTTTGTATTCAGTCTGGCTCCATGTCTTCTACACAGTCTGTCTGCTTCCCAGGGGGAGGAGGGATTGAATTAAGGAAGTGGATTTTTCTACCTTGCAGCCTGCCAGGTGCAGACTGCCTTTTTTGATCTTTCATAACTGTGGAAAACTAGAGCCCTATAGTTTATTCTGAAGGAGTGAGGCATACCCAATCCATTATTCATTAGTAACATATTTTGCAGAGTAATGCAAATGTGTTTATAAGAAGCTCCAAGGTAAGGTTAAAAAGAGAAATGAAGATGCTCTGGTTTAGTGAAAGGAAGAGTAGTGTGTGTGGTACTTACTCCTATCATACCTACGGCAGGCTGTTGCAGTCTTGATAAGGAAAAGCTGATGTTAAATACCACAAAGATTCACAAACTTGTCAACATTTTGGAGGATGCAGATTTTTCTTTTGTAGCTAGCAATATCTCCAGATGGGGTTCTGCTAGATTCGTCTTCTGAGGTGCAGCTCAGATTCTTCTTTCCATCCTCAACTGTGAGGCATGGAGATACTGATTTAGTGTGTGACTAGTACCTCCATCAAGAAATCAGGTAAATACCATCTGCCTGACAGGCCTTTGATTTGCTTTGTGCAGCAGGAAGGCTCAGTCTAGCTTGCTGATGCACAGAGCTAACTGTTCATTCTGCATGACCTCAGATTGCATCAGGGGAAGTTCAGATTAGACATCAGGAAAAATTTCTTCACCAACAGGGTTATTGGGCATTGGAACAGGCTGCCCAGGGAGGTGGTTGAGTCACCACCCCTGGAGGTGTTTAAAAGATGGGTAGATGAGGTGCTTAGGGGTATGGTTTAATAGTGGACAGGTATGGTTGGACTTGGTGATCTCACAGGTCTTTTTTAACCAAACAATTCTATGATTGTTTGTCATGTATCTAGCTGTCCTATGTGACCCATATACTCAATCTGTGTTTTATCCATCCTTGAGGTCTTCTTGAAGTGAAGGGAAGGGGCCTCTTTTCTCTTTCCAGAATGTTAGTTACATTAGAGACTTTTTTTGTCAAGTTCTTCCTGTTCACTAGTGCCTGGCCTTTTCATAGTAAATGTAGACACATTTTCTCAGTGAAGTTTCAAAAATCTATGTATATTCCAACTATTTAGATATTTACTATAAACAGGTATGTTTACAAATTTTACCTGTATCCCATCTTTTTTTAAGGATGCAAGGAGTTGTAAATAGGTTGGCTAAACTTCTGAAACCTGGAGGAATGTTGTTATTTCGAGACTATGGAAGATATGATAGAGCTCAACTTCGTTTTAAAAAAGGTAATAATACTTGGACCCATTTGTACTTCACTGTTCATTTTAATTCTTTTTTGGAAAAAAACCCCCACACATGCTTTTTCATTACTGTTCTAATTTTTTAGGTCATTGCTTGTCAGAAAATTTTTACGTACGAGGAGATGGAACCAGAGTGTATTTCTTTACCAAAGGTATGAAATAGTGTAGTTTTATAGAAAGGGTAGAGTGTTTCTCAAGGCTGTTTGGGTTGTAAAAGCTGATCTTAGAACAGAAATCTAAATAGAGTTTTATTTGCTTTGTAAAAAAAAAAAAAAAAACCACTCTGTTTTTATGAAGCCCAAAGCTAACTGTGGTATGAAAAATCATTCCCTTTATGTGTGCACTTGCTGCATCTGGGGCCCTGAAAAATTACTAGCAGACATCACTGGAATTCCTCTTCGTCTAAGCATCTTATGTCTAGTGGTGTGCTCAGATTCTGTTATTTAAAGAGATAATTAATTTCTTTGTTAAAATTGAGATAAACATGCTTGGAAGGACAGTTAGTAGCAGTGCTCAGATAGTTTGTTGTGCCGTGTTGATGAATCTGTACTGTGAGTCCGCTCTTCATGCAGGAACTAAACTGGAATTCCTGCTTGTGGGTACTGTTGCTTTTTGCCCATTCGCTCGCTTGGTTCTGTTGGCAGTCTCCTTAGACTAGTATATTTTAGCCCAACTACTGGAAACTGTGAAATAGAGCATCACAGTAGTTCATTCCTGTTTTCATTTTACACTCTTTGACTCTAAGCAATAGAGATGGATCAGGATTTTTCCCAACCTGGGTAATTTTAGAAGTGAGAATGAAGATCTGGGACATATATGGGAAATCACTTGAATTCAAAGAGCATTCATAGTTTTTAAGTGCTTCTATTGTTCTTACTCATGACAAAGAAGCTTAAAGTGGTGTCTGATAAGGACAAAATTATGTTGGCATTAATGTGTGGATTGTCATTTGGCAGGTGAAATATCTTTATCTTGATAATATGGAGACAGTGACTACCTGGCTTGCATTTGGTTTTCTTTAACTGAGGCATACTGAGCCCTCTTAAGAAAGGAGATCTATGAATGCCATGAATGATACTCAATGTGGTTCAGGCCTCAGCATAACATTTTTTTACTGTAATATTAACGGAGAGCTGTGAACACTAATTTGTAACAGAACACTTACAAGCACTTTCCTTGATCTGCCAAATTACAAACCAGATTCAGTTCTATCTTTGGTTGAACTGAAGGTTGTCAAATACTGCATTCTACAAATGTTTAGGTTTCTTTTTTTTTTTTTTTTTAATTGCAATAATTCTTCATATGGGAAAACAGATGAGGTATGGAACATGTTCAACTTGGCTGGATTAATCGAAGTACAGAATTTAGTTGATCGACGATTGCAAGTAAACAGGAAGAAAAAAGTGAAAATGCAGCGAGTTTGGATACAAAGCAAGTTCCAGAAACCATTGCCACACTCTGAATAATCCTGAAAAACCACGGAAAGGCACCCTTATAGATAATGGTACCGTGAACTCCAGAAACTGAAGCAGATTTGAGTATGTATGTTTCCTACAATTCTTGTGCTAGCCACTGAAAAGAAGAAATATATTGAACTTGAATCCTTTCCTGGATTTTTTTTTGTAAATATATGTTGATGAAAATGATCTGGAAAAAAAGAAAAAAGCATTTCTGACTTCTGCTTTATATGCAATAAAGGGGTATGCTTTAATCTATTTATAACTATGACCAAGCACTATTTTACTTCCTTGAATATGAATAGTCAGTAAATATAATCATGTATCTTCTTCCTGTTGAAATTCACAATATGTAAAAAGTTTTAGACTGAAGCATAATTGTTTCAGAGATACAGAGAAACAGAATATCTGTTCTCACTGTCATTGCAGACTGCCGTGTTAATTTCTGAGTCTTGTTTCTTTTAACCACTGTGTGTCTCACAACTGTGTTTCCTCTTTGGGTGAAATTTCTTGATGCATAAATAACGAAGACAAAAATCTCTTAATGATTTGCATATAAGTTGTTATTTCATACTAACTGCATGTGATGTGCACAGGTATCAGATCAGTAAATGACTGGCATCTCCCATTGTGATTGTCCTAATCAGAGCTCTGAGTCTCCCCTTTCCATCTATATATTCATCAGAAACATGCCAGACTCGAGTTTCTATAGGAGCTTAGAGACACACACATCATATTTAAAGTTCCTTTGGTTGTAAGCTGAACATCATGTAGAAAGGAATTGCCAAAATGCCAAAATAGTTCTGGAACTAAGTAGTGGTTAACATTTGCCTGAATAAATACATGCATTATTTTTATCCTATGTCAGATACATTGGAGAGAGGAGTAAAAAGAGTACAGAGTACATTTTATTAATAGCATTATGGGGTAATGTAATCAGACTAAGATGGCAATCTGCATGGCAGCTGAGATATTTTTGTTGTTTACAGACAGAAGTTGGTTTCTTAGAGCCTGGGTGTTATGAAAAAGACACAATAGGTTTTGTCCTGACCCTGTGGAAATACGGTAAAATAACACGACTATGCTAGTATGTAAAGTGCTTTTAAGTGGAAAACCAAAATGCAAGCACTGTTGTTGGATGCAGACCATGATAGCTGCTGACCTAGTATTTAAAGATGCCACTTCTGCTATTTAAGTCTAATTTTACAATCAGTTAGCTGCAAGCATTAGAAGGCACTTCAACAAGGATATAGAATGCATGTTATCTATAACACATGTGGGTTTGAGTGCTGTTAATATAGTGACACTCTCAAAATCTCTTATCTTGCTTTTGTTTTAGTCTGAAGGGTAAGCAGCTGACAACCCATTTTTTTTGCAAGTTGTTAGCTGTTAAGGAAACTGATTATTTTCTAGAAAAAAATAAACAGATTACCTAAGTTAAGATGCTAAGTATCTTCATCCCCTTTGACAAGATGAGAGACAACAACCCTATGCAGAGCTACAGACTGGGAGAAGCCCAATGGTTGGACTAGAAGATCCGATGGGTCCCTTCCAACCTGGTTGTTCTGTGATTCTGTTTCAGGAATGAGATACAATAAAGGGTCTTTGAGTGTGATCCTGCATTTCTGGTGTATTCTAAACTCCCACTAGAGTATGATACTGTTTTATTAATTAAGTGGCTTAGGAAGCTCTGGTTAGCAATGGTATTATTGTAATCTGCAATAAAACTCTTCTGGTATAAATCAAAGGTCAAAACATACTGTGTTTCTTCAGGCCCTAAGTTTTACGAAGCTGCATGGAAATATTTAATTAGGTTGCTACCCTGTGCTATTAATTGTGACTTCTGAGTATAGCTCTTAGTCTAGTACACAGCATTTCCAGTTGTAGAATTTTCCGAAGGGGTGATGGTGATGATAAGCTTTTGAGCACTGAGCAGTCTTATTCATGTGTGTGACGTAGATTTTCCATGTTTGCTTTGGCTCTTGCACTGATATGTTGATTCTGGCAAGATTTTAGTGTGCTGTCTTGTTAGTTTAACAAAAATGTAACGTCAGAAGAAACCAAACCCAGAATTCTTTTACAACCTTGAGCAAAATTGGCTGTTTCTTTTCCACACCTTGCATTATAAATATTGGCTGCCTCTTTAAGAATAACGGTGCCTGTTTTAGAAGTAATAAGATCAGCTACTATTTCTAAGTGTAGAATATCCACTGTAAAGTGAACTGTAACTAGTCTGAACAGCTGTAAGATTGGTACAAGGGGAAGTGGACATTGTTCCTGATAAGAACTTTTGGATCTGGGTAAGACTTTTTCTGCATTTCAGCTTTGTGACATTTCAGGTGTCAGAAAGCCAAATCAAGGACATGTTTTTAAAATGCCTTCAAATTTTCTTTATTAGTTGGGAAAATTAATATTATTATGTTGGCAAAAGAAAGACAAGTAGAAATACTGAAAGATGAGAGATGCAGACAACTACATGGGAAATGCAGTTTAAAATGGCTTACACTTAATTAATTTCTGGGGGAACGAAAAATTAGACCACTAAAGTGTGCCTAGTATAGAAAAAAGCTGTGAGTTTCACTTTTGGAATCTGAAATTACTTTAATCAGATCTGAAATCTCTAATTATATAAATTAATAGAAATAAACATTTATATAAATACTGAACGTTTCACTTGCTAATTGCAACTGATTTTGTTGTTTGGGTTTTTTTTTTTTTCTTTCTTCCTGTTCAGCATGACTTCCTATGCTGGTATAGCACTTGTGAATGTATAAAACTGGTGATGTAGAGAAAGACAGTCTTGTTAGAATTGAGCTTTACTTCCACTGGCTTTGGCTTGCTTTATCCAAAGTGTGTACTTTTTGCCCATCTTCACTGGTATTCAGTAGCATTTATGTATAGGAACACATGAGAACAGTACTTAGTGTTTTAGCTCTTGCTTTTAGTTTTTAAGCATGTAAAAGACAGATACAAAGTCAAGAAAGTGACCAACTTTTTTTCCTACACTATTTCTGAAGTATCTAGTCAAAACCAGTTAACTGATATTAAAAATGTTGATTTTCCGCCCCCCCCCACCCCCCCACCCCCCCGCAAAACCAAGTACTTGTGCCCTGCCTACAAGTTCACTGAATATGAAGAGGACAACCAAAATGCGAGGCACTGGGGAGACAACAGGAACTCTAGCAAGACTAGGGAAAGGTTTCTTGTATTGGAAACTGCTGTTTCTGGTTTATTTTTTGCTTACAACTCGGCTAATCTGCAGATTCTGCTGTTTAATAAACTGACTAAAACATGTATAACAAACCATCCTGAAATTTGCATTAAACACCAGTGGAAATCACTGGAGACAAACTTTTCTACTTCATTTTGATTTGTGGTGTGATCTTTATTCACCGCTTCGCTGTGCTCTTTGATCTGTTGACATATCCCTCATTTCCCTTTTTTCCTGTGCATAGTAGACATTAAATGATTTCCACAGGAGTTACATACACAAACATTCACAGTAAAGTTTGCTGGCTGCGTTATTTATGGGTTCAAAGCAAGAATTTTATTTCCTTCTGTACAGAACAGATTGCTTTTTGGTTTCGTGTGAACGCAATGAATTGTGTAGATGCTAAATTAATATAGTAGTATTGCTGTATTTTTTATTATTTTAAGCCAAATATACTTTTGTCTATGTTATTGGTACTTGCAGTAATAATAGTAGACATCATACATAAGCCATTTCTTCTTCATAGAGCATCTTCATAATGGGTGGTTAAACATTGCTATTGTTAATAATACAGGTCACTTTGCCTTTCAGTAATTACCTGTAAACTTTGCTCTATGTTTGAGACAGATTGGACACAAATGGTTTTTTACATTGGTTATGTACCAGTTGCCCTCCTCTTGAGAACCAGCCAGAAATTGGACAAATCCAAGTCTGCTAAAGGCATTACAGTTAATATAGTCACTAAGAACTACACAGGGTGCCATGAGCATCTGAGCAGGTTCTTTGTCGTGCCTGGACCGGGCTTTGAGCTGAGAAGGGAACTTCTCTGTCCAGTGACAATCTTCCATGCTTTGCTAGTACCAAGCAGCTAAAACAAGAACTTTCCTCATTTGAAAACCAAAGCCATACAGGCAGGAGTGGAGGAAGATGAAGATGCAGCTCAAAGGCAGACGAGGAGGAGTGAGTGTTTCCTCTTAGAACTGAGGTAAGAAAGAAGCTTGGGTGGACTGACAAAACAAGAAGAGTGAGATGCGTATCTGAACAGGGAACTGAGGAAGAGAACACCACAGCCACCGTATAGGAAGATGTATAATAGGAAGCAGTGCAGCAGGGTGAGTACATTGTTCCTAGGAATCATAGAATTATAGAACGACCAGGTTGGAAGAGACCCACCGGATCACTGAGTCCAACCATTCCTATCAAACGCTAAACCACGCCCCTCAGCACCTTGTCCACCCATGCCTTAAACACCTCCAGGAAAGGTGAATCAACCACCTCCCTGGGTAGCCTGTTCCAATGACTCTTTCTGTGAAAAATTTTCTCCTAATGCCTAGCCTAAATCTCCCCTGGTGGAGCTTGAGGCCTTTCCCTCTTGTCGTGTGCCCTGTCACTTGGGAGGAGAGGCCATTACCCTCCTCTGTATAACCTTTCAGGTGGTTATAGAGAGCAATGAGGTCTCCTCTCTGTCTCCTCCAGGCTAAACAACCCCAGCTCTCTCAGTCGTTCCTCGTAAGACTTGTTCTCCAGCCCCTTCACCAGCTTCCTTGCTCTTCTCTTCACTTTCAATGAGTGAAATGAAATAAAGGAGGCAAGAGGAAAACGGTGACTGATGTGTCACAGAAATAGGGTGAAACCTGGCTAAACAAAGGAACTGAGGTAGGGATTGGAGGTGGAAAGACCTATCTTTGAAGTCTTTTCCTCCCAAGTGGCACTGTATTTTCACATTGTAATGTAAATTATAAGTTTTGTCTTTTTTCCATATGTACACAGTGTAGTTCAATTTATTACACAGATGTAATGTTTCATTTGTTGTACCTCATACGTGCTATGCACATGTGTTTGCAACAGTGCAGGCAGGTTTACGATACACCTGCTTTTGCTTTTTCCTTAGGGAACAATGTCTTTACTTTCTTTCAAGTAGTATTCTCCAGTGACAGAAGCTGTACTTCTAACCTCCTGGGAAGCAAATACAAAAGAGTAACAGAAGCGTCTGCCTCCTGACAGTGTTCACTAAGGTAGGACAATTAAATTTACTCCATATGTTCTGATGTCCCATTTAAATTAAGACCACATCTGCAGATCACCTTGAAGTGCCTTCCAATCTCAGTTTCTGTTATACTTGCATCTGCTCAACAGACCTTAAATGAATTTGTATAAACTAGAAATACAGTATAAAAGGAAAATAGTAGAATGATCTTTATGTTTTATCTGGGGTTACAACAGTCTAGAGAAGGAATATGCTTGTTATTTTAAAACTGTCATGGTTGCAGGGGAACGCTCACCAAAGAGGCTGAAAACTTAGATTCTTTGGTGTATAATGTACATCATCATGAATATCAAATCTAATGCTAGCTTAATCTTAGCCAAAGGTGTCTTGTCAATTGTTACTGTGAAAAGTGAGCAACAAGACAGTCCTATTTTCATGGATGTTCTGTTGATCAAGTTGCTACAATTTTGAAGGAAACATGAAAGATTAAGAAAGCAAGTGAATTGATGACAGCCAAAACCCACTAATGACATATACAATTTAAATGCTCAAAGAGCCATCTGAGTATTCCTGTGTATTAAGTTAATAAAAACCACAGATGTGTTGGTGTATGCTGCTAATTATAAAGCAAATCAAAATGTCCTAGAGACATGAAAAAGCTTCATATAGAATCAAAGAATCATAAAAATTCCTGAGTTGGAAGGGACCCACAAGGATCATCGAGTCTAGCTCCTGGCTGTGCATAGGACAACCTCAATATTCACACCATGTGTCTGACGGCATTGTCCAACTGCTTCTGGAATACTGTTGGGCTCGGTGCTGTCACTGTTCCTCTGGGGAGCTGTTCCAGTGCTCCATCGCCATCTGGGTGAAGAACATTTTCCTAATATCCAACCCAAACCTCCCTGGCACATCATGCTACCATTCCCTCAGGTCCTATCATTGGTCATCAGAGAGAAGAGAGCACCCACTACGCCTCCCCTTGTGAAGAAGCTGTACACCACAATGAGGTCTCCCATCAGTCTCCCCCAGGCTGGGCAGACCAACTGCCTTTACCTGCTTCTCATACAGCTTCCTCTCTAAATCCTCTGTTTGAAGGCAGGTTAGGGAAACCAATCATGGACAAAGTGAGGATGGCATGTAAGTTTTAGTGTTTAGAAGGTAGTTTATCCCTGCACATGATACAAAATGCTGGATAAATTAGTCAAGTTGGCAGGCAACAAACCTACATTGATAAATATGAACAATGTGCAGTATAATATAAAAAGAAGAGGAATCACAGTGTTCACAAGGCTAAAAGATTGGTGAGTTACCAAAAAAGAGTTATATTAGATCTTTCCCCTTTTTTTTGTATTTCTGGAAAGGAAAATCTGCATATTTACTGTTAAAAATTTTAAAATGCCTCCAGTTAAAAAAAACCAAAACAAAAAAACCCCAAATTACCACCACCCTCCCAAAAATTCAACAATCCTACAGCCTTTCCCATTACCTTTTGTGAAATGCTAACATGGCTCAGTAGTAGAGCTTGAGAGTAAACATGAATACCAAATGGGTCTAGTTGGCACAGTTTACTGAATAAAGAAAAGACGGGAGCAGGGGCAAAGCAGAAAAAAAGAGAACATACTAATTGGCATGACAACATGTAGTCCTGTAGCAATCATAGAGCAGTTAGTGTTTTATATAGTGTGACAAATTAAGTACAGTGCCTGAGAGGAAGAGAGACATCAGTCTTACCACACTTCCTATCACTGTAAATTGGCATTTGGAAAAGCCGAAAGCCAAACCCCAAAAGTAATTGGTTTACTAAAAGCACGTACAATTGATTAATTATGCTTGGGTCAGACTGGCTGCATTGGAGGATTTCATTGCAGAGCCAACATTCATTTTCTCTTTCTTTAGTGTCAGACAATCTTTAGCCTCCATTTCCTCCCAAATAACTACTACTCTTTAAATGGAGGAGCTGCATCTTTGAACTTGAATAAAAGGGTTGTTGTGCAGCATAGGATTTAGCAGATGGGTTTAGAGAATCTGAACCTACCACTAGTCTTTTATTCTGTCCTACGAAAAGCTTTGCTGTTTTTAATGTGTCTGTTTGCTGCATACCCTATTAAGCACAGTAGTCAGATGTCATTCTCCGGAGTCGGGCAGCTTAGTTTCCAATGACATTGATTACACTCAACAGTGAGAGGATGAGAAAGAGTGGTGGGTGGAGAAGTGAAAAGACAGTGTGAGGCATTTCAAGGAGGAGGTTTCACTCCAGCACTTGCATGTGGGTGACATTCCCTCTGAGAAACAGTTTTTACTCAGAAGTGGAGCACAGTTGAATCTCCTGTGCTCACTTCAGGTTTAATTTCCATCCTCGCAAACTACCAGTGCAGCTTGTAGTTAAATGGGCATTTACTTAAAATGAAGAGAAAATAACAGTGGCAGGAAGCTGCATCTTTGAATGGAGCTGTGATTTCACAGAGAGACTGGCATGTTAATCCCTGTCATAAATGGGTGTAATTCTCAATGACAATGCTAAGCCTGTTTATACAGGGTTTGAGCTAAATCCAAAGATGATACATAATGCTGTTCAAAATCAATCATTTAATCCTTTTAAAATTTTTGTCATCTAACAACTAAAGATGTTTTTATTAATAAAAGATGGTGTGACAAAGCTGGGATTGTCACTGAGCATGACTTGCTTTGAGATAAAAATTATGACAAACACACTTATAATCTTATTTTAGATAACATTTTGTCTTGTTATTTAAGAGCAAATATTAGTCAGTTGAATAAATACGTGGTGATAGTTATCAAACTGTGAAATAAGGTCTGTTTTTTAAAATTGAAACAAACTGTGCTAGTTTGTACTAGAGAGAAAAACAAAGTCACGCTAGTACTAAGTCTAAGGTCTATTTTACTGAAGTTTACAAGGAATAAATATAATCAACAAGAACCTTGGTTTTACTTTCTTTTTATTTTGCATGTACTTTTAACAAATGAAAGCAAATGAAAAAGGAAACTGCATAGCGCACATTCTGCAAAGTGTGTAAGTAGTATTATAGTACTTAAGATATTTAGCAAATGACCAGACCACACTCTCTTCTCACCTCAAATGACTTGAGGCAGGGTATCAGGAACAGTAAGTATTTATTTTACCTTGAAGCAATTAATGCTAATAAAAGGCCTCAAGGTTAAACCTGAAAGAAAAAAAAAATCTTTGACCCAGATTCCCAAGGTCATTTATGTCAATATAAGTCCAGAAGACTCTTGAAGTCTATGAAGTCACTTCAAGATGTTGATTAGTTGCTTGCTACTAGAATCCAGATTAACTGGTGTGAACATATAGTACAAAAATATTCAGTCAGTGAGAACATTTACGTTAATAATTTAAAAAATTAATTGAAAATCAGTTGTGCAGGGGCAAAAGCTTTGTTCACCGCTCTGACTTTGCGTTAGGGTTGAAATCTCAGTTGGGTTCAAAATGCTTACATATCTGTGTTTATAGTTTAGTGTAGGATTTTCAGCATTTTGCTTTCCTCCACCATTCTCTAATGGGTAGTAAGTATGACACTTGGCAACCAACTAGAGCATGGTTGACTAAAATAACTGTTTTATAAAAAAATGCTTAGGACATGTTCATGTTCACTGTGCTTCTCTCTCAAATACAGTACCTGTGAGAAACTGTGACTGTTCTTTACAGTCCTCTGAAGTCCAAAAAACCAAAAATTGTGAAGATAAGATTGAAAAAAAAAAGTAAGGGAAAAATGTCTTTTCAAAATGTATTGTTGGGAAGCGCAAACGCATATTTATGCTTCTCTATCTTTTTAGATTTCATAGAAATTGTATTACTCCATTACCAAAAGACTTTGCATAGTAGTTTGTGTTTCAAAGGAAATACCAGGAAAGCAGTATGATTTAAACTTACATTTTGCTTTGGGCTTCCATCTTTTTTTTCCAAATTGTTTATTCTTTTCCTAAATCAGTCCATCAGATGAAAAAAGAAAAATATCATAACCCTCTTTGAAAGCCAAAATTGTTGATGATAACACAGGCAAATATTAACTGAGTATTGTTTCCAGTGGATTTTCCTGCCATCTGTGAGATCAAGAATGGGACAGTTTCATCTCTATGTTACCAGCACAATTTTTAGTAGAGATATACTATGCCCTATGGACGATTGTGGTTCTTCATGTAATTGTCATCTTCTTGTTTCCAACTACCCTACTTCTTGTTTTATGTTATTAAGCTTTTGGATATTCTCAAGTGAAATGTAACTAACTATTACTTACGTATTACTTAAATTATCTGAATATTGCTATTTGTATTCATAAAGCAAATGAATACAAAGTTTAACATAAATCTCCACGTGTAACTACATGAACAATGACAGCTTCAGGCCTCTTGGTTTTCATCCCCAGCTTGCAAGGTGAGATCAGCAATGAGCGTGCAAACTTTCCCCAGGGGAGCCTAGAGTGATTTTTTTTATCTCTCTGAGCGTGCTGCCAAGTATTTAGGTTTGCCCTGATTTTTTTTTTTTTTTTAAAAAAGCACAACGAAACAGTTCTTGCCAGAGATAAGCCTAAAGGGTTTAGATTATATACATACGTATGCGTGTGTGTGTCTATAAAAATAAAATGAGAACATAGAGATCATCAGCAGACTGGGAGGTAGAGAAATGGAAGTTGGCCAGCATCCGATTAAAGAAAAGTCCAGGCATGAGAAAAAAATAAGTTCTTTAAGGAGATATTTAACATGAGGTAAAAGAAAAAGATTGTATGCTTAGAAGTTCTTCCTAAAACCAGTGGTAGTATAGTTTTGCTCTGGAAAAGTATATAAGCCATAACATCCACTGCTGACTTTCTAAGCACTTTATAAAATAGAGGCCTGCTGGGGATCCACATTCTTCTGTAGTCAGTATGGGTGCTGAGTCATCAGGAAAGTTGACCATTTGGTTTTAGGTTTCTAAATATAGAGATGAACATTTAAAGCCCCGATCTGGATGCAGTGGATGCTCATACGCAGTTTTGGTGACCTGAATGATTTCATTCTTAACAGCGCTCATATCAGAACCAAAGCTGTGCCTGCATAACACGTATTCCTGAAAACTGTAGCTCCTGTGAAAAACAAAAAATAATTAATCAAAATTAAACATTGCCAAAAAGAAATATAGAATGTCAAATTTCAGTCTCTGCTAAGCATCAAAACTCTCTTAGGATAGCTCACGTGCTCTTGCTTTATGCAGAGGAGGTGAAGCAAGTAGACTGAGAGAGAGAACAGAAAAGCAGCCTAACTTAAGGAAGGAAGCATAGGTTAAGCCTTAGAAAGGGTGAATTTAAAGTATTCAATTGGGTTTTGGGTAGTGTTCAGGGTGTAAAAAGTGTGAGTTGGTGGGAGTCTGCCTGGAAATTGTCAATTCTATGAATAAACATTATCAAGAGGTGTTTAAAGGATGGGTGGATGAGGTGCTGAGGGGCATGGTTTAATATTTGATAGGAATGGTTGGACTTGATGATCTAGTGGGTCTTTTCCAACCTGGTGATTCTATGATTCTACGAGAAGATTTGTACTAATTTTAACTTTGCAGCTGGTGTCCTATACCAACATTCAAGATGTAAGCGGGTGGGTTTTTTTATATTATTTCCTATTAAGTTCTGCACACTTCAGTCTGTTTGTTTGGGAACTTTGCCCAAATATGACCTTATTTGACATTCAAAATGCTGTGACAGGGAATCAGAATTACAAAAAGGCATTTTCACTTTGACTGTAGATAAATCTGTATAATCCAGTATAATATAGTAGGAGCTCCTCCTTTGAAAACAAGGTTTTACACTGATAATTCAGTGTTCTCTTTTGACAACATTCTGTGCCTTCCTATCTGAAGAGAGGGAGAGGCTTGCTGAGTGCTTCTCTATCTGAAAATATGGATGAGGGAGGAGAAATTCTGTCTGGTCAACAGTTAGGCTGGTTTGGCTGACAGTATATGTTGCCACCAGTGGAGACGTGTGTTTCTGTAGGGCAGGCACTCAGCCATTGTGCTTGTTGGGTGCCACTGAGGTGCCCTGGTCCCCTGTGCCCAGATCTGCTGCTGCAGAGCATGTGCAGCATAGGTGCCATCTCCCCACTTGGCTCCCAAGGGCGTTCTCCCAGGAAAGTGAGTTCTTGAATGACCTGTGGGGTCTCATGGGTATTGTTTTGACTGGCCAGGTGTGACTGAGAGGTGGGCAAGTGCCCAGCTCTGCTTTAAGAGAAGAAAATGCTGCATTTTTTATATTGATTACAGTCCAGATAGGTCAGACTCTTGGTGATTTTTGAATTAAGGGAAGGACATCTAGCAAGTGGACAGCAGCAGAGGAAAGACTGTTTTGAGGGAAAATATTTTTTCTTTAAACTTGGTATCAAACTTTCATCCTGAGTATTCACAGTGTGTTTCAAGAGCTAATTTTTTGTAGGTGAAGGAAATGGGAAAAGAACTTCTTAACAGGGTGCAAAACCCCTGTAGCAATATTAAGCACCTAAGTGCTAGCCATTGCATCCAATGTGCACAGCTTCTGCACAGTGGTGGTTCAAGTGCAGGTGATTGGCTAGTCAAAAACATAAAAATCATTACCTTAGTATAAGATGGGAGCTTCAAAACAGAACTGTGCCCTCATTTTCTGTGAGAACTTGAGACATGAAAAGTTTGAGGTTTTAAAAGTTAGTCAGCCATATGTGAGTTACAAAACCACAACGAGTTAGCAACTTAAGTTAAATTTTGAAATGAGTGGTTTTTATTTGCTTCTAGCTCAAAACCAACTTTATGAGTCTCCTTCCAACTGGTATAAGACTAAGACAGATGACTTTACACAAAAAAAAAAAAAAATTAAAAAAGGGAAGAGGGTTTTCTTTACAATCTTGCAGCAGAATGATGAGAAGAATCTGTTTCTGCTTAAACTAGGGTGGAGGACTGCACTGCCACTTGACCTAAAAGGTACGATTAGTGGTCTGCCCTGAGCCATGAACCGCTTGTCTGCTGCTCTGTAAACCTGCTGAACTCATCGAGTCAAGGTCTCCGGGCACCAGAAGATAAATGTCTAATATGTGGACTACAAATGTATTTCTGCTGCCTGTCATAGATCAAGTAAGAAAGTACTGCTTTATTCCACTAAGAGGAAAACACTAGTAAATGTTATATTATCCAGCCATTTTTATTAAGACTTACTAACATGTTCTTTGGAGAGGACTAATCCTGCTTTCAAATATGTGAGGTATGCTGAAGATACTGATTTGGAACTTTATTACAAGTCTTTATTATAATTCTTTTTATTTTGGGTGCTCTCTTTGCACAGAATCAAAACTAGAATTTACCAGTTTTTCTTAATTACGTTTCTTACTGTTACTTGTCTATTTTATACCACAACATTCAATGAGCTGATTATCTCATTTGTGCTATCAGCAATATCTAATGGACGAGACCTTGGTACAATTGAAAAACCATACAGGATGCAGCTGAGATGAGAGTGAGATATGAAATCTGACTTAGTGATCGCCTACAATATAGCCACAATTCTAGCTTAAACTCTAATATTGTGCAATGTTCCGTTTGAACATTTTATGAAAAGAAACATGGAAAATGCAAAATGTTTCCTGTATCCACAAAACTGCTAGTGCTTCTTTTCTCCAGTGGAATTGACTCTTCGATCTTTTATGGTGATATATACCCAGTTAGGTAGCAGTAATTTCCAGTACCATCTTTGGGCCTTCTTTTTCTTGTGGAATTCAATGCCATTTTCATTCAGTCATTTTCTTCATCTGAAAGCCTTGCAGTTTAAGTGATCCCTGTTAAATCTGACAGTGATGTATATGAGTTGTGTTGAAAATAAATTTCCACAAAAAATGCAAGTTTTGTGTGTAAAATAGACTTGTGGATTTCTCTAAGTAAAGTGCCAATGCCCCAAAGGGCCCACTGTAGCTTCCTACTCAGTTGCTACTGTTGTGCAGCATTTAATTTATGCACAAGTATAATCCCTCTTGTAGAGATCGTCTCTAATATGACATTTTTACTAGACTAGGCTAGAATATAATGTTTTCTTTCCTAAGATCCTAGCTCAACATTTATATAACAAATATCGTTCTGAGTAACAGTTTTGCCACTGACATTATTTGAGACAAGATCTCATCATAAAGAAATTTCATAGGCAGATCTGCAGCTGTTGTGCATACCTGTTCACGTGGATATTTTGAAACTTTGCTCAGTTTAGTATCAAATATTTTCTGGGACCATCTTAATATTTGTGGGTTTGCTACCCCAGATAGGGAAATGTAGAATCTTTTGGCAAAATGAAAAGGAAAGAGAAAATCCTGCAGCTTGAGTAAGTCTGGGCATTACTGCTTATCAGACTCACTTTTTAAAATTAGTTTTCCAGTTCTTCTCAAAAGTGCTTTAGTAAAAGATTAATGTTGGTGTTCAGCAGTCACAGGACAGAAGCAGTCCAGAGTCTCTATCTGCTCCTTATAGAAAAGGCCTGTAATAGAAGCAGCAGGATGACTTAATACAAAGAATTTTGAGAAAGGAAACTAAGCTGTTCTGTGTTCTCATTTATTAGACAGAGAGAGGGAACTGAAAAGTAACCTTTAAGGAACTCAAATCACACCTGAATAATTTGCATTTAGAAAGGATGTTCCTTTCGTGTTCAATTGGTTTATTGAATCCGTGTTAGATTCCTGTAAATGCTGCACAGCTTTTGCATCTCCAGTACTTTACCTAAATGAAAGACTAACCTTTGGAATCTGGCTTGTCTATATTACATTCATGTTTAGTCTAATAGAGGTGATGAAAGTCATTGAACTGAATGGCACAAATTCCCTTGGTCCTTTAGAAGCAGCTTTAACAACAATCTTGCTTGATGTGTAGAGTGACAGGAATTAACATCATTCCTATACATAGGAACATGCTTCTGCTTGAAACAGCCTTCACAAATTCATGTTTCAGTAATCTCCTATGAGGGCAGAGCGTGGTGCCAAAGGAGGAAAAGCTGAATATACTTTTCATTCCCAGGAGAAATTAAAAGAAGGGAAGTGCTTTGAGTCGTTAGCAAGCCTTCCTTCATTTTGGATTCTACTGACCTGCCATAAAGAAACTTGAAACAAAGCCCATGTTATCAAACAAAAATATTTTGAACGCAGGTCTTTTAGAGAGCTGTGGGGTTGATGCGAATGTGGTCTGAGCTAATTTTTTTTTTCCCGTTAGTGCACAGTACATGCTGACAGTAAATTCTTCCTGCAAATAGTGGTCATAAGAAATTTTCTCCTGGGGATCAGACAAAAAAATGCATCATAAGTGTAAGAGTAATCTTGCTGTGTATGTGGGACCTCTGTGTAATACGTCTCTATAAGTCCTTTTCCATTTTGGCATTTTCATGGAGATACCCCAGGTGTCTTGAGCAAAGATGTAATGGACAAGGTAGTGTTCAACAGGGTGTTTGAGACCTCTAGTGAGTTGGGATTTGTTTGTGATTTTTAGGTAAAAGTAAAATCATATAGAAATCAGATATAAATCAAGTTTGTGAATTACATTTGGAAAGTGCTTTGTGGAAAAATACTCAAAATGACTAGCAGAGATCAGAGATTTAGTAGTCTACTTAATATACTCGGCATTAGACACATCAGATAGTAGGTAGCATTTCTGAGTTTGTTCATAGCAATAACTGCTTGCTTGTTTTAAGGCTAGGTGATAGTTTTCTTATCCTGAAAAGCAGGAAAAAGCTCGTGTCTTTGTGAACTGCTCTCACGTTCTTTATGGGAACTTTGCAGTAACAGTACAATTGCTCTTTTGAGCCATAGTCTGGGATCTCCTGAGTTACTCTGAATGCATGCTAGCCTCAATTATTGGTGTCTTAGTCACCAGATGGATTTTTTTTCATTCCACTACCCTGCAGCATTTCTTGCCAAAAGGTTTATCTTACCCTTTACCATGTGAAGGTAGAAGGGACAGAGTTTGGAATGACAGCACTGAAAAATCAAAGCTATAAGAGAAATCAACCTTTTTATCCCCAAAGCTCCTAAATAGAACTTGCTTTCAAATCGTTGAATCCCACACCAAGAAGCTATCCAGTGAACAGTTTGTCATTGCTAGCATAAGAACCAAATAATGGGAGCCCTCAATAACATAACTGCCATCATAACGGGCCAATAAAGCTATATATACAAAGGATTCTCGAACCACCTGGATATTTTATACCTGTCACATCAGCATAAAGGGCATGGACGTGGCGTAACTGCACTTGGTTATGAAGCTGTGCAAGACATTGTCCCATCCTGATGTATATTCATCTCATCTCACTCATTGTTAGCTCACTTTTAGGTCAGAGTGAGGGTGATATGGTAACATGCATAGCAGTAACTTTGGTACTTAAGAATTGCCACTTGCACAGAACAATGCCGCACATTTTCTGAGATGGAGGATACTGCCCATTTGTCTGCTGTTGCTTGCTCTGTCTGTTCAAAGAATGCTAAATCAGCATTAGTATCCTCCATTTTCTGTAGGTGCTCCAAGAATGAGATTTGGAGTATTTAAGGGATTTATTATACTAACACTCAGAAATAAAATATGGGTCATCTAGAACAATGGATCTTTCCACAACAATAGCAAAGCTTGACTCTGTGAGAACAGTTTTCTTTGGGAATGGTTCAGCTCTGTCTTAGGAGCTACAGAAAAGGAACATTTCTTTAATGATGTATGCTCCAGCATGAATACCCGTATTTTTGTGTACATGTAAAACAAAATAAAAATTCCAAAACAAAGCAAGCTGAGTTGTTCCTTCCCAGCTTCACTCAGAAAAAATATTAGAACTGCATAGATAGCAGTCGTGTTTCTTTAGGCATACTCGAGATGTGATTGGGAAACAATAAAAAAATACATAAAACTTAGAAACTAATGTGCAAAACCATCTTGCTGCAACTTTGTTAGCCTCTAAATAATATTATAAATAAATGAGTACCTGCAACTGAATATGGATTATCCTTTGCCTGCATAAACTACTTTATACATTAATACTTCGTAACTACTTTGGATTTTTTTTTATTTCTTATTAACTTGGCATATGAATTTATGAGTGTACTGTGGTACTATCATCACGAAGATGAAAATAGTGACTAGAATAAGTGAAAAGGAGATAGAACTGGCACAAAATCTATATGGAAAAAAGAAGTTACATTTATGATACAAAGTACAACTCCCATTGGGAACTTGGGTAGGTATCATACAAATCATGATAGAATATGTTCTCTAACGAGGGTCCATTATTATTGGAAGCAGGTAATTTCCATTTGCAAGCAGCTAAAGGAGCCCTGTCTGTTATCAGGCACTTATCCTTACTACCTGAAATGGAATTGTCTAATAGCAATAGTATAGGACTTTCTGTGGAAAAAGTGGAGTTTATCTACAAAGTTGTCTGTGTGAGTCTCGTGACCGATTGTAGTACTTAAAGGTTAAGTTTTGTTGGCAATGAAACAAGTATTTTGACTGTACTGAGGTCTGTGGGCTTTATTAAGTACATAAATAACAAATACTCTTGATATATTTAATAGCAAACTATGTTCCCCTTGCTTCCATAGCATCCTTAAATCTTGACCAAGTCCTGTCATCCGAGACAGGCGTTGCTTTCACTATTGTTTCTATGACAGTTGAATGTGGATGGTGAATCTGTCTTTGGAAGGCAGAAAATGAGATGCATTGTCTTTTAGAGGCCAGGTCCAGTAGGCAAGCTCTTTCATGTATCGACATTGAGTCTTTTATAAGATTTTGCAAAAGTGAATATAAGTTTTCCCTAGAGAGACAGATGAGGAATAAAGGATTAGTACATCTCTCCATATCATAACTCCTAATGTGAAATTCTAGTCCTATTTATAACAACGAGAGCTTTGCCACTGACTTCAGTAGGATCACAATTTTACCCTTAAGGTGTAGTTGTGCTTTTCTAGGAGAGCTAATATAAAAAATACAGCCTCTGCCAGCACATCATCAATGCAATAGCATAGAGAGAGGATAACACTGAATGACATCCACAGCCAATAGCAGCTGCTGCAGTCATCCGATCGAACAGTGTATTAATGTTAGTCACCAGCTTTCTGGGTTTCTATAAGATCATTTTCTTTGTACCTGAATGAGGTAGACTCAGGATGAGTTGGGTTTCTTTGTGGAACTTTGATTAACATTTGGGTTTTGTAAGTTTTTTTTTAAACTCATCAAATCATGTCAGATGTAAAGCTTCTTCATTTTTTATTAATAAAGCACACCATTTATAACTAAGTTTTTAAAGCCCTCAAGGCACAGTTGAATTTTCTACTCTCTTTTTTGTTCCTCTCTAGTTCTGCATTAACTTTCTCTCCTCAGGTCTTACCTTTTGTAAAGCAGATATTGTCATGCGTGCATTTTTGGGAGGCACCTGGCACCTCATGAAAGAAGGAAAAAGACTTTTGATTGAGATTCCAGTTTTCACTGACCCACTGCTCAGTTGGTAGTGTGCTGGGGACATCAGCAGCGTTACAGGGCGTCTTTAGCTGGTACATTGCCTACAAGTTATCAATTGAGGTAAGACTAAAGTACAGTTTTTGATAGGGTTGTTTAGATGTCAGCTAAGAAAATAACTCCTTGATGCGTTTGCATGAGAATAAAAACTGTAGATAAAATTATATTGCGTAATAGTTTCCTGCAGCTCCCCAGATACTTGTTAGAGTAGTCCAAAATTTAATTCAGCCTCTCCCCATGAAATTTGATCTCTCCTTTGTACTTCTGATTGCTTCTCTAAGCTCAACTAATGACATAGAAGCACTTGTTCTTTCTCTGAATAGTGTCTGGGTGCCTCCTACCAAAGCAATGGAGATCACCTTCTGCTGAGCTTATACATATATGCAGCAATATCAGTCATAATGGGTGCTTCAGTACACTGTGTAATATCTTCTTCCAAATTAAGGAGGCTCTAACACATCAGTCAGTTTTCCCCTGTCCATATTTGATTGCGCACCTAAAATCAGCTGACTCTCAGATTGAGTGGTGCCTTGTAGCTTTAAGCTCAGCAGAGGCTGTTTTCTATGTTACTGAAATTCTTTTGTCCCTGTAAATGGTAAAACAAGACTCATACTAAAGCTGGCCCTGGAATTTCTTTGTAACGATCCTTCCTTAGAAACATGAGCTTTCTTGATTGCAAATAGGAAAACTCTTGAAGGATTGTGTGCACGTGGTACAGACAAAGGGGGAGAAAACAATTTTACTGAATAATTAAAAAAAATGAAGTGAAAGAAATTGATGTATATAAAACCAGAAAGAAATAAAACAGTAATGTGAGGTGACACGGTCCTTTTGGGGTCTGAAAATACTGTAAGTTTTACTGAAGACTAGGCAAAGTTCTGCATTGTGGCATCAGATGTCACCATTCAGAGATATTCAGTTTGGCACAGTGAGACCACTTCATTGCCTCATTTCATGCTGGTGTGTTTCAGGCTACGTGCTGAGTATCTTCGGTATTTGGCTTTTTGTACTACATGCAATAGATTCAATTTTCCTATTCTTACAGGCAATATCTTTAGCAGTATACCCTGAAATGCCTTGCGAATTCAAGCTGTCCCTTAATCAGCATTGCAGAGGATACAGTTTTGATCTTTTTCTCTAATATATGAAGTAGGATACTAGATTCATCCTGGCATACATCTGACAGACCAGACTGAAAGCATTCAGTTAGAGACACTTCGTGACCAGAATGGGGCCAACAAATTGGAGACAATCTGAAAAATGAAGATTGAAATATAACATAGAGGGGAAATAAAGGATATCTCAAAATAAGGTGTCATCATGGAGGACTTAAATTGCACATCTATCCAGACAGCCACAGGCCATCCTCAAAATATGCACTACAGTATCTGCGTTCTGATATTTACTTTTACAAATATGCAACAAATAAAGATTGTTTTTGAAAAGAACAGTCATAGATCAAGAAGTAACATAACAGAACAAACAACTCTGAAAACATAAATATATGTTATTAGTGGACAGAAACTGCTGCCTACTAAAATTAGCAGGAATGATGAACCCAACCCTCTTATTATTTATTGGAGAATTAGGAAGCTAATGAGAGAGTCTGGAAAAAACCAAAAAAAAGCTCTTCTGCCTTCTAGAAAAGTCAGCAAAGCTAACATTGCTAGGCTGTAATGAAGAATACTCCAGTGTACTGAATGCTACTGGGCTACAAGTCTGCCCCTAAAAGACACCAATGCTTCATACTGAACCCAGTGAAAAATACAAAATGAAAAATCCTGTGTTGACTGAAGGACCTGCAGAATTCTTTTCCATCTGTAGTTTTTGTGATTGTTAATACTTCTGTGAAACACTGCTGGAGTGCCATAGGGCAAATTACAAGCAAGAGATGAATGTGTCTGGCTTCATCTTCAAGCCTCTTTGATTAGGTGCGGGTAAGAGTCAATGTCTCTGCATACTGTGGCATGTTTTAATATCTGTTACTTTCTGGGTTGATTTGCAGTTTGAGTCCTTAACTTATGACTTTTTTTTTTCTTTTATATTGCTAGCTCTTGATTACACCCCAGATGATGCGATTCACTTGAACTACAAAATCCCTTTTTGTTGTGGTACTAAGTACTAATAAGTGTTGTGCCTACTGAAAGCTGCAGCAGAGGAGAAAGGGAGGAGGCCTAACAGGCTTGACACCAGCTTTTGTCTGTGTTGCAGCAAGGGGAGAGGGAAAGATGTCTAGGAATTGTCTTATCATCATATACACATACATCAACATTTTTATTTATCTAATCTCTTGGACGCTTTTTAAATGCCTGTCTTAACCCTTTGTTCTTGAAGTAAGCAAGGAAAAACTGTGACAGGCATTTAATATTTGTCTTTCTCAAGAGCAGCCAGTGTCCCTTGTGTTGAGAAGAAAACAGGACCATGTGGAAAGCTAGATTTCAATTAACACATCAAAGGGCAATTTGTAGCATTTTGCCTATAACTAAGGTTTAACTGAGTTGCAGGACTGTGGGAATTTTGTGTTTTCCTATATGCGCATGTATTGCATTCGTGCCTTTTACTTCTCTGCTTTTCCTCTGCTTCTCCGAAGGGAGCAAATGAAAGCAGTATAATCTTGTTGAATGTATTCTATGGTTCTTGCTGATGAATTAGATGAACAGCTGCTGGCAACAGTCTGGGAATACAATTTGGTGAAAGAAAGAGATGAGATACAAATTCCCTTCTGATGCTATTCATTCTATATGCCGTATTATACCAGAGGGGTGGAAAGATGGGAAGGCCTAAAATTTCATTTCAATTTGAACTGGTTTAAAAAGAAGCAATTTTACATACATTGAACCTACAAAAACATGTATTTATAGGCACAAACTTTCACTTTGTAGGTAGAAACTGCACATTTGGGGTTTTTTGCATTGTAAGAACTTACTTTTAAAAGCACAGCCATTGTACTTCTCAATATTTCCCATAAAGTTACAATAATTCTTACATTATAGACTTCATCTCTCTTCTGTGTAATTTAAATGAGGTTGGGAAGGAGAAGAAAGGCCTACATTTAGGCATGCAGATGCAGAACAATCAAAAATCCAATCCAGAAGATGAAAAGGGAGTCATTGGTGTATGTCAGTGTTCCTGCAATATTTTCCTGCTTACATTTCTGCCTTGTGAAAATGTGGCATACGATTGTGTGTTCAGACTGGAAATTAAAGCTAATCTCCCTATTGGCTTACAAATGTCACACAACAACCAAAGCAAAAGGCATTTTGCTTTCTTGTCTTGTGACCTCAGTAAACTTCTCAGATCCTTTTCACTCAGCAGTGTCTGGAAAACACACGTAGTATTAAACACACCTGTTGAGAGAACGGGAAATGGGAGAGCCAAACATAACAACTGCATTCATCATGGATAAAGTATCATTTAGTGTAGTTCTCATAATTCAGACTATTTTGGAAAGATTGATCAAATTTTTAATGAGGAAGGTGGTAACATAGAACATATCATGGCCTTTGGCCATACATCCCATGTTTTGATCCAGCTGACTCTGGTTTACCAGCTTGTTTCCTTTTATCCCACTGCAGGCTGGTACTAAGAATTTGATTCTTTTCTTGATTGGTTGGATGGAACACATGAAAGCTTTTGTAAACTACAAACTTGGTCTGAAAAAATAACCATTTTATAGTTCTAGGAGAGTAATTTTAAATAAAGATTTAAAATGTTATTCTGGAACAACATTTTTTTCATGCTTAGGTAATTGAAAGAGGCCTTCTCAGTAATTATGAAAAATGGAAAAATAAAAATATATATATTTTAAATCAACTCTTAGAATTCATGTAAAATTTAATAGTAGTCATGAAGACTTCAACATGAATGATGTTTTTGTTTCTTTAAAAGGGATTGCATTAGCTGTCAGGATGAAAGTGTTATCAGATCAACTGTGTAACTATAGCCTGACACTTCGTGCCTCTGTGCATGTGCATAGCTTGATATTATCTAAGTACTGGTAACAGTGATACCTAAGGCTACCGTGGATAAACACAGAAGGTTTCTGATGACAGCATCTCTAGCACAAGAGAAAAGCTCTCGTGTGGCTTATGATACCATCATAACCCTGAGGTGCTGACTGAGCTTCATTCACAGTTATTCTGTGAGTTGTTTTTCTGTATTTCATGTATCGCTTCTATTTCTTGTTGAAAATCATAAATATTTTTTCTCTAAATAAACTGAGATTAAAATTAAGATTTAAAATACCTTTTACTACCCTCGTTATTTTAAAAGAATTCAAAATCTCAATTTGACATCTTAATGGTTATTAAATGGATGTTTTGGACAATAGCACTGTATTTTAAGAAATAATGTAATTAATCAAGTGTAATAGTTTTTAGTTAAATTTAACACAGCATTATGATTTTTGCCGTGTTGTTGATCATCACACTCAATATGACAGTCAACTCTATCATTATTAATAGAATACAGTGAGTATCGCTTGAAGCTTTTGCAAAGATGTATATGTGCAAGATAGGTAAAAAAATGCTAACAGCATTTGCAATTATAAAAATCTGTGGTTCATTTTCTGAATTATTTCTTATTTTACATGAGTGTTTGTTTTATGTTACTAAGGCTTTGGCCGCCCAGAACAGTTGCCCTGGCTAGCCTGTGGCAGCCAAGTTAAATGAAACAGGTTCTCCAGTACTGAAATCATTACAGGAAAAAAAAGGATCGGGGTAGAAAAAGACCTTAAAAGGTCATTTAGTCCATCCCTGTTCCAAGGCTGGAAATGGGTAACTAGGTCATCCCTGACAGATGTTTGTGTCGGCTGCTGTTAAAAACCATAAATGAAGGGGATTCCATAACTTCCATAAATGTATTCCATCTAGTCTAGACTTAAAGTTGAAAGGATTTTTTTTGTTATTGTTTGGGGTTTTTTTTCTTTCATCTGGTCTGCTTTTCTTCGCTGCAAATTAAGCGCTTACTTGTTATCATTCACATGGGGACAAAGAATTGTTGATTGTGCCTTTCTTTATGCTGCCTTTTAGAAAATGCATTTTCTCCATGGTTGTCTTTTTCTGAGGAAGCCAAACCCCATTCCTGAAACCTTTCCTTGTAAGTCATGTTTTCAAAATAACTTATCATTCTTGTTGATTTCATTTCAACTCCATCCAAATTGTTGAAATTGTTCGTGGAGTGCATTGCCCAAAATTGCACAGAATGCTCCAGCTGAGGCCTCGGCAGCGCTGAAGATTGCAAAATAATTAGGTCCTGCATCTCACACACTGCACTCTTCCTAATACCTCCTGGAATGCGAAATGCCTTTCTGCAGCATTGTGATGTTGTTGACTCATATTTAGTTTGAAATCCTCTCGAACCTTCCAATCCTTTTCTGCAATCTTGTTGCCTTGTTAAAACATCATCATATTCTGTTGGTGTACTGTTTTATTTTTGTCATGGGTAGTGCTTAGTTTCTCTCTATATAATATGAGCTTGTTATATTGATTCTCTTGTCTAGATATTTGGAATTCTGCTCTGTTTTCCTATGTTTTCACCACTCCTTCTAGATTTTTTTGCAAATTTTACGAGTTTATTCCCTGTTCTGCTATCCAAGCTGTTCGGTGAAAAATTGAATAGAATAGGATGGATGAGAAATCCCTGAAGGATGTTACTGCACTGCCATCCTGCTTTGTCAGGAAACTGTTGATAAATACTGTTTAGGAGAAATATTTAACTACTTGTGTATCAACTGGTACTTGATTTTATCTACACCATTTTTTATGTTGCAGACAGAATTAGAGAGGACCCAACTTAAAGCTTTGTTAAAGAGTGGATATCACAGGTATGGCTTCCTTCTTATACAACAAGCCTTTCACCCTTTCTAAGAAGGAAATAGAGAGGTTTGACACAATGATGATCCTAAGCTTACATTTTAACATCTTATGGCTTAATTATTTTCTGTCATGTTGTTATCTTGTTGCCTATACAGTAACTGCCTAATAACCTGTGATGGTATCCCTCAGAGATGGATAAAGTATTTATGAAAGTTAGGTCAAATGAACTCTAATTACTAAGCAGGCAGTATTTTCATCCTTCCTAGTTTTCTAGGACCTCCTGTTAGATAGGAATGGTTGGACTAGAAGTTCCGATGGGTCCCTTCCAACCTGGTTGTTCTGTGATTCTGTGATTCTGTGACCTCGCTTATACTTCACATATTCTAAAAAAACCCCCTCCAAACCACAAAAATAAACCCAAGAATCATCTTTTCTCTTTTTAAGTGCCCCAGGGTAATTTTGAGCATGTTTTCTTATGGAAACACAGTTTATATGATCACACTGTATGACCAGTCAAACCACACCATGCCTTTTGAACTTGTTGCTTGCTTTCCATCCAAACCAGACTCAGTAGTGGTGGTCTCAAAGGTATCAAATTGCTACATTTTTTGTGAGAATGAGCAGGTAAATAGAGAGTCCTCCATGGCAACAAGGAATTCAATGTAAATGATAGCAAGCATTGGAAAACTCACAGATAAATGTTATGAATATTCCAGCCATAAATTTCAGTCAGAGCTTTCGCTCTGGGCTAATCCAAACAGGAGACACAAGGCTACAGGGAGGCAGGCTTTATCCATTGCTTTCTGAACTATACTTTTAAGTCAGCAGGATCAGACACTGGCATGTCTTAATATCACTTAACCCATTCCCTCCCTTTTCTGGTCTGTGCTTCTTGGACATTTTTTTAAAATTAATTGCTTTGCATATCTGATGATAAGATTTTTGTAGACACATTAGGCAAGAAAGAGCACTGAATATTTCAGTCTTCTCCATCTCACATTATCTGCAGTCTTTCTTGTTAGATATTGGATTTGAACTTCTCTTTGTCTCTTTTACTCTGTGTGTGTGTGTTTGTGTGTGTGTGTGTATGTATGCATTAACCTTTTATTGGCTTTTACGTCCTTTCCTAGTAACTCATTTTGCCACTTAGCCTTCCTGATTTGTTCCCTCTGTGTGTGTGTTACTCTTTTAAACTCATTTTTAGTCATCTGTTCTTGTTTATATTCTTTTTATGTGATTCCTTCTTGTTTTTTAGTTAATCAAATAGCTCCTGATGAAGCCTTGCTGTTCTCTGCTCTCTTTGCATCAGGGTAGTCTGCTGTTGTTCCTTTAATACACTTCTTTCAGTGACTGTCAGCTCTCCTATGCCCCCATTTCCTTCTGAATTTCTTCCAAAAGATCTACCCACCCATTCATTCCTGAAGCCAACTAAAATCTGCTTTTGGAAGCCCATTACCTTTCTGCCACTTCGTGCTTTCTTTGCTATCATTAATTTTACGTGTTTGTGATCACTTCTCTATGTATATTCTCCAACTCTGTCTTAATAAGGAAATACCGACTGATAAGCTAAATACTATGCAAAACAGCCTTTCTTCTTTTTTCTCCTCAGCCATCTGAAATCACAAGTAGTTCTCTGTACCCTTCCAGAATGTGCTGGGCAGCTTGTCTCCTGTGTAGCTATTTCCTTTGTGTGTGCATGCGCATGTATGGAGGGGTGGTAGATGAGAAGGAAAGGTTGTCCCATCTTGGCTGGCTATGGGGCTGTTATCTTTTTCCTGGAGGAATACAACACATCTGGGCAGAAGCAGGGAGGGGACACTGGACTTAGGTGGGTGTCAGACCAGACAGAGCTGAGCAGCTCCCCTGTTCCCAGCACAATGGGCATTGCGGAGTGAGGCAGCAGACCAGCTTATCTGGAGCTGGAAAGGAACAGAGGCAAGGAATCTGTAAATTACAATACTATTACTTTAATATCTAATATTTCACCACCTATCAGGCTTATTGTTGATGTTATCTGGCCAAAATTTGAAGGCCGTATCAACAATTACCAAAAACCCAACAAACCTAAACTGGTGTGACTTTTGCCTGAAAAAAGCATCAAGACGTGCCCCATTGCTATTAGAAACCACATGCAGACATGGCTCTGCAAACACTGTCTGTCTCTAATGGCTGAAAATCAAAGCAACAAAATAAGCTCCAGGCAAGACAGATACTTCAGGAAAGAAGATATAAGGTATAAGGAGTGAGACCTAAGTATGAAAGATGTGTGGAAAAGCATGAGCTCAAAAAAAGATGGAGAGGAAGCCTGACAGATGAGAGGGGCCTGTTTACCTGAGAGCAGCATAATAAAAGGAATAGCCTGAGTGGGGGAAAAAATTGCAGGGAATAGCAGACACATAGATTGCAAGGGACACAGGAAAGAAAGCAATAGAATAAAATGAAAACAGGCAGGTAGGGAAAAAGAAAGTGAATGTAGCATCCATCAAGATAGGCTTTTTTAATTTCTTCACCAGGGAGCATTTAAAACCAAATTATTTTTTGTTAAAATGACATTCACAAGAAGGGATTGTAAAACTGTCCTTGATTCTGACTGGAATGTAGCTAATAATCTCAGTAGCTAGAGCAGAGAGACTGGAATCGAGAGGAACATTTCTATGGTAGGAAAAAACCCCCACAGTTTAATTTTTTTTTGTGTTTGGTTTAAAGGGAAGCACTTCGCAGGCTTCTCCGAGATTTGGAGTACAAATAATCATAGCAGAAGTGGATCACTGGATCTGACTGATGGTGGTGATATCAAAGGTATGATAAATGCAGTTTATGACAATTACATGGATGATAAAAATAGATCTGTGCTTACAAGGTGTTTGTATCTATTTCTCAAATGTAGACTTAATGCGATTTTTTTTTTTTCATTTTGGCTTCTCTGCATCTTGATATGCTGGTATATATAGGGAAGATATTTTTGCTAGTATATTATTTATGTATGTTTTGTTACCTTGCAACTCAGAGTTGCTAGCAAGTTCTATATTAAAAAAAAATTATAAAGCATATAGTGTGGTGTATGGCTCAGGGAGACAGCACTAATTCAGTGATTTAACGGAATTAAAATTGATGTAAAATTGATTTAATCAAGATCTAAATAAGTTTTTCCTATAAAAATATTATTTCTCTAAATCAATTTTAGAAACCTTTAACTAAACTTGAAAATTAACGTTAGTACAATTGCAGCATTCCTATTTGCTCATAGACAGAAAAGCTCTGTTAGAATCAGGTGCAGAAGCTGTACCAATCTGAGATGGTATTCTATCACAGCAATGCACTTGCTGTCACAGTCACTTGGCATTTTACCTTGTATCTGTGCCAAAACTGCATTTGGAATCTTCTGAGCTACAGGACACAGACTGGAAGATTCTAGTCATCATTCCAGCCCAGCCTGGCCAGAAGCATATTGGTCTGATAGGGGGAGGGTCCACACAGATGTTCAGCTCTGTCAGAAGGAAGGACAGGGAGTTTGAGCTACAAAATTCCAGCACCCACCAAGACAGAAAACAATGTTTTCTTCTCCTAAGTTATGTTTTCCCAGCATACTGCATTCCATCTAACCTAGAAATGTCATAAATACATAATTCTGACGATGAAACAATTTAGGTGTTTTCTACCTAAGCTGTTGTACCAGTATGTCTATTTAGCTACAAGAATATTTTTCTCCTATGATAGGTACATCAGACTGGCTGGTGTTGGCATGGTTATAGGGAGTGTGTATGTCCTTTTATAAATGGGGCCGCTAAGTACAAGTGGACACGTGTGCTTATATACAAGTACAAAAATCATACATATTGGCAAATATATGGGCAAATATGCATTGTCCCATATTGTAATAACTTAGGCTTTAAGACAATACCACTACAGGTCTAATATCCAAAGTGCTAGGGTGACAGGGAACCAACAAAGAATTTGAAGCCTTCTTAACAAACAAAATCTTGGTTTAACTGGCATTGCAAATAATTGATGGGCTAAATCAAAGGACTTGAATGTTGCTTACGGAAGAGAACTGCTTGTTTGAGAAAAGGACACAAACAAGCCTGAGTTGCTCTCCTGTCTGTCGAAGAAGGTAACTTGCTCCAAGTCCAAGAAGATGGGAGAGGGCTACATATTTAATACTTCTGATTAAATATACGAAAAGGTAAAGAGATGTAATACCCTTGTTGGGCATATTTTAGAACTCTTAATCAAAAGAAGCAGGTGAATGAAATAGATACCAGAAGGATCCAAAGACAAGATGCTAATGATGTCTGATTCCTGACATTTTCCTGATCTCTAGCTGACAGAAATTGATTTAAGTTTGGAAGCATATAGTTTAATATTTTTCCAGGGATTTTGTCAGTTATTGCAATTCTGGAAACACTTGACTTTGATTCTTAAAGTATGACAAGCCTGCTAAATCAAGTACCTCTTCTACCTCTCTTCCGATTGTCACGTGAATTTGAGGCCTTTCTTCTAATTGTTGACATAATTAAAAAATGGTCTTTTTTAGAACCAAGATGCAAACATACGTTACTCATATAATCAGTTACCTGACCTGATCAGTCACTACTCCCAGTTATTGCAGTATCTGCTGCTTGCATGAAACCTAAACCAGCGAATATCAAATCGATTTTGGTGGGAAAAAGGAGAGATAAGACATACCCAGTTATTAAGGGCACATATTATCTGATGTTAAAAGAGTTCATTTTGGTATCCTCATGAAAAATATGTATTTGGTGCCTGTGAGCAGTGAAGGTGAAGGTCTCCAAATAGAGAAGTAACTATAATCTCTTTTTAACTGGTCCCACAATCATAGCATATTCTTCCTCAAGAACATCTGGGATAAGCCCTGGATTTAACATATATAATGTATGAAATGGTGTCTCTTTGTTCTGTACAGGATGTGTGTAAAAGTTTTGAAATTGACATTTGATCTGATTGCATGGCTGTCTTCATGGATAGAATGCAGATATCTCCAGGATTTTGCTCCTGCTGTAGTCTTCCTTATTTTCACTATGTAGCCCAACCGTTCTTTTCTTTAAGTCCTTTCCTTTGCTATCTGTCAGTTAACTTCTCTTACTTTTCCAAAGATTTAGGGATAGATTATGAACTTCTTGCAGAAATAATTATCATAGAATAGTTTGGGTTGGAAGATCACGTAGATCCAATCCCCTTCCACAGACAAGGACACCTTCCACTGGATCAGGTTGCTCAAAGTGTCATCCAACCTCGCCTTGAACACCTCTGGGGATGGGGCATCCATGACTTCTCTGGGCAACCTATTCCAGCGCCTCAGCATCCTCACTGTAAAAAAAATTCTTCCTAATATCTATGCTAAATCTCCCCTCTTCCAATTTAAAACCATAACCCAGGATCCTATCACTGCACTCCCTGATAAAGAGCCCCTCCCCAACTTTCCTGTAGCCCACTTTAAGTTCTGGAAGACCACTATAAGGTCTCCCTGGAGCCTTCTCTTCTCTAGGCTAAACAAGCCCATCTTTCTCAGCCTGTCCTCATATGGGAGGTGCTCCAGTCCTGTGAGCATTTCTGTGGCCCTTCTCTGGACTTGTTCTAAGGGATTCTATGTTCTCCCTATGCTGAGGACTCCAGAATTGAATGCAGTACTCCAGGTGAGGTCTCATGGAAGCAGAGTAGAGAGGCAGAATCACCTCCCTTGACCTGCTGGTCGAACTACTTCTGGTGCAGCCCAGGATATGGTTTGCTTTCAGGGCTGCATTTACATTGTCAGCTCATGTTGAGCTTCTCATCTACCAGCACCCCCAAGTCCTCTGTCCTCTTCAGGGCTACTCTATCCAGTCTCCACCCAGCCTTTATTCGTGCTTGGGATTGCCCCAGCACAGGTGCAGGACCTTGCAACTTGGCCTTGTTGAACTTCATGAAGTTTGCACAGGCCCACCTTTCAAGCCTGTCAAGGTCCTCCTGGACAGCATCTCTTCCCTCCAGTGTGTTGACTGTGCCACGCAGCTTGGTGTCATCAGCAAACTTGTTGGAGGTGCCCTCAATCCCACTGTCTTTGTCTGTGATAGTTGTTAACACCGGTCCTAAGACCCTGAGGAATGCCAGTTGTCACCAGTCTCCACTTGGACATTTGGCTGTTGACCATAACTCTTTGAGTATGACTATCCAGCCAATTCCTTATCCAGTGATCCATCTGTCAAATCCATGTCTCCGATTTAGAGATGACAATGTTGTGCAGGACAGGTTTGAATGCTTTGCACAAGTCCAGGCCTTCCAGTGGCAAAGTTGAAAGCTCTCAAAATTGTAATTTTTTTCAGGACTTATCAGGCTTTTTTATCTTTGGAATAATGAAATTTCATGATGCTTTTGTGTTCTTCAAGTGTCCTTGATTTGAGGCTTACTGCTGTGATAAACCTTGCTAACTTCCATTTGACATAGAAATAGCATGTAGGCATTTCGCTCATCTTCATTCTGATCTAAGAATTGAGGTCCTTTTCCTTAGCAGGTAGCAAAAATAAATGAGCTTTCTTAGGCTTCTCCTGCAGTCAAGCTTTCCCTTGTAGGTAGGTATGTGGCACCTTCTTCATTATCCAGTGCAATCCCACTTAAAGGCAATCTCCCCATTATCTACTCCCTCCAGTTACGCCTGATGACGGTGTGCAGTGTTTGCATAGGAAACCTTGATAGTACACTGTCCTACTCCTGAAAGCTTGAAGGCAACGAAAAGGATCTAATATATAATATATTTTTTAAGAAGAATGAGTAGTACTTACTCAGTACTGTTTAAGTTTGATCTAGTTTTTAACATTATAGGTGGGTGACACTGAGCTGACCGCTTACCACTGAGAGGGAGACATTTATCCATTTGGCCACTGGACCACTAGGCTTTACTGCATAGCAAAGGCATTGGTGGAAAAGCATTATGTACATTTGTGATACTATTTAATAAGGGAAGCCTTCTAGAATGCCTTTGGAAATTTCTAAAAGGTAGTAATGAAGATGTTCTTATCTCCTGCTGCGATACCATTAAACTGGTAACACTGAAGCAATGCAGCTTTACAAATAAAGGGATACTTTAAAATCAGTGTCAGCTCTAACAGGTTATGAAAGTAGATTTTCTATGAACTACAGAGGGGAAATATACCACCTCCGTGTATTTCTAAAGTTAAATAGATTGTCTCATCTGGAGATGATCTATATAAATCACATTCAGCTTTCAATCTGCATCCAGAGTTCACCAAACCAAGAACTATAGCTCTCGTATACTGTGAAAAGTAGACCCCAGCCTGTGTTTTGCAGCAGGTATCCATTTCTGCCAAGCAGCAGGTGCTGTGTTTAATGAGTGGGGAATCCTGCAGTATGTGCCCACTCACTCCTGGCCCCTCAGTGAGGTGCCTTCTAACGCATGATGAGATATTGCAAAGATCTTATTTTTCATATTATTTTTTGAAAATGTAAAAGACATTTTGGTATTTTTATGATACTTAAACTGTATGTCTGGTACATGAAGTAATGAATGGGATCTTCCTCTTCATAGCCTGTTCTCCTAGTCAGTGCGACTGACGCTTTATTTAAACAAGCAATCTGAGCCATATCAGTTCAATGACTTGCAGGCAACAGTTTGTAAGCAAAACGGCAGAAAGTACACTTGTTTATGTATGGTTTTCTAAGAGTAGCAGGGGTTTGTATTAAGCAGATGCAAACGAATATAAACAAAGAGACTGAATTTCTTTAAGTTATCGCTTCTTACTTGGCAGATTTTAAACCCAGCATGCTGCAGCAGGATAGACTCATCAGGAAATGAGGTGGTGTTCGCTTATGCTGTAGGTCATGGGATTATGAGTACGTTTTGGTTTTAACCTTGCAAGAAGTTTCTGTGCTAGCTGCTAAATAAAAATATTGCAGTCAGAGAGCATTAGCACTGTTTCACTTCATGCTGAAGTATAACTTACTTAGGTAAGCCCAAGAAGTCTTCTCTAGGATCAAGTTCTTAAAAACAAGTAAGTCTTGGTTGAAGTATCATATCGCTTCTCTCTGCCAAAAAAAAAAAAAAAGTATAGCTGTTACTAAATATATGTCCTGAACAGACTTCTTTAGCGCGTAAACACACTAATTTCTACTTCACGTTAATACTGAATTGCTAAGAAACTTCCAGCTACGCCGTGTCCTCGTGGGCGGTGAAGATCTTGGATAATTTGACAGATGTCACTTTAAAAAGGGAAGAGCGTGCTGTGCACAGATCTGCAACCCAACATTAGTAATCTATTCCTGCCGTTCTCAAATAAGGGGAGGGGTGGGGGGGGGGGGAAAGTAGGTTAGGAGGAGATGGCCAGGATGTCTCCACGCAGCAACCGCAACGTGAAGAGCTGCGCCTGCCTGACTGGATTTGCGTTCTGCGCCTATAAAGAAGTCATAGGTCTGCCAACCCCACGGTATTCTCTTAAGGAGCCCAACTCATTGTCACACCCTTTGTTCCAGAACAGACTTTGCCACGTGTGGAGGAGTTCGGGGCCTGCCACAAGGCTCCGCATGGGCCGCCGCGCCTTCCCCCGCAACTCCGCCACCACGTCCGTGGTGGCGGAGTTGCGGGGGAAGACGCGGCGGCTAAAGCGACGGGTAGACCTGGCCGCCCGAAGTGGAGGGGGGAGGGTGGAACAGCAGGGCCTCGCGGCGCTTGAAGCGACGGGTAGACCTGGCCTCCCGGTGTGTCTGGACGGGGGGGGGGAGGGCTCGCAGCGGTTGAAGCGACGGGTAGACCTGGCCGCCCAGTGTGTGTACGGGGGGCTCTGTGTGTGTTGGGGGGGGGATTCACGGCGTCTGAAGTGACGGGTAGACCTGGCCGCCCGGTACGTGTATGGGGCCGGGGGACAGCTAGCGGCGGTCAAAGCCACGGGTAGACCTGGCCGCCCAGTGTGTGCCTATGGGTAAGGGGGGGGCAGGTGCTCGCGGCGCCGCCCCCACCCCCCCAGCGCGGGTACGGCTGGGCTGGGTCGCTCGGCTCGGCTCGCGATCGTGTTTGCGCATGACCCCTCCCCGCCCTCCCCTCCCCGGCGGCGGCGGCGGCGGCGGGGAGGAGGAAGGTTAGGCTCAGACACAGGCAGCTGCTCAGCGGCGACGCAGTGCAGAGGTGCGGGCGGGTGAGCCCCGCGTTCTCCTCCGCCCCCCCCCCCCCCCCCCGCCCCTCCACCCCCTCCCTGCCGCTCCCCCCATCCATCTCCTCCCCGCGCCGGGGTCGGGCCGGCCCCCCTCCCGGCCATGAGCTCGGCGCCGGGCGTCCCCCCGCCGCGCCGCCTCCCGGGCTCCAGGAAAGTAGCTTGATGAGTGTCCAAAGTAGCAGTGGAAGTTTGGAGGGGACGCCATCTTGGTCCCGGCTCTCCACGTCCCCGCCGAGCCTGCAGGGCTGCTCCGCCGCCCCCCGGCCGCCCCGCGAAGGTAACGGGGGAGGGGGAGCGGGAGGTCGGGGGTGGGGGGGGGCGCCGGCCCGGGGCCTGGCCTCACGTTGGGGTTGGGGGGGGGGGGGAGGGCACCCGCGAGTTCCGCCCGCCCTCCGTCGCGCCGCGGAGGAGAATGTTTTTCCTCCTCCCTCCCCTGCTCCTCCCCTCTCGTGGTAGAGCGGGGCGTTGTGGGTGTTCGCGGGGAAGGCGGCGAGCGCCCGGGCGGGCATTGTCTGGGCAGCGGCTCGGCGGCCCCGGCAGCGCTCGGCCATCCCCCCCCCCTCCCCGGCGCCGGGGCCGCCCCGGGAGAACTTTTACCGCCGGAGAGTAACGCGGCGAGCGGCCGCGGGATTTGACTCGACTCGCCCCGGTCGGAGGGACGCCGGGTAGCGTTCCTGCGGCGAAACGTCACCGCCCGAGCAAGAAACTTGCTAACTTAAAATAGAAATAATAGCGAAAATGGGGAGTCTTTGTTGTTCGGCGCTTCCTGCGGCCGCTCGCCCGCTGCTTTTCCTTCTTTTCTTCGGTTTTTTTTGGTCGATAAGCGATGTAAGGACTTGCTAACGGGGAGTCGGCCCCCTGAACGCACAGAGCCGCCGTCCGGGGCTCTCCATTTTCCACGCCAGTAGTTGTCAGACTTGTATCACTCCGTGTCACTTTTGCACACGCTCCTGCAGGTAGATTGACATGAAATGCTCTAGAAAATACCTGAAGAGGGATTATGGTGTATGTTAAAAGATGCTGAGTAAAGTGGCAGGCATTTTGTGCTCGTCTTTGCCGGAAAACTGAAGCTCTTGGAAAAACCACAGCCGATGGCCAAATATATAGTATAAGTTTATAAAGAGTAGGTTTTTTTTTTTTAGTGTTGCAACACTTGCTATGAATATGCATGCATAAAATATTCCCGTAGAGTGTAAACAGGAGGATTTTTTTGATATATTTCAGATGTCCAGCATGCAAGTCCGAAATGATTATTGCAGCCTGATTTTTATGTGTATTTATTTTAAGAAAAAAATGGTGTTCCTCGAGGACCTCAATTTAGGCAAGGAAAAACACTTTGTGAAATCAATTTTTAACACCTTGATGATGCTTCTTACTTTTTTTTCTTTTTACGGCTCATGCTGTTGTTTTTTTTTCTTCCCAGGTACTGTGATTTACATCCTCTAATACAGACTCAAGGGTTATAGAGTAATCAAAAACCTGGCATGCGCTTGGTACTGTAATGTACTGTATTTGCACGGTGTTCCTGGGTCGTGATAATGGTGCGTCCTCACTAGGTAGTTCTGTTTGAAAATCAGCATAAACTGCCAGCTATGCTTGTGTTTGTATTTTGCGTTCATGCTCAGAGGAGTTTATTGGTACACCTTGCTTTACATAGGTATATTTTACAGTGGAGTGTCTTGCCTGACAGCAGTAGGCCCTGAAATGTAAACATGTCAGTATGTCTGTGGGCAGTGGCTTGTGTACATGGAAGAATGATGTCAGATCAAACTAATAAGTTTGCGGTGTTTTCAGTGTATTGTATTTATAGGAGTTTGTGCTCCCATCTGTTCTGAACTTGTCACACTTTGGAGCAGTGCGTGAGGCTGCTGGCCCATACTGGATTCTTGCTGCTAGTGCCTATGCTGGGTCTGAATGGGTAATATTTCCAGATACAGTGTGTTTGGTGCTTGGGCTGAGCTTGTGTCCTGGGCTGGCCTTCGGTTTAGAGGATTCAAATCCCTTTGGTTGGCTTCTATAGTGGTCATGTCCATGCTGCCTTTGGATGCACAGGCCTTTACTGAGTGCAGCTGCTGTGCTGTGGTTTGTCTGACCTACCTATGGTTCACTATGAAAGTTTGATGTGAGCCCACATCTTGCAGATGGGCTTATAAAGATTCTGATTCAATAAGAACAGAAACTCCCCAGGACCCTGATAGAAGTCCTAAAAATATTGTCTGAAGCTCTGCTATTGAGAAAGCAAAAAGAGCTGCTCTGGCATATGTTGAACACAGTTACTTCAAAAAACTGCAATGCCTTACCAGTATCAGAAAGGGACTAATTGTCAAACACAAGTGAAGTTAAAGAAAATAATTAATCTTCTTTGAAATGCGCTACAACTTCACAACAATGTTTTTGGATGTTATTTTCTATATCTTGACTTACAGGTGCATCATGGCCTGACTGCATGGATTTGGATTTAAGTTTTCGTGTTTTTAAATGAAATGACTGGGGTGGACACAAATGCAATTTTGTCTGCACACTTGTGTTGTACCAGAACTGTCTCTTGTTTGCGTGTCACTGTAGATCATGAATGTCTGAAGTTCCGTCAGTTGTTCTTTGTGTCATTGGCTTATATGTGGTCACTTCTTAAAGAGCCTTGTGGTAGATGCTGTCAGGAATTCCTGAGGACCGTTATGTAGTATTTTACTTACAGTATGTGATTGTGTGGCTAAACCTTGTGCCACACTGCAGTCATTCAACTTCATGTTTGAAGTTTATTGACTTTTGACTACTTTGTGTATGTAAGTAAAAAGATGGAAGGACATAGCTGGGAAGTGCTGTTTTGTAAAAGAGGATGTTCAGGCCTTTGTAGACAAGGCAGAGGGACAGAAGAGATTTGGGGAGATATATGTGAGTGTCTTTGAATAGCTTCTCTTTTAAGATGGGGAGCAGGGCCTCTATCTGGTAGTCAAGCATGATGCTTTGCAATGCTTTTATTTTTCATGTGTGCTGTTGGCTTTGAACCACTTTACGGAAAGCAAACCAGAATGCCTGGTACAGCTTTGAATTACCATGGCGGAATGTGAATTTCGATTTTCAAATTTGATTTCAAATTAATGTACAGTGACAAAATGGTAAATAAACTCATGACATGTATTTGAAGTCCATGGACATGAAAGTTACCTCATCTTATTAAAACTTCCAGGATTTTTTTTTTCTGTTGTTTCTAGTGTAAAAACTAAGCTGCTTTACTTGTTTAAGCAGCAAATTCTCAGTAAATTTGCTGGGTTTTATCATTCTGCTGTAGGTTTAGATGTTTATGGGGTTTGCCCATTTACCTGGGAGCAGAGAAGAATAACAACACTTTGCATTTAAAGATTATAGTGTATTTTTACTGAGGGTGAACAAAGCAATCATAAAAGATTGTTTAGGCGGACTGCAGCATGAGCAGGTGTTGTGTATGTTGTTCCACTGATAGGCACAGATTCTAACTTGTGGTATTATTGGTGGTTCTGTTGCAGATGTATTTTTCATAGTGAGACAATGCTTATGCCAAATTACTCTGAGGTTTTATAGTGTACCCAAATGAGAAATGGGAAAATATGACCTTTTTAATATAGGCCCTTGTTTGAATCTGGTTTTCTGAAAGGCAAGTGCTGCAGAGAATACAGCAAATCAGTACCGGGGTGATTGTTTTATTTTGTTTCTGTTTTAGTTTGACTGCAATGGAATTTCCCATTAACCTGTTCCTTAGTAAATGGAGAGAGAATCAGTAACTATATTTAGTTACAATATTTAGTATATTTATATTTAGTATTATCTCCATTCAAATAAAAAACTTATTATTTTTCTCATTCTTTTTTCCCTATGTGTTTTTTCTTGTTTGCTTTTTCTTTTAGCAAGTAATTCTATTCTTCAACAAGCTGAAGAAAACTTGCCTGTTGGTCATAACTCTGTTTTTTAATTAGTCTTGACATTGCTTTTGATTTTCTTAGAGCCTGTTAATCCTAAACAGTTGCAAAAACCTGTTGGGACTCCAGGAAAAGGCTACTTTGTATACATGCATCACAGTCAAAGTTAGGTCTGTAGAATTTGGCTGCCTGAAGAATGGAGATTATGGAACTATGACTGGTTTAAATAATCCTTTATGCTTTCTGTGTTTCTGATACGAGGTTGTGTTTTGCCATAGTATTTGCTCCCAATCCAGATTACTCCCATACTAAATTCCTTACCTCCACGCTGAGTTTTTCATACAAGAAAAATGTTCAAGTTGTGTTTATCTAGCGAGGTATTTCCTGAACTGTAGCTCCCCTAAACATAAAAGGACATGAGAGGATAGGGAAGAAAAGCTTTGTCTTTATGGACTTCATGAACTTCATCAACTTCTTTCTGTTTGTCTTGGTATGCTTCACCTGTAAGGGAGGAAAGGGGAAATATGGGTTGCTGAATTGCTTTGAGTGGAGGTGAAGATGGATAGAGCAAGAGGAGTGGGCGGAGTTTCTGTTGAGAGTGATGATGCTTCAGTTGTGGTTGTTGGAGACCAGTTAAATGGAAGCTGGCCCCAGAACATCACCCAGCTTTTTGGGTGGGCTTGCAAGTGGAAAACTTCTGGTGGTTGCTGAAGATAACAAGGGACAAGTACTACACTTCATATTGAGTACATAAGGATTGAATTCAGTAGTAGCTGAGAAGGGTTAGCGAGCGTCAGAAGGTGTTTTGGATCCTGCGTTTCCCCTCTTCTTGACCCCACCTTTATCAAGTTGTTCTGTTGAGGATAGAAACTAAAGGTCTGCTTCCTTCCCAGGCACCTTCTCTCTGCAAGTTTTACCCCTTTCTTTTGTACCTGAGTAGGGCACCGGAATATGCCAGCAGAAAAATCCTTTCCTGGGAGGATGCGGTAGGTGATGGGAACACGAATGCTTGTAAACTTTAATCGACCTCAGTCAAACTTAGTCCCAGAAGAGGGGAGCAGAAGGGCTTCAGTGAGGCTGGACGTGCTGGAGATGGACAGGGGAAGGCTGGGGCTCTGCGAACCTTTGGGGTCGGTCTGTACTGGAGGGATTGACTAAAATCAGAGTGATTATATTACTAATTTTAATCATGACTTAAATCAGCAAACAGGAAATCCTGATTAAATAATTGTTTTTAATTTTATTTTACATTTGTACTTAATTATTTTTCCTAAAGAAAAGTTGATTCTAATTGGTCTAATTTGATCGTGCCTCTTGCTAGGCAGGAGGGTGTGCATCTATATGCATTTATTTAAGCAGTTACGCAGCTTAGATTCTTAATGTTTAAGAAACATAATTCCCCATGCTTTAGACAGCTTTTAGCTAACTTTATTAGCTAAATAAAATGACTTCTAATATTACTAGATACAGAAGAAGAAACAGTTATATCCAAATGTGTTTTGCATTTAAACCAGATTCAGCAGAATTGTCTGTAGTTGGTAAGATGAGTTATTTCTGGTTGATGCATGGTGCAAGAGTCAGACCTAATGGATCAAATACAGTTACTGTTTCTTCTTGTCCATCATTTGGAAAAGAAAGCCAGGCTTTCCTGCTTTCCAAGTAGTCACTTGCTCTCTAGCAGTTCCAAATGAACCAACTGTAGATGTTGGACAAATAAAAATGGTAGAAGTGATTGCTGGTGAAAGCTGGTTGACTGCTCCACAGCTCCAGTTCAGATGACTTGATGGTGGCTGCCAGATGAAGGTTTGGCTGCTGGCACAGCAGTAAAATTTACGTTCTTTGAATGTATTTGTCCCTTGAGTGAATTTAATACATCATAAACTTTAGACCTCACTATAGATTCTTACTGCTCCAAGTTTGGCTTGCATGTTTAATGCTGGAGCATATTTTTTAAATATGCAATTAAGAAAAATTATCCACCTTGCACTCCTTTTTAGCTTTAGCTGGAGAGGCACTGAGGCCTACAAGTGTCCTCCAAGGATTTAGAGGGAAAGCTAGGGGTTGTTGGATGATTACACAACTATGATGGGAATCTGGTCGCTTTGGAATGGGAAACTAAATTTACTGGAGCTTTTATGTGAAACTGAATGTCATAGAGGAGGCAGGTATTCCCTGGGACCACCTCTTCTTGCTGAGAGGGGAAGCAGGACCATTAAGGGGTGTATCTTGCATCATTGTAACTGCACAGTTTTAAGTGGGTGGAAACTTAAAGGCTCTGATGCTTTCTTTATAAGGTCCTTAAGAACAAAGTGCTCTGCAGTTCTGATTTAGGAGATGAGGATGGAGATTAGAAACTCTAGAGCGCCATTTACAGGAAATGAAACCCGACAATAATTGCTTGGAGATGGGCACATACTGGATTCCCTTTCCTTGGACTTCGGATACAGCTACACTTGGAAAGGAAAGAAAAACATCTTTGTAGAGAAGTAATATGAAATTTTGACACCTTTAGAAAAATCCCTTGTATGATGTTATGTACATATAAACAATACATACACGTGCAACCTTGCAGATATTTAACTAATGTTATGACTGAACCTTGAGCTGAAAGCTTTAAGAGCTATGTCCTGCAACTATAGCTTTTTGTGGATTGCAATTTTTTTTTTTTTTGGTGATTAATGGAACCTCTGATCTATATGCTTAAAGACAACAAATTGGAATGTAACATTAAATACACAAATAAATATTTAAGTAGCTCTTGACAACTCCTGTAAGTCTTGAAAGAATATAGTTTAGCTACTGGTCTTCACTTTGTGATTCTCTGCTGCATCTTTGATTGTGCAGCTTTAACAGCAGAGGTGTTTTCTGTTTCTCTTTGCCAACACTGAACCCTCAGAGCTCTTGATTCTATGAAGACAAACTCAGATGATGCTACAAGCAGGATTTCTAATACTGCTTTTACTCCTGTGGCTTAGGCTAAACAGGCCCGTACGCTGCGTAGCTGTGTTTGTTAAGTATTGTTTTTTCCTAGTTAATGCTGTGTTCCACAGTTTTGTCCTAAATTTTGCAGCTGTACTTCAGCTAATGCTGTTTAGATCATTAGGGAGTTTGCAATCTTTGCTATTTCTTAGCTTATTCCTAGTAAAAGTGATAAGAATAGTAGTGTCCTTTAACAAGTTGGTATTTTCATTATAAAGCAATTAAAAATAAAATCCATGCATTATTAGTAATAGTCTCTTTAACATCAGTAGAAACGTGATTTAAATTAATATATACAGAATTATAAATTAAAATGTTTACTGGTTTAAGATGAGACGGATCTTTTTGTTTGGTTAACACTGGTACCTTACAGCAGGCTTTATATTTTTCTAAGTGTTATCGTTATAATGGCCAGCTGGATTTGCACATAAAAGATTGTAATGAAACCAGTTCTCTTAACAAATATGTTGTATGTATGGTGAAAAGTAGAGTAACTTGGAAGTAGCTTTGGGGTTTTGTCTTTTACAAATACTGTGTTACCTTATGTAGGCTTGGCAGGCTGTTATGTCATGATTTTATTGGAAATTTCCTTTAGTCTTGATGGGTAATGATCTGTTTTTAACAATTGTATTAAAAGATTTACCTGATGTTTTGAAACTTTGCAAAGTAGAAGTGCTTGGTGCTATTTTTTCATCATATTCCTCTTGGTTCTTTTGCCTTCCTTTTAAATAACAGCTCTTACCTGAAGAGGAATAGCAGCAATATTTGATGACAACTAAGCCAGAGTTTGCTGCCCTTTGAACTAGAAAACAGTGCTACAGACTAAAAGTCTGTCTAGGAAGCTGCCTGGAGGAGAGAGACCTGGGGGTGTTGGTTGACAGCGACTGAACATGAGCCAGCAGTGTGCCCAGGTGGCCAAGAAGGCCAATGGCATCCTGGCTTGTATCAGAAACAGCATGACCAGCAGGTCCAGGGAGGTTATTCTCCCTCTGTACTCGGCACTGGCGAGACCGCTCCTTGGATATTCAGAATTTGTGGCGAGTAAAAAATGATGGCACTTTGTCTTAGTTCAGATCTGGTATTTAGAAGGTAATGTTATACTGTCTATTAAAGCAGTATGTGTTTCAAGCTACCTCTTTGTTTGGCATTGTGTGTACTGTAGGATGATGTCTGTACTTCAGGATAACTTTATGTTGGAATGAACACATTAAAATGCCACACACATTAATATGAGTCATAGCTTAATTATAATTATAATGCCTTGTTTTCTGTTGTGATTGGTAAGTTTAAGATCATCCCCAAAGACCATAAAGCCTCGGCTTGTGTTTTCTGATCATCCAGTTCCTTCTGGCTTCTTTAAGTAGTTTTATTCTAATTATTTTTTCAGGACAGGATTCCTTTTTATGTGTGCTTTAGTATTGCCAAGCTATATCCAGGGAAGTGTCCTGCTTCCCCTTCCCAGATCTTTTCCTCCTAGTGTGTGCACTTTGTCAGCCAGGTGAGAACTTGCTCTGTGGCAGGAAGAGTAATGGTGGTCTTGGTAGTGTGATTATCTTCACAAAGTTTTTGTTTGTTTGTTTGTTTTAGTTGTGATGATGATTATAGATTATTAAGAGTACATTTATCGGTACTAGTCACTATAGGGTTTTTGTTTGGTGGTTGGTTTTTTTTTTTCATTCTGTAAGTAATTTCTTCCTTGTGCTGCCTGTTGTTTGGGAGTGATTGCTGTGCCTTTGGTATGTGTTTTAGAAACTTTCTGATTGTTAAGTTGCATTTTGGTTTTAGTAGTTTTGTTCACAGTACTGAACTATGATAAAAGGCTATCTAGGAAGTTTTCTACAAGCTTTAACTTTGAATGATATGGAGTAATTCTTGTTCTAGTACCTTTGTATTTAGTATTATGAAGAGCCATTATGACGAGTGGGATTTTCATATTTTAAAGTTACTACAGAATACAAACAGGATTTCTGAAGATGCAGGTTTAGAATTTTCAAATGAGATTAAAAAAATTTTGCTGTGCATGTTATGGCCTAATATGTGGTTGCTTTTTGTGAATTTCATTGGCTGTTTAATTTACCTCTACTTATATAATCAGATTGCATATTACCTCTTTCTAATTAAATTGTATTATTAAATGATTGTGATACTAATAATGCCTAAGAGGGGTAACACAAGTATTCAAACTATGAAAGGCAAACACCGTTGTCTTTACTTCCTTGGTAGGTGGCATTTTGTGTTCTGCATCCATAGGTCTTTTCAATCCCTTGTTTGTTATAGGCTGTCATGTCCAGGTTGTCCAAGTGGTTAGTATTAAGGAAGGGGCAATTTCAAATATCACGCATGCACACACATTTATATGTACACAAAATGTGCGTGTGAAGTCGTGATGAGCTGTCTGTTTAGTCATTAGGAATACTAATGTTGTTGTTAGGACATCCCATCCCCCATAGCAGTCTCATAAACAAGCTAAGCTTACACAGAAACTTCAGCTCCTTTTACTAAAAGGGTTCTAAATTCCTTTTGTCTGTTACTAAAAAGTTCTTAAAAACTTGCTTCATTTTTTTTAACTGTGTAATTTTGTGACATAAGCCAATGAGTTTTGCAGTTGATACAAAATTTGGTTGCTAAATTAATTTTGCTAGTTTTCATAGAATCATAGGGTAGTTTGAGTTGGAAGGGACTTTAAAGATCATTCAGTTCCAACCCCTCTGGTTTTGCTGTACCTTGAGTCTTAGCTTTATTTATTCCTGTTAGCTTTTAATCAGAAGAATGGAAACATGTAGTTCACAAAAACCCCAGAGTCTGGTTGTATATTACATTATGTATTAATATTATATTTATTTTACTTTTCTCCCCATTTTTTACACTTGTGACATATATCTTAATTTGGGAATGAAATATTGAAGCTATGGCAACAAAATAATTTCCAGTAAATGACCTTAATAGTGATTCCCCCCCACCCCCAATGTCGTGTGATTGAAAGTTGACCTGATTTGTTCTCTTGGCTAAATCGCAACGTGCTGTTCTCTCCAAGCTTTTCACTTGTTTTTCTCTTCTAGAGAAGTGCAAACAACAGGCACAGGTCTCTGCCAGCGTCTGACACTACCTTCCTGCTGTTTTCCTTGAATCTTTCTTTCTTCAGGTTTGTTTGTACAAAAAAGAAAAAAAAGAAAGAGAACCTCCTATTTTTTCCTTCATTTTGTTGTTCTTGTGGCTTTGAAACCCCATCTTTCTAAGGGAGATGAGTGATAAGGCAGCAGTACCAGTGACTGTCAGAAGTTGGAGGATTTGGCTGTGCACCACCATCCCATCCCTATGACTCTCTGGGTGAGATGTGTGCTCTGTCCTATGTGAGGTCCTTTGGCCTGCCTCCTCCCCTTCCTGACTCGTGATGAGCCACAGGGGTGACCTCCAGTATTGTCTTGCTCCTTTGCTTCTCCATGCTTCTCTAAACTGTCCTTTTCCTCCTCCAGCTGTGATCCCCCGTGCTTAGCTTTCACTTGTGCATGCAGTTGATTTTGCTGGAGGGAGGGTAATCTGGTGAAGGGAGTGGGCTAATGAGGTAGGAGGAAGAACCGTCCCCATGTTCAAGTGTCAACTGCCCTCACTGAGCTGGAGGCGACACCGTTTTGTAAGGATGCAGCCAGGAGTTTCTCCCCTTGTGTCCCATGGCCCATCACCACGTGGGAGCCCTCCAACTGTAGAGCCAGCAGTGATGATGAGTGCTTTGTGCAGTTAGGAGTTCACAGACACATGTGTGTGTCTTGTAAGACTGAAGTGGAATATTGGTTTACCTCAGGTGTCAAAATTCTGCTTGACCACCATTTGAGAAAAGGCGAAATGCAGTTATAAAATATTATCTAAAAGTCCAGATTTTTTTTTTTTTTTGGAAATCACAGATTCTGTTAGTGTTTTAATCTTCAATAATGGTTATGTTTTTTAAAGTTTAAGATAGGTGAATATAATTCTTTTTGCTACATCCATTGAGTCACTGAATCTGTTTGGTTTGCTGTATAAAATCCAAAGGTACTGAGCAGAATAGTTCATTTCTGGCAAAATAAAACATTTTCAGTGTGAGTTCTCTCATTTGGTAAATAATCATAATGGCATGCAATACTCAGTACGTGCTACAGAACACTTTGTTTTATGAAAGCAGTAGATGAAAATAGTGAGTTAGTGATTCAGGTAACTGCCAGGATAGGTAGTGTGACCAGCTGTTAGGGATGTAAATGGGCTTCATGACAGACCAAACTAACAGTTGTACCAAAGCCTGTGTGGTGTACTCAGTAATTTGTGTTTGTGCATGTCGCCTCATATTTAGAAGTTTTTCTGTGTGTAGATTTCCATCATATATATCTGTTAACTATGGCAATGCAGTACCTGCATTGGCCACTTCTAGGGCACGTAGGATCCAGTGGCTGTAGGTCCTGCTGGGCACGGGCAGGGCAAGGAAGGTGTCCTACAACTTACCTTTTTTTTTTTTTTTACTTTTATTCTCTGGGAATTGCTATTGGTGAAACTTTTTATTTCCTGATCAGTTTTTATTCAGTTGCTTTTACTAATTCTTACATTTCAATTGTCTTTCCCTGACAGAGATAACCCGCTAAAGCAGCAGGCCTGGGGCTGCTGGAGGAAGAGTGTGGTGTGTGTAGCAGGTACCCCCACCTGTGTGCAGGGTTTAACCTCTCACGGTTTTAACCTTGTCTGGCCATACAGGCACTGGTCTCATTTGGACTTTTCTAACTGATGGAAACTGCCTGTCTCGGTTCTGGATACTCAAAAGTCCATTATAGATTTGTTGATAGTTGGCTCAGTTTTAAAAAGAGCTCTGATGTGGTTAGCATAGAGGTAACTAAACACTAAAATCAGAAGTATGGAAGCAGTCATGTTAAATATATGCTAGGTGAAACACATCCTGATTTGTCAACTATTTGGGTCAGGTGTGCCACTGCCTCCTGGTAGCACTGGCCGTTCTGTCTCTGTCAGGCTGGCTATACAAGAAGGCTCCATGAAGCCCGATTCAGCCATCTAAGGAGTTTAATGGTCCTCCTTTGCCTCTGGTGTGAGCTATTTTAAGGAAAAGTCCTGCTTTACCTCCTGTCACTTAGGGAAAAGAACTTGGATCACACTTGTTCTTGCTTAAATTACAGCCTCAGTGGTTCACAGAATCCAGTGTAGAGTCCGTATCCTTTCATCAAGAAGAAATGTGGTTAGTTTTGCAAGGCAACAAGTGCTATAAAGCTGAGTGTTCAGGTGCTCCCACATAGTGGATTATGTTAATTGCATATAAGTATTTTTACTAGTGTCTTGAAATACATTTTGATTATATACCTGAACTTATTTTTTTTTTCCTATTTGCAATATCAAGGACTTGTATCTCTGCCCATTCCTGATTCCTCATTGCGCTTATGGCTTTATGTTTCAAAACTTTGTTCAGGTGATCATAAACTTTGTTCCATGAAGTCTGTTCTTCACTCAGCCTGCAAGATGGACGGTGTTGAAAGATATGAAAATCTCTTCTTTCTTCTAAAACCTGAGGTGCTAGTATATCAGAAAAGAAAGGCAGTTTAAAATAAGTTGATGAGTGCTGGATCTAAGTGGCTGCAGTGCAGATTTCTTTAATGATAATGCTGAGCAACAGTGAAACTGAGCTTTTGACTGATGGTTACATACGATGTTTGTTTTTAAAAATGTTCGGTACACAAAGTTGCAACTGAATTCGAGGTATGCTGTTAGTAGCTGTGCTGTAAGAAGGATGAGTATGAAGTTGTAAAATATTTTTCCTCTTGGTCTTAAACTTGATTTTTCACTGATTCGAGTGTGATTTCATGCAAATATTATTTTTTCCCTTATCTGTAGGATGGAAGCGATGCTTTGAGGTCCTAGGAAAATGTAGATGTAGTCATTAACATGTCAGTCTCGTGTACGTGTAATTTATCTATTGAGAACTGTATTTTGAGAGGCTCCTCCCTGCAAGGGACTTGGAGCAAATGTGTTCTTCCCCTACTCAGTTAAGCTTGTATTGTCTTGTCAGTGCAGAGCCTGCTGGTTTAGTTACAAATATAAAAAAAGGAAAGAACAACCACAGAAACACCTGAGGAACAATCTCTCATTGACTGTTTCTTTGGGCATGGCTGAACTGCTAGACATAAGAGGAAGGCAATGGTGGCATAGCCTGGCTCTCTGCATGAGCTGCCTACTGGTGTGGTGTTTTCTCATGAAGCTTGTGATTCTGCAGTCTAAATCTCCTACTGTAGGGGGGAGTTTGTTTCAATTTTTAGTAATTCCAGTGCTGTACATGCCATACAGGTATTTTGAAAGGAGGAAATTGTGTTATTTGAGGTTAATACCTTTTTCCTTAAAATAGTGTAGTTCAAAATAGTTGATAGTCTTGTGGTTATAGTTAGAGGTGAATTGTCCCAGTAGAGGTATATTAAGCTTTTTACATTTTTGATGTTAAACTGTGGCCTCACTTAAGTATTTAGGGGTTCAAATTGCATTTGATCGCAACATTATGAAGTAGATTAATACATTTGGAAAGACTTGAGATATTTTGTTTAATTTCTTATTTGTGTCATATAATTCAAGAAAAATATAGGTTAAAAGTTGTGTACTGTGATCAGCAGTTTATTATGCCCTGTATGCTCCAGGGAGCCAAGTGCTCAGCCTGGAGGGTCAGTGGGCTGTCTGCACTGGCAGATCTGGGAGATCATGAGGGCAGAATGGCAGTGGGAACTACAGAAGTAAGGAGATTAGGAAGTTCAGGGAATTAACAACTGAATCACACTCCAATTGACACAAATACAGCTTTCAACTACCAAATGACTGGTATTATAACTCTGAAAAGTAAGGTGCATTTATTCTATATAGTTGTTGGGGGTGGAGGTGTGGGAGGAGTGGGGCTGAACTGGCTTTCTACTATATAGGTAACTTGCATAGAAATTTATTTGGGGAAAAGGTGCACAATTTGCATTTGTTCCTTCATAGTTTGCTTTTTCTGAGGAATGAAAGTGAGAACCAAAAACTCTGTGGGACAGGGCATTGCTCACTCTTCCTGCTTGGTAGGTGACCTCTGCTTTCGGCTTCCTTTTCACTCCTTCCTTAGATAGCAGCAACTACTGTTTATTTTTGATACGTGTGAAAGGGCCGTGCCATTTTAAATTCTTGCAGAACAGCCATTTCGTGGGCTTGAGCGTTTAGAGCTCTTGATTTGTTTCCTTGTAACTGAATGCAGCAAGTGAAATTTCTGATATTTCTCTACGTAGATGTTTCTTCTTCAGGACTGCTCCAGGCTTTTAGTGCTTTTCAGCAGATAAATAGATGGAGAGATGGAAAATAGTGAACTTCTGTTTAGTGTGAGATGCACTTTTTGAGAATATCACAGAACTGATGTTATCTTGTGACCTATTAGCCTGTATCACCAACAAGTGACCCATGAACTTCCAGTGTGCTTCTCACTGCCTCTTCCCCAGGAGGACAGGGAGCATCTGGTTTTGCAGCAAATGAAGCTGAAATAGGTAAATTCTACTTCTTCCTTTCTGTTTGGATACCTTTTACGGAACTGTCTGGAAGCAACAGTAATTGCTACAGATTACTCTATGTAAAGATGAAAAGGGAGCTGGTAGAGATGGGCAGGCAGCATGTCACCTGTATGTGTGCAGCACAGGCTGTATTAGTTTTTATCTCTCTTGATGTAATGTTGTGTTTGAGGCAGATGTTTGCTACCAAGGAAGACAATGTTTTAGTGTTTCTGCCACAGATGTCTTGCATAACTTTGGGCAAGGCATTAGGTGCTTTCTATAAAATATAAATAGATTTTTTCTTACTTTATAGAGGGGATTGTAAGCCTAAACTTCTTGCCTGTATTGTGTATTTGTTTGTTGATTGTAATACTAGTACAGTGCAACATAGCAACAGTAATAACTGCCTTACGAGACACTAAGAAGGACTTTTTTACTTTTGACCCAGGATCTCCAGTAGACTAAAGCAACCCAAAAGAATGCTGTCATATTTTCTTCTAATCTTCCTTCTAACTTGGTAGCATGCAGTCACAAAGCAATGCATTTAGTGTAGTTTTTCCTTAACCAGGATGTTATTCTTAACTGTGAAAAAAGGTCGTTGCTTTTGACTTTATGACTGTGTGATGAATCTTCCCTTTCCAGGAGGAAGCTGCGTGGAACCTAGACAGGGTTGTTTAAGGTTTTATGGGAAACCTTAGAGAGGTTAGTATGACATTTATACAGGCACTGACTACAGTGGTCAGGGATGACAAGAACCATCAGTATCAGTTGCCTATCAAGTTGCGGCCAAAACTGACAGTTGTCTTGGACAAAACTTTATTGAAAGCCCCTTAAATGAGTGCTTTGTATCTCCAATTATTCCGTCACTGTAGCAGATGTTCACATCAGATACTGTCATTAAAAAAGAGTTCTACTGAAGATGCATTTGTTTTTCAGTATCTATACATTTGTTCTAAACGGACTAAATGCTTAAAGCAGTACTTTAGACTGTGAGAGTCAACTAGGCAATAAATGTGCACTGGGTTGTTACTACTTTTAGCTATGAAGAGTTTAAAATGGTTAGTGAAGGCTATGTCAACAAAGCTACTTCTTTGAAACACCCTGGCTCTGCCAGTTCATTATTAAGAGTGGAAGTTGGTGGTGTTGAAAAGCCAACAGAATCCTTCTGTTAAATCAGAACCTGTTCCTTGACCACTCTTGGCAGTTCGGAACAATCTAGAGAACAATTATGAGTGAGTAATCAAGACTTTTTTTTAAAATGGGAAAATAGGACCCTAGGGATTTTATAGTGCCATGTTTTAAAGGAATGGATACCATTCCTTATAAAGAACATGTTCAGGTATCACCCATCTAGTTTGTATATGTTCAGAGAGTTGAATTCTTTGTCAGACTTGTTCTGTGTTTATTGTTGTAGCTAACAATTTGCGAAATCTGTGTTTAGCAATTTTTTTATTATTTAAGCTCTTAGTTGTATGAATTCAGAATAAATGTTTTTAAGCAGGACATTTTCAGAAGGGGTATTATTCACTGATGCTACTTCTCTGTGGAGTAATTTTTATAGTGGATTTTATGTTTGGTTGATGGATGAATGACCTCATGATGGGGAATGATCTCGTAGTTTGAAATTTTGATACTGGAAGTACACTCTGACCTTACCTAACTCAGTCTTGTTTTTAAGAGCCTGGAATAGGGATTATGGAATATGGAGAGGAATTTGAGATGTGGGGAATTATTCTTCCATGTGGACTGTTCTACTGTTGTGCACAGCAGGTGGTTCTGTTACTATACTCATGAACTGGTCTGTGGAATACAGTTTTCATCTAGTTAAGGTGTGTGGAGGAGAGGAGAAAATACGATACATTGCCTCCTTACTGCTGTTGAGGGTTGACAGTTGGAAGACAAACAGCTTTCAAGATGCTAGTAATATATTGCAAGTTCTTGTGGTTGTCCTTTTTGCCTTTATTAATGACGCTAAACTTTATTAAACACTCAGGAAGGACCTTGTGTTTCTATTGCTCATAGCAGTATTTACTGTGCTAACACTTCCCGTACAGTTTGGGAAATGCTTAGGTAGACACCATGTTGAATGTTCTATGCTGTATCTTATCTTCTCTTTGTTAATTTGTCTATACTGGCCAAATCCTGTCATTAATATGACATTAAATAAAAATTAAAAAACCCTGTAATAGTAATTTTTGTGGTGAAGTGGGAAGAACTGGATCTGTAAAGAATTCCTTCAGGAAAAGGTAGCATAAAGAAAAGTCTAGCTAAAATTCTAAGGATTCACGAGACAAACTAAATGTTTACTCATTTTCTGATTAACAAACAGGATTGGACTGTGATACAACAAGCTGTTTTTTCAGTGAATATTGCAAAACAAGTTCAGTAGCTTTCAGGCCTATCAGCACCATTAACTGTTAGACATCAGTCTTGAAGCTGCCATAGACACACACGTTATCATTTTTCACGTTTGGGCTGTAATTTTTAAAGGCACTCGGTCAGTTGGATTTTTTCTTTTCAGGTCTTTCTATTGCCTACGTTAGTGCTCTTGTTAGGTACTGTGCTGCACCTCAAATAGATTGTGTTTACATCTGTGCAATAGGTTTGTTCTCTGTGATATAGAAGTAAAGGGCAATTGCTTATATGCCATACGTAGGGAGAATGCTGTTACAGAGAAATGAGAGCACTTTGTTGCTTCAGGAGACCCATGTGTTGTTCTTGGCCCTGTGTGGCTTTCAGGCAGTTCTGTCCTGCTTCCAAGGGGTAGGATTTGTAGGGAGATTTATGACAAACAAGGTGTATCACTGGTTTATCTTGGATGTAGTTGCATGCCTGGTTCAGCCCTAGTTACTACAGAATCGACCCTCGGGATGCCATTGTCCTCTCTGTTGTATGAATCACTCCCTGAGCTCTGAATGAGCTGTTCAAAGTTGCCGTCCTTGTGGCATATACCCACATGCATAAGTATGTGTTGTTGGTTTGTGACTGAATAAAGGGATTGGTAGGCAACCTTTAAATTAATCTCTGCCTCTGCTGCCTTCTGTCGAGATGCATAATGTCCAAGAGATCCTTAGAATGGGACACCTAGCTGAAAGATGGGGAGAATTAAACTTTCTTGAACTGTTACCTGCAAATATCTCCTAGGTGATCTGGCTCAAGTTGTTTATTTGCAAGTCTTTCTTCAAGGCTTTAGCAGAGGTTCCCTCAGGAACATATTTCTCTGTATTCACTTCTGCTTTCCAGGTTGTTGGCCAGACAGTTGAAATCCTAAACCTGGCAGCACACAGATTAAGCCTACACATCGTTACATTTTTTTTACTAAAGTTGATTTCTGTTGTAGAAAGATTTGCAGAAAATTACTTATCCTTACTTAAACAGCAGCCATAGTTTTCTTTGTTTCAGATGAAATTTCTGGACTGTTGAACTATTGGGAAAAATGTAATAAACAACATTCAAACAACCTTTTAAAAAAGGGAGATGTGTTCATTTTTAAAAACGCTCAAAAAAGGTTTCCAGAAAGAGATAGATTGCATCTTAGGGAGAAAGGGGGCACAGGGAATATTTTCCTGTTCTTTCAGCACCAGAAGAATTAGTGTTGAATGGTAGAGTCCATGTAAACAAACAACCTATCCAAAATGCATTTCCTTGCCAACTCTTCAGTTGTGTTTGGAGTCTTCTTCTCTGGAGTTATTAAAAACCCATCTGGATGCATCCCTGTGTAACCTGTGCCAGGTGAACCTGCCTTAGTAGGGGATTGTACAAGATGATCTCTAGAGGTGCTTTCCAACACCTACCATGGTGTGATTCTCTAATTCTATTTGATTTTCTTTCTCCACTTCAGGAAAACTTTGTTTTCTATACGTTGCATTTTAACAAGATTGCATCCAACAATCATACAACTGTAATCAGCAGAAACAAATTTTATAATGCTTGTCAAGAACTGCTGTCATCTGATATTTAGAGGGAAGACTTCTTTCCTTATAATTTGTTAGATTTACTATAATTGTGGGGTTTTAGGCCAAAATTTGCCAGTTATATTATTTCTCTCCTACAGGTTTTATGTAGAATAAAGACTGATCTGTCTGCCTGCTAATCATCCAGCTTTTTCCCCTTATTCCTTTCACTCCTAGCCTCCTATAAGCAGTAGTCACCTTTTGCTTGCCTGCCCTCTGCCCATTCATTTGGACAAAATCTTTCACAGTTTAAGAGGATCCGTTTGTAGAAAGAAAACTTTCTTTAGAAAAAGCATTTTCAGTTCCCCGTGGTACCTTAGCAGTGGTTGAGGGAGTGTGTTTGTTAGGAAACAGAAGTGCATGAATGGAGAAGGTAATTTCTGTGAGAAATATTGTTTTGATGCTTCTTTTTCTATGTTGTGTGCTTCAGTATTACTGGATAAGGTGCTGAGAAATGTTACATTTTCACTGTTTATTTAAAAAGACTATTAATTAAATGGATGCTCTTCTTTCCTGACTCTGGGCTTAGAAATCTCTCTCTCTCATTAAGAATCTCTTATTGTTCTTTTCAAACAGCTGGTTTCACTTTAACATCAAGATGTATTTTTCCCCTTTTCCATTACACCCACTACTGCTGTTTGACTTTAGCTACGGTGCAAGTTTGCAATTTGAGCATAATACACTGAACTTTTTTGAGTTACCTGTTGTTTGGATGCTATAGCAGCTACATAGTCCTCTGCAAAATAAGTTCATTCTCCTCACTGGAAAGCTCAGTTATTTTAACCATTTCTAGATTTCCAGGTTAAACTTTGTCATGAGTGATCTGTAGCTTTTTGTTGAGTATTTTGGAAGAGCTGAGATCATGGTAAACTGTGTCCTCCATTGGTTATGTAGCCACTGTTAGGAGGTAAGTATATTTGGGGGATTATTTTGTTTGTTTTACTTTAAATCTCAGAGGTTGTATCTTACTGCCTGCCCTACTGGCTGCTGTTTTAGGTTGAGCAGGACCTTCTTGACCTCTTGACTTCTGAGACTGCAGAATGACTGTGGCCTCAGGACCGTGATTCATGTTGGATGGTGATGCACTTCAAAGCCTTTTGCTAAGGGCAAGCTATGTTTTTTTGCTGTTGTCTTAGAACTGAACTCTTTTCAAGTCACTGCTGCTTGGTTTGATGCCATCATACCAGCATCTCAACTTGTTTTCTTAACACATTAATGCTAGTAGTTTTCAAGGCTGTTTTGTAATTGTTTTCTGTGGTTCTGTGAAACATGCTGTGGAAGAAAGAGAAGGTATTGACTTAGCAACACAGGTTAGCTTTGTGGTGTTTTGGGGATTCATTTCTCAATCATGGTACAAATGGAACTATTAGATTTTAAACAGAACAGGTGTCATTTTTTCCCGATTTAAATATCAAGAAATTTGCTTTCACTCATACAGTTTGTCTTACTGTTTTTTCGTTTGCCATGTTTTTTCACTTGATTAAACTTGTATTTTAGAACTCTGTATGTTCATTTACTGACAAACTTGTTGCTTTATTACCTGTTAGCCATATGAGATACTGAAGCATACATACAGTGGGAGCTGTAATAACGAGCAAGTTTTAGTAGGAAGAGACCTTCATCAGTATGATGATGATGACTTGCTAATGTGTACCTAAGTGCAAAATAATTTATTAGCGAATAATTTGTTTTCTTGTAGGCAGAAATATTATCTTCATTACGATATTTCCTGTAGAATTATGAAGTCCTTTCTCGTTGGCTCTGCAGTAAGGGAAGTCCAGAATTTCAGAAAGATCAGAGAGAGAAGAATGAAGTTGGTTTGTTTGGTTTAAATTTGTTTGGCTTTTTATTTTTTTCCTTTCTTTTCTTTTTCCCCAAATGAGACGAGAGCAGCTTACGTTGAAGGAAATACGTGTGGCTGCAGAGACAAGATGCATCTTTGTGTTGGTGAAAGAACAAAAGAAAAATAGTTGTGTGGGCTGTTTTTAGAAGGCTGCTTCAGGATTTTAAAATCTGTGTTTTTAGTAATTTTCTATGGTCTGTTTTACATTTGATATTTTAAAGCTTTCCTTTTATCTGCTGGTACACTTGTATTCTAGAGTGACAAGAGCTGTCATACTCAATTGTTATGAAGTTAAATCATTAGAACATCAACGTAATGGGATTAATACATATTTAGGATATTCCAGATTGAAATAAACAGTTACTTAAGGACGTTAGGGATTGCATTGCAATGCTGTTAAACAGTGGTTTCTATACTTGGAATGGTTACTGTGCTCCAAGTCTGGTATTCGTAGGTTCAAAGATTATTTAATACTGATATAGGAATTTTGATTAACAAGGGGATGATGATGATGACGACCCAAAACTGCTTTCCAGGAGGCTTTTCTTGCCATTTGGAATGTGTGCCATTTGGGGTTTTTTTTTCTTTCTTTCTTTCTCTTTTTTTATCTCTCTGTTTTTATTTTTCTCCTCTTTTGTTTTGCCATCCATTTACACTTCTAGTTGAATGTCAGATTTACTGATCTAAAGGATGCAACTGTCAGTGAATAGATTACATGGTGGAAATTGTCAATGTTAATGTGTAATGTTCCTAAAAATGTTGGGCATAATTCTCATACCATGTATGTGTTACCATAAAATCTAAGTGCTTGCTAGGAGCACATCAGGATGTTTAATTTACATTTGAGCTATTGATGAACTCTTGCCTTCCCCTCAGTAGATAGTTCTGCCTGTTGAAGTATTTTGCCTTGACGTTAAAAGTTGTATTAACTCCAAAGAACCTAGACCAAACCAGTATGCCTTTCACTTAAGTGAAAGGTGGTTTGTGCTGGCCTTGAATTTGGAGAAGGGGCCCTCAATCTAATCTGGAGAGTTGTTTTATGAAGAATCTGGCTTCTACATAATGAACTTTATCTTCCTTGTAGAAAGCTGAGATTGTGTGAATGTTGATCTTCATCTCAAAGTTATAGTTGATTGACAGATAACAAGAGGCCATTCAGGGTTATAAAAGTTGAAGATAAAGATTGAATCTTGGAGCCTGATTCCATTTTTAGCGGTAAAGGAAAATGTGTCTGATCTCTCAAGCCTTTGTGTTTGGATCTGTAACACTGCTCTGTAGTCTAGCAGTGTTCAAGATAGAGATCATAGTATACATATATACCATATGATCCAGTATTAGGAGGTGAGGGATTGTGGTTGTAACTCTCTGCTAAACTTTTTCTCCTGAAAAGTCATTTCTGCTGAGGTATGAGCAAATAGTTGGCTGTAAATAACTGGATGTTTTGCAAATATTTGTGTGTTTGCAGGCATGGGACCTTGGGGTACAAGTGTAGATTCACATTACTGTTTTCTGGTCACCAGTTCTGAAAAATTAAACATGGAGAATCCTCTGGTTCCTTACATCTCTGTTTTGCTGTGGTAGAATATGGTATAATTGATTGTACCGAATTCTACTAAAAAGCTTATAAAACATTCCTCAGAATTTATAACTTTGACTTTTGACATAGTCCATTGCTTAAAAAATTCTTATGAGTGTGGAGCTCTTCTCAAAAGAGTTCTTGCAAAAAGCATTCTTTTCCAGGACAAGGAAAATGTATTTTCTATTAGTTTATAGAAGAGAGGCTGTATATGGTTCCTGAAAGATAAATGAATATGGAAGATGCCACTACTCCCACAGAATACAAGAGCTGGGCAGTGTAAATAACTTTTTTTAAAAGTTACTAGAAGAAGCATTCCAAAATCTGTAGTGGTTACCTTAAATAAGTAAGTTTTGAGGGCTCTTCTGTGAGTTTTGGGTCATCTTCCAGGTGTTCTCTGTGGAAGAAGATAGAGGTTTGAATTGCAGTAGGCGATAGCAATGCTAGTCTTCCATTTAGTGCTGTTGTAAGCAAGGACTTGTGTAAAGTGTCTGTCCTTTCAGTTAGTGAGTCTGCTTTCTGGGGCAGGAATGAAGTCAGTCAGAAATCTGTGTATATTTTCAAAACTATAAGTTGTGTCAGTCTTGTGGGCAGCAAGGTCTTCTGTGAGCAGGAGAACTTAGAACTTACAAAGTCTGATGTTTCAAAAAACTGTATTTTTTTTTTTTTCCTTCCATGAAGTGCCTTAAAGCTCACAGTACCTTTAAAAGTCGATAACTTGGGGTGAGAGCTGAAGGATTATATGGAATTGTGTGGTCTTGAAAAAATGGCTGTGTGTCTGGGAGTGATTGGTGTATTTTAAATTACAGCCTATATGAGGAAGGCAGTTTAATACAGTTTCATAAGATTTGCTCTGTATTGAAAGAAAGTTTCAATCCAGCTTTTCTGTCTTGTTCTTCAAATCACAAATATAGCAGATCATGTGTTGCTTTTTGGTTCTGGATATTTAACAACAATAACCAAAATCTAATCAGGACACCAAATATAACAATAAAAAACATTCCAGCAGAAGAAATTATGAGAATACTATGCATTCACTAGCGTGTGTGGGCTCTAAAATCTGTACAGGAAAAACCAAAGTATTGTATTTCACCTATGCTGTGGACTCCCCCTCCACCTGCTAAATTACCATTCTGACTGCTAAGATAACCCAGGGTGTTGATCCATCTAGTGCTTTAGTATCTAGGTGCAGTACATGACACCCACAGTAGCAATTTTACCCTGCAACGCTTTGTATGAGCTGTAGCTGTCCACAGTGTTTATTTATTGCTTTTCTATATTTCATAAAATAAACAATGTAGGGTATGGTAGTATCTGTTTCTGTAATACATGCATGGTTAGTAAGTGCTAGAATTATTTAAGTAAGCACTGAACTTTTGTGGACGGTGTCTACCAAGTAGGCTAGTACATAAAAATATTGCTAGTCCTGCTCATTAAATGGGTTACTTTGGTAAAGTTGGTTATTTCAGAGTAACATGCACTTTTACTGTTACAAAGCAAAGCAATAATCTTTTAAACTTACCCAGTGAATCCGGTTTGATTTGTTTCTTATGCTTTTTCAGAGCAATACTTTTCCATTAAGACACAGATCACATACATATGTGGAAAGGTATGCTGCACACATCTGCCTTTTTTTTTTTTTTTTTAAAAAAAAGAAGCATTATTGCACAAGTGTACCGTTTGTTTTTGAAACTCCTTGAAGCAGTGCACAAGCTCATTTTAGGAAGCAAGAGTTTTAAAAGGATTCCTGACTGCACTGCGCAAACAGAGTAAAACAGTCTTTACCTCAGAGAGCTTACAATCTAAAATATGTAGAAATTAGAGAAGTTTTTACTAGGCAGATTCAGAAGCAGCATTACAACTGCTGATAATAAGACAGCTGCAGTTTCGAACTGCGTGATTCCCCTGTGTTTCTGGAAAAGAAGACCTCCAACTCCATATGCGGCTGCATCTGGGTAAATTTCCCTACCTCCAGAAACAAAACATGGTGTCCTCAACCTGCCCTGTGCAGTTTGATTTTTAGAAGAAGGCTTTGCCAACAACATGCTTCCCAAATGTCTCCTTCCTGATGATTTTTCTCTTGGTGTGATTTTCTTCCATCAGAGGCGGTATGGCTACTGGACTCTGTGGTAAAGGTGCACTGGCACCATACTTGCCATCAGCCGCCTTCCCACGGGAACAGGGGCAACTTGAATGAGCCACATAGCAGAGCCAGTGCTTTGCCTACCAGGAGGGTTAGCTGTATGGCCAGGAGTGGCCTAAAGGTGTGCTACAGAAAGGTCTGTCTAGTTTTTGAATGCTCAAGATTTGTGAGATACCAGAGTCGTATAAGAAAGTGGCTCATGTCATATTAGTGGTGACGAAAGCTACACCAATGCCTTGAGAGTCCAGGGTACTCGGCTGATGGGCAGAAGTTCATAGGAACACTTAAGCACTTTTCATTAAGATGGAATTCCCACATTTTTTTTCATGGCAGTGTTTGAATACACATAGTTATTACTTGCAGTCTATTTTGAACTGCTTTGTGGCCCTGTGGGGCTGAAAAGTACGAACTTGTTCAGTTGTGTCTTAGTTGAAAAAAATAGGGCTATATCACTTTGTGGTACTAGAGGGATATGCTACTAAGATAGTACATAAAGACTTTGGCATTAAATATTTTAAATAAGCAACTGAAATGTTTCCACTTGAAGATAAACTGAATGTTCAAGTAGTTGAAAAGATAAAAACAAAGAATGCAGTTTGTGTAAATATGGAAAACAATTTGTCTGGGTCATCTTTCAGACTCATTAAACAGCCTTAAGTGATTTAAATATAAATTAGAAAACAGCACATTGTGTTGCAGCCTACTTGTGTAGGCGGAGCTCATCAGAAACTCCTTTTGTTCCTCCATTTCATTCCACCTTACTTTCTCTGCCAGTACCAGCAGCACTGCCTTCCCCTGTTCAGCAGGGCTCTGTCAGGGCACCACCTGTGCAAGGGTCCTGTTACTCGTGGCTCCTTTCCTGTTGCTGACCCTGCTTCTTGCTTCTCTGCCCTTCGAACCTCCATATAACCCTGCACTCCCTTACATGTGTTGAACTGTGGTCTATCTTCTGATTTTCATTTTTACTGATGATTCTTACTTATTTGTCTTGGACATTTATATGTTAATGGCTCAAACAAATAATGTGGAAAATAACGGGAATGCAGAACCGGGAGGTTTTATGCTGGAAAGTATTTTGCTCCTGTCAACTAGTCTTTAACCTAAAAATAATTGCCTGTTTGGCGTATCGCAGGCTGCAGAATCCACGTCTATTACATGCCTCTAACATGTTCTAGTTTTCACCAAAATGAACATGGCTAGTCTGATACACAGAACTTTCTCCAAAATTTCTGGAATTCGTTGAGTGCGTTCATTATTAGGTAACAGGTGGTGAAACATTGTCAAGTTGAGGATATAAATCTTTTTTGGCATAGTCCAGTGGATATGTTTGACTTCTTTGTAAAATACTCTACTGCAAATATTGGGGAACATGATGAATTTATTTACCTTTTTTAGGAGCAATGGATGAGCTTCATAGCCTGGATCCAAGAAGACAAGAGTTGTTAGAGGCAAGATTTACCGGAGTAGTAAGTGGCAGCACTGGGAGTACTGGAAGTTGCAGTGTTGGAGCTAAAGTAAGTTCTAAGAGCAGCCATACAGATCTATCGCATTTGAAATTTATACTAATTTCTCTCACACTGTCTTGCTTGTATATTGCCTACATGATTTACTTCCAAAAGTACTGGATTGGAAGAGGCTCTTTGGAAAATCTTTGTTAGTCTGTTGTTTTATTTGAGATAGGTTCAGGATAAACAAACCTATCTATGGCATGGACTTCAAATTGTTTTTAAAAACACTGCAGGGTGGGCTTATACAGGCTCTTTTGTGGTCTTGCTCTAGTACATATGTGATCAGAGATGGAAGATATTTTCAGTATTTAAGTGGAATTGTCTCTTCTGCAGATGGTCAGCTACTTAGAGTTCAGCTTGAAATAGACACAGGGAGTCTGGTGTGACCTCTACTTTTAAGATTAGACTTGTTTGAAGATAAACATATCTAGGTTAACAAAGCCAAATTCTTTCAACTTTCCTATATATTTGTATCAATTTTACCTTCTTTCATTGTAGAATTTCTGCAGTTTGCCCATTACTATCTAAACTGGGATACAACACTTATAGAAAAACCTTATGACCATCAAATAGCAGAGCTTAATTACTTTCCAGGTGTCATGTGTTAACCCTTCAGTTGATACATCTACAAATAAATTTACCTTTGTTACAAATTCTGTTCAAGTCATGAGCTTCAGCTTCCAAGATTGATTTCTGCGATACTATGCCTAGCCAGAAGTAGTCCTGTTTATATTTGAATGTTCTTCACCATATGTAATACTTAATAAACGGATGCTGAAAAGTTAGAATACTATTTTTTTTAGGGACATTTCCCCCATGACCAAAGTACTTCTGAATTCTGTTTCTAAAGTGTTTCCAATGTCCTCATGTTTTCTTTATACAAGCTCAGTATTTTTCACTTCCTATTCCACCTTTTAATGATCTGTCTAGATTACGGAACAGAATACTGCCTGATAGTGGATGCTAATTAAATTTCTGTAGGCGTGTGCTGTAATGATGGCTACTAACAAACTACAAATAATTGAAATCAATACATGTTGGTCTTGCATCATATCTTCTTAACTTTTTTTAGAGTGACATGAAGGTAACTCCCACAAAGCTGTAATATAGGTGATATGTCACTTTTATTACCAACGTTTTAACCAAGAAGAGAGTTAAGTGGTCAGGGAAAGGAATCAGGTTGGATTAACACAGTGTGGTTGATGCTCCCTTGAAGCCTATCATCTTCAACCTTTTTCGTTAAGCAAGGGTGGTAATGCAGGAACAGGTTACTGAGATTGTTTTCTTAGCTGACTCTGATGACTGAATACTGAGACATCGCAAGGAAGAGCTACATGTAGACATTTCTATACTGGAGACTTCCTAGGGTAGGAACACATGGGAATTTTGTGGTTTTAGTGAATATTTCTCCAGAAATTTTAATTCAGAGATGATCTAATTATTCAGAAGATACCACAGATTGGTATTGTCCTGCAAACTGATACAGTGCTGGAATTTGATGCTTTGAAGCAAGCTGAGTGTTTGCCTTGAAACTAGTTGTTACTTCACTTCAAAGTGTTTGTTCTGCCTTCCTGTGTGGAAGAGAATAATCCAGCAGTAGTTTTAATTTTTTTTTTTAATAAAAAGAAGCTCAACTGATGTTGGCATTCTTTTTTATGTGTACGTGGAAAAGACTGTTTCAATAAAATGTCCTTGTTGCCATTCTGTGTTCAAAAGATCTCCTAAGAAATCAGCCTTAAAAAACTTCTAAGTAAATATTATAACTTGGGAGTATTTAATAGTTTTTCTCTGTTTCTCCGTAGTCTACATTTGATACTTTAGGGGAAATGGTTTGTTTTAAGAATGTAAAATAATATTCTCAATAGGTTGTAATCTCTGCAGTAACCTAGTGTCTGTCTTGAAAATTAAACCTCATTTTCTTTGAAAGATAAAGGGTTTTAGTTGTCTCCAGCACTTTAAGCAATAGTGACTTTTTAAGCCTATCCTGTGGAATCACTTGGTAGGGTTTTTCATTGGATATTTTGCTGTTCCTAAATAAGGCTGAAACCTTTTTTTTATGTTGTAGGGTTTTACTTGGCTTAAAAGCAACCAAAATACAGAATTCACTGCATCTTGTCAAAACATCCACCTGTCAAACTTCTTGTCTCCTTTGCAAGTCACAAGTGCTCTATCATTAGTCAGCTTCTTGCAAGCATGAAAGTTTATTGCTGTTATTTGTTATAATTGTGAGTGATAATAGTCTTTTAGCTATTTTATAAATCTGTATATAATATTTAGTATTTTCTCTTGGTAGGCCTCAACAAATAACGAAAGTTCGAATCACAGTTTTGGAAGCTTGGGATCTTTAAGTGATAAAGAATCAGAGGTAAGTGTACAGGGCAAATTCATTATTAACTCAGAATTGTACTGCTGACAAATCATGATATTATATTCTACTTTGATACCTTTTTTATATAGAAGCTTTAATAGTTAAATACAAAATACACATCTAGATAAGAAAAAGCCTATATTACTGAAAGATATGATCTCTTGCAGGAGGAAACAGGACTTCATAAAAGTTTCTTTGTACTTTTGATCACAAAACTAGCCGCTTCTACTTCTTCATTATCTATGTAATTGAGCGGTGGGGATACTTACAGCTTTTGAAGCTGAAAATGCTTAAAACGTACTGTCTTTTGTTTAATAAGTAATAAGGTTTTAATCAGCATAGATAACTTTGACTAGTCTTTGGCTGCATCTATGGAAATACCCTATAGTTTGCTGTGTTTTTTTAAAAAATCTGGATTATTCCTTGATCAGACGGTATCGATCACCTGCATTTGTAAAAGCTGCAGTAGTCATTGTATATTTTATTACCTAGTACCACTTCATAATAATAAGAAAAAAATTCGTATTCTTACTAGGTTTTAATGTGCAGTGTGCAGACTTCCCTGGAGTAGATGGTGTTCTGCTTGGTGGTCAGCATTGCTATAGTGACACTAATGCAGCTCTTGCAATTTAGTTGTTTGGGGGTCAGTGAGTCCCTCTGACAGTTTTGCTTCTGTACAACACAGATATTGATAGGATTATACCCACTGTAAGCAAAAGTGTATTTCTAGCTCAGGCTAGACCTGTGTTTCACTATGTCTCATGCCAGAGGAGAGCTGTTTGGACTGTGCTTTTGATGTTATTTTTGCATATTAAAGTTCTATCTTGAGGCCTTGTTATTCATTCAGTCACTACGAGGCATGATGTGATGTTTGCTTATTGCTTAGCTGACCAGCAAGTGAATTTAGTTGATTCCGAAGACTGATGACTTATAAATAATATGTTCTGTATGTGTGATTTCATGACTTCCCTTTGCAATGTGTTTTCCTCGTGCCTTTTTGAGCTGCATTTTTACTTTCAGTTGTTCCTTTCTTAACCAGAAGAGTGTATGCCTGTTGGTTTTCTTCATAGCTTTTCCTAGAAATACTTTGGGCAGTGGTGCAGTTCTGATGTAATGCTGCAATGGAAATATGCTGCAGTAGCCTGAAGATTATGATGCATTATTGCAATTCCTTGACAGAAAAAGGTGTCTGTGAGTAGATGAGTTATCTCAGAACACTGGCTATACCTGTAATAACTTCTTGGTGTAAAAAATGTTATGTTACAATTGTATACATAAGATACAAGATTTTCCAGAGCTTTTATATTTGAAAGTTCAACCTATATATTCACCTCTGCACAGTGTTTTAACCTCGAACCATGCTTCTAGGTAGGGATAACTTATTTTAAAAAAATGTATCTTATAAAACTTGGATTCTATAATAAAATAGAAATAGACTTCTTTTTAGAAAAGTCCCTGCATGGACTTCCCATCCTCCAGTGCACAGTGTTCCAGGTTTCGTCTCTTTTCTAAAAGATGAGTGTCCTGATGACATTGAAAAGTGAAGTATGACTTTTTGACCCATTTTCAGAAGTTGTCAGTTGTATTCACTTAAATTAGATTATGATTGTAATAGCAAATGTTTTAATTATTTTTTAGAGTGTTGTTCTTAAAATAACATCTGGTTGTTTATGTGCTGTAGTTCTATAAAAAGTACACTTTAGTCCTTAATATTGCAAACAGGTCATAGGATTTTTAATGTATTTTTTTTTAGTGGTGTGACAATGAAGATTTTGTAATAACGGGGAATTTGTCTTGTAGATGGTAGTATAGAAATACAAGGACTTGCTCATACAGGAAGAAGTGCCATCATTTGATGTTGAGAGAGTGCTGTTGTATTACAGGAGGTTTTGGGTGGAAAAAAAAAGCAGAAATGTGAATCTCAATCATTGAAATTGCTTTCTAGAAAGACTGTCAGTTTCTGATCAGATTGTGATGATAGATTCATGTCATCATTCCGTGCTTTCATCACTAAGTGGCACATTGAAAGTAAGCAAGCCTTTCACGTTTAGTTTTCAGGTCAAGGCAGGCTTCCCACACATCCCCCTTTTTGGTTTTCTGGTGTTAATTTTTTTTTTTTTCATTTTTGTGTTTTGCACTTGGGATTGCAGAAAACAGAACTATTGGAACTTCAGTCTTTTTTGTTTTTTCCATCTGATGGCTATATGAAGAGAGGCAGTTTATCTCAGTAATAGTTTTAACTGAGATATTCCACAGAGGTAAAAGTGGATCTGCAAGATAACTTGAAGCCAGGCTGTATTCTGGATGCAGTTCAGCATTGTGAACCATAAACGTTAGTTGGATGTTTGATCTTAATATCCAGACCAGTATTGGGTTTCTTTTTAAATGTGTACATTTTTTTATTTTAGTAAATGCTTTGTTGCTGTGGCACATAGGTCTTAATTTGAGTGCGTATTAGCTACTTGTAGTTAAGATAAATTCTAAATTGGCTACCTCATGTTGTGAATGAGTACTTTTGGTAGTCTTCCAGTGTTTTGGCCTTGCCCACCATTCCTCATTAAAGTAGATTACTCCTCCTTGTTCTGGTTACAAATGCAGTCTTTTATTTATAACTAGTATTTTCTGTTCTTTGTAGATAATGTCTTATTTAAAGGAGCACAGCTTAGTCTGTGCCTTGATTTGTCCAGTTTGGTTAGTTATTTAAATGTTCTGCCCTGCTTGCTTTTAGCTGTTCAGTTGATGTGGTTCCAAATAATACAGAACCCTCATTATTAATGTCATTTCAGAAGTAACTAAAGGTTTGATCTAAGAGGAATTTATAATGTGTTGTGGAGGAGAACAGGATTGCTGTGTGTGTTTGCTGTAGTCATAAAGCTGGGGGGGGGGGGGTTTAGATTTAGAAGAAAACACTTGTGGAACTCTATCAACTTGTTTGTTATGCACATGACAAATACTAACAACTGGGGAAAAAAGGTAACTGTTGAGCATACTGGAGAGGTAAGTATTCAGAGGCAAATCCGCACCCCTGCTTTTATTACTTGTGATTTAAAATTTATTTTCCTCCACAATACTACCTCCCGGACTAATGCTGTTACCAGTTTTACGATGATGGTAGAAAATACTTAACTATACATATGAAAATACTTACCTGGATATCTTTATAAAGTAGATTAACTAGTTGAGAATTGTACTTGGGAATGTTTATTTTATAAAAGAGGATGTCAGAAGCTAAGATTTGAAACTATAAATGTGAAGAGAAAACTCAGAGTAAGAAGCACATTAAAACTGAGGGGTAAACTAGGATCAAGACTGTGGTTGCTCTATGAGGCTTTGCTAATCTACCAAGCTCCAGGTAACTTGAGCATAGCTTTACCATCTAACTTTGGATAACTTTAAAGCTATTTTATCTTGCTTATGAAATAATTATCTTGGCTATATGTAAATCCTTCTGAAGCAACTAGAGCGGCTTTATTCTTGTTTAAAAAGAGGATACTCCTCAGCCCCATTAGTCTTCAGTTTCTTGTAATTTGTATGATTCCATTCATTAGAAAGGATTTTAGAGAACGTTTTCAAGTGATTGATGTACGCTGTGCATGACCATGTGAATTTTGTACTTGGAGAAGGTGAACATGACCTTGTTGGGTAACCTCATTAATTACCTCATTAGTGTGCTAATATTTTTTAGTTGGGAAGGTTAAATTAAACACTGAAAGAAATCAGAAGAGATTAAGGAAATAGACATTTGTGAATTATTTGAGTTTTGGTTTTAAAAGTATGAACCTCTTTAAATGTCTAGTTTTTAAATACAAGGCAGCAGTCACTGTAGTTAGAAACTAATTTTAGTTTTAACTATTTAGTCATTAATTAGCTTTCAAACAATGTTGAGGGGTTTTTTTGCTTGATATGGTAGGTAAAACTGACCATGTTTGAATGGTAACTGCGAAGATGGAAAATAGGAATAGCATTAAAATGCTTGGTTAAATAGTTTCAATTTAGTTTGGTGGAAAGATAGCTCAGTGTTACCTATTTACCTGGTAGTAATTGCAAATTATTGAAGTAATATTTCTAAGCTATGCTTCCTGCTTTTACAATATTACAGTCTTGAGAACTTTTCCAGGAGTCTGTGTTATACAGTTTGCTAATGTGTGACAGTACTGTAAGAGATTTAGATTTTATTTGGAAGACTTTATTTAATATAAAAGGTACGTAATTCGAACTTCATTTATAGTCTGATAATACAGTGCAATAATACAATGCAATTGTAAAACTTTCGAAGCTGTTGTTATGAAGCTGTCCACAGAGCTAACACTTCTAAAAAATACATCATATAGATAAGGAAGACCTTTCTTATTCTGACCTTTTCTAGACTGATAATTTTCTACAGATCATAGGTAACTGAAAGTGTTTCTTTGCCAAAGCAGGTTATTTATATTAAATTTTTATTTGAAGATAACCACATGAAGATTTCGGAACTGAAAAATACTTTAAATGCTTTCAGAGAGAAGTTGAAATTTGAATTTTGATAGGAATTACTGTGTTGAGAAAGTACAGTGAAATGATAAAACAAAATTTAAAAAATCATAAAAAAGGAAGCATCTTATCTCTGATCTCAGATTTAGTCTGATATATTGGGGATCATTGATTTCCTGATGGTAAAACAGAGTTCATGTAATGGCTTCTATGCTTCTTCCAACTCTGTGAGGCTGCTTGGAGCCTGAATACACGCACAGCTGCAATATCTTTTCCTTGAAACAAAGCAGCTTGTAGAGTTTAACTCACACTGGGGAGACGTAACTGGTTTGAATCCTCAGATAAAGGGAGAGCAAATACAATTTAGAGATGCTTCTGATCACAACTGTTTCTTGTTGTCCATGTAGTATGTGCTGATTGTAGTTTCTAGGCAACTAAATATATTATTTCTGAAATAAATTATTAACATGGATTTGTGGGTTTTTTCACTTACCATTGATGTTTTAATTTGATTTCCTTGAGCTACATATATATATTTACATATCCATTATGTATTTACATATGTAATATTTAAATATATATATTATCTGATGTATCTGCAAATGTGTAACATCATTGACCTTCTATTGAAGCACTAGAGCTTTGTGTAAAAAACTCCATCAACAGTGAGCTTCTTTCACTAAGTATTAAGCTTTAAAACTTCCACAACTATAATGTCATGATCTTGGTAAAATGTAGGCATCAGTGAAAAACGAAATTGGGTGTTCATAAATGCCAGCATGGATATAAATCTGTAATTGCTTAACAATTAATATGCAGAATTGCCTTTTGGGATATTACCTAAGAATTAATTCTCAATTTATTAAATATCTTTTCTAGCTTGTGTTTATCTGATTGACTAAGGACCATATTTTCTACTTTAACTATGATCCCAAGTTACATCCTTGCAAATTCATGTTTTATGAATGAAGATTTAAATTTATTCCACAATAATATAGCAATAATATCAACAAATGGAGCAACTGTTGGATTGTGTTCTTTTTGTAATTCGTAGACTCCAGAGAAGAAACAGTCAGAACCTTCCAGAGGAAGAAAAAGAAAAGCAGACACTCAGAGTGAAAGCAGCCAAGGTAAACTGAAATGTAAATTAATTAAATTGTTATTGCATGTATTTAATCAAATTATAATGTAAAAAGTTTTGACTGTTTCCCGTTTAAAAAAATGTGTTTTTTTCCTGGCATGATACAGGTGTTGGGTTTTGAATGATAAATTGTGTATAAACACCCCTCCCCTATTTGTTACTGGAAGGGATGGGCAAGTAAAACCTGAACTGGGCAGGTAATTGCCCATAAGAATCGTGTGTTACTGCCTGTGTGGCTTGCAGCTATGATACAACTGTGTATACTTTTTAAAAATTGTAGCGGCTTTTATCATCCAAAATACCTTTGTGGTTTGTATTTCTTTTTAGTAGGTAGGAGTGAAATCAGTTACAAATATGTTATTGGATTGCTTGTTTTTCAGGTATATTTAAAAATGGAATGTTATTCTTCCTTTTCTGTGGATTGTTGTACAGTGTAGTTGCCTAGAGGGATGGAGAAATCTGGAAAGAGACTGATTTCCAATTTAATGTTTACAAAGCTTTTTTTTTGTTGTTGTTTCTCTCTTTAATATTAATGTTTGGAAGGTGAATGGTAGAAATTTAACCTCAAGACAAAAATTTGTCAAAAGGGGAGAGGAAATAGTTTTGATAACATCTGTGTGAGTTGGTGGTTTTTTTGTTTCTAATTGATCTAGAAAATATCAATTTCGATACATGTCAATGGGCTCCATACCTGGAAGTCTTCATGACACACTGTGTTATTAGTAGAAGAATTATGTAGCTTGACTAAAACTAATTTCTTTTTAAATGTTGCTTCATAGAGACCTGCTTTGTTCAAAGAACTTGAATGAGATTTCCTAGTTCCACTGTTTGATTAGTCTATCCTTTGCTACCAATGAGAGTTGAAATTAGAAATGACAGAGATCTTAGGAATTTTTTGGCATAGACAGTATGATTATAATGTCTTATAATTACTATTTTACTGTGAGCAGCAGTGAAACTGAGTAGTCTGCACTACAGTATTCTCAAGGAACTGGTCTGGGAAACTGCAGCATATTGGAGTAATAGAGTACAGCTGAAGCACAGCAGATACTGCCGTTGCGTTGAAAAAAGAAACAACAGATTCATATCTTGTACGTTGCATACCTAGGATTTTGACTTTGTAATGTGCAAAGTAATCCATAGGTGTTGAAGGAATGTTGTTTAGAACATGAAGGTAATTGGAAAGTGGGATAAAATCAACCTAAGTCTATTCATAACTGACTGTGCCCAGATAATTTGATGTATTTCTTCAGTGCAGAGTTCTGTAAAGTTATGCAGAATAGATTTTTCTATGCTGAAAAGGAATGCAGTCCGTCTCATTTATCTGGATTAAAGCAAATTTTAATTTGATACCAATATATGAGTACTAAGCATGAAGACAGAAATGACTAGCAGAATTACAGGGTAGGTAAAGAACTGTCTAGAATGCAGTAGCAGTGGTACATACTCTAACATGTGAACTGTCCTAGGCCTATGAGTTATTTTATCTAAATATTTCTGTTAAGTCTTGACACAAAAAGGGCTTCCCAATGTTTATGTTGCTTTTGCTGTTTCTTGGTGACACAAAGTTATGCAGCAGTACCAATATAGAGGCATACTGGACTAGAAAAAAATTCCTCAGGGCTGGAGCAATAGAAGAGCTTGAAAATGTTTACCAAAAATTCCAAAATTACACTTTTGGACTTATTTTTAATGATATTCTGGCTTATCACAAAATAATTATTTCTATAAAGAAAAAAAAGCTTTGAACAGCAGTTCATTTTCAAGTTGCTTCCTAACAGATAGTCAGACCTGTACAAGAGACAAATATGGTCTTAAGATTTATCAGTCACCTTAGGGCAGAACAGAGGTAAGCATTTATGCCATTGATACAGTCTCTGGAATGCTTTGTATGGGTCAGGTCTTCATGTTGAAGAAAGATTAATTTACATTGATGCTTCTGATGTCTCAATAATGATTATGGTAAAAGAAATTCTAGTATCTCGTTGTGCTCTACTTGCCTCCATAGATAACCGTGTGAGTTAGCTGATTCATAATCAGATTGGGAAGAACGGGAATACTGGTTATCCTCTTTGCCCGCACTGTTGTTGTCATCTAGGGAAATCTTTGGGCTGAATATTTGTGCACATAAACTCACTTTGAGCATATAATGTTAATAAACTCGGTTAATTTGGCATTTTGGAAGGGGGCGAACTTTGAGATAGTGTTTGAAAATAGAAGGGACTTACAATGAAAGGTGTCTGTAGGATAAGAGATGAGTTTCCTGTTATCTACAAGAGGTCTAGGTTTGCTGCTACATCTGCACTAATCTGTTTTAGGAATTGAAGTGTGACTTAATTTCTGATTTCTCAATGAATGGGATGTACAAATCTCTTTGTTGTGGCCAGTCCCTTAAATATCTTCATAGGGAAATCACATATTAGCACATCAAAGAAAACCAGTTAATAAGTGGTAAGACTTAGCTATGATTACTGTATAGGTAAAAACACAAGACACAGCTATAAGTAATTTATTTAACCAACTCTAATGTATTAATGTATTTGTTTCAGGAAAGAATATTGGGGCACGTGGTCACAAGATTAGTGACTATTTTGAGGTAGGGTTTTTGTGTGTTTGTAAATTTGCTTTAGCTTTAAAATGTACTTTTAGCTTTTTTGGATGTTAGAAAATTTTTACTTGTAATGGAGAGGCCTCCTGAGAGGATATTTTTTTCCTTTATTTAAGTTTGAATATTAAATCTTGAAGTAGAGATGCACTGGTCTCTGGTCTCTTGATGCAGCCTGAGCTAAAATACAAAAGCCGCTTTCTTTCACTGTTTTTTTAAATGGCCATAAGCTATGCTATTAATAGTAATACAGTCTAATTTCCAGATTCTGTGTTACAGATGAGCTGTATCATTCAGTAGGTGTATAGTGTATTTTGATAATAAGATTGACTAATTGGAGGGCCATATCTTCTCTACAGTACCAAGGTGGAAACGGCTCTAGTCCAGTGCGAGGCGTACCTCCTGCAATTCGATCTCCTCAGAATTCACATTCCGCTCCTTCTTCTGTAAGTTTATGAACTTCATAACTGCTGTAGATACTTTTGTAGTCTAAAATCAGCATAATTGAAAAGAAACTTTAAACAGGGGAAGAATTTTCAAAGGAAGGAATCATGGGAAGAAGTTAATTATTTCAGCAGAAAAAAAAAAATTTTAAAAAATCAAGTTAAAAATTAAAACTAAAATTTTCTTTTAACTCTGGGACTTTATTTTACATCATTTTAAAATACTGAATAATTATGTAAAATATTGAATAAATCTTCTAATAACATCTATTATAAGCCTAACATTAAAAAGGGAGATTTTTTTCTAACTTATGAGGAAACTGAGCCCCTAAGTCAGGATTTCATAAGCTCAGTTTTTGATAAATCTTAAGTTTTTAAATAATTGATACCTAGTTTGCCTGTATTCTTTTAAAATTCTCTTAGTTGGTCATACTAATTGATTTTTTTTCCTCCTCACATGCACGATTTTAGTGTTTAGCATACTCACATGTGATTCTGAATGGGCAAATGGATTTTTCTAGTTAGAGAAAGTATACCTTTTTTTGTTTTGTCTGGTGGGAGACTTCAGTTTTTATTCCATGTACTTCAAACTCAGGAATCCTCCTCTTCTTCATGACTGTATGGACTGTAATAGAGATTGTGAAATTTGGTTTGAAAATAGTCTCATTCACACAAACTAGTGAGCTTTGGGAACTTACATTAATGGGATTTGTGTTCTCTTCTACACTAGCTTCCCTTTTCTGGTTCTCCCATGGGAAATAGCTACTTCAGAAATAGTTCTCATTCCTTTTTAGTTGTGAAAGCTTGGAATCAGAAAAATAAGGTTGTGTAAGTCTATGATGACCTTATGTCAGTATTGTATTGTCTTAATCATAGACTTACTAGGCTGGAAAAGACATTTCATAGAATCATAGAATCACCAGGTTGGAGAAGACCCACCGGATCATCAAGTCCAATCATTCCTATCAAATACTAAACCATGCCCCTCAGCACCTTGTTCACCTGTCCCGTAAACACCTCCAAGGAAGGCTAGTCAACCACCTCTCTGGGCAGCCTGTGCCAGTGCTCAATAAACCTTTCCACGAAAAACTTTTTCCTAATGTTCAGCCTAAACCTCCCTTGGTGGAGCTTGAGGCCATTCCCTGTTGTTGTATCCTCAACAACTTCCTTGTAGTGAGGTACACAAAAGTGAATACAGCGTTAAAATTGTGGCCTCACCAATGCCAAGTACAGGGGCACAATTGCTTCGCTAGAACTGCTGTCCATGCTGTTTCTGATACAGACCAAGATGCTATTGGTCTTCTTGGACACCTGGGCACACTACTGGCTCATGTTCAGTTGGTTATCAATCAACATTCCTGGGTCCTTCGCCTCCAGGCAGCTTTCCAGACACACTTTTCCAAGCCTGTAGTGCTTGGGTTGTGTCCCAAGTGCAAGGGTTGACACTTGACCTTTGTTGAACCTCATCCTGTAGGCCTCAGCCCATTGATCCAGCCTGTTCAGGTCCCCTGTACAGCCTCCCCACCCTCCAGCAGATCGACACTTCCTCACAGCTTAGTGTCATCCATTAACTTAGTAAGGCTACATTCAATTCCTTCATCCAGGCCACTGATAAAGATATTGAACAAGACTGGGTCCAGCACTGAGCCCTGGGGAACACTTCATGTGACCAGCCTCCAGTTGGATTTAACTCCATTTACCATGACTCTTTGGGCCCAGCCATCCAGCCAGATTTTAACACAGCAGAGGGTGTGCCTGTCCAGGACAGTGGAACGCAGTTTCTCAAGTACAATACTGTGAGAAATGGTGTCAAAGATTTTGGTAAACTCCAGGCACGCTATATACACAGCCTTTCCCTTATCCACTAAAGTAGGTATCCTTGTTATAGAAGGAGATCAGGTTGATTTGGCAGAACCTGCCTTTCATAAACTCATTATTTATTTCATAAATAACCTTACAGTCTGTTTTCCAAAAGTGATTATCTTTGTTTTCTCAGAGAATATATTGCATCCTTTCTAAACTGCAAGTGATATATAACAGCGTAGTGATAATTCTCAATGCAGTGCTCCAGGTAGTATCTTCTGTAATAAAGAAACCTTATTTCTCTATTCTGTGTGATTTTTCTGCCAAGAGTTGTAAACAAGGCTATGTTCATAATTGAATATTACAGTTGTATCTAAAATCCTTGGGTTTCATCCATTACAGGTTCGACAGAATAGTCCCTCTCCTACTTCATTAGCTTTTGGGGACCACCCTATCACTCAACCAAAGCAGTTATCTTTTAAAATTACTCAGGTAGGTAAGCTATTCTGTATCACTTTACACTTATGTCTTTGAACTTCTTCTAAATTCTTCAAGGCTTTCAAAAGCTTTCCATTTTACAAACCATCAAAGCATTTTTCTGCTAAGTTTAGTGGCTCATAATTTAAATGTCTCTGATTGGTTTTGCATTCTGTGCTTGCTCTGCTTCCAGTGTTGTACATCATGAGCAGTTAGGTGACCATGTTGTTGGTTGGCTTTTGCTCAAGATTTTAGCTGTTATGTGATCTTAGAAGGAGGCTGCTCTCGCAGGCAGTATTTGAAGTGACAGCTGCTGTTGTCATACTGCATTTAAAAATATGACATTGAAGAAGTAAATTGAAATGTTAATCAAAATGAAGATACAGTTCTGTCATGACTTTCAAAAGCCAAAAGCAGCTATTTTATCCTCTCTGCCATTTCTAACATGACCTGTTCCCTTTCACAAGTTAGTCAGAACAAGTCTACTTGTTGACCCAATATAGATTATTTAAAGTAATTAGCTGACATGTACCTTCTTGACCTGTTTTATATGCTTTTTGGTGAACAATAACTTTTCAGTTAATGAGGAAATTTTTTAACACTGTTACTGGTTTGTCCCTATTGTTCAGTCATCCTCCTGAATAGGAAAAGTGGTTTTGAATAAGACTCTCCATTGTCTTTTAGAACATGTGAAAATAAGATATGCTGATCTTGTTGAATGTTTTAAAGTAGTTTATTTCTCTGTGTAACAAAAATGAGAAAACTAATGCTATAATTGTTAAAGGAGAGGATAAATATTTAAAAATATTCTTTCTAGACTGATCTCACAATGTTGAAATTAGCTGCACTAGAAAGTAATAAAAATCAAGACTTGGAAAAGAAAGAAGGTCGTATTGATGACTTACTCAGGGTAAGTGTTAAAGGATGGGGTCAATATATTTATTCAGAACAATGGACAGTGAATCTGAGGCAAATATTTTAGTGTTTGAATAATTCTTGTTTTTAAAAGTTACCTTACTGTTGCCTACATTAAAAGGTGAAACAAGTTTTTAATTTTTGTGAATTTTTTAATGAAAATCCAAGGAGTTTTTTTTCTGCCTCTCTGTTGCTGCCTGTTAGTGATTAAGTATGTTTATATACATACTTAGACAGCTGATGCTGCTTTCCAGGCAGTTGATTAATTCCTTAATGTAATTTCATAATGTAATTTCATGTAATAATTTCAGGTGCTTTTTTGTTGTTCTCATTGTGAATAGCAGTTATCAGTGGGACAACTGGTGGCAGTTTCACAATGGTGGTGGTAGTAACAGGAATGATTATAAGCAATAAGTAACAACTTTTAATAAGGAACTTGTGCTCTACTGTGCTCTTGAGAGTTATTTTCAGAAAGAAAATCTTAAAGCTTTGCACTTTTGAAAGCAGTATTGGAGAGGTGATATATTGAAGTATGAAATAGGAAACAAAAAAAAAGCCCCCATGTTCATGAGCTTCAGTCTGTTTTACTGCTGTTTGTATGTGGACAAGTGTATCATAGGCTGCAAAATTGCACACATAGGCTGGTTTAGCGCATGTCGAACAATATGGGATAGACAAACCTAACCTTTTTTCTCTCTCCTCCAATCACTAGTTTTAAACAATATTGCTGGAAGATTTTTTTAAAGTAATAATTTAAATAAAATTAGTAAGTTAATTGAGGTGTAAGGGAACTTGTTAAACTTCCTACTTGGAGAAGTGGAACTTTTATCATAGTGAATTCCTTGTTTTCTTTTAAATTAAAAATATTAGGCTTTCACATGACTTCAGCAATCAGATCTGGAGATAAATTTAACTTTTGGTTTAATGCTGGAGGACTGGAAAAGTGATTGGTAAAAAGCTCTTATACATTATTTATATGCTGAATGCTGTGTAATACAGAAGACAGCTCAGTGTAAAGGAAATAAAAGAGGAAGCGAGGCATCCTGCAGATTGGGATCTGTGAAATGAGGGTTTTGCCTCTGTACACACACACGCATGCGCACACGTTTTCTTTAGTCATATAAGGGTAGATACCTTTATTTTCTGTGACATCTGATTAAAATTATGGTATTTTGATGTATCTTTTCTTATTTTGTATGTATTTGTTAGGCTAACTGTGATCTTAGAAGACAAATAGATGAACAACAAAAGCTACTTGAAAAATATAAAGAAAGGTTAAACAAATGTATTTCAATGAGCAAGAAGCTCCTCATTGAAAAGGTAAGTTTACTGCTTTTAAAATCTTTGATAAAAATTGTGAGGGTGCTGTAGAACTCCATTATGATTCCTTCTTTTCACTTCTAACTTTTCATGTTAGTGTCTGAGACTGAAACCTCATGTGCGTGGTCTCTGTCTGGCAGTAAGTGTTTTTATAAGCCTGAATAGGCAAAATAAAATGTTGAACCTTTATTAAGGGCAGTTTTCCTATTTTGAGTAATTCAGATCCAGCAAAGCATAAAAGACAAGAATTTAGTATGTGGCAAATTTTCTGGACAAACTTTTAAGAATAAGATTATAGTGGGTGAAAAAAGTTCTGAATATAATCTGCTATGGAGAGGAGAAGGATAAAATCTCTTTGTTAGACACTTAAGTGGCTGAGATAAAAGACAAGAATACTCTCCCTCATCTTTAAAATAGCCTGATTTTTAAAAGAAATCTAACAAAAAGCAAATAGAATATCATCTCTTTAGAAATCAGGATGCAGAAATGTTTAAGGTAAACAACCGGTTCTTTTCCTTAACACTAGTTGCTAGCTAGTGTCAGATGTAAAGATGCAAAGTAGTCTGTTAGAGAATTAGGGAGAGTTTCCTTGCTAGCATGCCATAAGTAAATTATCGTAGTGCTTTTAAAGTTCCAGCATGAGGGAAAGACAGATGCATCAGTTCTGTCAAGCATGGTGCTAGGTGGGCAACTTCAGACTGCCTGTTTTCTGCAAAAGGCCACGCATGCCACCTCTTCAGTCTGGAAGTCTGTTTGCAGAAATGTCTTTAATTCTGTCCACATCTCACTTTTTTCTGTGTGTGTAATTTTGGGCCAGAGGCATTTCTTAAGAAGCAAATCTTTGTAAGAGTTAAAGAAGTTTCTCTCCATCAGCAGTGTTCACGGTGCTCTTTCTTGTGCTGAAGCAGTCTACTCAAACTTAGTCATTTACCACATCCCAAGGATGCTTATGGTAATAGTGACTGGTTCCAAGAAGGTCATCTGTGTTGTTGCAAGTGAATAGCTGATTGCAGTTAAGTCTACCTGTGGTGCATTCCCACTTAGAGATTCCTGAGTTTAGTCAGTTTGGTACAAGTTGTAACATAAATGCTCTGCCAATGGAGTTTCCAGGCTAAGTATATTATGTGTGCTATTTCTGATACCTAAGTGGACTCATGTGGTATAATAGACTGGTACAGAGATAATCTTAATTACATGTCTGTATGATGCTGATACGCTATCAGTTTTGCTGTATTTACCAAAAAAAAATATTTTGTTAATTATGAAGAACAGCAAACTTTATAGGAAAACAAGGTCAAATCTGAGGGGATTTTGTGCAGAAATCTTCATTAATACCAATTCTGACAACTCACAGAATCACTAGGTTGGAAAAGACCTCCAGGATTATTGAGCCCAACTATTCCTATCAACCACTAAACCATGCCCCTCAGCACCTCATCCACCTGTATTTTAAATACCTCCAGGATGGTGACTCAACCACCTCCCTGGGCAGCCTGTTCCAGTGCCCAGTGACCCTTTCTGTGAAAAATTTTCTTCTGATATCCAGCCTGAACCTCCCCTGATGGAGCTTGAGGCCATTCCCCCTTGTCCTGTCCCCTGTCACTTGGGAGAAGAAACCAACTCCCTCGTCTCTACAACCTCCCTTCAGGTAGTTGTAGACAGCAATAAGGTCTCCCCTCAGCCTCCTCTTCTCCAGGCTAAACAACCCCAGTTCCCTGCATCTTCAGATGTCTGAGTTCTCCAGAAATTAGAATAGGTGAAGTAAAGTAATAGCAGGTATTTTCATCTACTGTCCTTTCATTTCTCCTTGTTGGAGGAAAAAAACCTTGAGTGCTTTTACTGACTTTTGAACACTTTAGTATTAATAAATATGGGGATTTTTTTTGTTTTATTAGAGCACACAGGAAAAGCTGGCAAGCAGAGAGAAGAGCATGCAAGACAGATTGCGCCTGGGGCATTTTACAACAGTTCGTCATGGTGCTTCATTTACTGAACAGTGGACGGATGGCTTTGCATTTCAAAACCTTGTGAAGTTAGTCAATGCTATGTTCTTAAAATTCCCACTAATTGTTAGTTCCCTCTAGTGGATTTTCTTATTACTAAGATTCTAGGATTGGAGTGGCTTTCATATATTGTATTTTGCTTTGCTTTTTGAAACCTGAGAACATAGTACAGCACTTCCTAATCAGCTGAGAGAACAGTAAGGCTGGATGTCTTCTGAAAGACAGTTTGGTTTCACTAGATTTTAACTATCCTTAGGAAAGTATAAATGTACTAAACAGCACGTGATTAGTCAGCTCAGCTGGTAGAAGGAGCTGCAAAACTAGATCAGTGATTTTTCAAGCAGCTAACCACATATCATTGGGGCAGATGAGGTCTGTGAAGTTCTAATTGGTCACATAGGTGCTGCCTCTGCATCCATCATTGTAGCAGCTTTTCCAGGCATCCAGCTCCTCAGTGCCATGTGGAGGAGTGATGAATCTGGCACGCTCAGGTAGGTTCTAGTGCAAGTGGTGGGGGAAAGCAGCCACCTGGAAGAGCTGCTGCAACAGGTGTTTCAGCAGAGATGGGGCCAAGGTGAAAGGCTCTGGGAGACCATCAGACATGATGGTAAAATAATTATGCAGTGCCTTAAAAGGTATTCTTTGGTAACAAGTCTGATTCAGTCTTTGGAGAGAGAGAGAGAGGCAAAAATAATTCACTGAGATTTTTGGTTTTGAAGGCCAATATGTAGTCTCAAGCAATATGTGATTGTTTAGGGCGCTGTTTTTTTTAAGGCAGTTTTAAAAACAACCTGTATATAAATTTTGCCTAAAAGATCCAACTGTTTGCCATATAACCAACCTGGTTTTTCATTTGGGAATGGCCAGAACAAATTCGGTATTTGGCCTATAAAAACCAAGTACTCTCTGTTGACTCTGCTGATTTCCTTTGATGATATAAAGGAAGGTATCCACCAGCTCAGATACATATTTTTTTCCTTTTTTCTAGTACAGAAATAATGTGTAATGCTTTTAAAAACAAGACAGCCCCAAACCAAAACACCCCACCACATATTTCAAATGTAATTTGTTCCAAAACTAAAGCAATTTTTTTTCACCTCATGAAGAGTGTTGGTGTTCTTTTTCTCGGGAAACATTTTCACGTGTACAGTAAGTTTTCTAAAGAATTCATAATGCTTTATCAGTTAAAGGATAGTTCTTGAAAAAATGCAAAATTATGAAACTTTAATAAAGCTTTTTTTTGGATTTACAGGCAGCAAGAATGGGTGAATCAACAAAGGGAAGACATTGAAAGGCAAAGAAAGCTCCTGGCCAAGCGAAAGCCTCCAACTACAAATAATTCTCAGGCACCATCTGCCAATTCTGAACCCAAGCAGAGGAAAAATAAAGCTGTGAATGGGGCAGAAAACGATCCCTTTGTTAGACCAAATTTACCGCAGCTGTAAGTTTAACATTTCAATCAGTCTTTTACATAAATTCTCAGATATTGTCTGTGTGAGTTCTATTCAAATAACAGCTTAAAAACCACTCAGTATATTCAGCAACTATATTCTCACCGAGGACTTGCTGATGTTAGGAGAATTTGCACCACTGCCTACAAAGATGTCATACAATTGCTCAATTTATTTTTGGTAAAGTCACTAGAGAAGAACCCATTCCATGTTTATGCAATGTTCCTTCTGTTTTTCTGATCTAGAAGAGTCCTTATTCTGGTTTCCTACTCTTGTAATTTCAGTTACACCTGTCTTCTGTTTATCCACATTGGTTTAGGGGCCTCTCCTTTAGTTAGAGATTTCTTTTTTTTGTAGAGCAGTCTTTAGCTGACAAGAAAAACATTTTTCAGCCTTTAGTATTTAAAGACGTGTCTAAAACAAATGGAAAAAATCACATTTTTCCCCTTCTGAATCTAGGTCCTGAGAGCAACTGCCAGAATTCACTGATCCAATTTCACATATTGACTGTGTTGAAATTTTTTTGTCATTTAAACATGAAAATTGGGAGCCATTGAAGTGTTCTCTATTTTTCAAGTGGTATTTTTTCCTGCAGACAGAAATGATATCATTTAAGGCATGGCAAGATGTGTCCTCACAGTTTATTTTGAGTTTTTTAAGAACTTGCTGCTTGGAGACACTAGGTATTCACTTTGATGCTAAGGGGCTGCAACCGATAGTGTATGTGTTCCTAGTCAGCTTAAAGAAAAAGTGAACAGCTAGGGTTAAAAAGACTTACAAAGTAATGTTACTTTGCAGGAGTAGGCTACAGGTGTTGAACATGGTAGCCTGTTAGCTCTTACATGTAGAGGTAGTAATTTATACTTCTCGGCATCAAAGGGTAAATAAATTACTCTGGTTAGATCTACAAAATAAGGCTCTTTGGGCCATCAGTTTAACGACAGTCGCGTGTGTTTTGCATAATGCATCATTCTTAAAGTTCACATTGTGAAATTATTTGGCTGGGACAAAAATATAATAAAAATACAGTAGTGAGGCTGGTGATGTGAGCAAATCTCGATTAGTGTTCCTTCTGTATTTTGGTAGAGAGCAAGGAGTCATCACTCAGATTGTTTAGTAATACTTAGAGCCTGTGTTTCTTCTTCTTAACTAATACTTCTGAATAGTAGCATAAAGATTACAGTCGTATTAAAAATAGCTTTTTGCTCAAATATGATACCTCTTGTTACGAAAAATAACATTTGAGTAATGGAAAAGTCCTGAGAAAATTACAGAACATTCAACTTCCCAGCTTTTGACTATGTCTTCATTTGTGTTAAATTTCCATAATCTTATTGGTGCTTTAGGAGGTGATAAATTGTACATTTGGGAAAAAATACAGAAGACCTGTTCCAATTGTTAAGTAGGACAAGACGAATTCTTGAGAACAGACCTCTGAGTGTTTTCTGGTGTTACACAGTTTTAAATAATTTCCAAATGACTGAAAACTTTACGAATTTTCACTTAATTTGACTTAACCAGTTACATATTAAATGGCACATGAAAATGCTGGCTGGTTAATGAATTGCCAAGAGAACAATCGGAATTGCCCTTTTGTATTTAGTGCTACCATAAATGTAGGCTGTTACTGAATCAAAACTATTCTACCTTTAAGTATCCTAATTTGATCATTGTGTAACATAGATATGAGATTGTTTGCCTGTATGATGAACTTAAAAATTTTGCTTCTGCCCTTTACAATGTCTGTAATGTGTCCTGAGATTGCGGAATCATTAAGGCACATCTTGCTTTTAGGCCTCTATTTGAAAGGGCTTTCTAAATGTTTGTCTTTAGGATTCATTATAGCTTTGTATAGTAGTAGTATGTGTTGACTCCCCTCTGCTTTTCAGTACAGAATTAGATGTGTTTTATCTTGGTAAAACAGTTATTAATTGTGCGTTTCCATTTTAGAGTAAATTTGTCATCTGCTGTGTGTGTTCCCTCCTATTACATTGTGCTTATCACTGTTCCTGTGTTACTTCAAAAGTAATGATCTTAATTAGTGTAGCCAAATGGAAGAGGTTCTGCTCGAGAGACATAAGGAAATGCAGAGCTGCTTGAGATTAATGAACTAAACCACTAGTAAATCAGTACAACATATATGCTAGTGATTAAGCAGCTCTTTTTTAAACAAACAACTTGCTAGCAGTTGTTAGCAACAAGTGTCTACCACTGTGTTATTTGCTTTAGAAAATGTCTTCAGCTGCAGAGATTGACAAGACTAAATGATCTGTAATGATAATACTGCTTTGTAACAAGCAGTATTGAAGCCCTGTCTGAAAACAGGCGTTGCCTGAGGAATATTTAATAAGGGTGTTGTTTTAGCGTAGCTGAATATACTGTGGTCTCTGATACAAATTTTAAACCAAACTTTTTGCAGTGAAATTATTAGTATATGAGTGGCCATCTGCGAGTGTCCTGTGAGAGAATGGTGGGTTTGGTATTTAAATAACATGTGACCCAAACCAAAACTAAAAAGTAGTTTCAGTTTTGACATCTGTCTCTTCTACTGGGCGAAGTACTTTTGTTAGTCTTACATGAAAGGAATAAATTGAAATTTATTTAAAGAAAAACCATTTATTTGAAGTAGAGGCTGCCTTTTTAGCCCTGGAAAAAAGTCCGTTCATAGACTCTTTGCAAAATCATTTGGAGACTTGAAAGATTATAATGCTAGTTTCAACTTTTTGGAAGCAACTCTTATTTCACTGGACAATAATTTCTAGGAGCAACCTTTTATCTATTTTGGGAGGTGTGGTCCTTCCTGTACAGCTTCAGCTGTGTCAGTTGTATTCACTTCCCAGTCATCTCTTCCTCTGCTTCCCAGTTTCTCCATGGGAGTCTATATGCATCGTTGTCCCAGCATGCAGTTTGGAATAGGAGAGCAGAGGGAGCTGGCAGAGTTTGTAACTGTAGCTGAACAAATGCATCGTTTAGAGGGAGCATTCTGTTCTGTATGGAACAAATAAAAATATTTTCAGAAACTTTGTCAGGCTGAAGTGCCAACAATGTGTCTGGGTGTTACAGGACAAGTAAAGACAGCCCCTTTCCTGAGGCAGTCTTTCTAAGGCAAACATGGAAACAATAAGCAGAAAGACCTCATAGAAGGCTTTGACTTGGTCAGCATGTGCCCATCCTTGTAGAAATTCGAGGAACTAGAGTGGGAATGAGGTTGGAACAAAATAAAAGCACCTCAAAAATTGTGACCAAAAACTTATATCGGATATGTTTGTGGCTGCTTAGGGGCATGGCACATTCTTCTCTGCCTGTGTATTCAAGGTGATTTTTCAGCTGGGAAAAGGTAGGAGGAGAGATGGTTGTAAGTATACTAGACTTGATCATCATGAAAACCAAGGAGCAGGTGGCCATTTTGGTTTATTGTCTTGTCTGTACCCCCTAGTAGGACTGTTTTGATCATTGAAGATTGTTTTGTCTGATCTTGTGAAGAAGTGCAAAGAAGATTTGGTTTATGTCTGCCCTGTGCATACTGTGTCAAAGTTAGACTACTGGAAGGCCTGTTTTTGCTAATTAAAAAAATATTAAATTGGAGATAATCAAGCCTTCTGGGACAAGTAAGCTGTCCGTTTTCTTCCAGCAACAAGTAAGGGTGGCACACCATAGCTCTACACATAACAGAAAAACTACAGTACATGCACAGAATATGTCCAGTGCTTTTTTGGGGAATTTCAGGAGTTTGTTGCATGTGTAGGATACTTTTTGAAAATTCAGGACTTATTCCTCAATAATTCTTAGCAGAAAAGATCATGATCAGGAACAGACTGTTACCGGATTAATTCATCCAACCTACTCCCAGCTGCCCTGCTTCCCCAGTGCTCCTCAGATTAACCTTAAGCCTAACTGTCCAACTTAAGTTCATTTAGTGGATGATAGCAGCCTCTCTCTGGCTGATGTCTCTTCCTTGTGCTCCTCAGCCTGTCCTCTGAATTTGCATGTCTCGGGTGGTGAAGGTTTAGCCCCTGCTGCAGGAAATGGTGTCTTGTACGTGACCTCTGTTTTCAGAGGGTGCCTCCAGTGTGCCACTGCCCTGCAAAAGGCAGTGGAGTGGATGCAGTTGGGAAGCAATGAGCTGATGGGAAACAGACTCTACACTGGATCTTTTCAGCCTGTGCAGTGAGGTGGTAGCCTATAGCCAGAAAACAGACAGCATGCTCACCATCATTGTTTTGCTGCTATTTATTGTGTGTTGTTTTACTATGAATATGAAATAAAGTATATTTTAGCTACAAAGTAATATAATCCTACCTCTAAAAAATAAATGTTTCTGAATCTGAGGGATTAAAGTTTTGTTTAATGGAAGTAAAGGAACAGAATCCAAAGTGACTATGTCTGTGTACAGTTCAGTGTTTTATGTGCTTTCCTCCAAAATGTGGTGGTCAGTAACAGCAGTTTCAAATTGCTGTGAATCATGCTGTGCCTCTAATAGAGTTAGATTTGTTAGGAAATAGAAAAATCAAAAACAGTCACTTACTGGGATGTAGCATGGAAACATGGAAAGAGTGACTTTGAATCTTAATGTTTTCAATATGGCCTCTAACTTGTACTCTGTGCTCAGGAGGGCTTTTTAAGAATCTTGTGGAAGTTAATGCTTGCTTGAGCCATCTAGGCAGTTTGTCCTGACTCTGCGTAGATAGCTGAGGTTTTATAAAAAGGACCAGATTTCCTATTTTATGTTAGTTTTTCAGGGGATCTGTGGTTCAGGGGATCAATGTTCAATGAAAATTTTGTGTTTTCAGTGTTTTACTTGTGCTTCAGCTTTACTAAACCACCTAAATACTCTTCTTCCTGAGAAAGACAAACTTTACTATCTGCTTTTCTGGAAATGCACAAGACAAGAATCTGCAGACAAGAATCTGGAAAGAATAATTTTCAGCCTTGTACATGTTGGCATTAATCTTTTGCCTTTTTTAATTGAGAACTTAATCCATGTTAGAATAGTTCGCTGTTTGAGTAGAAGTATTGAAAAAAATGTCAGGGGTGCCACTGTGAGTTTTCTAGCATGGCCTTGATGCTCTCTCTGATAGATTTAGGAGATGTATTACAGCAGGAATTAGCAGTTGTTTTCTTAGGTTTCTTGCTGTTGTTTGAACAGTAGAGAGAATGTGTTGCCAGCTTTCCTAGCTATTGAGATACCTCATTTCACGTTTCATGTAATGCTTCTTTTTATAAGATGTAGTGTAAATTGTCTAAATGCAGAGGAGATTGTTCCAGGAAAAGATCCCAAAAATCTGGTACTAAAGGACCTTTTGCCTTTTTTGGAGAAGCAAATTTCCTCTCTCTGTTGCCTTCGGAGTGTTTGGGGATGTCTACTGACTTGAATACAAAGCTGGTTTTAATTCCAGTAGGAAAAGGTGCCTGGTAAATTTGTATGATGTTTCTTGAAAGACAGGATTGCTTCCTTCTCAAATTCTGTCAGGGCATGGTCGTGTGTGCTTTTGTCACCTGATCTGAGTATTTTCTATGCACTATAGACCAAAAAGTCAATGAAATAACTACAGTCTTGTGAGGCTGTATGCAGGTTCTTGGAAATTTAGAGAAAGAATCCAGCAATTTCACTAATATTTGTGGAGAATATCTGGTCAATCCAGTCTTCTGTCCTGGCCAAGTCAGAAAAGGGCAGTGAAATTCAGTGTTTTATGCCATCAGGATGTAGGAAAGGACACTATGTGAAGGTTTCAGGACCACCAGGTTTTATCCTGAAAAGATGCACTCATTCATTAACAACTTCTGAGACCAAATAAATACAAGGTTTAGAATTTGGAAAACTATGGCGAACTTCATCCACGTTTAAAAGAGGGGAAGAAGTCTTACAGTTCATTTGATTTCTGCAAATTTTATCACAGTTGGTGTCCCACACCTCTGGGGAAAGTACTACTGATTCTCAAGACACTATTTAGACTTGCAGTATGAACAGCATATTTAGCCTTTAACCTTGTGTAATGTATCTTTCTTGGACAGTTGATAATTGAACTGGCTAAAATATGGACTTTGTGAAAATGTATTATGCTATTAGGTTTAGGTTTTCATCATGCAAGAAATAGCAGAACTAGTCCAAAAAAATGTTTAATTTTTTCTGTAGGGATTTGTGTGAATCTTTTCAAGGAGGCCATACCTCTTTCTTCTTCCTCATCCCATGTTTGACTCTTCCCGTCTGTGGCAAGTAGTGTCCCTCAGGGATCCTTACTGGGACTGGTGCTGTTTAATATCTTCATCAGTGGTATTGACAGTGAGATTGAGGGCACCCTCAGCAAGTTTGCAGATGACACCAAGCTGAGTGCTGTAGTTGCCACACCAGAAGGATGGGATGTCCTCCAGAGGGACCTGGATGAGCTGGAGAAGTGGGCCTGTGAGAACCTCTTGAGGTTCAAGAGGGCCAAGTGTAAGATCCTGCACATGGGTCAGGGCAATCCCTGTTTTCAGTACGTGATGGGGGATGGCATGATTGAGGGCTGCCTTGCAGAGAAAGACTTGGGGGTGATGGTCAATGGAAAGCTCAATGTGAGCTGGCAGTGTGTGCTCGCAAACCAGAAGGCCAACCATATCCTGAGCTGCATCAAAAGAAGTGTGGCCAGCAGGGTGAGGGAAGTGTTGCTGCCCCTCTGCTCCTTTCTTGTGAGACCTCATCTGGAGTATTGTGTCCAGTACTGGAATCTTCAGTGTAAGAAGGATATGGAGCTGTTGGAATTGAGACTAGAGGAGGCTACAAAGATGATGTGAGGGCTGGAGCACCTTCCGTATGAGGACAAGCTGAGAGAATTGGACTTGTTCAACCTAGAGAAGAGAATGCTCTGAGAAAATCTTGTAGTGATCTTCCAGTACCTGAAAGGAGTCTATAGGAAAGCTGGAGAGGGGCTGTTCATAAAGGCTTGTGGTGATAGGACAAGGGGGAGTGGGTATAAACCGGAAAAGGGCACATTTAGACTAGACATTAGGAAGAATTTCTTCATCATGAGAGTGATGAGACACTGGAACAGGTTGCCAAAGGAAATTGTGGATACCTCATCCCTGATGCTGTTTAAGGCCAGGTTGGATGGAGCCTTGGGTAACCTGATCTAGTGGGATGTCCCTGTCCACGGCAGGGGGCGTTGAAACTAGATGATCTTTAAGGTCCCTTCCAACCCTTACTATTTTATGATTCTATGGTTCCCTTCATCATATGCATCTCCTCTGGAATTTGATGTCTCTTTTGTTTCTTTTCGTTGGTGGTTTGTCTTTGGTTTTGTTCATTTGTCAGATGGATACTGCATGCAAGTCAGTTCATGGGTTCCTTAGTTATTGATAGGTATGAAACAGCCCCGTGGATGATAACTAACTTCATGTCATAGTAAGTCTACAGACAGTGGGGACAACTGAATTAATTGTAGCCAGGAATCTTTTTTCAAAGGAAGATGAAAAGGGAACAAGTGAAAGAGTTGCCTGCCAATCAAAACTGAATTTGTGGTCTCATGCAAAATGTAGAGTTAATGAACTTGGGATGTATGCGTTTGCAAAGTGTTCTTTAAATCACAGCTCAAAAATCCAGCATTATCAGTTTTGCCGAGTTGGTTTCTGGATCTCCATCTTCTGCTTCATTAAGTGTAAGAGTTGAGAACCAAGCAGCAGAGTAACATCAGCTGAAATATTGGAATGGTGTTATGATTCAGGATACGCCCTGATAATCTAGCAGACTCTCTGAGGGAGCAGAAATGGTCCACTGGGTGAGGCAGTTAACATTCCAGAATACCAGACAGGAGGCATTCTGTAAGTATCTTTTGACGCTGAAATTACAAACCAAGATATTCAGATGGTTCAAAAATGTAGTCCTAGTATTGTGGTGTTAAATAATATATGTAAGATACTTACCGTAGTATTTGAGTAAGAATGCTGTTGTTTGGTTTACTGTCATATAAAAGTTATATTTATCTGTTTGTATTTGGTTTTTTTCAGTTTGACTCTAGCAGAGTATCATGAGCAGGAAGAAATTTTCAAGCTTCGATTAGGACATCTCAAAAAGGTGTGTATGGGGTCTGTTATTCTAAGGGGGTTTTGACCATGTCTAAAACCGTTAAAACTGTTGCTGTCAAAATAAGGAGAGGACTGTTTGAGAGCTGTCTGATTAGAAAGCGTTATACTTAAAGAACTATACAATTTCGCGTCTAATAATGACTTTCCTTTTTTCTTTTTGTGCAACTTACCGTGAACACTGGGATACAGTAGAGTAGTAGAGAGCCCATGCAGTGTAATACTGTGCTGTTTCCTTGAATCTTTCTAACAGTGTAACAGTGATGATGCCATCAATACTGCTGTTGTTTCACAGATGAAGAAATGGAGTCAGCCAAGTTTGATACTTGGCTTTTTACATTAGGTTTTAACCTTTAAAAATATCCAATTTACAAAGCACCATGTTTCTGAACTAATACCATGTTTTCATCATCTACAGTATCCACTTCAGTTATTATCACTTAGCATAGTACCTATTACAAGAGAGAGTATCATTTTCTTACTTTTATTGAGAAACCTTTTCTCTTATTTACAAAGAAATTTTTTTTTTACAGAGAAGATTATTTTTGCAGTAAGATACTTTAGGTTTTGACTTTTGAAAAAAAACAATACTTTTTCTTTTGAAGCCTGTCATTCTACACAATCTGTATAATAAGGTAATTATGATGTTAACAAATTGTTACTTATTCAAGCAAAGCTTTAGAGGAATAACCTGTGAGAAGGAATGACAGTCAAAGCAGGCAGAAATACCTCAACAAGTATGAAAGTAAAGTACGTTTATCTGCTGAGCAGTAGTTCTTGACATGTTCAATCAAAACAGGTCTTAGTGTTTTTCCTCTTGAGATGTTGCAAAAGGCTGTTTTAGGCCTGTTCTCTTCAGATGTACAAGTCACCTGTTATAAATCCTATTATAATAAACTGAACTGGGCTCCTTGAGAAAATGCTGCGAAAAATATTGACAAGAAAGTACTTGAATCTGTGGTAGGGAATCTACATACAAACTTGCTGACACTGGTGAAGTAAACTGCTCACGTAGTTCTTGTTGTGCTTTAGCCCCATACAGCAACTAAGCAGCACACAGCCACTTGCTCGCTCCACACTAGTGGGATAGAGGAAATAATTGGAAGAGTAAAATTGAGAAAACTCATGGGTTGAGATAAAAACATTTTAATAGGTTAAGCAAAAGAAGGAATTCTCTCACCACTTCCCACCAGCAGGCAGGTGTTCAGCCACCTCCAGGAAAGCAGAGCTCTGTCATGCATTAATGGTTACTTGGAAAGACAAATGCTATCATTTCAGTTCCCCCCTGCCCTGGCCCTGCCTCAGTCCTCTGTCATTCTTCCTCAGCTTAATATGCTGAACGTGATGTCATATTGTGTGGAAAATCCCTCCGGTCAGTTCAGGTCAGAAGTCTTCGCTTCACCCCCTCCCAGCCTGCTCACTGGTGGGGTGGGGAGAGGAGCAGGGAAGACCTTGACACTGTGTGAGCACTATGCAGGGGTAACTAAAGCGTCCCTATGTTATCAGCAATGTTTTCAGCACAAATCCAAAACAAACCCCCAGACTAGCTACTGTGAAAAAAAATTAACTCTATCCCAGCCACAGCCAGCACAGTACTTCTGTGTTAATGCTTTAGAAATAGCTCCAAACTCACATGATTGTAGAGGTCTTTTCCAACCTTAATGATTCTATGAAATACTGTAGGGTTTTTTCCATGCTTTAACTTTTTTGAAAACTAATGGAAATTTCAAGTGACTTATGAAGAAAGCTGCTGCCAAATTGTTTAGAGCCTGAATTTTGTTTTCACCTTGAGTATCACTGCTGGGGCACAATATATAAGAAGGAACTTACTTGACTAAATACCAGAGGGGAAACAAGTGTTATTTCTTAGCAAATCATGTTTGAATACATCTGAAAATATACTTGCATTTTCATTCTTGTGTGCAACATTGGATCTTTTCGCTCACTAAGAGAAACAGTTCTGTTGTTCTCTTTACGTTGCTGTATTTCTTCCCTAGTGCTTCTTCGCAGATTACATTATTTCCTTCTTTCCTTCTGTGTGTACTGTTTTGCTGTCTGTTCCTTTTTCACTCTCCAGATGCTTTTCTGGTACTCTTATTTTTCTTGCCCTGTACATGCTGCTGCCACCAGTTTTCTTTTCCTTCTGCTCCCCAGGAAATTCTTTGCCAGCTAGCAGCTTTGGTCCTGGAGAGAGACTCTTGTTTTCTCACTTTCTTTTATATAGCAGTGACCTGAGGCAGCTAAGCTGGTTCATTCTTGCTTAAAGGTATTCACAGTCTGAGTGTCCTAAATAACAGCTGGAAACAATGCAACCAGCCAGTTCTCTTTGGACTAACATTGGCCTATGAACCACATTTTGAGAACCACTGAATTGCATAATATATGAACAAAAAAGCCCCAAAGAGGCATAACTGATGGATTTTTTTTTTGTTAGCCTTTGGGAAGAACATAGACAATTGTGTGTGTGTAAGTGTGTGGCCTTTTGCAGGGAGGAAAAGAGCTAGAATATTTTATAAAATACAATTTGGTTATGAAGAACTGCATGCCATTTCAGGGTATTTAGCAGAGAACTGCAGAGATTGATCTAAATACATAATACATAATGCATTTAAAAAAAGTGTTAAACCTTGGGTAAGGAGGGGAACCCCTGACGTTTTATGTTAGGAAGAACAAGTGGTCCACCCAGATCTGCTGACAGACTAGTATTACTTATTCCAGCTCATTAGTTGATTTTAATTTTCTGAATGGAGGTTCATCAAGTGTCCAGTTTTGGTATGAGAGGGTTTTTCCTTAGCTTATGGGAAGAATTCAGGATATGTGTGTTTTAGATTATATAAATACAATCGTTGTTTCAGGATGTGGTTTTATGATGTACAGTGTTTGGAAATACCAGCTTTACAGCATTTTATCTTCTTTCTGCTGACTTCTGCCTCCATCCTGCTGTACCATGACTTGTTGCCCTGTTGCTTTTACCAGCATCACCAGGTTGTACAGCCACAGTATAAATTGGATTGGAGAACTGATCTAGCTTCTTTCAAAATCTGACTATATATATTTTTGAGATTAGTTTTCCAGTTTGGTCCATGTGGCTGTACAAGAGACTGTGCCAAAATAACAAGAGATGATGTGGAGTACTGCTTCCACTGGCACTGCTACCGTAATAAAAAAAAGTGTCTCAGATGCCAGACCTTCTTTTTCTTTTTCAGCTAGAATAATTCCGTAATTATGTGCTTTCTGGTATGGACTAATTTTGTCTCCCTTTTATTCAAACTTCCATGTTATAGAGATGCTGTCTTTGAAATTGACATAACCCTTTCTATACAGTGTCTTTAAATGAGTACACATTTTTCATTTTGAGTATAGATACATAGGTTTCCACAAATTAGGCATCATGAATTCTTTACTTTTTTAGAGAATCTGAATAAACAACTGTTCCAGTGTTCTCTAGTATGTAGCATAGGGATGAGATGATTTAAGTGTAGAAAACAGTTAGTGGATGTGCTCATACCTGACATGCTTCCTTTGAAATTGCACTCAAAATCTTAGGCAATACACACTCTGCATTTGTGATTTTAGTAAGAGACATATGGAAAAATCTTTTAAAATGAGCTTGGATTTTTTGTCTTGCATCAACTCTTTTAGAAGGCTTCTGCTGTAATGACATATTCTTCTACTCATTTTTTGAATTTCACTTCAACCTCAAAATATTTTAAATATATTTTCTTAATTTGTCAGTTTGTACAAAATCTGTAACTGCACGTATCTTGGGTTTTTCTGCTTTGTACATCAATTTCAGACGGCTTCCCAGATAATTTCTCTCCTTGGCTGAAGCACAAAACCCAGCTGCCTCTCATTTCAAATAGCATCCCTACAGTGCAGAACAAAACTGTGAACATCCCATTACCTGTGGGTTCATGTACAGAAAGGTTCCTTGAAACACGCTTTTGCCTTATCTTTCTGAATTTTTCTGACGTTAAGAGAAAAGCAGTGCTTTCTTCTAGTTCAGCAGGTTTTTGTAATGTAATGTTCCTCCATCACCACTAGTATTGATGCGGGGGTAAAAATATCCTTTTCAAACGGGGAGTAAATGAGCTTTTATATTTCGCTCTTTTCATTTGCAGGAGGAGGCTGAAATACAAGCAGAACTTGAACGTTTGGAAAGAGTTAGGAATCTTCACATAAGAGAACTGAAAAGAATAAATAATGAAGACAATTCACAGTAAGAGACTTGCTGTCTGAGTTTTGCATGTCTTTTTTAAAATACTGCTTTAAAGTCACATTTTACCTACGTGAGAGAGACTTGTTCACACATTTTTCCTTGTTTCCCTTTGTTTATGTGTATGTTTTAAACACCAACTTATTTAAACTTTTTTAAAAAAGCAAGAATACTTATAATTTGATACATTTATTAATGGCTTTATTGAACATGCAAGAAATAACATAACAATTTATAGTGTAGGAGAACTAAGACCTGCTAGAGCATATGACTAGCCTAAAAATACTTTTAAGGGAACCTAATGCAATTCACTTAGCTGACAGTGAGGCAAGAAAATGGCAGGGAGGTTTGATTCAACAACAGTAATGTTTAAAATCAGGTTTGGGGTTTTTCCGCACTTTGATTTCAGGTACCTGTACCTAGTAAGAAAAAGACAAATGCAAAATCTTCTGTATTATGTTAGATGTTACTCTGTACTTCAGCTTGTGTGGCAGTATATCATAGTGTTAAATTGTTATTTAATGTTAGCTATTACTATATAGGTTTGAATGTAAAATTACATAACTTAAAAAAAAAAAAAAAAAAAGTCTTCCAATTTCAGCACCATTTAAGGCTGGTGCTGTGGCTTGAAAGGAAGTGGATCTGCATGTCCCCGACTACTTCATTATGCCCTTGCCCTGTTTCTTTTCACATGCTTGTAATGGCATTTCTTTGCTGAACAGACACTGGAAATTGGTCCACATTAAAACCAGCTCCTGTGATTTATTTTCTGGATTGATTTTAATCCTGGATGAATTTCCTGGTCTAGTTCTTTGCCCCAGTTGCAAAAATGTTTATGCTGCCATGAGGAGAGGGCAGCATAAAGGTGGAATGGGCAGCCGGGGGAAGGAGGTGATGAGACTGGTCTTTCTTTCTGAACTAATAAATGTTCATGAAACATCAGCCTTAAGATTTCAGGATTTTAATTTCTTTTTTTTTTACTTTTTAGACACAATAGAGATTTTAGACAAGATTAAGATTAAAGATTAAGATGTGAAATTATACTTAACACTTTTAATTGTCTCCATACTCTGCAAGAGTACAGAAAACTTCTGTTACCATGTGGCTGTAGTGCTAATTGATTGCTAAATTGGTGGTGTGTTTTGGATGTGAGAAATAATGCGTGTTGGTACTTAAAATTCAATGACTGAATACTTTTTTTTTTAAAATAAGTGCCTTACGGCAAATAAACAAGCAGTTCTTTGCAGGTTAAACAACTTTTTTTAATCCTCAATGTTTTCATTAGGTTTTAAAAAAAAAGAGAGATCCTTCAACAACAAAAAAAAAAACAATAAATACCACAGAAAAACAACAGGGTTTGTGTAAATATTGGATATGTTGGGCAGAGATTGTCCAAATTACAATCCCAGTTGAAAACACAGTTACAGGATATGGACAAGCAGAATACTGCAGCTTCACTGCTCATTTTCTTTAATATTGGCACGTTTTAAAGTACAGAACAAAAAGCTTTAAACTATTTGTTCATGCTTTTGTGGGAGTTTAGACTTGAGTGTTAATCAAGTGGGCAAGCTGCAACTTAAAATACAGGAAGCATAAGCAATTGGAGAAGTCATCTAGGTCTCTTGACCCTTCTGTCTTTCCTAACATTGTCTTGACAACATGGCCATTGGATAAGGGAGAAGGTTCTGAAGTGAAACAGCTGTTGGGTTTTGACTCATATCGGTTTTGGTTTTCAGTTGTGGTGCAAAGCCAAACCCTCTTTCGTATTCTAGCAATATTTCCTCTGCCCATGTATGCTCTCCCTGAGCATCCCAAATATAATGCAAATTGCAAAATTTAACATTAAGATATATATTTTCATAGTGAGGAAAACAAAAAAAATATGTTTAAAAGAGACACAGTAAGCAAGAATATGCATCTTTCCTCAAATACTACACTGTCATTGCATTAGAATTGTGTTGAGTATTCACCCCTCTGCCCCCTGGGTGAATGGAACCTTATGTTTTGTCTTCTGCACATTTTGGGAGAGAGTGGTCCTTTTCTCTTGCAGCATCATTTTGTGTTTGGAAGGACTGCTTTTTTGCTTTTGATTGGAGTATGAATAGTCAGTCCTTTGATGCATTTTTTCCCCATATTGCTGTTTGGTGCTTGTTAACTTCTTAGTGTTATATAAAATCCCTTTTGTTAAAAAGAGACATATGTATACAAATGGTCCAGTTGTGTTTCATGTGAAGTTGGAAGAATATCCTTCTTACTTGTTTCAGAAAGCTGAAGTTTGAGACCTCTCTAAAAGATGGCACAAGGAATGAACTCTTCTATCATGTGCTTAGATTTAAGCATACTTTTCTTATCCTCATGAAAAATAGAGAAAAACAATGAAACTTTTACCAAAATTGATGGGTTTGGCGATGGTGTTGTGATAGTATTTGTACACTAACTAGTCAGAGGGTACTGAAATTGGTCTTGTATAGTTGTGCCATGAGATATAATATTGTTCAGCTTATTAGATACTGCTAGTAAAAAGTGAGCTCCGTTTGAGAAGTAATACTAACAGGTTTACATTTTAGACTCTGTATACCTTAAATAGACCTTTTTTTTTTCTTTTGAGATTTAAAGATCACCCGACATTGAATGAACGGTATTTGTTGCTCCATTTACTTGGCCGAGGTGGCTTCAGTGAAGTATACAAGGTAGAGTGTGTTGGGTCTGCTAAATCTGATGTTTGAGGCACCTACAGATGTACATATAATTTTAAGGGGGAAGGAGGGGGGATTTAGGAGGATTGTAAGGTGGTATACTCTTCAAACACTAGCTGAACAAACTTCGGATTAACCCACTGAGGGAGGTAGCTTTACAATAGACTTGTCAATAGACGTGTGAATTACATGCCTGTTTTTTTCCTCTCTTTATCCGGTGTTATGTTTATTGTCTTTCTTTATAACTTTCCCATATTTGTGGTTTTGTCTTTTTTTAGGCTTTTGATCTTTATGAACAAAGATACGCTGCTGTGAAGATTCACCAGCTTAACAAAAGCTGGAGGGATGAAAAGAAAGAAAACTACCACAAGTAAATATTAATGACTTATGCTTCATATGTTAAATTGAATAGCATTTTATTGATTGTAGAAGGTTAATGTATCCATCTTCTTCTAGACATGCCTGCAGAGAGTATAGGATACACAAAGAACTGGATCACCCCCGAATAGTTAAACTGTATGACTACTTCTCCCTGGATACAGATACGTAAGTACATAAAATGATACATTTTCTATAACTTGGCAAGGATTTTAGTGCTGTGGATTAGCTAAACAGAAATCAAGAGTATCCGAACAAAAATAATACGTTCTTGCTCTTCAGAGGGCTTAGGGTTTCCTTAAAGGTCCTTAAAAACCCAGAAACACTAATTGCAGAATTTTGTCTCAGCTAAATACTACTGATGAAAACAGTGTTTTGCAGCATGTGACTAGCAAACCCTGTGGGATGCCCTGAGAGTGAAAGGGGCATGCAGTGCTGCAATGGTTTGGGGCAGAGCAGGGGCTGCTGCAGGGCAGCTCTGAAAGGCTGTTGCAGCTTAGACATGTTTCAAAAACTAAATGTCTAAGACTAATGTTATTAGCCTAAGTGTAGCCACTGGGCTGCACCTCTTTGCATGAAATAGTGTCACATCTTAAGGGATAGTGAATACGTGTTTCTGTTGAGAAATGTACCTGTATAAATATGGATTTTTTTAACCTAGACTCTCATTGATATGGGTGCGTTTTCTCTTTTGGTAAGTATGAATGTTGTGATTGATTTCAGGTTTCATAAGGAAATAGTTATGCCATGTTCTGTTAACATATAGTTTAGTGTTTAGGCATCTGTTCTTAAACTTGTCAGTATCAAACTAGGTTGTCATCTCTCCATTTCTGATTGTGCAGTTTGAGACATTACTTATTTTTGTCTCCCTGAATTCTATTCTAGGTTTTGCACGGTGTTAGAGTACTGTGAAGGCAATGACTTGGATTTCTATCTCAAGCAACATAAATTGATGTCAGAGAAGGAAGCTAGGTCCATTGTAATGCAAATAGTAAATGCACTACGGTATCTCAATGAGATCAAGCCCCCTATTATACACTATGATCTTAAACCAGGTAAACAAGGAATATTGTGATTGAAAAGGTCATCTTTTTTTTTAATCTTTCATTTTGTTTTTAATTCATGCCTGAAAACACTGAAATCATCTTCTGTATATCAAACTTATGGTAAACAACTAAAAAATGTATATACATTTTTTTTCTAGATTTATTATCAAATTAATCTCTTTTCTTTGGAAAATTTGTCATAAATTTTCTACTTTGTATTATTTTGATTTGAACTTGTAGAGAAAAAGTCAGTATAGCACATTGATACACACGTTGGTATTTAGCAATATAAACAGATAAGATCATTTGTTGCGTCAAACCTGTCTGGTTATTGTGGAATGCTAACATGTAAATAATTTTTCAGTTATGTATTTCCTTGCCTGTAAAGGTTTGAAAGATGTTATCAGTCAACATTCAGCATTCTAGCATCAGCACTTTGAAACAGGACTTTAAAGAAGTTTTCTTTACAATGAATAATGAGCATTGTCATAAACAATGTATTCTGCCTTGATTCCTTGGCTTCTGTTTTACCACCTTGAATGAATGATGCTTGTATTCTACATGCACTTTAATCTGCCACACTTCCAAGTGTGGAGTTTGTAATCTGACTCTTTAGTATTTTGCTTGCTGTGGTGTAATAAATTGTTCATATAATAGATTGCTGCAAAAATAATTGCCATTTTTACCCATCAAATTTAAAGTGATGTATCTCAGTTTAGAGTGAAATTTAATTGAAATAAGAAGCATTAGAATCTGTGCCCCTTTGCCAACAAGAAACAAGTCTATTTATTCCAGGAGCATAGAATTCTGGAATTCGGGAACTTAGTAATTCTTCAAAGGTCTTTTGAGCTGCTGTTTAGTTGTGGAAAACCTTCTATTGCAGGAAGTTGTTGAGATGCTTGAAAATGTAGTGATCTGGGAGGGAGGTCTGGTGAGTAAGCTGGGTGAGGTAGAGTTTTGTAGCCCAGTGTGTGTAGCTTCTGCAGAGTCATTTGTGAGATATGCACTGCAGTGTGGTCAGAGAGAAGAACTGGTCCTTTTTGATTGACCAATGTTGGATGTAAACAGTTCTTGGTGTGTTTTGTCAATTTTTTGGCAATACTTCTCTCCTGTGATGGTTTTACCAGGATTCAGGAAATTGTAGAGGATGATTCTACTGGCTGACCACCAAACAGCGACCATAACCTTCTTTTGAGACAGTTTCAATTTGGGGAAGCATTTTGGTGGTTCACCTCAGTCCAGCCACTGTGCGGAATGCTATTGTTTTTCATATAGAATCCATTTGCCATTACATGTCACTGCGTGATCAGGAAATGGATTGCTGTTGTTGCACGATAGAGGCGCAGAGCAGACTTTTTAATTGGTTGGGTTTTTTTAAATCATGCAGAACTTCTTTTAATTTTTCTATTTGGTGCAAATGTTGAACAACTTTAACCTCTGGAGGTGTTTTGCCTGGGTCCACTTCAGTGCTAGCCCTCAGTCGTCAATCACAGAAGGGTGTCCACAGCCCTCCTTATCTTCAAGGTTCTTATTTCCGTTACAAACTTTTTGGAACCAATGTCAAGCTGCACATCCAATGACAGTCCCCTGGCCAAATGCTTGGTTGATATTGCTAGCAGTTTCTACTGCTTTACATCACCTTGTGTACTCATACAACAAAATCACTTGAATTTGCTTTTTTCCCCCATAGTAATATAAAAAAGAATAAACAGTGAAAACAAAACTGTTACCGTAAACAAGTAGAGTAAATTTCATGTCAACACAGTTAAGCAAAAGTTTAATCAAAAATACCCATCACAGTTTACAATGACAAAAATGGCAATTATTTTTGCACAAACCTAGTAGATTTCCCTCATATACTGAAATTGTCTACAGTGTATTCTTAGTCTCATTAGCTGTTGTTCTCAGAGGAACTTCATCAAATAGCTTTGATATCAAGAAATTATTTACAATTTTAAGACATGGCATAAGATTTGTAGTATTGCAGCAATTTCTTGGCATGATTTTGTGGCATATGCAAGCCCTGGAACCTGCACTATATAGGATTTGTTCTGGGCAGAAAAAATATGAAACTTGATTGTCACTGGTACGCTGTTGTGTTTTGGTGATTCCTTGCTACATATTGGTATTTCCTTGATGCCCATCCAGCTGACAGCACCATTTCATATCAGGATGACAACATAGAGAGCTCATGAGACTGCACTGAAATGTGCCATAAAGTCAAGTTACTCTAGACTTGACGGTATGAAGATGATGGGAAGTTGTCACTTACCTCTCATGAAGTTAGATGTTCCTGAAAATTGAACCTAGTTTTGAAAATAAAGCAGTCTGTTGGCTTTTTACTAAGGGTTGTTCTTTTTCTTTTTTTTTTTTTCTGGATAGGTAATATCCTTCTTGTAGATGGAACAGCATGTGGAGAAATAAAAATTACTGATTTTGGCTTGTCCAAAATAATGGATGATGATAGCTATGGTGTGGATGGAATGGATTTAACTTCACAAGGAGCAGGAACTTACTGGTAATGCCTGGTTTGATTTTGCTGTTTAGACTCTGAGTCATCGTTCAGATTTCATAAATGCTTTCGTAAAGCTCATTTGGTGGTAGAGCTAGGATTGAAACTTTTAACATGGATGACAAACGAAGACTTTTGTGCAGTACTGTGAATGTTGATATTCCTAAATGTTACAATGGTATCATAGCAAGTAAGATAAGAGAATGTGAGCATGTGTTGTTTATTAGTATGTACATATATACATATATATAAAAATGTGCTGATGATCTCTAGGATTTAGAAACATTGTTTACCTGAAGAAGCAGGTGTTTAATCTTTGGCTGCAGGTGGCTGAAGACATTTGACAGAGCTATGATGATTAAGTGTGGGTGCTTAGTCCTTGGAAATCTTAGAGTAGGGATTACCAGCAGGTAATGTCCTTAGGACAAAAGAGTATTTACTCTTCCATCCTAAAGGTTAATGACAGACCAGCAGCTGTGGTTTGTTTTCTGTGTGCACTAGCATGCTTGTTTTAAAAACTGAAATTTTAAAGCTGAATACAGAACAGGAATGACAGTAAGCATTTCCTTGCTTACGTAAAAGCTGTTCCTAGAACTTAACTCTCAGAAGATGCAGCTTCTTCATGGCACAGTAGCTTATTGAGCCTGAGTATGTAGTAACTGTGTCAGGGTGGATGGAATAGAAAGCTTATGTTGGCCGGGTTATTACTTGTGAATTTATCTGCTCTTTCTCTTGTCACTCTGCCTGTAGCAAGATCAGTCAGGAGCTGGAATCTAACTCTAAACAGAGAAACCAGTGTAATTTCTATTTGCTCTGCAAATTTTCTCACATTCGGAAGTTGCACGTTATAAAGTTTCTGCCTTTTCCTTCAGAATTTTTAGGAAAGAGAAGACACATACTGTTTCACAAGTGCCAGTGCACACATGCTGTGAAAATATGAATATTCAAATTAAAGTGTTTTAGAAGTGTTAGACTTCTGCTACTTTCTAAATGCTTCACCTACTTAAACACCCACTTAGATACAGTACAGATGTATGTGCCACAGTTTTGGCTTCTGGGTTTAATCTAAAGTGCCACAGGCACTCATGGTGCTGTTAAACTAAGAGAATTAAAAAGGTCTGTGACCACTAGAGGTTCATGATGAATCTCTGTGTTTTTAGTTAACACTTTTTCTGAACCCATATCTTCGTTAAGGAGGGAAATATTTTGAGTGAGTTTGAGGTGAGGGATGGGTGTTCAGAGCAGATTGCTTAAAATATCAACAGTATAGTGCTGGATGGGATTTCCTCAGTCACTGGGCCTGGTTACCTGCCTTTCCAGGCAGTTAGCTCACGTAATCTCTTTTGTAAACTTAGAGACGTTTGTATTAAATTTAGTTAGTGTTTTGTCCCCAGTAATCTGATTTGAAGTGTGTTCCGTAACCTCAGTTCTCTGATCATTAGAAACCTAATCTTCTAATTTACAGGCTGTGTTTATTTGTGGCCAGTTTATACTCGTTTGTTCCAGTGCCAACACTGTCCTCCCTGAAGTAGGTTACTTCCCTTCCTGTTTCTTGCTCCTTGGTGTTGTTAGAGCCATCAGGTTCTTTTACCCTGAATTATAGTTTCTATTCATTGGATCCATCTCAGTGGTTTTCTTTGCACTTACATCACTTTAAGCTCATTTTTCTTGAATGCTGTAGTAAGAGTTGTACTGGAGTATTCCAGGAGCGATTTTGCCATACTGTGTGAAATTAATGTTTGTGTTGCAATCTTATCTCATTTTTTTGCTTATACCCACTTTCCACAAACGTTTCTTAAGAATTTTTTAAAGTCTTACACACTGTTGAAAGAATTCCTGGTCTGTAGTTGCTTTAATAGTTTTTATGCCTTTTTCAGCTTAATCAATCATACTCAACTGCCCACATACTGATATGCTGGGGAGGTTTGGTTTTGTTTTTGAAGGATGTTCCATTTCACAAGTTCTTTTGTAATTCAGGAATGGCACAGGAACTTCCTCAACTTTCAACTCTTAAGGTGTGGTTTCCTGCAGACCATAGGAACATAAATACTGATAGTCTTTGTCTATCATGTACTCCTCTGGTTAATGTTATGATTCTTAATAAGGACTTAGGTAAAGGGTCTTTAAGCTATACATAGATTATCTTTGATTCCTAACTAGGACTTGCTGTAAAATCCCCTGTGTGGCTTTCATCTTTTCTTGCTCTGGTAGATGGAAAAGGTCTGTATTTAACTGATTTAAAAATGTGGCAATTTTCAGTGTTTATCATAGAATCACCAGGTTGGAAGAGACCCACCAGATCATTGAGTCCAACCATTCCTATCAAACACTAAACCATGTCCCTTGGGACCTTGTCCACCCGTGGCTTAAACACCTCCAGGGAAGGTGAATCAACCACCTCCCTGGGTAGCCTGTTCCAGTGCCCAGTGACACTTTCTGTGAAAATATTTTTCCTAATGTCCAGCCTAAATCTCCCCTGGTGAGGCATGAGGCCATTCCCTCTTGTTCTGTCCCCTGTCACTTGGGAGAAGAGGCCTTTCAGGTAGTTGTAGAGAGCAATGAGGTCTCCTCTCAGCCTCCTCTTCTCCAGGCTAAACAACCCCAGCTCTCTCAGCCATTCCTCATAGGACCTGTTCTCCAGCCCCTTCACCAGCCTCATCGCTCTTCTCTGGACTCGCTCCAGAGCCTCAACATCATTTTTGTGGTGAGGGGCCCAGAACTGAACACAGGATTCAAGGAGCGGTCTCACCAGTGCGGAGTACAGAGGGAGAATAACCTCCCTGGACCTGCTGGTCACACCGTTTCTCATACAAGCCAGAATGCCATTGGCCTTCTTGGCCACCTGGGCACACTGCTGGCTCATGTTCAGTCGGCTGTCAAGCAAAACCCCCAGGTCCCTCTCCTCCAGGCAGCTTTCTAGACAGACCTCTCCTAGTCTGTAGCTGCATAGGGTTGTTGTGTCCCAAGTGCAGGACCCGGCATTTGGCCTTGTTAAACCTCATGCCATTGGACTCAGCCCAGCGGTCCAGCCTGTTTAGGTCCCTTTGCAGAGCCTCCCTACCCTCCAGCAGATCGACACTTCCACCCAGCTTAGTGTTGTCTGCAAACTTGCTAAGGGTGTACTCGATGCCTTCATCCAGGTCATTGATGAAGACATTGAACAGGGCTGGACCCAGCACTGAGCCCTGGGGAACCCCACTTGTAACTGGCCTCCAGCTGGATTTAACACCATTTCCCACCACTCTCTGGGCCCGGCCATCCAACCAGTTTTCCACCCAGGAGAGTGTATGCCTGTCCAGGCCAGAGGCTGACAGTTTCTGAAGCAGAATGCTGTATGAAATAGACCCTCTATTGGACTGACTGTATAAAAAACTGTGATGTCATTTTGATGGGTGTGAAATGTGTTAGAATGTTTATCATAAAGCAGCTGTACAGTTGTCTAAAAGTCAGAGATGTGTGTGTGAAATGTTAGTATAATTTGGTATTTGAACAGGTTCTAGTGATGCTGTGCATCCACTTGCAGACATTGAGATACTTGTTTTGTTTTCCAGGTATCTGCCTCCAGAGTGTTTCGTAGTTGGCAAAGAGCCACCAAAGATTTCTAATAAGGTTGATGTATGGTCAGTTGGAGTCATCTTTTTCCAATGCCTTTATGGTAGAAAGGTGAGGAGAGTGTTGTTTGAAAATCTTCACGTTTCAGTGTAAATACCTTTTTGAAGTAGACTGTGAATTACAGTCATAAAACATTAATCTATGTGGAAGATTACTTACGTTATTTTTGGTGATGTGCATTGATAAAAGAAATGCAGAAAACCTTGGCTGAACCTTTTCTTTATGGAATGATTACCAGTTTGCATTAACACTGCCACAACTTACTATAGTGTACTTATTTATTAAATCAAAGTGGCTGAATAACTAAAGAAAATCTTGGGCTTATTTTTCAGCCATTTGGCCACAATCAATCACAGCAAGATATCTTACAAGAAAATACAATATTAAAAGCCACAGAGGTTCAGTTCCCTGTCAAACCTGTTGTAAGCAATGAAGCCAAGGTAAGCTTTTCTACGAGCTCTTGAGTAATGATTAAAAAATTCGTAATAAAGGATTCAGTTGTAAAATTGCTGTTAACTTAAGAATGCTATGGGAATGAGTGTGTAGGAAAACATAATGGAGAACTAATAGTCTGATGTTTTGATTTAAGCAGCTTATTCTGGGCCTTGTTAAAGTCATGTAGTTCAAAAGCAAGACTATGTATAGATGCCAGAAATTTGCAAGCAGTTTTAAAGTAGGCTGCCTCAAAAATGGTCTACTTGCTTTTTCCCAATGAAACTTACATGTGTTAGTCTGACTAGAAGTTATTGCGAACTACTTTTACTAACAGTAGCAAGCTTTTTCTAGAAATAGTTAATGTTACTCTCTGCAGCCTTATTGGCTTGAAGAACTATTTGACTACCAAATACCTGGAGGATATGCTTGTTAACACTCTTTCCTCTGAAAGGTTATCGTGTGTGTGTATTGACTCAAAGTTGAGTTTAGAAACAAATTCTTAAGATTAAGAATTTAAAAGGTTGATGCTGATTTTGGGGAATAAGCCTGCCAAAAATAATTGATCTGACACGAAGATGTGGATGGCAATGTTTCCTCTGCTTAAAAAACTTATTTTTAATTGTCTGCAGTATCAAACTCGTCTCCACAGACTAGCTATTCAGAAACAGATATGGGTGGTTTCCCAAATGACTGCTGCTGTGAACATCCATAACACAAATTCAGTTCTGTGAACATGAAAGAAAACATTATATATGTTACTTGTTTGTAAAACTGTCCCAGGTTTTGAAAGATCTGTTCATGGCCAGATGTAGTAGAGATGTGCTAGTTGAAAAAAAATGCCAAGGTATTAAAATGCCAACTGGAGTTTCAGCAACTAATTAAACTTACTTAGATTTGGGACACAAGCTGTGAAAAAATAAGGAATGTTAGGATTTAACTTCTAAAGATTAAAAGGAAAGGAAACATATCTCTAGAGGCTGTAACTTCTTAAGAAAATAAGTCGTCTGGGTACATCAACCTGCTGTTACAATTTGTGGTATGTTTCCATTGTTTATACTTTCTAAAAATAGTGTTAGTGAGCAAGTTGTAAGTAAGTTTATGAAAATTTGGTTGAAGATTTGAAGCTTGTTCTGAGGTTTTGTTTGTTTGGTTTTTTTGTTTTCATTTTGCATTGCTTAGATGCAGTTGACAAATGCACATCATATAAACTAGTAATATTACACTTTAGTAGTTTATATCCCTGTCTTTTAACTTTGTTTTTTTGTCATTAGCAGTTTTTATATGGAGGATGTCAGGAAAAAGAGATAGTTCAGCATGGAGAACTGACAACTTATTTTACATTCTCTGTGTATTCCATGTCTTGTTTGTTTGTTTGAAAGAATATCATAAACTTTCAGTGTTCTCCTCTCTTATTAACATGGTCACGTAGATGTAAGAGAGAGAGGGGAGTTATTCTTTGGTGGAAAAGCTATAAAACAATTTCAGACTAACTTGTTTTTGATGACTGTGTAGGATCCAAATTGTCTTCCAGATTTATAGGCCTGGCAGTTGGAAAAGAACAGCTTGTAAACTGAAATTATGATTTGGAAAACATGGAGATGAAATAAATATGGAACCTGAAATGACAATGTTAGTTAGCTTTCAGACTGTAACTGTCCTTTGATCCTCCTCACTTTTTCCTATTTTGTGCAATGTTTTCCTTTGCATTGCAGTAATGTGTCTGCAGTGGCACAGAAGCGTGAAGTATTCCATAAACATTGTAGATACAAACTGTTACTCTGAGATCTTAACAACAAGTTCTAAACAATTCACTTGGTATCAAGGATTTCTTGTGAATAATTTGATTAAAATCCAAGAACATGTGAATATATATTAACAGATGTGTATGATTTTTATTTTTTTACCTTGTTCATGCAGGATATGTAAGTGATAGAAGTGAATTCTAGCAGGATTTTTTGGAACTTGCATCAGATTTTTTTCCTTTAATCTCCAGTTTTTAATTGGAGCCAAGAACAAACAGCTGAACAGATTTATCAAAGACAAGATATGTAATTCTTTTAAATTAAGTTCTAAATTGAGTAATGATGTGCTAATCAGTTCTGTAGCAATAATAAGGATTTTCTGTCATTAAATGTTGAAGCCCAAACTCTCAGGAGACCAAATGTTCTGTGTGTGCTAGACATAAGACTTGACAGAAACTTTCAGCACAAACTGACTGACTAAAATTGTACAGACCTAAACATGGCTTAACATAGGGTCTCAAGAACAGTCCTGAAACTAGATACAAAACTTTTCAGTTGATTAGATGTTTTGAAGACTGATTTTTTTTTTTCTGGGAAAAGAGTTGCAGCTGTGTAGTGAATTCTTAAATAGTCAGATTTCATGTTTTGCTCTGTTCCATCATGGCACGTGTGGCAATGCCACTAAAGTGCTGAAATTCTCTCCCCACATCTTCCATCTATTCTTCATCTGCTGCACAGCTGAATGGTTTTAGAAGCTCTGTAAAGTTCCTTTCTGTTTTTTCAGTCCACTGACTTCTGATTTTTACTAAGCTGTACAGGGATAACACGTGCAGAATTCTAGTTGTGTGAGCTAATGTTTTATTTGTAAATATAGTTCCTAAACATGGAAATGCATGCTTGAAGTATGATTATTTGAAGCCAGTTAATTTACTGGGTTGTTTTTTCCTTCTGCTGTGATGTTACTTTTTTTTTGTTGGACTCAATGATCAAGTGTTGCACTGTCATTTGAATTGAATTACATAAGAACGAGAATTTGTTTAGAAACTCCTTTATCCAGGAGGACGTGTATTTGCTAGTAATGAGACATAGTTATTTGGAATGGTATTTTAACTTTTTGTTTCTTTTCTAGGCCTTTATCAGACGCTGTTTAGCATACCGAAAAGAGGATAGGTTTGATGTCCACCAGCTGGCTAATGATCCTTATCTTCTTCCTCATATGAGGAGATCAAATTCTTCAGGAAACTTGCATATGACTGGGCTAGCAGCATCCCCTACACCACCTACTTCAAGCATTATTTCATACTGAAATTTCTCCAACTGAGGAATGGCATGATATCTTTGTGTAGTTTCCAGATGCAGAGCTTGAAAGCATTTGAGTGTTTTTACACAGGACAAGTTTGATAACTGTGTTTTCAGACTGAAGTCCTCCTACATAGTGTCATTTGTATGATTGGAATGGATCATGGACTGTGAATAAATGTAACCTTCTGAGAAATACCTTTAAACATTGAAGGATGACACTGCCTGTTACACAATTAACAGGTATACTGTGTTTAAGACTGAAGAAAAGGTTTTTAGTTTTTTCTGGGGAACATTGTAAATAATCTTTTTAATACTTAAAATATGTTTGGTTGATACTGGAAAGTTCTAACATGAAGGGTAGTTTTTCATTATTTAAATAAAAAAAATGGTGGTGAGTAAATTTGAAAACACAGGAAAAATCCATGCCTGGTTATAAACTGAATAAACTGCCATCTTTCCAAGACATTGATCTTTTTGATACCAAAGTAAGGAGTGCGAGATGGTCAAAGATAAGTTCTGTATCAGATTACTAAAATAAAATTGTGGTATTTTATTTGGCAACTCAGGCTTGTACCTCTAATAATGTGGTGGTGTTTCACTGAATTTAGATTGGAAGGGTGATATGGAATTCCTGGTACTTATTTCACAAATAGATTATTAATTTTGAAATCTGCTCAATTTTTTAAAAATACTATATTTGCTGTGGTATTGAACCTTATGAAACTTTCCAGGCTTCTGATATAAGCAAGCAACAGTATGAAACCAAATGCAAACAGGTCATGTATAATGTTCTATGCAGGAATAATGATAAATTCCCTTCTAGCTCTATTGTAAATTGTTGTACAGATGTCACATTTTCAGTTAAATTTCAGCGACTTATTCCTGTACAAATGTTTAAAGTATGGCTTTTTCTAATTGGATATTGTATTTTTTTTAAGTCTCCCTCAAGGCGCTTTTAATTGCTGCTAAATGACACTGCTTTTACTTTTGTGCATCAAATGACCTCCTTAAGGTGCAAGTCAACTGTACGTTATAGAGAGATTAAGAGTAGGTAATTCATTAACAATCAAGGCATGTAAAACCGATCTGTGTTGGCAGTATACAGTACAGTTCTTTAAGTCAGTTTATTGCGTTCTCAACCTGCAGAGAGCATTGATACTAGATGTAGAAGTTACTCATGGTTATTCTCCATTTCGGGAAGTTCTGTCAACAAGGAAATGTTTCTTGTGGCTTGTACAGATATTTTAAAATGTGAAACATTTTCTCACTGCCTTGTATGGTAGAAACATATTTTTCAGAACAGCGTATCTCTCTCCCGTTCACTGTTCTTTTTACTTCCTATCCCGTTCTTGATGCTGAATACCTATATGTAATTTTGTCCATGTTGCAGAAAAAGGAGGCTGTATTACCACAGGTTTTCATTTAGTATTGTACAGTTAAACTGTTGCTCTTGTTTCTGATGTTGCAAGCCATTTTGTTTTCATTGTATATAAAGAAACATTAACTGTCTCTTTAAGATGCTGCTGAAATTGTAGAGAATGTAGCCAAAACAGTAATAAACAATGACAGTTGAAATGTCAAGGTTTTCATTGTGTGTTCTTGCATTTCAAGGAAGGGCAAATCAGCTAAGCATATCACTGAGCTACACTAGAGTGATTTAAAGCAAACTCTCTTTTAATTTAAAAAAAAAAAAAAAGTCAGTAACAGAATAATTAAAGTAACATTGGAGGTGAAAAGGGAGGATTCTATGAAACATAAACATCATGAAGTTATGAAGTAACCAAAGCATCCTGTCACTGAATAAACCTCACAGAAGCAACTTTAAGTGCTGCTTCCTTATCGGAAGAGGGGTCTTTCTAGAATTCTGTGATCATGGAATAAAATGGTTAGCTCCTAGAGTAAAGTTAGACTCAAATAGTGATTATTTCTGTTTTATATTACATCAGAGTATTGAGACTGCATCCTTTTCACCCACTAGTGTGGGTGCCATAGCTGTAGGTTCACATTTGATTTCATTCCTTCTTATTCTGGATGTGTCAATATCGTAAATTAAATCAAAGAATGTTTTGCCTAAAGAAAAGATGGAGGATTTTGTTAATGTATTTTTATTTATCTGGAATTTATTATGGTTAACCCTAGTTAGAGTAAGTTTGGCAATGTAATAGAGGACTAGTTAAATGACTGGAAATTTTACAGCTAAAAGTGGGGGGTTTTGCATTGAACTAATTGCATACAGACTTGGTTTTCCTCTTGTTAGCATCTGGGGATAGGCTGTTGTGGCTGAATGAATGGCGCTTCCTCCAGCTTTACAAATACACATTTCTGAAACCTTAAACTCACTTTAAACAAAAATCCATATAAAAATATATGAAAGAAAAAGAGTTAGGATCTCATCTTTTTAATCAAATTTGTGAGGTTTTTTACTTCTTAATACACACTATCGTATTTGTGTTGGCATCTTACAGTACTGTTGATTTTCTTTTGTATCCACTTGTGGTGTCATTCTGTGGTCACAAGAAGATATCTGAGTTAGTGTTTGATGCCTGGTGTTCAGCAATCGGTGCTTGGAACAGAAGTGCCCTTGAGGCTGAGTCTAGAAGCCTGAGCAGCAGTGGAGGAATGCTGAATCCTGTTCTAGGTAAGTCATCCATCAGTTGTTCAGTCTGTTCCATGCACGTTTTACTAATTTCATCACGTCCATCACTAGATTTCCTAAGCGATTTAACAGCAAGTGAGCAAAAGGAATGAAGTTAAACTTCATCAGGCAATGTTTAATGAACCTTGAAAATAAAAGGCTTCTGAATTCCTAAATGATTTTAAATTTCTGCATTTACTGGAAGATGCCAAAATACTGCATTGCCATGTATTAATGAAAAAAACTCTGTGTATGAAACAGGTGACAATAAGTGAATTTCTGCACTTTCTACTATGATGTAGTGTTACAGGTCACTGCAGCCAGAGTTAAGGATGTTCGGCTTGTTTCTGGAAAACAGCCATGTTTTGGTACGATTTTATTTTATTTATGTTTGCACTGAAGTTATTCAGGTCTCAGTGTGGAACACTATTCAGTCTTTCACTTGAGCTTTGCTGGTTGATAGATACCATTTTCATAGAGGCTAGTTAATATTTCAGTTTCCTATAAAGTGCCTTTGACACTCGCAAGGGGAGTGGAAGGGAATCGTGTCTCTGGCTGGCTGCCCAAGTGCTGTTGGCCACACACTGTGGCTATGAGCAAACCGCTGTATAATTAGAGGCTTTCAAAAGCACACAAAGCAGCGAGCCCTCTCGGTATGCGAGTCACGGGTGCGTGAAGTGCCGAGCCGCTGCTGTGGGGCACACTTGGTACCCTGAGTGGGCGCCAGGGCTGGCCTGTGCCCGCCTAACCTGCCAAGGTGTGTTTTAATGTAAGCAAGCCCTGGAAAGGAAGCAGCCTGGGTGCTCCTGCTCCAGCTTTGATGTCTTCCCCAACATGAGGAAACCACAGAGTGACCAGTCTGGCCAGGCTTCCCTGGCCCACAGCTCTCCTAGTCAGGAAGGACATGGCACATCCAGTTTGGGGATTGGATGCAGGTCCCCAACAGTGTCACTGCTCCAGTTTTGCTCCAGATTTCAGCTCTGCTGTCTATGCTGTGGCAGTAGAGAGGCCCTGGCTGGGCTGGTGGCAACCACCCCCTCGTTACCTGCCACTGTTTTCTACAGAGAGCTGGAAGGGTAAGGGGCACTGCTAGGGGGAGGGGACTGTCTGGAAGGGTGTGAGGTGTCTCTGAGACTTCTCTTCAAACAGCCCCTGAGACTTGCTGGTCTTCTCCAGAAGTGGTATAGTGCACAGGGAAGGGGGATGGGGCAGCTGGGTAGAGGCAGCCTCAAACTTTGGTGGTAGAGTGGCGAGAGTCTGCTGATCTGGATGTGCAAAACACTGCAGCCTCAACTGCTGTTGTTTTTTTTTTTTTTTAAAAAAAAAAAAAAGAGGGTTTTTACATATCACCTTCTGACAGAGGGAAGCCCCTGGTTCTACCAGAGAGAGGTGCCTGGCGATGCAGCCTGACAGTGTTTCACTGTTGTGGTCTCGCTGTGTGCCTGCCAGCCCGCTACGTCTGCCTACTGCTGTGTCACCAGGGCCATGGCACTGTCACTTCCACAGTCCCAGTGCCATCCTACTGTGGGCTTCGGGGTGTTAAATACCTTTCCTGAGACCTGGAGCTTACCTGGCTCCAGGGAGCCATGGACTGTGGACTTGGGGACTCTGTCATATTTGTAGGAAAGGCAAGACTGCAAACATTTTCAAAGATGTAAGAATCCAGTAATTACATGTCTCTGTGACTACAGATTTATTAGAGGAGTCTAATATAATAAATAGAGCTGGTGACCTGCCATGTGAGGGTAATGGGCACCAGGAAACACTTTCCTCAAACCAGACAAACACTGCAGTCTTGTGTCTTCTGCCCCTGAAGGTGTGTAGCCAGGGCACCAGAGGGCCCAGTCACAGAGATGTATGTTGAAGTAGCGTACAGCCCACCCCATGGCTTTCCTTCCCTGCCCAGCTTTGCCGAGATGTGTGATACTGATAACCAGCCTTGTACCCGCTTTGCTTCCTCAGAGCTGTGCACAAGCCTTTTCCCCCCTGTGGAAGGAAAGGCAAGTATCTAATATATGACAGTTGACCACTGTGCTACATTGAGACCCACCATCTCTAATCAGGGATCAAGTAAGAGACGGTATGGGATCCACCAGACTGCAGCTTTTGTAAGGTCTCGAATATGTTAGGAGATCCAAGTGCCTCTTCCAGACTTCAGGCATTGGTCTTGCAACTTCTAGGACAACTGGGCTAGTGTGGTGTCCAGGAGTACTCTGGGATCTCACCAGGCAGCCAGTCCATAATCCGTGGAGGATGCATTCCTGAAATGTGCAATAGTTTGCACTAGGATGGACAGCAAAGATCCCTGTAAGAATCAGTGAAGGGGTGAGGTGACGTCTGCAAGGCCTTGAGAAATAACATTTGAATATATGGGGATGTATTTTGCAGCATGGGTTCTTTCCCACTGTCCCACTAATGCTTCCAGAAAAGAATTCAAAGTACTGTGAATGAAAGACAAAGGCAGGTGAAAAGGTTTTTACTATCTTAACCTGTTGGGACATACTGATGACTTCAGTGGGCCTGGAGAGAAAGCTGGAAAAGTGAACACGCTGCTCACAGTGTTCACGTGGTGCTAGTGAGAGCTTTGCAGGACAGAGCACTAAGAATCATAGACCACAGAATCATAGGATAACCAGGTTAGAAGAGACCCACTGGATGATTGAGTCCAACCATAACCTAAAACTGATAGGACTAGGAAGGAATTTTAGAGGATTCAAAGAAGTAAAACATGTTCCCCCACGCTCCCAGATTCCTACCTTCTACCTCATCTGCCCTTGGGCTAAGCATGACGGAGAGGCAGGTCCTGCCAAGTGCTTGCATAGACGGGATTGACTTTGGGAGAAAGATTTTCTTTTGACTTGGGGAGAAGGTGCAGCTTCTTTCATTCTCCTAGGTTTGGCCCTCTTAACAGTCACATGAAGAGTTATTACACAGCTTTGTACATTTGCATAATGGAAAACTTTCTTCCTGACAAAAATAATCACCCTAACTAGTGCACAAATGGTTCTTTTCAGGCTTGCAGCTGTGGCTCAGAGGCATCTGGCAGAGCTCTCATCACTGACTGATGCACAGGAATACCTTCCCTGCATACCCTACTATTGCAAAGCCAGGTAAGTAACATAATACTTGGGAAGCTACACGTGAGTACTTGCATTTGGAGTGTCGTATCCACTGGTAAAGTGTCAATTTGTGTATATTTATATGGCACCACAAAATCCTTATGTTGCGTGCAGGGTTACATAAGGATGAATCAGATACTGAGTCTTCCTAGAGCTGTCGGATGTCAGGACAGTTCTGCTGCTGAACCCAAACACATTCCAATCTAACAAATCAGTGTATCATGAAAGTTATTGCCCTATCACCCAATTAACAAAACCCCTACAGATAAAAGAGAATTACTTCTCTCTCATCCTTTATATCCTGTGTTTTTAGTGAGCCTCATCCTCTTGCACTTACATTCAATACCTTAATATGTGGGTAAAATTACAACTTTCATATATAGGAAGCATGTTAAACAAAACATAGTACTAATGGTGAAAACTGTGAATACTGGGTTTTTTTCTGCTTATAGACACCATGGATAGGAATTCAGATTAATTACTTTGAGATAGCTTTTCTATTTTCGGGCATGCTTTGATGTGCTTTGTTAACTAACATCAGGCAACAATATGAAGCCCTCTTTTTTTGTTTGTTGGTTTGGTTTTTTTTGTTTGTTTGTTTTTAATTCTGTGAGCCAGAACGTTTTCTCTTTCTGGGTTTTGCAGAGGATTTTGCTAGTTTTGTGCTAAGGAGCAACTCAGAGCATAGAGATCAAAGATTAAAAAAACTATAAGCCATTCCTATTTGAAACTGGGGAAAAACAAGCAGGAGTCAGCTAGACAAGGCTCCAGATGGATGGTGTGACTTCAGCTGTACTCCCTTAGGTAACTTGCTGTATGTCCAAAACACTTTCAGACTCAGCCAAGTGCACTGGGTGGATATAAGGTGAGCTAGTATAATAGCTTGTAGCAAAGACTTACGTTGTTTCATGTTCAGATATACAGAAAGCTAACCAAGGGCACAAGGGGAAAAGTAGTGGTGCCTGAACCATCACAACTTTAAAAGCTGCACTTTGTTGCTCATAAATTCAGGGAGGTGCATCAAAACTCTCCTTGCCGCTGGCAGTTTGCATCAGACATACCTGCCAGGAGCCCAGGGCAGAAGGAAGCACATGGTTTCCCAGCATCCACTAGATGGCAAAGCAAGGTGCCGTATTCAGACTGCTGAAGATCTACCATTACCTGTCTGCACTTAACACAGAGCTTGGCCATGGAAATGCCAGAGCAGCGGATGCTGTTACTGAGCTATTGGAGCTGCTCATCCCTCTGGGGTATCACACCAGGGCTTCTCTGTCTCCTGCAGGCAGAGGATTTAAATACTAGTAACACTATTTTTCCTAGAAATTGGCATTTTTATTATTTTATTTTATTTTATTTTATTTTATTTTATTTATACATATCAGTATTTGTTAGTATTCAGCTGTACTTGGCTATCTATCAATTCACAAATTCTAGAACTTTCTCTTATGGCTTATGTAAAGCAGAGAGGAATAGCTTGTAACAAAAGGTGGAGGAAAACACGTGGTTTGTACAAACCGTCTGACTCAGAGAATGAATCTTGAAATAAGAATCAAAGCTTCCAAAGTGAAGCTTGACTTCTGTTTGGAGTTCAAGGCAGTATTGAGTTGTAGACTTGGGAAAGGCATCTGTAAAAGAACTTAACTTTAAAAATACTGAATTTTGTCTCCTCGATTTTTGTGTTAAGCCTTAGCCTGTTGTTGAGAAACTTTGGACCTTTAGGTGCTCAAATCCTACAGTGATGAATCTATAAAATGCATTTATAGAATATATTTATAACTGAAAATAGCTGGAAAGATTGTAATTCAGATGGTCTTCTCTCTGCTCTGGATTTTATTCTTGTTACTGCTATTCTTGTAATTTAAAAAGATAAAATCATAACTCGGAAACCTTTTAAGTATCATTTTATCACTTTCAAGTTATGGATTTCTTTGTCATGGTCACTACATACAATTTCCAACATGTTATTCATAGGCCATTGTGCTGACAAAGGTGGATTAATGATAGGATGTAGTTCTAAACGAATTTCTAATATGGTAAAAGAAAGAGCTTTTGCAGCATATGGTGAGAGCTATTGCAGCATATGACCTGCAAGAGAGGTTTTTGCTTACAAATGATAACGTAGTGGTTACTAATCCCAGTAGCATGGCTGAAATGCTTTAGAACAATTGAATATCCTTTTACCATTAAAGATTTTGTATTTTTGACCCAAGACAAATATTTAATGTGAAAGCTCTCTGAGTGCTTCACATAAACTGATCTTATTAGGGTGTGGTTGTACACTAGAAGTTTCTGTCTTAATAATTAAAAATGTTGGTTTCCACTCATTTGTGTGTCTGAAGGGAAAAAATGCTATTTTATAGCTACTGGACTAACGTCACAAAAAGTGTGAGAGCGATGATGATGCTCTTGGTGCACAGTTTAGTACCACATTGCTTTACAGTCCAAGCTGGAGATGTGGTTTTTGCCATTGACGTAAGCTAACCCAGGGCTCACCCCGAGCCCTTCACACCCATGGCCTCCTTTGGGCTCCAGAACAGGGTCTCATCGGCTGGTGAGCCTGGGTGATCTTTGTGGCTTAGTTACTCCTCAGGCAGGACCAAGAGCTGACCCAAGGCCCCCAGCAGCCGTGTTGCTGCAGCAGCCAATGCTGGGAAGCAGGCATGAGCACCAGTGGGCACTGGGAGCAGGGGAGAGATGCTTCTAGAGATGGCAACATTTTAGCTTAGTGCAGGACAGCTCTTCACTTTTTTGCTCAGGCTGCCCCATTGCGTGGCCTCTAGAGCCCCTGGAGGAAGAGGGGCTTCCCCAGAGCCAGGCTTTCCCTCACAGCTGGACTTTGGTGCACTGGCTTTCCCTCAGGAGGAGCACCTCTCTGATGGGGGCAGTCATCTGCCTATCCTACCAGTATTCTCAAATTTGCATTCTGTGGACATCTTGCCAGAGATTTTCTCCTTCCCTCTGCAGTTGCACAAATAACTTCCTTCTCCAGGCATGATCCAACACTGCGCTGAATCCAGCTGAAACGACAGGGGGGAATTGAGACACAATGCAATAAAGCAACTGGAATTTGTTTGTCATAAACCCCAAGGGTATGTTCTCATTAAAGCAATGAGTTGTATCCAGCAGTTATGTTCTTTCATGTTTGCATTACAGCCCCCTAAACTGCTAGAGATTAGAGTTTGCTGTCAGTGTTGTTCGTGGGTCTCGGCTCGGTTTGACAAGGAGGAAACTTTTCAGCCAGGGCTTGGAACAAAGAGTATTTCTTGTGGGTGGCATCCTAGCTTCACTCACTGACCAAAACGAGTCATGTTAAGAGGATAAGGAGAGACTGTCTCTCTCCTGGCTGACAGCAAACAGCATAGATGTTCTGCAGCATCCAGAAAAGGCAGCAGCGAGAGGTGTAGGAAACATCTTCCTGGGAGCCAACACCACTTCCCACGGGGCTCTGACGTAGCTAGTTAGTTTAGTATTTCTATTGCACCATCACACAAATACTTGACCAAGCCAATGTTTTTTTATTGTATGAGAGAGATTTAGGGCACAGTTCATGGTGGACTGGGCTGTTTGCTGAGGGATTAAAAAGACTGAAAATTTCCAAGAAGCAACAAAGATAACAGCAGCCACCACAGTGATCTGAGTGCTACCAGTTTTTAAGCACTCAGTACCATTTCTACATAATTATCTCTAGACAGCACGAATTACAAAAACTCCCCATCTTTTTCAAGCGCTCCATGAGTAAACTAATGTAGGAAAAACCTGGTGTTCCAATTATCCCGTATCCCATGGGCTTGAAAGTGATTATTCCTGTAGGTCTTGCATGAATTGAAGCATCCAAAGCTAATCTCTAATACTGCATCTATGTTCGCTCTCTTTTGGACACCCAAAGCTGAGCCGACACAGAGCATCAGATGTGACTAAGCAATTACATCTGTTCTCGGCAGATACATACTAACCCAGGATGCAAATGTAAAATGTTTTTTGTAACTTGCAGCTCTGAGGACAGTAAAATTCTCACTTGATCAATAGCCTTTATATGTGGCTAGACTAATTAATAGTATTTCTGACTCAAACAAAACCATTGATAAAGGATTAGCAGACACTGGTGCCAAGTTAGGCAGCATGTTTGCACCCACTGTGCTTTTAAAAATGCTGATGATGTTTTGGAAATCTTTGTCTTCTTAGATAGGGCTTCTTAACACCATGCATTTCTAACCAGGCTTGGAAAAGAAAAAGGGTGTTTGCTTCTCTCCTACCCACTGAACTGCACCGTTCCCTCCATTGCCATTGGCTGGTCCAGAAATGCTTGTTTAAACTCCACCTTCCTCAAACTCAAGAGATTCCCTCATTTGTATTCTGGACAGGTGCACTGTACATGACCCAAGAGTAGGTTTCCTCATATTGAGCTGGGAGCTGGCTCTCGCCAGTTCTGCAGGGAAAGAATTGGTCTCCTCTCTTTGTCAGCCGAACCCTTTGATGGGAAAGTGAGATTAAGGGTGGTTTTCTAGAATCCTGCAGAAATCTACTTATAACTAAACTAAGTCAAGTAGTTAGAAGTAGTATTTTTTTTTACCAAGTTTATAATGGTAATATATATATGATAAATATAATGATAAACTGGCAAAGGCTTTAAAGTTAATTCCAAACAGAGATGGGTTGAGTCAAGTGCTTGATTGTGACTAGGAAGATACGATGCAAGTTCCTGCAAACTCAGGCAAATTTCATTGTCTTTTCACGCTTTGCATTTAAAGAGATAGTTAGATAGATATGTGCATAATATATATTAAATTATACACACATACATATTGAAAATATAATACCTCCTCCTTAGTAAGAGTGTAAGACCTTGTATCAGGGACCCTCTACATGTGTTCACATATCAGCAGCACAGGAAGCTAAGATGTCATCTGAGACCTCTGGACTCTTACAACAATGTTAATATCAAACATAAGCCATTGCATAACCAACATTTTTCACTTCTAAGGGGTGAAGCATCAGCATCTTCTTGATTTATGATGCAAGCAGACAGGTCCTTGAAACTACTGATCTTATAGAAGAGGGAAAACATTAGATATGAAAATTATTACAACAGTGGAAGCAAACACTTGCCCTTGTGAATTATTATGAACTATATTTAGAATTTAAATCCAAGCATAATTAAACAGTGCTAATGAGACAGAGGGACTTAACTTCATTTGGCATATAATTGATATCGCTGATTTCCTCATTCATTTTTAACTAGTTTTAAAGCCTTCTTATTCCAGTAAGATTTGATGGTAGAAGTTACCCTACAGAGAGAAAGTATCTGGCCTGGAGCTTAAATTCAGCTGGAAGCCTTTTAAGGGATGCAGCTTTCTTGATAGTGTCAACAACTGACAGCAAAGACACCTGTGGATGTGTAGCCAACAGGCAAGCATGGCACCCTTTTTGCAGTGTAGCTTTGAAAAAACAACATTTCACACAGTGTTACAAAGACCATAATGGGGAAGGAAATCTCAGCCCTTACTTGCAGTGAGGCAAGCAAAACACAGTAAAAGTTTTAATAGTTGTGGGCATATAAACCACGGCTATCAATTGAGGTTTGAATTTCTTCTCAAATTATGCTCCAGCTCATCCAGGAATGTGAAGCTTGCACAGAAACTCTTGGTGATGTTTTATGGTAGGAGGGTGGAAGATGGAAATGATCTTGCCTAGTTTTAGTAGCTCTGAGTCCATAGCTGGAACAGCAGCCTCTATTACAGCTTTGTGCCGTTTGCTGATTTTATTGCTGAGTGAAGGACAACAGCTAGGGCAGCAGCAAGAGGCTGGACAGTTATTGGGTTTTTACCTAGTCAAAGCTAATAGAGAAGTGGGTGCAATAGGCAAAGTCTTATTTACTTACCCAAGATCCATTTTGCTTTTCTGTTGTCTCTTTGGTTGGACTTTTTATTACATTTTCCTGCCTTGTATGGATACAAATTTTTGGAAGGCTTAGTCCACATCTGTTGCTTCAAACTGAAGCAGAATTAGCTCTTACCTAAGAGGTGGCACAATCATGACTGACTGTACATTTTGGTGCTGTCACGCATGCCAGGGTGCTTCTGCTTACCTGCTGGCAAGGGTGCTCAGAAGAATCACTTGCTCAAGACCTCGCTGTGCTTCACATCCTAGTGGGAGTGCTTGCAGCCAACTGCAATCTGTTCTCAGTGAATGCCTGCAGAATAAAGGTTTTCCAAACCCTCCTCCCTCCAAAGTGACCACTGCTAACTAAATGCCCATCCACCCACCGAGTCAAACCAGTTCAAAGAGGAGCACTACGGTGTCTGTGAGCAGACTCTGCTGGATATGAGATGAATCCCACAAACTAGCAAATGTTTTTCATCTTGTTCCAGTGACTCAGCACGGGCTTATTCTTTGGGTTGCCGAACCCAAGACTTTGTTTTATCCTTTTCTGAAGGGGATTTGAACAATTCCCTGCTAAGGCTGTTATGCAGCTGAATCTGAGGCATAGGAATTATTACAAGTATTTGGTCTAAAGTTCCTTTTGCTCAGTTTTACCAGACCACTGTGACCATATGACCTGCACTAAATACTTCTCCCTCTTTTGGGGGCTGCCTCTTTTGACCACTTTGGGCTCTACTGCTGTTCCAGGAGGCGAAACTTACAGCTGCCCTTCACCTTTCTTGCTGCCTAGCTAAGCTATTCAGTCATACTGGTTTTAACTTACTAGGGGAATAGATAATTCTAGAAGTTGTTCTACACCCCACAACCATCTTAATCTGCTTATGTGTTTTGCAGAACGGCATGTCTGCTCATGCTCCTTTTTTTCACACTAACAGTCCAAGTTTTCAAGCACTTCAAGCTGCCTTTGTTGTTGAACAGATGAGAAATACCACCATTAATCAGAAGGACTGAGACCTGCAAGAAGTACAGCTGTTCCACTTGTGCTAAATCAAGAGCCACAAACACTTTTCCCTTGAGCCCAGCAGAGAAGATGCCCTTTTTCAAAACCAAGATTTCTCTTTGAGTTGTGAAACACAGGTCCTTGCTGACTATGGCCATGAAAAATTCCATGGCTGTCAAAGTATTGGTGACTGAAGTCTTACCAAATTTGAAAAGTCTGTTGCTGCCTTAAAAGAATTTTCAATTATATTCGTTTTCAACCACCTTAGCTTAACTGTTGGGGAGTCCCACTGTCAGGATGAAACAGATGTTTTATTTCCTGAAAAAGGTGGGTGAAATAGTAATCACCAACTCAGCCTTACTGGCTGCCATGTGGTTTGGAAAGGCACCATATGCCCAGCACTGGGAGACTGCTGCAGACAGGAGGTTGGGGGCATTATTTATTATTTGCCTAATCAATTTAAATACTGTCTTTCCTTCAAAAAGCACATTGCTAGTCTTTATAAGAAGATATTACAGGACTAATTAAAGGCCCTCCTCTAATGAAGCACATCTGCTGTTTAAACAGCCAATATCCTCCTTGCATGGCATGTGGGGCTTGAAGCAAAGACCTTGCACTTGAAACTGCACTGTGCCCATGAGTTGTTCTCAGCATCATAATCAGTCATAGAGATCGTTCACATTCAGTCCTGTGTGTGGTAACAACCGCTTTCTATTACTCTTACTCCTTTTGAAGAGTTCTCCTTGAAGACAGCATGGTGCCTCTCATCCAGTGGGCAACAGGTATGAGTGCAAGCAAGCTGCTTGTTGCTAACCTATCTCTTGAAAACTGCTGCCGTGCCCTCACAGTGACAGGATGTGGTGCCTCAGGTGTTCTCTCCCACTGACTGACTCATGATCTTCTCTCAGGCCAGCCTACGTCTTCCGCTGAAGCTTTAGAGCTCGGCGATACAGCACAGGCTGTGGTGGAGACCAAGGTATTCTGAGCTCACCAGGTAGTGGGTGCCGACTTCCACTCCTTTTCTTGGAAGGTCCAAGAAGAGGTAGCTCAAGAAGCACAGGCGCTCCCTGTGGTGAAACAGCAGATGAGGAATCCTAGGCAAGAGGTGACAGTAGGACCCCTCTACTCTGTGGAACAGCCAAACAGAGTGCCAAATGCAGCGATTAGTAAGAAGAAAGCCATCTGGCTTCTGTCCTTTCACAGCTCTCTTTCAGCATGTCTCCTTCTACACACCACAAGAAGTTATCCTGTGTTTTTGGCAACAATTTCTAGACTTTCTGAGTGAAACTACAAGGCCCCATCTAGAAATAACATGGGGACTAAAGCAAAGAGAGAAAAAAGGGGAAAAAGATGATAGAGTGGACAAGAACCTGAGATTCCTTCAGGCATTATCCTGAAATATTACCTCTGCAGCATGGGCTTTGGCAGTAGGCACTGAAGCAGCAAGTCCAGTAGAGAAGCCACTAGTACTGTATTTATTGCGAGGTATCGGAGGCAGAAGTTTGGAGGCTGACAGGTGAGCATTGTGAGGATAGGATCCGAGGCTGAAGTGCGTACTTCTGCAAGATGGTTAGAGGTTCTGGGACAGACTTTCCTTATATGGAACTCCAGCAATTGAGAATCTGCCAGGTAAGGACACATGAGTGTGCCATGCCTCTGTAGGAATGATGCATGGCAGTTTCCAAGGAGCATTTGAAAAATATTTGGTTCAGTTTCTCAAAGTTCTTGATACTTCACCCCAAATTCCTCGAAGTCTCCCTACTCCTTTATCATGTGTACTTCTAGGCTAAAAATAATCAGAAGCACAGTGCAATCCAGAAGAATGTTATTTTTGCTACCTTTTTTGTAGTTAGGAATGTAAACAGTCAAGTAGGTTAGGAACAGTAAGTTCTTTTCATTATTAAACAGTTAGTGCCTAGAGAGCAAGCACGGGTTTGTTTGCTTTTTGTTGCCATCTCTCTAAATAGGTGTTACTGGTAAGTTGAGTAAGTAATCTACTTCAAACAAAAATGTAACCCAGAAACAAAAGGTAATTTAAATTCAGCCTTTCCAGTGCCCAGCATGTTACTTGGCAATACACAGACTTCCAGTTGGTTTCTATTTTCTTAGCAGTTGCAGTTGGTCTCTAACAGGATTTATCTCAAGTACTGTCTATGTGTACAAAACCATCTCCTATTGTCAGACTTCCAAACCTTAGTAAAGTAGTGTCACTGCCTGGGACCACCATTGCTCCGTTCCCTGTTTCACGTGAACATAAACTCATCAGAAGGCACAAACAGTGTTGTGAGATAGATTGTCATATTTTTTTCATACAGTTCTAGCTTTTAGCAACCTGACTGATAACCAGTAAGTTTTAATACTGAGCTGCTGTTTATAAAAAATTTGACTTTTGTTTCCAAGTGATAATGTTTCTTGCTTAAGTTACGCTCTTTCACTGATCTAGCTTCAGTTCCCAGGTTCTTTCTTTAAATTGTTTAAGCACAATCTGATAGCACATGCCAGTCCAGCTCCAAGTTGCACAGCAAGTGGTTAGAAATGCAGGACGAGAGGTTTGAAATCTTCAACTCATTTTTAAAGATGGCTGCTTTGAAGACTCAAAAGACAGAATTTTGAGGAAAATCAATTTGAAGGATAAAGGAGAGATGGTAGCAAGATGGTCACTACTAATTCTTAGCTACTAAACCGTTTGTATGCTCGTGCTCTCTCTCTCTCTCTCTGTCCAGTGCAAAGAAATGGAAGCTATTTTTCTTATACCAGGTGACAATGTAGTGGTGCTGGCTGAAGATCTGGATTTTTTGTGACTATTGTTCATTTACGAGCAAGAACACTGAAATGAGCCATTTGTTCATGAAAGCTGCCAGCAAAGGATGTTGGCTCATAAATTGCAAGGGCTGGGAAGAGATGTCTTCAGGGAGCAGGAACTGGTCAGTACTATAATGTCCTTTCTGCACAACACAAGATCCAGCAAAGTTGACCTTCAGTGACCCCCATTACATCCAGCACCCTTTGTCAAATATAAAGTACATAGCTCTGCATTGCTTTTGCTATTATTATAATTTTCCATTGTGGGATTTTCTTCTGTAAGTAGCAATCCTATGTTGACCACAGGCTTTGTAGCTTGACCTCATCCCTCATGTTTCCTTTTTCTAGCTTCTGTTGGTGTTTCATAGCTCACCTCAGCTGCAAGGGCCATGAACAAAGTATGTGAACATACCATCACTTGCTGGCAGAGCAAACAGCTCGCCTAGAGGAGGATTGTTATTAAAATGGATTGTTTGTTGGCAGAAGAGGCTTTCACTGTTGCCACAGGTTGCCCAAGGTGAGCCTGACCTCTGTGGTCTCTGAAGCACTCTCTTGTGGGTGAGCTGAGCGATAATTCTGGAATTCAGCTTTTAAGGTGGATTAACTGTGAACTTAACACAAGAAAAGAAACAGTTCAGAGAGTAAAAATACTGTGTTGTACAACTGAGGATGAAATGTATCTTTTGATACCATAGGATAAAAGTTTCAAGGCTGAGAAAGTGATTATTTGATACAGGCTGTAATCAGCTTGTCAGGACAGAATAATAATGTTTGTAGCTTCCGCTTAGGACAAAACTCTGCTTTTTCCAGGCACAAGGAAGGTCAGCGGAGAGGCAAGCGTGTGGCTACAGACAGAGATGAGACTGCACTTTCCCACTGTGAGCAAGTAAGGTAACAAAATCATTGAACCCACCTAAATCTTCTCAACCAGACCAAGTCTCCACATGCCAGGTCTGCGGCTTTTGAACTCTCAGTCTTGATGCACTTTTGCATGCCAAGTATGTCATCGCACAAACCCAGCATTTTGGTACTAACTTGCAACTGAAATAATGTGCAAAGGCTGTTCCTAAGAAACACCAGTCATTCACCCAAGTGAAATTCTGATTTGCTAGCTTCACCCTGGCAACATAATGTATTCACAAGGCATAAGGATAAACATGAATTGAGGCTTCTGGAAAAGGATATATTTGTTCCTTGCTCAGCTTACGAGCTCTCTAGCCTCCATCTGCTAATCTCTTAGGTATTCTGTAAAATTACTCTGCTTTACTACTTTCACCAGGTCTGCAGGGCAGAGTTACTGGAGGTTCACCTGAGCCAAAAGAAGTTTTCTGTTTGATTAAGGTGCTGGGTTGTTTGGTTTGGGGGTTGGTTGGTTGATTGCTGGGGTTTTTTTGAGATTTGTTCTCGCACCTTAAGTATTTCACTTTAAAACTGTGCTGCGGCACATGTTGGCCCCATTACACCATGGCTAAAAAAGGAAAGTTTCTACCACGTGTGTTATAGGCAAATCAGTTTGAAATTTTTTTTTCCCCCTTTCTGAGCTAAAGCTGCTGCTAGAAACTGCAACATGGTGCTAGTCGGTGTGTGCTTGGCTGCATGGATGTGTGTTAAGATGTTGGCACCACCATCAAGAATATACAGAGTGGGACTACAAAGCATGAATTAGTTATGACCTACAAACGAAGACACAATTTTGCAGCCACATTCTTGGCTACCATTACAGGATACAATCCTGAAATGAGATAGTTCTAGGTGTTGAAGTCCAAGCGATGAACCAAAGAATCTGAGCTCGGAGCCAGTGGAGCCTCCACTGTAAGGAGGGACTGTGAACACGTGTATTTGACTAGTGCAGGCAAAGCCTGTCTGTGACTGAGGAAGACAGGCCGCCACGGGTCAAACATCACTGATCCTTATCCTGCCTCCTACAACTGAATTCCATAATCAGCACTTACATCACTGAGAAGTTGGCACTACTACCTAGGCTTCTGCTTCAGCGTTATGGTATCTCAAATGAGTCCCTGCCTGTAAGGATCTGCTTTCTACCAAACAAACTTTCACCCTGCCCCACGGTTACCTTGGCTTAAGCCAGCAAACTGCCAGCAAAATTCCAGAATTGAGAAACTGCTTAAGCTCAGCCTATTTCTGCCTCCAAATCAGTTGGTTTTAGCTATCTGTGATTCCTCAAAGTGCTCTCATTCAGCATCCAGCTGGCATCCATTTGCTTGCAGTTGCTGCTGAGGGTGGGGGCTGTGACCAACCACCCTCATTGCTGCACATAAGCCTGTGCATTTGGCAAAAAGAAACTATTGCACGCCATCTCCTGGCCCTGTACAGCTGCTTCCTGGGAACAAATGGCACTCCATTTGCCACAAGGAGTTTTAACTTTGGACAGGATTGATGTAAAAGATGGCTGGCAGGAGCAGCCCACTCTCTGACCCCACCAAAGCTTCGACACGTTCACTGTTAACGCTTTGTCCACCTTCCTTCTTTGACTGGTAGAGCCTCAAGCTGCAAAATGCAGCTCTTCAGCGTGTGCTCGTGGTGTTTCAAGCAGAGCCCTAGCAACAGCCCAGCACTCACGACACACACGTACCACTGAGCAGCACTGCTCCCAGAGCAGTCTTTGGTGGAGCGGGAAAACACCCTCTCCATTTTACAGTATGTCACACACATTAATTATTCTTAATCAGATACAAGACACATCTCTCTCTCTTCTTGTCTGCTGTCAACACTTGTTAAGGAATTCCATTGTCAGTGTTTTAAACTAAGCTAATATGCCCACTTCTAGCTGTTCACTAACAGCTGAATAAAGGAACTCATGGAAAAATGGTTTTACTGCCTGCCACTCCTCTGGTGTATCTTATGTCCTTATTCCTCCTTTCTCTCTGTTTTGGAGGGAGGGGATCCAAATAATTAAGAGACCCCTGCCAGAAGCTATTAAGGTTCTATTATTTCATTAAATCAAGTTGAGAGAATTCTTGAACAGGGACAGAGTGCAGTAGTACCACTTCAAGGTCCTTGCTTCTGTTTTAAATGGTAAGTTTTTGACTTCTCTGTGTTTATGACTGGGAGATTGCAGCCTAAATGCTGCACCATTGAATTATCTTAAAATCTAAAGTCATGCTACCTTTAGCAGAATTGCCCATGATTACACCTAAACATTGCCTTACTCTCACTGCTCTCATACCTAGCAAAAGGCTGGATCCGTAAGTTGGCAACAAGGGATCATAAAAAGTGTGTGACTCCAAACTAGGCATTTTATTTTGTCTGCTACCAGAGATAACTGCCCACCACCTACAAAAGTTTGCAGCTTCAGCATCACAGAATCACTAGGTTGGAAAAGACCCCCAGGATCATGGAGTCCAACCACTCCTATCATCCACTAAATCATGTCCCTCAGGACCTCACCCACCTGCCTTTTAAACACCTCCAGGGATGGTGACTCAACCACCTCCCTGAGCAGCCTCTGCAAGTGCTCAATGACCCTTTCCGTGAAATTTTTTTTCCTGATGTCCAGCCTGAACCTCCCCTGGCAGAGCTTGAGGCCATTCCCTCTTGTCCTGTCCCCTGTCTCTTGGGAGAAGAGGCCAGTATTCTCCTCTCCACAACCTCCCTTTAGGTAGTTGTAGAGAGTAACAAGGTCTCCTCTCAGCCTCCTCTTCTCCAGGCTAAAAAACCCCAGCTCTCTCAGCTACTCCTCATAAGACTTGTTTTCCAGGCCCTTCACCAGCTTCGTTGCTCTTATCTGAACTCGCTCCAGAGCCTCAGCACCCTCCTTGTGGTGAGGGGCCCAGTGTGATGTGAGAAACTGTGTCAAAGGCTCTACTGAAGTCCAGGCAGATATATCCACTCCCTTTCCCTCCTCCAGTAGTGAAGTCACTTTGTCATTGAAGGCGATCAGGTTAGTTTGGCAAGATCTGCCTTTCATGAACCTATGTTGACTGGGCCTGATCAGCTGGTTCTCTTGCATGTGCTTCATTATAGCACTCAAGATCACCTGTTCCATGACTTTTCCCAGCATTGAGCTCAGATTGACAAGCCTGTAGTTCCCCAGGTCCTCCCTCCGACTCTTCTTGTAGATGAGCACAACATCAGTCAGCTTGCTGAACAGAAGGACAGGAACATGCCAGCTAACTTCAGATGCTACTCAAAAGGCCACTCTGCCAGGCTGCAATAAGAAAAAACACTATCTGAGGATTCTAGTTCAATGCATCTGATTACCATCAGCAATTGTTCCGCATTTGGTATGCGATAAAACCAATTTCTACTGTTCTTGGGTTGGATAAAGAAAATAAGGATGGCTGCTCCAGCTGTGGCAGCATGTAAGGAAGTTACAAGAGAGCCTGTTAGACTTGTGAGACTTTATGAAACTCACTACCAACAGCATCTCTCTGTATACAAAGAGAGAACGTGCTTCTTCTCAGGTCAAGATTTAATTCTGAGGTATGTGACAACAGATTTACAAAGATAAGTCAAAAATACGTTCTGAGAAACAGTGACCTCCTCCTTAACAAGGCAGAGGGATTCCACACTCAATGCAGCTGAGAAACCACTCACTGTGTGAAAAAAGTATTGGAGCTTTTGACACAACAGGTGATGAGGAAATGTGCAGTTGGGGGTCAGAGGAAAGACAAATACTGAAGTGATAAAGATGAGACAGGTGTTGGTTAAGGCTTCCACTGGAATGAATTCATTGAGATGTAATGATCAGCAACTACTACTCCGAACACTCATCAGACACACTACACAGCCACATGGATTGTGTTACTGTTGAAAAGGACTTCAGCTCCAGTCTGCTGTTTGTATGACTTCAGTTTGCATATGCTTGTAGCAAACATGTAAATGAAATCCCAGGAGTGTAGCACTAAAGCAGTACAGAAGAGTTTTCCACATCAACAGTACCCGATAGCAGAAGCAAAGGCTACCACCAGGAGTACAGCACACACACCAGTTTGTACAAGTGTTTAACCTACCAATAATCTACAATTTTTATCCAAACACCAATTTAAAAAACGCAAGCATGAATCACATGCAGGTAAGATTTTAGGACTCATTGCTGCAACAGATCTAACTGCTAGTGCCGATCCTGTCCCTCATTAAGAATTGCCTCTTGGACCCACTGCTCTAGAGGGGAGCCCTTTCATGGATCTGTGCTAGAAAGAGCTGAGCTAAAACCAACTAAATGGTGATTTAAGCATTAAACAAATAAATATATTTTGTCACACAAAGGATAAAATTCCAGGAATTTATTGCTGTATGTATGCTTAATCCATTAATTTGTCTTACAGTAGTCATGAAGTGCCAAATTGTGTGCTACATTTAACATTTCCTTTATTCCCTTCCAAATGCCATTTTACAGTGGGCATATGAAACAATGCAGCAGCAGTCACAAAACATGGCTTGAGCATCTCTCAGGAGCTTAAAGATTTGTGTACAAGCTGAATAACGAGATGTCAGTTAACAGGTCACTCAGCAACTTTAATAGAAATACCTTTAGGTGGAAGTTCTGCAGTACTAAAATTTACAACTCGGACTAAATGTTCTCATCCCCACTGTAGTAACGTGACACTTGCAAAGAACAAGAACTATGGTACATAAATGTCACACGCAAGAACTGCTTCATTTCTATCAGAAGCAAAATTTGCTAATTATAAGCAAGGACAGGCCTAGCAGGCTAAGGCTGTCAGCCTATATTAAAAACATGTATCTCCGAGTTTGGCAGTGGAATTCTACTTGCCACCTTGACTTTTTTTTTGGTTACATACAAGTACTCTTCCTGTTCTCCAACCACACACGCTTTATAAACCCCTTTTTATTTTTATTATACCTCCATATTATTTACAGGACTCCTAAAGATTAAGTACAAACTAGTATGAAATAAATGACAGCTAGCATTTCAAATATGTATTCCATGGCTAAAGAAATACCAAGCCAATCCAATTTAGCAATCTGGAGTTATGTTTCAGAAGCTTGTGTATCTGTGACTCCAGATGTTTTCTCATTAACTGTAGACGATTCACTTGATCCATCAACAACAGCTGCCTTAGAAGTTGGGGTAGTGCTATCCAAGGTGAGCGCAGAGGTCTGTTCTACATTTACAGTAGTGCCAGCATTGATGGAAAAGCTTCCAGCTTGAGTAATGGAGGGAAGCAAATCTGTAGGCACTGTAGATGCCTCTGTGACCAAAGGAAGCAGAGGAACACATTTGGGTGGCATTGATAAAGGTGGTACTCCCATTAGGTTCAGAGGTGGCAAGGAGGGAAGGGATGACAAACCTAAGGAAAAAAAGTAAAGAAATATAAAAAAAGGCAGTGAGCTGCTGCAAACCACAGATCTGAAGAGATTGTGTTTGCTTAACATTTTTACCTTCTCTAATCTCCTATTTACTCTTGGAAATGAAGCAGCTTTTTGAACTTAGTATGAGCATCATATACTTAGACCACTGACTCAGCAGGTTGGTTCCAAGCCTGATACCTTTCATATTTCAGAAGTAAAGAATCGGCATCAACTCAAGTTTGCTTCTACCTTTCTCAGAGGGAACATTGATAATATGATTAGATTTTTCTAGCATTCACTTAAACTGCCAGAGACAAGTTAATACAAGTAAGCTTGCAATTTCTTTTTGCTTGCTCTACTTGCACTTTCAGCAGTTTTGTTTTATTCAAAACCATAAATCTAGTATTAGTTCGTACTTCTGGAATTCAATCAGGGTGCTTCGATCTTGTCATCCAGTAGGCAAGGAAACATCTCATATCTTCTTCTACCCATAAACTATATGCTTTCATTCTTGGCACAATCTCTTTTGAGACCATAAATCACATAATATAAGATGAAATAACAAGTACAGACACAGGTTTAGAATTAGTTTAGATAAAGACATTCCTTGTCTACCTCATCTGGGCAGTACTGTCAACTCCCACCTCAGGCAAACATTCTATTTATCCTCTCCAGCACTCCACCAGGTGACTCTGAAGAGTGTCAAGGAAAGACCTGCTATTATAGTGTTTCAGTTTGCAGAAGCACCTACCAGGCTGTATGATTTCTGGAACAACATGTGGTGCAGGTAAATTAAGTTTGGACAGATCAGTCAGGTTGGGAAGCCCTGCTGGTAATGGCATCAGTCCTAAGAGAAGAGTGGAAAAGTTACAGTTGAAAACTTAAAATTGTTCGGTTTTTTTCCTGTTTCTGAAATCTTATTGATCTTTTGAAGTTATCTGATATTGCTTTACATCCTGATTATCACTTTTACCTAAAAGAATGCTAATTCACCTGAGCTTCAGCTTTTTAAGTTGCACAATGAAAATGCATACCTATTACAGGAAGCCTGGACTAGCAAATACATAGTCCCAACCCTTCACATTTTTCTAAGGAACGTACAATGCTATTGCAAGGAAGTAGCAGGTTTGCATTCAAAGTTCAGCTCTCATTAAAGGCAATTATTTCAAGGTGAAAAGAAAATTCATATTTGGAGGTTTCAGTGAAGGGATGGACAAGGGGTTGGGGAAGAAGAGAACATCAACAGAAGTTGAACTTAATAGCTTGCTATTTTATGTAAGCAGCATGTATGCATGCACTCAGTTCTACTATGTATTTTTTCTATGTTAGAGAGCAACACCTCCAAAGATTATTTAAAACTTTTGGATACACCTTTATCTACACATCTCATAGCATACAAAACATAAAACACAACTCCTTCAGTGTTTTGGAATGCAAAAATTGAGTCCTCTTCCAATACGATCCTCATCTTATCTACTGTGAATAATTCTGGAATACTAGTATTTGAAATGTTTGTTATTATCAGGAAGTACTGCACACCACTTTGTAGACAGACTCTTACTTTTGTTATATTGATTTAATTACTACATAATACAGAAACAGTAACTGCAACATACAGTTCTCTATTGTTAGCCCTCTATTTATACCAGGCAGAGTGATCAAGCTGGATATTAAAATAGAGATGAAAGGAATGAAAAAAAAGGCAAGACATGCCTTCTCAGATCTTTCTCCTTGTCATGATGTACAGGTGCAAAGGACAAACCAGAAATTGTGAAGTTACTTGCAAAAGTATTTTGCAACATACAATTTATGAAGCATGGAAAGGAACACTACATCAACTCAAGAAATGCTGCAAACAGCAAAGCTAATCCCTTCCTGAGCAATCCTGATTGCTGCATCTCTTGTGCAGAGGACCCTAAAAGGTAAACAACTATAAACTTTGTTGCCAACTCAGTCTTCTGTCCTAAAGACATGCTGTGCGGTACTCTAAAAAAAAAAAAAAAAAATCTAAAATTGTTGAGGATGTAGACAGAACTTTAACATGAAACATGTAAGTTATGCCTTCCTGCCCCCACAGAAAGCGGTGGAAAAGACACATTTCTTCCCTTGCTCCCTTAAGATTTTTGTTTCAGAAATGTTCTAAGACATTTTATCTACCCACCTGGTAAGGTAGTTGTTGGGTTAACAGGTGGCACAGAGGTAAGGGACTGACTGACTTGTGGTGGTAATAATGGAACCGTTGGAACACCTGGTGGAGTATACAGGAAAACATTAATTTTACTCATACGTCAGTTCCCTATCTCAAGGAGTAAATGTAAGTAACTGCTTACAGCAGAATTATTATTTGCCTTAACCAAAAAGTATTGAAGAAAAATAGTATTCTGAATAAGACGTATCATTTTTCTGACAGAAGTTGTTTGTGATTATGTTGCAAGCAAGCAGAGCAAAATAACAGTAGTCAAGCCTTTGCTGTTGAGAAAAGTCTGGGGTAGAGAAAATTTTATTCTCTCTTCTGCCTTCTATTAAATTGACAGAAGCATCTGTGAATGTAAAAACAGTCAGAAACCACACACATTTCAGGATTTATTTACTTTCACACTAACCTGTACTGAGAACATTACTGACGGTAGTTGCAGGTGAACTAATTGAAAGTCCTGAAAGACTCTGTTCAAGGCCTGCTGATCCAGGGGGTAATGTGGCTGAGGGATTTACTGAGGACAGCTGAACCTTATTGAAAGAAAAAGAAAGTTACATCATTAGGGTTCATTTCTGCAAGAACCAATAAACAGAAAAGCAATATAAAATCAGTCCACTTCTACGAAGCCAAAGTAGAGGTTACAACTCACCTCTGTGAAGCCATCTTTGAGGGGACTGAGAGATGCGCTAGGCAACTGTACAGGAAGAGAAATTTTCTTTCCCTCTTCAAATGGGCGTGTAGGTATCCTGTGCAAATATCCATAACCAATGCCACATCCTAGGCTTTTAAAATAAGAACATTTAAAAGTCAGTGAATTGACTTTATGAACTCCATAACAGGCAATGCATAAATGCATGACCCAAGGTGCCAACAAGTTTCAAGGTAAGCTCAGTACAACTTTCCCTCCCTCTGCCAAGTGTTGCCTTATTTTCTATGGAGAAATAATACAAGACAACCGAAACAAAATTCTGTAGCTTTCAGCAAAAAATATTTAGCACGCAATAAATTTAATTTTTACTTAAACTACCTAGTTCTATCAGGTGTACAGCTTGGAATTCAACTCAGATTTTTGTAGTTCTGGTACTATGCAACACTAAGAATATACAACAACTAGTGACTACTGCAGTCTAAAGCAGAAAGCAACCATTGCATTTTGTGCATTTTTGCAATAGTTAATTTACTGTGTATATCTCCTATCATTAGTAACAAAATCTGAATTTCAAGTAAATATATAATTTATTATAGCAGAAATGGCCTGTGTAGAACATTCTTTGCAGAAAACTGAAGCGAGCGGCTTCTATGACAGTCCTACAATTAAGTTGTCCCGTCCCCAGTAACACATTGTCTCCTTACCTGCCTTCTCCACCCCAGGCAGAATTTGGAGTAATCACCACCTCCCGACAATTATCTGTGTCTGTGTTGTACACATAAAGTTTTAATGGCTTTGCTTCATGTGTTTCAATAAGAGAAAAGAGATCTTCAGACTGGAAAAGGATAAAAATAAGGGCTTTCTTTATTCTAATATCAAATGATAAAATAAAAAAAAAATCTTCCTAGTTCTAACTTTCTGAAACAGAACTTGGTAACTGCTACACATTGCAGTTGTTGCAGTGTTGTTTATCACAAGGCCAACTTTAATACATGCTTCACTAGCACAACTCAGAAGACACATGGTTCCACCCAGACTTCAAATCTATTTTAGATATTAATTTTAGACTACAATTTTTTTTAAGTTTATAAAAATTCAAAATCTTGTTTTCATATACTTACCTCATTCATGACTGTATCTGCTCCAATGATGTAGTCACTATGAGGTCTAAGTCCAGCTAATGCAGCAGGAGAATTTGGTTCCACTTCCTGTTTTTAAGATGGAAAATTACAAAACACTGTGTAGCTGTCAGGGCGCAGCAGAACAGCTGGGTGTGCACTTTACACAAGTTTTGGGTCAGACAGACAAATTGGTCCAGTCTTCAACACAATAAGTAGTCACTGAACTAGTGGAAGAGCGGCCAAACAAGAGCCTCCTTTGGTACAGTTATAAGGAGCCCTCAGTATTGTACAGAAGTACTGATTTAAATATAAGACCTGTCAATATACTGACATGCAGTCTTAGTTCAAAAGTCTTTCCAAATCCAAAAATCAATGAAGAGAAAACAGACCAATTTGATCTCATTGACTGTGCATGCCTTTGTAAGTTACTTTTCAGTAAAACTCCAACAAATTTAACAGTAAGCTACAGTAGGAAAAACACTAATTTGTACATACCAAAACATGCCATACGTTTTCATTGGCCCCATCAAAGCTGCAGAAGCGAATGCTCACTCCCAGTAGGCCCTGGCCACCCCACATGTTGCTGGGGGTCACTGATGTTTCTCTCAGTTCCAGTGTTTTGCTGCTGTACACAAGCATTTTTACAGGTTTTTCAACATTTGCTTTCAACAGGTCTTTGAGAGTGTCGTTGTCTTTATTCTGCAAATATTCAAACCAGAGCTTGGTTTAGTGTTTAACTCAGCAAGCATCCAGTTCTACAGCACCACTTTTATATTTCAAAAGTCCTACAAACGTTGCACATTATCAGAATACATATCTAGAGCTATTTTATAAGAAACTTCCAGACCCTTCACAATTCTAGAATACAACTTCAACAAAACCCCAAGATTTCACTGTAACAGGTCATGCTTTCCAAACATGAGAGCACTTCAATTACACCTGTGATACGATGTGCCCTGCAGCTTCTCAGAGGCTTTCTTGGATCCAGCCTTATCCGTGAAAGAGCTTAACCGCAGTTGTTTTTTTCCACTGCCCTGGTGGTTTGTTGTCCCACCACAGCTCTGCTTGAAAGCTTCCTGCTCAGCTAACAGTTTTGAGAGCAACTCTTTCAAACAACCTGTTTTGCTGCAACGAGTTTGCAAGTTCTCACACAAGCAGTTTTACAGACAGAACCAGGGTGGCACTAACACAAGAAGGTAGTGGTGGATCACCAGGCAGTACTATGTGCTGCTGACACAAATGTCTGCAGGGAATAGACATCTGCAGTCTGTCAGTCTGTCTTCATGCTTACTATCCAGCCAGATTTTTGACAGATTTATAACCACAGGGTTGCCCATTTCTGATTCGGTTAGGCTTTCTCCTTTTAAACTAAAGAGAAATATTAGACATATTTTATATACATTCAAATGGTTTGCCTATGAAAATAAGATTCTCAACACATTGTCTTTATTCAGAGTTATAAAACAGCAACACACTTACCAATCTTGAACCATTAATGGACACAATAAAATCGAAGAATGGCTCCAATCCAGCTCTATGCCCTGGAGAGTTTTTTTGTACCTAACAAAGTTAAAACAAGAATTTAACAAGTTTCACAGTGCCGATTCATAGATTAGTATTCTATTTCAATTTCTGAAAATGGTATTTCTAGAAGCTACTAATATTTGTATGTATAATTTTTAAATGCTCAAATATGACCTTCAGGACCAAAAATCTCTCCCTTAAATAAAAAAGGAGAGAGAGAAGCATTTACAAATACAGTTATTTATAAATTATAGAGGGATGACAGAATAGTGGCTACTCCCTGGGACACCTGCTACTGAACAGCCACAGCAAATAAACTGGAGACGTTTATTTCAGTAAAGGAGATCATGGTCAAAGGACAAGGTTAGTGAATTCTGAAAAAGTTGGTTATAAAGCAGAATCTTTCCACAGAGCTTTCTCTCTTATGCCTACTAGAGGAAAAGAACAGTCACATCTGTGTAAGGATAGGTGATCTCATGATTAAAGATCACCTGTTGACATTCTTGAGACAGAGGGCATCTGTACAGTCAGTGATTCACTAACACACCAACAACCTGCAGGAAGACAGACACGTACAATTTTGGAGCCATGGGAGCTCAAATAATTCAACCACTCCACTACGACAAAGCCTAAGTATTGGATACTCATTGCTCCCAGAAGTTTGAAGTATGCTCTTCATTCCAAATGGAGTGATTGAGAGATGTTTTGCCAGTGTTGTTTTTTCACCATTACATGAACTGTCAACAGACAAAAGCAACTCCAATATAGCTCTCAGTTTTCGTCCACAGCCTTAGTAGCAAAGAATATCTCTCTTTATTTATAAGCTGACTCATTTTACCAGTTGGCTTTTTCTTTTATGTGCTACATTCATCTTTCAAAAAGATCTAAAGATGTTACCTTTACAGTGTGGTTTCTTACACTACAAGTTATTCCATCTGACAGAAATGGTACATATCTGATAGCTTGTTCAATACCAGTCTGATTCTGCAGGAACTGAGTTTTCTTAATATGACTCATCTAGAACAAAACCTCTTATGGGAAAAAAAAAATAAGCTTGATTACTACTAACACTGTCTTCTTAAGAGACTATTTATCTCTGTCTGACGCATTCACAAAACCAGAGCTTGGAAAAATACTCAGATGAGTCGTGGGTAGCTTTCTGTAACAGATGCCAGAAGCTTAGAACATTAACATAACCTAAACATTCATTAAAGAAAAGACAATCTGGAATCAGTAGTTCCAGAGTCACATCACACACACTGATTATTGTCCAAGATTTGTAAAGCAACACAAAGTAAGAAACCAACATTATCCCAAAGTAATTAAAAACACCAAGGCAGCAATAACATCCCTAAACCCCATATTTTTATTTCCCAACTAGAACTTGAAGCGTTTCTACAGAAGTGTCTCTCCAAGATGCCTGCATGCTCCTTAATAATAATTTTCTACAACTAGGGGTAAAGATATTTACCCTTCCTGCCAAATATTAGCTGTATGGAACCACAGCTCTCAATCACTAAAGTAACCCACAGTCCCGCTAACTAGATCCAAACTACTGCCTCCATGTCACTTGCCCAATCTGTCAGTTCAAGATGTTTCTTGCCAAAAATAACTTGAGATCAGGTAGCAAACTGTGCACCAGGTAACAGGGTAAAAGTACAAGCTAAGCTTTGTGTAGCAGACACTCTGGCACCAGCTGCATAGAAACTCCCATGCACACCGTGATGTTGCTTTGGTATTAGTCACTCATTAGAGCTCATTTTTAAGTTTAGATATTAAAACTTTAAAGAATGTAGAACTACTCCATAAGAGCCTCCACAAACAGAAGTTTTAGCTTATGAAAAAAGCACACAGAGGCTAAAATGTACTGTATGAACTATTCTTCTCAAGTGCAGAAAATGTTTACTTACTAAACTGGGTACTCAAGGCCTTCTTGACAAAGGAAGTTTACATAAACAGTTTCATGTAAGTAGAATTAAAGAACTCTGATCTCCTATGGACATACTCCATAATTGCATTCTTAGGCTTGAACTGTCTCTTGTAATAAGTCAATCAAAGCATCCTCTCCTGTGATGTGGTTCTTCTAGTAGCTAACGCAGGATAAGCTTGTGCTGTTTGTTGCTCTTCCCTCAGTTAAGGGAGGTGACGTGAAAATAGTTTAATAGCCTCTCTCTCATTCCACCGCCTACTGCATGTGCTGTATAAGTACTTACATTTTCTGGTTTTGATGAGCCTAACATACAGGGTTTATACCAAAATGAAATCAGCAGATGGTTTCAGAAGTTATTGGGAAAATAAGAATTTAAAAGACAGAACATGTCATTCTACAACTCATAACTAAAAATCAGTAATTGATACATTTATTCATGTAACACATCAGACTGTTAGGATCAGAAACACGTCATGGTCTTGAAATCATGAAATTCATTCAGCCAGTAGGACAGCTGCAAAGCTCACCCTTTATTCAAATATTTTCCTCCATTTCCAATTTTCCTCCATTAAACAATACAACAGAATGCCTATCCCTATCCACAACCTCTGATAAATTATACCTGAACACTGTGAACCAACAGTAACTAGTATTCAATAAAGTAATTTTTTAAAATCAGAAGGAGAATCTACAATGAATGAAAATTGCATGTGGTCAGCATCCCTCCATGCCAAGCTCACTGACACCTGGGATGTGCAGATTTTGTATTCTAAGTAAATTAACTATAGTCTGCCTCAAACTGATGAATGTACTGTTGGAATCGCCAAGTTCCAAACTATTAGTTTGCAGGAAGTACCTTGGGATGTTGAACATCTTTCCCTGGATCCATTACAGAATCCTGAACATCTCTGCGTGGTTTGTTTCAAAGCAGGAATGTAAAAACTACCAGGAAGAGACCAATAAGAGACCAGGCTCTTATTGTAGCATCAATCATACTTACACCTCAGAAGCATCATCCTTCTGTCACCACATTTCTTCATGCTGCCACACACAGGTTCACCTACAAAAGGTTTCCTATTTCCCTAACCTGTTTGAGCCCAACATCACTGATGGAAAAGCATTTTTATGCCTGGAAATCCCAGGAATGCAAGCCAGAAGTGAAAAGTCTCCTCCTTAAAGAAGGGTAACAATCACACAGACCCCATACAGTTTTTATGTCATATCACCTTATTTACAACCAGTTACGTGCACAACTCACCACCATCACGCAGTGCCAAATGTACAACACAGCTCAAAGCTCTGTGGCCATGGTTCTCTTCCAGGAACTACAACAAAGGATAACCAAGGACCTTAGGAAATACAAGGTCACAAAAACCTTTTTGCTAATGACAGAAATAAAGAGTCTATGCACACGTACACAAACTCTTGGCCTCCTAAACAACGTGGATTTGTGCAGCTATGCTGTATGCCCAAGTAAGTGTGCCGTAGCTTGCCTTTGTAATTGAATAAGCACTGTGAAATAATCAAGTAATAACATTTACAACAGATGCCAGTGCAGGCAAGATACCATCCATGGGAGCTTGAGAAGCCCAGTTCTCTCAATTCCAGCTGTTATTTCAGACATATGCAATTTGCCAACAACTGCAGGTAAATGCCATGACTTTCTAACAGTAGAGAAAAACAGTGGAACAGAGTACCTGGAGAAGCTCTGAAACTGTCGCCACTGGAGCATTTTTAAGAGCAAGGGAAGTGAATTTCTATCAAGAACACTTAATGTCAGAAAGCACAGAAGGGCTTTAATGACCAATGCAGTCTTGTACAAAGTTGCAGGACATGAGTTTCTCACTGAGATGGCAGCACTTAGACAGCAGACCTGCTGAGCACACAAGATTACACACTCATCTATTTCACTTTTAATTCACTGACAAAAATTGAACAAGAGAAAAGGTTTCAATGTCAAGACACTTATTTTAATCTGCAATACGAGAAAGACTTCTTTTTTTGGTAAATACAGTTTCTCTTGTTGCTGACAGCCTTTCCCAACACCACCACTCTATGCCTACACACAGTAGATTATTACATATTATAATAAGGCTGCTCAGCACACAATGGTCACAAACTTAAGTCCTGAGCAATCAATGTTATACTATATGGAATTAAGACACAGAAACCCTGATTTTCAGAGGCAGATTAAGACTCTCACTGTTAATAGTCAGATAATTTATACCAGTGTCCAGTTAAACTTTCAGAAGCTTAGCTTCAAGGACTAAGTACACAACTTTGAAGGAGCAGAAGCTCTGATGCTCTTCCCCTTACTTCCATAAGAAATGCTTCCTAAGTAATATTTAGTTTATTGCCAACAAAATGCTGAAGTAAGATTTTTGTAGTTCTTCTACTCATTCTGTAATTGGTAATAAAATTCCATTTGGTGTCACATATAAGCAATTCCTGTGTTAGGTCTGATAGAATCTATTTTATTCCTGTCAGCTACTTTAATGCATTACATGTTATAACTGTATTGAATTTCCTTATGAAAAACCCAGTTTTCAAGAGAAAAAGCTTTATAAGCTTTTTGTAAGAAAATAGATTCCCTATACATAGCAACAATTTTTACTTTAGCACAGAGAATTCAACCTGAGCTCTTAAAATGTGAGCCTCTCTTAAAAAATAAGTCAACACTACGGCAAACCGAAGCACTCAAAAGCTAGAAATCTAAACTTTGGGCACTATTACTGAGCATCATTTACGGAGAACAGCACATAACATCATCTATTACTTGAGGAAATTGTACAAATCACTACCACAGGTCAGGCAAACTACAGCAGTTCTGCAGTGCTGAACAAGAAAGTTATTCCAAATTTTGTTTCATTCTGCTTTGAAAAGCAGAAACAAACACACATTGGGCAATACATGGACAGTTGCTCTAATCAGCCACGTAGCATACGTTAAAAGAAAGTTACGAAGGAGAAAAACTACTGAAGTAGAAAATCCCTAGAGGTAAATAGCACTACTGCATGCTACCAGCATGGGAGGTGCTAGTTCGAAGAAAATTTTATGAGCACATCACATTAATCAGTACGTGGAAGTCTAACAACAAAAACACACACGATGAATAAAAATTTACTCCAAAGAATTGTTTCAAACAAATGACCAATTATTAGGTCCACCTATGAAGAGACCAGGCTAAAAAAACAGTTCATAACTTTATCTCCCTCTTACGCAATAAAAAGGGCTACACTTCAAAGCCTAGAAACCCCAACAGTGCAAAGCATAGCAACTTCTTCTATCGAGTACACACTTGATGAAATCGCTTTCCTTCCACACTTCATCAGTCCTGGAGTGTTCCTATTTCCTGTTACAAGAGCACTGATAATAAAGTTCACAATGAAAATGTTATCACTCTGAATATTAGCAGGAGCTGCCAAAAGGGCTTAAGTAACCTGCAGAAATTATTGATGCCTTTATTATTGCAACCAGACACCTGTTTTGTAGGGAGGCAGCACATACAGTCTGAGCGTCTCAATGTGAGAAACCTTTGACTTGCAACAGTGTCAGTTTGCTCATCCCTCTGGCAACTTCCTGGCTTCTATGCCACTCTGAACTCATTTGTTTCATGGCCTTTTAACACATTCATGTACCTGCCCATTCCAAATAAAATCTTCTGGTAATTAAGAAATTTTTCCTGACATTTCTCTAGTTTTCCAGCAACTACTGAAATCTCAAAGAATGACCACTGCATGCTATTTGCAGAAGTGTGGTGCTATCAAAGAAATCCAACCTTATCTTAGATCTATAACACGGAAAGACTACTGCCACTTGGTTTTCACCATTCGCATTTATCTGATTAAGACACTGGAAAAAAAGTTAGAAGAAAACAGCAACTTTTCTTGGTCGTTCTATGCAGGCAGACAAACAAGAGCACTTGTGTTCAGCTCCTTGAACAGTGTAAGCTGATATGCCTAACACCTTCAGCAAAACTTACTACAGAATACTGACTGCAAAATTAGACTTGGAAAAACTACAAAGGAAAATTATAGTCACTTGCATTTCAATGTAAACATTCCAAATTGTAACTGTGAAACTTTAGAATTTTACTCTACACTGAATCTACACTCCAATCACATATAAGCACTCGCCTAATTCTTGTTAGATGGACATTATAATGCAATTTGATGCCTGTCCACAGAAAACCAACATTTGCTCATTGTTGTAGCACCTGAAGATAATCAGCAAGAAGGCATCACAGTTAAAAAACAGAGACATCAGTCTGTTTAAGACAGCAGGCAAGTGCTTTCCTGCATTTAATGTAAACACTGCTGTCCTCTCAGAAACCAAGGTGCACTTGACAACTACATTTCCAAGCACTGGTAAACACTTCCACTGAAGTTGTAGCAAAAACATTACAACCAAAAGGTGTCTCAACAAAAAGAAAAGGAGCCAGATTCATGCAAGATTACCAGGAAAAAAGAAGTAATTATACATCATAGAAGAAACACATCTCAATTCATTATGTGTTTTAATCAAACAGTATGAACTGTTAACTGACATAACTGACAACCTTCAGCGTAACTTCAGAGTACTGACCAATTTTACAACTCTCAAAAGTAAAAAGCATGTGATACTTACACTAAAAAAAACCCAAAAGTCTGCCACTTTTATCAAACGGCAAAAGTGTTTTTTGGGGCAAGGAGAAGGAAAAAACCCCAAAATGGATTGTTACATATTACTTAACATTAGATTATTATATATCAGTAGTAAGAGAGGAACAAAGACCATCATAACTTTAGCCTATACACAAATTTTAATAGATGAATGTTTGGATTTGATCAGAATATCAATGTTTGGTTCTTAAATGCATTATGCAGCACTTTTTAAGACAGGAAAATCAATTTTTGTTCTTTTTTTCACTATGTGTTCTAAACACAGTTGTAGATATTTAGTTGTGTACACAGCATGTGTAAACATGCTGCTAGCAAGCTAGTGTAACAATTCCTTGCTTGGTCTAATTCATAAGTAGCAGACTTACACTCTTCCACGTGTCTAAGACATAGAGCAAGTTCTAGACAGAAAGCCGGTCCAAGTAGTTCTGATGTCAATAAAAACTAGCCCAGCACCTTTCCTACAAGGAGGGCAGCGATGCTTGGGCTGCCATGGCAAAAGTGCTGTGGTGTGGGCAAGGCTGTGAGCCATGCCAGCACCCGATTCAAGAATCACAGAATCATAGGTTCACTAGGTTAGAAAAATCTCTTAGATCATCAAGTCCAACCATCCCTATCCGCCACTAAACCATGTCCCTGAGCACTCATCTATCTGTCTTTTAAATGCCCTCAGAAATGGTGACTCAAGCACCTCCTGGGCAGCCTGTTCAATGCCCAATGACCCTTTCTGTGAAGTCTTTTCCCGATCTCCAGCCTGAACCTCCCCTGGCAGAGCCTGAGGCCATTCCCTTTTGTCCTGTCCCCTGTCACTTGGGAGAAGAAGCCAGCTCCCTCCTCTCCACAACCTCCTTTTATGTAGTTATAGAGAGCAATGAGGTCTCCTCTCAGCCTCCTCTTCTCCAGGCTAAACAACCCCAGCTCTCTCAGCCATTCCTCATCGGGCCTGTTCTCCAACCCCTTCACCAGCCTCATCGCTCTTCTCTGGACTCGCTCCAGAGCCTCAACATCCTTCTTGTGGTGAGGGGCCCAGAACTGAACACAGAATTCGAGGTTTAGTCTCACCAGTGCCGAGTACAGAGGGAGAATAACCTCCCTGGACCTGCTGCTCACACCGTTTCTGATACAAGCCAGAATGCCATTGGCCTTCTTGGCCACCTGGGCACACTGCTGGCTCATGTTCAGTCGCTGTCAACCAACAACCCCAGGTCCTTCTCCTGCGGGCAGTTTTCTAGACAGGCTTCTCTTAGTCTGTAGCTGCACAGGGTTGTCGTGTTCCAAGTGCAGGACCCGGCATTTGGCCTTGTTGAACCTCCTGCACGGCTCCCAACCCACCGGCCCGCGGCTGGGGCGCTTCGGCGCTGCCCGGAGAGCGGCCCTCGGGCGCGGGGCCGGGGAGCCCCGGGAAGGGGCCGCCCCCGCGCTTACCCTTAGGACGTGGTACCCCTCGGTGCCCCCGCCGGGGATCTCGACGCTCTGCGAGCCGCCCATGGTGAGGCGGCGCCGGGCCCCTCGCAGCGGGGACGTGGCACTGGCTACCCCGCCCCTCCCGCCCGGCTCCGCGGGGCTCGCGCGGGGCACGCCGGGAGCCGCCACACCGCCCGGAACTGCCGCCGCGCCTCCTGCCGGACGGAGGCCGCGCCGCGACCGCTCCCCGCACCACCCTTCCCCGGCGCGGCGGCGCCCCCTGGCGGCCGAGAGCGGCGCTACTGGCGCGGGAGGGCGAAGGGGCGTGAACCGGCGCGAACGGAATCGATAATCGATAGAATCGGGTGCGCGCGACGCACAGAGGGCGAGCCGCGGCTGCCGGCGGCTCCCTTCATCCTACAGCGCTCGGCTGAGCGCCACGAGGGGCAGGAGGGGTCACCTGCGGCTTCCAGACACACGAGGTGCAACGCAGCCGAGTGCGGGACCCTGCGCTGGGGTGGGAAGAGCCCCCGGGTTCGGTACAGGGCGGGGATGACGCGATGGAGAGCGGCCTTGCGGAGGACTCGGGGTGCTGATCGATGGGAGACCCGACAGGAGCCCGCAGAGTGCACTGGCAGCCCAGAAGGCAAACCGGGCAGTAGGGGCAGCAGGGCCAGAGAGGGGATGCTGCCCCTCTGCTCCTCTCCTCTGAGACCTCTTGTGGAAAACTGTGTCCGGTTCTGGAACCCTCAGAAGGATATGGAGCTGTTGGAACAGGTCCAGAGGAGGCTAGAAGGATGATTCGAGGGCTGGAGCACCTCCTGGCTGAGGACAGGCTGAGAGAGTTGGAGTCGTTCAGCCTGAAGAAGGCTCCAGGGAGATCTTATAGCGACCTTCCAGTACCTGAAAGGGGCTACAGGAAAGCTGGAGAGGGACTGTTTGCAAAGGCTTGTGGTGTACAGGACAAGAGAAAATGGCAATAAACAGGAGAGGAGCAGATTTAGACTAGGCATAAGGAAGAATTTCTTCACAGTGAGAGTGGTGAGGCACTGGCACAGGTTGCCCAGGGAAGCTGTGTCTGCCCCATCCCTGGAGATGTTCAAGGCCAGGTTAGTTGGGCTTTAGGCAGCCTGGTCTGGTGGGAGATGTCCCTGCCCATAGCAGAGCGGTTGAAACTGGATGGGCTTTGAGGTCCCTCCCAACTCAAACTATTCTATGATTCTATGGTCTTAGGTGAGAAATGCTGCCCAAGAGCAGTGTTTTGGGTAAGCTATTCCACGGTGTGCATCCCCTCGCAGGCACTGACAAGGGGACGGGTAGAGTTTCATTCCAGATTCGTGGTATGAGGTGATGCAGAAGACAGAGATCTGCTCTCCAGCTCCTTCATGCAAGGTGGAATGCACTAGTTGGTGGAGTGCACCACACCTCTAGCATTAGAATCCATCCCTGATCTGGCCTATGTGTGGAAGGCCTCACGTGAAGCTTTGGCACGGCCTTTTTGTGCAAACCAGCACCTTAAGGTCCTTATACTACGGAGCTGGAGAGAGGTGACCTCTGCAAGGAGAGGTGACCTCTGCAAGGAGAGCTGCCCTGGCTGGTCATTTTCAGTAATGCAGAAACAGCACTTGTCAGTGGAGTGGAACGCAGTGTTAAAGATCCTCAATCAAGCATGGGAAGGAAATCCATATTAGCATGATTAGAAACCCATACCTTACTTCCTTTGAGCTTATATTCTTCTGTATTGTCCTAGTGTTTTACTGATTAGTATTAAAATCCTCTCTGCACTGTGTTTGGGATTTACCCCAGTGCCACCTGTAGAGGTGACTGATCCCCTTCCCATCCTTGGCCACCTCACTGTAACAAGGGGTTTCCTCTGGAGCAGACATCCAGTGCTTCTCCAGGCACTGTAGTCAGGAAGGTGTGGCCAGTTCTGAATTGTGTCTGTGTGCCCGTTCAGACATGCTTATGTCCCTGCACAGTGTCTCTCCTCATCGCTACAAGAAAAAAAAACAACTTTAGTATACCTACAGGCAGCAATACAAAGTAAGAGGGCTAAGTGAATAATATGTAAATAAACTGTATCTTACAAGAATTTCTTTGCTTTTAATACAATACAAAACATTTGCTGCAGTGAGCTGATAAAATAGAAGTCACACAAATAAAGCTAAGCACTATGCTAGCTTAAGCAAGTCTTATGCTTCCATGCATCTGCCATTTAGATCTGGGAGGAAAACATCAACCCTATTAATTTCTTTCTTGCTATTAGATGTTTGACAGCAGCTGTGGTTCACCACTCTTCATCCAAAGTTTCCTAAAGGATCCATAGCTGGTGGCAATCTACAACCACAGTCATTCTTTCACTTCCTTCTGGGAAGGTGGTTCCTGTATGACACCTCTCCTCTGCTGCTAGGTAGGCACTATCAATTTTGTGGATTGCTTGTAGGTTTTCTGTGGCCATCAGGCAGGTGATAGCCAGATGCTGTCCTCCTGGCTGACTAGCTCTGTGATGTCTGCCCATTCTTTGTTGAGAACAAATCTATGGATGAAAAACTTCATTTGGTGACATCTTCTCTAGGATAGATTCATTACCTTGCCTTTGGACTGGTACTATTACTCCTGTGTTAAGAAAAAATCTCAACAATTCAAGCAACACTGCAATAGATTGTTTCTCTCCCCAGCCAATGCCCCATAAATTCCAGGGCATTTTAGAACCTATAGTAGAAATTAGTGACAATTCTGTTTCCCCAGAGATTATGAAGAGGCGAGTGGCCCTGGAACTGATAAACATTTCATTAGTGGCAGGCATTTCTTACTCAGAGTTTATGTTTGGTAATATGTAATAATTTTTCACGTGCTTCCCTGAAGACACTAAATCCTTGCTTTAGTGTGTTGCATAGCTTATCCTGAATAAGTTATCTCTCAGCAGAGACTACTATAACATGAGTACTGCATTACAGTGAAACACATTGTTAAAAATCTCTTAGAGGGCCATTTCCATGCCATTAGAGATCACAACAAAACAATCTGAACTTAGATTTCTTTGTGAAAAGAAGTTGACTGTTACCCAAACTCAGTAGTTCTGTCCACTAGCACTAGAATAAAAGACAGTAACAGTGTTTTGCCATTGAAAAGTTGTCATTTTTATGAATTTGTGCTTGAAAATCACTGATATGAATTCTAGTCTTCCACACACTTCCATCTGGTCCCTAAATATGTAAAAAGCCTTAAGGCTGGATCGGCCAAATTGCTCGGTGCTGATTTTATGAGACTAACTTCCAATTATCCAGTTCCCAGTAAGTGGCAAAGCCAAACCCACCACATACAAAGTAGAAGGTGAAGAAAGCCTGTGCCGTTGTCTGTAACACTTCTGTGGCTGAATTCAAGTCCTGTGACCATAAAGAGGCATGTGATGGGCTGAGAAGGTAGAAGCATCCTGGCATTGGCAGCTGTTGCATACAGGTATTTGTAAAAGGGAATATAAAATATTCTGACTGCAGTTTTAAGAATGAGGTGTTGTCAAAGAAGGAACGCTCTTCATGCTTCCTGAAGGTCCTAGTGGGAAAACAAGGCACAGAGATTTTGCAACTCCATGAGTCTACTCAGAAATTATACATTTTGAGGAACAGTCAGTACTGTTGCATTAATTGTCAGTTTGTCTTATTCCCACAGAACCAAAGAAATTCTATTCCGCTCTTCCTCAGGAAGTCTGGAGAAGTTTCATGCCCACATGTGGTGAACACAGAAACAGGCAGATACATTTTGCTCTTTTTAATCACTCAACCTTTTCAGAGAAACAGGAACTGTGCCCCTCTTTGGAGAGAGAAACATGCATTACTGCTGGACATGAGATGCTTTTTCTTAGGAACATTTGCCTTACCACAGTGTCTCAGCTTTCCATCAAATTGCCATCACTCCTTTTGGGCTGGTTCCACCTCTCTGAAAAAGGATGTTCTCTGCACATGTCCATTGATTCCCATTAAGGGCTGAACTAAAACACCAGATTTATCTGAGAAAACATCTTTGAACTCAGTCTAATGTTCTGTGGTGAAAGGCTAGTCTGTAAAAAAAAAAAAAAAACCAAACAAAAAACATTTAAAACCCTCTTAGGTGAGAAAGGCACAAAACTTATCTGGGAAATAGAGAACAAGATTGCCTGAAAGTATCATTTAAGACCTCATGACAACAAACTCCCTTTGCAGAAATGAACTAACAGATAGAACCTACCTGTTCTTTTCTGTGTATAACTCAGCAACTGCATTTCAAAAGTAATTAAGGTTAATGAGCTGTGCTTTGTGGTAGAATCGTGAAAACTTAATTGGCAGAATTAGTTGTGAGATAGCAAGTGCATCTTCCTGGCTAACAACATGTCATCATTTGGTAAGAATAATAATTAATTTAATACATAAATCAGCACCCTTCTATTACATTAATAAAATAATGAAGTGGAAGGCACACATGTGCAAATGATGAATTACTAGTTTGCATACTGCAATTGTCTGAATAAGATGGATGGGGAAGTGGCCTTCTTGAAACCATCAGCTATGGCTCTAGGCTAAAATCCAGTTTGTAAAAGACAAAACTGCCATGCTGCCATTTGCAGAGGACATGTTGCAAGCAGTTTTGGAAGGGCCACCATGCTGCTGCAGAGCAGGGAACACAGTGGCTGAAGAAATGCAAGGGTTTTGGTTTTTTCTTTCCTTAAGCCCTTCTGTGTGGTTGGTTCTGGGTAAACAGGATTAAAGAGACAGAGAAACCCAGGCATGTGTAGCAGGAAGGGAGCTACTGGAATACTGTGCACAAACCAGCCAGTTTGACCCAAATCATTTAGAGGCTTAGACAGGCAGAAAATGATGATTTATTGCGCAAATGGTCTTAAACTCAAATATAGACAAATACATCGGAACTAAAGCTTCTGAGGCATTGTTAATAATCAGTAAATAGAATAATTTTAATTAATGGGTGCCTTTAAAATTAAACTAAGTGAATACTGCCAGAGTTATGCCAGAGTTACGGGAAGACCCACATCTTTGGTGGATAAAGTAATAAAAGGGATTGTTCCAGTAAGCAAACACTGAAAGAGTTAGTTTTAGGCAGCAATAGAGCAGCAGTGTCCAGTGACTGAGAATAGGATGGGTCTAAGGATAGCTCTTGGTCATTACTTTTTTATCCCCTAATCAATGCATGGACCTTATTAAGTCCTGCTCTTAAAGTAGTTCCCAGGATGAGGAATTGCATGTTACAATATCTACTCATTAAGTCTGGTCTCAGCAGGGGAGGACTAGGGTTGGAAGGAGCTGTAAAGAGTGTGATATATGTTCAAGAACAAGTCATCTGTTAGCAGTGGCCAAGGAAATTTTATCTCCTTTGCAAGCAAACAGGGAACAAACTATGGCTACTTGGAAGACATCCATGTGCCTGTGCACCATCAATACTTAGAACTTCACATCAGCAGGAGTCATAAAGTATGGAACCTTCAATTCTACAAAAAAACAAACAAAAAAAATTAGCTCCAGCTTGCACAAATGGCTGGTAAAGACCTGATGACACGTAGAAGCATTACACCCATCTGTTAGGCTGCTGAGTACTCACGTAACTCTCCACGGTTTCAGTTTAGGAGGAGCAGGATTTTTGAAACGTAGGTTATCTAATAAAAAAAAGTAAGGTATCAATGGTCAGCATGTGTGCAAACATGAGAGGTGTGAGACTGAACCTGTTCTTGACCTGCTGCTAGGAACAGCTGTGAAAAGACCAGACCTTGCCTGAAATGTAAAGAGAAGATAGCAGTGAAGCACTTTGGATGGACGCCAAGCATTAGGGAGCCTCAGACCAAATAACCCCCTGAAACTAGACAGGCTGTGATTAAATACTACGGTCTGATGCTCTAGAAGTTAATTAAATACAAGAGTAATGTGGGACTTCTGAAAAGCTGTTTTTACGGTCATTAGTTGCCATGCAGTTGAAAAGGGAATGAAATGCATGGGAGGAAGGTACTAACTGGACAGGTTGCTCTCAGGCACAGTCTTTCCAGTGAGAACGCTGCAAGGTTGGTTCTTCCCTTGCACTCTGCAAGGCACAAAAAGGCCACTTCAAACTCAGAAAGCCTAGCCTTGACTGCTGGAACTTTTTTACCACTGTGAAAATCCATCAATTTTCATTGCATTGTTACTGGTTTACACTAATGCACAAGGGAGGGAAACCAATTTCTGTGAGATAATTAGGAGTGACTTGTATCCAGGAGAGAAAGAGCTGGAGCTAATAAGCCTAACTGAAGACTCTGACTTGATAATATTGCAACACGAAGCAGCTTCCTTATGTCACCAGGAGGGAAGGGCCACAATGTCAGCAGGATGAGATCTAGCCACTGCATCGCTGTGGGGAGAACACTTAGGTGGCAGATAGCTGGCAGAATTGCTCTCTGCTTTTCCCTTGGAGCTCCTAGCATGGGCATGTATTAGAGATGTAGTCAGTGTTGTCATGCTCTGGTTATTATCAGGAACAGTTCCTCTGACTGCTGTAATTTGCACTGAGGAGTGCAGATGCCATCAACAGATCAGGGGAAGAGGAATTGTGGAAGTAATCTACAGACCTCTTCCCCAAGCGAGTTAAGACCACAGTTGAAGGTTTTATTTCAGGAACCAGAAACTCAGCAATTGTGGAGGTGCTATTAAGAGAACATGGGAAGTTAACTAAAGCTTCCATCACTTTAACTTGTGGAAGTGATTAACTTGGCTGCAGTACAGGTTAACTGCCTGTTTTCCCAAGTCTGCTGAAGGCCTAGTAGTTCTGTTTGAATTAGACACTGGTAAGTAGCTTTCAGACAAATCTGAAAGGGGCACACGTTTGACAATTAAAGGTATTACAGTGATACATTTCTAACACAATGGCTTTTTTCACAATCTTTACTTGCTTCCTATGGCAGCAGTGGTTTCACCTGAGACTCTATAACTGTAGATGAAACTCTAAAATAGGCATCATCTGCTCCTACAAAGCTTTGGAAATGTGGGCCTGAATATTGGAATAGGCTTAGTGAAATTAATGTCCTCACTCCTCTGCCTCCAGAAGTTATTACTCTAAACCTGCAAACCAAACTCTGGCCTGTCCAATTTTGTGTAGCCATGAGACCTCAATTTCTGCCCTGAAGGATAGTGTTAAGCATTTTTATAGAGTGTATGACTAAGAGCAGGCATAATAGTGGAGAATAACCTTTAAATACATGTATTCAGAATAAAAGGTGCATTGTGAATGGTTAAGAGAGGGCTCAGAGTAAATGAAAAATGTTAGAAAGTTTCAAAGATTTGCTTGATTATTAAGTAGGAAATAACACAATGTACATAAAATCATAGACAATAGATTTGCTTCACTGTTTAAAAAAGAAAAGAAGCCTCTTTAAATTATATAGGCCTGAAAACGGGGTTCATAATAGAAACACTGATAGAATCTTAATTATAGAAGCAACTGCACAGACTAAGGTTCTGGCCACCCAATTGCAGAATTATAATGCAAGTATTTAAGAGGCTTAATAGGCCTGCTGCTATTCAGCTATAGACAGCAGCTGGCTTTGGGAGAACTGTAGCTAGGGATGCTGCAGATGAAGGGTTCATAATGGAGTAAATTAAGTAATTTCCAACCATTTCACTACACGATAGTTACATGAATTGTCAGTCATTTCTGACCCAAGAGGCTGGCCTAAAAATCTGGAGGTTTAGAAATTGCTTATGGTAAAAGAGAGACCTGGGTGATAGTCAAGGATTTGCTGCTGCAATCCTTTTTGTATATCAAAGATGTCTTAAATCCTGTTTTCTTAAACATAAATCAAACAAGAGTAATGTTTTTGCTCACAGAATCCCTTCTGTACTGCCTTGGGCATCCAGTAATTTGTACAGTGGCATGTACTATTTCAGTTATAGTTCTCTAAGGGGCTCTAAATTCTTTTCGTCTTAATTTAAGAAGTCAGCTACACTGCTTTACCTGGAGTTTTTCTAGAACACTTTATCTACAGTTCAGACTAAAACCAAAACCTCAAATTTTAGGCTTTAAGATAAAACAGTAGTAAGACAGAAACACAAATACCTTGACTGTATTATCAAACTGCCAGGTTCTGCTGTGGGTTGTTCAGAATACCAGTTGATGAAGACTGTCCTGGAACAATGCAGTACTGAGGTGAGGCTTATGCTAAAAATTTAAAAATGGACCTTGTATTAAATCCTTTAGCGTCCCATCCTGAGTAATGCTCCATTTATTGTTACCTGCCACAAAGACTGAAAACATGGCCCTTCTTGGCAAAAGGTCCAGACCTTTTCTCTAGGCTTTACAGAGTTATTGCAAACATGCTGAACATAAAGAAAAGAAATTGCACTTGACTTGACAGACTTGACCAGGCAGAAATGCCAAATATAATTCTTGAACATCAGGGATAAAAAAAAATCCCTATGATGGTTTCATCTCCAATATTTCATTTTATAGCTTTGGCCTTCATAGATTTGGCCGTCAGCATACAGGAGCAGTTCTAAAAAGCTGTAAGTAACAGGAACTGCCTGTGTACCAAGACACAAATACCTGAGAATTACCCCTCCCAGAAACTCTGGCATTTTCTTTTGTAGCTCTAAATACAGAACAGTGACCTTCTGAAACTGGCCAGTCTATAGACTCCGTTGTATGCTACAGATGTGCTATTACTGGGCTACTGCCACTTTGTCTTGCCTGTAACAGGTGAACAGGGTGAGAGAAGAAGTCATTTAAAGGTTGTAAAAGGTCTGTCTTCACAGAAAGAATGATTAAAACAAATGCAATCATGGGAAGTTTGAGATTAGCAGGATGAATACTGCACTGAGACTCTGACATGGGAATGATCTGGTCCCACAGGCTACACATGTTCACAATACTCCTTTTGCCACCTCACAGAACTCCAGGTCTCTGACAGCTCTCCTGCATGCATTCATTAGTCACAGAAGGGCACATTCTTCCATCTTCTGGACAGCTACAAACGAAACACTATTAGCCTCTTTCCAGCCATGCTTGAAACAATACATTGCTAGCTCAGAGAAAGCAATCTGCTTTAGCCTCAGGAAAAGATCCTTTTAGTCTTTGTTATGTTTTGAGTTGTTTTCATCCCTGATGAAAGCTTCCACAACTGGGTATTTCTTAAGCTATTTTTAATCCCCGTTTCAGAAAAATAATAATCAACATTCAACTCTCTCCCCTTTATCTTTTCTTGCCTTGAGAAGTCTTTTGTGATTTATTTTCTTCTGCCCCAGTAGCTGATAACTTCTTTTCCTTCAGGCCTCAAGGAGAAGGATTCTTTTATCTTCCACAATAAGGAAATATATTTTTGAGCAAAAGCAGGATCTAGGTTTTTGCTGTTATTTATCACATCATTGAGACAGCAGGATGCCTCTGCTGGGACCTGCTGAACATAGTTTATTTATTTGGAGATGAGATTTGGAAGTCTGAATGCAATCAAACAAACTAGTAATATAACATAATATATGTCCTGGAAGTGGGAAGTGGCAATCCTCTATTCTGGCAATGTTTAAATAAATACCCTAAAAATCCTAGACAGAATACTACTTAGTAGACTTACACCATAGGTAGAATTTGTTAATGCTAGAGGACCTTTCTCTTAATGAGTTGTCATTGAAGAACAAAAAATGATTGTTTAAAAAGAGAGGGAAAGCTTGGGATATAACTAGATCCTATGAACTTAGCTGTAAAGAAGTGCCATCCCAATGACTTACCCTATCTTTCTCCCAAAAAAATTGCCTTGTGTCCTCTCACTAATGACACCAACTAGAGCCTGGAGCCAAGATTAATCCTTCCTTTTCTGGCTATTTGGGTGCTCTTGGCATGATTTCCAAGGAGAAAATACTACAGAATTTCTTGGATGAATTAGGAGAATCAATGAGTTTTAGAAAGAGAAATGTGTCAGAAGTTACTTCCACAGCTACTTAAATATGTTAAACTAAAGTGTAGTTCATAACAAGATAAACAGTCCCTGGACAGGTATCTGTTTCACATGGTTTTCCCTATCACTGCAGGCAGATGGAACTTCCACTACTTTCTGCCATGTCCCAAAGGCAGCAGCAGAGGATGTTACCCATGTGTTAAGCTAAAGAATCAAATGAGCAGTTTGTCATCTGAAATCACTACACTGAAAGCCAAATGACACAGAACAATAATGCTTTTCCATGCTATTGACAGGAATGATTCAATGGTCTTCGGTAGCGTCGCCTGCTTGAATGTTTTTCTCAGAAAGCACAAAGTTTGGCAGAGAGGAGCTGGTGGGCCCAGCTGGGTTCCACTGGGATGTGCTGGAATATATTTTATTTATTTAGAGATTAAATTTGCAGGTGTCAATACAATCAGCCATACTGGTGACTTAGTATAATGTACCAGCTGGAAAGACCCAGTTTCTGGAGCTGTCCCTTTCTTCCTGCTGTCACTGGCTATCCTCTTGCTGTTCTGAGCAGATCACCGTTAGGACTGAGGGACTTGCGTTCTACAGGGACCAGAGTATCTCTTTGAATGCAGGGACTAGTTTTCATGCTATAACACACTGTGCAGAGTTTGATGCTATTTATAACAATGATTGAATCTTACTGATTAGAGGGCTTCTTTCCTACTTGAGGTAGCATTTTGCCACATGTTGGAGAGAACTGATGAACAAAGAATTAACTACAGCTTTCAAAGGTGTTTCTTGAAGATGTTTTATCAATTTTTAGGAAGATAGATAACACCTATCAAGTGTATTTCTTTATGTCTTGTCTTGATACGGTGTCAGACTCAGTGACCCATGGGATTTTCCACATGGCTTTTAAATCCCATCCCAAATTAAGATGTTATCCTACCCAGGAGATGCTGAGACAGAGATCTGGGCTGAGAAGCTGCTCAGAAAGATTTGGTAAAGCAATTGCTGGAGAAAATTGAGTACAGATGATCATTTGGGATTATTCATAGAATCATAGAAGAATCATAGAAGAACCAGGTTGGAAGAGACCCATCGGATCATCGAGTCCAACCATTCCCATCATGAAAGGAGAAAAATGCAGTCACCATAGAAAGTCTAACAAACAGAAGCACAGAGGAAATTGCTGTGGCCAGGAAACAAGCAGGGGAAAGGCCGTTTACCCACTAATTTCTATGGAAGCCACAGAACTGCTTAGAAAAGGAACAAAGACTGCTGCAAGAGTCAGAAACTGCAGGCTAAGGCCCAGATCCAGCAGGAACTGAAGGAGGCACAGGTTCCTTGTCTCAATGTGAGCCTGTCTGCACCCAGATCCCTGTGTGCATTGTTTTCCTTCCCTGGCCTTTCCTCCAACTGCCTTCTCTCCAACTACTGCTTCTCTTCAATGACTACTGAAAGCCCAGTAGGAAACACAAAATCTACTTACTGGGAAATGTATGCAAACTTTATCATTGTATTTTTTCATATTAAAATATTAAAGGCAGTGGGACTATTTCCATTACAAATCTCCACTTTGCATAAGCGAATTTTGTCTGTTAAAATATACAATGTAAGATCTGTGGGGGCTTTCTAGTTTGTTTCAGTTTTACCTTGTTTTTTCCCTCTTTGCACTCTTCCTGGTAAAACTGGCTACTCCCTTTTGCTCAGGTCATGCAGAGACTTAGCTGGGAAAATGAGAACTGGAAAGTGATCATCTCAAAACCCAATCAATGCAAAATGCAGCCAGAATGCAAAGTCACACAGAGATAATGGAAAAGGGTTCTAATTTGTTACAATTGTTTCATTGTTGTATTTTTTTAAATAGACAACTCATTGACTTACTCTATCATAATGAGAAATAGAGCTGTCAGAGAGCTTTAAAAATAGTTATTCTAATATGGGTAAGAGTTAAGGAAATTCTACTCAGTTAAAATAAAAAAGGTTAGATTTAAATTCCCTTAACAAGTTATGATTTGCAAACTGTTCATTGCAAAGTGTTGGCAAAGCTATTGAAACAGATCAAACCCGAACAACTTTAAAAATAGCAACACGATTTAAAAAGACTGCCTTAGTTAATACCAGTCATTCATTTAAAAGTCCTAGTATATCAGCCACAGAGGACCCATCTCCCTACCTCTTTTCTGGTCTCAGGGAAACCCCTGTCTCAATATAAGTTTTCCAATGGTTAACAACCATTGTATTAAGATGACTGCAGGGAATAGTTTTATTCCTCCATTATAAATACACAATATACTTCTTTTCACCAGTGAGATAATTGAACTGTATGTAATAAATAATTAATAGACATAAATTTTAAAATTTCCTTTTATCTGATGTCTGGGAAAGGGATAGAAATATTTCATGTTGGCTCCTCTCCCTCCCCCCTTTTTTAGAAAGACTACAATTTAAGACTTCATTAATGAGGCCTCCCTCCCAACCTCAAGTAGAACAAACTACTCCCAGGTATAGAATCATAGAATCATAGAACAACCAGGTTGGAAGGGACCCATTGGATCTTCCAGTCCAACCATTCCTATCAAACACTAAACCAAGTCCCTCAAGACCTCATCCACTCGTGCCTTAAACACCTCCAGGGAAGGTGAATCAACCACCTCCCTGGGCAGACTGTTCCAATGCCCAATGACCCTTTTGGTGAAAAACTTCCTCCTAATCTCCAGCCTAAACCTCCCCTGGCGGAGCTTGAGGCCATTCCCTCTTGTCCTGTCCACTGTCACTTGGGAGAAGAGGCCAGCACTCTCCTCTCTACAACCTCCCTTCAGGTAGTTGTAGAGAGTAATGAGGTCTCCTCTCAGCCTCCTCTTCTCCAGGCTAAACAACCCCAGCTTTCTCAGCCACTCCTCATAGGGCCTGTTCTCTAGCCCCTTCGCCCGCTTCATCACTCTTCTCTGGACTTGCTCTAGAGCCTCAACATCCTTCTTGTGCTTCTCCATTGCATACAAAAGGAAAATAGGAGACACCTGAGATCAGGTTCATCTGGTCCATTCTTCATCTTTGGAGATACTTAGAAGCAATCTGGACATGGTCTTGAGCAACCTACTCTGGGTAGCCCTGTTTGGGCATGGGGGTTGATCAAGATGATCATTTCATTCACAGAGAAAGCGGTGTCCACCATTCTCGTACCATTATGTGCACCACAGTAGCAAAGTTTGGCAAGTTCAAGTTGTTGGATGTTTAGCCATGAAACATGAAATTGAAATGGTAGCTGGAAATCTAGGTGCAGGCTGACATAAAGGTTGCAGAGCACCTACTGTGGTAACCCTGGCCTCGTTCTCCCCCAAACCAGTCTATTTCTTCTACTGTAGCCACATCTCTTGTAGAAGCAGAATACTACAGCTGGTTCTGGTTCATTAAATTTTCCCCTGTTTTTCAAATGTGTAATTTCATTAAATTCCTATAGAATTACACCAGGGTGAATTCAGTATTTTCTGTTTATTTGTTTGTTTGTTTGTTTTTTACCTTACATTACAAACTACCTCCTTTTTTATGCTTTTAGGTCTTAATCTGCAAGAGAACCATCAACAAATTACAAGATAACTGCAAAAATTAGGAATGTAATTTGTTGATTACTTCTCATTTTGTTGCTGTTGCGGTTTCTTTTTTTAACTAATGATCCCCAGAACTGCAGTCAACTGCAAAACAATTGCAACCATCACTGAACCAGCTAAAAGCAATTCAACAACTACATCTTCTTAAATGTTACTGAGTCCAGAGACCTACAGATAATACAGACTCATAATATTAGCTACAATTACTATGTGGCTTATAGAGCATGGATAACTATGAATTGCATCATAAATATCTTCAATTTATATTGTAGTTAAAAAGTTATTTGTAGTGTGTAGAGTATAGCAAAAGGAAACAAAACCAAATGACTGTTAAAATATTGCTAACATTTTATATAGACTCTTTATCTAATCTGTTTAAAATCTATTATTTTATATTGTTTGCTTTGCTTCTTATAGAACAACTGATCAAGATATTAGGTCTTATGCAGAGACATATCTGTAATTGCACAGATAATCCTCCATGAGAAGACTCTGTTATGAAAATCTTTACAAACTGTAGTTGATACATTAAAAAAAAAAAAAAAGTGTGAGACTGTGTGAGTGTGACTCTGTTTTGCCAGACAAGAACCTACAAGATCTCACCTGCCATTTAGAACTAGGCACAAAAGCCTGATTTTATAGTCTAATAGGGAAACAGGCCACTGTTTTTCTAAATCCTTGGTATTTGTTGTTGTAGCTGCTGAATAGCTGTGCAGATTGTTGGATCTGTGTTTCAGAGAGCACATCAGACTTAAAGCAAAACGAGACTGAATAATCTGTAAGCTCGCATTACTTGCTTCTCTGAATCATTGCAGCACTTTACGGCATAGTATGTTTTCCTTTTTTTGCTTTGCCTTTTTCCCATTTCAAATTATTTTAGTAATGAAGCTTGCATTATTTAGCCTGTGAAACCAACACATAGTTTGCTAGACATCTAATTAACCTGATTTAAATTAGCTAAACATAGAAAACAAAGCTAGTAGAAGAAAACTCTACCTCTCTAAACAATTCCTGTTTGCACCTTTTGCTTAGTGAAGTAGATGGTAAAAAGCACTTCTAGTGTCTGCAGATATAATGAAAAAAATACTACTGCTATAAAAATCCTGTGCATTTAAAGTTATATAAATAGTATTTAGAGTCATGTAGATATTCGCATTCATTTCAACATACAAAGCAACATAGTACAATCTGGTATTCTATTTAAAATTATATGTGATGAATGTCACTTAGTGTAGATTCTGTTATCAAATTATTTATTGACTTCTGGCAGTGAGGTCAGACTGACCGACCTGTAGTTTCCCGGATCCTCCCTTCAACCCTTCTTGTAAATGGATGTAACATCCACCAGCCTCCAGTCAAGTGGAACTTCCCCAGTCAGCCAGGACTGCTGGTAGATGATGAAAAGAGGTTTGGTGAGCACTTCTATTAACTCCCTTAAAATCCTCAGCTGGATCCCATCTGGCCCCCAATTGGTCAATCAAGTCTCTAACGCTTCATCTTGAATCACTGGGGCTTTGTTCTGCTCTCCCTCCCTATCTTCTGGCTGAGAGGAGCAGGTACCCCAAGAACATCTGAACTTACTATTAAATACTGAGGCAAAGAAGGTATTAAGCACCTCAGCCTTATCCTCATTCTTGGTCACTGTTGTTCACTCTGCATCCAGTAAAGGATGGAGATTCTCCCTGGCCCTCATTTTGTTGTTAATATATTTATAGAATTTTTTATTACTATCTTTCATGGAATTGACCAATTTAACTTCTAGATGGGCTTTAGCCCCTCTGATTTTCTCTCTGCACTTCTCTCACTTCATCCTTGTAGTCCTCCCAAGATGCCTGCCTGTTCTTCCAAAGATCATATACTTTCCTCTTTTTTTTCTGAGATCCACCCAAAGCTCTCTGCTCAGCCACATCAGTTTTCTTCCCCTATGACTCATTTTTCAGCAATGTAGGGATGGCCTACTCTTGCACTGCCAGGATTTTCTTCTTGAAGAGTATCCAGCCTTCTTTGGCTCCTGCCTCCCAAGCAAGTTTATCAACCAGCCTTCTAAACAGTCTAAAATCTGCCCTCCAGAAGTCCAAGGTGGCCACTCCAACCCACCTCCTTACTTCTCCTACAAATGAGGATTCTATCATCTTGTGATTGCCATGTTCCAGGCGTCCTCCAGCTCTCACATCTCCCACAAGTCCTTCATTGTTCACAAACAACAGGTCCAGCAGGGCACCTTCCCTAGTCAGTTCACTCACTGATTGTGTTAGGAAGTTGTTTTCAATGCACTCAAGGAACCTCCTAGACTGCTTCCTTTCTGCTGTAATGTGCTTCCAGCAGACATCTGCTCATTTGAAGTGTCCCACAAGGATAAGGTCTCACAATCATGAGACTTCTCCCTGTTTCTTGTAGAATATCTCACCAGCCTCTTCTTCCTGGCTGGGTGGTCTGTAGCAGACTCCCACTACTGTATCTACCTTATTGAGTGTTCCAATTAGTTTTATCCATAGACACTCAACCCTGTCAACACCATCACTGAGCTCAAGGCAATCAAAACACTCTCTAACATAGAGGCCTGCCCCACTGCCTCTCCCTCTTTGCCTATCGCACCTGCAGATTTCTTAGCCAGCCAGGGCAGCACTCCAGTTATGTGAATTATCCCACCACATTTACACAATGCCAATTTTATCACGGTTTTCTGGCCATATAATGACTTCTATTTCCTCCTGTTTGTTGCCTATGCTGCATGTATTGGTGCAGAGGCACTTCAGTTGGGCTGTCAATCCCACCACGTTCCTCAAGGGAATAGTCTTAATTCCTAATTGACTCCTCACTGTAATTTCTAACCCACTGATAACTTTTGCATCTTTGCTGCCACTTGGAATGCTATCCCTTCCCCACCTTCTTCCTCTGAGGCAGCAGACCAAAAGGCCACGTTAGCACACCATCCCTCAGACACTGGAGTGCCATTCCCAGGGTTTTTTCTATCAAGCCTGGTTTTGTACCCCTCCCCCTTCATATCCAGTTTAAAGCTCTCTTGACGAGCCTTGTTAGCTTATTGGTAAGGATCCTTTTGCCCCTTGGGGACAAGTGTACCACGTGAATGAGTAGTTCACTACATAAGCCCCAAACTTAGGATACAGTTCAAAGTAAGGACCTTCTGATGCTCTTGTAATTAATAATTTTTGCTAAAAGATGAGAGGGAAGAGTCATTCCTATTGTAAATTCAAGTAATGTACATTTTTCTGAGTATCCAACTAAGTCTCTATGGTATAATCCAGTGGTTTCAGTTCCTTCTTCTCACTGCTTTGCCAGTTTAATGGCAACAGCTCAGGGCTAAGCTACAGAATAAATAGAAAAGTTTCCAAATTCCCCTGGGACCCTCCATTTCACCTCCGGAGTGCTTCCAGTACACCAGTAACGGCATAATTGTAGCAGCATCATTTATAGAAAATCAACATGAGTTCTGAAGTCATTCAACATTAGCTAAACATAATTATTTACATTACAGTCACAGAATACTTGGAGGACAGGAAAAAAAATCACAACCTAAAATAAGGCTATAGGAAAGGCAATGTCAGTGTGTTCAAAAGGAAGAAATTTTGCTGTTTTTTTTTTCAACTGCAGCACTAGCCCTAATGCTGCTATCAGCCTCTGTGTACTCACTTAAGAAAGCAGAGGGAGCTGTTTGGTGGAAATTACAATTCTCCCCGCTAGGGAGCCAGGTCACGAATTAGCAGTCTGTGACTTCTCATCATACCTTGCAAAAAGACAGGCCTCATATGCTTCAGGAGACAAGAAAATATACATTGCATTATACTGTAAGATAGAGATGGCAATTAATTTATAGCTACAAAATAATTATATTTGTCTAGGACTGAATAAAACCAATAAAAGCTGCTGACTGAAATGGGGTATTTACAGCAGGGAAATTAAACCTGATTCTTTTGTAGTGGGGAAAAAAAACCCCTCTTCCTGAAAAATACATAGAATAATTGAAGAGTCATGATGATGCAAAACAGTATAAATAAATATAATAGTCCTGAAGCATAACATAATCAGGTACAAGTAGTACACTTATTAAAAGTAAGACTGAGATAAGTGAACGCACCAAATTATTACAGCAGCACACCTACCAACAAATTAAAACAATGGATTATTAAAACTCATAGCTATAATAAAATAGTAAAATATTTCGCACACATATGAAATCCTGCTGTAATCAAAACTATGGGTCTTTAGTTCAACACTGTCAAACCCAGCACATGGAGATCTCACCCCATTTTCCAGTGAAGCTGTATTCCCTGGGCCAGCCAAAAGCCATACAAATGATCGATAAGGGCCTTTTCTTCAAAGGACACTCATAGCCAGACAGTGCAACAGGGAACCATAAAAACCTCAAAGTAATGGACATGAAGTGTTCATCACATACAATCCAGTGTGGCCCTAAGGTACAAATATCAGTCTTACCCCTACAGGCAGCCTGTCCAAAAGTAAAGGAAGATGCTTAATTGAGATTAATTGTTTTACTTGCTGGGTCCCAGGATAAGTCCTAATTGATAAGGCAAACATTAAACAGCAAATATAATTTGTAATATACTGTCTTTGGAAGACATGAAAAGCACTGATTAACACAACACTGAGACAGAAACACCTTATGCCTTTCTCATTTTGCTTTTTAGAGACATTTTTACCTGTCCAGTTTAAAGTTAACATTCAAGTTTTTATTTTTTTGAAGGTCACTATTCTTGCTTTGTACACTAGCATTATCCAAACTCTTGATGATGTCACATCAAGCAGGTATTGCTTCAAATCATCTTACATTGTGGTCACACATGGCAGGCTTCTGTAAATCTAAGTTAAAGAAATTGCATTTACACTTGTTGATTTTGCTTGTAGTGATATTTTCCTAGGCTCTCTTGAAATGTTAAACTTAGTTTTCTCCATTTCCTATTGCCTACAATGATCTTACATGCTTTCCCTCACACTGTTGTGGCACAAGGCAATTCCAAAAAAAAACAGTCCAAAAATTTTCAGACAGTAATTCCTGCCTCTAACCAACTGTTCTCAGACTGGTGTCCTGTTAATAGGTATGCAATTTAAGCATTTCACATGACAGAGATTTAATCATATACATAACACAACAAACAATCATACTTTCGCAGGCAAGGGAAAATAATTTACTATTTTTTTCATGCTATAATTGTTTACAGTTACACTTTATCTTTGTAGACATGCTGAGAAGTCTTAGACAGCATGGTCAACATCATGCAAGACTTCGTTCTTTCAGATACACGCTGAGGATGTACAAGCATATGTCCTTGTGTTTTATGTCAAGGAATTTAAATACACTCACAAACACACATATAAAGCATACTTGTCTGGTCTGAAATAGCTATATTCAGATGCTGAAAAGGTTACCTAATAAATAGCAGAAATAATGGAAAGCGTGTAATATTCTATCTTCACATTTTTCTGATATCATCATTATTAAACAATGCTCCACTTTTCCTCAGGAGATAGATCTATTAAGATAGAGAATGAGGTTTCTATTTCTTTCTTCACAACGTGTACTTAAAAAAAATCTGCTTGAGTCTTATTGTTTATTCTAACCTTAATTTTGCATTTCCTTTGTCCAGAACTCTGATTCTTCCAAATACTCTAGTGAAACCCAAACCTTCCATGTTGTGTAGCCGGCCTTCCTTTTAACCATTGCTTTCAGTCGATGCTTGCATCTTCTTATTTCCTCTTCACTACCTTAGTTGCAGTTCTTGAGTGAGTAGTGCTCCACATTCATGTACCATGACCCTAAGCATAACCTCTACAATTTTCAAGTCATAAAACTACTGAAGAAGTAGTTCAAGCAGATATAATTCTGCTGACTGCAGGGAGCTGTACCTAAGTACAAACCACCTAGTTGTGATCCTCTCATTTTACTGAATGCTCGTCATGTAAGCTGAACATTCTTCCATACTCACATGTGATACAGTCATCTTCCTAACTTTTAGTGCTTTACATTATGGTGTTTGCATGCTATGCTAATGGACGTAAGTTTCTTTGCAGCATAGAGCTTTCCCCTGTCTAGTTTGCTGCACAACATTGATTGTTGTGAAGAAAAGGAAAACTGTTCTTAAGAAAACTTGTCCTAGCCTAGAGCAATCCAAAGAATTGTTTTTGCAAAGTATACAAGGTTAAGCATGCATTCAAGTCTTCCTGGGAGACTTTTTTTTAATCCATTCCAAAATTCCCCTTTACTTTTGTGGTTCTTCTGTGTAGGTTGGATGAGGACTTCAAAAACCTCACAAAACACCACACAAAGATTTTTAGAGTCTCTATTTTTAGCATCTTGACAACGCTACACAAACTGATGAAGCTTCAGAGCTTGTAGCTCTCTCTCAGTCTGTGTTGATACAATCTCACATTCAATTCACAATTAAAACTAAACAGTAGCCTTAACATTTGTCTGGGTTTAGTGTGAGGGTTAATGTTGTATGGCTTTTGTCTCATATTCTTAAGGAAACAAGAATCACAAAAATTATATGAGACAAATGAGACAGTTTTAAGATCAACTTTTATTGAAAAATTAAAACTGCATTGCATATCTTCTTTATAACTTCAACATTTCTTAAACCACAAAACAGAGATTCTGTTTAAAAAATCTCTTCATATTTGTCACCATTCTAAAAACAGATTATGAACTAGGTCAATGATTATTTTAAAATCCTAGGTTATCCCAAGGCCCCGGTTCCGTCTGACTGCTGTGAATGGTATAACGTAATTACATTCTCTTAAAAGTACCTTTACTAATACAATCATATTTTTTCTCATTAAAAATCAACAGCTGCTGTTCATTTTTATCCAATGGTCAGTCTTTTTGAAATAAATTACATCAGTTAAAAAGCGCTACAGCTACATGTTCAGCTAAGATCTTGCCTAGTGTTTATTTGATCTGAATTCATCCACACAAAACTGCAATGATTGTCTGTGTGATTTTAGAGCAAAGTTGCAACTTTTAAACGTATTTTAAATCTCAGAAAAACAAAGTTACTCACCTGGAATTGCAATGCTTTGAATTAGTCAACACTTCGATACATCCATACTTCCTGATCTCTCACAGTCAATAGTGTATGAATTAAAAAGCAGGAAAACTCCACATAAGCTTTTGTCTGAGAAGATGTAACATAATACTCAGATGAAAATTACCTACTGAGAAGAAAACACGGATAAGTTTTCTCACTGAAAACCATAACTGCACTGTTAAAATCGGCTAACTGAGTTGGAAATTATTATGAGCACAGTGTCTGTGGAAGCAGATGCACACTACAGAGTCTAATATAAGAATCAAAGGCTTTGCAAAATCTAATTATGGGTATTGTCTATCAAGACATAACACTGCAGGAAGGCAAGATAAACACAGAGGGTAGGAAGATAATATCTCTGTCTAGAGAAAACACCTGTGTTAACTGTCTCACTCCTGAAAGAAGCAGGAGGAGCTCCATAATTCCCATCTAGCAGCAAACTATCAGCGGCAACAGGCAGAAACTCTGAGGCTTCTGACCTCCAGAACACAAGATACTCTGTTAGATGTAGAAGCAGAAACTTTGGCAAGCAAAACATTGTATATGTGCTGAAGAGATCTAGATCTACTCCTGACTGTGTCACAGGACTGGCCAAGGCTTGTTGTATGAATGACAATAAGCCATATTATGGTTTTTCCTAAAGTTTCATGCTCAGTTACATGAAGATGATTCTGTTTGCTAAGTTTATGTGCTTCTAGGTGATATAACATTTCAAATACAAAAAAAATATTATTAGAATACTGAGATGATTATCTGGATATGAGGTCCATTAAGTTAAAAGATCGAGGTTAGAGGAAGCGGGAAGCAGAGAGAGCCAGAAATTCCCGCCTAAGAACTGGCTGAAGAAATCACAAGGACTGTGGTTGCTTGTATGGAAGACACAAAATCCACTGGTGAAGCCATGTCTGCAATTATACATATTTGCATTGGTTATATTAGCTTGTTTTTTTTCTCATAAACAAGAACTGAGGGAAGTTTTTCAATCTTCTGTAGCTGCCCTTTGAACAAAGTAAAACTGTCATAGAATCCAGATTCCAGGCAGAAGCCTGTAAATCAAAATGTGTCTTGTACTTTTTCTTCAAAACAAGCTTCTTTCTGTACTCTAAAAACAGCTTTCAAGGTCAGGCCCTCCTGTCTTGATGAAGAGCTGATGTCTAAAAAGAATGACATTTAATATTATGGAAGTTGGTACTGAACTCAATGTTTGTATTAACTCCTCCTGTATTGCAGGCCTTGGTTCATACAGCATGGATGTTTACATTAAGAAATATTAAGTAGTGTAGGCATAGTAAGATATCAGGGTTATAAATTAAGGAAGACTGAGGTTTAAGATCAAGAAAGCAAGAATCCCACTAGACTCTTTTGAGGAAAATAACCTAATGAAAAAAAAATGCTGTGCTAGTGAGATTACTGAGGGGTTTAATGATATGAAAGTAATGATGTAGATAATCTGGTGAAAGTCATAAATCTAAAATATAGTGATGAATTTTTAATTATTTTTAGATTCAATTCAAATATTTTTGAGGAAGAGTTTTACAGAAAATTATGGAAGAGGGATAAGCAGTAGTCCTATAAAAAGCCAGAAAGGGAATGTTATGACAGCTCCTTCCTCCTCCCTGTTATGATCCAAAGCAGATTTGAGGCAGCATCCTCAGAAGACAACTAGTGGGACCTGCAGGATGGAAATCACTCCTGGCTGTAGCTGTCTTTCCACAGGGCTGAAGGGGGCCAGTGAGGCTGTGAAAACTGCCTAGCATTACTGTGTTTCACTGAACGTTTCTGAAATAATTTTATCACTGACTTGGGGGAAGAAAATAAAAGCACAAACACAAAACAATTAATTACTGAATTGCACAGAAGATAGGCATAGAATCACATATACAAAGATTTGAAATTAGCATATTCCATTTATCACTGTGACAGAAACTTAGTAGACAGAGGATTATTGAATCTTCATTTTGTTCCACTACCCTGCTATCATTATGGAGTTTTCCACTTGCTATTATTGATTATCTAATGATTAAAACTGAACAAGCTGCAGATGACTCTGGTGTCTATACTTTGAAATCTAGCCAGCTGAAATTGTTGTGACAAGTCAGCTGTATTTAAAGATTCTGAGATGATTTTTAGTTTTATTTATCTTATAAGCTCCAAACACGTAGCAAATTCCATTTCGCTAAAAGCATGATGCTGGTTAAAATTCCCATAGATATGCTATAGACCTTCAGGAATCTTCCCACAGAATTTACTTTAAATGGTCATAGAGATTAGTCCTGAAATACAACTCGAAAACAGGGGCCTTGGTTAGTAACCAACATTCACTATAAAAGCATTCAAAACACTGAACAGACAGTCTGACATTACAATAAATAAAACTGAAAATTCTTATAGATTAAAGGGATCTCATCATTTGACAGTCTATGCACAATGTTAGAATTCCTTATATTCAGTAAAATTATCTGTAAGTTATTATTTTTAAGGGCACTAGGATTTAAATGGAAGTGTCAACTAATATTTTTGTATTTTTTCTTTGGCTCACAAAGACACTAAAATACCATAAACATTATTTAGAACTTCAATAATATATAAATAGGATACATTACAAATGGAAGAAAATACAAGACGATTCTTCAGCATGGTAAATCTCTGCATATAAATAAGCAAATATTTCATATACCTACAATTCAACAGTTATTTTGCTGTAAAACTATTACATTTAAATCCTTTTACACAAAGTCATTTAACAATAATATACACAATCTACACAAATTAACCCCTAAAAATACAGCAATAATATACCTGTTACAATGACTCTGCTACTATTATCCCCTGATGTGACACTAAAGAGGAAATACAACTATTTTACTCGAAGGTGCTGTTAGAGGTTGCCATTTTGTATGTGAGAGAAGCACCGACAATAAAATTTAATACTGTTATACATTTTCTTTAGCTCCTAAGAATCTACATTTTAGAAATGTTTCTATATGCCTATTTTTACTTGGCATTAAAATCTGTAGCACATTATCCACATCATTAGTTGTTGAAGGAAAAGTTAATTCTCTTAAAGTGGAAAACATGCTGTGGCTTAGATCTAGGTTCATAACCACTTTATATATATATATGTATGTATATATATATCATTATATATATTTATTTATACTGTACATATATACTGTGTAGAGTTCTTAACTTGCTATTTTAGTACTTACTAATTTCCTGCTGACTAGAATGAACAAGACCAACGTTAAGAGTCGATAGTACTTCAACTTCAAGATAATACGTTTTCCCTCAGTAATATGATCTACCAGCACATAGTTCAGTAACCTATAGTTGTTTTTCTTAAGGATGTCTTAGGAGGCTGGAACTTACAGAAAGAGAATTTCCTTAAAACACGTTCTGCAGAACTGGTTTAAAAAAATAGCCAGTGCTGGAAAACGGAATTAGAGAAATAAATGATCCAAACACTGTACTACAGCTCCTGCCCTAATCTCTCTATTTCCTCAATGAGGAAGTCAATGTCAGATTTAGTTGCTGCTGGGTTTGAGATGACCATTCGGAAGAAGTTGACTTTATCACCCTGAGGCTGATATCCAACCATGGTAGTACCTGACTCCATCATCAGGGCTTTGATTTTTGGTGCCACCTTTATCATTAAGAAGAAAAGAGAGAGAGAAGAGTAAATAAAAAATTATATTTTCTATGTATGTCGCATTTCTTAATTTGGAAAAAATAAATGGACAGTTCAGAAGGGCACTCAATCTTATAAAAAGATCTGTAAGAGAAAAACTTTGAAAAACTAAATATGTTTATTGGATATTTAAAGGAAAATTGACATTTATCCATCTTTTTTATTAGGAGACTAATAGCATTCTAGAGTACTCGCCATGTAATAATTTTATACATCAAATGTACATGTCATTTCTCTGTGCTGAAGATTTTTGTCATGAAGAAATGTTTTCTGTATTTTCATGAAAACCTACTCCAGAACGACGTTTTTGAGACTAATGAACATTTAGAATATTATACGCTCTTAAAGTTATTTTTGAGGGGTGAACAATAGAAATTTTTCAATGAGATCTATGTCATAAAGAATATTTTCAGTTAGTATAAGCCATGGAAACTTTCCAGTAGCTTTGCAGCACTGTGCATTTAGTGCAATCTTACTTACTCAGTTTAATTTATAAGGAATAATGTTCTGACAATCTTGATATTTCGTATTGACTGAGCCCAGTTCTGCCATCCAGACCTTTCTGCTGTTTTACTCTCTGATTGCCAAGGTCAGATGTCCAGCTCTTTTACTGTTTTGTAAGATGCTTTATAATGTCCTCTGTCATTTAACAGTGTCAAGTCAAACATTTTGTCCTTCTTCCCAGTCTTATCTTCCTCATGTCTCTTTTGTTGGCAGTTTCTTTTTCTAACTGGGTTGATCAAGGAATTTCTCTTCTCCTATGTTCTCCTTCCTCGGTGTGACACAGACATAAAATGTTCTACAAAATCCCAGGTTTGCCCATTCTCCTTACTTCTCAATTAGAAAAAAATTGTGATTCAATTTGACAACTATAAAATAATTCTTTTGTCTCCTGAATGTACTTCTTCTTCTGATTGTCTATAATGCTACTACAAAATTAACATATTTCTCTTCCCTTGAATCCTAAGTAACATGATACTTTCCCTGGCGGTGCCTCTACAACACCTTCACTTCCCTGTAACATTTCTTCAAATAAATTCATCTCAAAGTCTTCCAAAGGGTATTAATTTTCACTGAAGTGCATCAATGCATGACTAACCAAGCACATTTAAAATAAAAATAAAGACCTGAGGACTTACAGATTTCCATATCCTTTACCTGTCCCAGCATTTTCAAATAATAACCCTTCCATTTCCCTTGATGTTATGCTGTCCTTTTCAAACAAGACTGGGACACCTTTGTGCCTTGCTACTTTTTAAAGATTCATAACACATTTGGGGCAATAGAAGGTTATAAGCCAAAGAACAACTGACTAAGTTCTATATCTGGTTCTAAAGGGGAAATGTGACTTCAACCTCAGTATAAGTAGGAGACAAAGCTCAACAAATATCAAGGTCATAAGAAGCAAATGGAGAACTGATGGTTCAGAATTTGCAACGTGTCAACACATAGACATGTTACCTTTGATAAACAGAATACTTTGGGTTGAAAGAGTAGACTATATTTCTACATTTAATGTAAGCCACATACCCTGTGTAACTTTTCTCTTCGCTCATCACAGTCTGGCATGCCCCTGAGACTTGGTGGAATAAACCAAAAACATACATTTGTATGCTCTGGCTGCAAAAAGAACCAAACACATACATCAATAAACAAAACAATACAGATCAATCACTTACCAAAGACTAGACAGTAGCATACCTTAGCACAAGTATGGAAGATAAAACATAGTATTAAATTTCCTAGTTCAGTAGGTTAAAATAAATGGATTACAATGCTGCTGGCTGCTTCTGCTATCTTAGATTCCTTATACATTATTCCATTTACAATGTTTTAGGGTGCTAGTGAAGTGCAAGTACTTTTCACCTTCATGCAGTTTTAGGAGGAACTGTTTTCCAGGATCACAGGAAGAGCAATCCAATTTTCCTTTTCTTAGTAAATGCAGAGACAAAGTATATTTGTTACGCTATCAACCTAAAGCTTACGCAGTGGCATTAGCAACAGAAGTTACATCAAAAATAACATTTCCCCAGCTATATACGTGATAATGTGGGATCTAAGCATGAGTAGATTGTATTAAAGTAGTCTTCATGCCCTAAACTGAGAAGTCCTGTGCAGAAGAGAAGGAGAGGAGATAAGCCTGACATTTATTATAAAAGAACACATGAATTTGGCCAAAAAATTAAATTGCCTAGTTGCCAATAGTCACATATCTCCCAGAAAATAAGAGCACTTTTGCATAGCTGGCTTGAAGAATTGTGAGAAGTGTGTAGACTGTTCTGGAAATTCCATATAGATCTGGCTCCTACATGCAGGTTAAATGAAAGAAAAGTTACCTCTCCTTCAAAAACCATCTCAAATTCTTCTCTATTTTTTATTTTAGTGTAGAGATATTCTGCCAGCTCCAGGCATTTGTTGATCTGATTTTCAAATCCTACTGTACCCTGTTTTAAAAAGAAAATAAATATTAATTAAATATCAGGTTTCCTTTTTGATTGTAATCATCTTTTCAGATAGTCTTCACTCTTTTCAGATAGGCTTCACACTTCACATTTTTCAATCGGACAGCATTTAGCAGTATTATTTCTTGTAACTTAAGATTAACAGAGCAGAGGTAGACCCAGCATACCAGTTTGGCTGATATTTAGAGAAACATTCAGCCCATTCTTTAATGATGTCTGTAGTCAGCACTTGGTAATTAGAACCATAAACAACACACTTCAAAGCAGCTAATCACTGTCCACTTCTAACGTGTTATAAGCACTTTCAATACACTGGATTATGGTACCAAAATGACTTATTTTGGAGTGAGAACCAGGTCTGAACCAAACTGTACTTAGCCTGGTAATCAAATCCATCCTATTGCTAACGTAATTGTTACAAGTATTTTGTGCTGAAGTGTTGTTTTTTTTATTTTTCTAAAGAATTTTTTAAAATAAGCAGTAACAACTCTACAATCTATGTAAAAGGAATTGTGTATCTAATGTTACTTTCTTCCCTTGGCCTTCAATATTGTGGAAATCTGCATGAAAACATCTTTAATCATCACAGATCATTTACTATTGCTGTCTAATGCTCACCTAAAGTGAAAACAGTTTGTTGAGTGCACATTTCACCATTAGATTTCATCATAGTTTTATTAAAAAAAAAAACTTATTAGCATAAGGACAGGTTACCTGACTGAATTCCCATTTAGTCAGCAGAAGAACAACAACAAGATGACTGCTGATAAAGAAATAAAAACAATATATGTTTTCTTGACTAAATGGACCCTCATCTTGTGAACACATGAGCTTGTATGTAAGCCCATGCTTAAATTCAGCCATCCAGGCAAACCACAATAGCATCAGGGAATCAATTGTTAAATTATCAGTTGGGCAAATCTTCTGACAAAAAAGGCTTTGTTTCTGAAGTTGCTTATAAAATCTATGCATTGAAACATGATGCTTAAAGGACACTAAGTCCACTTTGGTACTACAAGTAATATGCCATGAAATACATACGGAAGTGTATAGAATCACAACAAAAGACCATTTCTGCGTTCTACCCTCACTGGTTTTACTGCAGGACTCATCTAGTGACTCTACCTTTCTTCTGATTTCCAGTTGAATTTACTGGTGGCTAACATTGTTCTACAACTCGGATCATTTCTGACTTAATACTCAGATACCTATGTGTTTAGAGACGGCAATTACACAAACATTTACATCAAAAAAAGTGTTCTGTTACATGAGACCTATAAATTAAACAAATGCATCTTTGATTTCTGAGGAAGTTTTATAATTTACCTTTGCTTTCCACATCAACCAGAATTTGAAAATGTCCACATGCCGACCACACTGGATTGCTTTGTCTCCAGTGTCATAGGATACATCATACTGCTTGTCTTGCTGGAATAGATAGCCTGCACACATTTGATTGCAACCTTGAAGTATACCCTGTGATGAAAAACACATACTTCAATGACTTATACAGCATACGTGCATTTGAAACTGTACGCATCAGTAACGTATTTCAAATATATATAGAAGAATTGTTCTTTAATTCATCAGATTATAAAATAATGACCTTGGTTCGTAAGCCTGAGCCACAATAACTTCATACCCTAAAATTGTTCTCTCAGAAATCGCTAAATGCTCTTAAGGTTTTACACACCCACACCTGAAAAAACATTCTCAGATTAATTCAGATTCTTAATTTTTTTATGCTAACTTTGTCCACTTCACTTTGTAAGGCTATGTTTTTAAGACCTAAAAGTTTTGGTGTATTACACACTAGAATAAAACTGTGGTCTTTCAATGGAGCAGGTGGCTACAGCAAATGAAGAAACAAAAAAAGTAATTGAAGGTTTCAACTTTATCTATTATCTAGCTTTATAACACTTAACATTAGTCACAAATATAAGTACATATTACCTAAAACAGATGTTTTTTTGCTTACAAATATATGTGGTCCACAGACCAATAGAAACCTACAAATTACTGATAAACATCTCTAAAGGAAACACGGAATAGCAAAGTCCTGTCTGTTACACAGAATTCTTATGTGTGTGACATTTCCAAAATGGTTTGCATCTTCCTTAGGGTTTATTAGCATTTCTTTGAAGAAGCTCAAAGACACTGGAGTATATGATAAATACAAAACCACCTATCAAAGTTACCATATAGAGAATAAAAAAATTGCCAAAATCCTGCAATTGTTAGCAATTATTCCTTCCAAAAGAAGTTTTGAAATTAAATGGATTTTGCACTACCCTCTTAAAAAGTAGGGTGTGATATTTACATTTTTTTTAAACTGCTTAGTTATTAAATACAAGGCAGACCTTCTCCCGGACAAGAATGGCGGAACATTGTAACAACACTCCCATCATCTTGTGTGGATTCCAAGTGACTGAGTTGGCTCTGCAAAAAAATTACACATTCAGATATGTCTGGAAGACAGAAACTTAACCTGAAGAAGACACCTTTGTTTTCTGCTTTCAGCTGGAAACATGGTATTTTGACTATGATGCTTTCACTATGGAGATTATTACTGTTTCAGGTGTAATCTTTCACAGGAATTTTTCATGTGTTAACACTGCAGTGTCAGACTTCTGATTAGTTTATATTATTACTAGTACCAGCTAATTAGTATCAGACTATGTTGATTAGCTGATATAGTAACTTCATCCCCCAAAGACTCCACTTCTAGAAATAGCAGTAATAAAACTAACAAAATCAGCTTGACATGTTATATCAATTCAAGGTACTGACGTGGGGGTGTCAGAGAATTAAGAAATAATATGAATTCTGGGAGAATACGGTTCGTTAATAAACAGCCACTGGAAAAGCAGAAAGCAAAGGAAAAGACACTCCTTAGGCTTATCTGCTTTTCCAGTTAAAGCCACAAGAGACCTTTTCTGTACTAGCTTGTCAAGCCCACGGATGATTAAAAGGCCATAAAACTTTACATCACAATCCTACAATTCTGTATGTAAAGCTTAATTTTTTTATGCGAAGAACAGGTGAATGTACAAGATCACCTAATTTACTAGGCAAACAGATGAGATATTCTGTATTTTTAACATATTATCCCAGACAGTTTAATGATGATGCTGTAATAAACGTGCCAATGTTTCACATCCATTGACCTTTTCACTCTTAGTAATTAATTACTAAATATCCTCTTGCTTTACTGTGTGTTCCAGAGGAGGAAAATGTATAATTATATTTCACAGATCATGCAGGTGTTCTGAGAATGTGACTGAAAGAAAATTCAAAGATATTTCCTCTTCTTCCACACCCTACTTTCAGAGGACACAGATACAGCCATAGTTCCTCTGTTTTGAGCAGCACAATGACTCCTTCACCGTAGTCTGAGGACCACTAATTCTATAATGATTCCAGATAAATTCCAGCCTCTGTCTGCGCTAGGTTAGACCATAGCAGTCCTCAGACAAAAAAACAGCACAGCCTGTGCTGTACCTGTGGAACTCACCAGCCCTCTAAAACACCCTGCTTATGCAGTGCAAAGCAGCAGGTAAATAGCTCAGACTTGAGAGGCAATTATCTTTTAAAAAACATCACCAATAGTTCAGATGAAGTAGTAAAGAAACAGGAATTTATGTCACAGCTAACTTCTTTTTGAGAGCACTACATTTAGCCCATAACAATGACAATTTTAAGCACTTTCAGAAGGAGCACTAGGTTTATTTTGACACCGAGGTGTCGCAGCCAGCCAGGCAGTGCCATCGCTGTGCTGGGGCAGTGCCAGCGCTCACACTCATGCGTCACCAGGAAGTCCAAGTGTGACCCGAGTGTCAGCAATAGACCCAGCTGGGGCCCACAACACACAACTGCACAGGACATGTGGGTTCCCCCCTACATTCGAAAAAACATCCAGCTAACTAGAAAAGAAATAGTGTCACACTTCATGACCTGCTGCTTTCTCTATTTGCTTAAGTTTACAGTCTTAATTAGCACCTCTTGGTTGACCTCAGGTCAAAAGAGGCAAGCCAGGCTGCTGTCACCAAACCTGTGTAGTTTAAGGAAATTATTTTGCAATGCTGACCTCCTATTAGACATATTATCACCATGTGACTGACTTGCAGATTGGACTGGGCAGAGGTTGGTACGATTCTGCTACCTCAGATTCTGCCACATCACACACTGTGGTAGAAGGGTATGGGTGGTTTTCTCACCAGTCCTTCTGTACATTCCTCTTTATCTTATACTTATTCTTCACATACTGTGTGAAGCTGCCCACCCCTAGGAAACTTTATTTTCCCTAAGAAAAATCACTCCCCACTGTTCTCATTTTATACATGTACACAGTGCCTACTTTCAGTGCAGTTGGCTCAAGGAAGCAGTTTGGTTCTAATTTGAGAGTATATGTCTGGAGTTTGTTTCAGATCTTTTTTGCTTCCCTGGGGGCTGATATCTGCAGTGATGGGAAAGATCACATGTTTCTGGTTCTTCATTGTTTTTCTGATTTTTTATTCAGACAGGCAGCCTTTTACAACAGAGCATTTTCAGAGGAAATCTAGAAAAAACACACCCATGGGGTTATAAAAGCAGCATCTTCTACAGACTACAGACTTGTCTTTGTTGGATATGGGAACATTTGTGCTGAAGACTACACATGGGACTCCTGAATCTGAATGGGAAGGGCTGGGGGCACAGTCATGCTCTCACTTGGCTACCACTTCCAACATAAATGCTTCACCTTTTAAAATTTGATTCAGTTAATTGTTCAATAAAGGTTGTCTTTTGGTTTCAGTGGGTGTCTTGGTAACCCAAGTTATGTGCTTGGGGGTACGCATATACTTTTTTATGCTGACTGCACTGTAGCCTCTACAAGAGCTTCCTGCTTGTTTCATATGATCCCTCCATGACGTGAACTTGTAAGGCCCTTTACCCTGAGACATGCTGAGTATCTGTGACTCTTTCTGGCCTTCCTGTAAATTCCCTCTGTCTGGCACTGTAGAACCATACCAGCTCTTTGCTATAATAGCCTTTTCCAGTCTTACAGATACTCAAATTTGCCCTAAAAATTGCTGCTAATTCAATACCTACCATGTGTTCCTCTCTTTGTTGTATACAAAGATTCACACACACACACACACAAAAGTACATAAGTAATACAAAAGCAAGCATGTATATAGATAAACTTTCATTTATGTGAATACTCATTTTCAGGCAGAACATATGATCTTTATTTTCTGGAAATATCTGTGAACATCTTTTGGGAGAGAATTTCTACAAATTCCCACCATGTCATGGCTTCCTGTCACAAACATTCATGCTCAAACACATTCTCTGGATTCCTCATTTCACTGTTATTCTCAAATCCTACATTTCAGAGATTACACAGTTCATTTTTTCCTCAAATCCTTCTTTACCCATTCCCAGACTTACGATCCCTTCAAAGCTATGCATAGAACAACCTCCTTTCCCTTTTCCCAAGCAATATCCTTGTCCTCGTTCAAATCAGCTGAAAACTTACCTTTCACTCAGCTGTATGCCGTCGCATTCTGGTGTGGTATTGTTTCGGTCTTCCTAGGCTGAACCTTTCCTGCCTAGCTTGCTCTTGTTTAATTTAGTGTTTTAACTCCTTAACGCAGCAAATTTGTCTTTTCATGAGTTTGAGGAGTGTCATTTACCTTATGAAATCACTTGAATAACAATATTACAAATAAAAACTGTGCAGTACCTTTCTATTCCATTTAATTTATGACGATGCTTTCGGGACATTAGGAGTCCACCACCCCAGGCAGCCTGAAAGAGACAGAAAAGAGGGGAAGACCTGTTGTTTTGGAAAAGCCTAACGTATTTTAATTTACCCAGGATATAGTAATAAACATTGTAATTCAAGACAGAACGCATGTAAACAAGAATCCTCTTTTGCCTGAGTAATACCACTTCCTTTAGTTACTTACATCTACATGGAGCCAAAGGTTGTATTTTTCACATATATCTGCAATCTCCTGTATTGGATCAAAGGCTCCATATACTGTTGTGCCAGCAGTTGCATTTACAAAAAGAGGAACATATCCCTACAACAAAAATTAAGAATATTAAATACAATATCTACCTCTTTCAGAAAAAAATAATATGAAAATCATTTTTAAGATGTTGCTATGCCATTTTCCAGCCATGTAAGCAGCAGTAGAGACTAACAAACTGTATACATGGTAGGAACAAACTCTGGTTTTATTGTACTGTAACTTCACAAAATTTACTAGTCAGACCGTAAAGAATATTATTCTGTCTAGTCTCTTTCAGTGAGGAGATTCAAATGTTCTGGTAGAAGACCAACAATAGTAAGGTAAAGTGAAGACTTCTACAACAGCCTAAAGGAAAACTACTTAAACATGATTTGAAAGTTGTGATTCGAAGGCTTAAAGTTGTTCCTTTCGTCTTTATCTACTAATAAGCAGAACAAAGTAATCCAAAACAAAAGCAATAAACGTGGGACTCTAGGATCAAAATGAGACAATTTTGAATTAGATTAAACAAATGCGAATTGAAGTTTCATAAAGTGCCCAAATGTAATGAAGTTAAAAAAATATAATAATCTTGAGTGTTCTAACTTAGGCAGTTTTATACAAAATTCATGGGTTTATCATTGCATTGATTCAAGATATACTGACGAATGCCTGAAAAAAACCCTTACTGGGTATATATACTATCCCTGCAGCCTTGAAGTCTATGGGAATTTTTAAGATTAAACTTCCACAGAATTTTGATGTGTTTGGCTCAGCTTTATAGTTCAGATAAAAGTACTTTTAGTCTTATGTTTTTGTACTGTGTTCCATATATTCCTGAGCTATTTTAAAATTCATAAAATACAGATATGGTTCAAGAGTTAAAAATATTTGGTTTTAAACAGTAAATGGAAAATTTAACAAGATACATAAATAATCCCCTAAACAATAAACAAATGTATAATTATGCAGCTGAAAATATTATTATAGTATTTATAACTTTATAATGTTTTCCGTTAATGTTAACCCTCAACCTTCAAGAGAAGAGGTAATTTTACTAAGCACTGATTTTTATAAACACAAACCTTTTGTTTTGCTTCCAAAATTTTTGCCTCCAAATCAGCTGGTATTATTTTGCCTCTGTAATTATTATAGAAACAGAAAGACAAAGAAAATTAAAGAGTGTATATGGAAATACTAGCTACAGTTGAAACTATTCAATAGTTTTTCCCTCAACATGTCATTAGCAACTTGACACACTGTACTGCAACAGCCCTTAAGCACAATACAACAACTTTAACAGATGACCACATTTAATATATCAAAAACTTAGCATCCACCCTACCTTTCATTGCATTTTATCAAAATCACATTGTCTGTTCCAAATCCAAGTGCAGCTCCAGCTTTCTTTATTGAGTAGTGACTCTACAGAAAAACATATGTACATTTAATGGAGTGGTTGTTTAATGATGAAACACCTTCACAGTATACAACAATAAATTAAGAATTAGCAGCACATTAAGCTCACATGTTCCGAGGTAAAGAGAACCAGTTTAGGGACTGCAGCCATGCCTTTGGTTTTGACTTCAGGGAAATACTTGTAGCGTGCAGCCATTATACTATACATGTTGGAGATAGCTCCTCCTGTGAATGAATAAATGAATGAATAATAAAACAAAGATAATGAGGAAAAATGCATATTAGGCCAAAAACATACAAGTCTCATTTGCATTATGCATAGAGAGTGGCAGTGAACTATGAAAAGAAAATAAATCTCTGGAATGTACAGTCATCTGTCTAAACAGCATAGGGACAGACTTCCTAGAACATCATACTAATAGATAGAATTTCCTATCCATCATCCCTTTCAATTGCTAACACTTTGTAACACATTCCTGAAAAAGTTCAGCTTTCAAGCTTTCATTGTGCTGCTTTTGCATTAGAACTTCTTGTCAGGAAGAATAACAGGAACTTATCAAACTGTCTGAAGCTGAAGAATTGCCGGGTGCTGGATGGATTTTCCCCACTTCTTTGTAGATGTAGTAGTAGATGCCTAAAAGGCAGATGAAATACTTATTCTAAGCTTCCTTATAGTCATTTGGGGGAAAGAGGTACTTTGCAGGCTTCTATGGTGTAGACCTCTGGATTTAGTTATTCAAATCTCATCTACAAAGTCTAGGATAACTAATATTTCTCCATCAACCAAAACATTGAGAAAGATGCATATCTATGATTTCTTTTAGCAGCTGGGACTGGCGACCAAGCAAGTGTGCGTTCCTGAATTTTATGCAGGCTGTTTCAAAAGGGGATGGAGTTGTCCTTCATCCTCTGAAACAATATAGTGCCTCCTCAACCCCAAACCCAGAAAACTGGAGTTTTGCTGGATGCCCATGTTGTCCACACACAGGCTTAGGAATTCCATATGGTTTACCAGCCTTTTCTGCCACTGCAGGCTACCCTTGTACGACCTTCATGGGAATACGCTTTGTCTTGGTCTTTAGAATCATACTTATGAAACTAGTCAGATTGTGTCCCAGAGAATATGTCCTAGAGGGCGACAAGCAGTCACAGTCGTCTTCTGACTGTGAACACAAGTCCTCAATGACAATGAAAGAATTCAGTATATGATTCCCAAGAACTGTTGGTCAATGGGAGTTGTAGTTGCTCAGAACCTCCATAAATGAAGTCTAAAAAAGTGTGCCTAGCAACACAGCAGACCTTGCAGCCAAGTCTCAAATCGTTGGTCAGCCATGGCCTGTAGCCATACTCAAATAGATTTTGTTTCCCCAAGTTTTTTTTTGTGGGATGCTTGAACAAAACTTGCTCTTCAAGTGGAAAATTCCTACTTCTAAATACCTGATGCATTATTTTGTGTTGCAGATATTGTGGGCATTCAGACACAGTTTGTGTTTGTTTTAGCTTTTGAAGTTTTAGTCAAACCACCAAAACAGATAGGAAAAACTTACCAGGTGAGAATATTCCATCACCATCTTTATTTGACCATCCAATAATCTCTCTCATCTTTCGAAGTGTTATCTGTTCCATGAGGACAAAAACAGGGGCAATTTCATAGGTAAACCTGCGTGGATAATGCAAACAGAACCAAACAAAAAATATTAAACAGACATTCTTAAAACCTACAATAAATTCCCAGTCTATGATCCTTTGTGAAAATGCTTAAGATTCCTAGAAATTTTCCTATAAAGTGAAGTTCTGATGTTGTAACCTTTACCCAAGCAAAAATCCTCAGGAAGATATAACTGGAAATTTTGTTTAATAAAAAAATGCAGTATTAGCTCTTCTACAAGTTCCTATGTAATCGCATCAGACCTAGTGGTCATCTCCATAGTGCTGCTGCCTACTGCATGAGATTGTATGATAAAACCTTTGTTACCTTAAGTACTAGTTTCACACTTGTGGAATAACACAGTGCCAAATCCTTATGCAAACAAGGAACTTCATTGAGCTAAATGCAACCATAATTAGAAGTATTGAGCTAGGGCTTCAAAGTCTAAATACAATTAATTATGTGGATTTATTCTGTTGATGATCTCCAAGGACAACTTATTTCTACAATACCATGCGATCAATAACTGTCAAGAGTAATTATAAATGATGATTTTCTAATTACCAATTACAGAAAACAAATCAGCAGTCAACTATTTTATCCTCTTAATGAGAGCAAAAAACACTACATAGTCTAGAATGCCCTGATGTCATAGGCAGATATGTAGATGGAAAGTGACAGCCATACAACCATTTCTGGTGATCAAGGTACGTGGATAAATTGCAACTGCTGTAAGCAAACTGCTTGCTGTAAATGCCAAAAAAAAAAGGAAGCAGAAGGAAACTAAACTCAACATGTGGTTTCCAAGGGAATCTACAAGAAGATGACACCCTAACTGATGTCCTCTACTTCAATTATATTGCCAAAAGATGTGTGTTGTCTCTCAAACACCAAAATGACGTTCTGAGAAAAGGTGCAACAAACTTTAAAGAGACATGTGGCACAAAGAGGCACATGTGGAATGTATCTGAAAAGCTTGTCCTTTATTTACAACTACACTGATTATCATAGAATCATAGAACAACCAGGTTGGAATAGACCCATCGGAGTAAGAGTAAGAAACATCACCACTGTTTTTAAAATATCCCTTTAAGATTAAATAGCATTTGTAATATGTTTAATTGTTGAAATTGATATTTTCAGAAGCCAAAACATGACTTATTTTGCTTTTATTATCATTGGAACTGTCAGAGACAGACTTGATCTGAAGTTGGGTGCTGACAATGTTTATAGAGTTGGTGTCTGCTAAAAGTGTGTGTGTGTGTGTGTGCACGCGTGCACACGCGCCCATCTTGTTTTTAAGCTCTGCAAGTCTACAACATATTCCAGTCTTCATTTAGGCCAAACGACCAACTAAATTCAACAGGAACGCAGCAGTTACCACCTTTGCAGGTATTTCTATGAATTAAATAGAACAGTTATAAGTCTTAGCTCTTCACCAACAGAATAAATGAGAAGTTGCTTTGGTAGTGGCCAGTTCTGCCACTACCTTCTGTTCTCACCTTAAAGCCAAGTTATTTTATCAGGTTGAATAATTCTAACTACTCATTCTCCTATTTGTCAGTATGTAAAAAGCATTCCGAGAATAAACATTAAGCATTCCAAGTTTTTTTTCTGTTACATTTTCATAAGCATAAATGCATAATACTGCAAATACCAATAAGTCTTTTGTCTCAGCTAATACCTGGTGTAAAGAGACTTTCCAGATAGGATTGATTTCAGATGGCTGCTGAATGGTAAATGAATGCCCTGTACTACAGATCCCTAGAGCTGGCTGAGTAACAGTAACTTCTGAAATTTCCACCCTGAAGGTCTCATGATCAGTGATTAAGCTAGGAATAGCACATTGATACGTTACTTACAAGTCAATGTGGAAAGCTTATCCTGTTTATCACCTTCACAGTGACATTTCAGTAATATTTAAATTTTTAAGAGAGTACATATGTTTTGATTAATCAAAACTCATTTGTGAAAGAAAACGTTTGGTTAATTGTTCATAAATATTTTAGGTATTGTTCATAGGTAGAAAAGGAAAAATGACAATTGGAAAACATTCCTTGTTACTGTTGCTTGTGTGTTATGTGTTTGTGTAGCTGAAATACGTTCGAATAGGTTCTAGGTAAAGGTCAGAATCTGCTCTTCTATGCTGAACGCTGCTGAAAACAAACAGTATGTTCCCCACAGCTCCAATGGATGATTTGACTATTTTTGATAACCTCTGTCGGTTCTTCGAATTTTACAAACATCTTGCTTTAACCTTACTTACAATTGCATATCAAAGCATATCATGTTAACCCTGGTTTGCTGAAATAAGAAAACATTTTGCAAATAGATACCAAATTTTCATGCTTATAGAGAAGCATTTTTGAGATATGCTATTGTTTAAAGTATAAATGGATTAGAAACTAGCTGTACAGAATGAGATAATTAGGTAACTTTTAAAAAAAAAAAGGCAAAAGCAACCACATTTTATAAAAGTCACTCTTTCAGAACTAAATAAGTGCTATGTTCATAATAACAATGGCAATATTTCATAACACTGTTGCAATCTGACACAGATGAATTCTGTTATGTCCTATCAGATTTGTGTGATTTTACTGATTACAAAAGTATAACTAAACTAGGATAACTAAGTTAGTAAAAGAGGTAAAAAGCAAAACTCGGTAGTATATTTTTGTCACGGAAGAATAATACTTAAGTAAAGTTTACTTTTAGAAATGTAATCACAGTTCACTTTTAATTGTGGTGTAGAAAGAAAAAAGCACCCTTTGAGGCACTATGCGGTACCTGTGTTACAACTGAAATATAGGTTGCTGGGTTTTCTTCTCAATCAGTTTAAATCTAAACATCTTATACCAGTGTTTAGCAAACACAGAACTAATTGAGAAGACAATTATTACAAAGAGCAAGCTGGTTTTGGCTGGAACATATTATGTATCTTTCTTTATTACTAAGGTCAAAAAAACCAGGCACAGCTCATAATCTGCATAGAGCTGCTCATAATCAGCTGTACTTAATGAACCATTTACTCATGGATAGGCCACTGAAAACACGCTTCATTTTCCAATCTGCAGATACATTTCCTGTGTTCTGCCAATTAGCAACAGACTACCCAAAACAGAGGTAGCTTAAGAGTTAAAACACTACATACAGGACTAAAACAGAAGGTAGTCTATTACACGCCAAGTATTTGGACTCCCATCGCATTTTTGAGTGTATGCATATCAATATATAAATAAAAAACACAGAGGGGGTTGTTTTTTGTATTTTTTCCATAGGCTACACTCTTCATTGCAGAAATTCAACATCATAGAATCATAGAACAACCAGGTTGGAAGGGAGCCATCAGATCAGCTAGTCCAACCATTCCTATCAAACGCTAAACCAAGTCCCTCAAGACCTCAACCACCTGTGCCTTAAACACCTCCAGGGAAGGTGACTCAACCACCTCCCTGGGCAGCCTATTCCAGTGCCCAATGACCCTCTGTGTGAAGAACTTCCTCCTAATCTCCAGCCTAAATCTCCCCTGGTGTAGCTTGACGCCATACATTTACATCTAGATTTCATTAACTTCGAGGACCTAAGAAATTAGGACAAATTTCCTCATTGGCATGTTCTAGATGTAAAATTTTACTTTTTCTATGCTTTAATAAATCTTAGATCAAGTAATTCCTTCAATATCATCAAACTACTTTTCAACATTACATTTTTAAGCCACCCAGAAGCCATCTCTTTACCAGCACATGAACAGGAGAAGATGTTGCCCCAACCCTGGTACCTCTGAAGTCAAAAGGAGAAAATAGAATGACGTTTTAGATATTTATATTCTGGTGTTAATAGCTGCAGAATTACTCAGTCTGGAGAAAAAGCTTAAAAAATAGGGAAAGGGATAAAAAAAAGACCAGCCTAAGAGAAGAAAAAATAATTTCATGTTATTATATTAGAATCAGCATGTTTTACTCACCATGTGCTCTGTGATATTTGCATTTATATTGATTGGAAATGTAAAATTGTAAAATATTTTTTGCACTATGCTACTGCCGTACTAAGAAAAATATGAGGAGCTTTTATTGAAGACGCAGCAATTGCCACTTTAAGAAGAAAAGGATCCCCTGCGAGCACTTGCCCCAGAGGCTGAGGGCAAAACGCTGCTTACATGTTTGTATTAGCAGTCGATGTCAGCCACTCCCCAGCCAAGCCGATGATGTCCAGTCCCGTGGAGAGCTGGTTGAAAAAGCGAGGGTGACCTGGAAAGAGAATTGAGAGCAGCTCAGATCGACTCCACCACCAGGATGAGTGGACATCCCCACCGGGTTTCAATTTTAACACCAGCCCCACCCCCCCCCATTTTTGCACCGTGACACACTCGACTCACGTTTTCAACACCAGTCGTGCTTATGGGGGGTTGGGGGTGAGGGGGTGGTTAGGCAACGCTCGTGGCTGTCTTATTGCAATCTGGAAAACACGCCTTGGAGAGAGCTCCTGGATGCAACCATTAGCGTTTAAATTAAAAAAAAAAAAAAAAAAAAAAAAAAAAAGAGAGAGAGAGAGAGAGGCCACCAGAGCCTGTAAAACACCCCCATAACCTCTCCAGAGCTCTCCCAGCCCGACCTCTGCAGTGCTGGGAGCTCGGTGAGGGTTGCTGGCAGGAACAACCTGCAGGTGCCGAGTCCATTTGCATTTGAATGAAGAAAGCGAGGGGGCTCAGCCGCTTGCAGGGAGGCTGCGGGAGGGACCCCGTGGCCAAGGTTTTTCCCCACACACGGTGCAAAACACCAGGATTCTCCTCATAAACAAAGGCTGTGGTACCAAACCGATGTCAACCATATTGCTGCATTCCAGCCAAAAGCTGCTTTAATAACTGTTGTGAGCCCTGAGCCCGGCTGTCCAGGGTCCGCTTTTCCAGCGCGAAGAGATGGAAATTCCTAGCAAACGATGACGCTCTGGGGGAGGGTGGGAAGGCGTCACGATTTAGCTCTTCTCTCCGCCGTCTTGGGAAAGGACACGAGGGCAAGCCCCTGGGGACAGCCCAGCCTGAGGGGACCCTGTCACGTCGCATCTGGCTCCGCGCCGGCAACATCAGCATCTTTTGACCTGAAGAAATAAATGCGATTCTGCTCCGAGCGGCGTCGGTCGGGGACCTTTCGGAGCCTGCCGGGGCTGCCACGTCTCGGCACGTCCTGAAGAGGAGGCAGCCCCGGGGATGGGGCGCGGGGAGGAAAACACGGAGGAAAACATGCCAAGCGGCTCGGGGCTGGAGCTCAGAAACGCCACCACGACTTAGCCATTTGCTTTGCAACGCGGCTCTTCTCTCTTTGGCCGTGACACAGCTCGGGAAGTTGTTTCAAGAGGCATTACGCTGCCTCCCAGAGCTGTCAACGAGCCTGCGGGCTCCCGAGGCTGGGTCAGAGGGAGAGTCGTCGGGAGAGAGTAGCGATTCCTTGGGGACCGGCAAGTCAGGGGCGTCCTGGGTCGTCGCGGGGCTCGAGCAGCTCCTGCTTAGAGCTGCACTGGGAACCGCTTTGAGGAGAGCTCGAGTCTGATGGGACACCTGCCTCTCAGCTCCCGGGAGGTATCCTGCCGGTCCCGAAAAAGCCCAATGGGGCGGTGGGGATGAGAAAGAGCTCGCTTGACATCCCGGTGCCATCAACCGGGGACCGGAGCTTTGCTGTTCCACAGCCCCACGGGGTTGGGAGCGAAATACCCTCCCTTCGATGAAGTGCACAAAAAAAATTCCCAGTGTGCCCCTTACGCTTCTGAACAAATCAAACCACCGCGTCAACGGGAGAAGACGGGAAGGCAGCCGTCGCGTTTGTCGTCAAGATTTTGTTCCTCGAGGGCACCGGCTGAGTCTTCGCAGCTGCCTAACTACACAGAGAAGAAAGCAGAGAGCCCCGTCCTTCGGGAGGCACCGCTCGCTGCTGCCTCGCCGAGCCCTGAACCGCTGGAGAAAGACAGGGGAGGGGAGATAGGGACCTCGCTCCGTTATCGCTCCGGTTCCTGACCTGCTTGGCTACCTACAGCCGTCGGGACTGATGCCAGCCCAGATTTCTGACGGTGCAGATGTCAAACGTCTCGGGACAGACAGCCTGGGAGAGCTCTTGGCTCTAGAGCTCGGCTGCATCTCCCTCGGCTACAATCTCCACCTATTTAGGTGATTGTAAACGGGTATTTCTATCTGATTCAGAAGGACCTGGGCGGGCGGGGCTCCCGGGTAATGAGCTGAAATCCACAGGGTTCCTTTATTGACGATTCCTAGGATTCCAGCCTCTCTTTCATTAAGCGTCTGGCGAACATAAAGAAGAGAAACTGCGAATTCGGCGCCGTTTATGCCCTCATTTACCTAATGATATCGCTCCCCGGAGATGCAGACGGCTCGCATTTCATCAAGTGAAAGAGATTACGTCTTAAAAACTTGTTTCTGGGCACCGCGAACAGCAGCTAGACCTGCCCGACGGGGACACGTGGACCATCAACAGCTCCAGGGGTGTTTGCGGGCGGTGGAAATGTCTCTGCTCAGCAGCTTCAGCTGCTGAGCAGAGACATTTCCACCGCCCGCAAACACCCCTGGAGCTGAGCCTCGTGGAGACGAGGGCGTGGAGAGGGTGCGAGTTTAATCTCCGTGGGCTCCATCCCCGTCCCTTCACCATGAGTCAGTGAAAAGCCCCAGGAGGTCACACAGTGAACCTACCTGTCCTGACTCCGTATTTCAGCGTGTCCCGGCAGTCCACCAGGATCTGCTCCAGGGACTCGGGGTTGTCCGAGAGCTCCAGGTTGAAGCCCTCCATGCCCTCCAGGAGCTGGTGCGGGTGGTGGAAGTCCAGCACTTTGGTGGATCTGTCGAACGTCTTCTTCACGTAGTTGAGGAGGATGTCCACCACCTCCAGCAGGAACTGCATGGTCTGTTCCTCGCCATTCTTGGCCGGCAGCAGATCTAGGGGGGATGCGGAGATCACAGAATCACAGAACAACCAGGTTGGAAGGGACCCATCGGATCTTCTAGTCCAACCATTCCTATCTAACACTAAACCGAGTCCCTCAAGACCTCATCCACTCGTGCCTTAAACACCTCCAGGGAAGGTGACTCAACCACCTCCCTGGGCAGCCTATTCCAATGCCCAATGACCCTTTCTGTGAAAAACCTCCTCCTAATCTCCAGCCTAAATCTCCCCTGGCGGAGCTTGAGGCCATTCCCTCTCGTCCTGTTCCCTGTCACTTGGGAGAAGAGCCCAGCTCCCTCCTCTCTACAACCTCCTTTCAGGTAGTTGTAGAGAGTAATGAGGTCTCCTCTCAGCCTCCTCTTCTCCAGGCTAAACAACCCCAGACTCGGCGGCTTTTGCAGGATCTGGAAGCCACGACTTCTCTGCCACCTCCCTCGCTCCCTCGCTCCCTCCGGACCCCCAACCCCTCTCGCCTACGGGAGCAGTGGGGTCACCTCCCGAGGCCGAGAGCTCCCCGACCCCTCCAAGGGACCCCGTGCCCGTCCCAGACCCCCTCGTCCGTGGCCCCGTGGCGGCAACAACATACGATTTCGTTGCTACTTTGCCGGGGAGGTAAAAAAAATTATAAAAATGCCTCTCCTCCAGAGGCTGGCTCCGGAGTGACCCGGAGGGATGGCTGGATCCCGGCTGCACGGGATCAACCCAAAGCGAGCAGCACTGCGCTCAGGGGAACTTGGCCACACGGCCAGTGCGACACTCGGCAAACGCACCCACGGAGAAAGGTTTCTGTCAAAACCAACTGAGCAAAAGCACATCTGAAGGCAGCCGCACCTCCTCGGGAGGCGAGGGCAGGCGGGTCGGGAACGTGCCCGAACCGGAGCGAGCAGGAGCTGTATAAAGAGCGTTTACCTCTGGCATAGAGATTGGAGAAATCTGTCTCGGTGCGTCGGAACCTGGATTCCTTCTCGCTGTTCTCGCACGCCAGGAGGGTCTTGGAGGACTGTCTTTCCTTCAGGGAGCTGACCATCCGGCCTTTGTCCTCCAGGCTGTTGGTCCTCTGCAGGAACCCTACATCGTTATTGCAAGGCGCACAGGTCAGAGTTTTCTCGCTTCCCAACATGTTTAGAAATAGGTAAAGCGGCTCTCTAGACAACAGTTCAAAGCGGTGTCGGCTCTGGATCTGACTAATGAGGCCGGGAATAAGAGTATTTATGGGGATTATTTGCCTCCGGGAGAGAGAGCTCAAAATGCCATCGACTGCAAAAACCCAGCCATGCAAAAAACAAATTCTCGTCACTTAGTGCAGTGGTAAATTCTTATTAAGTCGATCAGACAGATTCCACTTCAGTAATCAGCCGCTGGAAGAGAGTTCAGGATGAGTCAATGCTATTTCAGCCTGCAGGCGAAGTTTATGGACCTAGCAGACAGGGGCAATGATGTATGATTAAAATCGGGGCCACTTTCAGCTCTCCTCGTGGTGCTCTCACGCACAAAGGCATGAGAACGAGCAGACATCCCGGAGCAGCCGTCCTGAGCGCACCAGACCTTCTAAGGACACCGGCGGCGCCCATCAACCCACCCTCCTCTTATCGGTACCTACCGGCACGTGGCCGGGAGACGAGGATTTTCCACCTGAAAAGATGCTCCGATCCTAAAGTTAATTACCTCGGACCGTCGAGGAGCTCCTGCTCCCACCAGAGACGAGGCCCTGGCGCCCAGGACCTGACCCCAGCTGCCCTTGTTACCCGAGGACGGCGACAAGGGATCCCTTGAAGGGACCCCAAGAATCACGCCCGTGGCGAGTGCCAAGAGACGTCATCTTGAACCAGGCAGGGAGAACAGTTGATTTTCGGGATCTGATCCACTAAATCCACGCCCGAGAGAAGACGCGTAGCGTTGGGCTTTTTGTTACTAAGGAGGGTGAGGGATTCTGACCTCCCAAGCTGCAGCGAACGTGCCCGTATGAAAAATCCCCCCGTAACGATTCAAAGCGAAGCCTGGCGCTGGCCGCCACCTGGGAGGAATTACAGGGAGGGAAACCAGAGCCGTAACTTCACTCACTCAAGTACCCCGACGCCCTCCGCTTTCCAGCCGTGCAGCTCCGCTCTCCGGAGCCCCGACGGCATCGCCGGCCTGCGGCCTCCGGGGCCGCCTCTCCGTGCGGAGAGAAGGGAACGGCGGCGGAAACGGCTCCCGGCTCCATACCGGAGCCTCACGCCCTGCTGCCGGCCCCACCGGCCCGTAGGCTACCGAAAATATAGCCCCGAGCCGGCAGCCCCCAGCATCAGCCGGGCTTCCAAACGAGCCTCCGAGAGGGTTGTTGTCTGGCCCATCCTGGCAGGGAATACCTTTTGCCTTTTAATACTGATCTACCCGTTACTTTCTGTGCTGCTTTTAGCAATGAGTTATACAAGAGGAACCCACAACTATTTAAAGGAATTTCTCTTCTTGCATATGTTTGAGAGCAGCCGTCCAGGATGGATGAAGTTTTAATTTTTATTTTCTTCTTTTTTTTTTTTTAAAAAAAAGCTTTGTTAGTATTGCCTTTACCGGCGCTGGCGGCGACCCCCGCTGCCGCCCGCCTGCTCGGGGTTGGAGCAGCTGATCCCGAACCGGGTCCCGTCTAGACTAAATTTCGGAGCAATCCTCTTTCTGCAGGTCCTGTGGCTTCGTCTTGCTTTATTTTCGCTACGTCTTTCTTCCAGGCTCTCGGTAGCGACGCTGAGCGGGAAGAGCCGCCTCGATATGGTTGGACTAGAAGATCCGACGGGTCCCTTCCAACCTGCTTGTTCTATGATTCTATGATTGGAGAGCAGCCGCGCTCTGCTGGGCGAGCGGCCGCAGCCCTCGGGGCTCCTCTGGGAGACGAGGGGGCAGAGCTCCAGGGGAAGGGTTGCTGCCGCCTCCGGTTCGGTTCGGCTCGTCTCGGGCTCCGAGGGCCCCGCGGAGGCTCCCGGCCCTTCGACGGCTCCTGGAGGCGGCGAGGAACGGACACCTCAACGTTCAACGGCGGAATTCCAGGGGCCGGGAGAGCCCCGCGGGACAGAGGCGGCTCCGTGGGGCTGCCGGGCGCTCCCGCTCTTCCCGGAGGGTGGGAGGCGCTCCCCGCAGCCACCTCGGGTCCCGGGGAGCCCCGAGGGCTCCTTCCACGCCCCGCAGGAGGCTCGGGGCTGTAGCCAACCTTCCCTCTGCGCCGCGAGCCGAGAGTAAGGTTGGTCGTAGAGGCTAACCGGCGAGTCGCGGCCGATCAAACGGCATCCGCGTTGCTCCCCCCACAGCCCCTGCCTCCCGCAGGTGCTCTGCCGACAGGTACCGTCGTCCACGCCCTTCTTAAAGAGGCCGAGCCGTCAAAAGCCGAGGGAGACCGAGCCGGCGAGGGAGTCTCTCGGTCCCCGGAGTGAGCACAGCTCCGGAGCGATTTCACAGCAGGGGCTCCCTCGGGGCAGGTGTGGGACCTCCGCGGGATGCTCAGCTGTCGGGGGCCGAGCGGCCGCAGGCGCACTTGAGCAGTTCTGCTACGTCGAGTATTCCCACCGATGCCAAGCAAGCGGCAGCAGGGTCGGTCCCGGCAGCGGTAACGATTGCCGAGGTGGCAGGGGAAGGTGCAGCGTGAAACTCCAGACACAGGGAGAAATCTGCCCCCAGCTTGCCCGCGAGGAGGCGACAGCGGCAGGGCTCCTCTTCAGGAGGCAATTTTCAACCAAAAAGGGAAAGGAGCTAATCCTTAAATCGGTCAATTGTTTCCGAAGAAACCACACGCATCTTGGAGAGGTAATTACCGAAAACGTCAAACACATGGTATACAATACGTGTGGAAGAACCGGCTCGTTGCTCAAGACCTGCCTTTTCTTGGAGCTCAACTCTTATTTAAAATTTGCATTCAAAGCAAAGCAAATTGATTTCTGTGTGATACACACAGGAAGAACAGTTCCGAGACACCTGGTTTCCTAGAGCTTTGTGGCTGCACAATGTTTAGGATCCAGAATGTTTAGGATCCAGAATGTTTAGGATCCAGAATGACACCTGGTGAAAAGGAAGGACGAAGGGATATCATCTATAATAGTCAAACCTCTGTTTAGTGTGTTCACTTAGGATTCTTGGCAACCTTAGCACGTCACCCTATATCTTTACCAAAGGCAACCTTCCCTCTGGCTCTGGGAAGGAGTTACATTCAACTGGGAGGGCTCGTACGGTGATTTGGAATGCTCTGACTCAATCCCGACCACTGAACAGTGGTCGGGATTGAGTCAGAGCGTTCCAAATCACCAGTGGTCGGGATTGAGTCAGAGCATTCCAAATCACCGCCACCAATCGCCAGAATACAACGGCCCTGCTTGCTTCGAATTCCCTTCCCAAAGCTTCGACCGCGCTCTCCTTTGCCTTTCTCGCATCCAAAATGGTGGGATGTGTCATTTCCAGTGTATTTCTTCTCACTGAGAGGAGCTGCCACGTCCCTCTGTAACCCCCGGTAGTCTAGCAACGCGGAGCGAGCCTAACGGTGCGTTGCTTGATCAGTTCTGCTCGCAGGGGCTAAATTAAAATAATGATGAAAAAAGCCATCTCTCCAGCCACCGAAGGGACTGGTAGGGGAACGGTCCATTAAACCCAGATCGGGAGCTATTTATAGAACTAAGCGACTACTCGTTAATGTCGCCCGCGGGTACCAATGAAACCTCTAATAGACACAGGGCTAAGCAGTTGCATCCCCATTCTTTTCCAGCCCAGACGTAACAAAACTTTAGGGAAGGCGCAAGTAGGGCAAGAGGTTTAAATATATCTTTGCATCGAAAAAAAAAAGGCCTGTTTTTCTCCCACGGAATCATTTCCCATCCTTCCCGAGGAGAGGTAGCTGGAGGGAATAGGGAATAATTTCTATTCATAAGAGGCTCGGGCTAAGCTGAACGATTGACCTCATCAGAAAAATGAAGCTTTGACTCTTCGTCTCCGAAAGCGAAGGCGCGACTGAGAAATCCGGAGAAGGTGGGGGGGGGGGTGGGGTGGGACGACAGCTAGTTATCTGCAAATGAATCTCTGGCCCTAACGCTGCGATCTGATTGTGCATTTTGTTTTCCCTGCCTGCGTTTCACGTGCCTGAGCTCTGACTGGCTGCCCAGCGCTATCTCACCGGCGCAGCGGAGCTGACGAATCGCTCTTTAATAAGGCTCTCGTTAATCTCTTTCCCCCCAGGAGATCGGTATTTTCTAGTCGGATAACGGCTGAAAAAATTTCGCACGGCCCAGCCGCCCCCTCGGGGCCGGTTCCCCGATTTACCCGCAGGGGGAGGGGGAGTCGAGGGCTGCGGGGAGGACTCACCGCAAATCTTCAGCCCGATCTTCCTGGTGCAGCCGTGAGCCACCCCGCACCACGAGTCGTAAGCTGGAAGAGAAAAGGAGGCAGAGGCAGAAGAGAAGGCTGCCCCCCACCCCCTCCCCGAGCGCCCCCCCCCCCCCCCCCCGACGTCTAATAATCGAACTGGCCGGGCTCCAAGGGAAGAGGCAGCTTAAAATAAAGCGGCGTGAAATGGGGTCACGTAGGAGCTCCGGAATTAATTGGGTGAAAAATAGGATTTGACCGAACTGCCGGCGGCCGCGCAGGAGCCCCCCACGGCCGTGTCCCCTCGCCCGAGGGGCGAAGGGTCGATCCCGACCCTTCGCCCCTCGGGCGAGGGGACACGGCCGTGGGGGGCTCCTGCTCGGCCGCCCCGACGGGGGGGACGGGCTCCTGCCCAGCGCCCGCGATCCCGGGGCTGAGGTGAAGGGGCCAAGCTCCGAGGGGACAAGCCAGCGGGGGAGCTGTCGCTTGAGAGGAAGAAGCCAGCTCCCTCCACTCCACAACCTCCTTTCAGGTAGTCGGAGAGAGCACTTCAAGCCGAACCCATCGCCCTCGCCTGGAACGAGACCCGGGGCTGCCGTTCGCCCCCCTCCCCCGTTCCTTCCAGTGGCAGAATAACGACAATAATGACCTCGCTGCTCGTGCCTCGTCGCCCTTTCAGGGTAAAAGCTATTCCCAGCCTTGCTGTGCCTGACAACCCTTCATTTCTTATTGTTGCCCGCTCTTTGTCTCTGATGCTTTATAGCATCGAGTCTCTTTCTTATTTATTTTCGGTGGGCGACGGCTCTGAATTGCCTGGCAGGGCCATAAACCGCTTCTCCATCCACCTGCAGCAGCCTCTGCTTCCCACTCGCACCTCAATAACTCAAGGAGAATTCAGAGCAATTAGGAAGACGAGGCTTTGAAAAGCTACAATTAGCATCCAAATTTCGCTTGATTACAGGCTTCAGCGCGGGCTGAAAGGAAGCTGCAGAATTAGCATTTATAAAATGTGAAGGGGGGGGGCTTGCTTTAAGCCACTGGTGTAACTTCGCCCTTTAACCGATTCGTTTTCCACGCGCCTCGCGACATCCCGATTTTTTTGGCCATCCAGGCGTTCAGTTCATTGTCTAAATCCCCCCAGCGTGGCAGGTCTGGCCGCGGAGGTGGCTTTTAGCTCCCAGCATCTCGGCCGCCAACGAACCAACCTCTCCCTCTCCCACCGCCACGATGGTTTCTTTGTGTGGAGCACTTTCCGCACCTGGCTTAACGGCGCGGAACGCGGCTTCGCGGATTTATCGTAGAATCACAGAATCACCAGGTTGGAAGAGACCCACCGGATCATCGAGTCCAACCATTCCTATCAAACACCAAACCATGTCCCTCAGCGCCTCGTCCACCCGCACCTTAAACACCTCCAGGGAAGGTGAATCAACCACCTCCCTGGGCAGCCTGTGCCAGTGCCCAATGACCCTTTCTGTGAATTTTTTTTCTTCCTAATGTTCAGCCTAAACCTCCCCTGGTTTCGTTTCCAAGTCGCCTTTTCCAAGCCCAGGTGGCGAAAGCCTCCAAAATACTTCAAACGAGGAAAATATTCAAACCTACTTGTGGGTCGGAAATTAGTTGGGGCGGGGTCCGGAGCGTCGTTGGAGGACGAGGGAGCGGAGGAAGCCATCCCTTCAGAGCAGCCCCGGTCCCCGGCTCCGATATTCCTCCAGGAAGGGAATTTGCTGGAAAGGAGAAAAGGCGGTTTTAGCCACGACGGGTTTAGCGGAGCGTGAAGTCCGCGGCGGTGGCGGCGCCGAGCGGGGCGGTCAGGGCGCTCCAGCAGACCGGGACCGGGACCGGGACGGGCTCCAGCGCCGCCCCGAGCTCTCCGGAGCCGGCGCGATGGCAGGAGGCGGCGTGTCTGTCTGGAAGGTGCTGGACCGGCCCTGTCTCCTCGCCAGGCGTTCAGCTCCTTCCTGGCAGACACGGAGCACCCGTAACCGGTAACCGGTGATGGAGAATCGCCGGCTCGCTGCCCCGCTCGGCTCTTTGTCCCCACGGCTACCCGCGATTTATTTCGTTCCCCTTGTAGAGGAAATGAAGGTCGCGGCAACGAGCGAAGGCTTTCTTTGTTAGCAGCTTTTTTCAAGTCGGTGGCTAAGCGATTCATTCCCGCTGCCGGGAGGATTTACACCCGCGCGTAAACGACGCGGATCAACGAATTCAACGCAAAGCAGGTTTTTCCTCTATTTTTTTCCCCTCTTTCTAAAAAGGAAAAAGATAACAACCACAAAACAGAAGAGATCCTCAAGACAATGCCTGGAAGTGAAGTAACAGGTTAACACAATGTCTAGGGCGCCGGCTGTCTCGAAATACCTGTTATCCCTTTCTAGGTGCGACAGCGATCGAACCCGACTTTAGGGAAAAGCAGAAAACCCCTCCAAAAAGCTCCAGATCTCGAAAGGGGTTCCCAAAGGGTCGAAAGACGAGGATGCTGCTTAGAGGAGACTTACCGAGGGGGCGAGCGGGCGGCTCTTACCGCCGGAGTCCAGGCGGGGCGACTCCAGCCGGGGAGCGACCTGCCGCTTATAAACTCCGCCAGGAACGACGTCGGAATACCAATCGCGCCGCGGAATTTAATGCGAGATGACCTTTTTTTTTTTTTTTTTTTTTTTTCTTTCCCACCCCCCCCCTTCCCCTCTTCGAGAAGTGCTCGGATTTGCTTTTTTTTTACCAGCGTGAATCGCCCGTTGATCCGCTTCGACGCAGGCGTGAGTCAGAGCGCTGCCGCCCCCCCCCCCCTCCTCCGCTCCGCTCCGCCGGGCACGGGAGGGGAGGGGGGCTCGGGGCTGCCCCCCCCAGGCCTCGCTACCGGGCGGCGGAGCCCGAATCCCGCTCCGCAAGCCGTGCGGGACGGGAGTGAGCCCGGCGGGGTCCGCGCGAAGTAGAGCGCGGAGAATCCGCCCCCTTGGCCGCGCCGGGGGTCGCCGTGCCCTCCGCCCCGCTCTCCGCCAGAGGGTGGCAGAGGCACGAGCACCGCCGCCTTTTTGTCTCCCCGGCCACAGGGGAACACCTGCATCTCTGGGACTTGCCCTTGGTGTTGCCGTTAGACTACGATTTCACGTTCTTTTTTCCCCTCTTTTTTTTGCTAAAAAGAGAAACGTCAAACCGACATTATTTATTCATTCATTTATTTATTTGGTGCCCCCGACAACCTCAGGACCGTGTTTCTCCATCCCACACCCCAAACACGCTCCACCACCACCTGGCTGCGGTGTTTACGTTTAAGCACGTCGCGGCAGCCACGCGGATGCCTCAACCAAACCCTTCTTACAAAGATGGCACGTAAGGGGCTGGAAGAAAATCTGCAACGAGACGGGAGGAGGGGAAGACAGCCCGATGGAGCCAGCGAATTTCATCCCGGGAGGGGCCTGCCGGGCAGCGCGATGAGCAGCAGGGACGTGTCCTTCTTGACGGACTCGAGGGAAGAACAAAAACTTACAGGCCCTTTTTGGACAGGAGACTGACCGATCGACAGCATTAACTAACTGACAGATAGCATTAACTGTCTTCATTGTCATTGAAGACAATGGTTTTCAGTGCCCGTGTGTTGTCTAGGGACAGGACATGGAGCAAAAACACCAACAGCAAAAAAAGCCATCTTTTAAGTATAGCTTTAAACGAATTAAAAGCCCTGGCTGACGTGACCTTTTGCCATCTAGTTCCAGCTATCGTTTTGAAGGTGGTTTCAACCAATTGGGCAAAATCTTTGCTCAGTGCAGAGCGTGAGAAATAATAATATAACTAGAGCTAATGACCTCCGTAGACGTAAACAGACATTCACAGGAAATCGTAGCAGGATCACAGCTCACAGAGCCAATGAATAATCACGCAAAGACCTCCTAAGCATCAGGGACCGCAGGGCGCGCACCTTCCTTCCCTTCTGGCCTTCCAGAAGCGTGTGTGTTTGAAGTGAACAGACACATTTTAACATTAAAATCTAGACCCTCGTAGAGGCCGAGGCCCGCCGAGGGGAAGGAGCCAGACAATGAGGAGCGGCCGGCTTCCCGCCTTACGCTCGAGTCGCTCCGTCCCTTCGGTGACCCGGCCGGAGGCGCCGCTCCGCTCAGCACCGCGGACAGCGACCACCCCGTTCAGCACCGCGGACAGCGCCCCACTGTCTGCAGGGCGGGCGGGGGAAGGTCGCAGCCGATCCCCGCGAAGCCGGAGCCGCCCCCGCCGCACGCCCCGCGGCCCCGCTAGGTGGCGCTGTGTCTCAAGCCCAGACCCTGAGCGCAGCCGGCGCGCGGGCAGCACCCCCAGGAGCGGCTGCGCCTGCTCCCAGCCCTGAGAGGGTCTCTCCTCGCCCTCCCCGCGCGCCGACCCGACCCAAGCCCGGACCGCTCCGGGGGCTCCGTTTGGTACTCGCCCCGCCAACCGAGAACTTTGAAAAGCCCTCGCCAGATGTGCGAGCCCAGGCGGGACAGCTCAGTGGTACTGGCTACAGTGAGAGTTCAAAGCCTTCCCCTCCAGCTGTGCCGCCTCTGGGCTTTCTGCTCAGCCCCCCTTGGTTCTTTTCTCTTTCCGTGTGCCAGTCTCTTCCCCGTGGCTATTGCTCGGGTGCACCACGAGCACAGGTTACAGAGAGCCCCAGAAGACTTGTTCTTTGCTTTGAACCCAGACCTTTATGGAGGACGTGAAACACACAGGGATGAAAGCTGACCTATGGTATCAGCAAAGCAGCAGGCTGCACATGTACAATTCCCTTAATTGGAGATTGTAACTTGGTTTGAACTCACTTTAAAAGCCGGGCTATCTTTTAAGTTCACCTTTACCCACTAACTGGACATGCTAAGATATAAATCTTGAGTATCCTGGGTGGGCCCAGGAATCATAGAATCATAGAACAACCAGGTTGGAAGGGAGCCATCAGATCAGCTAGTCCAACCATTCCTATCAAACACTAAACCGAGTCCCTCAAGACCTCATCCACCCGTGCCTTAAACACCTCCAGGGAAGGTGAATCAGCCACCTCCCTGGGCAGCCTATTCCAATGCCCAATGACCCTCTATGTGAAAACCTTCCTCCTAATCTCCACCCTAAACCTCCCCTGGCGGAGCTTGAAGCCATTCCCTCTTGTCTTGTCCCCTGTCACTTGGGAGAAGAGCCCAGCACCCTCCTCTCTACAACCTCCTTTCAGGTAGTTGCAGAGAGTAATGAGGTCTCCTCTCAGCCTCCTCTTCTCTAGGCTAAACAACCCCAGCTCTCTCAGCCGCTTTCAGGAATGAAAGTTATATCACAAATATCTTCAGCAACAAAGACCAGTCCATGATTATACAGTGTTTATAACTGTGAGCATGTAAAAGATGACTGGTGAGCAGAGGAAAACTTTGTATCGCAGTCTACAGGTTTGAAAAGTCATTGTACCGGGAGCTGCATGCGATATTGTAAGAGATAGGAGCACACTCTGCCCACAGGAGTGCATGATGTAACTACATGGCAATGGAAAAGCAAATAGGGGAAAGGCACCGTACCATAATGTTCCTTGTTTCTTCATATTCTGAAATACAGTAATGACATATGTGCATTAAACTGCAGGTAGGGAAGTAAACTGCCCTTCTGGTGATTATTATGATATTGTTTTTCCCTCCAGTAGTGTTTTCTCTATTGCCTCTTAATTTGTGTTTTGTTCAGATTGTGAATGTTTCGGCTGGTTGGGACCAGGCACACCCTTTCCTTTAGAATGCACACAACAGTACATACGCTGAGCATCTGTCATGATCCTGAAGCTGTGGGTTTGTATTTTTATCTTTGCAGACTATGATTATTTCTTTTTCAATCACAGTTATACTAATTTGTGATCCAGTACATTATCACAAAATATATGCATCAGGTATCCATTTCTTTTCCCACCATCTTTGGTACACAATTAAGTCTTATTTACCCATGCTTTTGACAGAATGGAATAATTTAAATGGCAAATTTCCTTAAATTTTGACAAAGGAAAATTGTACACCTGTCTAAAACTAAGTATTTCAGAACTAAATTCAGTGCTGAAATTACAGATATAAACAACTGTATATCTGTAACAAAAAAACCCCAAACCAGAACATGTCAAGAAAAAAGCCAAACAATTGTTCTAATTTTTTGTCCCTGTCCAGAATATTCTACAAATGGAAACTGGGTGAAGACTACAGAGTCATACTCCTATTCTACAGAAAACTTGCTGTTTTATGGCAATTAATAAAAATGTCTTGATGGTGAGCAATATGTTTGCTTTGGGTTTTATGATCAGTCAGTCACTGATCTATCCAGCTGTCCCATATTTAAGGATCAGGTCCATCACTTGAATTTCAAAGACGGCTCGAGATGAATCGCCAGCTAGCATATCTGGCACTGCTGTGATAAAGGGTGTTGAGAAAAGTCTAATCTGAAGCACATTGTTTTACATACTCAGTAGCTTCTTGTTTCAGGATGTCCCCTTCCTGATCCATGCTGGCATGTGTTGCTGTCCATTTTGATCTGCTTTATCTGAAAAACATCCCAAAGAACAACCCACATCCTGAAAGAACAACAGCAACAAATTCCAGTTTTCAATACCCCCTAGCAAAGAAGGAAATAAGCAAAGGATCCTCTTGCTTCCAAATCATAATAAAATACAATCCAACAGAAAATCTTATTTATCTATATGGATCAAACAAACTTATGTTGGGGACGTGACTGCAGCATGGAAGAATGATAACAAAAGCAATTGTATACCTGGTAAGTCTACTTTCTGCCATTTTTACAGCATTGCAACTGTTTACCTTGTGTTTGAACTAAAATTTTTCTTGCCTCCCCGATAACCCTGTAGAGCCAAGACAGCTAAATGCCTGGGTTTTCCTTTTGTGATGTGTTCTTATAATTGTTACACGTCTCACTGAATTTTATCTTTTTATCCCATAGGAGGGCATCAGTTTACAATGAGAAGAGTCAATAATTTCAGTAATGCTGCTGCAGGAGATAATGCAGTGTGACTCTCCAATCTCAGGATGGATTTGGAGAGCTGGACTCTGGGATTTTTCAACATATTATTTATTTAAATTAAGCATGTTTCATAAAGAATCCTCAGGAAACAAGAAACATGGGCTTTTCCACTGCATTTGAAAATGCTTCTCAAATCATCTCAGACATGGCCTTTCATAAATTTCAAAAGTTTTCAGGACCATTATGATTGTGAGCTTAAATAGGCTTTATTTTTTTTTTTTCTTCTTTTTCCCCCCCTCTTTTCTCTATGGTGTATAAGTCAGGTTTTGCCTTAATGCATTTGTCAGTTCTCTCTGAATCAGTACTAGTGAAAAAGTTGACCTTATGCAGCACTGTACTTGAACCCTTTCACCCTTCTGGTATCTTTTTAGATACAATATTATAGAAATCAAAATTAAAAAAATCTCCAAAAAGCGAAGTTTAATACATGTGATTGAGGTGACAGTGGTTTAAGCAGAAAACTAACACCTAAATTTTATAACAAAATGCAAATTTAGCACAGAAACACAATCAGGATTACTTGAACAGCTACAAAAAAGTACAGTTGGCACAGTGTCCCTCAGAAATCAGATTCCAAGTTTGCCCACCAGGGAATACAGACGGGCAGGTAAGAAAAAAACTTATTTCTCTCTGTTTGACTCATTAGTTCATATTCCCTTATCTTAGTGGACCTAATTACCACTGTTGCGATAAACAGGTCACTTTTTGAGGAGGGGTGCAAAGCAATCAGCTGTTACGCATAGCTCTCTTTCATTATCATTATAGAAGATGATGAGAGGACTGTGCAATTTAAAAAGAAAAAATCCTTCTCCCAGATCAAGAGATTGATCAAGAGGAGGTTCGAACTGAAATAGTGCTGCTCTGAACAGTCAAGCCTAACTCCTCTCTTTATAATCCTAAGGCATACTTAATATTTGCAAGGGTTAAAAGCAAATATATGGGGAGGGATTCAAGAAAGTATAATGGATAGTCCTCTGGTTTCTGACAGCTGTGTTCTCTGAAGGATGAGTGACAAGCTACTTGCACTCCTCTCTATCTACGATAACAGAACACCAACCTGGGGTGTCATCCCTCAGCATTCTTCTACCAGTTGTCTTTTGTCTTCAGAGATTAGTAGTATCTTTAAATATGAGTCTAAACTAAAGTGCACTGATGGCAATGTGATAGCAAAAATTCTAAAGATTTGACAGACATTCAGGCTTATGCTATGCAGAAAAGCTTAAAGTTCAAGATATAGTCCCACTGGCTTCTTCCTTGCTGGAAAATTCTGTGCAAAGGCTTTAGGGATCTTAAGACTGGAAAAATACCAACACATAGCTTTTCTAGTACGTGAAAGAGTCCAGAATTTTCCCCTTAATATCTGAAATGTTAGACCTGGAATTCAGCTTTTGTATTGGTGCAAATTACCCCTCAATGCCTTCAGATATTGTGTCCATTGCTTGCTAGAGACAGGCTATATAAAGCATTGCAACTGATTGTGCTCTGTAATAACCAAGACTGGCATCACTGCATTCTGGTTACTGTTTTTTAACATGTTAAAAAAAAAAAAAAGACCATTTATTTGCAAGTGAACATGTTTTTCCTCAAGACACATATGACACAGAATCTAGGAGTAAGAAATAACTGTCAAGAGTTTTAAAAATTCTTGTTCAAGTAAAGGCATTACAGATCATAGAATCATAGAACAACCAGATTGGAAGGGACCCATCGGATCGGGTCTTTTTTTTAACATGTTAAAACACAGTAACCAGAAAATACTTGTTTGTCAACAGCCAGTTTTAAAATGCAAATTTTGAAAAAAAACCCCACAAACCAAACCCTTCCAAAGATGCAAGGGCCTTTCAGAAACTATTTGACCAATTTCAACCACACAAAATATCAAGAAGTAAATGCTTACCAATGAGGTCTAACCTACTTCCCCCACATTTAGTAGAGAGTGATAATTAATTTTACGTTCTACAGTTATGCATATAACTTGTGTCATTAGACATAAGAGCGGGACCTAAGATATTTCATTAAATACTTAATTGCCTTAAGAATGTAGGTAAAGACAAACGTACTTCTGAGGCAGTCCCGAAAAGCATCATGAAAAGCCTTCAATACTTTGAGCTGAAAACATAAAAATCCTTTTACTGTGCTTTGTATATTCAGTTTTAGTTACTCAAAATAACCTCTATCATTACTGGAGTCACTAGGTTGATCCTCCCTACAGGTTCTGAATTTTGATTAGCCAGACTGAATTAGTTTCTGTAAAATTCCAGAGGCCTTCAGAGATCCTAGTCCATTTGTCTTGGTTCATCCTTTCTCTCCAGTTCCTCAGTAACAGTATGTGAATGCCTCCTAGTCTCACTTATGGACACTGTACAAAGACACAAAAATATCTACAGCAATCATACAAACTTCAGAGCACCTTAAGTACTCCCCACTCCCAGAGCGCCACTTTCTGGATGCTTGAAATTTACCTCATTTTTTTCTGTAAGCATGGGCTTGTGAGAGCAGATGACACGCCCATTGTGAAGGTAATTAAAACAAACACCCACCCACAATTATCCTTCTCTTTCACTTTGCAGTAATTCTCTTACAAGAAATATTAAGAACAAGAATACAATGGCAATGACAGGGACTCCAGGAACAGATGTCACTGAGTTACAGAGACACTACTTTGTACCAAGATGAAGTACTGGAGAACTGCAAAGGCACCTCTGCAACTGGAAGATCTCTTCAAGTGAAATTAATTATCTAAAAATCCGTGGTTTCGTGTAATTTATGCTGCTGGGGTTAAACGAAGAAAATAGACACTGCAAAGCTAGGCCATATTTGACAAGTATTTGATGTTCTTTGTCATGTTTATGAAAACACACCTGCATCAGGAATTACTAGAACAAAAATAACAACAGCTGAAAGCAATAAGAAATCAATGGAATATGCATATATTCTAATATAGACACAACTATCTAAGCCTGAGAATATTAACCTATTGTCTCTCCAAGATTTATAGACTTAGACAGTCTCATCATTACTGGAGTATTTATCTTTCACATGAAAAGGAATACATAAAGTATTTATTCAATAACATTTTGACACATCATTGGTAAAGAGAGACTTCTTTCTTACACTGAGGTAAAAGCAAAATATACACTTAAAACTTTAGCATGAAATTTCTACTATACATTCTTAAATACTAATAACAGACCTTATAATTTCTGTAGTGAAAAGCAATATTAAGCTTTAATACACGCGTGTGTTTAACAAAATATGTTTTCTGTATCTTTTCTTCTCACTATCTCAGTGCAGCATACTAGTTATGCCTGGTTTTCATTAGTTGACTTTACTGAATGTGATTACACTTAGTCCAATTCTCCATTCTCATATAAACTCAGGTTTTGTATAGTAAAATTCTTACTATTTTAAACAAATAAACTGTAAATACAGTAAGAGTTGGGTACAAACCTTACCTGTAATACCACAGCTTAATCAAAGTATCTTTTCAGCATTTTAAAGCAAGAAAGTTGCACTGTCAAGTCAGATGCACATTATTTTACAGGCATGCCTGTCAATTTATATCCTAGGTTTTAAAAAATTTAACTTATTATCCATTTCTTTCAGCGTTGTAACACAGTTCACTTAGTCTTCACCATGTGGACACCAACTGATTTGAGGTAGTGCATATGGCAGACATTCCACATAGATGTTTGCATTAAAAATGGCAGAAGATATTAGCACAAAATGTAAACCATCTTGAGTTTATATATCCGACCTATTCTTGAGATACTCTGCTAAAAGGGAATTTGACTCAAGAGCATATTTGAATAATTTTAAAGTATTAATGCCAGTCCAGAACAATTGGCACATTTATAAAGTAGAAAGAATGACTCTCAGTCTGAGATTTTTTTCATTCTTATTTTCAAATGCATGAATTAGTGTAGGTATTGAGCAAATTGTTCTCTCTTATAAAAATCTCCAAATTAAAAAACAAGCAACAGCAACTAAACAATATAGACACTCAAATGTATATTAGCAATTCAGGAACCACAACCTCAGAGAGGTTGACTATTTTCACTCCTTTCAACTTAAGTGAGAAGGGAGGTGCTCCGCTTCTCCCTGGAAAGCAGCTGGCTTACTTATCTTTTTTCCCATTTCTAGAAGTGAACTTCTGTTCTTTCTACAGTCCAGCTGTGGCCAGAGAAACAGCTGAGTATCTGCAGTAAATCTACTCAAGAGTTTCAATCCTATAATCTCTTTATGCAGACAAACTCACCAGGAGTGTGAATTCAGATTTCCCCAAGTGAGTATCAGTATTTCACACCACAGTGACAACTACCATTGCTACTGTAGTGCATACCATCTCACGCTAGAGTTTTTGTAAGTGATAGCAATAAATGAACACTAAATTGGTGCAAGTGCAATCTTATCAGCTATGTAGATTTTCTGATCAATTTTACAACTGGCATTTATTCAACAGTACTTTAAGGTTTATCTCCAAATCTGAACAAGAGACTTTCACTGAAGTTATACGTTTTTATGAGGAACTCACATAAGGATTTTCCATCAAAATATTCTTAACAGCTATTTATGTCAAAGCTATAAAAACCACAACAATTTTCATCAAGCAGTGGTTTAAAGTAGCATTTCCATCTCTTGAAACTACATCATCATTTTGCAAAATAGAGAATTTCACATAATCATACTGGAAGGTTCAAGAGGTGTGAAGGAATGTAGCAAGTCTAATATTCTTAAAATACGATGTTTTGCTCAAGTGACAATCTATATCATAGTTTCCATATGACGACTTATTCCAGTGGGAAAACTCTTTATGAATTGCTTCTGTATATGTCAAGTTTGCATGTGTCATCAAGTTACAGAAGAAGAAAATTTTTGCAGGTTTAAGTTTGAAAATACTACAGGGTCTACAAAAATACCTGATATCAATGTGTTAATAAAGACTACTGAACTTTTGTAAGAAAAATGATTAAACAGTGTACTTCAACATGCCTGTTGGACAATCAAAATCATCAACTGAAATATTGTATTATTGCCTAATTAATTTTCCTCAGAACTTCCTTAATTTTCTTCATCATTGCTATGTGAACAGCTAGTGCTTTTTGAGTTGCTATTGCTGCTATCATCACTTGTTTATTCATCAACTTCACTCTCCCCGCTGGCAAGTTTCCATACTACTTCTGCTATAAAAATATATAAGTTTGTTCATTGCACTGCATTTTTATATTAAAAAGAAGTTAAAAAACCCAAATAGGGCAAATAGTTTAACATATTTTCAACTAAATAATTAAATACTGATTAATCCTTTTCTGCAAGTGAAGAAACCCCTTTAATGATTGTGTGGGAGACTGTGGAGTTAAAACTATGAAGCCAGCTTGCATCCTGAAATGTGCTGTGATCACTTTGCACTTGGAATTGGCTCAAAATAGCTCTAAAACCAGCACAGCTGGTCACCAGAAAATCGGTCTTTTATGGGAGAATGATCAGATGAATTAAGCCACTGTTAAAACTTCTTTGTTGTTTCCATGTCCTGCAGCTACACAGCAGCAAGAGAATGGAGGATCCACCCCCCTTCTCCCATCACCCCCATCAGGTATCTTTCTACCCTAATTGATACAGTACTAGAAACTCTTGATCCCAAATAAGTGGAGTAAGCGAAAGTTAATAAGTGAGAGGAGAAAATGTACACCTATACCAGGTTTGCAAGCATCCAAAAATGGAATAAACTAATTTCTTTAATTCTTTTCTTCTCATGTTACAGAATTCAAAGGGACTTCTTGAAGTTACATCCTTCAGCCTAATTCACATTCAGTAACAGACATGGCTTACATTTTTGCATGATTCAGCTGCCTTGATCACAGGTAACATCGCAGAGCACCATTAGTTGTCTTTTTGTGAATCTCTCTGGGGTAGTTTAGAAACTGATATACTTTACAAATTTTTACATATTCTCTGCTGGAAGATTCCTACCTAAGAAGTAAAAGAGTTTCTTGACTGCCACACAAAGTTATCAATGTAATCAGAATTTTAGACTCTCCTGCTTCAGAAACTACAAACTTTATTTTGGAGCAACTATTTTTTAGTGCGTCTCCTATCAGGTGTCAGTTCCACGCCAGTATAGCCAGAGGGCATCCACCATGTATTTATTGAACTCTGTAACATACTGTTAAAAGCCAAATGTTTTCTTTTTTGTTACTACATAAAAAGGCTATTCTCTACAGAGCTATATTCAGAAGATAACAACTAAAATCACAGTTCCCATAGCCCGAGGTATGTTTACAGGCAAATGCTTTGCAGAGATAAGCACTCATCCCATGGGTGAAACTTTCTTCATAAAGCTAGATAAAACCAGGTGCCAAGACAGCATGTTCAGACCTGAGGGGAAAAAATTCTTTTGCACAACTGAACTGCAGAACTAGAAGTTGTTTCTAACACCTCCTACAAATCAACCCATCAAAAGGTCTCAGTTGTACAGTCACACCACAAACCACAGGAAACATCAAGTAAACATGAATTACACCTGTATTTTCTTATATCACCTGGGAAAGAATGCTGATGAATTTTTTTATACAAATCCCCCAAATGTACATTGAAAGAAGTTTTCCAGTAATGGCATAAAAAAAAAGAATAAAAAAGAAAAAAGCAAGCATATAAGCATGAGAAATATTAAAAATTGTATCATTCACCAAACCGATCTCTAATGATGCTTTACAGCCACAGTGAAATAAAATACTGATTTGTGATAACTTTATACTGAATATTAATTCTCTAGAGAAAAATGGGTTCATTGAAAAATGAACAGATATGAAAATGAAGGACAAAATAGTTCTAGACATAATATTACACATTAGTAACTCACTCTTGAAGCTGAAAAATCTTTATTTATAACGTAACAGAAAAGAACAGTCATTCACCATGCTACCTTTCTCCTTTTCACAAAGGAAAACATACTTTATCTCACACTCTAACAAGCCTTCCATTATCCAATCTTTTTGAGGAGTACGATGAGTAATGATTTTTTTATTTGCAATTAATTTCAAGGGAATTCAAGTGAAAAATGGGGTCACTGAGAAAAAAAAATGTTTTACAATATCTCAAAATTTTAAATATGTTTATTTTAAAGTGATGTCCAGCAGAAAAAAAACATGCAGCTCAGACCTTGTTTTCTCTGGTTGCCAGAGATACTGTTTTTCACCTCTTTGTTACTGTTCACTCTAGTCAGTGGCAGATCACACTGACTGCAGGTGCCTCAAGCGGTGCCACCAGCCTCTTTGGGACATCTACTGTGTATCAGAAAGACAAGCCGGGATAGAGAATACATAGTTCCTAGCACATCTTGCTAACCTGCAGTTTAAGACTGTGATTATTAACAGGCAAGGGTTGTTGTTGGAACAGGTTACAGAGGTTGATGTGGTGAGATTTCTTGCTGAGCATTTCCTCCCAATGGCCATCAGACACCTCCTGCTGCCAGACTTCCCACTGACCAACCATTAAAAGAACTGGATTCTATCTGGATTTTTCAGAGGATTTAACACCGATTAAAAAAAATCTTCCTGGGAATATCACACAGTGCTTATTATTAAAAAAAAAAAAAAAAAAAAACCCCTAAAAAGTCAAAATCAGTCCTATCTTTCAACAGATATTTTAGAGATTTGTTTTGCAGAGGAGACACTATTGCTTACTTCTTGTGGTCCAAATCCTAAATGGCCTAAAAATCAGTGATTTTCCACATAGAGAAAACAAAATAGATTATCCTCCAAAATTATGATGGTCCAATAAAAATACAGTATTTTTCAGCTACTGCTGAACAAAGCTAGTGAGCTTCCAGTCTGTACCATGGCAGAAAAAGGCTGTGAGCTGAATGTGGGTCGCAAGAGAAGGTTATTTTGCGTATTTATTTTTCACTTATCTATAATCTGTAATACAGAAAGCTCCCACACAATAAGTACTCAGCTGGAGTCAACAGTATAATTCTGTTCTTTGATACATATTAAATGATGGCAACAATGGAAATCATATTTATGGACTCTGCATCTCTCAGCAGTTCCACTCACTTCCTTGAACTGTTCTGTTTACAACTCAGACATTTGCTTCCCTTTTTAAATGTTTGTGGTTTTTTTTTTTTCTTTAAGGATGACACTGAAAACATATTTAAGCAATTGGAAGTGCTCCAAACAATGGGAGTATGAAGTAGCTATGTGAAGTATCAGAGCCTGATCAACAGGCCTGAAACAATATAGGTGACCCATGGATGATTCGAATTGCATTGCTATGTGTACCGTCTAACCTACAACTCCTCACATTGCTATTATCAGTGGAATTGTGCTGCGTCATTCTTGGTGCAGAGTGTGTGAGAAAGAGAGGCAGGAAGCAGCTAGGGTGAGAGACTGGTTTTGGTGTGATGCAATATGTTTATTCAACGTTGTAAAAGCTGGACCCTTTGCAGAGATGGTTGGAGACCTCACCTACAAGTGGGTGCACTACACAGGACTTTCCAATAGGTGCACTCTCCAAATCTTTGCTGCAGAAAAAAAAAAAAAAAAGAAAGATTTCCCCAGTGACTGTGGATCTGGATGATGATAATGAGACAACTGGTGATGTATCTCTCTTAATTACTTTATGTATTCTCTTGTCATAATGATTAGATGCACTGCCTTGAAATTTGTTACTGTTAACTTGTGGATCATTACTAATAATTTGTTACCTTTCTTGTTGTTGTAAGTCGAGTAAAACTTGATTTCACAGAGTATTCAGGATTTTGGGCTTCTATGCTGATCACATGTTGTGCTTAGCAACCTTGTGGTAAAACATTACATTAAAGCATGGGGAAAACCTATTCCTTCAAATCCCCTCAATTATTTGTCATTGGAGGTCTTATAAATAGATCAGTATTATCAGTGTCTTCCACAAGCACCAAATCACCAATAAAATGATCAAATCATCAAGTATCTATGTTGTTATAAGAGTGGAAACAGTACTCCAAGAAATAAACCCAGAGACAGAAGATACAAATGTTCATAATACAGTTACAAAATTCAGAGAGTATTTCTCTAGCATTCCACAAGGTTTCCCTTCATCTTTCATATTCAAACCAATAATTTTTAAATCTTGTTCTAATAGTATAGGAACCTGACGGAAATAAGTCTCTTTTAAACAGAGTTTAATAACCGTCTTCAGAGTTTCTGTATGATGGTGGCCACTTCAGAAGCATGTACTACTTCCAAATGACACACACAAGCATTTGAAATGCCATTCATGGCCAGGTGAGGTATTGTCTGAGTAGTTATCAGTCTCTCTCAGTGCCATGTGCAGCCCCAAGCACAGCTGGGAGCTGCTGCTACGTTTGACTACAGGTGGGGAAAAAGCAGCAGCATTGGAGGTTTGCCTTCTCCTGGACATGTTCCTGGTACTGCTTTGTTACATGTTTAATATCTTTAATGTGGTACCTGTAGAAACTTAAGCTTCGGCACCTTTGAGAAGTGCAAGCTAACAGGGCTGATAAAACTAAAGGCTATGGTGATTACGTGTCATATTAGTAAACCACATACTTTGTTTCACATTGCACTACAGGCAAACTCTGTTTTTTAATTCCAGTACAATCTCATCTAGGACAAATATTCTTTTTGAGACAGCCCATCTGGAAAGCCATAAAAATGTAATAAGCAATAGTAGGTCTATAGTCCTAAGGGATACGCAAGTTTCTTGACTGACTAAACAATTTTAAACTTCAGCAGAAGTACGGAGGTAATACAATAACTACCTAACAGTGGCTTGTGTTAACCTAGTATACATGTTACAGTCAAATAATTTTCCTGTACCTGAGTGTAATGATAAAGAATAACTTACTTTTCTTCTACCTGTCTAGAGCTAGTGCTCCTGGCATGTACATACAAAAAATTATGTGACTCTCTCTGTGGAAAGAAAAGGCTTCCATTGAAGATGTGGTAGAAAATCACGCTTCTGATCAACATTACACCAGAATAAATCTAGATGTTTGCCCCTGGAGCCCTCAGCATTACCCCGAGTTTACATTAGCACAAATAAGTTGCCAGTCTGGCAACTCAAGATGAGTTTACAAATACAACCTACAAATGCTAAGTATTTATTTTTTAGAGTCACAGATCAAGAAGGTGAAAAAACCCCAAGTTTCCAGATTATCAGAAGCAAGACAACACATATTTACATTGATTAGATATTTAGGTTAGATATCAGGAAAATAATCCACGCAACTTCATTATGAGGGTAGTCAAACACTGTAATAGACTGCTCAGGGAGGCTGCGAAATGTCCAGCCTTGGAGATAGTTGCTTCTTCACTAGATGAAGCCTGAGCAACATAATTTTGCCCTGTGCTAAGTAGGGCATTGGGCCAGATGACCTCCAAAAGTCTCTTGCAATATGTATTATTCCACAATTTGCACACCTGTTTTCAAGAATTCAAAAATCTGAGTTAGCATTTGTTTCCATACTGAAATTACCTTTACAGTGCTTCTCCCTGGGAGGTGCAGAATTGTGTCCTGAAACATCATTCTGATGCATAGGAATAACAGAGTATTGTGAATTCAAGATCAGAAGTATTAAAAAAACATAGGAACTGGTTTATTTTAGTATGCTCATAGCTTTATCCTACCCTTATAAAAACTTCAGCGCTTAAAGTTTTTAAAATTGTGAAGTATAGGATAGAAGCCTGCACATTAATGCCCTTGATAAAGTTTCCGTCGATGTCAGAGTAAAGAGTCAGCCACAGAGAAATATTTTCACAAATTTCTTTTTCAATTCTTTTTTCTAATTGAAATGAATTTTGTCTAATTTTTTCTAACTTGTAATGTATTTACATACTCTATACAAACCAATAAATGCTAGATTTATTTATCTATATGTTTATCTGTGGTAATAACAGAAGTATTTTAAAACCCAAATTACAAGAATATTGAGATGTTGATTTCCTATTCTGTAGCCTACACAATACTAAGAATATTTTTTTTAATTTGATCTAGGTAACAATGCTGCCAAGTGAACCACAGGTTAAAGAGTTCATTCATGTATTTCCAGTCTCACAAAATTAATTGGGTGACAAATGATTATGTTATTGAGCTCTAATTGCTTAAAAAAGCATGTAATTGATCAGCTGCAAAACCAAAGACATCTTGCCATGTTATTCTTGAATTGATTCAATAGCCACTCTGAAAAGCAAATACAAACCAGCTGTTTCACATTTTTGGTTCACCGGATGCAAAGCTTATTCCTGAACTCTAAGATTTCTGTAACTTCAAACTAAATGATAATCTTTTCAAATGTTCCACTTCAAACATGTGCTACTGAATTTCTAAGCCCTGTGCTTACTTAGATTTTCCTATTTAAGTAACATGTATTTTAAAGCAAGTATAATTTTGAAAGTTAGCAATTGTTAAATAATTCAACTTTTGGTCCTGAAATATTTAATTTTTCATTTTGTCTGACTGTTTGCTCCCAAAATAGAAACAGTAACTTTAAAAAGCATTAATTTTGTATTCCTTATGTGGTAGTACTAAATTCCTGAAGCACTGAAAATTTTCAGCAATTTCAACATGAATCCACACAAAGGTATAAACTGAATCTTTGGCATCCTTTAATCTGCTGCATGAATATTCACAGCAGTAGAATTAAAAACATCCTTCAACAGAACATCTATATAAGAAATGGAACTAATCTATTGCCATGAAGAAGTGTATATTTAAGTTCTGGAGTAAGCTGATGCTTATTTTCATAGTCTCTGTCCTTTTTAAAAAAATTGTATGTAACAGAAAATTAAAAAGACAAAAATATAAAAACATTTTTCAAAACCATGTATTTTATCATTTTTTGTAGTAGGGTTTCAGAATTTGTCCAAATAGAGATGTAGCATTAAAACACTTCTTAAAAAAAAAATCTTGGGGCTGTCTTTACTTACCCTCAATTACTGAAGAAATTAATTCATATTGACTTAACATCAAACTCAAAATAAGTAAACACACAAAAACCAAAAAAAAACCAACCAAAACTTTCCCAGTGTTTTCTAGAAGTTCTCAAGGCAGGCTTCTTCCCTGGGTTCTCCATCTCAGCAAAGCACTCACACACATGCTTATGCTTTACCTGATTCTATAAACAATCACAATTTGCTCTAATGCCCTATTGAGATTACTGAAACTTAAATGAGTGCTTAAATGAATTTCTCTGTGGATTCCTTAGTAAGCAAACCACGTGACTGCTGTCATTACACTCTTTGGCATTTATGAGATGCTAGAAATTGTAATCATAATTTCCAATGGCCTTGATTTTTCACTGTTAGCAAACCTTCATCAATACAGGCTGATTATGTAGTACCGGAGTGTCATGAGACCAGAGCAATACAGAAGAAATAAAGATTTAAAAAAATGTCTCAGGTATAGTCTTTGTCATTAGAGAAACAAAAAATTAAGTTTCTGTGTTCCTTCCACATATCTTACTCGAGAACCATCTAAAGATCTTGTTTGCTTCATCTTATTAAAATCACATTTGAGCCTACAGCAGTGATTTCACACCTTGCATAAGACAGGTATCTTGGCCTATCACTGGGATAACATCAGTTTAAAACTTACCTGGGATAGAACAGACAGTAAAAAGCCCCTCCTGACCCACTGAGCTCTGGCTGCCATTCAAGGACAGCAAGTGGGAACAAGATGGCTCTAGAAATAGAGTAAAGCTGTAGGCCATGCTGTTCCTCTTCTATCTAGCAGATACCTAACCAAGTAACTAGGAAGGGCTGTTTGACAGTAGGAAGGGCTGTTTGCCGTTTTATGACTGTAAGATGATGAACTTGTTTGGCATGAGGAGCAACGGTAGGATCTAGAGTTGTACAGCAAAGACACACCCAGAAATCACTGTTAATTCAAAATGAAAAAGATTTATTGCGCTTTCACAATTACCTGACTTAAAAAAAAAAAAGCCTCCAGCAGCTACAAAAACCTAGCTTTTTCCTCAACTGTAACAACAGTGTCACTTACATAATTACCTAAAAACAAAATACAGAATTTGAATGTAAAAGTTTGAACGATAATTTATGAAAAAACCTTTAAATTGGACACATCACAAAAATTAAACCAAGTGCAGTAAGTACCTATTTAACCTACTCTGCCCTTCAGAATGCGCACTTTTTATTATAACTCTAATTTGGTCCACTGGGTGGATTGCTCCTCTTTTATCCTCTAGGCTTGATCAAATCAGTGCAATAGAAGAACTGCTGATGCATGAAATGATAGGTCAATGTAACCTTGTCACGGAGTAATACCTCTGCAAATCACAGCAAACAAATAAAACAATTAATTTTGTATGCTCTAGGTATTAGTCATAAATGACTCAAACCTAAAGCAGGAACATTTTTACTTCAAATATAATCTATTGATGGATACCACTAAATGAAATAACTTCTTAACATACAATAAGGGGAAAGATATTTCCAAATACATGGGGGTTGTAGTAGCCACTACCAAATCTCCTTGACCCACCAGATCAATATAACCCATTTCTTCTTGTGGCCTTGATACAGTAAAGGTTTTCTAAAAACTTTCAGCAATAAGGTGTGTCTTTATTTTCCTTGCCTTGTCCATTACAGATATCTCTAGAGTAAATAAATCTAAAGAGCAGGCAAAGAACCTTTAGCGGATTTTTTTACGTGTAAGGGGTTTTTTAAAATTTTTTTTCCATTTTTAATTGGATTACCACAATAAAGGTAGCACTACCTTGTTAAAGTCTCCACGTATTTAGAAAGATATTTGTCTGAGGTGATTCATGATCAAATAAGAAAACACTTTCTGAGACAAGTGTAAAGGTAGTAAAAAACTGAACTACCATCTCAGCAGTTGCATGCATTATCCTTTAGGTTATGCTAGAAATATTAATGGGTGGTTTTATATTTAAGCTCATAAGACAATACCTCTGGACTGATCACTTCTGGCATTCCAAAAACTTGAAAAATAAAATAAAACATGGAGAAATAATTTTAAACAAGTTTGGTGACCATACCCACTATAAAATCTAGCAGAGTTATCTGAAGGCTCCTATAAAAATAATCCCCTGTTTTCCTTTAATCTTAGGCTGAAAGGACCTATGACACAGTAACCATATGTCAAACAAAATATTAAGAACATTCAACAAAAGGATCTGCTGCTTCTCTGGGTCAAAATTTAAGCTATTTGGTGCTCAGTCTTTAGGATATGTGCATTTTCCCGCAACATGCAGATCAGAAGCTGAGAAGTTCAATAACAAAAAGCAGAATTCCTCAATACGCAGTAGCTGTGCATCCTTGACAGCAATAAAGTCTCTCTGCTCTCCATGTGATTGCTGGCATTTATAAACGTCTTCCCCTTGCCACTATCTCACTTTGAAGCAGCCAAAGCAAGCTGTATTTTGTTGCTGAGTTTTGGCCTCTCCACACAGAAGGTACACAGCTGTCAGGGAAGGATGATGTTTTAAGTTTGAATTCCATTGAAGGGTCAGACTCTCCTCCCTTAAAAACCAGAGAAAGTTTCCTTCTGATTTAATTAGGAGCAGAAAATGGTCCTGAATAGCAAGTTTCTTCAGTATTGTCTGTATTTCAATGAACTAAAGTGACAGGCAAAACCCATGCTACCACCTGAGGAAGTGGCTGAAACTCAAACATCTCATCAACATCCCCAGACACGATCTTACTTACCCTTCTTACAACAGACAGGAACAGCTGCTGAAATAACCACAGAGGCATAGGACAGGTAATTAGCAGATTTCTCTACAGGTGTCTGTAACTATATCTATACTTATAAGTTACTCTGCATACTACAAATCCTCTCTGCCTGCGTCAACACTGACAGCAATGTAAGCACGTGCTTAGCCTGGTGCTGCAGATTTGAACATTTCCTTTGCATCAAAGCCCAGAGCTCCAAGCGCGGGCAGCACCGCTGTCACTCTTACCCTTGCCTCATTCCCACTTGCTGTTATTTTTTGTACCCTGGTAGCTGATGAGACCCAGTCATCCCTCAGGTATGTTATTTTTCAGCAGCTGTGTGTGTGATTCCTTAGGGTTAAGGGACATCCAGGGAAAACAGAAATACGTATAAAGCCATCATGCTCTTTCTTGTCAGAAAGACCATAATCCTGCTACACAAATAACTACTGAAAGATGTTGTGGACCCCCAAAGCGTGAATCCAGTCATAAAGGGATGAGATAAATCTGTGATGGATTGGCTTACCTGTGACTATTAAACACAACATACGAAATGTGATTCCAGCTCAGGAAGTTTCTGAAGCACTGTTCCCCAGAAGCTGAGAGGCCGTGCCAAGGGGAATATCTGTTTTATACATGCTTTGTTTTTAATCCACTTTTCTTAAGCATCTGTTACCGGAAAACAGGTTGTAGGTTAAATAGACCTTCGGTCTGGCTCGTGATAGTTATGCATCTCAATTATGTTTACCATTTCCCCTGAGAAAACCATTTCAAGCTCCTCCATTCCCGATTACCAAAGGAAAGCGCATATAGCAGGGACTCTTTCTGCATTCTGTGACTCTCTGATGATTATTTGGTTGGCTCCCAGCACATGTGCAGTTCTGCAGCTTCCTGAAGGTCCTACACACATATGGCCCTGAAGGCACTGAAATGATTTTGAATGGCTACAGCTGGGATACTATTAGGTCTTTCCCAAGAGCACTACAATGGAGTGGGTAAAATACTGTGATCCCAGAGGCATAAATCAGAGCTCTCATAATTACTTAGACAATGCTGCATATTGGTTGTACAGGTGTTAATGAAAAACAAATCACCAAGGCCTGAGAGCTGAAGATGGCAAGGTGTGATTCTAACTATGCTGTTGCTACAGGTCACAAAACTTTATGGCACTGGCTGTATCAGCTCACATGCCACCTGTCCCTGGGCAGATCTTTAAGGCCGACCCAGTAATTTGGTAAATATTTCCAGTGGAAGCATTGCTTAATACAGTCTAGTCTGAAGTGATTTTCTAATGACTTTTTTAAAATGAAAATAAGTGTGATAAAAGTAAAAATGTAAAAGTATTACTTCACAAATACAAACGTTAGAAGTTATTTGTAGAATTCAGATTGAAAAAATCGTTGGTATTAATCATCATTAATATAGCTCTAGATGCATCTCACACTAACAGGCATTAGCAATGTATTCAGATTGCCTGGATAGGATTAATAGAGGATTGACTTACTGATCAGTAATTAAAAAAATGTCACACCTTTCTAAAAACAAGTACTCCTCATGTCATCTGAGCTGCTGAAAGCAAATATCTTCTTTCTAAAAGTTCTGATCTTGATACTGGATTGTAATCTGTGCATAGGAAATTTCTATACAGTGAAAAAAAAAGAGAACAGAAATTCAGGTCGTCCACTTAGTTTGTCTCTGACTGATGTAAGACTACAATTTAACCAACGAGAAGGACATCTCCTGGGGGTGAGAAATCAGATGAGACTGTTTTATTCTTTTGATTTACCTTTTTGAATAAATGATGATAGATAAAAGTGATACCATTTTTAAAAAGTGCTGTGGAATCAGCAACAAGTCAAGAGGTTTGGTTGCTTTGATTAAGGTTTTTCACGTGGCACTGAGATAGTAGGAACTCAGTAATTTCTGCACCAAGATTTTATAAGAGAGACTGCTCTTACTGCTTTTGAGATCAAGAGCAACACATTCAGGACATGTTAAGGATAGTATTTTACACAGTCTGTTAATTTTAAGGGGGTGAGGCACGCCTATAATTGGAGGTTTTCTTGGTTGGATCATTTATCTTATTCTGTCATAAAACGTGCTTTGTTGTATGCTGTTTTCGTCTTAGGCCTTTAAAATAGGAAGGATTGTGTTCTAAACTGAAGCAAGTAATTAATACATAATTAGCGTATGTTCCATAGGTACAGGCTGTGCTGTGATTTAGTGGTCTAGCTATAGGAGCAGGATGAGGACTGCAGCAGCCCTGTTATACTGTGCCCAGAAGGAATTGTAAAGAGAGGAGCAACTCCCTACCCAGAGGCAATGGAAAAGAGCAGCAGTTTCCTTGAAGTGTAAAACTCCTTTTTTTTCAGCGTACCCAGTCAGCTCAGGGTAAAAGCCATGTCTCAGAGTATCCCACTGGCTCCAGAGCGGCTCATGTCACTGTAGGGCACCTAAGTACTGCAGCTGTTTCTGGACCTTGTGTAGAGAAGGCAAATTCCATGTGCTCATACCCCACACTGGCTCACAGATCTGCACAAAAACCACAGGGAATCTGAGCCTACATCATCATTCTAATTGTTTTTGCGAACATCTAAGTTTTTCATCTTTGATAGTGTGCGTATCATAATTACGAGCTGGTTCTCAAGTGTATTGAAAAGCAACCGAACAAACCAAATAATTGTATAATTCTAATACATCATTCTGAGTATTCAAAATATCTAATTGCTGTAGCTTATTAAAAATGGGCCTAAACTTGCCCTCCTCCTTCCCCTTTCTTGAACATGCTAAGTGGCAAAGGTTCTAGTATCTATACGAGAATCCAGATCTGAACGTTACAGCTGATAGCTGACACCTATTTTAAACTAAGTCTAGGATGAAGAATGCATATAATAAAAAGACAAATGAGATTCTAATGTACTTAGGCACTTCATGAAGAATTATTTTAATGTAACATACTATTTAGCTTTACTGGCTGTATAATATTTAATATTTCTTACTTAGCTGATTAAAACTGTGGTTCTAATGAGAAAAATAATTGAGTGGTAAAACTAGAAGGTAATTCCCACATTTAAGCCTCTGTGATTTCAGTGCTCTGCAATCACTGTACTTAGCTTAGGAAACTTTCTTCATGTATACCAAGATATTTCAAAGTGGAGTGATTCTATCCAATGATTTGGGTTTTTTAGGGACAGGGGGAAAGAGCAAACTTCCTGAAAGCAACACAACAGCTGCATTCTGGACCAGCCTATAGGGAACTTTGAGGCTGTACCACAAACTCTTATGAGTTGTGTGGGAAAACTGGGAGGGGGAGGGAGGTTGGAGGGTGAATCAGCTAAAGGCTTGTAAAAATTCTTTGCTCTTGTGTTGCTTCTCTGTGTTTAGAGGGCAGAGAAAGGAACCAGGACTCTTTCTTAGTGTTAGTATTTGTGAACATAAGCAAATGTGGCCCATGACAAGGAAAGGTTCACTAACCATTTTCTCTTCTCCTTCACCCTCCTGATTGATAGATGACTAATGATCTTCAGCTTCATGAACCCTTTTTCTCCTTTTGGGAAAAACTTTTATGAGCTCTTCCTCGAATGAGAAAAAAAAAAAATCCCACTTCCCTGTAGACAGCCAGGGTGCGCTAAGCATATTTAGCATTGTCATTCTTTGTATAGCAAAGATCCCATTGGGGTAGCAGAGTCACAGTTCCACTGTTCACATGCATTACTTGAGCTGCTCTGGCCAGTTCTAAATAGTGTTACAGAGAATATACTTCTCCTAACATGATTGCTCACGGTTCTGGTCTCTCTTAACTATTCAAGCACTCAATACAGCCTTGATTACAGTACTTTGCAAGCAGCTCCTCAGTATCATTATACAATTTATTCAAGCATTTTATTAAGAAGCTGAGACATAGCCTTAGGTCCCATGTAGGCACATAAGAAGATTTGGTTAATATTTTGGGAAGTGTAGAAGTGTAATCTTTCCCTGCTTAAAACTATTTCTTTCAGAGCAAATTAGCAGAACGAAGTCAGTGGAGCCACACTGCTGAAGCATCAGGTAATGTTGAGAAGAACAGGACTCCTGTCTTGGGCTACTAAGATGAACGAGTGATGTTTTGTAACATGCAAAGTAAGCAGGTGTCAAGTGTTTGGATCTTCTTTGCAAGGCTCAGCAAAAGCAAAGCAATAACACTGCTCCTGGTCAGAAGGAAAACAAATAATTTAGATGTGAAGGGAAGGAATGAAGCTGTTTCCACACCCCTTTGGGATTAACATATGGTATTGGAGAATACCTGACATTCTCAGTCTGAGTTCTTTCCTGTCTCACCTTTAATGAGTGAGTAGCATGCATTTTCCTTTCTCTTCTTCACATGTGCATCCTAGGCTTGTGGAGAACTGTCTAAAATAAGGGGAATGTGGCAGTGTAGCTGACATCTTTCCACACAGATGAGAGATCTGCATGTGGAGATCACAGGCATGCCATCTGATCCTGAATAAAGCATGTGGGATATGACCCCAAGTGGAAAATACGGGCTTTACTCTAATAAAATTTATTTCAATCTGCTTTGTAATTAGAGCCTGTTTTAAAAGTGTGCTTTCTGATGGCTGTTTTGTGTTAAAAAGGAAAATGAAAAATGTTTTTGAGTAGTATATAGGTTAATACTGGAACTTGGTTTGGACAGCTCATTATTGCTGTGAGAACTGGGACATACAGATAATACAGATACATTGTTTCTGCAGCTAACCCCACCTTTTAAAAGTACAAAAACATTGGCACACACTATTGTTTACGATTAAGCTGATGATGTGGGTGTTTGTAGACATAATCTTTTACTTGTGAAAATATCAAGTCTTATCACATTCAACTATTTTTTTTCATTTCAAAATAAGCACACATACCCCCCAAAAAGTGTTTTTCTTATTTTTCATTTTCCCCTTGTAGTTCTTTATTCATCCATGCCAAATTCTACAGTGATGTAATACTTGGTTCAAGACATCTCAGTCACTGTCATGGTAAAAGTCTATGATTCCGTGTCAACAGGAAATTATGAATGTGAAAAAAATATTACCTATTACGACGGGACAGGTTGACTGGATGGGCAAATGATGATGTTGCCTGAAGTGAGTTACCTGCTCAGCATTGAAACCAATGGCCAGCAAAAGCCAGTGACCGATGCCCTAGAACAGGAGGATAAAGATGAGCTAGGTAGAGGTTCCTGCCTTAAGGCAGAGGTTATATTATATTGTTAGGCTAGAGAGAACAATTAAATCTACAGCATAGAAAGTCTGTGCTCGAGTACAAGGTAAACAAGTCGTCTGCCACATGCTGCTGCAAGACCAATTGTGCCAGTTGCGAGGAAATAAAACCCACAACCCTTGACTGGATACGTGCACCAGCAGGAGGCTCTGCTGTAAGTGCAGCTGGTCAGACAAGACAGCACTTTTGCTGCTACAGTTTCTTTTCCGCTCTGAAGGAGGAGAGGCAAAATCCAAGAGAGGAAAGGGTTGCTACAGCGATGCAGACATGCAAATGACTTCTAGCATACAATATTCCTACACTGGCAAACTGTCCCTTGCTTAGGCAGAGTGAAAAGGGGATTGGCTAACAAACTGGATTATTTTTTCTTTGGTATTTCAATTAGATGAAAGGAAATTATATCCATACTACCACTAAGGGAGAAATCCGGAAGGGGGAAGATTTAGGTCAGATACTAGGAAGAAATTCTTCATGATGAGGGTGGTGAGGTGCTGCCCAGGAAGGCTGTGGTGTCCCATCCCTGGAAATGTTCAAGGCCAAGTTGGATGGGGCCTTGGGAGGCCTGATGTAGGGGGAGGTGTCCCTGCCAACGGCAGGGGGGTGGAACTGGATGATCTTTAAGGTCTCTTCCAACTCAAACCACCCTATGGTTCTGTGGTTCTGTAGAGAGGTCCTGTACAAGCCTCTGCACCATGAAAGAGTTCAGTGAGCAGTGACTCTGGTCACACCTCAGTAAAAACTCACCGCTTCAAGAGTGCCTGGCCGCTGACTCCAGTAGCTCACAGCAGGGGACGCCCAGCACAGCCTCTCTTGGTGAGCATACAGGATTTGTACACGGCCTCAGGCCGGGGTCTTGTTAACACGGCTAAGCAGTGATGGCCTCCCCAGGCCTGGGTCAGGGACATGGTGGGATTCTGCATGTGCTCAAGTGAACATGTACGGCAAAAAAAATTAAGAGATGATAAGAAGAAAAACAGGATAAATGACCTCAGGGTTAAAGGCCAGATCTCACTATCCATAATCTCCCACTGACCTGTCACGGTCACAAGGTCATGTTTTGGGGTTTTTTTGTTTTCATTATCCATAGCAAAATAGCTATATGATTTCAAGTCACCTGGAAGTAAATAGGAATAACAGGAAATAAAACTCAAAGACCCTTTGAATTGCATACACTTCCAACAGTTTTTCTCTGATCAAGATTATTCACTCCATCTGCCAGGGCCTTGGATCCTTCTTTGTCATACTGCAGGTTAACACTTACCTGACAACTGTGAGTCTTGCTGGTCTGTGAGCACTTTCTCCATCATTGGTAGCTAGGATACTGTTCAAATGCAAAGTTACTAAAGACACCTGCTAGGCAGTCCCTTTGGAGGAGAGCTGTGCTTCCAAGCTCAGGAGTGTCAAAGACTTCAGGAGCTGGTTTGGTAAGTATTTTTATAAAGTATGGTAGGAAAGCCTAAAAGTTGTCTGAGCTGACTTAATCATGTGCCAGAGCAGCATACCCCACAGCTTTACCAGAAGATTCACAAGAATCTCAGGAAAAGTGTAAAATAATCAGAGAAAATATGAAATAGAAAAAAAAGTATCTATAGATTATAGCAAACCATAAGATTTCATAATAAGCTGGGCATTACACTTTCATTACTTACCACTTAGTACAGGGATGAGATCACAAGATCCACGAAATGTTACAAGGCTCATTTGAAAGTGCTTAGATAATTGTACAACTGCTTGCACAAAGATATAGATCTACCCTATTTATGAACTTTTAAATTGTCTGCTAAAATCCTATAGCACTCTGTCGTCTAACACCTCCAAGAAATCAGCATTTTATATTCCGTATTTCTCCAGTATTCAAGACTAATATCAGAGTTGAGAATTTTAGTACTGAAACAGATAAGTTGTACTTCCTTTAAAACTTAATGCAATCTCCCAAAAGCTGCAAATAAAGTTTAAATCTTTCTTTCAAAGTTTTCATCTACAATTTAGCGTGGGAGGAAGAATTACATGGTGATAGTTTTAGGAAGGATGTCTCCCAAGGTAGTTTTAAAAAAACCACCTATCCTATTTCTTCTGGAATAGCAGTTGAGGAGGTATGACACATAACGTTTGTTGTATTATTGCAGTGAGAATCTGGCTAGTCAGGACCAAAAAGTGAATCCTGTAAACTTCTCCCAGGTAAAAGTCTTATTCAAATCAATATAAAAACCTTATTATGGAAAACCCCCAAATCTGGATGACGTGTTTTGACCCTTAACTAAATCTAATGTGATTAAAGAGAACAATGTTGAGGGTTTTATATATTATCTACTTAAAAATTTGTCCAAGTGTGAAAGTCACTTTCCAATATGGGAAACATGCCAAATCTCAAGTTCTTAAACCATTTCCTGATTTTTTTGGTAGAAATTAATTAATTTGAATTAACTACAAGATGAAATAGTTCATATGATGTTGTCTATTATACCAATGACATTTAAGACTTAAAATTTAGAAATGAGTTGACCTTGAACAGCATATGTACTCAAATTGTATAATTAAAAAGAATATTAATCATTTAATTTTATAAAATGAACAGCTGTTCTACTTGATTGGAAACAGCTAAAAGTGTAAAACGTATTTTGTGAATGCAAAATTAAAAGTTAATTTTATTATAGAATGTAATTTGCCAACTAGAAATAAATTCTTGAGATGTAAGCAATATATTTTTGTAACACTTTACCCATACATCAGAAAGGTCACATGTATATTTAAATGCCATATTACTATAAAAGTTCAACGATTTCAATTGAAAAGCTATCATATGATTTTGCTATTTAGAAATGAATGTGAAGCAGCTATGATGGATATGCCCTCTTTTTCCAATGAACTATTTAAAAGCTCTAGATAGAAATATTTCATTAAATATTTTCTATATCCTAAACTGTTACTTTTACTTACCTTCTGTCATAGATCCTGAATTTTTTGCCTTTCCCCCCTACCCCCCATTTTCACAGACTAAGATTTTCATTAACATTTGACATTGTGGGTTTTCACTTAAATGCATCTCTCTCTCATGACAGGTATTAACTAATTTTGACTGTAAATATTTTTCACCTGTGCACTTATATGCTTTTAATGTAGTCATTACACAGGTGTTATACAAGGTACACATTCCTTTTTTTTTTTTTCAAATCAGATAACCACCACCCCCCTCAGCATGGTGCTGGCACTACCCACGCTATGGTCTTTTGCTTGAAACTTTAATTATTTTCAGTCATATACTTAAGTAAGTGGTAAAACTTTCAGCATTTCAGTACAAGTTGTGTCTTGAGGAGTGAGTAAGAGCTCAAAATAATCTGGCTAGACCAGGCAACATAGATGATAGCTAAATTCAGTGTGTCCCCCAGCTCAAGAAAAATCCTTCCATAATGGTCCAGCTTGGAAATCCAAGTCTATGAGTATCAGATGGTTTTCAAATATTTACATCTGTGTTAATAGTTCTTAGTCAGGCTAAACTTTTGCCAGAAACTATCTAATACATCAGTTCAGCTCATGTTAATACTTCATCTTGATCTTGGCACTTACCTGGCAGTGAAAGGATGCTGCTGTGTGGCAACAGCCCGGTACATTATTCTGTCCTCTAAGTGGACCTTTCCTACCCTGGGATACTGTACTTTCCACTCTAGTGCTACCAACAAAAGCACTTTCCACTACTCTCTGTTGTGGGTAGGTCTGACCTGAACTGGAAAACTATTTGGTGAAACAAACTCTCTTTGGAAGCAGTCCTGAATTCCGTAACACTACATTCTTGGTGTAACTTAATATCAAAGAAAGGAAGGAGGTTGCCACTGTATGCCATGAAACGTTTTAAAAAGCAGAAACATTATTATTCCTGATGACACGTTTAAATCATATGTCAGTAGTAAATAAGGATGTGCTTTTGTCTCAAAAGACTTTTTGATTGATCAATTCTGGATCGGGTCCATCAGTTATTTCCTCCACTTCTGTCACTCGTGCTATAATGCTAAAGGTATCTTTCACTTAATATCCTTCCACATCATGCTTCTAGAGCCTGTATTTTTGGCAAAAGAATGCTAACCAATGAAGCTAAACCTATTTCTCACAAGGCTTTCTGTAACAGGGCAGGTTATAAAAGATTCTTCAGCAGTAAAGATGATAACTGCTTGGTTATTAATTTAATAAGTTGACCCTAAGAATATGGTGTAGAAAATTAATTCAGAATCATAAAAATTAAAATATTGCTAAGGAGCTGTACCACGGTAACTGTCCATTAAGTTCTCATTATTTCAGATGTGAGGGTTCTGGTGGTATGGTCTCATCTCATTATTTCCTGGGAGAACAGATTTTCTGCAGTATTCGACAAACATACGAGCACATCGGTTTTACACGTTCTGTCAATTATAAACAGTTATTGAGCTGCTGCTTTCCTTGATTCAGAAGTCCATGGCAAAGCGTATCTCTGTCATCACAGTTGTGATGGAGCTTGTTTGACAGCTGCCACCAGAGGAACCGTCTGAGGCTGAATGGTTCCAGATTGGTCCCAGTGAAGTTTTGACAACACTTTGTATCTGGCTGTTTCATTATGCAACCAGGAAATACAGCTGACTTTGTAAAAACGTAAGGAGCAAACAACACATCCTGTATGTTAAAATGCAAAATTTAGCCAACTACCATTCAGGTTACTCATTTGTTTGTTCTACACACATTTCAGCTGAAGAAGGAAAGAGGGAACTGGCTACAGTAAAAAGGGTCATTACTGTAAAAGAAATTTGCCAAGATGAACTCATACTTACGTGATGCCCAATGAGACGTTAGGAACCATACAGGCTACCACTGTCTACCGAGAACTTTGAAACGCAGTTTTGTGACAAGTATCTCGCCCCGCGCCACTTCATCACACCAAGGGGACAACAAGCCCCTCGCTCCCGGATCCTGCTTTTTAGGCAGAGGTTGCACCAGAGAGCACGTTGTGGCTGTGCTGCCACAGGCCCCATGGTGGCACCTCTGCAAGAAGGGGCATCGCTGACCTCGACCGCTGCCCAGCTCCTATCCCAGCCCGACCCACACGCTTGCTCCCAGTACTGGCACTGGGCGTTTCTCTTCCGCTCGCGGCTTCACGCGCAGGAAAAACTAATAATTGTCAATAGTTAAAAAAACCCGAACAACCCCAGAGCGCCAGGCCGCGCCGGCCCGAGGGGGACTGGGGCTTTACCCCGAGCGGCCCCCGAGCGCTGAGCTCGCTGGAGCGGCCGAAGGGCCCCGCGGGGCCCGAATGAAACCGAGTCGGCGGGACCTTCCCTGCGTTACCCCAGAGTTCAACGCGTTTATTTCACGCTGCGGGCGCGGGTCGCTTTACAGAAACATCTCATGCCGGAGCCCCGCACGGGGCCGAGAAACACGGGTACGGGAAGGGAACTATTAAATAACCTGTACAGAGAGCCGCAGTCTCTTTCCCCGGGAAGCCCCTCGAGCCCCGCCCCGCCGGGCCCCGCTCGCCCCCGGGGCCGGTCCCGGTGCCGCCCGGCGGTCACGGGTCGCGGTTGTCCTCCCGCTTGACGGCGTCCGCCGCCGCCTTCAGCTTCTTGTTCTGGTGGGTCTTGACGTGCTTGGCCAGGTGGTCGCTGCGCATGAAGCGCTTGCCGCACTCGGGGCAGACGAAGCGCTTCTCGCCCGTGTGAGTCCGCAGGTGCCGCTGCAGCTCGTCGGAGCGGGTGAAGCTCTTCCCGCAGAAGAGCCAGTTGCAGACGAAGGGCCGCTCGCCCGTGTGCCAGCGCAGGTGCGCCTTCAGGTGCGAGGTCTTGCCGTACACCTTGCCGCAGCCGGGGACGTGGCAGACGTGCTGCTTCTTCTTGCCCGGCTCCGCCTCGGGGGCGCTGCCCGCGGCCGCCTGGCAGTTGGGGCAGCGGCAGCGGCGGCACCTCCTGGCCGTGGCCGCCAGGGGAGACTTGGCGTGCAGCAGGGCGGCGATCTGCGTCTGGTACTGCGCCAGGTCCGAGCGCCCCAGCACCAGCCCCCGCGGCAGCGCCGCCGGGAAGCGGTGGCCGCAGGCGGGGCCGCCGGCCGGGGGGACGCTCCACCAGGGCACGTCCTCGGGCGGCGGGTTGGGCGAGAGCTGCCGGCAGGGCTGCGCGGGCGGCGGCGGCGGCAGCAGGTTGGAGTAGCCGGGAGGCAGCGCGGCCTGAGCGGCGTACGGGACGTAGGCGGCGGGGGGCGGGCAGCCCGAGGGCAGGGCGGCCACGGGGGAGGGCAGCATCTTCACCGGGGAGAACTCGTAGGGGTAGGAGGGGTCGGCGGGGGGCGTGAGGGGCAGTTCGTGCGCGCCCCCGAAGGGCGGCTGCAGGTGGTTCTTCTGCGGGGTCAGCCCCAGGCTGGGGTGCGGCGGCGGCGGCGGCTGCAGCGCCCCCGGGGAGTGCGCCGGCATCTCGCCGCTCCACGGGTGGAAGATCCTGGACGGGGATCCCAGCGTCGGGTCGTAGGAGACCTGCAGGAATTCCGAGGGCGCGGCGCCGGGCTGTCCGATGCGGCTGCAGGTGGCGGCCAGCAGAGCCAGGGGCGAGCGCTTGGCCGGGTCCGGGGAGGCGCTGGGGGTGCGATCCTGCGCGGGAGGCAGAGAGGGGACGGGGTTGGGGGGAGGGGGGGCGGCGCGGGGCGAGCGTTACCGGCCGCCCTCGCGGGGAAAAGCCCCCGCGCCCCCCGACCCGGACCCGCCCGCGAGACCCGCCCGCCGCCCCCGAGCCGCCCCCGGGCCGAGCCGCGGGCCCCGGACGGCACTGACCTGCAGGAACGCCTGGAGGGAGTCGTTGCGGAGCACGGCCACCGCGGCCATGGCTACTGCTGGCCGGGGCGCGGCCGGGGCATGGAAGCGCCGCGGGGCCGGCGAGGAGCTGCCCGGGTCCCTTCTCGCCCGTCTCCGTCCCGCCGAGCTCGTCGCCTCGCTGCCCGTCCCGCCCCCGCCCCCCCCCCCGCGCCGCGATCTCCGCGGACCGTCTGACTGCACCAGGATCACCTCCAAGAATTTGATAAGGACTTTGCTGGGCCGCCAGCCAGTCAGAGGGAAGATTTATGGCTTTGAAGTTTGCCGCTACCCAATCATCAAAGAATAGCGGCTCTTTCAGAAGCGAAAGCAAATCCTTTGAATCCACAAAGCTCCTATGGTGTGTTTGTTGGTCTGGATAAAAGAACTGATTATTTGGGGGGATGGGAAGGGAGGAGATAAAGGCGGGACAATTAATGAAGTAATCACTATGTGGGAAATGTATATACACAAATAATTGGATTTTCTTGATCAAAGGACCCCTTACCGCCTGGAGACCCTCGCGCTGGATGTGCAAGACACCGGATCCCCTCTCTGTCTTTTTTTTTTTTTTTTTTTTTTTTTGCAATTAAGGATCTGTAGCAGCGCCCGAAAGTGACAACATGTCTTTGTTATCGCCGGAGAAATCGGCCTCCGGGTTGCGGCGATTCGTGTTCGATGGCTCCGAGCGGAGGCTCCCCGCGAGCTCACCCGACGGGGGACGCTCGGTCCCAGCCGCGCGACTTCCCCGCGGGCTCGGGCGGCGGTTCCCCCGCTGACCCGAGGCCGAGGGAGATGCCCTCGGGGTGACTCCGCCGACCGGCTCCTTCTGCCCCCGGTAGCCGGGCCGGTTTCGCTGCCCCCGCCCGGGCATCGGGAGGAAAAGTTTCCTCTTCCCTAGCGGGAGACGCGTGTAAGAGGCGTGATCGCTTCGAAGGGAGCCGGGGAGCTCCCCGGGAGCGGGGACCCGGTCTGGCCGGTACCTGCCGCCCCCCGCTCGGTCCCGTCCCGCCGCGGGGCCGCGCTCGCTCCTCCGCCGCTGCGGGAACGGGAGCCGAGGGCCGAGCGGCTCCTTCACCCCTGGGTCTGGGCTGGGGCCGCGCTCCCCTCCCTCCTCGCATCGCCCTTCCCGCTGCCCCCGAGGTGCGAGGCGGCCCGGGGGGCGCCGCCTTTGCCCAGGTAACTCGATCCTCCCCGCGGTCGCGGGGTTAGATCGTATTCACACCGCCAGAGATCTTTATCTGCCTTTCCTAGGGGAAAACAATCGCTCGTCCCCTCAAAGACTCGCAAGAGTTGCAGGGCTCGAATCGCATCGCTCGCTTTGAAGGGATTAAAGCGCCGAGTCCTCTCCCACGGCTCCGCACCGAGTCCCGGGGAGAGGTAAAACCTCCACCCCGTCTAACGCTGCCACTTCCCCGCACCCTGCCCTGCCCCGTACCCTGCCCTGCCCCTATCCCGCACCCAGCTCGCCCCTCCAGCCCCGCACCCCGAGCCGGGGGGGCAGAGATCCCACTGACGCCGTCCCGAATCTTCAACAACCGCAAACTTGTGCCAGCCCCGGGGTCTACGAGGCGCCCGATCTGACTCCCGCCTCTGTTTCTGCTAATTCGTTTTACCGACTGGTGGCCAGACTGATAATCTGAACGATATTTATAAACGAAAGTCGATAAGTGTCCAGGAGACGCCGAACGTCCCGAGATCCCCCAAGGTACTTTATTCCCCAGAAACCTCGATGAACCGAAGTGATTCATCGCGTTCCTAAGGGTCGAGGGAAAGCCAGACAAGTTTCTATACAGACACCGCACTACAAATGCCATAAATCTGCATCCGAGAGCACGTTACTTAAAAATCGAGAATAATTCCTCGTTGGTGGGAGAAACCAATGGGCTGAATAATGAAACGTTGCAGTCGTAATTTTCTGTACAAATAATTAGCGTTCAAACTCGGAGCATTTCAGTCTCCTGAAATGTATTCTTAATGAAGTGGTGTTCAGAGCTCTCATTAAAAATGCAGAGCTGGAAGATCAAAGTACAATATTTATTTTAGAAATTTGTTTCAGTTATCAGGAGATGCAGGTATCAAGGCCAAATGTCAGTGCAGTTGCACAAAGCACCATTTCCCTGCAAAACGGGCTGTTGCTGGCCCCGGTGTCCGGTGCGGGGACATGTGGGTCCCCACAGGGCAGCCCAGTGGAGAGTAGGGTTGACCCCTCACCACAGGCCGGGAGACATGAAGTGGTCCCCTTCGTGTTCTCCTCTGTGCCTCGGATTCCCCATTCTGGATCTCACCACAGCACCTCTCCCAGCGATGGCTCACACTGCTACAGCCTCCCGTGAATTCCCTGCTCAGGTTCTCTCCTGACACCCCCAGTCCCTCACAAGAACTTAGTGGTCCTTTGCCACAAATGCCCAAGTCCCTTCTATGATTCTCCAGTCCCTTAGCTTTTTCAGCACAGCCATGAGTGACTCTGGGAGCCTGGATGGGCTGTGGCCACCTTCCTGCCCCCTGCTTGGGGCCACCTTAAATGGAACACTGACCATAAACAAAATTCTGTTCCTAAACAATTGTGACAGAAAATCAGAAACACAAGCATTTTTTTGGCAAATAACTGCATTAACGTTCAGCCAAGCTTCCTCCTCGTCAAGTTCTCCATGAGAGTGTGGCAAGCTTTAAATCTGAACAGGCTTTAAATACGCTAGCTTGGAAAGGTAGTGTCTTCACTCCAACCCTCACTCAGATCCCATCTGCCAGGTTTAAAGCCTTGCTGAAAAGTACCATCTATCCACAAGGGCAAGAAGTTTACCAGAAGTAAGGTAAACCAATCTATGTATACAGCTCCAAGTATGCATGGCTACACTGTCAAAGGCCAAGATGATTATTATTATTATTATTATTATTATTATTATTATTATTATTATTATTATTATTATCATCATCATCATCATCATCATCATCATCATCATCATCATCATTATCATTATTATCATCATCATCATCTTCAGCCTATTCACATTTTTATGCTAGACAACATGACTGACGTAATAAGACAAGTCACCTGTTCATATTTTTAACATACTAGTGTGTATGGTTCGTTTATTGGCTTCAGATTACCAATAGTTTTAATACCAATATAACTCCTGAGTTTTAACAGAGTTTAATTTGAACATCAGTAGAAGAAAATAAAAGAAAGTTTAAAAACTGCTATAGCACCTCCTGCGTTTTTCTGTGCATAAAGGAAAAACCCACAAACCCCTAGACAAGATCAGTGCATGCAAAAGTGTATTTTGGATTTAGAGGCTTGCCTCAACATTTCCCAGTCTAGGTGTAGATTTCACAAAGATGAATAGAGGATTTCCTGAACTTCTGAAAGCTGATCTGCCCTCATAGAAAAGTAGAACAAATTTTATGCCTCACTACAGTTTTACTGCCTGTTGTTAAAGGTTTAAATATCTTAATGTTATTAATCTTTTGCTCCTTACTTGGCTGGCCCTTTGTGACTCCTCCTCCTGCCTTAGGGAACATCAGTGAACATTTCTGGATATACTTCCTCCCTTTGCTTCCATACTCTAAAAAGGAGTCAGACTCTTAACTATATCAATATTGAAAGTGTTATTCTTGGCTTCACTTGAAATTCCTGGGACACCTTTTGGTTCAAAACGATAGTTTCAAACTCCCAGGAAATGCCATCTGCCTCCGGCATACAGGGCTGCATTTTCTTCACCACTCTAATAGCTAGAAATGGATTTCTAGAAAATGGAAAGCAAACCAAGACTCTGGTGAGCTGAAAGGGATCTGCTGTGTGCACCCCGCTTGTCCTCTAATTTTGGGAAATATTAGGGAAAAAAAGCCTATGTATTTTTAATGGAATGCATTTGTTTGGGGAGGACTGGATGGGCACCTTTTATATTATGCATACAGATACACACAGTCACTGTTTTCCTTGTACTGTAATTATTCAATATGGAATGAAAAGGTAATTAAACTGTTATTTGCCTCCTTGTAACTACTGGGAGTATAGTATATTATCTAAAAAACTGGGTCTCGTAATTAATTTTAGTTACATAGTATGTGTATTGACAAACTACACAGCTACCTGTGTTTATACCGTGTTAAAACTGGAAACAGTGCAAGGTGTAGACAAGGAAGATCATTGTTCAATTTACACACAAATATTGTGTGATCATATGGCTGCCACATTGCTATTGATTTGACTGAATGGATTAATCCAACACTGTAAAAATATACCTGTTACTTAATGAACTTGTGTTGTAATTTTAGAACATTTTGGTACAGAGAAGGTTAGGTATTTTCTAATGGCAATATTTTCCACTATTTCAAGAATCGCTTTGGAAATAACCCAATCTTCAAGGACTACTGAACAAGAACGTATGAAAAATCTATAATCTCTCTTACAAAGTGCAAGTGCTCCATACAAAGTCTGCAACAACTCCATTTCAGCTGGGAATTAAAAAAAAAAAAGAAAAAAAAATAGAGAAGGAAAAAGCCCAATAGTGGGACTGTGAGGGTCAAAACAGGACACATGACTATGGGACTGAAGTGTCAGGTAAGAGATACTGCCTTCACAGCAAGGGAAATAATGTGAAGACCCTCTTTACAGAACCTCTCAGTATAACGCTCTTAAGGCACCTTGTTTCAGTAGTGAGTACGTATTAGTGAATGGCAGCTGATGCTTCTGGTGCCTATCAACTACGAAATGGGTAAGTGTCCCCCAACATGGGCAGAGTTTTTGAGAGGGATGTAGAAAAAAAAATTAAATTAAGAGCAGAGTTCTTAAAAACAGTCAGTCATCTTGGCTGCTGCCACAGGCCTAGGATCCCAAGGAAGATTGGGGAAAGCCTCAATTACAGCTTTGAAATTACTTATCTCTCCTCAGCTGAACATAAAGAGACTTAAAAACACTGTCCTCGTAGACTAACAGAAAAGTCTTTTTAGGAATGCAGTGCGTGGTATGTTTCTGTGTCACTTCATACCTTGATGCTTTAAGAGATGCAGAATAATGCATAAACAGGTAAATGCCTAAATTATGTGAACTATTCAAATACAAATTTGCCCTCCTCAGTTCCAAAAATAAAAATACCATCTATAAAATGATTTCAAATGCATGCAATGCTTGTATTACGTTTTCCATCTTCACAGGGCTATAGAAATGCAAAATCACTCTCACCATGCTCTTGGGCAGCAGAGTCAGCTTCCTTCTCCTTCTTTACAAAGGGAACAACACACAAATGCTCCAGGCTTGGAAGAAGGTCCTGCACTTACAATACCAGATTGCTCCTTGCTGAATGCTTAAATTCTTCCAGTTCAGGTCAAACCTCAGAGCCCCAAAGTGAAGTAGCAATGACCAGAGAGCACTGGCCAAGGCAGGTACCTCCTGCTGGCTGGCCAGCCATGCCAAGCTAAAGCAAACAATCTTAATTTGGGAATAAATCACATTTTGCTTCACTTTTCGATCAGCCCCTATTGCCCAGGGCCAAACAGCCTCACCAGCTGTTTGAGAAAGCAGGACAAGAAGAGGAGAAAGGATATTCCTCTCAAAGACAAGGGATTCAGCATGACCATGACTCCTGCTTCAGTTTAATGAACAGTGTCATTTTTACCACACTTTTGGAACCTCCAGGACTGGAGGCAAAAAGAAATGACCTTCAAGTGGGTACACTTTTTGGCTTTTCTCCCTCCATGAATCTCACACTCCTATTGTTTCTTCCACATGCAGGAAGTCCCCATACTCTGCTAGAATTGGGCTGAGAGAATCACATATTACGTATGAAAGAAAGAAAGGTACATGCTGAAGGATGGATAAGGCAACAAAGTGGAAATGTATTCCTAGTCTAAATTACCTATTCCTTATGCTGGGTAATGAGAGAAGGACTACGATGTTCCAGCGCTGTGACTCCCAATGCCCAAACAATACCATTCTACCTCAAGAGCCACTTTTAATCCCAAGTAAGCGGATTCAGGAGAAATATGTGATGCACAACCACTGCCTGCTTCTCAGGAGGCCTCACTAAACCACACAGAACCATTTTCCAAAATTTTCATCTTAAAATAAGGAAGTCAGGAGAAAAAACAGGTGCAAAAGCATGCAATTTCTTCAGCATCATCAGACTAACTTCACGAAATGCTGTCACGCTTACTGATGCACTAGCGTATGGGGTTGAAAGATATTCTTTTCCTGTCAAAGTTCTTCCAGACATCATTGGAATAGATGTTCATAAAAACTGATCTGGACTTATAATCTGCTGCTTGTTTTCACTTCCTTCGCTACACATGCTAAGTGTACTTGGCACATGGAGTGATTCAGAGAGAGAAGCTTCTCCATAGTGCCAACGATTCTCTTTAATGAGATATAGTTATCAGCTGATTCATGAATTTCTCCTGCCTGTTCTCATTTACTTAGCTCTAAATTAAGGATAAGATCATTTGCATTCCAGAAGTAAAACACTGTTTATAAGAGAACAGAGTAATCAAAATCACTCTTAAATTTTATAGAAATGTACACAGTGAAGTTAGAGGTAGTTCTAACAATGTACATAGCCGTATCCATTAAACTCCACAGCAAAGGCTCAAGAGAAAGTATTGCACTTCCAGTTTTATCTAGTTTTCCATATTGGTATAGCATTCCCTTATCTCAGGAATTTAATGTAGGAAGAGACAAAAGGAGCTTTCTGCCTCAACTTTCAGACACCCTGATGACCTCCTTTCAGGAGATCCCATGCTCTCTGTTAATTTAGATACCATATGCCTCATTGGTCATCAATGCAGTTGCTTCTCTCTAATTTATAGCCCTCACAGGGATTTTGATCACACAATCTATAAAACTAATCACTTCATCTGTTTTTCATTGTTGTTCTACCAGTCAGACACAGCCCAACTGATTGGTATTTTCTTATACATACTTGCAAACAGCACAATCTAGTCAGCTTTGTTTTTCCTTTTTGGTATGTGCTGCTCCACTGTCATTTATTCACAATTTGTAGAGCTCAGAGCAAAGTGCTGGCAGTTGTGGTCAGATGTCTGGAACTGGGAAGAGAGTAGCTGGGAAACCATGACTTTCTTGTCACGTTACAGCAGAACTTTACTGGCATTCCTGCAGTCCCTTGATTGACCAGGATCTGAGCTCCTCTTTATGTCTTACAGGGTGGATATGTTTGACTTTCTTTTCCTGTGCAAACCAGCGGGTTTTTTTGGGACGAGGGGGTCAGAAGGAAAAGGCTCACTCTCTAGGTGGAGAAGATGAAAAGGTAACCTCCAAGCAGGCACCACGTTAGTGCTGAGATAGGCTTGAGGAACTAAGAATGAGCATGGACTCACACACACTGTTGCTGGCGTGACTGGTAATGAGAATACCAAGATGAATGGAGCAGTTAGTTCACTCTGCTCTGAGTGATTGAAGCTGTTTTCATCTCTGTAGGGTGTTCTTTTTTGGCTAAAATAACATTTCACTCAGAAGTCTCCTGTACAGGCAGATACAGCCTCCTTGGGCACTCAACCCGTAGCTATATTCAGCCTAGATAAGGAGTGGAAACTTTTTGTCTCCACTTTCTCGTTTTCTCCCACTACCATCCAGTAGTGTAATAATTTTTCACAGTGTACCTTTCTTCACCTTTTTGTAAACTTACCAAGTTTACCAGTGGCAAGGCATGAAAAGAAGGAGAATAGCACTCAGGAGTGTGGTGAATATTAAGGATATTTTTCTGAGTGACAGGAGTGCAGCTGTGGAGCTGGGGGAAAGTGTTGGAGCTGGATCAACAAGTAAAATATTGGAGCAGCACTGAGGAAGAAAAAAGTCAAACTGTGCAGTGAGTGTATTGGGAAGAGCAAAGCATCTATCTTCACAATACATCTATAAAGAATTAGTGTGCTATTATTCTGTTCTTACCAAAGGTAACACAAGGAGACCACATACCTTGTCCTATGTAACATATTTGCTCTGGTGAAGAGCAGGGAGTTGGTCTGAACAGCTCTACCGAAGAATAGAGGCACACAACATGGGACCACATCGTGAAATATTCTGCCTCATTCCTCTTACAAAATCCCAACTCTTTTCTAAATCCCTCCTACCCCCAACTCAGATTTCATGCCAGTCTCTTCTGACACTTGTTAACTTTCTCAGCAACTCTAAATTGTGAGCAGATATCGATCTTTCTGTGGGAAAGATAGCTGTGGAGCAAAGCCCATATAACCTTGGACAGGCAGAGAGGAACAATGAGACTGTGTGGAGGCAGTCAGAGGACAAACACAGACACTATATAAGTACAGCTATAAGCTCACAAGACATGTATTTCTACTTTTTTTCTGGTGGACAGGGATTAAATCATGTGAAAAGTAAGTATACAGAACCTAACATGTTTTCTTTACAAAGAGAAAACTCATATTAGGTGGGCTGTACTGAACAGCCAAATGTGCCTTCACAACTCAAACTCTGAACATATTGAGCAGAAATAGCTAGGTACATGCTAACTTTTACATCCTGTCCTTCCTCTGCTTTAGTAATCTTCACTATAGGATTCTGTTTGAGGCTCTAGTTTCACTCACCAATTATCTAAAAAACGTCTCTCAGTGATGACAACCTCTGTTGCAGAAAGACCTTCAAGCTTTGCTGTTGATACAGTTTCTGAAATTCAGTGATGCTGCCATATTTCCTTGATCTCACACAACAGGAGCATTCAGAAAAGCTAGTTTTCCTCTGCCTCAAGCAGTCCATCTCTTTATTTCAGCTTTCTTCTCACCTTTAGTCAGTGTTCCACCAACCTTTTTTTTTTCGGTGAATTCTTCTACCACCATGTATGATGACACACTGTTAATGTAGCTCTATGGCACGTGGTTATCTCCAGTGCTTACCACTGGCTGCAGAGCAGCTGAATTATGGTAGCATTGTATGTAACACAATTTTTGGGTTTTGAGATTTAAAAAGTGAATAGCTCTGCGGACATCACCTTATTTCCTGGCTAGCAAGAATGTGATGTTTTCAAATACAAGAGGCACCAACACAAAGCCAGGTTTTGGGACACTGTTTTTCCCCTTACCAGTTCCTTGTTGATCCATATTTGTTTGGTGTTCTGTAATGGTCTTGCTAGTCTTATTTATGTGGTAACTGCCACATTCACATCATGGAAGTCTGAAGAGTTCGAAAGAGGAAGAAGAGTTTGGGGTACTTTTCATTATTGGCTATTCAGAACAGTTCAGAAGACGCAGAAAATTGTTCTATCCAACCCTTGTTCAGGACCCTTCCTACATGTCCTTAGTTTCAGTTTAGATTTTGCTGCTATTATTTACAGCTACACACTGATATACAAAGAGCTAAATGAAGACTCATAGGATATTGAGAACAAACTTGTAATCCTGCTTCTCAGAGTGTAATGTGAGTTATTCTTAAACACAATTATCCAGCTACTGAATAATTATTTAGTCATAAACACCAATAGTGTGATTTTAATGAAAATACCCATATTTAGTGTAGCTGAGCAGACAGATTATGTTCTTAATTGTAAATGGGCTGTAAACATCTCAGATCTTTATGTATGGAGAAAATAATAATATCTATATTTAGATATTTTGAGCAAAGCTTTTTCTTTTACAGGATTGAGCTGGAAAAATTAATGTGATGTATTTTGATCTTGTGGTATTTTTCTGATGTCTCTCGATCAATTTAATTTGAAGGTGAATACTTAAACATGTGTTAGAGATACCCACGAGATAAATAAGGGAAAAGGTTTTTTAGCTATATTGTTCATATAGAAGAAAACAATCCTCCTCAGGTGAGTTATTGCAACTGTTTTTGCTACAGTATGCTTATAAATACAAAGGTTGGATCACATCAAATCTATTTACATCAAGCCATTTAATAGCATATTTATGGAGATCTATTTGCAGAGGTATTTGCTAATTAAATATACTGTTTATCAGCTAGCTCTGATTTTTATTACCTACACAGTAGGCTATCTTTCTGGAGTTTCAACTACTACATTTCTAGAAAACTGAATAATTACCAGTTTTGAAAATTAATAATCCAAACATTTTTCATACCATTCTTTCTGTTCTGGTATTTTCTGCAAACTCAAACTGACATTGCAGGAAAGGTTCTTTCCAAAGTTTATGGAAGATTTATAAAAGATCATGGGTTTTCTTTTTTAAAAACCTGATTCTTTGTGGTACTGCAGGCCTCACACACACACACACACACACACACACACACACACACACAAAAGTTATACTTCGAACCATCAAAACGTAGGGATTTTTTTGTGATTTCTGAAAGGGGTCCTGGATCCCAAGATACCAATTTCAATATCATGGCTATTTCCTGTTGTAGAAAATCTAGGAATTCAATACCGGGTACAGTTCAGAATTCCAATTACTGGTCCATTTGTAATTCTATATTCTAAAAATCTTACTTGGAGTCATGTCACTATACCACTTGCCTTCTCAAGAAGCTTCCAAAACATCTCAAAGTGTTTTTTCTGCCATAAGTATTATATGTATCTCAAAATGCTCTGGAAGATGATTTAATATTTTATTATCACAGAATCGCTAGGTTGGAAAAGACCCCCAGGATCACCAAGTCCAGCCACTCCTATCAAACACTAAACCATGCCCCTCAACAGCTCATCCACCTGTGCCTTAAACACCTCCAGGGAAGGTGAATCAACCACCTCCCTGGGCAGCCTGTTCCAGGGTTCAATGGCCCTTTCCATGAAAGTTTTTTTCCTGATGTCAAGCCTGAACCTTCCCTAGCAGACCTTGAAGCCATTTCCTCTTGTCCTTGGGAGAAGAGGCCAGCTCCCTCCTCTCCACAACCTCCTTTCAGGTAGTTGGAGAGAGAGCAATGAGGTCTCCCCTCAGCCCCCTCTTCTCCAGGCTAAACAGCCCCAGCTCTCTCAGTTGCTCCTTGTAAGTCTTGTTCTCCAGCCCCTTCACCAGCTTTGTTGCTCTTCTCTGGACTCACTCCAGAACCTCAACATCCTTCTTGTAGCGAGGGGCCCGGAACTAAACACAGTATTCGAGACGCGGTGTCACCAGTGCCAAGTACAGAAGGAGAATAACCTCCCTGGACCTGGACCTGATAGTATATCACGAAAATAATCTTCAGAATTTACTAAAGGTTGCATCTTCCATGCAACCTAATGATTGGTTCGTGGCTTTTTATTTTCTCTCTCATGTAGCTTCCTCCCTTTTCTTCTGAGTCTCCCTCATCATAGTTCTCTACTCCATTTTCCCCAAGTCCATTAATTTTTCCCTTCATCAAAAATCATTAATACTTCTCTTTTCATGCCCGTCCTTTAAGACTCTTCTTCCAAGAATCACCCAGAAATTGTTACAACAGCAATTAATACAGTAGGAAGCCACAGGGTGAAACATGAAGACTTTGCTCCCTCAGAAATAACACATTATTTGCTTTCCATTTGGTTCTGTTCAGCAGCTGGAAGAAGCGGTAAAGTTAGCACCTTGTCACTGTACTGTGGCAGAGACAATGAAGAATCTGCCTCTAAGTCTTTCTGACATGAATGAAGACAGGAGAGGGAAAAACCTTGACTAGCTTGGTCTTCAGTTTCTCCGTCCTGTGAGAACAGGATGACATTGAAGTTTCCTGCAAGTTATGGCTGAGCAGAAGAAAGGTTATAGGTATCTGAAATATGGGACATTCCCAAGAAAATACTTAATAGTCCTCAGAATATCATCCATAGCTGAAAAAACCCTGAAAAGAAAGAAAAGTAACCTTAAACTCAGCTGAATCAATACGTATCATAAACACTACCTTTCCTTTGAAAGTTTATATCGCTGTACTTTTAACTTGTCAGCAATATTTCCAACTACTAAGTATGCTTCTCTTATTATCAAAGCAAAGAAATACTTATATCCTTGGGACTTCCATCTGAAAATTAAAAAAAAATAATTAAAAAACGTAAACTGTAAATGAAAGAGTGACTGGAATTTCTCTCTGAAAACACTGCACTGAGTTACTAATGACTAATAGAGAAAGCTCTTTCAAATTACTTATTCCTAGTGGCTTAATGACAGGTACACTCACCTTGAATTTTACACAGGTGGTCCAGAGTATTTTCCCTTTTGCAAATTTGCAGATTTACTTTGAAAAACATAGGGAATTTCCACCTTAAGTGAAAAAGTATGCAGATCTTCATTTAACAAAGGTAGTCGTTTCAACAAACACAGGACAGCTGACAGCTGAATGTTACAAATGGGGCCTCATAAACAGGGCTTAACAATTTTGTTTAAGATCACAAGTTCCCAACAAACACTTGAGCCACGGAAGAATGTCCATTAGCTGCTATAAAAGCAAAACTGGTACGGCTTTGTGATTCAATGGAGGGCCTGAAAGGCACACACAAGCAGACATATACCGACACAGTGGAGAATAGTATACATTCTTCAATTTGAATTATTTCCACTCTTGTTTCTTCCTCTCACTAATTTGAAATCATGTTTTGTTTCAGTTAAAGACATTTTTCTGCTCTATATTTAATCACGTTCACATTTCTATCCTGTTTAACCCCCACTAGTCTCTTCACATAGTACCTGGTATGATTTTATGTCATGAAATAAAAAAAAATCTGTAGCTAGTGTTGTTTTGTCCCACTGTTGTTAATCTTTAATCTTTTGTGTGATACATGGAAAGATGCTAAACTTTCTGTGCTATCTTAACTGCAGTGATCTGGGAGCAAAGCAAATGAGATTTAGTAGATACGTTTCTGTTGTCATTATTAAACTTTATATGCTTTGCTATGTAGGCAATGTGTTTTATTTCTCTTAACTTGAAAGAGGTTTCTGTCTTATTGTTGCAATTTATTAAGGGCAAACAATCTAGGGCTTATAATAGGCCTGTAGGCAGAACAAAGCCCTTGTCAAATGGAAGGGTTGGCTGCTCAGCTGGGTAGCATGTAAATGTGCAAAAAGAACTGTTCTGTTCAAAGACACTAGACATGCTTTTTAAATAAAACATCTCATATAATTGAGAGTTGCCGGTTAAGTGTTGTGTTGGAAATGTTAATTTAAAAAAAAACAATTTAACTGAAATAAGAGAGTTGCAGCCTACATTTTAGTAAACTGTCATAACAAGCAAATCCCCATATATCACTAAGGTTTTTGTTAAAGCCCAAACATTGTATGTTTCAAAAAGGAGGGTTTATTGTCATTTTGTATCACTGTATTATGCAAGGCAGGATAAGTTCATTGATTGCTCACCTGGTCAGGCCATGGAAACTTGATCTCATCCAAGAAATATATATATATATATTTAGTATAAGTGATCACTCTTTCTGCTACTTTGACATGGTATCATGTTTCAAAAAGTAAGATAGTTTCTTATTCTACAGCTCGTTTAAAATATCTCATTATGTGCCTCCCTTGCGAGAACTGAAATTAAAATTACAGATAAAGTTAACAGCATTTTTTTTCACACAGTAGTCCACTTGGGCACAGGCAGTTCTTTTTTTCCTCTTTGGTTAAAATAGATAATCGGGACAGTATCATCAATTAGATTTTTCACTTTAACTTTTCATAATGTTTCCAGACTTCACTACTTGGCAAAGACAATTGGGACAGATTTCTTTATTTTTTCCTCTGGCCTAAAATTTGAAACCCCCCACTTCCCAAACTGTTACCACCGAAGAGTTTATTAAATGGCTGAAAAAGACAGCTGGTCCCACCATCTGTTAAAAATTTTCAGGGGCCAAATGAAACAGGTTACACCTTTAGCCATGCCAAGTCTTCCAATACCCCCTCCCTCTCACAGCCTGTGGAGGGCTAATCTGAATTTCACGCTCTGATTTTGCTATTGCTAATGTCTGAGCTTCTTATGTGTGCTTCTTGTAGTTGCTTATATTAGTTCTCTAGCAGTAACAAAAGCTCCCCTCTCCTTTCAACCTAACTCATTTGCAATCAACGGAATCCTGGGTCTATAGTCGCTTTTACAATAAGATACTGTACCTTGAAGGAAACCCACAGAGAACCTAATATCTGACTTTTTGGAGCAACAGAGAAAACCAGGGGTACATTTCTGTTGTTTTGCAGCCACTTTTCTATAAATGCTAATGGAAGTAATTCAGATGTGCCAACAAAGACAGAATCTGCAACACACTGCAGGTGTGAGGGGGCTGAAACAAAAGGGATGCTAACCCTAATGGTATTTCTTGTCATTAACAATTCTTTGATGTTCATACTAGAGGCTCTCTTTTATCTTGTAGTTTTTCAGCCATCTTTGTTAACATGCAGTGCAACTAAATCTTTTTTCCCCTAACCTTTAAAGACATCTGCAAAATGTTTATGCTAACTTAGTTTCCATAGCATCTTTCTGTAACACATATTGAAGTAAAATGAGATAAAGCTTGCAAGGTTATTATTAAAACATCAGTAAGTTCCTATCATTAAGTGAAAGGAGCAGATCAATAAAAAGAAGCTCTTAATGTTACTTTAATAAGGATGAGTTTCTTTTAACAGGAAAGGGATTAACTTCAGTGTAACAGAAGCGGTGTTTATAATATAGCAGCTCTGTTGATAAGAACTAGTTTGTTTTACTTGTGCTCATTAAAAAAAAGAATTGCAAATATCGATACATTCCTATATTAAAGAGCCTTTCACAATATGGTGTATTTAAGGGCATCCTCATTTTCCAGAAGGGATTTTTCTACCCCTAAGTGGGCAATGGCGTTCAGTCAAGGCACTGTAGGTGGAGTTACTCCATATCCATCTGTCTTTCCGTGACTTACAGATGGAAAAACGCTGTGTCTTTTAAAATGTTCAGCTCAGTAGGATGACAGCAAAATGAAATGAACAATCAAAGCACATAAGATGCCAATCTGAACTACTGCACAGCACTACCAGCAGACCCAGTGTTTTGCTGTCATCCCATCGGTCATGTCCTGTTAGATCACATCCCATTTTATTACAGTCTGTTGCATTATTGTTGCAACATGCTGGAATGTTACATGAGCAACATAATCAATCAATACCAATTTCCAATTGGAATTCAACTGTAAATCCACACTGATTTAAATATGCAGGATATTGTAATACCAGCTATCAAAAGATGCAGTTTTATGAAACCTTCCACTTGGTCTTTCAAAACTTCATTTTTAAGAGGTCAATTTAATCAAATAAATAAAGTCTGTGCCTGTATTAACTACATTGCTTATCTTTGAATTTGGATGTAAACTTTCATCACACTAATCCTATGGAACAAGAACAAAAAAATCAGTAGTTACTTTCATAGAATCATAGAATCACCAGGTTGGAAGAGACCCACTGGATCACTGAGTCCAACCATTCCTATCAAACACTAAACCATGCCCCTCAGCACCTCGCCCACCCATGCCTTAAACACCTCCAGGGAAGGTGAATCAACCAGCTCCCTGGGCAGCCTCTGCCAGTGCCCAATGACCCTTTCCATGAAATTTTTTTTTCCTAGTGTCCAACCTAAACCTCCCTTGGCACTCCCTGTAAAAGAAACAATCCCTGTAAAAGAACTACAACACTATTTTCTCCAGCTTTGACTTTTTTTTTTTTCTTTTACAGCTTACTTTCATCTTGGGGCATAAAGGCAAACTAGGAACAGTGTAATTTATATATTGTCTTGTCCCAAGTTTCAGCTGTACAGACTGATGGACTGAGCTGCTTCTCTTGTTTCAGCTACAGTCTTATGTATATGGAAATTTGGGATCTTAGATAGTTGACAACTATATCAAGTTAACAGATTATTTTTAATCTTTTCCTTTGCAACAGTACTGAGGAGGGTTCATTCCTGGAGTGACGGAAACTACAAAACTAAAATTTCCTGTTTCAAATATTTTGTGATCTCAGCAAGAGCCATTCTGTCATAGAAGCCTTTACATAATTTCTCCCATTGTATTAACTATGTTAATTTGTTGCTTATAACAGGGAGCAGCAGAAAGAACAAAACCACTGAATAAACTATGTCACACAATTTTGTGAAGTACCTCCTCTGTATTTTTCTCCCTTTGCTAAAGGTTCCACTGAAGGCCCTCTACACCACCATCATTTGCATCAGCAATGCTGTACTCCAGCACCTGGCTCTCAGAGTATCACTTCCACCAGAACTGTAAGAACCTGTCCTGTCCTCTCCCATCACCACTGGTGTGTTGCACAGCATGATGTGCCAGTCTGCTATTCTAGTTTTATGTAGGTCTTCCTCAGAGACTTACCCTGATCAGTAGCACAACGTTTTTTTTGGAACAGCCCTGATAAGGCTCCCTCCCTCACAGCACTAGAGTCCAGTCCAATGGACTGCATCCAGCCTTTGTTGGAATGTTGTGATGATATTACTTTCACTAAGAGATCAAGATGAGACTTCCAACTTTACTTTTTACTGGTGATGGGTCAGAAATTTGGACTTGGGTCTTCTGCAGAAAAATGCAGACGTTGACCTACCAACTCGGCATCTCCATTTGCCAACTAACTTATGGAATGCTGTTTATATTATTGAAAAAATATCTCTCTGCAATTCAATTAAAAAACAGGCCTGCCAAACAAAAGCAAGGAATGTAATCTAATGCTGGCCTGATCAATAATATGTAATCTGGTTTCTGGAAACATTACTCCAAGGTGTGTGTTTCACTTATCTGCTTCTATTTCCTCTAGCATCACAGCATGAGTACCACAATAAACGCTCTCCTGTTAACACAATGTATGTATTTATTGTTATGACTGATTTTGTATTGATACATGTAATAGAATAATCTCCAATAATTCTTCAGAAGTCCATTAAAAGGAGTCAGGGCATCAGCCTGTGTTTAAAGACACAGTGTGCTAGTATTATAAATTGTCAGCCTCCTCCCTTACCAGTTTCAGTGCCCAGCATGAAGGAGACAAACTCTCTCACTGAGTTCCACAACCTTTAGCTCTGGCCCAGAGGGCTGCTCCCTGGTCTTTGATTTTCATACCATCCTATGCTAATTTTGTCAGTCTGGTATCCCTGCTTTGTTGTCAAGCTGAAACATTTTCTGTTAACTAAGCATTCTATTACAACTCCTCCCAGGTTGAAGGGTTTTAAAGGAAAGGCACATTAACAAAATATATTCCTAGTGTTAACAACAAAACTGACAATATTTATCGTATTTTTCATAGAATAACCAAGTTGGAAGAGACCCACCGGATCATCGAGTCCAACCATATTTTTGTAGTTGGATTTAGAAACAGGATAGGTAAGTTTATAACATGCCGTGTCTTGCTCAAATATTGGTACTAAGTGTACCTACCTGTTTCTGACAGGATGATGGTTTTGTGCTATATGGCTTTATTTTCAATGGTATGTACTGTATCTATCTGGTTAACCAGATGACATTTAAAAATACCAGAGCTTGGCTGTCTCTCAAAATTATCCTTCCGTTTGCAGAAAAAAGCAGGATTGAGAAATAACAGTATGGTAGACATCAGTTACTTATCTCATTGTCAAGTATTGTACAATAAAAAAGCAATGTCTGTAAATAATTACAACTCTTACCAAAGGAGGGAACAAATTTTTCAGTAATAACATGTTTTCAAACAAGGTGAATTTTTTAAATTTGAACTTAAATCCCATTTTACATCAATTAAAATTTGTTGGAAAATAGCTAGTTTTACCACCCAGACACCTTGACCTCCAACTACTTGTTCTCATCACAAAAATATCTTTTTAGTCCTTCTCCAAGCAATCATATAACTTTACCCGAAACTTCTTATTTCCTCATTTTCACTAAAGAGGAAACTTGTGAAGAAACTCTACTCAGAGTGACCAATCTGAGTTCTAAAATGTGAGATTTGATCAATTGTCCTCATACACAAGAAATCTAGCAAAGGTCAATGGATACTGAAAAGAGACCATTGTGCATTAGAATTGCAGGTTTTAGGCATGTGTGTATTACACTGTCAGAGACAACCACATAAGGAAGTATAGGAAACTCATTCTGTTCAATATCAAATAACAGTAGACCTAAAGACACTACATGTCTTCAGTTTCCTGATTATTTTTTGTTATCTTCTATATTGAAAATCATACTTGTTTTTCATGATGACAGAAGATAGAGATAAATATTCCTTCACAATAAGAGATGTTGGTTATAACAATGAAGATTAGAGATTATCCAGTCAAGACTACTTTTAAAAAAAAGCATAGCAAAGATTGAAGGGATCTAAAAATAGAGAAGAGCAACACCAGGAGATTCCTTAAAAATCTTTCTAGTGTGCAATAATTCATACTGAATGAGAAGAGCACCGGGGGTACGTAACAAGTAGTATAAAGAAAGTAAATTAGTACATCCCTTGTAGTCTCCGACAGCACAAGTCAGAAGGTCTCCAATTCAATTAAAAAGGACCACGTCTAAATACATTCCTTTTGTTTAAAACTGAAACAAAAAAACCCCACTGTGTTGTGTGCCTGTGTGCTGTGTATGGCGCTTAGTAACACAGGAAGTCAGGACCTAAGCTGAATTAAACCAGACAATTGCTTTGAAGTATAAACATTCTCAGCTATAGAAAACACAGAAAAAAAATCATATAAATATAAACTTATACTAGCATTATGCTTACATCATCAACTATGCTAAATGACAGCCGATAATCAGTAGTTGCCCACTATTAGGAAGAAATTTTCCTTCCAGGAAGATTACTTTATAATTGTTTGGTGTGAGTTACTTTCTGTACCTACCACTGAAAAATTTGGTGTTAATTATTACCACTGAAAGGAAAATCAGCTTTTGGCCTCATTGGACTTCGCAAAATCTTTAGCTTTAGATTATTTATAGCCATATTTTACAAGTTTCTAAGTAACAACAGCTCCTTGGATGTCCGGATAGGGGCCACTTAAAAGACTTGCAGTGCACAAAAGCCCTTTCTACCACTCTTACAGTGTATGGGTAAGGGAGGTCACAGTGGGGGCAAATTTAAGATGGCTGCAATTTACTCGTATTCTAAGGTCCTTTTATGTTACTAAAGTGATGTAAATGTTTAAGTGAGAAGCACGTTTAAAATTACCAAATGAAAGGGGCTAATCTCCAAAAGCTCTCTGTCCAATTTTTGTTGGCACAGAGGAAAGTTTTTAAGCTGCCATAACTGAAAGGCAGAAATAGTTCTCAGTAAGAGCCGGTTTCTAGTGCCATTAAGGTCTACAGAAGAAATCTACTAAAATCCATTGTTGAACTTCATCCTTTCCTCTCCCATCTGCTGAAAACTGTTTAATATATTACACACTGTATGAGAAATTTTCTTCTCCCTACCAGGATTTAAACCCTTTACTGTTATAAAATATTAAGAACAGGATATGTTATGAACTATTAAGGAAAACGCATTAATATTTCAGGACAATAGAAGTGAAAGGAAATAAATCAGAACAATGCTTCAGGGATATCAAAACCAAATGAGAACATTTAAGCCGTTCCCATTGATACACTCACACTGATGTGTCTCCTGTACTCCTTTATACGCACACACCAGTCATCCCAAACACATCTATCAGTGTGGGGACAGAAGCTCAAGTCTTTGCTAGTTTTAGTGTGACTGCCTGTCTCTACACTAAACTGAGACTACAGCCTTTAATAATCTACAGGCATGTATATGATCTAAAGCGAGGATGAGAAAAGGCTACTTTTTTTTTTGGTTATCTGGTGAGGGTAAAGTGAATTGATCACAAACAAAGGAGAAAAGGGGGATAAGTTATGAAATAATAAAATGCACAGACCACCTTCGTGCATAGTTGCTAGCGAAGAAGTAGTGAGAACAAAAACACACTACTCAACAAGAGCTTTTAGGTAGTAACTTCAGTATATAAATACTAGTGACATTAAACTAATTCAAAAAAATATAGGAGGTGCAGATACTGGCATTGCCTGTAACAAGAAAAATACTGTATTTCACCCTTTTTATGTAATTAAAGCCTGCTTAAAATCTCTTTGAAGTCCATTCTGACGGTTGAGAGTGATATAAGCTTAAAAATTGGGAAGAAGAAAAAAGAGAAGGAATGTGCTTAGGGAGTGTTCACATTTTGCTTGTGCTTGGCTATTTAATGTTCTGAAGCTGCTCTTCTTAACTCGGGCCCCCATTCAGCAAAGCACTTAATCACGTGCTGAAATGTCATTGATTTCAGTGGGACTTAGGCTTTGGCTTAAGTGCTTCACTGAATTATATATTATTTCCATTTTCCCTTACTTCTTTATGAAATTAATAGAACTACTCGGAGTAATATATTACTTAGTGAAAGGTAAACTGTTGGTTTTTAGACAGGTGACATAATACCTAACTGGAAACCTTCCTACCATTTAACTGAAACCGTTGTTTAACTATGCATTGTAACGATGAGAATTGCAGTAATAATAAAACTTTGTTTTCCCAAATAGTTTTGAAAAAGGATGGAACTACAAAGCATCAGTATTGTTAGAACCCTGTGTGACCTATACCAATATAAGAATACATTAAGCAACTGAACTCTTTTAAAATAATGTTATGCTCCATCCAGATATGTTTTAATTTTATGGAGATTTTTCTTATTGCATAGGAATAGTCACATGTTATTGTTCATGAGGCAACAAAACAACAAATACTCATTCTTGTTACATATTGACAATATGTAAAGGAACTGATCTGCACACATGCATTCATAACAATAGCCACTCATGTTTGCAGCATATTTTCTAATACCATTAATAAATCTGCAGCTACTCAACATTTACTTGTTGTTAGAGTTCCTAAATTATGAAGGGTCTCAAATCCACACTCAAATGTACAGAAGAGGAGAATGAGTAAACAGAAGGATTTCAGTCAATGCAGAATTTTAACAATTTGTTTCAATACTCTTTCACATTGGGTGAAGAGGGAGTAAAGGAGTGAAGGATTGTTCTTCCTGGAACAGCCAAATCCTCATCTGCCCTGTCTGACTTAATTTCTGTGTTTATTCAGAGAGAAAAGCCTTTTGCTTAACAATCTATTTCAGTCCCTTCTCTTCACTCACTCCCTTCAAACCCTGTCCTGGTTTAGGGATGCCCTGACTGCACTTGAGTCTCATTTCCCATGCCATCTTTCCTCATCCTGTAGTCAAAAAGTCAGTGCCAGTGAAAGCTGATAGTAAGAAATTCTGTAGCTTAAGGAACAAGTGTGAACTCACTTCCACAAGGAAGAAGATTTGTTAGCACAGATAACAATGGGTAAACCTACTGCAGGAGATTTAAAAAAATAATAGTCTGTTTAGTACATTCACAATACTTACATACCTAGATATAGATTTGATCAGAATGTTTTATCGAAAGAAAAAAAAGGAATCAATTTGAGCAAATTTGTAAGGCAGTACACATGTGAATGTTTTATTTCCAAAAGTATTTGACAAGAGCTTGTATGGAAAAGACAAAGAATTGTCACAGATCAAAACTGTAGCTCAGAAACAGAAAGTGAAGTGTAAGGTGAAACAGTCAGCTTTTTGTCATGGAAACAGTTACCAGCAAAGCATCTCAGTGTTCCATAGGAAGTTACATATTGTTTCATTAAGGATTTGGAAAGAAAGTGAAATGCAAGTAGAAAATTTGCAGATGACACTTATTTTCCTGCTATATACAAAGGGGCTGTGGACAGGTAGGAATCACTGGAGCACAGAGCTGTTAAGGAAAGAAATTAAACACTTAAACAGGTAACAAGAACAATCAGTCATAATGATGGTTTCAGTCTCAAGGGCTACATGAAGCAGTGTGTGAAATCTTAGCTTTAAAACTGTTCTGCTTCTTATATTTTAAATAATTCTTTAAGTTAAACTTAGGGCAAACAAATACTTTACAAGAAAAATATTTACAAGGTAAATTGAGACAATTATTATTTTATAGCATTTTACTCTGCACATTTTTTTCTGTTAAAGGCCATATACAGCACAGAAAGTTAGAAAGGATCATGTTTAATATCAGTCTAAAGAAATACAAAACATTTCCAGTATGACCACAAATGAAAATTTTTAGTACAGAGTTCTTTTAATCCAGTTCATTTCCTTGATCTTATTTTTCACACAGCTCTACCAGCAGTTGTGCCAGCACAACAGAAGGGATGGCACAGGGTGGGAACAGCAGCCAGGGAGTGCAGAGAAGAAGGGGTAGGAACTGTATGAACTAACCTTGCTGTTTAAGAAATGTGTACATTACCAACATCAACACATACAGGTAGTGCTGATCCCCTTTACTGGACTTACTTATAGAAACACAGTTAAATGGGACAATTTACAACTGCAAAACCAGATCTAAACCAGTGAAAGAAAGTTAGTAGCTGAAGCATTGAATTTTCAAATATCTTATGTAAAGGTATACCCACAAAGTTAATTGGAAGAGATTACCAGCATGAAAATACTCTTACCAGTATTAGTCAATAAAGTGAGGTTCAGCTTTGAGCAAAAGACACACTTCTTGAAGAAGGAGTAGATGGGGAACTGAGAAAGCTGTCATCTTCAGGGATAGACTCAACAGCTGACAATGATTTGTAATACTCATCCTCTCCATCGAGCACTTTGATTTGGCTTGAAAGGAAACAAACAACATTTATTAAGTTAAAAAATGAATTCCATCAATATCTTCAGATAAACTTCTCTTGGATGTGAAAATGAAGAGTGCTAAGACAAGTGTTAAAAAAAGACAGGATGGTTTGATGAGAAAGATACAGCTTTGATAGGTACTTCTACTTTGCTCTTACTTTTTAAAGATCAGACTCTGTTTCTGAGGATCAGCAAAATGCAATATAGCCTTAACATTTGAGTGTACAGAATGATAGACCAACTATTTGCATCAAATGAGCATTTTGTTTGAGAAGCTTAGGTTTTTTGTTTGATTTTTTTTTGTTATGTTCCACAAGTACACTATGCTTTTGATAACATATTGCAGCTAATGGTTTGCTGTGAGTACTAGCCAAAGGCCACATCACCATATTCTGGGGGAAAGCCCTGTTGACATCAAGTGTTTTTTTCATTTTCCTGTGATATATGATGAGCACTGCAGTCCTATGTTAGTGCTTTTATTTCCTGAATGGGAACAGGCTTTAAAACAGGGGAGGGAGTTAAAATAAACCAAACCTTGCACAGCTGTGAAAAATTTGGGGCTTTAACCTTGACTCAAAGACCTCCTATTCATATATTTTTATTCAGAATATTAATTAAAAATAGAGGAAACAATACAGGAAGCTCTCATCTATTTTTGGAGTAGATTCATTTGCAAAACCAAACACTTATCAGTTCTCTCTGGTCCATGGGACCAGTCAATGGAATATTTTGACAATTGTGTAGTAAACAGACAGCCTTTTGTAAATTGTTTTTGGTGGTTTCTACCTATCACCAGGTGATAAGTGCTCATGTGAAAAGGAGAACTGACTCAGTTCAACAGAGAAGGATCAACTTGCTTTTGGGCTGAGTGGCCCCTCTGTCAGTTTTTAAAATGTGCTCCCCCAGGAGGGCTAAAACCCATTGTGAGTGTGCAGCTGCAAAGCTGGCAGGGCTTCTGTCTGTGTTCTAGGTCAGAGAACTTCGGTTTCCTTCATCCAGCACTTTCCACTAGTGCTAAATGCAGTTAAAACATGAAAGCTTTTTTTGTTTTGTTTTGGTTTTTTTTTCTTTTCTTTTTAAAATTTTTCTTGCAGCAGTAGTGCTCAGAGAGAGCTGGGGAGCACATTTTGTAAGAATCAGTTCTAGTGTCTGCAGACAGCAGTACATACAAGTTTTATGTTCCAATGTCAATGCACAGAAATATGTTAATTGTTTATTTTTAGAAACCTCTCTAGAAAGTTTTGCATATTCTGTAATATCACAAAGGACTTCTTCTGTTTACAGTTGCTTAGAACTAAGAAGATAGATATTTACCCAAGTTTTCTTGGCTTCCTCTTGCTCCCTTGATATTCTAGAGTTCCCTGTGGAGAGGGCCAAGAACACACAGTCAAAGCAAAGCAGCAAGTCGTTAATTTTTAATTCAAAGTGATTTTGTGTTGAATGCAAGCAGATGCTGATAATATCAGAAGTCACAGCATAATTTTTTTGATCAAAGGGCTCAAGTGAGCCTGATGAAGCATGCATCTTGCTCGTCTTTGATAAACCACATCAATTATTCACCGTGAAGGCAGACATCCTGACATGAAAGCAACAGATAAAGAGCATAAGCACATGTTCAAGACGAGAGCAGAAGAACGTGGGGGTGGGGCTGGAGGGGCTAAAACAGGTATTAATAACAGAATTATTAACTGGAAACAAAGCCAGTAAAACAGCTTTATTGCCACTTTGAACTCACATTTAACTGGTTATAGTACATGTTGTCCTCAGGGCTATTCAGCATTTTGGGCTGCTGACATCGTCGACGAGGTGTTCTCAGCTTCTGTTCAAGACAGTTTTCTGAACCTATAGTAAGATAACACAATTTAGTTTTAAGCTGTGCCAGGAGCTGTGAATGTCAGCATGTTTTAGTCTGTAAACAGTCTTTTCTTCTGTCCTGTGTAGTCCTGGATTTATTAGCAAGCCTGTCCTATCCAAAGTAAGCACAGAGAAACTTGAGGATCTTTGTTTTCTCTTTTGAAAGTTAGTTCAAACACAAGTTTTTAAGCAGAACTTAATTTTTAGTTTTATAACTTTTTTTTGTTCTTCCATATATCTGTATCACACAGCTCCACATTCCTTTCACATTTTATCTTAGTATCTTCTAAGCAGGAAATGAGGTATATTGTGACTAGTGAAGGATACATCATTCGGCAGCAGTAAAACCATTTTGCTGCAGTAGAACATAATAAAGCCCTTTGACTGACGAGACTTAGTCTATTATTATCATTTTTATTACATAAAAAGGATACCTTCTTGATGTGGTTCTCTGTTTAATCAGGGTAATCAGACCACTTTGGAACTATGCTTTCTTAATATAATTTGTAAAGTAATAGTTGCTTAAAGTCATCTGGAAAGCAGAGTTTAAAGATGAAGGAAATATTTCAGAAGAGATGAATTTTGAAAAGAACTAGCAGCGCTTTCCCTTCCCCCGCCCATATATTAGAGACATTATGATGTGCTGTACTCTATTTTATCAGGTATTTTCTGTGGCCCATCCTCTAGGTTACCAGAACAACTATTTTCAGGATAAATCAGAATCACTATGTTACTAAAAGACACTGTGGGGGCTAAGGAAAGATAATTTACTTTTCAAACAATTCTCCTAATTTTCTGGTATCTCCCTATTTAAACAGCCTTAAGGAGCAGGTGATATTACAAAGGAGGTTTATTATACACCCAGGTTTACAGTCTGCAACTATTGTACTTGTCTGCAGTTACCGGATGAGGTAAAGTAGGGGTTGAACTTTATCCTTCTCGGCCAAATGACTGTTTTGGGAGATTTTTTTCTCTTTGCCTTTCTCCTTCTCCCCAGCTTCTTGCCAGTGAAATTTGGAAGACATTTGTTTCTTCTCAGTGCATCACAGCAATGTCTGTGTGGGAGGGGAGCACTTTTTTGTGCCAACTGTCATGTTCCCTCACAACACCTAGGAGGGACGGTGTGTTAAATGGCCACCAGGGAACAGGCTGCAGAACTGGGTCTAAAATTCAAACCCTATTTTATAGAGAAAAGCTACATTTCACTAGTAATGCAAAATAACTCTTAAATGGTATAATCATGCTGCTTGCTAACTTAATACCCAAAGCATCAATGATATATATTTTCAAGTTAAGTGAACCTTTATGTTTAAGCTAAAGAGACGGTGATGGCTGAACCTGAACCTTTGCTACTTACCTGAATTGTATATAACCAGAAAAAGCACAAGCTGTTCCAGATAATACTTTTACAGAAATTGGGGGCCTAGGTAATATCTATGTCTTTGGAAAGTTTTTTTCTCCAATATTTACGTTGGATGTAGATACAATTTTGTTCTCTCAGAAATCTCTAGATGTTTTGTGGAAGGCCTGCCATAATTAAATTCTACTCCCTGTTTGCTCTGAAAGCTACTCAAATTGATCTTGAAGCTTTCTGTTTTAGGACATCAGGGTCTGCAGGTTTTTTTTAAGCAGTGTTTTCAGTCGCAAAGCCATATGAGTTCCTTTTAACAGCAATTTAGTTCTTGTCTACTTCTCCATAAATATTTTTTTTCATTATTATAGCAGAAGGTTGGTACAAATAAAGACTCGGATCCTCGCAGTTCAGCTTAATTTCACACACTAGTCTACATCTTGCTAAAAGTAAAAATACAACACGTGATTATTCTGAAATTTTCAAACAGTAAAATAATACGATGGGGTGTTCTTTTATCCTTTCCTGCAAATGCTGTTGTGGCCTTCATGTTATTCTTTCAGAATATCTGTATGCATAGTCTTTGTTTTAAAAATGTCTTTTATTCATTAGGATTGTGAGATACTAATATTTTCCCCCAGCCTTTTATGCTGGTACTTAATTATTTTGTGTATTCTATGGGTGGTCTGCAGCTTGCATCCTCCAAAGGAAATACCCTTTCAGTGGGCCCATTTGTCTTAGTGTTTAGTAGCATACTACATGAACAGTACAAAATCTGGTAACATTTATCATAACTCCCATATCTGGAGAGTATGGTATTAACATAAGCACAACACTCAGCAGTTGAACAGGCATTTCAAGTGCTGTTCTGAAATATTTTGCTTTAAGGACAAGCTTAAAGCCACCATTAAGAAAAAAGTCACTTGTCAATTTAAAAGCAACAGCAGCAGCATGAGCATCATTAACAGGGTACTGCCTACACTGCACCTGAATTGCGCCAAGCACCTCAGGCATGTCCACACTCCTGAGTTAGCTACAGATTTAGAGACTGGATGAGAGAGTGAGCATATGCATAATCCTTCAGGTTGTCCTTTAGCACCATTTTTTAAGCAAGGGATCTGCTTCCCTACTCTGTGTGGAAGAAAACTTTTTATTTGTAACAATAAGAGCAGAAATTCCTTAGGTTAGAATTTCCTTACTGGTAAATTCCTTACTACAGTGCAGAAATAACACTGAGCAGGAAAAATGCTTTCTGCCAAGTGTGTTATGTCAGCTGACCTAGGAAGCTTAGGGCAGCTGAGGTTCTGGGCATCCTCTTTCTTTCCTTGCTGAAACATAGAGAGGCTGATAGACAAGGGTGAGCAGGCTCATGTGGATACCTTCTTAAAGCTACCACAAAATTGATGCTGCTTAAAGTGAAGGGAATTGGAAAATGGCAAATGAGTGAACCTCCTGGAGAATCAAGTATTTATAAGTGCAAAACTGGTGGAGCTTCTGTTTGCTCCTCTGTTAAAACTACTGGTTATCCTTTTAATTTTTCTGGTACTAAATGCCAATAGACCAGGACTTTTCAGTGCTCAGACAGATTAAAAAGGGAAACTTGCAACTAAATGCAAAGTCAAATGTTTGAGTTACATTTTTCAGAACTGGGAATTGCATAGTTGGAAAGCAATGTCTCCAGGAAAGACTCGGGAATCATCATGGATGTTCAGCTGAAAATGAAGTAGATTGAGTGAATCTACTAATAGACACAGGAAAACAGTTTTATCATTGAATGCAGAATTGTTTTAAAGTGCTGTAAACTGCAGAATGTTTTGAGAACAAGAACAATTTGAAATCTGGAAACTTGCCAAAGAGCCAGAAATTTTAGAGAACTGCTCTATTTCATCTTTTTAAAAAAGAAGATTAAGAGGTGATTTGAAGCAAATCTAAACCCCCTTTTAGAAGGTGAAGAGTTCATCATCTGTGGAAGCAAAATTCTGAACTGTCTAATGGTCAGAAGTGGAAGAGAATTTCAGACCGGAAATAGAGAGTATAGAGAAAATAATGGATCAATAATTGATCAGGAGAAAAAATATTTAGCAGGATGATGGAAACTCAGATTGAGATTGAATTCTTTTAGTAAAGGTATGTTTTGACTCAAGCTAAAGTTAAAAACTATTCAAGATATGACATAGATCACTTCCAGCTTAAAAAGAATTAATTTCTCTAATGTGATTTTAATCACAAGTCTCAATCTGCAGAAGATTTTGTATCGATCCTTTGATTTCTGGGATATACTTTCACCTCTGAATTTCCATGTGCTGTTACCTCTTTGTTTTCTTACAGCTGAAATGGAAATATTTTAGCTGTCACATCCATCATACTGACATCTTCTATGACATTTTTTGGTTTGGAGATGATTAGCACATTTCTTATGCCATATCTTATTTAGATGATTTTTTCTGCTTAAAAATCCATGTTTTCCATAATCTGCAAAAGACTCTTTCAGAAATGTGGAAACTGCCAAACAGTAAGATTTATCAAGAGACTCTAAAATGCTCTTTAGCACTGACACAAAGACTTCAGCATCTAGGATTCTGGCCCTGACAAATACTTTCAGAAGAGTACCTGCAAAAAATGCATTTTTCTAATGATTTCCTATGAGGCAGATGACTTCACTTAATATTCAGAGAAGAATTCATCTTAGATGTCCTGTTTGTCCTGCTCATTGAAATTGAAAATTGGTGGACAGGCACTGAGCACACTCTTCAGAGGAACCCAGGAATCATTGGATTTTGCTCTCTGAAAGGAAGCTAGGGTCTTCATAAACTCTTCGTGATTAAACCCTAGCTTCAAGAACTCCTTGATGCTGATAAGCTGAAAAAACATTGTTAATTTTTCCTATATGAAAAATTCTGCAGAGAAAATGGTGATGAGGCAGGTACAACTGCATTCAGGAACTTGTAAAATCCATGGATACAAGTCAGATTGTTTTAAGGCTGGTACAACACAGAAGGGACTCTAAGCCCTGGATAACATCTTACTTTTAGCAAGGAATACACAAAGGGATGTTTGAGTGTGTCAGAACACGCTGTGTTATCAATTCCCTGGCTGAAGGGACTCCACCCAGTACAACCCACACTGAAGGGTGGAGCTGAGTACTCTCACTTTCCTTCTGAAGCCATTTACCCAAAGCAGGTTTGGAAGGGGTAGTCGTGTCTCCCTTTCTGTTACAGGTGAACACAAACCTAATATCACAGGACGGACAGTCCTCTAATTACTCAGATGGGGAGATTCAGAGTATAAGAAGGGGTAACCTACTAAAGAAAAGGTAATGGGGCCATTTAGGGAATCATAAATATTATTAACAGTGTAAGCAAATAAAGTAGATAAATCAATATGACCAAGAAAAATAGTAAGTGTGGCTGATTTCCAATATATAATATCAGATGAAACATGAAAGTGCAACCCTTAATTATAAGCAAATATTAGCACAGACTCATGGGATCTCATCATAACATCTCAAGGTCTACATTCATGAAAATTTAAGCAATGTTTAAAATCATGTTAATTTGTTCTTTGTTTGTTTCTTTTCCTGTCAGTCTAATTTATTCCAAAAGACTTTGGTTCTAAAGCCTGGATATATTGATCGTGCCTATGTAAAGCATTGTTATAGCCTGGGGAGAAGACTTTTGTGGAAAAACTTGTCTTTGTTCTCCTTTGATAATTTATATGTATTTTGATGTTTTCAAGCTTTTCCAGTTTTGAATCATTTTTCAAGGCAGCAAGTTAACTTCAGATTTTCTCTTGGAGTCATGGGCAAATGCAGAAATGACCTCACAGACAACATTAAATACCTCCTCCTCCTGGACTGAATGCTAAGTGGATAATTATGTGCAGCATGTTAATTTCAAGGAACTTCTACATTTTCTTCTGTGCCATACAAGTCTGTTCAAGCAGAGGACTCAAGGGGCTAGTGATTCTGGTCCACTCATATCAGTGTTAAATGGGAGTGACTGAATGTCACTTATGCAGTAAAAATTATGTTAAATGATATAGCCTTTATGGTTTCAATTAATTCATCTTTATTTTAAAAAAAAGGGGAGATCTACAGAGCATAAATAATGCTGTTTTGGCCATGAGTGTTCATACTAAGATGTTTTCCTCCCTTTATTATTCCCATGATTCTCCATCATTTGCACAAATTTGCATCACACCACAAGTGCAAAATAGGAGTAAAATGAAAAATTTGCCTGAGAAGCAGAGTGAGGGCAACTAGTCACCGCTGAGCTCCTACTGCACGTGTCTACCTGCTACACTCTAACCAGTTAACACAGAACTATCTTGCACATCTCTGTCCTAAACTGCAGTCTGTGTGGCTATAGTGTGAGTACACACTCAGAGGTACCAGGTCCGCGTTGCGGAGTATTTGTACTCTCCTTGTTAAATGCTGCTGACTATAAACGCATAAGAAACAAGTAGAGGACAGCAGCTGTAACAGGCTTCATGGAACAAATACTGTAGAATAATCTGTAGCTTCATTTGGGAATAATGAATTTATCAGGTCTGTGCTGTACCCTATAAATTTAACTACATTATGGTGGTTCTGCAAAAATTCTGGAGGATGATACGAAACAAACATGCTGTCTCTGAAAGTTTTTAACCTCAGTACAGGCAAAATCACACCAAGAGACAAAAACACAGGACAGCAGAGAATAAAGAGTAAGACTAGTTGGTGGCTTAAATAATGAAGTATGTCTCTAATATCTTGTTTTCCCCTCTGAGATTAATGAGAGAGGAAAGAGAAAACTACTGGAAAAGAAATGGATGGGGAAAAAAAGCAAAAAATGACACAAGTAAGATACTGAGAAACTAAGGAAGAGGAGAAAAAGTTATCAACAGTCATTAATGGTGCAGCAGTAGAAACTATGTCCTGGCATCAGAGGATTTGATTAATCTAGTAACATCAGGAGTCTGGAGGCATACTGGAATATTTAATACTATTAACAACTGTAATTCTCTCCAAGATACTTCATGCTTACCTAGCAGTAGCTTCAGAACTCTGCAAATGTTCAATAAGGTCATCTGTTCTGTGGAGTTACAAGGTCACAGCCCTTGATAACTCTCACAAAATGGAGCTTCACATGAGTGTTGCTAAGGGAAAAGATATTAACTACTTTAAAAAATATATTTTAATGCTTAAAAAGAGTGATTAATCCTTAGAAAATCCTGCAGCTCCAATGCACTCAAGCTCTTACTTGGATTCAGTAGTTAAGAACAATAAGTTAGATTTAATTATTTTCAGTATCAAGTGCTTTGTAGCTAAGTCTACAGTTCCAAATGTAGTTACCAGATTCACTGGAAACACAGAATCTGGAGGAGTAAAAGGTCCTATAATAGAAAGATTTTAAACAAAACAAAACCAAGCTTCATGATCACCTCAGAACCCCCACACGACTGTGGTGAAACAGAATTGTGTTTATTCAGATGGAGTGTGCTTATAGTGCCAAGAGCCATAGACTGCTAGGGAAATTAGTGTAGCCTCTTTGATGTCATGTGCATCCCAGAATCTGTAACACACTGCTAGAACTGTGAGCATAGCCTTTTGTTTATAACTCTAAACAGAACCATTTGAATACACACACTGAAAGAACTCTTAACAGAAGCAATGCATTTTCTTCCACCCGGTGATTCATTACTCATGGCTTCATTTTGGATACTGCAGTTCTATGCGAAGCCATATGCTTTAGATTATAAAGCACACTAAGCAAATCATAAGTTTTTCAAGATGGTATGTAAAGGCTGGTTTTGCATCTGTTTGTTGCCAAAGACCCAGATGATACTTTAATTAGAACAACAAATATTTTATGTGAAATCAATCATTTAGCTGTCTCAGAACCCTGAGACAATGGCTTTTAGATACACTATGTTGGGAAACAAGATCCATAAGTAGTCAGAATTTTGGCTTTTGTTGTTTTCCTTGCTTCCAACATAATTCTGATCTTTCAGTTGTCAGTTCTTTCACTTTTGTATTGTGAGTGATTTAACTGTAGATGGAAAAGGCAGAGATTAAACAAAGCTTACCAAAGAACTAAATTGTCAGTGACTGACACGGATAAGATTCAAACCTGTCAGCAAACAGTAGGCTTCTACAAGTACAGTCCTAAAGACCTGTCTTCCCTATACACATCGAATATACTCAATAGCTCATACAACCTGCATGTAACAACATCTAATAGTGGTTTCTAGAGGTGTGACGACTAGTCAACTAACTGGTGAAAGCCCAAGAGGTTTACACAGCTACAACTTTAACTTCAGGGGAAAAAAATCTTGCCAAATGATACTTAATAGCAGAAACTACTTCTGGACAATGAAGAAAACTTAACTGATGATTATTTATCTTCCCTTCCTTTAACTTGACACAAGGTGGATGTAGAAGATGGTTTTTGGTTAATTCTTGTGATGTTTTCAGAATAGAGTTACTGATGAAAACCAGGACATTTTAGGCATGTCGGAATTACTACATCACAGTGTATTTCCTGATTTTAGAAAACCTGTTTAATCCAATAATCACCAGGTAATAAGAAATAGCTACCCTACGTTATCATGTGAAGTAAGTGATGCCTCTCTTGCTGTTTGAGTGATTCTGTATAATCAATATAAGTGGATGAAGAATTTAGCAGGGGAAAAACCTACTGAGAGCAATTAAATATGAAGAGATCACTTCCAGACTGGGGAATCCCTGGGTCACAAACTATGTTAGGCTGGAGAGTGTTATGAGCAAATATCTCTGTTTGCCCTACTTTTGTACTATACTCTAGGTTTTTGCTCTTGGTTACTATTAGAGAGAGCAAATTAGGCTAAACAGACTTGGATTGGACAGGAAATGTAATTTCTTATGGTGTTGTGTTTTTTTTTTTTTAATTTTGTGAAACTGGTAAGTTTCAAATGACTGGGAAAGGAATCTACTTAAAGTAAATTCAAGTAGACCAAATCCCCAGGAGACACTTGAACCTGAGGTAACATCCTCACAAGGTGCATATCAGAGTCTTCAATGCCAGGATCATTTCAGGGTCAAGACTCAGAAAGATTAGTCATCTGACTGATTAAATAGCTTTGACAACTTTAAAGTTTCCTAAATATCATGACCGTTTAATCAATTTTAGGGAATATTCTCAAAGTACATATGGACCTGCTAATGTACAAGTTTTTAAAGTGCAGATTGGGGATCTCAAGAGTTGCATATCATGTGCTAACACCTCAGAAAACTCACTGGACACTTGGCACTAATTCATCTTGTGATTTCTAGCTAAGGAAAGCAAAACATATGGGGAAAAAGAAGAAAAAAACCCCATAAAAAGTAAACACTGCAATTCACTTTTAAAAATAAAAAGTCAAAATACCCAGTGCATTAGAGAACAGTAACAAATCATAATTACCTCTCTAATACTGCTTCTTTACAGAGCCAGCAACTGAAGCTGCCAAAAATGCATCATACAATTATGGGGAGTTAGTCTGTGCAATCAAAAGTAGGGCAGGAGGCAATCTAAGTTCACACTAAGCTAAGACATGGTTCATAACAGGCCTGTGTTTCAGAGCTGCTGTCCTAGAATACGGCCTGGATGATTTTAAAGGCAATCCCTCACCTTCTTCCAAACTGTAATAATAGCATTTTTACCCCATACCCTCAGAGATTAAGCCACTTGATTGACTTTGAATTCTGGACACACAGGAAATTTGTATTAATTTAGCATAATGATGAGGCGCAATAAAGGCTCTGTGGAACCACAACAGCATGGTCTCTAAGGTTTTGTTCGTTACAGAAACACAATTTGCATATCTAAAGGCTTGAAACCATGGGTCCATATTGATACAACTAGTATCTCAAATTTGAGTGTAGCAGATTCAGCATATATTTCAAAGAATAAATGGTAGAAGCCCAAGATAAAACCCTCAGTAGATTTCTTTATTAAGAAAGAAGTCTTTTTCTGAATTCAAGGTAGTCGGTAGCAGTAACTTTTAAATGAAGTATAAAAGAAAGCTTGACTGAAGCCTGAAAGAAAGCCACTGTTTAGATATTTACTTCTCAGTGTTGCTGCAGTGATTCAACCTGACACTTGTAAATGCTGGAGGTAAAGAAGGCATCCTGGCTAGATAAAGGCAACTAATGCTGCTGACCTATGTGCTACAGCAATGCATTCCTTTGAGGTGCTGTTAATTGCTACTAGGACTCCTCTAGCATTAGACCAATAATTAGTGATGGTTCACAACTGAACTATCATACAAATCAAACTTGGGCCAGTAATTTCTGAAGGATTATTTTGAAAGATAAACTGAAGAAACATGATCAAACTATTCAGTCAGTGTAAGAATTAGGAAAATAAACAGGACTTTAAGAAAACCTTCGAAGACTCCTGTACCTGTAAAAGAGCACATAGGTTTTCTTCCTCCTTCCAAATACAAATTACAAACCTTTTATTGCTAACACTATGAATCTCATGATAGAATGCTAAAAAGATATGAAAATAAGGGGTTATTATTACCAAATTTTGGAGCCGTGAGGTGTGGTTCATTAACTTTCATCCTGTAAAGGATAGAGGAGAGCTTCCAGTAGTAGAAAAGTGTATTCAGAAAATGTAGAAAATGTTTAAAGAAAATGGAAGGTGGTCTGTAAAGAATTTCAAGACTGGTATCTCAATCATAAGGAAGCAATTTTAGGCTACGTATTTCATGATACCTAGCCACACTACCTGCACTAACAGTTTAGGGAGTGCAAAGCATATAGAACACACACGCTTTTCATCCAGTACTTCCTAAAAGCATTTAATGAAAAAATTGGCAAAGATTTCAGCTCATGGGAGCAGAGAAAGATGTACCCTTATGTGCACATACACAAATAAAGTGAATTAACATTCTGATATTATAATGACTTGATTACGTGACAATATGTTGTTTTGTTTTGAAATCACCTTTCCTGACAGTGCACAGCTTGCATTAGTACATCAGCTCACTGTATTATATTCCCCTATGAACACAGTCTTTGTACTCAAGTGGCACTTACTTTAAATTGGTAAATGCTACAGAATTAGCTGGATTTTTATTTTTCTCATAAATACATGACTAATTCTAATGTCTTTGGTGATGTTTTATTTCTCAGAGCTTAATGAACCCTTCTTTATCAAAGTGAATAGTGAATTTAGGGTTCAAACTAAGGCATGTGGAGGGCAGATTTTTAAACCATTATAGATCACCTTTTCTGGAAAATCAGGTTTCTTCATGGTGTCTTAGCATAGGTACATGGAATTTCTTGTCACTCCAGAAAATACAGACTGAGTGATATCAGAAATTTTTGTGGGAAGTTGATCTGGACATGTTCTCTATCCCTTAAGTACTATAGATCTCTGACTGTCTTTCAACCACTTTCCTACAACTCTGTAATAGATTCTTAGCTGGTAATTGCATAATATATCTCTATAGAATATCCTATGATACAGCAACATCATGTTCTGTTTGTGTTCTGATTCTGTACTTGAGTCTGTGGATATTGCAGATTGTGCAAAGTTGTGATTTAACACTTTATTAGTTACTGTGCACTAATTCCTTCTGTAAATGACCTACAAAGGACCATACAGAGTTACAGCCTGAATAAACTACCACATTACAAGTGTACCTATTGCCACAGAAAGCCACTTCTGATTTATCTGTTTCAGATAGCTGAGAAACATGTCATATCAAAATAACTCTCTTCTATAACATACCCTGTTTCTCAGTAGGACTAATTAGCTTGGGCATGGCACTGCATTGTCCAGCTATATTGCCTCCAGGGTCTGAATCAAACCTAGCTAGAGCAGCTTTGCAAAGCAAAGCATGCACTGAGTCCTTATATAATACATTTATATTACGGCTTATTCTACACTTAATTTCCCATGGAGACAAAACCTAAATATCAGTTCTACCACTGTGAACAAATTCATCAAAGTGTCCTACTGAAGTAATACCATAATAATAATGACAACATCCTGTCCCCAGCAGAAAGGCTTATATTCTGAAAATGCCAACATTGATGCACACCTTCACTACTAGAATTAGTTCCTTGGAACCCAGCCCCAACACTAAGCATCTGAATACAAGGGAAAAAATGGAAAATACCAGAAAACCACATTGATATGGTATAGAGAAATATTATAAAAATGGATATGTATAATAGAATTTTAAACTCATCGCTTTAGAAAGGATTGTTTTAATTATTTCAATTATTAAAAGTCCCTATGGAGTAAAAGGCTATGGGCAGAGAGAAACATACATTTCTATTCATTTGTATTGTATATCTTCATATAATATATTTTAAAAGTTCAGCACTCCATCCACACAAAACTTGAATTAACTCATGCAACAGTTTTAACTCAGAAATAATTGAGAGCCATACACTTTCTACAAACACACAATAACATGTAGGATTACTTAAGTTAACCTTTGATGAAAAATTCTTATGTCAGGTTCTTCAATAAAACAAGCACAAAAATAACTTATGCTTTCATGGGAAGTATCAATTCCACATGTAGCTGCTCAGCATCATCTAAATTGAATGAATATGATACTAGTGGGTGAAAGAGGCAAACTAGAGATAATCAGTAAAATTAATGTTTTCAAATAATTTACAAAACACATAAATCACTTCAAAGTCACCCATCTAATTATCATTTCTGAAAATATATTTAAATTATACTATAGCAAAAAGCAAAGAAACATGATGTATGGACCATAAGTTACAGTTCATTGTTTGCTTTCACAAGGTAGAGTGGCAGGAAATTATCTCTCTCTCGTCACGCATTTCATTTTTTATTACATGATTTTGCATTACTTGTAACTTCAAAAAGCAGCACAAAAATATGAGGTGCCAAAGATAGTTTTTCTTCTCTGAAATGCAATTTTCTAGAAGAAAACTATCTATAACACCATGTACAGCAAAATAAGATTTTCAGTTTTTACAGAAAACTCTTATGCGTGCCACCAAGCTATGTGAAGTCAATGCATATACTACTACATAATGATGGATCATGTAAGGCCTTCTAGAATGGGACCAATATTTTTTAAAATATATGTTCTTATTTAATGATTTATCATTTTTTATCACTGACAACCAATAACATGTATTTGTTCAAAACGAATAACTGTTCTGTCATTATTATGTTGATATCATTTTATTCAGAACAATCCATGGTACAAAAAGGGCGACACTATTTACACAGAATCATAAAGCCTTCTTTTTATTTCTAAAATACATAGTAGAGGTTAACTATACTTGTGCTCTTTCTTTCTTATTTTGTTTGTTTCTTTTTCAGTCTGTGCGTGTCTCTGCTATTAGGACTTGATCTGGAAAGTTTATGCAGAGATATGCAACACCTTAGGTAGCTGTTTTGTCATACTAAGTCTCAGCTTTATGTGCTTTGTGTATTTATTTTTTAGAGAAAGAGGGCTCTAGTGACTATGTTTCAAAAGACAGCCTTGCAAGGTAGGATGCAAGCAGGCAGACTACACAGCTGTGTCACCTCTGATGTGAAAGTGCCTGTGCCACCTGATGGTACCAGCAAAGGGCTAATGTCCTCAGTACCCCAGTCCTTCTTTCTCTTTCCCCCATGGCTGCAGACCTCCAGGACTAGGATAACAGTTTGAACAGAGAATTTCCAACATTGGCCTTATGAGGGATGAATTTCCAGTCATCTCTGCTGAAGTGTTAAATTCAGATATCTAAAACCGACGTCCTAAATATAACTGTTACTTATTTCATTGGAACTCAGTGCATGCAGGGGAAGAGACAGTCAATCATATTATGAAGAGCTACATGATTTATTGCGCCTCTTAGACAGGAAACAGCACTAGATTGTGCCACTGTTCAAAAAAAGACTTGAGTACCCAAACACTAGCTGTGAACCTGCACCCACAGAAAGGAGGCTAAGCCTATGAGAGCTCATACTTGCAACGAAACACCATGGTAGGAAGGAGTTGAAGGGCACCAAGGAACTGAGAGAGCACACCTGATAACCTTTTCTAGTTTTATTTGTGGATGATGAAAATCATCAGAAGTAAATGTTTCATGTTCTGTTATTTATTGCATCACTGAAGAGGAAGCACAGCTTGTACTTTATGTAGAACAAAAGAGACAAAACTAGTAATCCCACCTGCAACTGCACTTTTCTCATCCTTTTAAAGAACTTATGGCAAAATAAGAAGTGCTCTGCTGCTACTGAGTGTAACTAAGACCACATCCAGTCAGTATTTCTAACATCTAGTAAAACTAAAGTTATGGCAATTTAGCTTGGTATCAATCAGAAAATCGTCTGTGTTCAATGGGAAGAAAAAGCAGTCAATAACATCACAAAAAGTACCTATACCTTTTCTTTTTTTTTTTTTTGGTGGTATCAAAAAATCTCTTCCAGATTACTGGCATTTGAACATGACCCAAAGTCAATAAAATGATCTCACTAGACTTGCCAATGTGCATAAAGGGTTTTATCTTTAAAAATAGCCTTGAATTTAGTTGTATAAGCTCCAAATGGTATTAAATGGGTGAAAATGTTTAAAGATTTCTGAAAAGTGTTCCCACTTCTTAGCCATTAGCACATTGCATCACGATAATTTAAATCTGCTTTCAATTCTGATACTCATGATCACAGCTCTCCATATTTCTAAAGGAGAGGGATTTTCACCTGTAGGGAAGAGAAACATCCCAATAAAAAACTATAAAGCACAGTCACTAAAGAGTCCTTTAGTGCTATGAACTAGACAAGTTCAGGAAGTGCTATGACCAGACAACTGTAACTTCATCTGAGTTAGAAGTTAGTTAGGTTTCTTTTTTTTTCAATTATTTTTCACTGCTGCTGGAATTTTAGGGCAACAGAAACTTTTGTTTTATGAATTCAGGTCATATTAGCTAAAAGTTTCAGCTGAAATAACATGAAAAAACTTCAGAGATGTTAAAACAATTCATTCTGGCATCTCAAAACCAAAACATTTTGATTTTGTCACAAGGGGACTCCTTTCCCAAAACAGAGGAGGTAATGCTGCCACCCCTGATATCCAAAAACACAGTGATAAGGCCATGTTCTTAGGTTGTGAAAGATGTAGCTTCAAACACCTCCTTTAACTGACTTGGTACAGGGACTTGAACCCAAACATCACGCTTCTCAGGAGAGTAACTTAACTAACTGCTGGGCTAGAAAATATTCTTAGGTAGTTTTCTCTCAGCCTCATTTGTTGAAAGTGTCCCACTTTGCATAAAGTAGTTAAATATTCATTGAAACAGAGATTGAAAGCCAGGTGCTGGCCCCCTTTCCCTCTCCCTGCTTAAATTACCAAGATCTCAATTCATTCACATATTCTCTGTTTCTGTGGCCTACTTTCTATTTAATGTACATTTCACTGATGGGAGAAGGGGGAGAAGTAGAAAATACTTTCTTCTCTGAACTTTTGTATCTGCGTTGGGCATATCCCAGGACAGCAAAAAAATGGGTTCGTGAAAGTTTTGAGTCTTACCCTTGGAAGGACAGTAGTATGGAAGGTAAGAAATTATTACTTTCCAACATGTAAAGTAGTTAAAAATAAAGCAACTGAATGACAAGAAGCAACATTGTTTAAAGGAGAAAGAAGTCAGGTATCTGCATCTATTTGTATCCAGCATTTATCACTATTGGCACAATTAATAAAAGTTATGCATAAATCACACAAAGTTCATTAAATCTACTAGCTGAGGCTGCTGTGTAATTGGTAAATACACACACACTAGAAATGTAAAGTGTATGCCAACTTTATGTTTTAAAACCGGTTTCTAGTTAGGATGTCTCTGCTTCCCAATCACTTTTCCAACAGTGCTCAATATTCACAGGTATTAGCCTTAGGGAAACAATAATGCCCAGAACACTGCCAAAAGATCTTGGGCCCTAGAGTAGGAAAACAAAAGGCAGCTCTATTCAGCTTACAGAGACTAAAGAGTGAGCTATCCTGTGTCTAGGGCAATTTTCTAATGTACCTGCGAATCTAAGGTCTGTTGATACCAGCTGTACACATTTCAGTAGACTCTTTCAGGTACTTAACTCCTTTATGAATGTGGCCTTCAACACTTGCTTTTGCAGTGCTACCTTCAGCCAATCTGATGTGAAGGTATCATTGCTCAGTGAAACTTGGATTGAATCAAATCTGGCAATTATAATAAATTAAAGGTCCAGGAACTATTCAGGCCTTTGAAGATGTACAATATGACGCTGTCAGAATTAGACACAAATAAAAACTACTTATGAAAAACATGATGAGTGTGAGAGCAGCTGAGATTGGAGCCATCTACGGTAATGCTTCTCTTAAGGTCACACCAGAAGACTCATCTCTTCTCATTTGGACAGGGTGAAGCCTCCGTACTCCCCAGCCAAGCACACCCTCCCTTTCAGATAGGCCAGCATCAAAGCAGACACCAATAACTATTAGGAGGGAACTCTGCAAAAGACTTTAATATTTCCAATGCTCTTCACAAATCTGTGGAAGGCCTCATCCAAAGGGTCTATATTTGCCACTGTCACTGATGGCTCTGATTGTAGACGGCCTTCCTGACATCAAACAACCCCAGATGTAGAGCGGTCTTGGGAGCTAGCCCAGCACTTTGTCTGGGCCTGACCTCAAGTTTTCTGTATTTACATTTTTTTCCAAAACACGATTTAGAACAGATGACACTGGACACCAGAGCTCTTTTCCAGGGCTGAAGCAGAATATCACAGCAGAAGAGGGAGATACAGAGCAGCTCTATTTTTATTATATGAGGATATCAATGTGTGTAGCAATGAGAGGGTGGAATCCACCCATCTCTGATTTTAGTTTTATTAGACTCACATGTAAACATCAAACATCCCTCTATTAAGGCTCAAGAAAAATGCTTATCTTGACTGGGAGCAGCAACATAACCAGGGAATAACCCTGGGGCTTAGGTTCGTCTCTGCTTGTATTCCCTATTTCTGCCATTGAATCTAACAGTACCCAAACAATATATTCAAAGCACTTGCCTCAGACCACACTTATGGTGTGTATGTTTGAAACAAAGGATGGAATAATGTTGACAAACAGTATTACGAAATTGATACAGCTTTAATAGCAGCTTAGTGAAAGAAGTGGGAATACAAAACTCCCTTTTTCTCTAGCAAATACTTGGTGAAATAATCTGTCCGCAATAGAGGAAAAAGCGCAAAAAGAAACATTTGGAAACAATACAATGACATATGGTCCCATATGTTGAACCTATACTGCTTCCTAATTTCTTCAGGGTAAAATTCCCCCTTCTCATGAACAAATGCCAAGTAACTAGGATTTGCCTGGAAGGAAAAAAGTCTGCCCTCCATGCATAGACAGCAGACATGGCTACAAAGCAGCTTCTCTTCAGTTACCATTTTACCCCTGGACTGGAACAGAACTGATAATGTATTTTGATCTTTTTCTAAGAATTTATAATTGCTGACCACAAGGTTATCCTCATCTCTTCTCCCAGGTAGAGTCTGTTCAGGGAATGCTTTCCCTGTGAGGTGCTCAATTGAAAAGGGAGCATGTGTTCAGCTTGCTGAATAATGAGAGAGCAACAGCATAGCTGGAGTTGCTTTAAAAGTTTCATATTTATAAAATGACATGTTGGTGTCCATAAGGCGTGCCCAGGGCTCCACCACAATTATGTTCTACAGCAGTTTTAGGTGATGCCTTTACAGCCCTTAGTTTTTAAGATGCAAAATTTCCAGTCATAATTTGTGGTCCTATGCAGTTCACCAATCCCTGGATGAGGTAGCAGGAGAGGAAAAAGCCTACAAAATATAGTAACAGTTTTTGTGTCCTAACAGAGTAGATTTTGGAAGTGCACTGAAAACAAGTGGTCAAACTTCTGTCCAGCAATTAAAGTGTCTCATAACTAAATGCTCTGAAATTGTTGGATCTATTATTATTATTATTGGGGCTTTTGGCATATTGTGAGTGGCTGCATTACTCACAGGATCAATTAAAGGCATAAACAACTGCCTAGGTTAACAAACTACTGGAGGTACTAAAATGGCTGCAGTTCTGTTGAGTCCTCACAGCTCTGGAAAGCCAGGCTACTTAGACCTAATGTACACGCTTGCAGTTTTCATCACTGACCCTTATGTATTTAACATTGCACTACAATGCCTCTGTTTGCACATGAAAGGGCATTTGCATTTAATAAAATGGTGTCTTTGCAGCCTTCTGGGACTCTTTATACAGCAAGCCAAATTCAGCAGACTCTGTCCTCTGTTGCTGGTTTTGTGTTTAACCCAGATGTGCTGGTAGTAACAGGAATGACCTGTGGACACTGGAGAGAGTAAACACTGCAGTAACTAGCACCTTCAGTGAAAGGTGATCTGTGATATGTCTCAGGAGACATTAACAAGGAGAGGGACTCAAAAGGTATGTTCATGATTGCTATCAGAGAAAAATTAAAAAGTGTAGAAGATACAAAATGAGATTAATCAAATCACTAAAAAAGTTCATTTAGCAGAAATCCTGGTGTGAAATGGGAATAAAGGCAGAAAAGCCTTTGTCCTCAATCTGGTAGGTTGATGGATCTAAGGCAATATGCTGAAATAAACCCAAAATTTTTAGTTTTATTTTCCCTTAGCTGTGACTAAATGAAGCACAGGCTCATGATTTCCTGCATCACTGAAAAATACGTTTGTTCTTTGCTTTTTACATCAAAGTTTGCATCAAAATAATTTTTCATGGAACTGGCAGTCTTAAGCATTTCATCATCCACAAATCAATAAACCTAAACACATGCGGTGATACATTGCAGTGGCCAGACACAAGATGAGGAGTCTGAAGGAATTGCAGGATGCTGCTCTGAGCTGTTAGTCTAGAAATTGGCAGCATGGGACATCTGGGAAAGACATCTCCAAGTACCAAAACACCAGCTGCAACATCCTTTGCATGTAGCAGGATAGCACTTGAACCTCAAAGGTTCTTCAAGACTTTATAATTAAAAAATATCTTTTATGTTCAGAGATTTTAGAAAATACTCTCACATTATGGCTTGCACACAGTGTTGACCTCTAGAAATGGCACACGCGTGGCTACCAGCTAGTTATCACAGACTTCTAGAAGTTTCTTTTCCCAAAGGCAGAAAAATCTCAGACATGCCTGTGTTGAGCACTCTGACTTCAGGAAAGGTTCAAAACCAGCCAATAAAATCATAGAATCATAGAATCACCAGGTTGGAAGAGACCCACTGGATCATCAAGTCCAACCATTCCTATCAAAATAAGATAGTGTTTACCGCAAAAGGTCTGGCTGAGTATGGACAAGATGATTGTGTTGAGCACTGCTTTGAAAGAGTTTGGGTTTTGAGTATTATCCAAACTGACTCTGAGATTTTGCTTTGCTACCTTAGCTGCCCAACTGACCCAGCTCAATAGTGCTGTCCCAACAGTGCTGGTCAAATACAAGTACTGGAGCCTTGCATGCAGACCTCTAAACACAAGGTATTGCACAATCCAGACTTTAAAAAGGAATTTCTACTACACAGAGATGCCTGTTCAGGCAGAGTTGGAGCTGTTGGGAGACTGACTCTATCTTGTAATCAGATTGGAAACCATAAGTCTAAAGGAAGACAGGCACCACCCTAGGGAAGCAGTGTGCACTCTAGGATGAGCATCTTCTCATTCCAGTCAACAGTACATCCTGAACATACCCACAAAGGTACTATACACACTATGCTACTGGAATGAAAAAATCTTACCTTTTTGGAACATCATCCCATCTTGAATGAAAAAAGGTTATTATCCCACTTCTAGTCACTACCACTTGCTCTTCTCCAACTATTAAAAGGGCAATGAAAGCTTTCCCATGGCTATTAAAAACCATTTCAAAAGCTAAACCAAGATGGGGTCGAGAAGGGAATGGTATGGGGAGGGAAGGAATGGTAAGTCCTGTGTATTTATCTCCCAGACTACTCATTGTGTTAGTTATCTGCCTCTCTAGTTCTTGTCTCTGTGGGTCAAAACACTTACTGACAGATGCTGTCTCTATTCTGTGTCTATGGCACCTCTGTCAGAACGAGAATAATGATCAGCAGTGTGTCAGCCTGTAATGGTGATAAGAGTGATGTCTGTCAGTCCCTGTAATGTTTACAATACAATTTTGTTTTAAAAAAACACATGAACTTGACACTAGCTGTATTAGTCCATCACCAATACTTGGAAAAGTCATCTCTCTTCTTGTTTCATATTTGGAAATACTTAAAGACTTTGAGGAAAATGTTTTCATGGAATGTTTGATGTAAAAAATGCTCCAAGGCAGATAGATTTTTTTTTCAGTTAACATTTTAAAATTGCTTCAAGACTGGATGAAGGATCAGATGAAATGCTCCCATGTTTTAAAATTTTCCAGCTGGAAACTGAAACTCTATTTAATATTTAAAAGGTCTTTTGCAAAATACATAGAACTATTAAAACAGTACCTGGGTTATTTTGCAGGAAAAGGAACAGAAACAAACATGCCTGGAATACAAGGCCCTGCAGCTACACAGTAGTCCACAAATCAATTTCAATGAGCATTTCCCAGAGTGGCCTTTCCCCACAGGAAGCACAGAGTAAACACAATCTTGCCAGATATTTGAAATAACAATTGAGAAAAAAAAGCACAAACTCACCCAGGACAAAGCTCACCTTCTTCTAGAGGGTGAGAAATCATCCTGACTGACTGAAAGGAAGGGGCACAGTGCACAATTGTTGCATTTACCTAATAATTTCTGGAAGACAACAAGAAGCGGATGGGTCTATATCCCCACTCATCATCTGGCTGACTGTCTAAATTGGCTTTACATACATGCAGCTGGGAATGTTTTATAGCACTCTCCTTCACGTTCTTTCTTTAGCAACTACATTTTTCCTCTTCCATCAAATTCCCTTTTCTACTGAGAGAGCAGATCCTGCATAAGTTAGTTCCACGTACGTGTGGGACAACTGGTACCCGTTAGATATGTTGCTGCCCCATTTGCTCTAAAATGGTGCAGTATTTTAAAAGTGGATGGAAGGTTGCAGAAGAATTGTGATTGGTTGATCCACTGTCAAAACAACTTTGTCCTGAGAACTCTGATCTGGACAGCAGCAAAAGTGGAGGTTTGTTCAATTTTCAGAGTGTTTTACTGCCTTCTTCAGTAAGATCACCACTACATGGAAGATGGTCCACCAATCAGAGCTGGTTTTCTCAACCTGTGGAGGGCAAGATTTGCTGTACGGTGATGACTACTTGCTATGGTTACTGCAGGAGCACACAGAAACCATAGACCTCTTAGGAAAGAACTAGAGTTTGAGTAGTGCACAAGACTGAACAAGATACATAATTTTAGACTTTCCTCTTCATTTGGCAGTGTCAGCTATGTCTCAGACTACATGGTGTACAAATACCCCTCAAGGCACAAATGAAGTAAAAGAATTCTTTCTGATATTCCCAGGTTTTTTTCCAGCCTGCTACAGCAAATGATGCAGTTTATTTTCTCACTTACAAGACTCTGCAGTACTAGCAAAAGTTGTTTTAAGCTCTCCTTGTTTATTTGTCTCATATTTTAAAAGTAACTTCACCAAAAGCTCACTCCTCCTCCACTAGAAGTGTATCTCCTATCCTTTAATATACATAAGAAAGGCTAACAGACAACAGAAAATTACAGCCTTAGAGATCATGATGCACTAAATGCTTTTCCTGATTCTTGCTAGGGCTAACTTTTCTGCAGAGTATTAGGCTGACATTGCACTAAGGCTTCTAGTTTCAGTGCATTTAGAGCCAGTTTTTCAAGTACTTGATACCCTGCTGGGAGCACATATCCCAAGGTACTTACACCTATGAATTCTGTAACAGTGAAATACAGACATCTTTAGCCCAAAGGCATGGCAATGTTATGGCTCATCTTGACCACTCTTGTCTAAAGTTTTCTGTGAAGCAGATGACAACATTTTCTTCACCCACTGTTGCAATCAGCATACAAAAGTTGATAAAAATCCAACCGAGTTCCCACTAATTGATCTATTTTAGGGCCCAGCACTGTTGCAGGCTCGTATGTTTAGGGAGGTTGGAAGCCATCTGTATCTCAGCTTCTTGGATAATGGAAAGGAATTTCCATCTTAAAACTGGTAGTAAAGCTGGTGGAAATTTTCAGTTTTACAGTCACTTGAGGTACTTTGACAGAAAGGAGTACTGGAGTGATACTGCAAAGAACTATGAAACCAGAATTTGGCCTCACGTATGAGCTCAGTCTCACAGTTAGAATCTGTGGTTGAAAACCATTAATTCTTAATTTCTTTAAGAATCAGATCATAACTTTGCAATGACTTCTTTTTCATCTGCATGCAAGATTTTAAAAATAGGAATAGTGTTTCCTTTAATTAGTATTTGATACAGTATTAATATTCCTATTTATCTTCTACATGCCATATGGATTAAATTCTCATTACTTTTGATCTTAATACTTTTAAAATATGTAAATCAGCAGACAGACACCCTCTTTAAAGCAGTGTTTGCACACCACATCTATTATTGCCTTGGGCAATAGGAAAATATCTGCATTGCTAAAATTCCAGAATTGTGAAGAAATCTTGAAAAATCAGATATTAAACTGATCAATCTAACTGAATTATATAATGACCAAGTAAACTGGGTTACTTTAGATTCAGCTGTACTTAAAAATGACATTAAAAGTGGACCATTACGGAAAATATACTTGGAGACCATATACTTGAAAGAGGTCTACTAACTTAATTTCTGAAAGAAGAAAAATGTTTTCACATATTGAGCTACTTCAGGCTGCAAGGCCTTAGAAGAATGCTATACTTTCTTGAAATATTACCTTTTATCTCAGACATTAAAAATACAATGACGTTTCCAGGTGTAGAGAAGATTCTGTTATCTTAATTCATCTCTTATTTTTCCAACACTATAGCATACTGCTCACCAATAGGCTTTCATGGGCATGTATTTCAATTTATCTGAATCCTAGCAAGGAGAAACTTATGGGACTCATCAATACAAAGAACAGACAAATAGGATACATGAGACTGACCTCTCTGTTCACACTTTAAGGAATTTCTGATGACATGGGAAGCATTTGGATTTAGAGCTAAATGAATATGTTTCATGAAATGTGTTAAACTGAAAGCAAAAGCCTACCAAATCATTTTACATTTGATCTTCTTATAACATATAATAACATATTTGTAGGTAGGTCTGTTAATTTTCTGCCTACATTATACTGCTGAAGAATACACTTGAGATTTTCAGAAGAAATTAAGAAAATGTTGCTGTGAAAAACACAGCTGATGCCTGCCATGCTTTGACTGATGTGTGGAGGGAGGACACGGTGCAGCTGCAACCACATCGCATTCACCAGAACACGTGTGTGGTGCTTGCATGGGTTATCCATTCAGCCTTGGAAAGTCAATATCTGTTGAGAAATATCATAGAAAAACTAATGTTCTGGTTAACAAACCAAAAAAACCAATTTCCCTTCAATATCAGAAAAAGGCATTTTCAGGGATATGAAGCACTGTTGTGGCCATTTAGCTCTCTTATTTCTATTTTTTTTTCTGGTCTCATCTAAAATCCACTGGGTCCATGGGACCTTCTCTATGTTCTTCACTAAGCTCTGAGCACAGGCCAGTAGCTTGACAGTCTGATGCATTTCTAACACTCTGCTTCTATTTTGTTCATCTTACAAACAGACAGGATTAAGTATCAGTGTTTATTCAAATGTCATCTAAGAGAAAAGAGAGCTCTTCCTCAAGTTTATTCATATTGGGCCATGTTTGACAGGGTTCATACCAAAGGAAAACTGAAGCCCAAGCTCTTTAATCTTGGTCTAGTCTACACCAGCAAATTCTATCCATGCATTTATTTCCTACTATCATCACAGTTGATAAAATTCCCTAGTCAGAAACGTTACATTTTTTTTTGACCAGAGCAATTCATTCCATCTCGCAAACCGCTTTAAGATCTTCTTTACTATGATGAGATGCCTTTTTAGCGAGGAGATTTGCTGGCACAGGTCTGCAGTAAAGTTACAGCTACAGTAAAGTTGCAGATACAGCTTAGCTGGCCAGTTCTGTACATGGCAGTTTCTCCAATGAGACTGCTGTCTCAGAATTAAAGCAGGCTTTCTTTCAGATGTCCTCTTGTAAAAGACTACAGTAAAACCACAGTTGTTTCACAGAAATCTGCAGGTTGTAGTCAGACACATACACCAAAAAGGAGGCACATCAGCATCAAACTTCCAGGCATCTGACTAACACCACAAATATTAATCTGAAATTCCTGTGCAGCTAAATTAGAATGCTTTCTCATAGTTATTTACAAAGGCATCCCTAATACAATACTACTCATCTAAACAATTTTTTTTTCACACTGAGCTCTTATTTACGCAATGACTCTTATGAACTTGAAACAAGATGTGTGGATAACCACTGCTATGCCCTGAAGTAATGGGCCCATCTCATCAGTTGCTGACTGACTGCTGCATTTGTTATATGTAGGAGTAGGAGATGTTATATACAAGCCTGTGAAACTTTATGTTAATAAGTTAAGGATCTCTTGGCTACCGAACTCATAGCTCTGTTCTCTAGTTAGTTCACAAGTATTTCATATCAAAGGGATGCAAATGTGAAGGTTTAGAAATAAAGAAGTGGCTTTCAAAGCTGAGGCTAAATAAAAAGTCTGACAAGCAATACATTAATAATCTGTATCACTTTTACCTAGTCTCCCTTCCTGAAACTTAAGCACAGTGCTCTGTAGCAGGACTCAAGCTCTCTCTCACCTCTCCTCCAGGTAGAAGACTTAAATCGTTCTATGATAAATCACCTACAGAAACTGCATTGGAGCATTTAATGAGAGTCACCCCATTAAAATAAATTCATGCAGCTGTTACAAGCAAAAGTTTGCCTCACTTCCCATTTTTTACCTCACTAGGATGTAGAAACCTCCTGCCTCCTTTCCAACAATCCTTTAACACATGGCACATTCACACGAAAATAATCTTGGCCTATCCCACTGGGAACAACTTCATAAGCACCTTTGCAAATGCCAGCTGAACTCTGTGTGTAATGGTGGTGTCACACTGTGCAGCTGGGTGGGCTATAACTTATTCTGGACTACAGTGGCTGGTCAGCACTCCTGGTAGATGAATGTTCAAGCCAACCACTTCCTCATCTCCTCTGTCAGTCTGTATGCCCACTCTGAAGCAGCTAGATGGTACAGTGATAGAATATAGACTACTTTCATGGGCCACACAAGAGAAAGGACAGTTCTCAAAACTTCTCACCCTTCTGACCTGCCAAAACAGGCCCCATATTCACATGAGAATAAGGCACAATCAGGATATCAAATTAACAAAATCTATTGTTTTCAAGCAGCTGAACTGTGTTAGATTAGTGATGACTTCTTTTCCTGTGTCCTAGGAAAAAAAGGGGCCTTGTTTCAGTTCTAGATCTCCTGGCAAGTCTGCTGGGAACATGTAGAACACAATGTACACCAGATTTCAGCACAGTTGTCTGCCTGCTCTAAGCTTTGTCATCAGCTTGCATGAAAACAGGCATACATCCATCCCACCAGAATTTGTTTTGCTCAGTTTGTTTTTGTTTCAAAAGGTCCTTCAGGGGAAAGAATCTGGTCAAAAATCCAGCCGCTATTCAAGTTGTTTATATAAAGCACGGTTAGGGCTCCAATTTGTGGGAGCAATATTTTTAAATGCTTGTGTTTTTTTGTTTCTGATTTATTATTTTTACTCAATGTTCTGGTGTTGGTATAAATAAAGCCAAACAAACCCCTAATAATTAGTTTAACAAATGTAATTCAGATACGATGGCCCAGATTTGCAGATCAGCCATGACTCTTCATGGTGTGGCCTGAGGATGCATGAGGAATTTGAACATAATATGCCTAATTTACAGTTGCTCTGAAACCTCTTCAGAGAACAACCCTAGCACAGAAGGCCTGTTTGCTGCACACAGAGCCAGTTCAGTGTCTTTGTTCCTACTTGTCCCAGCATAGGAATCATTCTAAGGCAGGACAGTACAAACCTGAACAGAAGACACTATGATAAAAGGCTGCAGTTGTCAAGTTAAAAAACCCTCTCTTCTACCATATCGTCTCATTTTCCCCAGTTTCAGTTATGGAGAACTGGAGAAACGTTTGCAGATATGGGGATATCTCTCTCCTGCTACACCTTTACAGATGTTATGAGAGGCATTTGTCCTGCACCAACCTAGCACCTACAATCTTCCAGGTAGCTTGCAAAGGAACTGGTGGACACAACCTCTTTCATAGTTAGACTCAATCCCACAGATCATACGGACCCGTGACAATTTTCAGAACAATGCAGCAACATCTTGAGCATCAAACTTAGTAGTCAGGTTTCCAAGGCAAAATTTAAAACATTCACCAGGAAATGACAGTCACTTAGGGAGTTACCAAACGCCTTGAAGACTGTAGTTCCATTTTTACACCCAAAAATGATTTTTGGAGGCTCTTAAAAAGCTAAGCCAACGATTTTATTGAAAATGCACTGTGTAATGTTTACTTTTTACTTTGCTGGTAGTGAAGTCCCTCCAGTCAACCTAAATTTATGTATCTTTATCTTTCAGTAAAAAACTCACTATTTCCAACCTCTTCAAGCTTTCTTTGGTTCAATTTTATCCTTCTCATTGCTCCTTCAATCATATTTGTTGTTCTGAGTTTGGCTTTTTCTGACTACAGTAAACAGAACTGTTAATCCAAAGGCAGCCAATGGTGTTCTTAGCACTGAGAATCCTTATTTGGAGAATTTATTTGACAATTGTGATGGAATATGCGTGTCATCTGTGACTTCTTTTATTGTATTTTTTAACAGAGCATAAGCAAGAACACACAAATCTGGTTTCTTACAAAGCTTTCTGATAGTATTTCCTCAGCAACTACAGGCTCTAAACAAAGATCAATCTGGGACATGTTTCCTCTTTCAGCAACTAGGGATGAATGATTGTCATAACCCACTGACAAAGGCTGACCTTAAATATTGATTGTAAATTGTCTGCCAACTCAAAGAATAATTCTGGCCCTATTAATTCAGTTGAAAATTGTTCTTTTTAAAGAATCATGTCCAGAAAGCAAGGCACATCTTGTTCTGCTTCAGATGACCCTGCATAGTCATAGGACTTTAAGAAGATAACTCAACATATGAAATTCTAGAAGAGCTTGAACTTGGCTTAGAACTCTTGCCAAAATCCACATACATTTATAAAGGTAGATAAGACACAGAAAGTCGCAGGTTAATGAATTCAGGCCTGACTCTAAACATCCCTAAATTAAAAAATGTGAAGCTCTTGATTACGTCCAACAATGAATAAGGAGTTCAATGATAATAGAGTAACAGAAATTAACATTAGGAAGGAAAACAAAAATATCCTCCATCCTTTTCTTCTAAGACAAGAGCCGTCTGAAAGCTAAGCTTGACAAACTTCAAATTGTTTAATTTATGCTTTAAATGATACTCATATAATCCACAAAGAAAATTATGGCAGAATTTAACCCAGCATGCATTAGGAGTCTAAGCATCTTCAACATTTTTACAAATGTACCTTCCAAAAGGTAGAGGGAATTATACTTGTATGGCTGCACTGAATGGGATAGTGAAGTACAGAACATAAAGCTCTAAGTGCCAGAAATCCTGTGAGGATAATCTCAATTTCTCCTGTCTAAATTAACTTCTGGAATGTTGTTCTAAAGCTGAGTGAATTGCTTAACCGGCACACATTTGGAGTCATGTGTTCTAACTTGTCTCTTCTCCTAATGTGACATAATGTATGGATGTGCTTCTCTCTCTCTTTTTTTTCCCTGTTTATTTTAGATAGGCTCTGAAATGCAAAAATAAGGAATTAAAAAGGATCACTGAAGAAAAACTTGTATTACACAAGGGAATATATCCCGTATTATGTGTGGCCTGTTCTTTGTCTTCAAAGGTTTTGGACTAATTCATGTTCCACCTTTTCAGAGATATACACTCCCAAAGCATAATGAAAAAATATATTGCAAATAATGATGTAAAATGTTGCAAACTAATGATGTACTGATATGGACACTACTGCAAAGGAAATAGTTTGGTAAGTACTACTAACCCTTCAAAAATATTTTGACTTTCAAATCAGAGCATGAAGTGTACTTCTACAAAAATGAAGTAAGGTACTTCCTTTAAAGGCTCTAAAGATAGAATTCAACTTTTCCCTGAAAATCTTCAGCAACTAGATATGAGAAAAGTAATGCTAAAGAAAATTATATTATATTATATTATATTATATTATATTATATTATATTATATTATATTATATTATATTATATTATATTATATTATATTATATTATATTATATTATATTATATTATATTATATTATATTATATTATATTATATTATATTATATTATATTATATTATATTATATTATATTATATTATATTATATTATATTTCACTGCTAAGGCTACCAAGCATTCTGTCATTATTGAAACTAATGTTTTTTTCCCACCACTTTTTCATCTCATCCTTTATTTCTTTCTCCTTTCTCTATCCTCTGCATGGGTTTTATCTATTCTCTGCATGGATTATCTTCTTTGATGGTGTATTGCTTCTCCACTCCGGTTTTGGCCTGTTTTCTACCCAATGTCACTTGTCTATGTCTCTCACCCCTATTCTGTGTATGCAAAGTTCTGCATAGTTTCATCTGTCATGAACAGTGCCTTCTGCCCTACTAATATTCTCCCTTTCCAAGAAAAGATTTGCTTGTTTTTTCATTTCCTTTTTTTCCTACATGCCTCTTCTTTCCCCCACTTTTTTTCTTTTTGGAAACAAGCAGTTAGAAGTAAGCCAAAGAAGTCAATTACCCATTCTTGCAAGCCACATGATAAACCAGTAAAATTATACAAACAAGTTACAGAATTTAAGCTGCAAAGCTACTGATACTTAATGTATTTCTGACTGTGCATATTTATTTTGTGGGTGGGAAAAGAAGAGGAATTTTTGTGAACATTATTTTCTTCAATGTGTGTCATGATTAGCTTGTGCTGTGTGATACTACCACATAGGCAATCTTTGAGTTAAAACAACGTAAGGCTGCAAGTTGCTTATGATGATGAACTCTCATACTGAAAATCCTGTTTCATTTGCAATGTGCTGAGATTCCTCTGCCTGTGGCTCTCTCTGTGATGACTATGTTCTTCCTAGGGAACGTTTTAAAATAGACTGCAGTTTACAAATGAAAATACCTAATCTACTCATGTAAAATTTCATTTTTCTAAAGCTGTTAAGCTCCATTGGCTATGAGGCTGAGGAATTTACCCTCCTGGTTCCTAAATCAATGATTTAAAGGCACAAAGTATTAGCCTTGTTACAGAAGATAGAAAACTGATACATACTATAGACCTAACAGTTGGTCTGAATGCTATTGCAAGGGGTAGACTCTTATGAGGAGGCTAAGAGCAGTACTACTTCAAATTTATCAGTTTCCTGTGAATGCAAAATTAATTGGAAGCACATGGACAACAACAGATGAAAGAGATTGATATCATTGCATCTCTAAGGCTGATGAGAAAAATACAAGGGATGACCCCAAACTAGAATCTTATACCTGTGCCCTTTTGGGACATTAGGGGAGACAGGATTCAGAACTGATCTTCATATATGTTCACCTGTCTGTGGAAACAAATAAACAGCTTGAAGATTTTTGTTGCACAAAAGTCCCTTTTACCAATTGTTTAACTACAGGAGCTGATCTGAATTTGTAAGACTACATCCATATATGCTGCTACTTAAATTAGCTCTTTTTTTTTTTTTTTTGCAGAGCTGCAGCAAACTTTTTTTTTTTTGGCAAATAAGTCTCTTATACGCCACAAGCTTAGTGTTATTCATTTGATAGTCATGCTCTTTATCGTAACTAAGAGTACGCAGTAAAGACCGGCATTAAAAGAATGTAGAAAAAATAATTGCACCACTATGCTGGAGGGCATTTTTTGTGTCTGCAAATCCCAGTAATACAAAAAGAGGCTGGAACAATTTAATATTTTTTTCCTTCTTTTGAATGTGACTTCTGTGTGCATGCAGAAGGCAAACATAAGGACATTGGTGAGAGGGAGTCCCGAGAACAGCGCTACACTCAAAAACCCACAGAGAAAGACTTAGAAATGTACTTCCTAGCCTATAGGGAAAACAACTAGCTGCAGTTGAAGGTAAAGAGCTGATATAGCTCTCTAACCTAAGTAGCAGCCAATCACAATTATTCACTAAGTTGACTATGAACCAACAATGAGTCCTCGTGGCCAAGAAGGCAAATGGTTTCCTGGGGGGGCTTTAAGAGGATTATGGTGAATAGGTTGAGTCCTCCCTCTCTACTCTGCCCAACTGTGTCTACTTCTGGGCTCCCCAGCTCAAGAAAGACAAGGAACTACTGTAGGAGTCCAGTGGAGGGTCACAAAGATGGTTAGGGGACTGGAGCACCCATCTTACAAGGAAAGGCTGAGTGAGCTCAGTTTGTTTAGCATGGAAGAGGACTGAGACGGGTCCTTAGGGATGCTTATAAATTTTAAAGGGGCTGGTGTCAAAATGATGGAGCCAGATTCTTCTCAATGGTACCCAGAAATAGGACAAGGGGCAACGGGTTCCAGCAAACTGGAAGACAGGAAGTTCCACGTAAACAGGAGGAAAAACTTCTTCAGTATGAGGGTGGCAGAGCACTGGAACAGGCTGCCCAGAGAGGATGTGATTTCTTTCTCTGGGCATATTCAAAACCTGCCTGGATGCATTCCTGTGCAGTCTGCTTTAGGTGAACCTGCTTTAACAGGGGGCTTGGACTAGGTGATCTTCAGAGGTACCTTCCAACCTCGACATTTCTGTGTTTCTGTGATTATATATGTGATTCCTACAAAATGTAAGACAGTAAGATGAGGAAGAACATATTAAAGATGATCAGGTCTTCCATGGGGATTCTTGATATTTTTCAGCTTGTTAGTTATCTCAGCATTCTCCCCATTAGACTTAGCCAAGCTGTTAGGGCAGACTGGCAGGGAAAGCAAGAGGTGATACTTAGTAATTATATAGTTGTGTTTCCTGCCTTCTGATACTATTCATTGATTATGCTGCTACACAAAATACTAATTTGTACAAGGCAGGGCAAACCTTAAAGACAAAGAATTGGTACCGAGATATTTTTAGGAAAATTAGAATTCACAGAACTATTTTTTCATATACATTCTGTTCACAGCTCTATGAGTGCCAATGGTTAACTCAGCCTTTTTACTGCAAAACAATCTGAAATAAGCATGCTATCTGAAGTTTTTTGATAGTGGGTAAAAGTTAAAAAAAAGTCTGAATTCTCTTTCTTTGCAAAACACAAAATACAATTTGTGAAAATATTATTATATTTACTCTCTTAGGGGAAAACTTTGTATGCACCCTCAGAGCTCTGTACCTACTGTACTTATTCTAGCAAAGCTCACTTAGATAAAATGTTATGCTTTTTCAGAAACAGAAAAGTAATGAATTGGGAACCACACTATTTGCCTGAGTAGATTAGTCATTTGAGATATACTGGCAGTTCAGAGCACTAGTAACTGCGGCAAAATAATAAAAATAAGGCTGCTAGAGTATATTTAGAGAAATTTCAAGCAACAGGGACAGAATGGAGAAGTACTGCATGATAAAAAGCTTAACTACCAACAAAGAACTGTTAAAAAGAAGTGCTCAGACAAACCTATACCTTGTGTCTAGAAAATAAAGACAGAAAGAGCAGGTGAACTGCAGCTTGGATCAGAAAGACAGTGTTAAATGGAGAAACTGAACCCTTATTAAAATGTGGGGGGTTTTTTTGGCACAGCATTATTGTGTGTATCTTATTCAACTTTATTAAATTTTTTATATTTCTTGATTCTATTTTTCAATATTTCAATGAGAGACATTTGCAATGTCTTTATTGCAATACAGCCACTACTAGCTGAATTTCAGCTTGTTATACATAGAACAAGTACAGAGCTGCCTTTGGAGAACTTTATTACAATTTACCGGTGCAGTTTACTTGCATTTTGTTTTATCTCTCACTGTCGATACTAATCAGTTCTGGCTGCAGGTTAAACCTCTTTGCATTGGAAACAATCACAATAACCAATCCAGAAGTAAACCAGCTTCTAATGAAATTCACTGCCTAGGGCTAAACATAGAGCTAACATGTGTTTAACAAATCAAAGCTTGTATTTATCACTTGTCACTGTTTGTGTCTTTGTTGGAGAGGAAAAAAACAATTAAGAAGCTGAGCAGTAAAGAAAAACTTAACAACAGCTCAATTTCTTTTCAGATTTGTTGGTCTGTCACTTTGGCAAGATGCAGTCTGCAAAATATGCCATCATAGACAGCAAAGGGTTCAACAGAAAGTGTCTAAGAGTGAACCAGTACAGAATCTAAATGCCATCAGTAGAAGTCTCAGCTGAAAACATTCCATAAGTCTGAGAGAAGTTCAACTGACTTCACTTAACATTTGCAGTCAGATTTTCTGAACCTACACTTGATCTATGTGATGAAGAACTGAAATACTGGAACTGAGGTACCATGTTTCTCACCATAATGGCTAGTGAAGCTAGCAGTCTTCCACACAGCACAAATCCAGAAAGCAGAGACTCTTTTTCTCACAGGATGGGAGACAATGGTCCCTCCTGGGGTCTCCTGTAGGGTCCCACCACGTGCAACCCAGTACAGAGGCTTACTTACACCAACAAAATATGTCTGCATAAATATGCAGCCTCAGAATCCTGGAAAGATGGTTATCCTTTCTTAAAATGACAGAAACAATAATGATTGCTTTGAGACTTAGCTTTACTTTGACCTTATTTTCTCAAGAGATTCTAAAATATATCTTCTGCTTCCTATGATTTCTCTTTATACATTTGTAAGGTAAAAACGAATGGTTTGGAAACACGATTTCTCTTTACTAAGCCCAAAGTTCACCATTTATCCCAGGTGTGAAGAGGCCAGTCATCTAGTGATACTCTTTTAAGGAAAAAAGAAAAAAAAAACCCTATTTTTTCTCCTACTTATGCCCAGACGTAGTTATCTCAAAAGCCAAAGAACACTACTGTAGCTGGATTGTTTCAATGGAAATACAGCATGCTCGGTACAATCAGATCATACCACGTAAACTACCTTGGTCTTCTCACTGTTTCCTGTAACATTCTGAATGACCCATGGTCATGATATTTCATTTGCATTTTATTTGCAAAAGAATGACCAGCTCAAACCTGACTTCCTCAATTTCTCCTCCCTCCTAGTCCTCTACCCCAAATACTTAAACCCTAGATATGTAGGGAATTTTTCATGTCAATTTTTATAATCAAGAGACACATTTTTGTTCGCTGCTATGATTCTACTGACTACAGTCAAATTTTTCCTGATTTACATTCTTTCAATGTAAAATTAGTCTCAGTGGGCGGCTTAAAAAGGATGAAACAAAATTTCTGATTAAACAACCAAAAATAATTCTAAATAGATTACAAATTCTTTCCCTTAGAATCCTGAATGATAGGATTCTGAAATTAATGACATCCATGTGTCAGTATCATCCCATCTGCCAATGACAAGTAGTTTAAAGACCATGCAGCTTTCACACTACATTATATAGCAGTGGGTTTGTTCTTCATTTAGAAAGGAAGGTTTGCTATACTGGAATCAAATAGGAAGTTTAGTTACACTGAGAGAAAAAGCTGAATGCCTTGGATTGATTGCTCTCCCACTTACAGGAAGTGAAGTGGTATCTTTGGTTACAAGGCATCCAGATCTTGATACCACATATTGTGTGAGATCCTGCCTGTCCTTTACCATAATGTCCATTATCTGTCATGCTGGGATATTGACTTGCTGTGAATCAAGGGTTAAAAAGCGCCCACATTGCCAAACTACTAACTATTATTTCTTTTTGCTTTCTTGTTTGGAACAATGCACAAATAGGAATTAAATTAGTTCAGAGTTAAAATCATGCTATGTAGAACTACCAGATAGAGTAAGATGGTTCCCTACATTTACACACCTTTCATTTGGCAAATAAAAAACATCAAATCAAGACTGCAGTCTAGGCATCCTACAGTATTTTCAGTAACAGTCTGACTCAAAGAAGACTCTGCTCTGAAGCAAAGACCAATCACCTAAATATATTCTCTGTAGAATGGGTGCTTTAATACGGTTATGGTCCTGATAAAATTGAAATTGGAGCTATTTAAAACTGTACTTGTGCCCTAACAATTTATTATGCCATCATTATCTTAAATTTCTTGTTGAGGTTGATAAGCCTGTAAGTATCATCTGTGTGATGACAACCTAAGAGTAGCTTTTTTGGGAATAATATCTTCCATGACCACAATGCCCCTTACTTAAACTTCTACACAGTACCATGAGAAGTGAGCAGCAGCTTGACACATTTCATTGTCTACTCACCCTGCCTCAGCGCAAAAACCAGTGATTACCTTCATGTTTCTCCAAACCCAACATAGCTACGTTCATCAAATTACATGTCATGACTGATTTATCACAAAGGAAGAGATAAATGAGCAACTTGAAAATAAAAATACATATTGCAAGGAAAACATTCAAAATGGGTCACTGACTAGTGGGAATCCAACTTGAAGCACACCAGACCCTAATTTCCACCAGTTTTTCAATGTAAAAGGAATCTGAAACCAGAGGCCCTACTGGAAATGGCCTATTGACATTTACAACTGTAGAGCAAGTTTCACTACCTCAGACTGTGACTACAGACACTGTAGACTTCATAATTCCAAATCTCTCAGAACCCTGACAAATTACCTCTCACAAAATTTCAGCACTGCAGACAACAGTGTGAGGTGCAAGGCATATATTGAACATCATTGTAGGATTTATACTGTTTTCCCACAAGACAATGTCCACAGCCAGAGACTCTGCCTGTTTTCTCACCCGTTCAAAATGTTTGGGTTAGCATGAAGAATTATGTTATCCTTTAATCAATGCAGAAGTACTACTAAATTTTCTTTTACAAATGTATTTCCTTTACATCTCAGAAAATCTCAGTCATGCTTACTTTTGAGGTCGAGTTATATTGTTCAATTCCCTATTAAGTACTCAATAATAAGTTGAAACATTCTCACTCTATCTTGTCTATGGGTCCATTACTTGGTCTCTGAAGATGATATGATCTTGGGACTAGAATAATAAACTTCTGCATTAATTTTTAGCATTGACTGGACTGTCCTCTCCACCCCAACAACAAAGTACAGTACTAAGCACTGTGTCACAGTGGAGACACTGGAGGGAATCTTTAGGTTCGGTATTGGTCCTGCCCCACCAGTCTGGGAGAGCCCAAAGGAAAACCTTGGCAGTGTAGAGCCAGGCACTGTGACTTTATGGGACTACAGCAAAGAGCACATGCACGCACCTAACTTGCTCTTTATGCAGTTTGGCCATATCACTCAGTCTTTCTGTGACCCAGTGTAAAGGCTTTTGAAGTGAAAAAGATGTTCATGAATAGTCTGCTTGATTCATTAAAAAATATGTAAACTCATATCAACCATTTTTTTCCCTTTAGTTTTCTGTTCCCCTTGTCTGCACTAGAGCCACACCTATGGACTCCTCAAAACATTTAAACAGCCCATCCTTGCCTTTGTGATCAGGCCTGGATACAAACTCTCTCCTTCAGGAAACACCAACACTGCTTCATAACCAGGTTATAGACCAATGCAGAAACCTGTCACGTTCTTTTCCCCCCAGGTCTGTGTGTTCTAGGTTCACAGTAGGTAGGTTCATGGATCAGTCCTGCCTATAACTTAAAGATAATTAAAAATAAATCTATAACTTTGCAGAATAATGTTTTACTAATGTTTACAGTCTTTGCATTGCTTGGAGCATCTAATGGACAGGGTTTTTTGTGTAAATAATAGCTTATGTAGTATAGCCCTACATTATAAAACACATGTTTTACACATGTATTCTTATTTCAAAAAGATATAAGCTATTTCACTTGGTTTTCACAACAGGTCTAACAATACCCTCTTCTTAACAGTATACTTCATACACTGCAACTGAATACAGATTGAGCATTGTGTGAAAACCTCTGAATTTCTGAATGCAAACTGTGCTTTTAAAAGCTCCCAATGAAGTTATTATTTTTCAGCAGGTTTAGTTCCTTAAAAATTGCTCATTGAAGTGTGATTTGTATGCTCATCTGCCTGAGTATCTTCATGTACAACCAGGAAATTCCTTACTTCTCTGTATTTGCATGCTTATCATTTACACGTATATGTTTCTTAAATAGTTCAGATCAATGTTGCATTTATCTCTTCTAGTTATATTTTCACATTTTTTTTGAAATCGCTCTAAATTACTGTATAATGGCTCTGAATCACATGCTTGCCGAAGGTGTAATTATTTTACCTTGGACACAATGTCTTTGATTTCAGTGATGTTAGTTGCAGGGTAACATAAAATATACAGCAAGAGCAAGGATGACATGTTTGCTGCAATGAAGGTATTTCTGTTTGATAGGTTTATTGTTTAGCATGTAATAATTGAAGATAGTAATGCATGCATCCCCTGTAGTCCCACATTGTGGATTCAAAACCCATATGAACAGAAGTGCATGAAGAAAAAATAATGGTTTTCTCAACCTGCTGTGTTTACATACTATTCTGTACTTAACATGGAAAGCGCATTATGTCTTTGTGGAAGACTAAAAAACATTGAATGTGCACTGTTTCCTCTAACATAAAGATCTCCCTATAAATACCTGTCTTCTTACTTTTCCATTGTAAATTGTTTAAGTAAAGTCTGTAAAGTTTAAAGATATAAATTGCAGGACTAGGGCTCAGGTATTCTGATAAATATTTGTAGACTTAAAAAACGAGAAGCGTCCCATTAAATATATAAACAGAAATGTTACTATATGGCACAAAATTATAATAAACTAATTTTTAGTATTAACCTGGAAATCAATGCATTATCATTTATATTTTGGTTACAGGTATCACATTATCAACTTACATCCCGGAGTATTCAAAGATAAACTTAAAAACTAATTAAAATAGTAAGCAGTTAAAACTCAACATATATCATGATGTTTTACTTCAAGTTTTTAAACTGTTACTGACCATTGCAAAAACAACATGGCAGTCAACAAAATAAAAAAACTACACTGCATAGATTGTAGAATTATTGTACACTTTCTTGTGTTGCTGACTGAATCTTTGTGTGTGTGACCCAACAAGTAGTCTTTCATTCTGCCAATGAGAGATGTCATAACCATCTTCCACTTTTGAGGCTGGAAGGCAAGGGAATGCTGAAGCTCTTAAAAGTCAGTTTGATTTCATTAAAAAGACACTTCGAAACCATTAAGCAAAGTTTTAGCAGAAGTTGTATTTTAAAGATCTTTACACTCTTGCCTCTGTAATTCATGTACTTAAGGGCTTTTTTATATTTCCAGGCCAAAAATGTTCATAAAGAAAGTTAGTTTCTTTATGTTTCCTGCCTTCCAATGGATTGTTAGAAGACCTCATCAGTACATAAAGCAAATTATGTGCTGAAAACATGTAGTAAACAAATATCTCTGTTACTTCACTATATTTCTTACCTTTTTTATGGGATCTCAAGGGTCTTGACAAAGGTTGGTCTGCGGCTGACTGGGATTGGCTAATTGATTGTGAATTATTCATTTCGAATGAATGTTTGAGAATAAATGCAGAAGCAGAAATTTCATCCAAATCCTTCTGGAATAAAGAATGCTAGTTTAGGCACATGAGAAATTTACTGCTTCCACTCTGCCATGATAACTTATAGCTGTGATCTCACAGAGAAAAACTTCTTATTTTCTATGACTCTGTAAAATGCCTAATGTTGAATTTATGTTACACAAGATTCTTGTGGCTTTCAGCAACATCAACTTAGCACCCATGTCACAAACATTTATTTACTTTTTCCATTTAACTTATTTATCCCCTTTCCTCATGCAGTTAAATCGTAGCATGCACTATATGCTGATTTCCTCTCATAGTTAATTTGTGTCTTTAGAAAAAAAGCTATAGGAAGGTATTAATCTGCTTAACATTTCTAAGTACATCATCCAAGGGATTTTGTTTTTTTAATCTTACATATGCTCAGCAGAGTTACTGGCAAAAACTGTACATTTTCTCCATTTCATCCTTTCAACATCAAATGGTAAGCAGCAAAAATTGGATCAGACTTCAAAGACTATGCTGTGCTCCAAGTCACAGAGCGACTCCTCCATTTCACATATTGAATTCGAGCAGGATATCAAAGTGCTACCAAAGAACCTCAGGTCCTTACTAAAAAAGAGTCTCTAACATCTGTAGAAAGTGAAGTGCACAGACAAATCACCTCGGGGAGCAGCTAGCATTTATTCTCAGCAGCAAATTTCCAGCCTTTTGATTCTCTTATTCAGTGTACCTCCCTGTCTTTCTACAGAACTAAAGTTCTTAGCAAGCAGGCTTTTGTCTCAGAGACTTCAAAACATCACTAACGGTTTCATGTTCAGATAGCTACGCCAAGCAGCCATGAACACATTGCAGAACTGTGGACTCAGGAATTTGAAGTTATAATGTGATGTTATTTTAGAATATAAACTTAGTATTACCTTTTTTGTGTGTTTGTCAAGAAAATGAGGCTCCACAGAAGAAAACTGGTTACTGTTTTGCTGCCTAAAAGGAAAGAAAAATAAAATATGCAATTTTAGTAATGTAGTTTGTTTGTTCTTATAGAAGGTTTACTGGCATATACATTTTTTATGCATTTTCCCTTCTCCTTCTCCCCCGATTTCTAAATATGCACATACAATCAATTCAGAGAAAACAAAGAACAGTCTCATTTCCTCTTATAAGAGTCGTGTGTTATTAAACACAGTAACAGGCCATGAAAAATTAATTTATCATTAAAAGTTTGTGGTTAAGTGCATATGTGTAAAATCAGTTTGTGTGATTTCTACGAAATTGAAGTAATGTATTAGAATGAATTTTACAAGATTTTATATCAAACTTTTTTTCCCCCAGAGCTGTGAAAAGCTCTTTTCATAGAATTCAAACTTAGGTACTCAAAATTTGACAGATAAGGAAGAAGTGAAACACACGGCTTTGCATTCTCCTAAAGTCACTTGGGTTAAGCGCAGAGCAAAGAGGTTCTTTGTCTATGTCTGTTATTATTTTACCAACACATTATGTCACCATAAAGACATTAAAGGCCAACTCCTGATTCTCCTTCTCATTGATTCTAATTAAAGTATCATAAAAAACTTCTGCAGGCCCAGATCCTTGTTGGCAGGCCTTTGAAGTCAAGGGATCTCTTCAATAGTAAAGTCAACCCAGAACTGGCTCCATAATATTCAGTTTTGCAAAACCAAAAAAGTTGCCACAAATTTCATTTGATGGATAAAAAACTGAGGTTCATAGACATTATTTGATATGCTGTAGCATTAAAAACAAGATTTTCTGACTGTCAAAACACACTTCAGCCACTGTATCATTACCCTCATCCTACCCCCCAAGTCCTTCAGAAAGTGCAGTTAATAGCAGTTGTATTTCTACTTATAGATGAAAACACTTGATGTCTAAATTTCAGTCATAAATATTAGTTTAGAGATATATATTATAGCTTTTTTCATAGTCAGGGAAAAGCTTTACCAAACCAAAGCTCTTTTGGTTTCACACAGTTATTAACACTGAATGCAATTCAGCCCTTTCAGTCACAGTGGAAGGGGGAACATAAAGAACAAAAATTGCCTTACTGATTAAAAAATACAATGCATGTTATCTCAAATTTCACATTTTGTCCACACTAAACATTTCAGTTAGCTACATTATAAATTACACACGTAACAATAAAACAATGTTGGACTTCTTAAAAATATCTGGCTGAAAGTGAATTTTACCACTCAAAATCCACCTTTAAAATGTACCTTAAACATCCCCCCTAGATTAAAATAACACTACTGAAGGATGTGAAACATTGTGGGCTGTTACATATTGAATTTGATGGTTATACATCACCATGCATATGTATTAGGCAATACATTCATTGTGTGACATACACAGAGAACTGAAGTATTTCAAGCCTTATTTGCAATGAAACATTGGTGGACATGGTGCAAACAGTCAACTTTTCTGTAACGTTGCAATTTTATGAATTAAGTTTGAACTGTCTTGATAGATTTGGGGGATTAAAATACTGATTTATTCTTTGACAGTAAGAAAGAAGGGAAATATTCTGCCTAAACTGTAATTTGTGTTTAAACTAGTGTTTTCCTTGAAGGAAATTGTGGCATTCGGTTTAAAAATGTGTTCTCATTTTATACTGCCACATTGCTTGTACAGGGAATTATGAAATATGTCTGGAACTGTACTTGACATTGCATTTTTACAAGTCCCACACTATACGTAAAGTTCTTTATTATTATTAATCTTGTTTATATAATATTTAGTTAATTTTTTTTAAATGGAATTAGTTAGATAACTTACCGCTATTACCAATAATTACTAAAGTGTTTGTTGAGATGAATCATTCTCCTATGCTCCAATACTGCAGAAAATAAACCAAATTTGAGCTAAAAATCATGAATAATCCTTGAATATCATTGTGGTAGATGTCAAAATCTGCTGCTGGATCAATATTAGTTCATGTGTCTAGTTTCAATCAGGCAATACAATTTGCTGCTGAATGTTTAGCTACTGAGCTGCAATACACCTCAGTTGTCACATATGGAGTGTCTATAAACCCCTCAATTAGCAAGAAACATTGACAAAAAAAGAAAACTCGATTCTTAGGGTCTTTCTACACATCTTTATAATGTATAGCCATGTTATCCTTAGCATTGAAAGCAGACAACCATAATAACATAAAACTTGTAGTGTAGACTAATTCATGCTGAAGAAAAATATCTAGGTTTGGAGTTATTCTGACAATTTTGAATGTAAGTCATGGAATTTGGACTTTCATTCAAAAAAGCAATGGATGTGATCTATCTGGATTTCTGTAAAGCCTTTGACATAATCCCCCACAACATCCTTCTCTCTAAACTGGAGAGATATGGATTTGATGGGTGGTCTGCTCGGTGGATAAGGAATCGGTTGGACAGTTGCATCCACAGAGTAGTGGTTAATGGCTTGATGTCCACATGGAGATCCATGACAAGTGCTGCCCCTCAGAGGTCCATAATGGGACCAGTGCTATTTAATAATTTTCATTGATGATAAAACCAGCAAGATAGGGTGCACCCTTCTCAAGTTTGCAGATGACACTAAACTGAGTGGTGCACTTGCCACATCAGAGGGATGGGATGTTATCCAGAGGGACCTGGATGAAGGGAGCTGGAGAAGTATGAACATCACGAGGTTCAACAAGGGCAACTGCAAGGTCCTACATCTGGGCTGGGGCAATCTGCAGTTTCAATGCAAGCACAATGTGACTGAGAGTAGTCCTGTGTAGGACTTGCGGGTGCTGATTGAAAAGAAGCTTGACATGAGCTGACATTGTGTACTCGCAACCCAGAAGTCCAGCTGTATCCTGGGATGCGTCCAAAGAAGCGTGGCCACTAGGCTGAGGGAGGTAATTTCTCCCCCTCTACTCTGCTCTCATGAGACCCCTCCTGGAGTACTGTGCCCAGTTCTGGAATCCCCAATGTAAGAAGGATGTGGAACTGTTTGAATGGGTTCAGAGGAGGGCCACATAGATGATCAGAGGGTTGGAGCGCCTCTGCTATGAGGACAGGCTGAGAGAGTTTGGGTTATTCAGCTTGGAGAAGAGAAGGCTCCAAGGAGACCTTAGAGTGACCTTCTATTACTTGAAAGGGGCTACAAGAAAGCTGTGGAGCCACTGCTTACAAGAACATGTAGTGATATCACAAGAGGGGATGGATTTAAGTTGTAAGGGGGAAGATTTAGGTCAGACATTAGGAACAAATTTTTCATTATGAGAGTAACAAGGTCTACAAGAAAGTTGGAGAGGGACTATTTGTAAAGGCCTGTGGTGATAGGATGAGGGTGAATGGGTATAAACTGGAGAGGGACAGATTTAGTCTTGATATAAGGAAGAATTACTTCACCATGAGAGTGGTGAGACACTGAAACAGGGTTTCCAGGGAAGTTGTGGATGTCCCATCCCTGGAGGCATTCAAGGCCAGGTTCCCTATCTGTGGCAGGGTCATTGGGACTGGACAATCTTTATGGTCCCTTCCGCTCCAAACCATTCTATGATTCTATGATCATTTAAATGCTCTTAAAAATATTAGGAACATTCCTAGGAATTCCACTAGACAGTATACAGCTCATTTTGCAGAAATAATGTAAGGAAATAACAAACGGAAAAAATTAATCCTTCCAGTATGGGTAGGTGAAAAATCTCAAAAGAGTGGGAGAAGGAAGAAGAAAAGTGATACTGAAAAACTGTGTCCAATTTCCCATTTACATCTTTAGAAATCATGAGAAACTATTTGAACTTTGTACTGTAATTATATGCTCACATGACAGTAGAATAAGGCCCAGTGGGCTCCCCCGAATGCCACAGGAATTGCAGACCTCCTATTTCCATCACAAGGAATAACCTTAATGTTTGCTATGATTACAAATAAGAATGTGAAGCAATTAAAGGAAAGCAGAATGTCTTTATATCAGCTTTTACTCCTGAATGAATTGAAAATTCATATTCAAAAGATGACTCAAACAAGAAATCGCAGTGTGGTCTTGACAGAAGCTGAAATTATACAAGCAGGTAATTATGAAGTAATGTGAGAAATGTGTAAGCAGTAAATCCCCAGGACCCAATGGCATTCATCTGAAGGTTCTGAAATATAAAAAAAAGTTTAAAATATGGACATTTGACCCTTTCAAGTAGCTATCCATGAAGACTAGAAGCATACTAAGAGAATCCATTTCTTTTCCTTTTAATCAGATGAATCCAAGGAAGGTTTTGTTATTGGTTGACTGAGTGAACCTCACTTCAGTGAGAGGCAAGCTGCTGAACAAATCAAAGGAAGCATAGTAGAAGATAGAAAAGTTTTTATATAAAACAGTTTAACTCATATTAAGCCAGTTTCTGAACTGATCTGAGCTCATGTGACAGAAATCATATTTATTCTCTGTGGATTACTGCATTTATGTGCTAAACCACCAGTGTCCATGTAGGTGAACCCACATTGCATGCTATTTCAGTGGGACTCCAGATGCTGCAGAACATTCAGAAATGAACACTGGTCTTTTTTCAGGCACAATGCTGTTGCAAATAAAGCTGATCTAAGGAGAATTCCTCTAGAAAAAAATCTTATACTTACTCCCTACACCGATGCAGCAATGGCTGCAGGCAGTAAGATGCTATAAAGGTGACTGACTTGCAAGGCCAAACCCACTGGCAGAGAGATGTGACATTTCAGGAAGTCATTCTGTATTTATAAATGATAAAAAGAACCTTGGCAAATCATCTAAACCATTCCCATTTTCAGAGAAAAATCAGCTACACCTGTTCATTTTTTTTGTCTAAGCTGATTTTAAAACATACAGTGATGGAGATGTCAAAACTTCCCAAGGTAACCTACATAGGACTTAACTCCGCTTACAATCAGTGAGCTTTTCCTGGTGTCTAACCTAAGCTGCCTGTGCTGCAATGCAAACTCATTATTTCTTGTCTGATTCTCAATGGAGAACAGTTTGTTCCTTTCTTCTTCACATCAGCTTTTCATGATAAGGGAAATGATGCCACATGTACCCTCAGTTTTCCATCTCTTTCAGAGTTCTCCCCCTGTCGTGGCTTATAGAGATGTGATTATTTTTGTTGCTGAGGGACTTGCTCATTTTCTTGAACTGTAGGTTCCCAAGGAAACAAAGGAAGAAGGGGTTCTTACTGACATGCAGTTACAGAAATAACTGATGTATAACAAAGTCACTATGTGGAAACAGGGTTTTCTGCTGTACTACATAGCATAAGACCACTGATTGTGTACACATAGAAAACTTATATTGTGATACTTGGCAGTCAGTAAACTACAGTTCAGTGAGCTAGAGTTAAAAAAGGAACGGAGAAAATATTTTCCAGGGTAAATATCAGAGCATTATTATTTAACACAACTTTTGTTTCAGAGGGAAACAGATAAGAAGACGGTGGATCATGCAGGATACAGATGCTTTAAATGAGATTCTAAAGGAATTTAAAGACCTTTGAGGATGACAGCTCTGTCTGAACAAGAACATGAACAATGTAGTGTAGATCAAGGTCCTTAGTCACTGAACTGTAGATTATCCTGCTAAGAACAAGAATGTTTATCAAAAATACATCCACTAGAGATCTGTCAATCTAACAAGTCCAAAATCACAGGATGTTTTAGAAAACTGCTTCTCCCTTCTCCATACATTATTCCTAACCCTCAAGAGATCTCTAATACTCATTTGAAAATGCAGCTATGCTATTGCAAAATGCAGCATCTTTGATTTCATACAATGACCATCTGTAATGTGGAGGCAGACATGAGGTGAGGGTGGTGTCCATGCTGGCCTCCTGAGAGAGGCTTCTGTCACACACCTCCCTTCCCTGCTTCCTCAGCTCTCTGCAGAAGGGTAAACCTCCTATTCCACAGGGTTGTAAAAAAAGGTCTAAAAGCTTTAATTTTCCTCATTTGAATTTAGTCTTGACCATGCTTGAGTATTTTAAATTACTTGCTCTTTTTCAGTTTTGAACAAGCTACTCTAGGAAAGTGTTAGTGATTCAGTTCCTCTACACCGCACAGGTCTGCAGGTTCCTCTCAGTTCCTGATCATGTCAAGAAAAGTCTTGGCAAGCATTCCACACACAGACTACATTACCAAGGGGAATTCAGACTTCATGTCAGTCTCACAGGTGTACAATTAATCCCATGACCCTTTTTCAGTACAAGGAATCACAGGCAACTTCATACCTCTGCAACTGAATGGAAAATCTTTTTTTCAATGAGACAAAGCCACTTCCCTGCTAACATTTACATTATTTTCCTATGCCCATTTCTATTCCTGTTCCTATCAGAGATATTTGCCAGTTCTCAATGTGTCTAGTTACTTCTAATATCAGCTTCATACAGTAAAGATTTTTGCATTTGAATACAGTTAATAATGGTTTTCTAGTCAAGCATATAAATGCAGGGAACATTAAACATGCAACGTTAAATGAACTAATGTGCGCATTTCATTAGCATACTATGTCATTTATTAGTTTGAGTTTGCTTATGTCCTGTATTCACTGATTGAACAGTGCGAACTAGGTGTAGACATTCAATTTCCTCAAAGGAATTCAATTTTCTTAAAGTGCCTATTCCTTTTGAACACTTCAAAATTCATTACTTTGTAAAACTTAGTGCTTTATATATATATTATAATATGGTAACTTCTTTCTTTTTAACAGATCTTTGAAAAAGCAGCAGGTTGTCATAAATTTAAATGTATAGTTATATGCTTGTGCGTACAGCAGAACAGATCTGTATATGATTTTGCTTTCTGATCCTGAGTGCCTTTAAGTTACTTTTTCCTTTCCCAAAACTACCAGAAAGTTAAAAAATAAATGAAACAAAAATAAAAGAAATTAAATGAAAGGGAAAGAGAACATTTTATTATTTTATACTTTAGTTCCATGGTGTATGAAGCCACAGTGAGGCTGTTTTTTTTCTCAAAGGACAGATTACTAGCTACTGTGTTAAACGTCTGCACTATTATTCAGCATCATTCTCATTTCCTACAAATTTCCTGTATGACTGAACATATTCTTAAAGCACAACAGCCCAGTAACAGCTATATGTAGAACTGAGGCTTGATTCATAGGAAGGAAGCCATTGGATGTGATTCTAAGATTCTGAATATCACCTGTGAAATGCTAATCATTTTCAAGTCGCATTGACATCTCTGGAACATGAGGGTATTGCTGAGAAATCTGTAGGACCAGGCAAATAATCTGAAATATTTGTTGAGGTTAAACTTCAGAACTGCTAGCACCAATGGCAGTTTAGAAACATCAGGCAAAAGAAGGTGAGAATTTATTTATCTGGCTGATTCGGCACAGCAATCACGACTGGGTGTAAGACCTGAATGGCAAATGTATTTTACATGGGCACCATCAGACCAGACATCTAAAGCCATTTAGACATTAATTTCAGTGAAAGTTTGGGTAGCTGAATATCTTTTGTGCTTCACAGAGCTCAAATTCATTTCAACAGTTACTGAACCATAAAACTCTCAGGAGTCTCAAGGGTTGTATAATTAAGCAAGCTGCACCTAATCCAGAAAAATACATTTGTTTGGAGATACAAGGAATTCCAGGAAAAGTTTAATGTAAACAGAGAAGAAAATAATTCCTGGCTAACTACACATGAAAGTGAAAAAAAAAATTAAAGAAGCTATGTGCCTCCAAATAAGTCTAGATGAAAGCTCTAGATAACTAAAATGGAAAAAATAACGTCAATTTACATTGTAAATATTTATAATATGGGATGCAAAAGAAAAATGATAGCAAACTGTTTATTAGCTCTTGCTTTTAACCATCAGTGCAGACTGGAGAACAAATGATCATGCTACCATTACTAGTTCTGAAGAGATCATAAGACAGATGCCTCTTAAGACCTGAGAGACAGAAGAAGCTGAGCGCCCATGAAGGGAATAATAAACTAGGAAACTCACTGCCCCAGTGAGCAGTGAGACAGCCCCCAATGAGCAACTGCCCCGATGAGCAGTGAGAATGCAGTTGGCTACACCCAAACAAAATACTATAATAATACACCAGAACATGCAGAAGATATTATTCAATATAAATCAACGAAAGTCAACATGGAAGTTAACGTAACTCAGTGTTATGAGTATACACAGAGAAAGGAATACCACTTCTGGAAAGTTCACAGTTTGGGGTTTTTTTCTAAAAAAACCCCACCTTCCTAATGGAATAACAGTGTCTAATTACAGTCAAGTCAATAATTCACTGAGGAAATGAATGGCTAAGAGGTGTAAGAGAGCCTGTATTTATATGCTATATAGTAGGCATATAAAATAACAGCTAATATAAAAATAAGAACTGGAAGAACTACTGAGATATTCCCATGCCCATGCCAAAGTAGGAGAAATCTTATAACTCTTAGATGAATACAGTAAATGCAGCCATCTCTCCTAGAACACTGTTGGAGAGGCAGTCTACAACAGCTAAAGACAACAGAGCAGCTTTGCCTCTCATATCCATGGAAGTGTCAGGGTGAACATTTTTCTGGGGTGAATCCGTTGGTAAGGAAGGTTAAAATACCCTTCCTCTACAAAGAGGAGGGCACCACTATTACAGTTTACAGTGTTCTTAGATTTACTGTCAGTGATTTGTCCATCTGCTTTTTTACAGCTCTCTTCCATATTTCATTGCTGGTCTGCATCGAGCTTTACAGACAGAAAAGGGTAACTTTCTACTTCTGAGAATTTAATAACTTGTACTGCAGCCACTTCTGAAATGCTGAGCACTTGCAATCCTGGCTGTAATTTACAGTAGTCTGGGTACTTCTATGAAAGTGAAAATACCAGAAACAGGACAGCAACCCAGGACAAACAGCACCACAAATAAATCTCAATCCCTTAACTGGGAGAACACTGAGATGACTGAGCTGGTGGGTAGACTGCCTGACCTACAGGTGCTCATCACACAAAATGGCCGATTCCCCAAGAACTGGCCAAATCAGATCTTACTGTTGGAAAATTATGTCTGTTAGATAGTGGACAGAAAGTAATTCAACTCACCGGTGTTCTTCACAGTCAAAATCAGAAGAAGAGTGGTTGCTCATAAGCTGAGGATCTGCTACACAGCCAGTGATGGTTTTCCATCTTGTGTAGTTTTTACGAACAATATATCCCCTGAAAGCTAAAATAGATAGTTATGAACCACAGAAAAAATGTGCAGAACCTGAAACACAGACTGGCACTTGGCTCTGCAGTGTAGAGCTGAATGCCCTCGACTTCTACTGAACCAGTGGACAGAAAGAACACTCACCACCTCACAGAGGTGGCTCCAATATTTGCAATGTTTACAACAGCTGGAAATTACACAGGGACTTACACTTTCACTGTCATAGTGATCACTTGGCACAGCTTAGGCAAGGAAAACAGACTTCAAAATGAGAACTTGTCTAATTTAAATAGAAATCTAGCTTAGACTATGTTAAAATACATAGTAGAAAATCACTCCCTTTAATCACAATTCCCATGATTTGAGTCTGTCAGAATTTTACAGAATCTGAAGTTTTACCTGCTTTTCCTGTGGGGTAGGGGAGTGGGGAGCCAGGGACAGATATATTCCATTAAAGCTAGAAAAATTAATAATGTCTTCTCTTATTTTTCAATTAACTGTAACCATAATAGAACATCGAAAATACTTCTTATATAAATAATTGGGGAAAATATCTACAGAGGTTAGAATTTAAACCATTCATTTAAAAAAAAAGAGTAGAACAAAACAATCAGTAGAAATACTAAATGAAGTAGCAAGCGTGTGGTGAAATGAAATGGTAAAGAATAAGGCAATGAATAACATTTTGAAGATATCTACATCCTTTATTTCCATGGACTGTCTCTGGATTTGTGTAGCTAAATAATTACTTCTACAATAAACTAATTATTTCTACAGTTTTATCTGACATGAATTTGCTTGAATTCTTGATGCCTGAGAGCAGTTAGTAATAAAGCTCCCGCAAATACCACAGATAGTTACACACTAGATAGATACATACTGCACTTAGAATAAAGACTTAATAGTATTAAAGTGTACACTTCAACCCACAGATTTTTAAAATTTATTTCTGGTAGGATTTATTTCAAGCACTATTTAAGTTGAAATATCTTGATATGACTGAATAAAAAAGAAAGTAAGTACACTATCAATGCCATAGTTGAAGTGTACAACAAGCAGTTGCTGAATAACAAGGCTGAGAGTTGTGAGGAAAAGGAGTTGTTTATTAGTCTAGCAGGATTGCAACTTAAAAGGTGAGACTAATACATAAAAGAAAATAGGAGCTCAGATAAGGAAATGTTATGGTTTTGTGGAAAAATAGTTTCCTATCCAGGAAAATCTTTTAGGCACACTAAACACATGCAAAAATAGTCAAGTCTGGGGACTAATTATCCAAAGGAGGTGGAGAAGAGCCCTCTCATTAGGGTTCTTAGTGTTCGGGGTTAAATATTACGGTGGGATGTAGGATAGGCAAAGAAATAGTGTCTAGGGTAATTTCGTGTAGGATCAGGGTCAACATAACACTGTAGATTACAAAGAAGGATCAGGAATTAGAATAAATACAGATTATAAAATAAATTGTGAACAAAGAAGTTGATCAGAAGATTAACAATTTTTCCCTGTTCCTCATGCCTCTGATTTTATGAAAATGTGAGAAGTTAGGTATTACCTGCACAAGAGAGAATAAAGACTCCATAGAATTTGCATTATTTCAATTAATGCTCAAACATTATGAAATTATGAGATAACTGATTTCCCCTGTTTTACTCTTATAAATTTAGCTCCCCTTTCATGTTTTCTTTTTTTTGTGTGTATGTGTGTAATGAAAATACGATGGAGGAAAAAACCATAACTACCTTCATTGCATCTGTTCTTTCCCTTAGGAAAGGGTTGTAACTAATCCCTTCTTCTCTATTTTAATTCCTGTAGAGTGTTAATCGTGGTGGTTTTAACCACCCACCTTCACAAAAATACATGGTGTGGCACTTATTTGTGCAGTATGAGAAAATGAAAACCATCTGAACAGTTCAAGCTGTGGTACGCAATGCACCATAACAATCTAAGCATTTCAGTGCTACTGAGGTTTCCAGGGCAAGAAGCAGTAAAAATTGCCTTTTAATGAAAGGTTACTAAAATAGATAACCATTCACTTTACAGAAGGCATGACAGAAGTTGGGCCTGCTGAGGTGTTGTACAGAGCTCACGTATCGTGAGGCTGAGGAACTTTCTGCCCTTAACAATCAGACTGGAAAAGTCTGCCTGTCTGGCAGAAATGAGGCAAGCATTCACTTGCCCCATGTGATCAGGCTTCCAATCCTTAACTATCCCCTACTGACCAGACAAGGAGCCTACTCTGATATTGGCAGCAGACAGCTGGCCAGCAGCCACCTCTCTGCAGCTGAAACATGCTGAGTATCACTCAGTTAATGGACTACTGTAAAGATAAAGAAGCCCTGAAACAAATGAAACAATAACATAAACTTCAGTTTTATCCTTAGTAATTTCTCAGCCTTTAGCAATTCTTTGCATGTGTGTGTGTGTGTTTATAAAATCGACACTTATACCTGCTGTGATTTTTTTTTCCCAGAGACTCTTATTACTGTTGGTATAATCATTTTAGTCTTTCCCTCAATCTCTACATATAACCTGCTATGTCTGATTTAATAAACATAGTGTTTACCCAGCCTTTTTTTTTTCATATGTATTTTCAAAATCAACTCCTCTTCAACTTAACATTTCTGGTTTCTAACATTCTTCCAGAACACTTTGAATCTGATAGATAAATGGCCATATTTTTCCTACTTTCCCTTTGACTCATAGGATAACTAAATAGCAGGAGAAAAAAACTTTCTCTCTCAAAAGCTTCATCAAGGATTAGTAGGACTCCATCTTCTCAACTTTTATTAACTGGATTTATAACGTTTCAAAACAATTGCATATGCAGAGAATTCTGCAGGGGGAGACTGAGGGGCTGGGAAGCTGCTCCATCACAGCAATTTGCATTACTGACTGGTGCTGGTTTTGACACTAAGCACTTGGCTCAAAGAGTGTGAAATTAGCAGACTCATGTTGCTACTGCTCCATGAACAATCACTGCACCATTGAAGAAGAATGATTACCAGCTGTCACCTCATTTTTGCCTTATCCAGTCTATATCCCTAGCTTTCTAGCAACAGTATCTTTAATCCTGATCTTTACATATCCAAAGATGACAGGATCCCAAAAGAAACATAGGAAATTAACTTAATTTTAGCACTTTTATTAGGAACACAGAATTAAACATTTTATGTGCCACAATTAAAGACATGAATTTTTACTTCTTATACTGATCAATTCTCACAGAATGCAAGTTTTCTGTCAGCTTCAGCACCTGGCAAACCAAGAATATATTCACCTCAGAAAGTCTGAAACTTGTCCTGCAGCTGAGAACCTTTACTTTAAGGCCTAAGTATGTTGTGCAATTCCAGATAGGAAATGTCCAGGCATTTTTCCTTGATTCCCATAGGAAATACATAGTTACGGAGAAAATTGTGAAGCACAATGTAGAATGATCAAAGCTAAACAATCACAGGTTTATTAAAAAAATATAAAGGAGATGAAGTAGCGTTTTAAACAGCAGGATTCACTCTCAGTTGTAAAAAATCATGTTTAGCAGACATTTTCTACACAAACACATTTTTAAACTATAATATCACTTAAAATAACACATAACAGCAACTTGGAAATGAAAGCTCGTGCTTGCTGAAGAGATGTCACAGCAGTTTGTACTCAGAAGCTGATATGCTATGAACAGCATATCACTTTCTTAATTTATCTAGTTGAAAGAGCATTCCACAGCTTAACTAACAACATCTCGGAGGATTTGGAGCTCACAAATCTGATTCTTCACTCCATGCCAAATTAATTCTAATGAACAGTAAAAGGGATGCAGAGTCACTTCCTCTGCTGGGTCCCATGAACACCACCCATCTTTCACTTCTCACTCTGTATGGATATTAGGTGGTGCCTGTTTAATAGCAGAAAAAAAACCCCAACACTTGTCTTAAGTTCTCCAGCAGAAGCATTACAAGAAAGCAAGTCATGAGTTCTCATGTACAAGCAGTAACTATCAGTAACAAGCTGTGACTATTAGGAAGACTCACCAAGGCTGCCATCAGGACTAGTGTCACTGATGAACATCACCTCTCGGACATAAGATTTTTAATTACTCTGCATTACAGTCTCTGATCTCAAGACTTGGTCAAAGGGAAAAAATAGCAATGATGACCGTGAAACTGTTTGTCAATATCTGCAAGGAATAGATTTTCCAACATATTGTTGGACAATGTATGTTGTTGTTTTCCCTTCCTGATTTTAGTAAGGGCATGATATCCAGTAAGAACAATCTCCTCTTCATCTCCTCAAAACCAGAAAAGAAAACCAAAAGGAAATACAGATGTATTCACATTGACAGAGCTTATCTCAGACATGGGGGTAGGATATTGGACCTCATACTTCAAAACCATAAGGTCTTCTCATTTTTCCTAATACATTTCCTGCACATGAGCAGCAGGATTTTAACACTTACTAGAGATAGGCACTAAAAGTGAATAACTGGATGCCCTAAGCTGGTACAGAACACAAAGAGTTGGAAGAAGAAAGTTAACAAAGACTGTGCAGCCTGTACAAACCAGTCTGGTTTACCCTGAATGCGAAACAAGTTAATACAATGAGTCAGCTCAGTTGCCATTAAAACAAACAATGGTTCTTACACTGACAAGGTAGTTAAAAGGAAGAAAAGTAATGATATTAAAAAGTAAAACTGGATCTGCTACTTAGTGGTTGTTATTTTTGTTCAAAATTTTAAAACTATATATTTTTAGATATACTTATAAAGTGCTTGGAAGTTTTTTGAACATTTTACTCATGTAAATCTTAGATCTACACAATAGTATTAGTTGAATACATGTACACACAGATATACATAGTGATATAAGTAGATGGAGAAACAAAGGGTTTTCAAGAAATACTTCCTTATCTGCTATTGAAGCTAACATTAAATCTTTACCTTGAAAAGTCCCAAAGTTAGTGCTTTTTAAAAAAGCTTATATTTATTATAAATATAAAATAGTAAATTACTGTTGTTCTCAGGTCTTCTTTTTTTAATATAATAGAATAAATTTTGCCTGAAGCACTTCTTAGAAATCTGTAAATAGTGAGCAACACTGCATAGGAGAGAAGCAAGCAATTTAGAAAGTGGGTTTCATCTGTTTTCCTTCTGAACATCCACCACTTTTTAAGTAAAAAAAAAAAAATAAATAAAAAGAGAGAGAGAGAGAACTCTGAATTTGAGATCTTGATAAAGAATTTTCCAATACAATATGACATATGGTGAGTGTGTGAGCACGTGTTGGAGGAGGAGATGGTGGCTCAATGGATTAGTCATTTGCCTTTCACCTCTGGAAGCATAGTTAAAGTCAGTCCTGACCAGAGCTGCACAGTATATTCCAGATGGCTAAAGTGGGCCTAATTAAAACGAATTCAGTGGTGTCACCTCGGATCTAAGTGAATCTCATGCACCACTCATTTGGCATTTTGGCAATGTCAGTTAACAAATGAAATAACCAGATTAAAATCTTCCCTTAAGTCTTTTGGGACAACAGTCACACTGCAGGGAAATACATGCTATCACAACTAGAAAAAGTACTTTTATAATTGTATAATTAGTTATTTTATATTCTAATTAATGTATTATTCTAATACAAAGAAATATTAAATGAGACTTCTATGTGAGGAAAATCAGTGCAGCAATATTTCAGTCAGATGATTCAGTGAATATATACTGATTTAAACCAGTTGTGAATCTCGCAACATAATTTAAAAATAATTCTTTGCTTTAACAAAATATTTTTCCTTTTCCCTAGACATCGAAACAATACAAATCCCTGTAACAAAGAAATACTCACTTAGAAGCGCAAACTATTGTTAATCCAAACTCTTTACACAAAATCATTCTTTACAATTAATCTCTAAGTTACAAATTAGCATTTTCTAACCTTCACAGTTTGAGAAAATGTGACTGGAAGAAGTAGGAAAGACCTTCAGTACCCTGTGTACCACTTTAGCCATGAGTCTAATAATATTGCATACTCTGAGAACCTGTAAACTAGATATGCTGAAGTAGGGGAGCTTTTGCTTCCCTACCTAATCTAAATTCACAAATGTTTTGTTTCCTAGTAAGGATGTCTTCCTCCGTCTGAAATAAGGATTTTTTTGTGTGTGTGTAATACTATACACTCAGGAATTGTATCCTCATGTATATTGTGAGCGTTGTTTTTTTTCTAAGTTTGTTTTTTTCTTCCAACGTTTCATCCATGGATAGTTAACTGCTGGGCCCACAGAGATCTCCAGACCACCAGCTCATGTATTTGAAAGGCATCTGTTTATTTTTAAAATGCAAATGTAGCCTACCTCAAAGACTGACTTGCAAGAAATGAACAATCTGAACAAGTCAAGAGGTTTCCAATCAGGAGCTGCGTTCCTCCTTTATATCAGGCTATGATCACTTGCTGTCAAAACCACTTAAACAATATCCTGGAATCTGAATGAAGTCCCTCCACAATTAAAACGAGCAGGATAATCCTGCAAGAATTATTCAGGGAAATAATTTTTCACACAGTTTAAAGTAATGATAAGGTCATTTACAAAAGAAATCAGCGCCTTTGAAATGCTGACTTGTAGACAGAGGACTGCCTGGAGGAGGGCCATAGATAACAGTGAAGACTGGCCTCCTAACACTACCCTCGCAGTCTTTGGAACTGATTCTGATGAAGAGAAGGCCCAATAAGGTTAATACCCCCACTTTGATCTCTGTCAAAGCGTACCAGCAAGAATTAATTTACATTTCAGATGAAAAAGGTTGACAGCATGAAAAGGCATCTTGTTTCTGGTATGTGAATGTGCTGTAATAGATCGGGAATTCTGAAAGGAAGTTCTGAGGAAGCTAAAGGGATAAGCCGAGCGGCTGCTTTTATTGGGAAAGAGATGAAAGGAAAACAAATTTCAATATGCGCAGTAGAAACATGTAAGCCAAATGCTTCCTAAATTTCAAGGCCCGCTTGAGCTGAGGGGGCAGGGAGGGAGAGGAGAGGGAAGTACATATATTTAAATTATATGGTTTTCTAATGTCTGGATGACAAATGCAAACAATCTATCTCACTGCCTGTGATGGCTCATTTGAAAAAAATACAAAGGTGATCACACTTCTTTTTACAGAAAAACTGCCTTGAACTACACATTCATATTATAAGATGTGCAAGGAAGGAAGAGATTTGGAGTTGCTATTGTCTCCATATCACTAGGCATTTGGACAGTGTAATGTAAACAACAGAAAGACTGTCAGTGTATTTTGAAACCTGGAAAATGTCCACCATTAGCAAGCATGAGCTTTGATTTGAAACACAGAATAATTAGCACGTAGAGATGAGAAAATATGCACAAGAAATTTCATATATGAAGTCCTAGATATAAGTTCCCAAAGGCAGACAGAAATGTGTTGAGGATTATTATTATTATACCCCTTCGAAGGCAGATAAGAAGAGCAGACAGCCTAATACAAAGGTGCACAGTGTCACTCTTAACCCTATATTCCTAACACTTATTCACAAGACTGATTACTGAAACTGTCAAGTGCCAGGTTGCAAAGGAAGACAGTGTGTGTGTTGGTGGGAAGAGCACTAACAGCATTCCTCCAGCGTTCATTCCAGAGGGCTCAAACTGAAGTGTCCAAATTCGAGGGTATGTGTACACTCTCAATGCCTCTGCTCTGCCACGTTCAGCATGGTACCTCAAATATGGCAGGAAGAAAGAGAGCTCTGAATCTTTTCCATGTTTATAAACAGTAGAATAAGTCAGTTGCTTTCTCTAGAGAGTTAATAATAAGCATGCATCTTCTACAAGCCTAAGAAATATGACTGATAAAACTCCGAGGGAAAATGTTCCCTTGACTTTCTAAGTGATACTGCTGCAAACTGACTTCCTACGGAACCTAAGATAGCTCTCATCTTAAGGAATTAAAATCAGTGGGACAGTGATGATCAACCATTTCATTTTCTTTTTTACAGCAAAAGGCTATTGTAAAAGTCAGGAAATCAAAGTCCAGGTATGGCCAAACGTAAACGTAGCACGTATTCCAAAAAATAGTTGCACGGAGTACTTTGAAGTTTTGCTTGCTGTGCTGTCATGTAAACAACAGAAAATGACAACACAAAGGAGAAGAAGGAGGGGAAAGAGCACTTACTCAGTCCCTCAATGCTTGTTGTAATGGGAGTAAAAAAAAATCTCCTTAGCAGTTCTCCATCTAACACAATAGGACGCACTTGATCCTAGAGACTTATTTCATGATTCTATATGAAGGTATGCAAGCAAAGTTATCAACTGTTATTTCTCTGCTCTTTTCAGTAACTGAGTGGTATTCTGTTTTCTGCTGAAAGTCGCAGCAATGCTTAATTTCAGAGTAGCAAACTTAGATGAAAGAAAACCAAATTAATTTGCTGGAAATGGCTTAAAAACAAAGTAAAAGAATATGTAGAACACGTCTTTCTCAGATTGATTAGATTATATGATTCAGAATAGAGGTGACAAAACTTAAGGAATTACAGCACAGGAAACTGGTAAAATAAAGGTGGTGCCTTAGTCCCTCTTAGTGCCTCTGTAAACACATTTGATACAACTCATTTTTGATCTGATACAGTCTTTCAGCCAGGGGTTGACAGTGTATTACACTGCATCATGTGGAGGCTGCTTCATCTTGGCAGCATCTGAAGGCACCACTGAGTTCATAGCACTGGTTCTTAAATTTCTGTGCCATATGGTACCCTGATCTCTACTAGAGACCTACACAGCCCTATGGGCCTGTTCCTCCAATAATCTCTTTAAAGTTTATTCAAATTGATATTGATACTGCTGCATAGGAGCCTGGCAGAGAGTCAAAAGGCTGGCCAAAGCTGGCAAACCCAGCAAGACGTCAAAAATGAAAATTGGTACCTAGCCAAGATCAAGACCTGACACAAAGACACAGAAATATATGTCCAGTGCCTCCCATCCAAACTTCCAGTTACATTAATCCAGTGTTTCATATCAATTCTATGTATAATTGAATCATACTGGCTGTGTCAAGAAGAATCCTAAAAATATTATCACAACAGCTTTTATTCAGTATGTTTTCCTTTCAGAGAAGTAGATAAAAAAAGTCCAAAGGGTTTGATACCTGTCACTAGTGCCATTTGATACTGAAGAACAAATTAACAGAAGCATTGTTTTTGATAGCTTTTGTTTGGACTGTATTTTGTTTGTATGTATTTATCTTGGCTATAACCACTAACACATGAAATCACCCACAGTAAAATAGGTGTTGGCAATTGAAATAATGTTTTAATTACCTGCTTGAATATGTATAGCAGCATCAGTTCTTCTGTTCCTTATTTCCTTATACTTCCTGCGAGCTTCATATCCTCTCCAGGCTAAAAATACAAAACCATGTGCTGGAAATTACATTTATTTAAGGAAGTGCTACAGAGTCTAGGGAGTCAGAGATGTGCTGAAACTTTCATCCCTCCTGCCATAAACACACTAACTCCCCACCCCCAATACCTCTTCACCACCCACCCACACATGTTGAACTCTGAGTTCATGACTGCAGTACTCACATCCCCACGGCTTCAAATACTGCTTCACTTGTCCAAATTTTAATTGCCACCATGTGCTTACTGATGTCCTATTCCAAAAGGCAAAGGTGCATGATCATGTCAGCACAAGTTCCCCACAGTTCCCCAAATTTGATAAAAGGTAGACTGCTAAATTATTGATAATCATCCTCTCGGGCTCAGTCCACAATGTATGTTATCTGAAATTCTAATACAGTTGGAGGTGGGGGGTATGCAACTGCACTTTATATATGTACTGCATGCTAGTGAAGATATAGCTAAAATGATTTTCACTTTGTGTTCAAGAATCACATCCAAGATACTAAGATATTTAAATAAATTACTAAATACTAAGATGATACTTTAGAAGTAACTCAGTAATTTTTGTATCAATTAGCTGGAGAGAAAATCACCTCCAGTTATTTTGATTTTATAATAAACTATTAGAAATGAATAAACAATGTATATACAATTTAACAATTTGAAATGCAAATGCACTAAAACACACTTAATAAAACAGGGAATGCAAATATTTACCTGACTGTATAATAACAGCACTATTTTCTCTTTTCTCTTTGACTTTCCTGTATCTCCTTGCTCCAAGCCATCCCTTAATATAGGCTTGCATGACTACCACCCTCCCTATAACTTCTCGCAGGAACAAATTTAACTGCTCTATGTGGTAATACTTTAGAAAAACCTGAAATGAAACGAACAGAAATAGCCATTATTAAATGGAGGCAGCAGCATAACCTCTCATAGTCTGCCTTTTCATTAGTCTTATGTCAGTTTATTTTAGGGCACCATGGTTGATAAAACTGGTAAAATACTGGTTGTTGACATTAAAGCAATCTTGTGAATAGAATATTTACTCTCAGCATGCTTGTGGAATTTCTTTATTCCACTGATTATATTCACCCTGCTCCAAAATAAACCATGTATTTACTTCCTATATAAAGCAAATAAGTCAGGGGGATGTTTTCAAGTATAAACAAATTTGAAATACAGCCTTTCTTGACAGTTGGAAGATAAATCCCAGGTTGAATTTGATTTTAGACATAATACTGTCTAGCACCATTCTGCTTCAGGAAACAAATTCTATAGGTGCTTACATACACTTTATCTGAGTCTTGAACAGGAAAATTCTCATTGTTTTTCCTTTGTGCACTGTAAAACAACTCAAGGTACTGTATAACTTACTCTTTACAGAAGTTACCCACTCCACTTTAAATCATGAACAGCAGCTGTTGACAGAGCCAGAAAAATCTCACCTGATGCTCCACAAATAGATAATGTACTAACCAAGCTCACAGGGCGAGCCAGAGCATCAGGTCTCAAGTACTTTTCAAATCACTGTTAGACATATTATGCCAAGAGGATACTCTCCTTGAGGAAATGTTAGCACTTCCTACCTTGGTTTTCCCAAGAATCCAGTTGTCTAATTTAGATTTCTCCAAGATGGCAAGACAGTTTTCTCTGCTACCAAGAGGAGTCTCATGTGCCTTGAATGCAAGGTAATAATACCTGCAAAACCAAACAAAGAAAGAAAAGATTTGACAATCCATATGTATTTTCATTGCTCTTCTCTGGCTCATAGCTGCATCTCTAAAACTCATGGACCAACATCTCCCTTATACCTAGTCCTCTCCTTAAATCATGACACAGCTGTTATGAACAGATACTTACGCATATCCATGACACAGGAAAATAAGTGGTATCATAGTGGTGACAAGAATCTGCTGCATTCTAGAAATCCTTGGTTAGTGTAATTATTCATAAAGGTCTTCCACAAACCAGTGCAAATTAGGAAATACCAGAGTTGCTCTGGATTTTTCAGGCAAACAAGTGAATGAGTGACAGTGAGAAGAATAAAAAGTGCTAGAAATCAGAGTAATAGAAAGGAAGGCGAAATAAGAACTTTTACAAAACACGTAAAATAAGTACAGCATCTACAGAGCTTCATAACATATTTTGACATAGTTACACCTTGCTGCAAGTCTGCAAGTTCTGTTGAATAAGCTGGTATTCCCTGAGGTGTTCAATGGACTTTTATAAATTTCTGAGTGGAACAAAAGTCAAGTACTATAACCAAAGAAAGAGAAAAGCATCAAAAGTAAGTTATTCATGACCTGGTCCCTGCTTCCTATGAGAAAAACCAAAAAGCCAGACATTTCAGAATCTGTCAATATTTTAGTTATTGGTATCAGTCATTTTTTACAAAGAAATATAAATGGCTTTAGCATCCTTTGGGATGCATAAATCCGCATAAGGTTCTTGAGCTTGTAACGGGATCATTCCTATGAATGGAACTCTGGGGAGCTTCCAATTTTCAGTATGCCTGATAGAAAGGCTGAGGATTTTCAGGCAGTGAAGATAAAGGCCAGCACTAAGAAGGTGGGCAGCACAGCGGTCTAATGATACTGATTGGTTATTGAAGCCAAAAGGCTGCCACTGTGAGTGAAGAATAAAGATTAGTTTACAGTAAAACCAACTCTCATATCAATATTGATTTACAGACCACAAGATGCTCAGAATGTATGAATATCCACCTGTGTTTCACACTTCAGAAGAGGTCACATGTATGCATAACCAAAAAATCTGGCATTGTCATCATATCAGCAAGGATTTTATCAGTGCTGATGCTTAAACAGAACTAGCATCTCTTTTAAATTAAAAACAAGTCAATTACTCCTGATATCAATGTAATAGTTTTCTTTGGTCACTAGGACTTCTGTGGTTATGATTAGGTTTGCAAGTCATTAGGCATGAAGTCTTTTTTTCTGTTTGACTGAGATGAACCATCAATTGGAATGATAATGATCAATTTGAGTGACCTTTGGAGCAGACCCACACTGAAAAACATTGACCATTCTTCTAGTTATTAGCCATGGGAAGAGCCATCAGATATTCTTTAAAACACAGGGAGAATCTGACCAGTGAACCTCAAAGACAGATTTCTCTGTAGCCACACAGGGGCAAGAAAATATCCCACCTCAGATTGAAGAAAATATGGAGAAGCAATTAAAAAGAATGGAATAGTGGATTTTTTTTTTTAATCAGGAGAAAATGATTTTCAAATATTTGCTCCAGTTAATCTCTAGATATTAGCTCCAGCTGTCACAAGAAAGAAAAAAGAACCACTAAAACAGTCAATAAAGATCAAAGGGGAACAAAATGACATCTGAAGGCAGAAGCACTGGAATCAGTCCTGGACCAGACACACAGATATTCACGAAGAGAAGACATTGTCCACTCCAAATAACGATAAGAGATTATGTATTACTGAGTTATTTTCAATACAATGACTCTCTCAATAACATGATATTGCAAATTCTTTAGCCAAGTCTTTCAAAATACTAACAGTTATGACATTTAGCGGGTATGGAGAACCATGATGCGTTTAAATACAGAAAGTATATTTCCTCCGCTATGTTACTGAACATAGAGATGCCAGTTTTCAGAAGACAAATGGCATTATGAGTTGCACTAATAAAATTCAGATTTAAAATACATATATCACAAGCAATTTGTGATAGCATGCAATTCCAACACATACTTGACAGACCCATCGGGGAAATAGCACTAACAGTAAATTGTTGTTTGCTTCAAAAGCCAGTTCAGATAGCCATGTTATTTATATATGTATGTAACTTAAGCAGTTCCTTGCCTTAGAAGGAAAGAAGGATTCAAGTGAGTGATAATACCAGTTTTCTTGTTGTTCATATATCTTTTAAGGCATGTTGTAGTTGGGAATTTTAAAACCACGGAACATTTTTTAGATATCACTGATACAATAAAATAGTGAATTATGACCTCTCAGTTTTTGAATCTTACTATCTTATCAGTGTCATCCTAATTATTGATGACTAATAATTGACTTCTTGTTTGTGACAAATATCTGATTGAAAAGCATTTCTGAGCTATGCAATTTGCATGCATACCATTTTTTTTTTCAGGACAAAATTCAATATCTTTCAAAGGTAGCACCTTTTCCACTTGGCTTCTTTCGTGATCTAGAATGTAGCTACTTCTAGTACCCAGAAAAATAAATGCGACAAAGCCCATTTTTCTTATCAAATCCTGTTCTAACAAATGTTTTTATAAATTTAAATTTCCCTGTCTTCTAAGGAAGCAAGCCATTCCAAATGACAGCAACTTTACAAACAGTGTGAATACCTTTAGTTTCTGTGTAAAACACAAAATATAAACATACTGCCTCCCAATATTTTGTAAAAACTTCCTCTTCCTTGATCCAGCCACTGCAGAGAAGACTCCTGTAACTGGTTAAATGTACAGAGATGTCAGATTTTTAACAACAGATCTTCTTGTTCCTTTTCAGCAATGTTTTGGAGGAAGGTAAAATGTTTCACCTTAATGTATATGCTATAAGTCTGCAAATATTGTACATGGTGAAATGGGAGAGGGAACATCTGGGAATACACCCAAAACTTTGCATATCTTGAACTACAAATGTTCATTTTGATTTATCGATCTAATTTCATCTCTATCATACTTATGTAAGTCAATTCTCCAGAGATTACAGTGTGAATTCTATTTAAAAAATTTCACAAAAGAAACTAGATACTTCATTTCAGAAAAATACTGCTAGAAATCACATTTGTTTCCTAATGAGATGAAAATTTCACTAATCTACTGTTTTCTATTTCCATATTTGGATTTGTTATTCCAGCAGAAAATTCATTAGTCTGGAATACTTCAGTGCTCTTCTACGCTAAGCCAATACTTCTATTTTTAAAAATAAATTTTATAGTCCTTTACGTATTGGTTCATAAACACGCATCTATTTGTGCAAAAATATGTTATTTTCTTGGGTTACACATTCTGCTTGAAAATTTCCTACACATGACACACATTCATCTACAAGTTTCCTAAAAGTACTTTGCTAATCACACCCTCAGTAGCATTAAGACTAAGAGAAAAGTAATTTCTCCTCATAAGCGTCACCTTCTCAGAGCTGACAAGACTCTAGAAGTATGTATTATACGTATTTCTTAACAAGCGGTTCTTAAACTGCACTACTAATTATCCTTTATGGTCATTAATATTATTATAGATGAAACATATATTAAATTGGCACTAATAGTATTTAGTAGTCACTGACCATAAAGCAACATTTTTAAAGTTGAATTTATACCCAGATCAACAACTGCAAAGTTAGGACATGTAGAGTTCAGGTTAAACTTTAAAGATATCCAGTTATGCCTGGTGCCTGCTGCCCCATTGCCCAGAGCTCCCTGCCCATTGGCCCCTGCCCCCTGCCCTTTCCCCGTGGCGTTATCCACAAGCAGCTTGAGCATCTGGTGCAGTGGGAGGCACCCCTGCCATGGCAGGGGGTGGAACTGAATAGGCTTTGAGGTCCTTTCCAGCCCAAACCACTCTGTGATTCTGTGAGAGACTGGGAAGGTGCCCGTGGGAAGGAGACTGGGCATGCTCGATTGATACATGAAGTGGTTACTATTACAAAAAGTGGAATATTTTTTAATTAAGCTAAAGTTTTGTCTAAGCAATTGTGTTCTTGGAAAGTTACACAGAATGTCCCTCCCAACAACTTGTTTTCTTTCCAATGGTGCATTCCCAGACACTGTTCTCTCTTGGGAGATGATTGGTTTAGTATTTGATAGGAATGGTTGGACTCGATGATCCAATGGGTCTTTTCCAACCTGGTGATTCTATGATTCTATGTTACAATATGGAAAACTTCAAACTGATGCTATGCGTTAACTGTCTGACTAGAACTAAGGCATCTTAGTGTTGCTGGACTTAGATTAGATAAACTGATTGTAAACAAGTGGTTCAACTCCTCTCCCTTCCTAAGAAGATGAACTGTGGAATTACTAGATAAATAGTATTTGAACAGCACCATTAACTATCATACCAGTGTCTCTTACTGAAGTTGCCTTCACATTCCAAACTTAAAAGCAGCATCAATTCTACACCATTAACTAAAAAAAAAAAAGTAATTATTAACTCTCATTCTTTCTAAAATAAATCTTGTACTAAATATACTGGCCTGAGGTGGAGAATGGACAATTATACATGAAAAGCATAAGGTGTAAGAGGGCAAAATTCTTTTCTATCCAGACCCTCAGCAATAGTAGGGAGATTCCCAGCATTCCAAAAGGTGTTTGTTCCTTTTCAGCCCTGGAGTTAGAAAGCTTTACAAAATTCTGTTTTTATCACTAAAAAAGACATTAAATAACTTTGAAATATTCCTAACTTGCATAGACTGTAACAAATCCCTTTCAAAAACGTTCACATGTGAATTCATACAAGTACATTTGACTTTATATTGAAAGCATAATTGAAGAAATGTGAAAGAAAAATGAAAAATCACCTAAGATGCTCTTGAAATTCAGTAACAGGTAACTAACATAGGCTATAAATAATCAGATAAACATAGAATCACAGCAATACTCTCAGAAGGTCATAATTTGGTCCATTCCACATATACAACTCACAAGGGGTCATCAGACTTTTCACTCCTAAAGGTTTCTTATCTTCTCCATCCTGCAACTGTTGACCAACATTCTGTGAATGAATTATCTAGAAAGCATCTTTGGAAGGTACAGTATTTCACCATATTTAACATGGACAGGAACATTATACAAATGTGGTGAAGTCTTAAAGCCACCGAAACAAATCACGAATATTTCCAAGGATAACAGAAAAATAAAAATATGGGGGATGTTATAATTTGTTTACAGAAATTACTTAAGGACTTTGACACACTTAAAGTGTCAAACTTAAGTTTGCACTAAAAAGGCATGATTTTTAAAGAATACACTTCTTTTTTTCTATAGCAAACCTGTTGACTTCTAATTTAATTAAGTGCTCCCCTGATTTTGAATAATAAACAAGTCTATCACTACAGAATTTTGGGGGTTAAAAGAAAGTACTGATATAAGACATTTAAGAGGATTTTGTAGTACTTTATCAGATTTTTTTCCTAGTTCTGATCAATGCAGAATGTGACTCGTTATGGTAAGTAAGGCTTCATAGGGTCATGAGAAATGTAACACTAATGGTTTACAGTCTGTGTGTACCAGGTGTACCACCAGTGACTTTATGCAAATTTGCACTGCTAGAATGAAAAAGCAGAACCAACCCCATTGGGATCACTTTTACAGAAACAGCATTAACTGAACACTGCCCTGAGTGGACCTAAGTAACATCATCTGGCTACTGTGGAGTATGTAGCATTTATAGGAAAAGTGTATCGTGCATCCTAGTGCAGTACAAAGAACTTTAATATAGAATGTAAACAGGCAGACAAGAAGAAAAAAGACAATCCTTAAATGAAACTTGTAAAAAACTTCTCAAGACACTCCTACATGCCTATGGGGCACTTCAAACCTGACAGCATTTAGTGCTGTTATACTCTGAAGTCCCTTATCTTTCAACCCAAGGTACAGTATGTGCCACATTACATAAAAGGTACATACAGTTGCGGGATATGTGGTGAGGACACACTTGCATACTATACCACGTTGTGTGAAGCTGCAGGGACCTGGGCACCTGGATATAGCGAGGAATGTTGCACCAACTGTGACTTTTAGTGCAACACACTGCTAGAAAGCACACAACCCTGAGCTGCTGTGCAGTGCATGGTCACTGTGTGGCCCCACAAGCCAGGCACACGGGGTTGCTTGGTCAGGTTAATAACCTGTGTCTGAAAGCAGGGATCCCAGCCTGAGAAAGGGGCCATGTGTCTGCAAAGCAAACACATAAGACACAAGATGTCAAGGAGCGCAGGACAAGGCTAACAGAGATGGAATGCCTACAACTTGACAGCTCTACAGTGTTTACAGGGGCCATAGATTACGTTTTCTTACTTCAAGTAAAAGAATGTATATTTATATACATAAAACAGATGGTTGAGCTCTTGGCTGAAGAAACTTTGTATGAATGAGTTACAATCAAGTCCTATCCTCACCATCTGTTTTTTAACCCAATAAACTACCTCCAGGTTTGCAACGCTGAAATAATTAGTTCTACATGAAACCAGAAGACGGTAAAGAGTAACATTAGACAGAGCGTTATCTTTTGTTTACCTCCCACCTGATAAACCCTGAATGGTTCTGCTCCTTGCCTTTGATTGTTTTGTCCTCATATTTCCTGCTAAGAGTTTACAAAACAGCATTATTGAACAAGCAGATAAGAAGCACACCTATTTGTTTAATAACATCAAGGGAGAAAAAGTGCTGGCTCATCTATTTTGTTGTTAAGTTGCTCAAAAGGATCAAAATACCAATTAACTTGCTGGCTTAGAGAATCTTTGATATTCTCACATTTACTGACATTTTGAAACTCTTGTTCATACTTGCCTAATGTCTTTTTGATTATGAACAAAGAAGTGTCAATCTGTTTAGCATTTGACCTGTTTTCTTAAATATTTTTATGTATTCAACTACTTAGTTCCTAAAAAGACTTGACTAGTCATGGCTGTAAATTGAAGAAAAATGTCTCTTGTTCCATTGAGAGCTTTTTAAAGCATTGCTCATTATATTTTTCAAGAACAAAACAGAATACAATTTGTTTAAATATAAAGCATGGGTGGAACAAAGGAAGAAGAAAATCCCCTCTCCTGCCCACTGTTTATATTCTGAATTTAGGAAGTCTTCTATGCCTTTGGGCAAATTGCTAAATCTCTCCCCACTTCCCATGTTATGTTGACTTTCCTGAAAGAATTACATCAAGTTGGACTTAAAACTTGAGGAGTATCTGACAAGATGTTAAACACAACTTGCCCTTATCTGCAGGAATGGGAAGCTACAGTCAGCACTGCTTTTATTACTTTCAAGGTTGTACTCAAATTCACTTTTGAAAGAAAATAATCTACTGATAAGAGGAGGCCTGATTTCCTCTCAATTTACACTATTTTCAGTGGAGTTAATCTTAGTTCACTTACTTGTAAATTGGATAAAAGTTAAGGTTAATAATTCTGCCTGCAGACTCTTCAGGACGATGCAAAGCTGTGTTAGTGATCACAAAACCTAATCTCTTTGTTAAACCTTCTTTAGAATGGTGTGACCTTACTAAAATAGTCGTGCAACACAAAAGAAAGATGGGTGGGACCATGTCTGAAAATTTAATTGCTTTGATGGACAAATGAACATGTTAGCTATCCTTGCTGTGATAAATGTCTCTAGCGTTTCCCTATTACTTATTCATTTGTCATAGTAATATATTACAAATCAGTAAAATTCATAATTTTTCAGTATTTATTGGTTAAGTGACGGTTTATTGTTCAATGTCTCTCAGTGAAAGTACCACTTGTTTCCAAGCCCAAATGACTGATTTACATACATAAATTTACCCAATCTCTGAGTAAGGCCTCTAAAGCTGTTTATGTCTCTTCTTTCTCATAAACATTATCAGCTCCTTCCCACCAGAATCATACAAATTATTTGTTTTCAGTAGATTGATTAACTCTATATTGTCTGGATGAGCAACCTCAAGTTCAGAAATAACTAGATTCTTGATTTAGCCGTTCACTACTTGTTCCTACTGCTGAGTGGTTGATTGCTGACTGGTACTGCTTCTGCTCCATTATGGAATTATCAATCCTATAGACTAGAAAACAGTAAATACCGCACAAAAACATATTTTAAATCTTGAGGAATCCATAATAATGACATAAATGTATTGTCATCGTAAAGACAATAGCATTTCCTGTATCACACATATAACTTTTTGAGATACAGAATAGTATTAAAGCTAGTAATAGTAACCATGGCAAGAGTTCAGGTGAACAGAGATCTGATTATAAATCATGATGCCTCCAAAATAAATTACTACAAGACAATGAAATTATTAAGAGGACTATTCCTAAATCTAAATCTTTTGTATCAGTTCCTTCTTAAGCATATGTACATTCTTCATATGCTGACTGAAGGTAACCGACCTTCTGAATCCTTGTATTAACTGAGCATGATGCATAATTTCCACTTGTGGTCTCCACTGAGGAAACCACAGGGACATGGTTGCTCCTGAATACCAAGTGCTCACTGCTGATCTCACATCAAGTTTTCTTCATTAGAGCTCAGACATCTGTCGTAGCCTATCTCTGATAGTCACCACTCTCATTAAAGAACCAGACCATACTTATACAAACCAAACATTGTATATATTTCAGTACTTAAACAGAGAATGCATTTTATTGAATGAAATTTTAAAACGACAGCCACGTTATAGACATCTTACCTTTTCACAAACTCTTCAAAGAGGATGCGATGAGAATATCCTTTTTGACGTATTTTGACAGTTTCCAGAATTCCAGTGTATCGTAGCTGCAGTAGAACTCTCTCATGAGAAAACACCAGTGCTTCTCGATCATCATTAGGCTTAATGCAGCGGATGAAGTGAGGCTGACCAACAACCATTTTGGATAAAAGGTCCATGAGGGAATACTAGTGAGGAATATAAAAAAGATGAATACACTTGATAAAAAACCCTGCAATGCAAATACTTAAGCAGGATATATATATTTGTAAACAGCATATAATGCTTGGTGATATTTTATTCTACATTGCTAATCTGCTTTGACATTTCATTAATTTTTAAACTTTTGGCTAAAACCCAGAACTTACTAAAAGTTTTGAATTGTAAAAATAATTACTCTGGCTCTTAATTCCTCTACCTTTATCCTCGTCTCTCCCTGTCCCATTTCTGCCATTGAAGAAGGCCCATAAGACAAAAAATATAATTGAAAATTGTCCTAACTATAATTCCATCGCAAGTGCATCTGACCAATCAAATACGCCAACAGAAGAACAAGCTTGTTATTTTACAAGATTATTATCTGTAAAATAATCACAGAAAAGCACAGGGAAAGTGTTGCAAGAAATCATCAGGCCAGCTCTTTGCCCAAAGAGGGCACTGGATCTATCTGTACTGTTTCAGGTACATCTCTGTTTAATCCATTTTTCAGAATCACTGAGGATATAGACAGCACAATCTCTCTGGGCAATCAACATGAGAGTTCATAAATGTTTTTAACCTCAAACCTAAATTTTCCTGCTAAAATGTAGGCCCATTATTTCTTTTCCTATTCACTCTGGATATGGAAAACTATTTATTGTGTTTCATTTTTTACTAAAATGAATAAAGTTTGATCAGATCACATGTATCTTCTTTCCAACGATTCTGCTGAATGCTGATACTTCTGCTCCATCCGCACCTCATTAACTTGCTGTATGATAAATATTCATTGCAAATACAACTCCATACAATTCCAAGCTGACTGTGGTTAATTTGCTTTAGGTGCATCTTTTTTTTCTTTTGACAGTTCATGCACAGCTGATATCTGTGTAGTTCTTCGCAAGAGCAATCTAAACCCACACTTGTATTATTAGGTATGTCTAGATGTGTCCCCTTGTGCCCTGGCACAACATCTCAGTACACACTGGCTTCCTCTATGGCTTTCTTACAGTATTTTGCACAACAAAGAAAAGAGATATTTCTACACAGCATGAAGCTTTGACCCACACTGGTTAGCACAGCACTCTGAATGTTCACATTCTGCATTGTACAAATGCAGTCCAAGGACCAGCTGTACAAAACTTTTCCACTCTACAATGACCTCAAGAAGAAAAAGAAATTAACCAACAGCCTTGGACTGGCGCTTGGTCTTTCTGACTTCTGACCTTCTAGTTTCAACATGCTCAATGACATGCAGAATATATCTTAACCCAGGCAAGATTACTACTGATAAAATGGAAATCCATATGATTTAGAACAGTACTTCCAAAAGATGGACAGATCTTAATCTTTAAAAGCAGGTACACCCAAGCTTGTGAAAAAATAGCTTTAATGACAGCTATTTTATTTGCACAAAATCAGGTTTCTGTCCATAAAGAGGTCTGTTCTTGACCCTCAGCATTTTAGATGGAAGTAGTCTAGAGTCTAGATTTTGCTATCAAAGGACAAGTATAAGCAAATGAAAGGAGCAAAAGAAAATTTAAGAACCTACAAAGGCCTCACAATAGAAAAAGAAATTCTGTTATTTTTCTCTTCAATCTCACAATCCCACAAATATTGTGGGTATATCTATTGCTCTTATCACCAAAATATTTGTTTACAATCTAACTTTTGTACCCTAAAATAGGAAGCCATAGTTTGCCGCTTCATGTTAGTTGTTTCTTCGGGGTGTCGCATAACCTCCATTGTGTCAACCTGGAAGACAAAGCTCAGATGTTAGAACTGTTCCAGAAACACTGCAGACCCACTCCACCTCACCCATGAAAGCTGGGTTCAGTTTTTGTTATGGTCATTCCTTGAGGTGCGAGTACTTCAGAGTACTTTATTGGATGCAGGGAAGGCCAAGTTCTAACAGATACAGGACACACAGTGATCTAAGAAAGCTCTGAGTGTTCCGAATGATTTCACACTTTTGTTATGATAGCATAACACTAAGCCAATGAAGCAGATGCCAAGATAGAATACTTTATGAACTGATTTCTAAAAAGCATTCCTCTTATTATCACTACCATTGAACTCCATTGGCTCTTAGTTTCCATATATCACATCAGGAATGACCAGGAAGTAAATTGAGCTGCCTCATTTTGCTCACATATGCAAAAAACGTTCTTGTTGGATAACAAGTGGCAAACGAATTATGCAATCTCAGAACGCATAAGTCCCTTTCTGCTGTTTTGGTTACTATTGATTATTTTAAATCGCCATTTTGATGCCAAGAATTTCAGCAATCCTACTCTGCTGATCTGACATAGCTTCAAATACTGCTTTTTCAGCATTTCAGAAGAGTTATTTTTAGTGAGTATACATGGACAGCAAACACATTGCTCCTTTTTTATTTTAGTTATATTGTCAGTACAGCTGTTCTTATCAAAATGAAACCAGAGTTTATGAATGAGTATAACCATGGTTACCAATCACAAGCAGATTGTTTTGCTGTATTACAGCTCAACAAAATTAAAGAAAATCAAACAGCATCCTGTTTGCTTGGAGCATTAACAACATTTTAGCATTCACTTGCTTTGTGGCAGTTTACCATCTGCTGTGACCAGGTGGCATTTGTATAAACCAGATAATGCTGTTGTCAGCACCTGTGATACCCTTCCTGGACTTTGCTCCATACGATCATTTCCAATAGTCAGTGACTTAAGACCACTCTTCTGAACACCAAAAGTAATGGCTAAAAGATGACAGTTCTCAATAAAGTAACTGCGTCTCTTACCTTCAGGAGATACTTAGGAGACTGCATGCAAAATATAAAGGAAATGAAGCACTAAATAGCAATAGAGTAAGAAAATGGATTTTGTGTTGGGGAAGAAATCAAAAGAAAACTTGTGAAGACAAGATTCAGAACACAGATGATGCAAAGGCAGACAGATTTCCATAAAGGTGACCATAAAAATTTCAGTATGTTTTTGTAATCTGTGATGCTCTAGTCCAGATGCATTAGTACTCATCCCAAAATAACAACAGGAGGGTGGTGGGAGGCAGTTTGATTTCAGTTTTAAGGATGTTAAAAGAAAAATGTAATGTACCCCAGGAAAAATGTCTTATCAGCACAGATAGCATCAAACATCTTAAGAGGTCACCTGACAAAGTAAACATCAATGACCTAATCAGAGTAGCAGGCATGTACATAAGGAAAGATATGGGAATGTTTCAAAACTGTCTTGGCAAGACAACTGCTTTTGGAGAATTGCTATCTAAATCTCTAGTATTGATCAGGTAGAAGACTAAAGCTGTATCAGTGAATATTGACAGCAAGTTCAGAATAATTGGTAACATCTAATATTAAAGGATAGACAGTTTAATAAAGAACACTAAAGCAAAAGCAAAATAAATTACTTTGAGGACTGCACAGAAGGCAAACTGCTCATGAATTTGAGTTTCTAAATTGGATTCTGGTCTGTCTACAAAAGCAAAGAATCTTAGTGATATTGGTTTTGGAGGTTCAGCACTCATGATCACTCAGTCACACCTGGAACATCTGCTGGACAATAAAGTGTGAGTTTATGTACTGCCTTTTGGGCAGTAGGAAACTGCAAGCCTCTCCTTTTTACAACTGCTTATTTTCACCAAACCTGTAGAACCTTACAATCTTTGAGACTGCCACTCCGTTAAATATGGTTTACTACAGCCTGCTGTGTTCAAAAGGGTTTTGTTTTGGTTTGAGTTTTTCTGGGGGAAAGGGAATGAGCACACAGAAAGACAGATGGTCAGAAACGCTCACATTTGAGCCGTAAAACACCTTTTCTCAGAAAATCAGGATAAAAAATGTATTGTGAAATTCCTTTTTCTACAGATAGAATTGTAAATTTAGGTCTGTGTAATCTGTAAGGATCAGGATAAATTTCCAAATCTTTTTGACAAGAAATAATTGACTTCTCCATTAGAAAAATTTCAGATATATCCTGAAGCTAGAGAGATGTTCCTATAAGAAATTTTAGAAGTTTTGTCTCTGGTTAACTTATAACATTGCATGTTATGAAGTCATGCAGTTTTATGATAAGGCAATAATTGCATGTACAACAGGCAATAGGTTTTGTCACAACTGGCTTGTCTGATAATCACAGACCAAAATAAGAATGTCTTGATATAAAATTATGGTTTAAATCACTAGCTCTTTTTAAATTAAAATGAAGAGCATTTCAACTGTTAAGTCACATTTTTATAGGATAGTAGTAGTGAAGTGCAATATACAGTTATATGATCACAACTGAAATGGAAAACAGCTTGACCTACAAAAGACAAACTCTTCCATCACTTAAAAAAATTGCTTATAATAGTTTTGAAACAATATTAAAATAATGATTTATGACATCATGTCACCTTACAAAGTTACTGGAAATTATTACTTTCACATATTGACCACACCTGCAGCTGGCACGGTATGAAATACTGTAAAACCAAAAACATACATCTAGCAAAAAAGCTCATAAAATTAAATAATAAAAGAAAATTTCCAAACTTCCAAACAAAATTATTACAATTGGATTTTTAAAAGAAATTGTAAAAGAGTAATCTAGAATCTTTTTTCCTGAAGTTGTTTTCAATAGTTTTATGATGTTTTAAGAATGATTTTTTTTCAGCTAAAAAGTATTTCAATCAACATTTTCTGAATAGTGCTGCACTTACGCATGTCTCTTAGCTTCATCATTAAAAAAGTTGAAGGGTGGGTAAAAAACCACTTAAACACTACTTAGTATAACTGATAGTGTTTACTAAAACTCTTAAAGGAAACTATTCCATTCCAGCTGTATCAATAAATACATGCTTAGAAAGCTTATGGCGAATATAGCTGGATGTTGAAGACAATGCCTACATAAATCAAGAAAACTGGAAAGGTCATTATCTGTCTTTCAGCACTGGATGTGTTTACACCAAATTGGAAATAAATATCTGAAGTCTGTATCTGTATTTGCAGGTATAGTGAGGGATATAGATGTCCAAGTACATGAATTACTGTATCAGCACTTGAGGAGGAGCTCCAAATAACAGGAGAGAATGAAAATAAATAGAAAACCCAGAACATAAAACTTTATATACTCTTGAAAAGTTGCAGTTACCACATTTGTTTTAAAAAATTATTATTATTATTTGCTTTGGATGCAACACCTCGTCCCCGAAGTTCTTAACTGAGCTAACTCTAATTGTAACATTTAGGAAGTAAGGAAGGAGGAGTATATACTATCAGCTTGAGGTGCAAAAGTTTTCCTCACAAATTAAGCGTACTCAGTTGGCAAAACATCATATTAACTGCCATAAAAATTAACCCATCCTTTTGCAGTTATGCCATGTACTTTTGTGGCAAAACTCAGCAGCACTTAAAATTTGTTTTGCAGAGGTGTTCATTTCTGGTCATCTATCAGTCACAAATGTCCCCTCGTTTTTCACTTGCAAGTGGAATGAAAAAAAGGAATAGATAATTTTTCTAGTTTGCCTTTCACACTGTTAAATACACTAATCAGATTTTACCTAATTAAATCTCTTCCTAGGTCAAAATTGCTAGAGGAAAACCTTTACCACATTGCAATCAAGATGAATATTGCCACCACTATCAATGTAACTGAGATTTCACTCCAAAAGTTTAAAGGTCAAACAGTAGGAAATTGACTCTTCACAGAGACCCACAACTGAGTCCTCACTAAAACTGGCAGCTCTTATGCACAACTCCCAGCTGAGCTGCATGTTCTCTGGTATAAATGCAGACTTTGATTTGGTAAGAATCTCACTGTGCACCTACATCAGCGAAGCATCATGTCCATAGGCTTGCTGTAATATTTTTTTGAACAGTTGGCCATCTTTGAAGGCAACACTACTAACCTTGATACGCCCAGAACTAAGTTGTGGAGGCAAAGACCTTGATGCTGCTGTCACTCTGGCTCTTGCCTGTGCCAAGTTACCTATTCAGGGGGAAAAAAGAAAAAAAAAAAAATATATATATATATATATATATATATATATACTGCAAAAAATGTTCAAGAAGCTTAGCAGGGAAAAATTTATATGATGGAAAATCAGCTTGCATTATAGTAGTAAAAGTAGCAGACACTACCATTCTTATTCCACACCCCACTCATTACCAACTGTGCCTGCAGAGTTTTCAATGCAGTGTTGATTTAAAAGGGAGGAAAAAGTCAGGGATAAGGTGGTATGTCACTGACCTTAGCTACTGAGCTGATGAAAACAAGGACAGCACAAAGGCATACAGCTCAATCACCAGCAATCAATTTCTCTGTGACTCATTCAGAGATTTAAAAGTGAAAAACACAGCAGAAACAATCTTGTTTCTATGAAACCACGTGGATCCTGAAGTGTTTAGACAGTATCTTAAGCTCACAAACTAATGAAAGAGATGAGAAAATGATAAGATGGTACCTTTTTTTGACCTTTTGACATACAGTCCTGTTTAATCCCCACTCCTATTGTCCCTTGGGGTGTTTAAATACTGACTCAATTCCTCAGGCAAAAGCATAGCATGGTGTCAACTGAAAGAGGTTTTTTAACTGTACCTTAACTGACATGTCCTAAACTTTTTCCTCTGTACTTGCAAAAAGCCAAAGTCATCACAAAATAGCTTTTCAAAATACTCAGAGAAGAGAGAGGAAGTGATATGGGACTGTGCATATGCAAGACACTCTGTATATTTCAAAGTTTTAGCAAGTCTAGCACAAGATGTCCAAATGTTTTCTCTGGCTATATCTTCAGAGGCTAAACTGTGATTAATAGCATTGAAAGAACCCTTTGAAGCAGGATTGGTGACATCAAAGCCCTAATCCATGGGTGGCAGGATTTTTATAATGAGTGGGAAGCATTTTAACACATTTCAAAGGATTTACAGCATGAATAAACAATAGGCCTCTGCAGATGCACCACACACCTTTCAGAACCAGAACACATAAATAAGTGTCCATTTTCATTTAAATGTAAATAAAGTGTTAACACTTCTTTCAGATGCTAAGTGACTCGTTTGCATCAACTCCAGTGTTTAGCTGTTTGCTTTACAGGAAGCAAGTAACTCTAAACAGACTTCAGAGTTTTGCTAAACTGTATATTGCATAACTGGTAACAAGGCAGGATGGGAAAAATGAAAACCAAGAAGACTTAATTGCTGGTAATTATTCCGTAAGAGAGCACATCAGTCCAGTGTCCAGATAACACTGGAACGGATTTTTGCTCTTACTTCCCTCTGAACAACAGAAATACTAACTCCCTGAAAATAGTCCAGGTCCACTAATCAAACACAGCAATGACATTCTTTGGAAAAATCCAGACATTCTGTATTTGAGCTGCTAGCATTGGGTATAACACAATGCTGCAAAACTGGTGTGTTGTTTCCAGATATAGTAGTGTATGTTACTTGACAGTCTAAATCACAGTGCAGAACACAAGGTAAGTCTACATATTTGGAAACTGCTTTAGGCGATGACGAGAACTCTTTTGAAAATCTTGTACATCTCTATATATTTACATGGTACATATGGTATATACGTGTATCTCTCTGTGTTTAAAATGAGGTCTTCGATGAACAAATAGTTGGTGGTTTGTTTTTTTTCTCTTTGCTGTAGTTTTGATATTAGTACGTTAGAAATTACTCTTGTGCCTTTTCTGGCTAAAGCAGCCAACCTGCAAAGGTTGTTTTTGTATTTTAGGTTCCAGATTATCATGTCTAAAGCTTGAAAGCCTTGCACTTGGGAACTGTTAAATAACATAGGATGAAAGAGGAAAGTTTGGAGAAGAAACAAATTTGAAACAGATTGCTTTAAATAACCAAAATTTTGTTGCATTTTATAACAAGTTACAAAACTCTAACAACTAGAGGAAATTTAGAATGACTCATCACTCACCATTCATCACACTCATCACTGGTGTTATGTTTCTATGTTCAAAATTAATATCCCTGAGATCTTCCTTAGGTCCTCATACAAAACTAAAACTAAACATTTCTGATCTGGCAAGTCAAGCCAATATAAAAAAATCTTTAATGACTGCACAAACCGAAAAACACCCCCAAAGTGGTCAGTTCCTACTTAAGAAAAAAGAAAAGCTTTACATACAATGAATTTATTATTTTAGGCCATATAGAAATTTAGGTCAGACTCCAAACTCTGGTGAGTCCCATGGCAGTTGGCTACTGCCAGTTTGAGAGCAGTATTTTTAAAAATTGTTCAAATATATTTATGTAAAATGCATTCTTTCCAGTGCTGTAATTGATGTTTAAAAAGATCACGCATATATTGGCTGAACTGACCACAGCTACATTAAAAAAAGGCAATGCTTTTTTTTTAAATTCTTTCCTCCATGCCTCTCCCTTCTGCCGGCAGGAATCTGCCAGGAGCGTTTTGAACTGACCAAGTCAAGCAAAGAATTCTAGTTCACTTTCACCTGAGAATCAGCTTTGGATCTCAGTTGTTTTATTTGCTTTGGGGAATAAGTTTCTCCAGTATGGAGAGTTTCTGATTTTTTTGGTGTTACTCAGAAGCCTTCCTGAGATGTTCTGGCATGAATATGCTTTTATTGGATACTTCAGCTTGATATTTGCCAATCAGACTGTTAGGTCAATTCAGGTCAAACATGCTGCTGTATACCTAAAGCATGAGGCCTGTACATCGTATCTACAATACCAAATCTTGTCTGACACATACTATTATATGTGTGATTGGTTTCTAATAAGTACAGTCAAGCCAGCACTCATTCACCCCTAGGACTGCTCTGATTTGACTGTTTTCAATAGATTTGGAACTTGAAGTTGTTCACTATGTTAGTTGCTCCTCACATAATACCTTTCTTAACCTAGCCATGAATAAGTCTCTCTGTAATATTGTATTACGTGATGGTTATGTTCAATATCCCATGCATTTATTATATATTATGTCAGTGTACATGATTCTGTTTGAATAGCGTATGGTCAAAGGACATAACTGTTTTCCTTGTGTGACTGCAATGTACTACCAGGAAAAGCAAATTTACTCTCATAAACAATGATTTTACACTCATAACTTCTTTTTTCTTATTGGTAAAAGTAAAGAATAAGGCAAGTATAAGACCACTATTTCTTCAGAGATCTTTATCAGTTCTTATTTCACATATTGAATGAATTCCTATGTGATTGCTAACTACCAAATTGTAGCATCGACTGAAATCCATAGAAAAATACACTATTTGGATTTTCTTTTCCAGATCAAACACAAAATGAAGCTTCAATGTAAGCCTGTGGATTACCCATCTCAAGTAGTTCATGTTTAGGGAAATAACTACATATCTTTAAAATGTCTAAGCCATTAAAACTAATAAACAGCACAAATGTGGTTTGGAAAATAGTCTACATAATAAGAAATGTTTTATCCAGAGTTATTATGGCGTTTATAGTCAGTAAACATTTGGTACCTGTCCCTGCATTTGTTTTTCATTTGCAAGGTCATTTATTGCTTTAGCCACCAAAAATAATTAAATAGTATTCCACTTTGTGAAGAACACCAATATTTGAAGAACAAATGTTTTCAGATAATAACATAGCCAGTTAAAACCAACAAGTTAAAACTGACACGAGTTCCTTGAAAGGTCAGACTGGTTAAAGGTTAAAGGACTTTTCACTGTGCCTTTCAGAAGAGTATCTCTACACACCTATTATACAATCAACACTCTAGAGAAAATATAAGTGACATCCATATAGACTTATACAAAATACCTATATTAAATTACTACCTATATTAAATCAAACTCCGTAATATGGACTCATCATATAATTTTAAATCCTCTCAAAATTTTCTTACTATTTTTTTAAAGACATTTACAAGGGAGGGGAAAGAATTAGGATTAATCTTTTAAACATGTACATGTTTAATTTCATTCACATGCATTTCATTTCCAGTTCAACAGGACTGCTCAACTGAAAAATTAAGGCTCCTACCTATGTGCCTGCTGGATCAGAGGCTAAGGCCTCTGGGATTCATTTTATGCCAGTGGAGAAGTCAGTCATCCCCAGTGTTTCCCTTTTTTCCCCTTTGTTTAATAAAGTTAGGAATGTCATTAGTGCTTTGAGTAGTGTCAGTCATTAAAGTTTGTGAAATACTCTAAGAGCTTCCAACAGAAAGAGATCTAACAGCAAAAAACATCTATGCTAGCTAAGCTCACTGTACCAATACTCAGGAAAAGTAATTTTGTCTTGAAGCAGTATAGAAGATCTCACCCTCTCGCAAATGTGCTCTTCATTGATGCCTGATTTCAGTTAGGTGAGAAAGACTGAACTGTCAAGGTACTATCTCTTTTCCATTATAGGAAGCCAAACAGGAGGTGTTTTGAAAGTATTTCAAGTATTTACATAGCACAGAATGAAGAAATACGTTGCCTTTTTTAAGGCTGGACTTTGGAAGTGCTTTCTAGATCTCAGAAAGAACTAGTCAGCATTCCTGGTTTCTCACTTACTGACTGTATGATCTGGCTGAATTAATAAATTGTCTAGCTTCTGACCTTCCATACTAATCAGGAAAAGTACACTTTCCAGATGGATGTTTTGATGTTACTTACAGTTTGTCAATGCTTCACTATTTTTGGGTGACGGATTCTGTCTATCAAGCAAAGCACTATCAAGCACCTATTAGTAATATTAGCACTGTACTTATAACCTCATTTGGGTTATTTCTGCAATAGATCACTCCTCCCAAAGTAAGAACATGCCAGGTAAGAATTACTTTAAGCTTTGATAGGATGTTTAGTTTGTGAAGTGCAAACGACTTAACAGAGGAAGAGCCTAATGACAATGTCACTTTACTATACTAGCTATACCAGGGATATTATGATTACATAGAGGGCACAATACGAGCTCTTTCCTTATCCTCATATATTTTATTAATTTCTTTCATGCTTCTGGTTCAGATAAAAAGAGGTTATTTGAAAAACCATGTAAATACAGTATAATATGGCCAGAAATGATACAATGCATTCGTATTTAATTTACTGCTTCTAATCACAGCTAAGCACTTGCACTCCAGAAGAGGTACAGAGTCAGACAATGTCTTTGACATTAACAGATTCTTCTCCATCTTTCCTTTCTGTACATTTTATCTAGCCTAAAGAAGTTGACTGCTTATCTCCATAATGCATTTTCATCTTCTGCAACTGTAAGACTAAGCTTTTCTTAGCTCATCTATTAATGAATACATGTACTTTTTTATTAGGTACTAATTTGAATCTGGTCACTGACTATCAAAACTCTATTCTTTTGAGTCATTGAAGTAATTTAAGCTAATCTTGTGCAATAAAAAGCTAAGAATCCAATTTTCTCATATACTGCACATTTTAAACAAGAATATATTTATAAAAATACTGTCTATAGAATACAACTATCAATATAGACATACTTCCACTGTTGTTTCTTCTGAAAAGAGAATCACTTTAGTCTCTATTCAGAATAAGTAAATAAAAAATAGGAAATAGAATTTCCAAAACCAGATCCATATTACAGAACAGAATCAGATAACCATGAAGAACTACTAGTAGTGAGGTCCACTTGGGAATACTGTTAATATGAGTACTTGCTTCAGGAGCAAAAATAATTTGAGATAAAAATCCATGCCATTGTGAATTGAGAAACTCGGATCCTGATTCCCAATTACAGTAAAGGTTTCTTTAGTCTATTGCCATGAAGCAGACATAGATCATATTTATACATAGAAGTTTCACAGTTGCTAGGCTGTCACTGGAGAACCTGAGTGTAAATTCAGTGCTGCTATGCTTTCTACTGCATACATTGCAGCCAATTCAGTGGTCCCTTCCCACATTAGAAAGGCACATACTGGCAAACACACAGCCTGATGTTTACAGCAACAAATAAAACTTTGTTTGCAAATGTCATTGCTGCTATGTTTAAATCTAGTTTTAACATAGTAGGTTAGCAGACCTCTAATAGAACACAAAGGAAGAACTATACTGACAGCAGCTGAGATAAAATGAGGGTCAAACTGCCTACTGTATTCCAAGGTATGTAAATGTGAGATGTCAGTAAGAAACGTCTTAGCTTCTACCTTTACCTAGTAAAGAAGAACAGATTATGGTACATAATTAATTACTAGTTGTGCCCAAGATATTTTTAATACACAGCCTTGAGTATTAATAATTACCTTAAGCAACATGGCCAATTTTCTAGCTGAATTGAATCAGACGTAGAGCCATCTACTTGACCAGGAGTGCATTCACCAAAGTGAACCACATGAGCAGCTCAGAGAGCTAGACTTGTTCAGCCTGGAGAAGAGAAGGCTCCAGGGAAACCTTATAGCAGCCTTCCAGTACTTAAAGGGGATCTACAGGAAAGCTGGAGAGAGGCGTTCTTTATCAGGGAATACAGTGATAGGAAGAGAGGCAATGGTTTTAAGAGGAGAAATTTAGACTAGATATCAGCAAGAAATTTTTTCCTGTGAGTGTGGTGAGGCACTGGAACATGTTACTCGAAGAAGTCATGGATGCCCCAAGGCCAGTTTGGTTGAGACTTTGAGCAACCTGATCTAGTGGTGTTGCTGCCAAGGGCTGGAGGGTTGGAACCAGATGATCTTTAAGGTCTCTTCCAAACCAAACCATTCTATGTTTCTATGATTCTAAATGAACCCATTTTCTTAGAATATCACAGGTACGTATGCGATCTCAGGATCCACAAGCAATCCTTTGGTGATTCTCAGTTCTATTGTAGTTCCATGATATCACTATATTTACAGACAGCAGGCAAAGCACATATACTAAGCCTTATCATATGATGCACAGGTTTCCAGGCACAGGACAAGGCAGGCTTGTGTGGTTCTGGGTAAGAGGGTGGCTGCAGGGGAAGGGATTGACTTCTGGACAATCTCTATCTGGCTACAGCCTGGTGGGCATCTCTGTCCAAACACAGGGCTAATGATAGGAGTGGCACACCTAAGTACAGCTGAGATACAAACAGTCGAAGAAGCATCTAGACAAAAATAGAAATAAAAAAGAAAGCAACTAGAATTTACAATGTAAATGATGCCAGAGTTTTCATGCTTCATGCCCAGCATTTTCTTTAGTCAGGACTACAGCCTGACTAAGCTAACTGGATGGAGACTGATGGACTGCTTGAACTGATCAGCCTCCCAGCTGTGACGTTATAGAATTAAGTGTCTCAGCCTTTTTCAATTTATACATTGTCAGAAGGCACATGCCATTTCTTGCAGATATGTGATCTACTCAAGACAGCAAACCTTGAAATCGCTGTGGAACAGCAGACAGTAGAGAATGCTGCAGTCTCCATCATTGACAAAGTACCTCACAATCAATAGGTTTCCTGTTACCCCAGTAGATTGTCCTGGTTCCTGTACTACATCTTTAACTGAGATGAGAAGAAAACTACAGAGGTATGTTTTCTATGAAGACTTAATTGTTGAGGAATTGATTGTCCATTAATTTTCAGCATTAGTCAAAACCCCCTTGTTCTAATTACCTCTAATTAGGACAGACAAGAAATTAATTTCTTCTTCCAGAGGTAGGTATATAGAATACTGCTTCTAAAACCATATACCAGTTGAAAATATTGTTACCACACATGCTGATTCAGCTCTGATCTTCCTCATTGTTTTATGTAATTGACATCCCTTCTCTTGCATGTTACATAAGTTTGAGGGGTTTTTTCCACCCCAAAAAATCATATATGTTTTATCTAGAAAAGTATAAGTTTGATTATGAAGAACATGTTAGTCATCTCAGTACTTTATCCATACTCCCTCACCAACATGAACCAACAGAAAGCATTCTGGTATCTTACACCTCAGCATCTTCTCTTTGACAATCTCAGTACTGTTCTCAAGCACTAATTAAGCTTCACAGTACTCATTTTAACCTGAGGCCAAGATAATTTTCTACAAGAACAGTGAATAAACAGGAAAACCAGGAGAAATCAAGAACTGTGATTTCCAGCCCACTGTTTGTATTTCCAGAGTATGTTTCCCCCCGCTACAAAGTATAAAATATTTTGCGATATACATTCCATAACTTAGGACCTGCTGCTGAAGCTGCTCTGTGTATACACAGTCTGATTAAAATCCTACTAAATCCACTGAAGATCCCCAATGAATTCAGTGGTAAAAATACAGGTTCAAAGTTGTCACTTAAAGCACATGGAGTAAAATGGGGGAACATCCTCTCTGACCTCACTAGGACTATCAGTCTTCTCAGTGGTCAAGACTCTACGCTAGACAGATTAAAAACCATGTCAAAATCAGGTTTTAACACTTCAAGAGAAGAGTTGTCTTTTAAAAGTATTAATTTAGGATGAAACATGGCTTTATGAAAGTCCCACGCCTCCCCATTTTTGAAATCTAGGCACTAATGATGTTGACTACTAATATATTCAAGTCTCAAAGGCTTCTCAGTCAAACATTTGCTCCTCTGGATCTCAGCACTTCATATGTTATCACAGATATGAGGATATCAGTTATTTTTGTGGTTATTCAAAACGTTAGTCTCATTTATATTTGTATCTCTACATTCAATGGCTCAAATACCCATACACACAATCACCCACAAGTACATTTTCTGGTTTTGACACACACTGTTATAAACTCTTCTACATCAAGCCAAGTCAGGTTGGAACAAGTAAGAAAAAGTCAAGTATAAGACAAAAGATAATGCTGGTTTAGCAAAGTACAATCTTTGCAGTTGGCCATATGGTGAAGGGCTAAAGAAAATGGATAGAAGTACATTAAAAAACAGCTCACTCAGAGATGGAAATACTCCGAGACAAATACACACAAACCAGCTCAGACTCAGAGGTTTGTTTTCCATCAACTACATTCATTTCTTAGATACACTAACCCCTAAGATTATTTTAAAAGACTGGGAAATATAAGCACATTCTTTGTAAAGGACACACCAAAACTCACTATGGATATTCAAGCCAGCACGGTTATCTGAATATTCAACATATTTATCTGCTCTACAAACTCTCTGGTAAATTTAAAAGTAATTGCTCTTCTAGGATTTGATCTTGAGAGATAAGGAATGCTTCCAATAGTGCACTGAGCATCATTGACATAGCTTGACCTTACAGCACGTACTGTCTATAGAAATGCCTAGTAAACTACTCATTAAAACAACTACTGTGTAACATTCTTTAAATAGTTCTCTATTTAAATTCTGTATAAGCTGCACAGTGAGATCTGTGTAATATATCTTTTTCTTCCTCAACATCAACACATTTTGAATTTAATTAGTATATGATGATGTGTTAAGTTGTTTTTCACTTCTGTAAAATAATGTTCATTATAGAACTGAAAAGTTAGGCTAGAAACATGAAAATTGCAACGAGATCTCCTCTCTTATAAGAGAAAGGTAAAGAAGAATTGTTCTTAAGATCTGTTCTGCAGAGAATGGCCTATTATGAATCAAATGAGCAGCCTCATCAAGATCTGTTCTTAAACTTGGCTGTGCATACTTTTTTCAGGGTTCAATTTGCAAGCACTTTTGTTTCAATTTGGAAACGAAAAACCCCACTCCCTTTGTCCGTATTCAGTACAATGTAATCCATAAACCAGTAAACTTCTGCTTGCGCGACACCCTTTTTCAAACACAACCATGATAAATCTAACTTGACCCTTCTCAGCTGTTGTGCTTACTGCCACATACAGTTCCAGAGATTCACTGTCACTATTAATAGGGAATTATTCTCAACAGTAAATAATTGTTATGTATTACATAAAGCTTCAGCAGGACTGAGACTTTAACTTTGATCTGATAGATGGTTCTGTTTCCAGAGGAGTTCCATCTTTAGGGTTATTTTAGGACAAGTTTTGAATCCTACTGCTAGCAAGTCTTGTGAGGGTCTGTGTACTGCATTTGACCTATGACACAAAACCTTAAGATGTGAAGAAAGGGAAACACTACTGTAAAATGCTCAACTGAAAAACTAAATAAAAAGTAATCCTCTACCTCTCAAATTCAGTTACTTTTAATTTAGTTTAGTCATGTCCCACATCATCAACCCAGTGAAGTTCACAATTGCTACGTTGCACAGCTGCAGTTTAAAACTTCTCTTTGCACAAAACACACTGGTAGCAAAGCAAAAATTATTGCCTTCAATAAGCTTTTAACATATGCATTAGTTAGAATTAGGAAAACCTCTGTGTCCTGAGTGAAAATACACAGCATCCATTAACTTGTCCCAAATTCTTACAAAATATAAATTCTGATTAATCTTTACATAGAGAGATTATAACTACAATGGCTTTGTTTCCAATTCATTTGACTTAGAGTGGGTGCAGTTCTCTTTTAGAGGTGAAAATAATAACACAGAAGCATCATTAGAAAAATATTTTATTTTAGGGTAAATTAGTAAAATTGAAATGTATTTGAGTGATTTGCTTTATTGTGATATGTGGAATTAGGAGGAAAAAAAACCCCAAACACTAAACCCAAACACTAAGCCAAGAGACTTGCCACTGCTTATCAGTAGAGGAAGTGCTTGTACTCAAGAGGAGTGCAGAGTGACAAACACAGGTTAAATCATGGTTCAATGAAAACAATGGGAAAGCACCTACAATTTCAACTGGCCAAGATTTTACTCTGAGCCCAGTAGTTTCTGTTCGTTTGTTTCCCTTATTTTCTGATTCTTCATGAGGGATCAGCTACCATCAAAGTTGCAGAAAAATTAATATTGAGATACTACTCTTTGCACCAATCACAGAATAACTAGTTCGGAAAAGACCTCTAGGATCATCAAGTCCAACCATTCCTATGAAACACTAAACCATGCACCTCAGCATCTCATCCACCTGTCTTTTAAATACCTCCAGGGAAGGTGAATCAATCACCTCCTTGGGCAGCCTGTTTCATGGTCCAATGACCCTTTCTGTGAAAAATTTTTCTGGAGGTCCAATCTGAACCTCCTGTGGTGCAGGTTGAGTCCATTTCCTCTTGCTCTGTCCCCTGTCACTTGGGAGAAGAGGCCAGCACCCTCCTCTCTACAACTTCCTTTAAGGGAGTTGTAGAGAGCAATGAGGTCTCCCCTCAGCCTCCTCTTCTCCAGGCTAAACAACCCCAGTTCCCTCAGCTGCTCCATGTAAAACTTGTTCTCCAGCCCCCTCACCAGCTTCATTGCTCTTCTCTGGACATGCTCCAGAGATTCAACACCCTTCTTGTGGTGAGAGGCCCAGAACTGAACACAGGATTCAAGGAGCGGCCTCACCAGTGCCGAGTACAGAGGGAGAATAATCTCCCTGGACCTGCTGGTCACGACGTTTCTAATAAAAGCCAAGATGCCATTGGCCTTCTTGGTCACCTGGGCACACTGCTGGCTCATGTTCAGTCGCTGTCAACCAACACCCCCAGGTCCCTCTCTGGTGGGCAGCTCTCTAGACAGACTTCTCCCAGTCTGTAGCTCTGCATACAGTTGGTTTTGCCCCAAGTGCAGGACCCAGACTTTGACCTCGTTAAACTTCATGCCATTAGTCTCAGCCCATCAGTCCAGCCTGTTCAGATCCCTTTGCAGAGCCTCCCTACCCTCCAGCAGATCAATGCTTCCACACAGCTTGGTGTCATCCACAAACTTACTTAGGATGCATTCGATCCCCTCATCCATGTCATTGATAAAGACATTGAACAGGGCTGGACCCAGCACTGCGTCCTGGGGACACCACATGTAACTGACCTGCAGCTAGAGTTAACTCCATTTACCACCACTCTCTGGGCCTGACCATCCAACCAGGAGTAGTGAAAGGCATTTTTTTAAGTCATTTTGCAAAAGGCCCTGGTTGTTGAGTCCTTAACAAGCATAAGGAAAGCCTGAATCATTTTCTTCACATTCTCTCTCAGCACATGGTCCATTAGTTGTTTGCTTGGTTTGGTTTTGCTTCAGTTTTTTTTTCTTTTTAATATGAGACACACATTGTTTACACTAGCTTTGTCTGAGGGCTCTAAGGAGACTCAAATGCTCAAAGAATACAGACTAAAAATCAGTACTGAAGAAGGGAAATGACATGCAAGCTAATAATAATAAATAAGATTTTAAAAAAATATTGATTTTCCTCCTAATTTGGACAAAAACTTTCCCTAGTTAAAACATCACTATCCTAACTCATCAGTGAAGGCTGTGAATACTTTCATCCTACTTCTCATTGACAGAATACTCTAAAATATCTAAGGCACAATGAAGGAGTATTTATTAGTAATGGTGACTATATCACTCTGAATATGTGAGCAATGCCAGTGCTATCAAAATTAGCAAGTATGACATTGCTGTAGTGGTAATGGTACTCAGCTCTGCATTTATTCTATACAGGCAAGCCCAGCCTCTACAGATCCTCAGAGCCAGGACAGGGACAATTCCCAGCGTCTCTGCTCTAATGGTGGGAAGGCTGGAGAATTTTCCCTTCCCTCCCTCCATGTGGCAAATTTCATGCCTCTCTCCAGAAAGGACCTAAGGCAGAGCAGAGCAACTTACTAAAGCTCTAAAGGTCTGTGAGTCACAGAAGGTCAAAAAGCCTGCAGAGATTCTCTTTCAAAAGTAGGGAATCATGTTGCGCTGCAGCTTTTCTGAGAAGAAACAGCCCCTCTGGTACATCTCCCTAGCCCACCATCAAGATCTGGTCATCTGGGGAACATAAAATAAGAGAGAGGAAAAGTGGAAAAGGGAGTTGAAGTCTCAAAAAGCCCCAGCAGTGCTTTGCCCAAGCAGCCTGCCACTTAAAGGTGATGCTGTAAAACCAATCTTGAGCATCAGGACTGAGAGTCAAAATGGGTCTGATTGCTCACTGATGCTACCAGGGAAAGTACTAAGGATCTTTTTTTTTTTTAATTAAAGCCTTTTTAAAATGAAACTCTATTTTCCAGATCACAATTCCTTTTCTCCCTGATATTTTAACTGCAACACTGAAAAACTAGAACTGGAGACAAACAGGAATGCATTGTATCTGAATGGGAACAGCTGGAGTAGTGGTTTGGGGTTTTTTTTTAACTCTCTACTTCTCTCATATATTTGGAGTAAATTCAATTTTAATTTCAGAAAACGCAGAATTCTCAGCACAAGAAGTTGTGTGTATAGAAAAAAATGTCAAATATGGACGCAGCTGAGAGAACTGGTAGGTTAAACCATATGTTTGTTCAGTTCTGAGGTTAAAGGTCACTAGAAAGTACAAGCATATTCCAAAATCATAGAATCACAGAATAACCAGGTCGGAAAAGACCCACGGGATCATCAAGTCCAACCATTCCTATCAAACACTAAACCATACACCTCAGCACCTCATCCACCTGTACCTTAAACACCTCCAGGGAAGGTGACTCAACCACCTCCCTGGGCAGCCTCTGCTAGTGCCCAATGACCCTTTCTGTGAAAATTTTTTCCCTAATGTCCAGCCTAAACCTCCCCTTGAGGTCATTTCCTCTTGTGTTGTCCCCTGTCACTTAGGAGAAGAGGCCAGCTCCCTCCTCTCCACATTCTTTCAGGTAGTTATAGAGAGCAATAACGTCTCTCCTCAGCCTCCCCTTCTCCAGGCTAAACAACCCCAGCTCTCTCAGTCGCTCCTCATGGGGCCTGTTCTCCAGCCCCTTCACCAGCTTCGTTGCTCTTCTCTGGACTCGCTCCAGAGCCTCAACATCCTTCTTGTGGTGAGAGGCCCAGAACTGAACACAGGATTCAAGGAGCGGTCTCAGCAGTGCTGAGTACAGAGGGAGAATAATCTCCCTGGACCTGCTGGTCACACCATTTCTGATACAAGCCAAGATTCCATTGGCCTTCTTGGTCACCTGGGCCAAACATGTCTAAGTTTCCACCAAAAGATGACAAAATATGCTGTACAGAAAACAATATTAGTGCCATAGTGTTTAAATTCTGGTGCCTCATATCAGTAATTGTGCACACTCTTAATCATAAATTCCTACTAAAAATGTACATTTAATGTCCTGTTGTTAATTTCTGGCCCTTTAAACTACCCAGTCTGCCAGTGAAATAGAAGCATTTGTTAAGAGGGGATAAGTATACTTGATAAATTACAGGGATTAACATGATCTTAAATTAGTAAAAGAATTTAGTCTTTTTAATATTTATTTTCTTGCTGCTGCTCAGTTTTTGACAGCATAAGACAAGACAGTTATATAAATATACTTCAAACAGAAGATCTTCTCAGGGGAAAGGCATCTTTTTGTTCTTACTGGTATTTAAAAACTACATTTTCAGCAATTGTCAGACCCGTGCTACTAGTCTTAAATTCCCTCTTGCTTCTGGGATAGCACCACCTAGTGACTATTACAGATATTGGAGGCTGAGGCTTGGCAAAAACATCTACGCTGCAAATTCCAGAGTTAGTTGCAAGCAGATGTGAGGATGTGCTGTCACTCATCTTCAAACAAAACACCAGAGATACAGACAGAAGGCTCATTTCAAGTCAGGGTTACCTGGAGAGATGCAATATGTCTTCTATGTAAATTATTAACTTTCTCATCAGTTGGTAATCTACAAAAAGCTGGAGAAAATTCTAAGTTTACAAACCTTAATATGTATTTTTTCTGATTTGTTTTAAGAATGAAGCACGTGTTCAGTGGAGGGAAGAGGGCTAAGAGTCAAGGACAGGGTATGATGAGACATTTACACAATTACTATCCTTTCTTTTTTACAAAAAATCTTTTTGTAGAAAGTTAAGAGAATAGTATTATCTTTCTCCGCTGAGCAGAGATGCAGCAGCATTGCCAGCAATACCTTCTGTTCTCAGCCAAACCTTTCATTTATCTTGCAAGCTGCCAAAACTAAACCTGGCAACAATCTGATTTTAGAGTGCAGAGGCCCCAACACAGGATGTGAGTGCCAATTATATTAGACAGCTGGAAAAAATAGAGCAAAATCACAAAGACTTTTAAAAAATAAACATTACATAAGGGTTTTAAGCCATTCTTATAAAACTATGCACAGGAGCATATGCTTAATATTTTTTTCTTAGCACCAAGGTAGAAAATCACCAGTAAAGTGGGGCGTGGAAGCACATTTGACCAGAGGTGAGCTCTCTTTTTTGCTTTGCTTGATCCATCCAGCACAAGTAGAGGAATATCTTTTATCAGTTTAACACAACTCAAAGGTCAGAAGTAGAGACAAAGATACTTTTTTCCTCACTTGGGCACAAACCAAGGCTACTGCATGTTAAACTACATACCCCTCCAACCCAGCTTGTCATAGCTGAAAGGAGAAGCGGATCCCTTGCTGAAACCTCATCTCTGAAGGACCTCTAAAAGCATAATTTGAAGGGGGGTAATCCAGAGTTGTCTAACTACAGGAAAAGAACAGAGACATTGTAACAGGAATCTATTCCATGTAGAATATAAACATATTTTGCTAGCAATTTTACATGTGCAAAGAAGACTCCAAGATACATTTTTCTCTGGATGTTCTTTTTCTGCATAGAAATCACAAGAGAGGTTAAAGGCATCACCAGAGGTTATGACTGGGCTACTGAGGTTCCAGAAATCATAGAATCATAGAATAACCAGGTTGGAAGAGACCCACTGGATCATCGAGTCCAACCATTCCTATCAAGCACTAAACCATGCCCCTTAGCACCTTGTCCACTTGTGCCTTAAACACCTCCAGGGAAGGTGAATCCTAGGCAGAATGGCTGCACAGGCACAGAACTGCATCTGTAGCCCATGTACGATAAGCTTACGCAGCACTACGTGGTGCATGTACACTTGTTTCTGCCTAAAAGTACAACCAACTCACTTACATACACCATATCAGGCCACAAGAATTTTGAAGTCTAAAGCAATACAACAAATTTAGGTCATTTCTTCTTATTAGATCCTTTTCTAACCCATTATGACAAAGGTTTTTTAAAACTGTAGAAAGTATTGAGAGGTACATACACTCAGTTTATTTGCATGTATACACTGAAACATCACGTGTATAGTTACTGGCATCCTGGCATATATCTGTGAAGTAAAAAAACTTCATCTTGCTGTTTTATTTAGTGGTCGATCAATGTACTTTTGTGTAAGTCAGTGTCAACAAGTGTTAAATCAGCTGAATTAATTAATTCTACCACATTAGTATGTGGGGTTTATAATTTGTAAGAAAATTCATGTTTTGCATTAAGGTATCTAAATAGATGGATATTGCCTCCAAAACAACCTGATCTACATTACATGATTTATGAATTGTAAGACATGCTATGCAAAGATTTATCAACTGAGAGCTGATCTTAGTATAGGACTAAGAACCAAGAAACTCCCATATTCTCATCCTGCTCTGAGAATGAGTTCTTGTCCTATACTTCAGATAATTTTCCTTTTTCTGGAGTGAGGGACAAATCTTGCTACATGGGTTTTTTAGAAGAATTCATGTCTCCATATTAAAAAAAAAATGTGATGGTAACATTTTAGATATCTAAGAAACTGTAAAAAGCAGAGCTGAAAAAGCATTAAAAAAATTTAGTCCAGAAACATCTAGAGTTTTACCAGAGCAGGTAGCTGAAGAGCTGGCAATGTTAGCAAAGCTGAGCAAAAATTACCTGTTTTTGTTAACGGGCTAGAGAACAGCTGCTGAAGAAGTTTGTTCTCTGAAGTTCGCAACACCACCACTATGTCAGCAGGAAGAGTGTCTCTGTTCTTCTCAAGGAATGCACAGGCATCATATAATACCTAGCATGGGAAATCGAATCAGAGAAGTTGCCGAAAAGGGTTACCCAAAACCTACTACGTTTTTTTAAAATGTGAGCAGTCAAGTTAACCAAGTAAATCAGTTAGTTTAGCTTTAATAAGCCAATGAATTATCTGCGAAGGACTTAAAAGTGTACAGCAGTGTCTTCAGAATGTGACCTGGCTATAAATAGCATCTTTATTCATAGCATGTCACTGCACATCAAATTGAGTTAATTGGCTTAAACCATGTTGCATTATGCTTTGTCACATCAAACTACAATATGAATGATGCAGTATAACAGAGATGCATCATTAAAGCAAGTTGACAGTTTACATGTGAAATAAAAAATGGTTCTCAAGTGGTCATCTCCTATTTGTTTAACCAAACTTGTGATCTATAACTAGACATATCAGAGGAACAGGAGTGAATTGCACATGTAGGTACATTAAAATAGGCTTCTCAGTGCTTTAAAATTTATAATAGGGAAAAAAATCTCATGAATCTGCTTCAATTATTTTAATATTTTTAATTAGAAATTAATGATTGGCTATTTGTATTCACATAAGGATCAGTTATTTTAGCTTAACTTTTATTTTTCTATTTATAGTAATTTTTTAAACCTTTTTCATTATCACTAACAATATTCCCCTCTAGGCTAAGTGCACTGATGTCCATTAGCTTACTCAGAAACTGAGTTTTCTTCTGCAATCAAGCACTGACCAGTAGTGTTTTTATGACATACCCATTTGGGTACAAAGTATTTACTAACTGTACAACTTCACACAAGCTTATTCTTAACAAGTCAGAAAAGCTGTTAGAACATATCTTGAAATTTTGGAGTCTTATAATGAGCCAGAGGTGAGATTTCATGGATAAATACATACAGCATGGCTATTTCACTTTGATTCTCTTTATAAACAAAGACTTGGACCTGAAATCACAAGCAAAGCTCATATTACCTGAAAAAAAAAATGGACTGTTATTCCCCATGGAAAAATAATATGGTAACTGTGGAGAACAAAAGAAGTCAAGTACTAGAGAGTACAAGAAAACATCTGTGCTAGTCCAGCTCCAGTCTTTCAAATATTCTCTATCAGATTTTAAATTCTATTACAGATGTGGTTTTATGTTGTATTTTATCCATATACTTACATACACTTACACAAAGAACAACAACATCAACAATTGTGCAGCCTATTGTGGCTCTAGAGAGTTGCTCCTTTGACATGATTGTAGAAATGGTGTTTCTGGTGCCAGATTTCTTTCAGAATAAAAGGTGGTAACCATCTGCACAATTTGGGAAAGCATCCTAAGGTAGGTTCAAAAATGGACTATGACATATGAAAACTTTATAATAGATACAAGTTTTCTGTAAATGTTCTCATTTCTCTTAAAATGAGAGGGAAAAAAATCATAAAGCAGAACTTTGGATAAAGAAATAATGACAATTCCACTGTAATCTGAACTAAATAAAAATCACTTGACCTTACCTTTCCAGCATAGTGCTGAATACCAAATGACAGTTCTACTCCTTTTGGTCTCCAAAAGTATTTGCATCTTAAGTTATCTTCAAATTTATCTAAGAAATTAAGAAGAGATTTGATGTAAGTGACTTAGAGTAGGTAAATAAAACCTCCACCAAATTATGGGCAGTTTGCTGCTCAAGAAGCCAAACCTACTACAAACACATATTATTGGATCTCTCAGAAATAACTATGTGCCAGCTTCTTTGTGATTTCTTCTAAGCTGCCACTTCTGAGTGGAACAGATCATTCTGAACTAGCCCCATACGACTGTATTTCAAATCCCATTGTTTCTGGACAGTTTTATGCATAGTCTTTTATGCCATGTGATATTTTGTATGCTCTTTAATATTTTGTATTGAAATTAATTCTGATATCGTAAAACTTGTTATTGTATTTCTTTACCTGAACAAACAACTGGAGACCTGAGGCCAGAATCAACTGATAAAGTTCTCTGCCATGCTGTGTAGATCAGAAAATATTATCAAAATATTTTGCTAATGTTAGAATCCATTTGTATTTTGTGTTAAGTTTTTCCTTCTATTAATTTTAATCAAGCTTGTATTTAAAGCAAAAAGACCTAAGTTTGGAATTTCAGAGGGGAGAGGAATTGATGATTGTTTGGCACATCTGGAGATGGCAAAATACCCCATTTTACTATTTCCTTGAGGGATCCTGCTGTACTATGTAGAGATCAGCAGTAAGACTGATCAGCACTGGACTGAGGAAAGTGCCTCTGTGAAAGCATAAGTCCAATATTCAGAGTTAATTTATTTAAAGGACCCACAGGGAGGCACATAACTTCAGTACACAAATGAGACTGGAATGAAAGCATAGCTTTCATTCTATCTGCGACCTAATTCAAGTTGCAACTCAGCCTAGCAGAAGTGAAAAATCATGTACATAACTCATGTAACTTAAGAGGCAGCTGTTATTTTTCTCTAACAATTTGAGTCTCTGCTGCACATTCCATTGAAGAAACTGGAACTCTGTTTCGTATCACAGGCTAAAATGTAGCTCTAGTAAATAAAAGCAGGACAACAGTTTTAAACACTGCTTACACTGCATGTTTAAAGTTGGCATCAAGATTTGTTAAAATATATGTAAAATATGCATGAAGGAAGGGAAATAATCAGCCAGATGGCACATTAGAAATAACACACACTTTCTGTTTATGATGAGATAATCTGAAGTAGTATTTTCTAATTGGATAAACATGGGTCTAGGAGCCTGGGAGATCTAAATTTTACTCTGAACACTAATGCTACTAACAGGGTGGTCCTAGACACAAGATTCTACTATGTCTCAGCCTTTCCTTCAGTACATTCGGATAAATGTTGCTTGGTGTACCTTGTATGCAGGAACAAGACACAGATTATTTCCTTGCAACACTGGAAAGAAAATAAGCCCTTGACAACTGATACATAATATAACTTTTTAAATATTAAAAAGAGCAGAAAAGATGTAACTGAGAAATATTACTAAGTACAATGAAAAAATATACTTAAAATTGCAAATTAAATGGCACAGCCTCAGTAGAACAACTAGGATAGTAAACGTTGCGTAAAGATGTCGTTGTGCCATCTCAAAAGACCCTTGTTATTTCCCAGAATATTTCTTTGCACATACCAACCAAAGTCAGGTCTGTTGCCTGAGGAAATCTACTTTCTTCATCTAGTAGAGACAGGAGACCCATAGGTTTCTGAAGAAACATATCAAGAAGTGGACGGTTGTCCTCATACTCCACTGTAGTAGCATCAATTCCTTCACTCTGATATTCGATCTACAAAGTCACCAGCACAGATTTAATACTGAATGAGTAAAAGCAACATAATCATTAGGACATTTGGGATGCACAGCAATACTCTACAGGCCTCAACAACATCATTTACAATGCTTCAACTGAAAGATGTAATTATCCTGCATTTAAATCACACACACATTTTATAGTTCATATGTACCCCTGAAAATGATCTATGCTTCAGATGGTTGATTCAACTAGACCTCATCAGAGCTGAATTTACCTGCTCAAGTGCAAAGATATGTTGATTGAAATAAAACTGGATCTGTTCATTAGCAATATTTATGCACAGCTGTTCAAAGGAATTTCTTGCAAAGTTCTCAAATCCGAATATGTCTAGTATCCCAACATTCATCCCATTTTCAACATTGCTGTATGTGAAAATATAAATAAAATTCATCAAGGACAACATCAAGTTAAAATAAAAATAAACATCGCAACTAACATTGCATAATTGATTCAATCTGCTGCAAAAAGAAGAGAAAAAGTGTGTTTGAACCTAAGACAACTTGTGCATTTGTTCAACATTGTTAACACTTCTGTTTTCCTCTTGCTTCTTGCAAATTTCCATCAAGAATGCAGGAGAATCATGGGTATATAGTAACAGACACTGAGCAGCCATGTTAATACAAGAGGTTTCAATAGGCAGATCCCAACCAAAATCTGTTGTCTGCTCCTCCAGGTAGGCAAAAGGTGTCAAGATTTAAGAGTATGTTTTTGCTATAGCGAGTCAGAAGGGTAACTACCCAGTCTGCTGCTGCTACCAGCTGGACTGTTAAGAACTCTTGTGCTCGCTCAAGTGTACCCCATACCACAGTTACCACTAGAATTACAGGTATGGATAAGGATATGTCTATATGGTATAGTGACATGCAAAGTAGCGATCTCAGATCAGAGGCATTTGCACATCGCCTCAGGTGTTCTCTTGTTTCTAAAATTCTTTACAGCTTCTTCATGAGACCAAAGCAGCCAGATCATGCCTGGCCATGAAATCATTAGGATGCATGATGTGAATATTTCTGCAGTTACAAAAAAATAAAAGATCACCACTTGCATCTCGAGGAGCAGCACAATAGCAACCTGAGATTTGTATTTATTACTAGTTTTCAGAAGCAAAAAGACTGTAAGAATTGTGAATACATACTAAAGTTTTTCAGTATACTCCAATTATTTACCAGCCTTTGGTATGATTTTAATGCTCAGTACATAAGAAGCATATTTTCAAGTAACTGTACAGCATTTTAACCACACAATTTCCATTGACTTCTGTGGTTAAACTCCACTCAGCTCTTTGAAAATGTTGGGGTTAACGTCCTGGAAACAGAACACAATGCAACAGCGTGAAAGCCATTTTGAAACGCTAGCCAAAATAAACACAGCAACCTGTCTGCAAAATCAAAAATATACAAATGGATGAACCCATCAAAGATGTATACACAGTAAATACAGATGATTCAGTGATGTGTAACTTGCCATATATTTTTATCTGGTTGAAGCAGCGTATTAATACGATTTACAATCCAGCTGAAGAGCCGACCATAAAGTGCTTTAGACATTGCATCTCGCACATCAGCTGCTTTGTCCACAGTGTTTGTTCGGATAATAGTCTCCCCTCGTGTTACAACACAGTGGGAGGTTAGCGCCTCTTGAAGTTCTTCTGACCCAATACTTAGTAGTGCAGCAGCTAAAAGACAGTAGGAAAAAAGATACATAAATGTGATCATGCAGTTGAAATCATCAGTATCGTCCAACTGCTACCACTAGTTAGAGACTCTCACAAAATATAGTCTAATTGCATTTACAGAACTAACAATGTTAAAATGCATTTACCATTATCTAAGGCTTCTGGGTTAGGAATCTCACTTTTATCTGTTTGGTGTTGTGAAGAAATGGCAGCAAACTCAATATTTCCAGTATTTAAGATGCCAGTCAGAATTCTGTACACTGAGTATACTTCCTGTAAAAGATGACAAGAAGCACTTTTAAGGAACTCAATTAGATATATACATCAATGATATAAAAAGGTGGGCACTGGAATGGCTGTTAAAGCTTGTAGCTTGCTCTGAGAGCAAGGTCTACAAATTCAAGTAAGCTCCAATTGATAGAGAAAACAACATGATACAGAATTGTGAACAGGCTTGCCTGAGCACTGAGACCTCAGGCTGGTCTTGGCTTCCAGTTGTGTGGTTATGCTTTCACGATTCGCTTATGTCATCAGAGAGATTCTGTGGCAGAGGCTTGTATCCACAAAGCCAAACAGCCACCTTGCACAGGTAGCATTGGAAGCTGTTTTTATAGAGGGTCAGTAATGGTTTAGCAATAGATCTCTTACCTCGTCAGTGAATCCTATAATTCTAAAGCAATGCTGAATCGCTTCAAATTGTCTCCCATAGGAATCTTTAGTAACAATATCATGCATTACTCTTCCAGTTTCATTATCAATATATCTAAATAGAGTGGGAGAAAGAAAGCACCGTAGTAGCAGATATGCCAGTACAACCTGCAGTGAATTCAATGCAAGTACCTCAATAATTAGAAAGAACATTTATTGCAGTATGTTCCCATTATATACTTTGGCACTATCTCATGAGAAATTTTTGACTCTGTTGCACTAGCCCTTGCTTATTCTTTGTCAATATCTATTACAATGTAAACAACATTTCACACACACAGATGGGATGAATCCAAAGTACAAATACCAATAAAACACAAACAACTCGAAGGTACAGTCTGGGTTCTCACTGAAGTATTGCAGTAAGAAATCATAAGGTGATTGTCCTGATTTGAAAGTATGGTAGAATATCTTCATAATAATAAGCTTGATTCTTCCTCCCCCTCTTCAAACAGTTCTCAAACAAATACAAATAATGTAATGCCTTATTGTCCATCCTCTTCTTGCTTGGGAGGATTAAAAAAGATGCTTAAAGGGATGGAGAGGATTAAGGGAGGTTTTAAGGCATCATACTGAAAGCAAGAGCTGATCAATAGCTAATTACAACAAGCAGTTAAAACAAGTGAATGGTAGTTACCTAGGAGGCTTTTTATCAGGAAGTCTATACTCAGAAAGTTTCTTCTGATGATAAAGGCCAGCATAAATATAATAAAATATATGGAAATTCTTTTCTCCCCTGGGGAAAAAAAGTATCCTTTTAGAGCAGGCATGTTTATTCCTGTGGATATCGTACAATATAAAAGTAGAAGTTCTTATCATGAGCTTACTGAAAGAGGGAGAAAATCTCCCACTTGTTTTAATAATGTAGGATCAGTAACTCTGAAACACAGAAATACAGTCAACTATGATATGTCTCCAAAGAAAGGAGAAGCTCTGCGTTCCACTCCAAAAGAACTCAGCTGGCCATCCTTGCCATCACAGCACTGTACAAAGGATCACTTCCTTTAGCAGAAGACATGAAAGCATTTAAAATAAAGAATTTTAGAGAATTAAACAGAATCCAACCATTATATAAATGTGAAAGGACAAACAATTAATATACCTACACAGCCTGTTTTATGACCCGTGATTTTTCAAGTAGATACTCAGAAATCTTTGCCCCCATTACTGCTCCTGTGGGTGTAAACATCATTTCCAGATATTTTCCAAAGCGACTTGAGTTGTCATTGATGGCAGTGCAGGCATTCCCAAATGCTTCAACCAAAGGATTCACCTGAAGAATTTTCTCACGCAAAGCACGGTTATTGGCCTTGACAGAACAGATACAGATCAGAATGATCATTAAAAGGATATATTGCTTACCCACAATCCAATTGTGGCTTCAGAAGCATAGCATCCCTTCCTCGTGCTTGTTTGGACTTAGATACTGCATTTAACCCTCTAGCATACAATAACACAGCCAACAAATTGATGGAGATGTCTCTCACAGGTAGGAAAAACCAAATTCTTCTTTCTCTGCAATTGCTCTGTCTCTGAGGTGTCACATAATCAGCTAGAGTGTCAAAACTATGAAAAACTAAACATATCTACTTAAGGTTAGCCATATAGGCTTGATTTTCTCATTACATTGCACTAATAACACTACTTACAACATTTAAATATGTAAGAGTTTCTAAGATTACAGCCATAGCAAGATCTGTCATTCTCTATCATATAAATGAACAACAGTATGTGTAATAAAAACTGTAGATAACTACAGGAACTGAACACTAGAGATCTGGCACCTTATCTTTAAAACAGTATTGAATGCAGGTCATACTCTTAATTCAATACTCTCGCGTGCATGAATACTCCATCCCTAGCTCAAGCAGGACAATTGACATGAACAGCTTTAAGTATTAAATATTAAATAAAGTGGAAATTGGGGGTGGAATTGAGGGGATTTGTTCAGTTTTACATGGTTGGCTAAGACATACCTTTCCCAAGAAGGTCAAATGTTGGACGATCAAATGAGCACTTTCTGTCTTTCCAGCACCACTTTCCCCACTGATGATAATGCACTGAACACACAAAACACAACAGTTAAGAACTGCTTACTACATGGACAATTTCAGCTATTACCACTCCCATCTGTTATTTAACATTTAGTACCAAGACTACAAAATATTTGAAGGGTCAGCTCCCTCAGCTTCTGTCTGAAAGGAAAGATCAGCAAAGGTTCAGTGTAATAATTTATTCCCTAGTTTATTAAAATGCATCTTGCAATGCCTGATAGCAATGTGCATGTGTGAAGCAGTGACTGAATAAAAGACTGATCACATCTACACACATATAGGGGATTTGTTTCAGATACTTAAAACTCAGAATTGTCAGAGCTCAGCTGATATGACATCTGAGCTCACTGTATTGACTTCATATGAATTAACTTGAAACACAGGGTACAATTGCGTTTAACACACTGACAAGAAGTCTGCCCCTGGCTTATTTACATAAATTTTTTTTTTCTTTAATACCTCCATCAAAGATCACACAAACCATTACAGATGTACAACCCATCTCTCAGGACACTACACTTCCATACACTCAGTAGAACTTCTTTTCTCTTCATCTTCAATGCCCCTTTGTCTTCCCTGCTTCATATTTTCTGATTGCAGGATCTTTATTATTTTATTCTGCTTTTAAAGAAGCATTTCTGATTTTAAAGAAGCATTTTTCTCTGAATTATTGTGTGATGTACACAGTAAAATCATGAGGATTTTAAAAATAATTATTATGCTCCAATATTCACATATGTGCAGCACTTCAAATTAGAAAGAGCACAAAGTTACAGTCTTAAGAATGTAATGAGAAATCTAGCTTTCTTTCTTATTAAAATTATTGCTATATAATTGGACTGGTGTCCGTAGTACATTTATATTAGACCTATTCTTAATACACTTTACTAAAACAATAGTTAACATTTCTTACTTTTTGTGACTTGTAGTTAAAGGAATTGATTACCCATTGCTTGATGGAGTCTTTATGCAACAGAAAAGCGGTTCACACTCTCTTAATCTGCTAAAGCATCCAGATCCTCCCATTTTACACAGGAGTAAATTTTTAAAAGAGTCGGTGCAAGACAGGTCAGAATCAGAGTGTGCAGCAACACTCTGCAGTGGTGTCAACCACCAGAACTTCATGGGTGTCCTTGAAAGTATGTTGGTCAGGTAACCCTATCATCTTATTTGACCATTTAGTCACTTTTATGCTACTGTGTCCTCTTCAGAATTCCCAGACCTAGCTAAATTTCTACTGGGGTTTTCCTGATGTAGGAATAAAGTCATAACAGCATAACAGAACATTAGCCATAGATGTGTAGCATAGTGACAGTATGATTAATATAAAATTTAAACAAAACTGGACAGATTTTTTACCTGATCTTTGCTGAATGTAACCATACTTTGGTAGGCAGCGTCCGCAGAGGCAAATATGTGGGGGGGATTTGATGAACGCTTCATACCATGGTAAAGCTTTGAGAACTAAATTTTAAAAGGCACACATAGTAGTCAAAATACACAACTAGAAAATTAAGAATTGAAAAGAGGATAGCGACTATCTTCTGTCTGTTTAACAGAAGGTAGTTGCCTTTTTTAGCACAGAATTTTTACTGATTCACTTGGAAGAAGGGTGGTAATTCCTGGCACTGCCCAACTTCCATAATATAAATTACAACACCTAAAATGCACTTTGATATTTTCCACACAAAACAGTGAAAAGAACTCTGTCACAAGGAACAGCATTTTAAACAGAAGCATTCAACCAAGGAAACACCCAACTTATACAAGACAAACTTCAAAGATAACAGTGAATCTGAAATCTGGCCCCTCTACCTGCAACCCTGACTAAGGCATTCATGGAGGCTAAAGACTTATTGCTTCCCTTCACGTTTGTTTGGAATTAAGCTGCTCTGTCTTTACAGCATTTGATACACTTGCTTCTTTTAAGTAGCAGCTGATGGCATAGGCCATGTAATAACCCAGTAGTAAGAACAACTCTTCAGGAAGCAATAACTTCAGCATGAGGAGGTTCATATAACCATTTGCTGTTTCCTAGAAGAAAGCTCTAAATGCCAGACAAGAGGCACAGCTATGGCTGAGTAATCTTCATTCCTCCTGTGGAACTCATGCCACCAAGAAGAAAGGAATGAAATCAAATGAGACCAAATTTAAAATAAGTAAATAAATAAATAAATTGTAGCCACACTTTTCTGGAAGAAGAAAAGGCTGAAGTTTAGTTCCTGCTCCTAGCTTCCAACATCACTTATGTATTTTAGCCACTGGTGTTAACATAAAATATAAATAAGTACTGTTCATAGATTGGAGTCTCTCTTACCTGAGGAGAATAAATGCTGAGGTTCTGGAAGGGGTTTAAGGCTATTAAAATGTCTCCAACATAAGTATAAATTTGTAAGTCAGCATAGCGTTTCTGGAGCTGATGGATAATTGTATCCTGAGAAGATTGCAAAGAAGTTGATAGTTAAGAAGTATTTTCTTGGTTAGGAAGATTTTTGTAAATATATTGAAAACGTTGATAAAGAAACATGTATTACTAATTGTTTGCCAAACGGCAACACAACAAACCCCAACAAATATTTTCAAAATTCTTGCTAATGTCATAAAATTAAGTAAAATGTCAACTCTTACATATTCTGTTACATTCTGTCTGAGAAGCAAACCTTCCGAAGAGAATATGGCCACACACATCATTGCTGCACTCCACAGTATATTTCCATTTAATTTTTATTTGACAATGAAACAAGGATAATAATTTTTCAAGGATTAAACTTTAAGTGGTAGTAACAGACAGTTTTAAATAGGACACTAGCAAAATTTAGTATTATGTCTTTTTCTTCCTGACGTGTAATTTAAGCATCATCAAAATAAAAATTTACAGATACTCTGCGTGTAGGTGATACAGTGAAACATGCAACTGATATTGTTTTATTACTTTTTATCCAGGAGCTATAGATATCATATTACTCTACATAAACGTATCCATTTTAGGAAAAAAAGAGTCAAACCTAGATCTTCATGACTAAACTTCATATTTTAGGAAACTCAAAATAATTTAAACTAGCACCACTCTTAATTAAATTCTTCCACATAATAGGATTCACTGCTACTGCTTTTATGTCATTATATAGAATATTAATAAAGTGATGATAGCAGATCAGTCATGTGACAATTCCTTTTCCATGGTGAGACAAAAGCTTGCAAGAAGGAACTCTCATTCTGTTAAAATAAGCCTAAAAAGCAGAAAGAGGCAAAATGTGAGGTGTCAGAAACTGTTACTCAGACAGTACAGTACCTCGTCTAGAACTTCTAGATTTACCAGGTCGTCATCTAGTGAGTACTTGTCAGCTCCATCCACATGGTAAGGTCTTCTTGTATGTATTCGTTCATGCCTGAAAGTTTGTTGGTAGAGTACCAGTTTTATAAAATTATATCAAAGATAGCAAACATTAAGAGGCAATGGGAAGTCATGGGTGAGTATCTTTGTCATGCAGAAAACACAGATATGCTCTCTGAAATATATATTTTTACTTGAAATTTCCTTTTGTAAAAGCAATACTTCAGCTTGCTGTACAGTGTAATATTTGCTCTCTCTTCCACAATCTATAACCCTGTTTATCAATGCTCAGAGATGAAGATTTATCTCTACTACTCTCCACTCTCAGAGTAAAGTATAAACAAAAATTATCCCCTTCTTCCCCTCCCCTTCTCACTCTAAGTTAATCAACTACCACTCTGTCTGATTAAATCTTCCCTCACTTACATAGCCTACAGTACTGTCATCTACTGAACTTACAAGAAGCAATAAGTAGTATAAAGTCCTTCTGTTACCTTGGTGTATGCCAAAACACCTCCTCAGATGACCCTAGATCTGGCCCAAAACAACATTTTTGAACCACAGCTGCCATCAGACTCTAAATTGTACGGATGGTCAGTCAGCCTGTCCTCGGAGATTTAAGCCTCACAATAAGCAGCAGAGGCAAACTGTCACATAACCCCTTTATAATCAGATTATACTGGAGGAATCTTTGAAAATGCTGTGTATATATTTTTAAACAGCACATCTCATTGAAATGGGGACAAATCAAGAGGCTGTAATATGTCTTCCACAGAGGGGGTGAAATATGAACGCTGTAAGCACAACTAGTCTTTTCTTTACAACAAATATAATCAAAGCATAGTAGGAGGACACCTACTGAGATACAGTCTGCATCCTGCTGAGTAACATTTAGCATTGATCCTCAATGACAGTCCCTGACAGATTGTTTCTGCATTGGTTGCCATGTAGAAAGTAGGAATCACATGATCACACATCCAGAAACAATGCTAAACATTATATCAAGTGCTAGCAGAATGGTCCTGTGACTTAGCAGGAAATATTGTTCATTTATAATGTTGAAGGTTAATATGAAGATGTAGCAAGTCTTTTTTCTTTAATCATATCTTCATATACTCATGAAATGCTGTTGCAAAAACAAGCATTGAGACATTTTCTTTGTTCCCAATTACGCTTGCTCCTACGTTTGAACCTAGTCAGCTTTCATTCAGTAAAGAGTATGTTTTCATTTCCAAGAGCTATTACATTATCAGAAGAATTATTGCATGGAAAACCTCTAACAAAGATGGGGGAGGTAAAGAACCTTAGCTGTAAGCACAGCTTCACCAATAACTGAAAATTACATTTAAAGGTTCTGATTTTTTTAATGTCTATTTTTATTAATTTCCTTATTTACTTTTGGCTACTCTGTGAATTCTGGAAAACTATTCCGTGATAGTTTAGTTGAATTTTAACTAAATAAAGCTGCACAGATTGTTTTGTCACATAGGAAATAAAATAGCAGGAACACAGCAGGTTTTGCTGACAGTCCCACTTACATTTTACATTGTACATTCCCAGAGATGGTAGTTTGCTTGATATTGCACATATGAAGAAATGAAATAAGGAGAACACAAGAAAGAAGCTATGAGAGAAAAATTGTCACTGTGGTTATTATTTATGGTGGGGTGCATGAAGATTGTGTAAATGTGTTCAAAGTTTCATTCCATTAAATTTTCCATTTTCAGATCTTTCATTAGGTGGTGGGTTATGGGTTCTTCTCGGATTCTTTTTTTAAGCAGTCACTGTTTTCAAGAACATTGCACTTTGTTGACAAGCCAAATCCTTAAAGGAGCAAGAATGCATGTAAGCAGCCTAATGCACTACTGTTTTTTCTAACTATTGTTTCCATTTTAAACCAGAATTCTATCTTTTACTTCACTGCTGAGAAAAATGCTGTTGTAAATAATGTAAGTCATTTAGAGGTGGAAATACCCGACAAATCTACAAATGAAGCAAATACTTTAACAATTGCTTTACTTCATGGAGATGTAACTAATAAAGTGATGGTTAGATATTATAGCTAATACAATTCATCTGTGAAGCCTTTTCTTCCTGGAGCAAACTGTCATAGCCACAGTATCAAATTGCTACAAGCCACAAGCATGGATGTGTCTACCAGAGGCACAGGGAGGTGGGGAAAGGAGAGCACATTCAAACCTAAGCATCTCTAATTGCAGAATGGCTTTGTAAACTAATCTGTTATCTGATTGTGTATTAAACTCCCGCTGTTTCTTTTCCTTTAGTGATAAATGAATCTTTTTTTTTTATTGGAAAGGGATTTTTTAACACTATGTAAATAAATAACTAAGGAAACTGGTCTTAGTAAAATATAAGTAAAACATATACACCTTTGCCCATCTATTTTCTTGTGCTTAACTCATTTTCCTAAGTACATGATTAAGAAGAGGATATTAGGAGCATAACATCACATTAGCTTCAAATCTCCTGCTGGCTTCATCAGTTTTCTACTGATCCTATGTCCTGCAGATTCCTGCACTGACAGAGTGGAAAGGAAGAATACAGGCAGTAACCTTTAATTATTTCCACAATTTACATAAAAAATGCATTCTAGTTTTAAAAAACTTTTTTTTTAAAAAAAAAATCTTACTAAGCAGAAAGAAACACTCCATATCGGGGAAATAACTGTTGGTATATATTTTTACATAAAAGGTAGGATTTTCAGCCATTTTTTCAATTACCTTTTTTTTTGTAAAGACATATAAACAGTACAAACTCTATGCAAAAGGTGCTAGGTCACACGCCTTCAGGTTCCAGCAATGTCCAAATCATTCCCTGGAGGATGCATTGTCCTCAGTGACAAAAGAAGTAGCATAAACAGCCAGTCATTCAAAGTACCTAACCTTATCAAACATGAAAAGTAGTATTAGATTTATTCCAGAACTCTAGTGACCAGCATTGTTTATTGAAAATGTCTCTATCCTCTAAAGCACCTTCCCTTTGCCTTTTTATCAGGCAGGAATAGCTGGAATGGACAGAGTTCTCTTAAATTTTGGAGGAGGAGCAGGAGGCAAGCAGCATTTCTGCCTTGGAAGAATAATTTCATGGAAAGGGTGGGAAGCATTCATTTGTTCTACCTGTGGGGAAGAGAGACCTTGAAAAAAAAAACCAACCCTTTTTGTACTGTACACTAGCTCTAGTAAGAGAAATGCATTGTAAATAGCTATACACTACTTATGTAGCTATATATGTATGACCCCATTTATCAAGCTGATCATGGAGAAAGAAAAGCTGGATGGATCATAAAGACATCTAGATCGGAGTCATCTTTCTGGCAGGTCCAGCCTGAGGAAAAAAGCAGCACAGATCAAGAATTTTTGTCCATTGGGGAGCTTCCTTTCTGATTTCTCTTTCCTCACCCCTTTAACATACTTTTTAGTGCTTTTACCTTGGCCTCTAGGTATGCATTCATTCTTTTTTTTCCATACATCTCACACTGGAAAAAAAATATTTTGAAGTTAATTGCCTCCAAACTTAAATTTACAGGAAAAGTACTCAAATACGCTGAGGAAGAAAAGAGTGGGGAGTGTGCTATTGCCACACAGAGAAACACAGACTATTTCCTGTGTCTTGCAAAGAATGAATTTTGCTCCTGTACAGCCAGTTTCAGCCTGGAGTAATTTGTTGAAGCAAGGTCATACTAGAAACACTGACACTGCCTTAATTACAATATAAGTACTGCGGCTATAACAAAAATCTGTGCAACCTCCAGTAAAAACACATATACTACAATCAGACCAAGGATCACTTGGGGGATACAGGAGCTTTGCGATTTAAAAAAAAAGAAATTTTTTTTAACTCAGTTACCTAATATTCTTACAGGTGAAGGCTGGAAGAATTGCATTAAATTGCAATGTGTATAGCATCAGAGAAGTATTTCTGGTTCTATTTCTGTTATTATCTCTGAGTCCAAAGGAAATTACTGGCTGGATGCAATCAAGTTCCTTGAAGTTAATTGCTTTCAATACGAAATGTGAGCTGGCAGAGAAGATAGATATCTGGTTGTAAGAATTACTTCCTTGAATGGACTGCTGCTGTAATCCAGCTGGCTAATAAGAGGGGGGAAACTGCCAAGCCACTGTAGTGTCATCCTAATATCTTACAAGGCAGCCTGAACGTACCTGCTCTTCTCAAACTAGTAGATGCTTAGCTTTCTTTTTTGTTTTTTTGGGGGGGCTTTTAAAATGCATTTTATCTTGGGTTTTGTTTGTTTGTGTTTTTCTTTGTTCAGGCTTCTTTAAGTTTGATTTACATTTTGTCCTTCAAAATGCAACATTTCATAACTCTTCCCCATTATAGAAATAAAATTCTAAATGGTGATGAGCAGTAGCATGCTGACCCAGCATGACCCAAAAGAGTAAACAATGAACGTTCTACTGTCTACAGTAAACGTGTTTAAAATCTTGTCTATGCAAACACTGAAGGTTTTTTTTCTTTTAAAAACCGAAACCAGAGGATTGTAGATCTTTTCTCGTTGATTCCTATGAAGTAGCCTATTTGTAGAGAGGAACATAAGCTACCCAGACTGTAGGAAAACATCCAAGATAAGAATTAGCCACGTCTGGAGACGGTCTCTTCAAAGCTGCTCATAACTGGGAATCTACCACTTTGAACCATATAACCAAACCCATTTCATACTATATTGACATTAACTCTCAGACATCAAAGCAATTACAGAAGTTTTAGAATGCGTTCTGTGAAGACTCTTCTTTCCTCTTTCAAATTCTAAAAAGAATTTAATGACGTATTTTCCTCCTTGGTTTTCTGCTCCTCCACCACAGTCAAAAGGCAGTTAATAGATCTGCTAATAGATTTTAATTTCTCCATGTCACAGGCTATTGTGCCTTCGTTTTTCAGATTTTCTCCTGCATGCTAGACAGGACAGAGCAATCTGTTATTTTAACATTGATCAGAAATAGATAATTTCTCAATTGTTGTCCATTCAAATGGGAAAAAAAAGATCAGAACATTTTCATTTAATTTACTTTTGCTGATGTCAGTACTTTTCAAACCTTCAGTTAAACATCAATAATCCTCCAGCTCGGCTTTTATGGAATAAAATTGAAAGCTGACTTTTTTGAGAAAGTCTTCCTACAGAATGCAGGATTTTAAAATCAAAATTTATGCTAGTAAGGGCTGGGATGATAGAATATTGAAGTTCCAAATTTGAATTTCCCTTTTAAATGTCTCTATGACAAGTTCCACAACATTTTTAAATATTACTTGTGGCTTAAACATTACTTGCTTTGCTTAAAGGACTTTGGAAGTTTTGACATATGTTTTTCAACTTTTTCAACACTGAACCAGCTGCCAGCTTTGCCAGGTTTAGATTAAGTCCTGACAAGGCCAAAAAACCCCAGGGATAATATTTGGTGTTTATAAACAAACTACAGTGAACATGCTGACTTTTTGTAGCACGTTTAGCTAATGTAGACAGCACAGAGATATTTAACACTTAACATTCTTTTAGCAGGCTGACAATCAGTTGGGAAGTTGGAGTCTCCTCTACTATGAATCAAAAAAAACACGTGATCACACAAATGAGTTCAAGAGGTCAAAAGACATATTTGGAAAGCAAGTAGCTCTCTCTTACAGCCTCCCTAAATGGATTATTAGATATACACGAAAACTGTTTAACAAAAATATAATCTACATAGACAGAGCAAATGTTTATTGTTAAGTGAAAATTAGCAATATTTATATAATCCATAATGTGTCTTTGCCTAGAGTCTTCCCAGACTCTAGGGCAGAAAGAGTAGAAGAAAAAATGTCTAGAGCTTCAAGGCATTGTGCATATATGTCTTCATTAACAGGTTTGCATTGACTGAAAGTACACCTCTTTATAGAGCAAGAAAAAACAAAATTCTTGCTTCAGACAAACTGCTCTATATTTTTTGAAGGTATAATGTATTAAGTAAAGCTATTAATAGCCATTTTGTAAGTAGAGGAACTGAAGGTAAGTGATATAAAAGAGGTTACATAGTAGTTCAGAGAGAGAATGAGGAATAAAATGTAAACGTCTAATGTACTATTTCATTATAATTCAGAGGATGGTATTACTGGTATTTTACCAACATGCAATTGTCTGCATCTCTATCTCATAGACTCATAGAATCACCAGGTTGGAAAAGACCCATGAGATCATGGAGTCCAACCATCCAATCAATCACTAACCCATGTCCCTCAGCACCTCGTCCACCCGGACCTTAAACCCCTCCAGGGAAGGGGACTCAACGCCCTCCATAGGCAGCCTCTGCCAGGGACCAATGACCCTTTCTGTGAAAATTATTTTCCTAATGTTCAGCCAGCCTGACCCTCCCCTGGTGGAGCTTGAGGCCATTCCCTCTCGTCCTCTCCCCTGTCCCTTAGGAGAAAAGCCCAGCTCCCTCCTCTCCACAACCTCTTCTCAGGGAGTTGGAGAGAGCAATGAGGTTATCCTCTCTAAGAGCTTATCCCTGAAATACAGTAAGTTTACTATCAGCTTGACTCGTGCACTCTTCTTTGTTTAGAGAATACAGAACTAGCCACCAAGTCTTCATCACCACTGTTATTACTGTACCAAAATAACTTTTATAATGCTCCTTATCATTTTTGACCAACATTTGCATATTCTGTTGTCCACACCTTACTGTAACTTAGATTCCTACCTTTTTTCCAGTTCTACAATTTAAAGCTACATGAGGTATAAGTCTTTAGGAGCTAATTACATTTCATGTTGTCTCAATGTAATTGTGGGTGAGGACACTGTTTGAACAGCCTGTAAGCACTTCACAATCCTCATGGCAGTATGGGACTGGTAAAGTAACAAAAACCTGAAATGATCAGTCCTCTCTGATTGTAAGAAATGCTTCCTGCTTAGAGGCACCTGCACATTGATGTGAGTAAGCACGCTCTGGCTCCCAAGATGAACTACAAGTCAGTAACTGTGTATTAAAAACTAATGATTTATTTGACTTTAGAATAGATGAGGAAGAAAAATTCATCCTTGTCAGAATGAATGTACATGAAACAACATTCTGATGTACTAACTTCTATTTTTTTTAAGGATTAAAGAACTTTTATAAAAATAGAACTATTGGACTACTTAGCACCAAACAAATTTCTTAAAATTAAGTTCCATGTAACTGCTTCTATGGCAAAGCCATTAAAGAAAAGTATATTTTCATTAATTAGCATTTATGCCCTGATATTGTTAAAAATCGGACAAAACACATACAGAGTTAATGGATAGTTTATTACAGGAATATGGAGAAGAGAAAGATAATACCATAGCTTGTCCTTATGCAGCCGTGACATTGGACGTCCTCACAAAATTTTTCCACAAAATGTTCCTGCCAAAGGGGACTACTCACTTTCTTCTACCCCTCTCTCCCTTATTGCTAGTCATGTGAAGTACTTCCTTCTTTACCTCAGCTGTATCAGTTGACACACACCTTTGCAATCACTCATGCAGAAGAAAATTTTCTTGTGCTTCTGCTGGCTTAGTTTTTTTCTTATTACTTCAGAAGCTCTAGATTAGGAGGTTTTGATAATCAATGGAGCTGCAATAAAAACAGTGCCATAAGCTTGTTCCTGGGAGCTGTGGGAAAATGACAGGGAGAAGCCAGTTCTCCCCTTTTCAGTAGCAGTGAACTGCTGGATCAGCTCTCCACATCACTCCATCGCACCCTCTAAATCAGTAGGGCTGACTTTCTACCCTGCAGGCTTGCTTTCAGGCACAATGACCTTAACTGAGTCCCCAAAGCAGGCAAAACTGGCATGGCTCAGTTGGAAAGAGAATCCTATTAAAAAACCATAGGCGCTGAGTCAGTAAATAATCAAAACATGCAAATGTAAAGCACTGATACTGGAAGACTTTCAAATTAGACAAACCCCAGATACCTCCTGATCAAGTTGTCATCACTAGTGACTCCCTGGGTTTCCTTGCATTAGAAGTGCTGTTAACATCAGCATCCTGATAATTTTCCTGTTCCTGGAAATTTTCAACTTGTGCTCTGGGAGTTCTATGGCAGCATAAATGGGAGTATATTTGCTTTTATTGATCATTTAAATGATGGACCTGTAGTGTTGCTGTGCATCTAAAAAAGGGCATCTACTTTTCTTTATCTCTGAACACCAGGGAATGAATGCAGATTTTTGTTGTCATGAACATATCAATAAACATAAAAAAGCATACATTTATATCCAATGGTGTTATAGAAAGGTCTGGATTTTAATTGGCCTATTTACTTTGAAGTGGTGACTGTACATACATATGAATGCCAGGACATTTTTTCATAATAACATCTGGTCATGTGTTCTCTGCACATCTGATTCTGAACTGAAAAGTATTTTTGAAGTGCATTACAGCATTTTTAAAGGCTTTGAGTTAGTACCAATTTTCCTAAGGGTTACTATCTGCCTATTACAGTGGCAAGCTCCTTACTATTACAAGACTATGCCTCTGCCCCTGTGGAAAATTGTAATTAGATGTTCTTAGTTGTTGGTTCTCTTATAACAATCTTATGTTTGTAGTCCAGTATTAACTGTTTGGCCCATAGACTTGATATTTTGCAGAGATATGCTTTCGCAATCTCATTAAATTATGTAACAATTTCATCAAGTTTCACATCTTTGGAAAACAATCACTTCATCATTCTGAGCAATATGTTGTAGATTTTAATGGTAAATGATCACTAAATTTTGTCCTCACTGAGCATGCTCTCAGCCTTGATCAAAGTAGGCTGGTGCTTCAAAGAAGGATGCCATAGTACAATGCTATAACAATCAGAAAAACATTCTTTAATAATAATTAGGCTCATTGGCTTCAGAGTGAAGCCAATAGCAAGGCTCACTGACTTCAAAGCGAAGATAAAACTATTTCTCCGGCAGCCTTATCACATCTCCTTTCTTATCACTCATGGGCAGAGGAAGAAGCCATCTAATTCAGAGGCATGGCTAAAAGCAAATTAAGAGACCAGGGAAGAACAATAGGGTACAAAGAGTCTGCTGAGAGTAGAGCTTTAAGAGTAGAAAAGAAGCTATAACAGACCTGGGTAAGGTGAATTCAATGATGAGAAAGAACAAGAGGTCCCAGAGCTACATTATGAGGTGAGGAGGAGCATCAAATCACCAAGAACATAGAAATGGTTCTAAAAATAGAAGAACCTGAACTAGGACTGGAGAAAGTAGAGATTGAAAACAGAAGTGATTGGAGTGATAGAAGAACAAGGCACAAGAAGTTGACTAACAGGAGAAGAAAGACTTAAGGACAAACAGAATGAACAGCAAACGGAAACTGATGAGAAAGAGGAACCAGGGACAGGGAACCTAAGACTAGCTGGCCAAGAAAATCTGGGGACATTAGAGACAGCAATAGGACTTAGACTTGATACCAAAAATGCTGGCAAATAAACTCTCTAAAACTCATTTTGGTGTTATAGAAAGCAGAGATCCTTTAATACAGGCCTGGATGCATGAGGGAATGATCTCCATCAATCACATGTAGTGAGACAAGAGCTGGGGACAGAACATATTTCCTGCTTACATGCATATGTATAAATTTTCCTAGAAATCTTATGCATATTCTATTACTTTCCAAGGACTAATTTTCATGTTATTAAGAACTTCACAATAGTCAAATCTCTAGATAACTGGAGTTTGGGGACCAGTTCTCTGTCTGATCTTGCATTTGAGATAGGGAAAGACTGCAAACAGAGCTGAGTGTAGAAGAACACACATCTGTTCAGCATGTATCATACCTAACACAAGGTATTATCACCTCAAAAAGAAATGCACCTGGAAATACGCTATCTGAAAAAAAACCACTTTACCAGAGAGACATCCTGTTTAACTTCCAAAAATTACAGTTACTTAGATGAAACTTTACTTTAGCTTAAATCAAAATATTCCACTTTCTGTAAAAATAATTACTTTTGTATCAGACTGGTAGGGAAGATTAGGGCCGAACCCACTGTGATGGGTCCTCTTCACCAATACAATCTGCAGGTACTACTGCACACAAATTGCAAATAATCATCCTTGGCAAAATAAATATTTAAGATGAGTGAAGTGGTGACAGGATGGACAAAGAGTTAAACTGCCTTAGGTGAGCACTGATTCACAGTGGGGGTGCTAGGAAGCAATACCCTTCCTACATTCCAGTCATGCATAAGCATAAGGTGCAGAAGCTTGTCTGTTACAGCACTCTCAGTTAAGCCTTGAAAAAATAAATGCTGTCTAAGTCTTGATTCCTTCACACTGCATATTATAGAGATATCTCCTAGAAGGATGTATTGGAATACCACAAGGAATCCATTCCAGAGCTCCTCTTAGCACAAAGATTGTTTCACTCTGTCTATATTTTCTATTTGGGCAACAGCTGGGAAAACTGATGCTGTTCAGGCCAACGAACCCACAGCTGCAGGTAATCTGATCTATGAGGGGTTACGTGGGGGAGGTCTGCTTGGGAGACTTGATGCAGCAGAAACTTCTGCTGTAACACTGGCAGAGCTCCCTCACCCACAGCACACAGTTCCTGGTACATTTTTCCAGAAAAAGAAAACAAACAAACAAACCTCAGAAGTCAACTTCACCTTGAAACTGTACTTAGAGCTACTTCTTTATTATAACTTGCATATTTTTGTTTGGTCTTTTACCATTTAAGCTACAGAGTCTTACGGCACGTAAGTATATACATGTTTATGACTTATGAATCATGACATTTAATTTTCTTCATCAACATTAGTAGGTGTTTGTTTATAATAATGCGCCAGAGCTTATCTCACGCTAGACAAATTTCATATTACAGAATGATTGCTGAGCTTGTGAAGGTGTGTTCATTTGCATTTAATTCTCTTTTGAAACAGTGAAATTCTGCCACCCTCTGGACAACAACTAAACTAAGACATATTTACAATCAACCTCAAAAGTAAAAACTCCCACTGCCACTGATAAACATCCACTGCTTTTTAAGCATGTTTTAAAATTAATTACTAGGCAGAATAAGAAACAGCAGTTACTATTAAACTACAGGCAAAACTATTACTTAACGTACTGAATACCCTTTTAACTAATAGTATCTAATCAAACAGCAAACTTCAAAGTGTTCTCTTCTTAACCTTTTCTAGTAGTCACTTCATTGCTCACAGTTGTATTTTTAAAGATCTACTACCAAGTTATGATACAATATTTCATCATGTTGATACCTATTTCCACAAACTGGAACATTTTGGAATTAGCAACGTCTCTATGACTGAGCCAAAAGTGAACATGCATAGAACAGACTTTAGTGGGAGAAAAAAGGCTATGGAGAAAGTTGTATTATGGCTGATCAAATAAGCTTTAAAACGAAACAGTTGGAAAATAAGTCTCTTCATTCACACAACACAAAGCTCTTATTGCTAATAATATTGCTAGTCAATGCATTTAATGTGATCATTGGAAACAACAAGTGTCTGTGCATTCAGAGTCTCAAACTGTGCTTTCAGGATTACTGTGGGGAAGCAGAGCTGCAGCATATAATGTACAGTACCTTGTTTTGGCTATGGAGCCTAGCTGCTGCTGTTCTTGGATGAGCTCAGCCAGCTGTTTTTGCAGAGACATCTCTTTACCATGTACTTGCTTAATAAATGGATGCTCCAAAAGGTGGGTAACTGAAGGACGCTTTTCAAAATCCTTGATAAGACACCTATGACAGAGAAATAGTAGCATCAGGCAATTATATTATTTCATTACAGCACAATTTGAGATGGCTTACTATGTGGCTGTTACTGTACAGTAGTTTCTTTTTCCATAAATTTGAGTTCTTCTTTGCAACAAGGCTCTTCCTCTACACTGGGATAAATCTAACATAAAGCAATCAACTAAGTGAATTCACCTTGCAAAGTATATAAGTGTAAAAGTTACGAGTTTGTGCTTACTATGAAAAAAGGGTGTTGTATCTTCTAAGTGCTATGATAATTTTGACTAAGAACCGTAGGATATAGTCTAATAAAAACCATTACTGAAACCTGTAATAAGATACTAGTCAGAATGATCTGATACAGAACTTTGTTCAGGTAGATCTTCTATAACTATAAGCTCTAGCATAAGAATTAGAAGATTCTGCAGAGCTACATAATTCAGATTGGAATAGAAATGAATTAATTGGAACTAAGTGCTAGTCAGGGTATCAAAGTTCTGTCTGATCTAGTAATAAGTAAAGAGATATATCCTATTACGTTAACATTAAATAAATTATCATGTTAATTTATATAATCAAGATTTAAAATTAGAAAACCATGATTAAAGTTGAATTATTTTCTGTACAATAAAGCTAAAACAATACAATCCAAACAGAAGAATGATCTAACAGGATCAGACTATTTTCAAGTACCTTCTAATTCCTCTTATTAGTGTATTCTGTGTAGCTTGCTCAAATAATAACGCAGACATTATTTGAGAATGTGACAAAGAAATACTGCAATTCATTACATACCTCCTTTCTAGCACCTATCATTTCAGCCAATTATAGCCCAAGATGAGTTTACTTGAAGAGATTCGTTCATATAACATGCTTCACAACTACATCTCATATTTGCTGATATTAAGTGACAGACCTAGAGTTCTTCTTTAACAGGGTCAAATTGCACAAATATAGATTATTTTTTCAGATAATAGGTCAATGAAACTTTATTACCTTTTAGAATAACTTATATTCTAGCAGTATCAGTAGAAACCTGCAAAATTTAAACTGCATATAAAAAATTAAAATCACACACATTGATTGATTTCAAATACTACCAAATTATTAAAGTTTAGCCTCACCTCAAGTACTTTACTGAAGCCTAAAGTCTGGTCTTTAAATGATCCTGAAATATCTTTTGACACAACTTTAACACTTTAGGTTCCTGAAAACCATTTTTCCAACCTTCTTCTTGGTACATCTAGTCCCAAAAAGACAGTCTGTAAAATGTGTCACCAGTTTGTAAGTATTTTTCATATTTCGCTACAGGCTGTAGCTGTAGCCTCCCGACAGAAAGGGTAAAGTAACAGAACCTGCTTTGTCTCCATCCCTCTGAGCACAAGGTTATAAATACCAGTCCTTCCCTCCTGTGAAGAGATGCATCATCGGCTTTTAACAGTTTGACACACTCCCTCCCCTCTCTTTTCCTTTTGTGATCCTTGTTTTTTAGAAGTCAATACACCCACACAGACAATATGGTCCATGCCAATCGTGATTACATTTATACATTTCTTGAAAAAAAGGGAAAAAAAGCACTTGAAAAATAATATTAATTGGAAAGGCAGAGGAAAAAAACCCAAACAAGAAAAAACTATGCAGCATGCAAAAAAAAATGATTGGAGGCATCTGAAGTGGAGACTTTTACCTGAAAAGTTTATGCTCTCATGTGACTTTTATCATTCTAAAAAGAATTACAAATTTGTAGTATTTTTGCTATATTGTTAATATGTAAATTTTCTTGCTAAATCTGATTGCATTGGAATTTTTCAGTAACATACTTGACTACAGGCGCAGCTATGTCATAGAATCACAGAACAGTTCAGGTTGGAATGGACCTTTAAAGGTCATCCAGTCCAACCTCCTGGCAGTGAGCAGGGACGTCTTCAAGCAGATCAGGTTGCTGACAGCCCCATCCAACAGATGTTTCCAGGGATGGACATCTACGATCCCTGTGGGGAGCCTATTCCAGTGTTACCTTCACTGTAAAAATTTCTTACTTATACCTAGTCTAAATCTACCTTCTTTTAGTCAAAAACATCACCCTTTGTCCTATCACAACAGTCCCTAAAATAACAGCAGTTACTTTTCAGAAAGTAACAACATCAGAATTTAATGGATTCTTTTTGAGAAACTGCACAGTTCCAGACTGAATATTTTGTGTTCGCAAAAAGTATGAAGAACACACATATCTTCTGCCTGGTGATACGTGGTTACTAATGTGAATTCTACTATCAGTTCAAGATCAATGCACCTCCAAAGACAGTCAGAAGATTCAGAAGATGCAAAAGAAATTTTTCCATATACATGGCCCAGAGGTGAAACATCCAAATGTCCAGGGTACTGTCATTAAGGAAGCCCAACAAGAAGAGACAGAAGGAAAAATTTTAGGGGAAAAAAAGTTCTTAGGTTCTCTGTTACATGCCAGAAATTCTAGCTGTTTCAGAGTGGTGTTTATATGAGCACAGGTAAGTTCTGTCAAAGAGGCAGTCTTGAAGACTGCCTTAGGATTACCTTTGCTTCCATTGCATACTCCTGACAGTACCCCAGTGATTATGTACTCTTCATGCACGTTACTCTTCTGCTTTGTGTCTATCAAAATTAATATATTGTTTTATCTATATGCAGCCTTCAGTAGCAGGACTTCTTTTGCAACCTGCGGTCACTAAGAATTTCACTTGAAACACAAGTAAAACTTCATGAATTCATGAGATGGCAAAGTTAATGACAGAAGATGTCCACAGAATCACAAAATTGTTTAAGTTGGAAAAGGCCTTTAAGATGCCCAAGTCCAACCCTTCACCTAATACTGCCAAATCCACCACTAACCCATGTCCATAAGTACCATATCTACACATCTTTTAAATACCCCCCGGGATGCTGTCTCAACCATTTCCCTGGGCAGCCTGTTCCAACACTTGACAACCTTTTCATTGAAGTAACATTTCCCAATTTCCAATATAATCCTCCCCTGATGCAGTTTGAGGCCATGTCCTCTAGTCTTATCATTTGTTACTCAGGAAAAGAAACCGACACCTACATCACTACAAACTCCTTTCAGGTAGTTGTCGAGAGTGATAAGGACTCAGCCTCCTTTCCTCTAGACTAAACACCCTCAGCTCCTCATAAGACTTGCTCTCCAGCTTATTCACTGTAGGTCTTGTGGGCTCAGTGTGTATTCAGATACTCAGTATCAATTTGGTGTATAATCAAGTCTGCTGAGGTGGGATGCAGGATGAAGAGCTGTCATGTGACACTGAAAAGGTAGTCCTCATGTTTCTACTCTTGGTCCATATTCCTTTGTCCCAAAGGGAAAAAAACCTAAAATGTCTTCCTTTAAGAATGCTTGTGACAGATTGGACAGCCAGCTTAGGCACTGTCAAACATCAGACATGCTGCAATTACATGTAAAACCTACAAATATGATGCCTGTGCAACTTAAGCCAAATAGTTTGGCCAATGGAAAACACTTTTAAAAAAGAAAAAAGTAGTGAGACTGCCATGCATTGAGCAAATTGAATAGGAAATTTAGTACAAGATGGATTTCATCTATGATATGATGAAAATATGGTCATATTTGTTCTGCTTTCTTTTAGATCAGAAATAATGTGAAGGGTAAGTAAGTAGAGATTGAAAGGGGAAAAAAAAGCACTGTACACGTTTGCATTGATGAAAGTAAATCCATTACCTAATTTGAAATTCTACTATCTTCCATCACGCTTTCTTAGCTGAAAATTAATTCTCAGAATTCATTAGCGTCACTACATTAAACATAGGTTGCAGCCATTTGCTGCAATCTCACAGCCAGGCCCCTAAGCACCATTTCCATTCTGCCACAATTACAGGCAAAAATGAAGCATTTATTAGCAGGGGATAAAGAGCAGACTCCCATAGACACAGGTCCATCTGAGACAGCCTCTAAAAATTCACTAGCTGCTTGCACTTGGACGATAACATTGTTGGAATTGATACATCTCAACAACGTAAACTGCTATTTTGCAAGTTACAAACCAGATGACTGAAAAAGAGAGCTTTATTAGCATTCATGAGCTAATATTTACTAACAAATAAATGGAAATAGATTTCCCAAGAACTGCAATGACAGCCTAAATATCCTGTGAGCTGAGAAACAGAAAACAATTACTAGCACCATTCGTTACTGCAGCTAAACCTAGAGTAGTGCAGCAGCAGTTATTTCTTTCAGAAATTTTCTTTCTTCAAATCTATTTTGATCTACTTGGCCATAAATACTTTCTTTAAAATTAAAGCAAGTGAGCAGCTCCAACATTTACAGCCTAGTTTCATTATAATGTATCTCAAGCATTTTGTTTTCTTCAACTATGACATCTTGCGAATGCTACATTTCTGATGATTTCTTATCTGCTGGAAGTGGATTGCTGGACCTTATTTTCTCTCATAAACCAAATATCTAACCCAATGCCTTGTCACTGTCTGTCATCTACCTGCATAGACAATGCACAAGTTATTATTTGGAAGAAATTATCACTGTACCTTACAGCTGGGGGATCACAGCACAGCCTCTCGGTGACAGATTAAAAAACTCCAAATTGTTCAATAAACATTTGAACTGCTTCTTGCTACCTCTCTGGTCCCTATGTCTCTGTCATTCCCTGACGCGTCAGGGTGCTATCCCAGTCATCTGCTCCTTGCACAGAGGAGCACTCTCCTCTGCCCTCCAAATCACAAGAAGCTGCCTGCACAAGCACCTGCTGCTTCTTTTGTTGCCTATCAGTGAGAAATCTCCTGTTGGGAGAGAAGACTTTTCCAGGGTCTTGAACAAGACTTCAGGTCATCCTGAGGTGCTGAGGTTCTCTCCTCCCAATCCTCCTACCCCGAAAAGCTACCAGGATGCCCCTCAAAAGGAGAGATGGTTCAGGTAGGGATCTAGAATGGAAGATCCCCAGAGGGAGATGAGAAAAAGTAAGGTCATACTCTCTTGATTCCCTCCCTAGGCAGGAAGAAGGAGGTCTCTGGGTTCCAAGAACTTTTATTTTTTTCTTCTCCATGCGTTCCCAAGCTACTTCCATCAGTTTCACAGCGGAAGATGAATGTAATCAAGGGCATGACCCCATCTGGGTTGTCAGTCTTCCTTAAAGACATGGAAAGAGAGACACACTAACAAGGAAGATCATCTGGACAGGTACATTAGGTCAGAAACTTTCCAGTCAAAGAAGGAAAAATAACAGTCTCTGAGACTGTTTTTAACTGGTTAAAATGCTCTGTTCCTATCTGTCACTCTGATTGTTCCCTCTCCCCCCTCTGTACCACATGTAGCTGTAACCTACACTGGTCAGTCACATACAGCAGAGAAGCAGAGAAGAAAAAGACATTTCAGGAATTACATCTGTAATAATGATGCAGGGATGTGCCTGCTTCCATTCCCAGGCCTGCCCATCCCCCACTGCAGCAGGTCACTCGTTAGTAAAAATGAACTAAAAAAACTGTGACAGCTTTGCCAACAGCATTTCTGTTTTCAGTCCTAATTCAAGAGGACACACAGGATACAAATAGCCTTATCCTCAGAACTATATATAGTTACCCCTTTGGAAAAAGTGAATGCTGAGCATTCAGGGTATGTATGTAAGTTAAATAGGCCTCCTGTCTTGAAACAGTATTCCATGATAAATAACAAGAATTTTACTGTTCCTTCTGCTACAATCAGATATCAGGATGAAAGACTGAATTTATGACAAAGTACTCAATCATCATGTGCATAATACAAATTTTGATGGTCAGAACACATTTATATCTTCATTGATCTGCCTTTTGACAGCAAACGCCATAAATTACTAATCTTCCCTAACAACGAGAGGAATACTCTAATACTGAAATGTCTCTAGCACCTGTCTTCTTAATAAATCTTCTTGCAGATTAATTTTTAACATCAAGCACCATATAGTATAATTTAGAGCACACATCGGAAACCTAACAAAGTTTCATGCACACTGAAATGGTAATATTAAGTGCAGTAAACGGATTTACCTCTTCCAAAACTTCAAAAATTACATCAGGTTTCCCAGCCTCCTTTGGGCTGAGTAGACGTAATTTATTCTGGTTTTTGTATATATGGTTTAGAGAGCAAACAAAAGAAATTCTATGGAGTGGCACCTCTTGCAGCTCTTAAAAGGGGACACACTTTGCTTGTGTTGAAATCTTTAGAATTTTACCAGAGACAACAGAAATTCAGTTAGATCAATTTTGGGAAAGATCTCAAATACCAATAACCTGTTTTTATTGTATGAAGAAATTGGAATATTTATAGCCTTTTACAAGGAATTGGTCTGCTCCATTTCTTTGGCCTGTCCTTCAAGACCCAGAGACACAAATTGCCTTGGAGCTTTTTACAGCTGGAGCTTTTTACAGCTGAAGCTTTTTATTAGAAACAGTACAATTTGCATTTGTACCAAACTTACTCCCTTAGGTATCCATCCCACTTCAACACTACAGCATGGAACTGATCTGAGGCAGCTGGAACACAGAGAAGGTAGGAGATGAGGAAAGCACACTCTGATACTGACAATATATTCCTTTCATATCTTATGTCACAGCTGAAAGTCAGCTAAGGATAGAGATGTTTTTCTTTCCTTTGGTTTGTAGTGCATTCTTTCTTATCTTCCAGTAAGTGAGGACAGCCACTAGAAGGGTTATTGTAAGCATGCCATAATCACAGAGCAGCTGGGAAAAGTTTCTCATTTATTCACCATTAAGCTGACTGCCTGATACTCTCTGCTGTGAAACCCCAAATCCAGCCATGTTATGACATCTTCATTTGGAGTAATTCACAAACACCTGGATAGGTGAGATCAGGTTAGTTCTATCTGTTGGGATTCCACAGGCAGTAACAACATTCTTCCCATTATTGTGAGCCAGACCTGACCTGGACCCCATGGCCCACAAGAGGACAGTAGTCACTCTTGTCCTTCTTGGAGTTTCCCTTAATCTAGAAATACACTGAACTGCCTCAGTGCCGACTCTGCTGCTGATTATTGAGTGACTTCAGGCAAAACACCGTTTATCTCAGTTCCTTCAGCTGTACAAGAAGGAACAGATGACTTAAAAATCTGCTGACAGGAATAAGGCATTACTATTCTACTGTTGCTTCATCAGTGCAATGCAAAGGTACTATTGCCAGGCAGAAATGCTGGATGATTTTTTAAAATATTTTTTGCAACTCAAATTTTCTGTACTTCTGCCTTTTATACCATCAAAAATGCATTACAAACAAACCTGGATCACCTGGAACACATAATTTTTTAAGAATTAAAATAATTAAAATGGAAGAAATAAGTCCAACCCAAACCCCAAACTGTTACAAGGTCAGCACAGACGTATTGCACTTCTCTTTGCTCCTGCTACTTTTCTTCCTTCCTACCTTGCATCCTAGTGTTCATATCTACAATTTCTGTCTTACTGTCCTCACTCTTCTGCCATGCCCAGTATTTACTTTTACTAACAACTGTGGAAATGAAAACCACATGATAATAGGTTGTAACATTCTGTTTCTACATTTCCTTTCAAGTAAAGCAGAGAGACAGCAAACATTAGCTATCAAAAAGGGTTTCCTTCTAATAAATGGTAATAGCATTAGATCTCCAGAAGCTTTGAATTAAGCTTAAAATGCCTCCCAGCAAAAGAGCAATATGCAGAGGCTTCCTGAGAAACTGAAATACTCAATAGGAGCTTGAAGAAGGGAGTAAGGAAACTTTGTCTCATCAATTACTTCACATATTCCCTCTGATACTACACACTTCTGTGGAGTATACTATTCCTAGAATTGCAAGTGTTTCCCAAATAGGCTTGTTGCTCCACCATGGATACGTGTCTTTCTCACTACACTATACCTACTAGTGTGTTTACAACTGAGAATAGCAAGTCAACAGCTCCACAGACCATGGAAACTAAGTGGAGAATGAGAGTGTATCACTACTGGTAAAGGAACTCAACAGAGTGAAAGGATACAATGACATTTGTAAAATGTAGTACATTTTTTAACAGGGTTGGGACTTAAAACCTGCATTGGAATTTCTCACCTCCATCTAAAATTGCATTTTTTTACTACAATTTCCCTACAATTACAAAGCTGAAGACAACGATATGTATTATGCATGTCCACTCATCTATACGAAAACATCTCATGTGATCTTCAAAACTGGAGGAGATAGTTCATCAGTTAGTACAATTAAGTATTTAAAATTCATCTGTAGGCAGATTCTCAGAGTCTACATCATTGAATAAAATGCAAAACATACACGTTTGGTGGTAACCTTACACATTACAATTTGTATCTTTTTTACATTTGCAAACCTCTTTGTCTTCTTAGACATTGAAATTAATTGCATCACACATGTTCTTAGCGACAGAAACAGTGAAATATTCTTTATGGAATATGAAAAGAATGTCACTAAACAGTTGCTTAGGTTGTGAAAAATTTTGATCTGTATTCAGAGAAGTTACATCTAAATGGATCAGTTAAAACCTATACAATCTAGATGATCTATTCATTGAATAATTCTGAATGTAGACTCTTCAGTATGAAATTCAGCTTGCAAGACTGTGTTTAAACTAAGTATAAAAACTAAATCTATCAAGACTAAAATTATATTTGTATTGTATTTGCAATGTCATTGCTAAAAAAAGTTACATTTTGCTGATAAATATGATTATAAATCCTGTAACTTCATAGTTCGACTTTAGTATTTCCTGAGTTTCTAAATTCTTTAATTCCCTCCGGTTCAAAAATAACTAATTAATTCAAACAGCCATAGTAGCTAATCGTTGGTTAAATAAATTTAAAAGGAGAATGTCTGTCCCTGGAGATACCATTGCTCATTTTAATTAAAATTACTATTTTGTGATGTAATGTAAATAAAGGTTATTGTATCCTTCTGCTCCAAGAACATATTAACTCTTCTATCTACCCCTAGAGATTAGTCAAGGTTTTGAACTACCAAGAAAATTATTTGCAGAATGTGAGATAATCGTAGTAAACAGTCTTTTAAAATTCATTTTAACATATAGCCTATACCATTTTATGGAAGAATCTGAAGCATTCTATTTCTATGGTGTTGGTGGGCACAAATTGTTATCTTAAGAGAGCAATGTTGTCTATACTGCAGCTATTAAAAAAACTCTTCATCAATATTCATGAGCAGTGCATAGAATGAACTTGCCAAAACTGATATTTTATTTCAACATAGGAATAAACATAGGTAAAATTATATTATTTTTAGGAGACAATCCTCCAACAACTAATGTGGCTGTTTGTCTGGCCTTATAAGAATGGTAAACACTATTAATATGCAGATAAAAAGAAACAGATAATTCATTCTTTCTCAAATTATGACCAGAGCAGCCAACTTCTTCATGGACAATTAGAATACTACAGAACAATAGGCATACACAGAATATCACGGACCTTTGTAAAGTATATATGTGCTGCACATGTCTCAGTAGATACCAAATACAAAATTGGGCTAGTACTAGCCATGGCTTGACTGAAATTGTGTCTTGTTTGTATATTTTAAACAAAATACCTAAATTGGATTAGCTATCACATTGTAAAAATCCTTATGAGAACAACATAGTACAGTCTTCATCTCAAGTCAAGGTCAACAATACTAAGAATAGAAATATAAATTCACCAAGCTAAGAACTATCTTGACCCAATGAATCCATCCAGATTTTGTAAGTAATGCTTCTGACTTAAAAATGCTGCTGCAAAATCATATCCCTTGAGGCAGTAGAATCATAGTTAAAAATACAGACTTCATTTCTGAAAAAATGTACTATTAGCATTTTAACAGTTTAAAGAATTATCCACAAAAGTATATTGAAACTTCCAGCTCAGGCACATTGTAAATCACTGTATTACGTGATAGAACACTTGTAATAAAAATGCCTCTTGGGACAGTGGCATTTCAAGGGAAGATAATGGGAGGTGAAAAAAATGTACAAGGACCAGGTTTGGCAATCTTGGCATAAATAAAATTATCATGTAAACAGACTGAAGTCAAAAGTATGCTCAGCCATAGCCACATGTTTTTTTTTTTATTGTCAGTGTATGGGTCTGGCCCACAACTTGAACCAGATAAGCTTGTTATGCAAATGATGTTAGCCATCAGGAAGGAGGTAGATAATGAAATTATTCGAAAGCTAACCACCCATCACAAGGGTGACAGAAACATCAGGCAAGGTCCTAACATATGGATAAAAGGCAGTATGGAATTTATAAAATCACTGCTTTTAATTTATCATAAGTAAGCTGTCACAAGATGGGCATCCATAAATGCATAACTAATGCATATAAATGAGCCAATTAGCAGTAATGGCTAAAAGGTTTGCACTTGTATGATCCAATGTTACATTATTTTTTTTCTAGAAAATCCACTAATGTAAACCAAGCATCCATATCTTGTAACCTGTGCATCATAACAACTTTATTAACACATGCTCAAGAAGGAAGCAATGTCAGAGAACACCATTTCAGTGTTTTCTCAAAGGTAGCTATAAAACCTACATAGTTTTTACAATTGTTGCATTTGTCCATGTTAGGAGACTGCATATGAGCATACTTCCTTACTTCATTGTACCCATTACTGTAAAAATGAAAAACAAGATTTGGGAATCTGCAGATGTTGCTGGTGAGAGGAAGGAATTAAGTAAAAGCGATTAAAAATCAATGTGATTAGAAATATACAATTTGAAGATATCAAAACCCCAAAGGATAAGATCAAAACCCAAGTAGGGCCATAAAATACTAATGTCTGATTTCTTTTATGGACAGTGCCTGCTGAACTAAAGGACTGAACAAATGTTAAACTTACTTTTTTTGTATTCTTCTCAATCTCAGCAGGGATTTCAGAAAAGGCAGATACTGAGAAAGAGAAACCTATATAGCAATGCTGAAATTTAATGCACAATGTTTCTGAGAAAGGAATGTAGTCATATTTACTAGGTGGACTGACTCTCTAAAGCACAAGTAGAGTATAACCCACCAGTGCTAGAGGCCCCCAGAATACAGGCTACAGTCAATAGATAAGGTAAAAACAATCCGTCCCTATGACAGAATGGAATTAATTCGCTACACATTGCCTTTTGTAATTAAACACCAATTCTGCCAATAGATCGCAGTGTGCACTGCTATGTAGACAAGGACTTGCATTATGGAGAAACAGAACTCAGGTCAATCTGCTCTAGAGGAGCATAATTCTACTGCCTACACTGGAAGAGATCTTAGGTTACATTGCAGTAATGACAGTATAGCCTCCCTCTGTAGGCCAGCAATTACAGTGCACTGAACCTTTCCATCTGATAAAAAACAGCATAGTAATTCACAGAATCATAGAATAGTTTGGACTGGAAGGGACCTTAAAGATTATCCAGTTCCAGCCCCCTTGCAATAAGCAGGGACACCTTCCGCTACCTCAGGCTGCTCAAGGTCCCATCCAACCTGGCCTTGAACACTTCCAAGGAAAGGGCATGCACAACTTCTCTGGGCAACCTGGGCCAGTGCCTCAACACCTTCACAGTAAGAAGTTTCTTCCTAATATCTAATTAAAATCTACCATCTTTCAGCTTAAAACTCTTACCCCTTGTCCTCTCCCTGCATTCCCTGATAAATATGATTTCTTAGTTTCACTGTAGAAAGAAAAAAGTAAAGCAAAAGCATATTTTAGTTCAGTGACACCTAGAAAGATGGTACCATCTAGGTAATGTACTACACTTGGTACAACTAGAGTTCAATTACATACATTGGCTTCACAATCTATTGAATATTGAAGTGGAAAAAGACAATTATTTTCTTTCTTGTCTTTCAAATTCTTATATTAAATTGACCAGCAGTCATTTTCCCTAACTGTTTTTTGTCAAAATTTCTCTGCAAAACATCAAGAAAACCAGGTATGTTTATAAATCTGACCCAGGTCTGTTAAAGTCAAGAAGCAAATCAACTAAGGATTTCAGAGAAGCTGTGAAGCATATTACATGAGAAGATCAAACTGTGCTGTATACCTTTCAAAAAGTGATGCACCATCTAGAGTCTGTGAAGGGAGAACTGAAGTTAAAAACCTGCAAAAGCAACAACTCCATAAAACAAATTAAACAAATTCTATTTTCAGATTGATGCATGTAGACCTTGCCAAATAAACTATTTTAAAAGAATAAACAAACTCACTGTGAAATGAAATGGTTAAATCCTCTGCACCATCTTTCAGGATGTAGCAAAGTAGGAGGAGGATTTCTGGAAAAAAAAAAGTTTAGGTATTTAAAATATTAATTTTAAAGGAAATTATCTCACAGATAATCAACAAAAATAGTAGCGGTTCCACTAGGGAGAAAATGATGACTGAGAAAGTAATGCTTAGATTGCCTATATGTCCTCTTCAAATGCCTGTTGGATTTTCCTTACTGTTGCTTATTCACTGACACAGTTCTCCCACTTTTCATGTCCTTCTCCTTTTATGTCAATACTTTTGAAGTTGGAAGTCAGTATATTCATGGTTGTCTTCCCAATATTCCCTTTCAATTCAGCTTAACTGAAACTGGAATATTAACTAATCCATCACATCACTTTAGCCCTTTATCTCAGACCACCGACTCCAACCAAAACTTTTTAAAGCATAGGTATCTTCATCATAAGAACTACCAAACTGTCAACACTCTGTAGGATTGATTTTTAGTAAAGACTTCAAATTGTGTTCAGTTTAGAACTATTGCAAAAAATGGGTATAATTCATCTTGTCTTTTCAAAATATCCTCTTTTGATACAAGATGAGCAATTGACCACTTATTTCCCAACATTGTATCTTTTTTCCATTAGTGCTTACTACAATTTATAATTAGTCACAGAACTACATAATCAATTTCTTTATGCAGATGCATTGCTCTTGTAAGGATTTTTTCCTACCCTTGTATTCACTGCTTTCTGTGGTCACAATGATACTGCTCTTCACTGGGAATTTTGCTTCAGCAAGAACTGCAGGATTGAGCCTGTACTACACACTCCATAGAGAAGCACAGTGTTCCTTAGGACACGAAGACATTAGCAAGCTTATCAAGCAAGAACTGCTGCTGAATTCTGAATAATGCACACAGTTCTGTGCTGGAAATATTTTAGTCTGTTGAGCTTTATGTGTTCCCTGTCATTCAACCTGCCTCCAAAGTCACAGCTGGTAAAACAAAATCAGTCATTCTTCCACAATAAGGCCAATGATGCAGCTCAGCAAGCACCAGTCATCCTTTGCACTAAGCTGTAAGCCTAATTACTGATCGCAGAATAGATATTTGCTGGCAAGAAGAAAAAAACATATTTTCATCTTAAAGTATTTCTATGACACATTTTGAAAAATTGAAAATGCATCTACTATTTTTTAAACTATTTTTGTAAATACAATCATACATTTTAAAAATGGAAATCAAGACAGGGTCTCCAATGACCAGACTGCATCATCACCTTACCACATTGTTTCTAATGAGTAATGAGCAGATGAACATCCCACACCTGTCACCATGAATGGGCTCTGGCAATCACAGCCCTGTATATGCATGTTATGAATTGTTTTTTCTAGAAGACTGAAGAGACAATAGTTCTGTTGACAGTTGCCTAAGACAGATTTTACATGAAATTAAGCCATTCATGTGTATTTCAAAAAATTAAGTGAAACAGCCACAGAAAAAGCAGAAAGCCAAGCATACATAATAATGAGATCTCCCTACAAAAGGTTACGTAAAATAAATGGTTTCTGCTAAAATACATGAATATTTTACATTGATTAATACCCGATAAATTCTCAGACACTTTTAAGGTCCTGCCACTCCAGAGCATCTTCATTTCATGTAATCCTCAAACAAAACACAGAGAATTCTCAGTAGGACTCAGCATACTTCCTAATGCACTCAGTTTGTGACCCATTCAAATCAATAAGAGGTTTCTACTGATCCTAAAAATTCAGATCCTAAACACTCTCCCATGCATCTGTGTCCTACTAAAGTCTACTCAATTTTGACTGACTTCCAGTAACACATTTCATCAAAGTCCACTCAGCAAGAGTAAGGGTACTGTAAGGTCAACTCTATAAGGTTAAGATAGAAACTGTAGAGTTTAGGTTAATGCAGAAGTGGAGAATGGGCAGCAAAATCCTCTATGTATATGGAGGCAGGCCTTTGAAGTTGCTTTTTAGGCCAGTTGAAAGCTGCTATCAATCTGAATGCTGCTGTATGAAGTATCCATGATTGGGACCACAGCAGCTCATTGCCTCAAGAGGCCAGGAAATCAGAAAGAGTACAAGATATACAGCAAAACTGGGTGCAATTTCAGAAACATGAGATCCAGGTAAAACGGCTCCAATCATAAAGCATTTTATTGCCCATTTTTTCCCCCATTCCAAAGGCAATTAAACAGCCTTTCCTCAGAATGCCTAGATTTATGCAAGTCTTGACTATACTCTGCATCAATCTCCCTTAAGCCTTAACCAGATCTATAAGCAAGGTATTCGCATGCCTATCCAGCCTAAAAGGCATGATCTATATGTTGAGACCATATATATCAAATCACAGCACATGAGTCCGCTCCTCACATCATCTTTAGCTTCTTAGGGCTCAGCACAGTTACACGAACCTTTCTTGGGCAAGGGAACAGACGAATGCCAGATCATAGCACTCCAACTCTACAGCTAAAGGTCACCAGCAAAATTACCTCAATTCTGTGAGAATGAAGGGTATAGTACATCCTAAGAAAATTTACTCTCCTACCGTATTCTTGCTGGCAACTGATTCACTTCTGAATAGTGTTTGCTTTTCCACTCCCTCTCCTTTTTCTGTGAAAGGACTGTTCTGCTTGTGTAAATACTTAGTTCAAAACTGTTAACATACAACTTCAATTTCTTACCTTCTAGAATGTCAAAGACATGTATCTACTCAAATAACAGGCAAGTGTCTTCATTCTAACAAGGATATGCTGATTTGTACTAAGACCAAAATCTACTAAGGGAAAAAAATTGGTTAAAAGGAAGTAGAACACAAGATATTACCATATCATTGCTGAAACAGAAATATTCTTCTTGCTTAAGTGTTTTACTATCTTTTAATTACAGAGGCAGAGTTATCTGATATTTCCCTCTACTGGAATGGATGCTTTTGATTTTCCATATGCTGTACACAGTTACAGAAGTCTGGACTGAATCCAACAGCATCTGACAAGTTCATATTGTGCTGAAAGTTAAACAGATAAATACAGACAGTAGGATACTAACTACTTGGAAAGGCTGAGGATATATATTCACTTTTTAAGCTTCTTTTGTAGTACAGGGTCTCAATCAAGTAAAATACAAATTGGATATGTGTTTTCAGTTCTCAGAAAAGAATGATGGTTGTATGTCTTGCAACACATAAACATACATTTGGCCCCTTTTGCTTGTGATTTTAAGTGTCTTTATTTTGCTGCCACTAATTAGGTGACTTAACAGATTAACAACAAAATTTGGGCTCAGCTGTAAAACAAACACAAGACCACAAATGAGCAAAATATCAACTACCTCTTTAAAACTTATCTAAAATCAAAATTTATTCACAAGTCTCCAGCATAGAATATTTCATCAGCCCATATATAATAATGAACAAACATAAATGGTAAAAAGTAGCCAGTTCCAGAATTATGCACAAATCCCTTTTGATTTTCAAGATTCACATTATGAACTGCCAAAAGAAAAGGTCTTCAAGAAGAACATAAAGAGGCTGTCAAAATAAACCTCATAAGAAACCTCCTTCACGTGAACAATCTTGTGTTTGTTTCAAAATAGTATATATCTGATAATTTTAAAGTCACCTTAAAAGTAATGAGTATGGACAGAAATAATGTGCCAAGCACATTAAATTATTCTGAAGGTTAGATAATAATCTTCAGAAAATGTATTTAAACAAATTTCAATTATATTTTTTCAGTTCATACAGACAGAAAGAAAACAAATGAAAAAGTATTGCAAAGTGTTCTGCTTGGAAACATCTGGCTTATCTTTGACTCTTTCCCTTGAACATTGCAATTCACAGGCCACTGGTTCCAGTCAGGTTTGGCAGCTGCAAGGTTTCATTAGCCTTTTTCAGGACTTGACAAGGCATCATTTATTTCTGTCATTTACTCTTCAGTTTCCAGTTTCAGTTTCTGGCTTCACTGAGACAGAAACAAGTATTTTATTCCAGAAATATTTTTGGATGGAGATGAAAATATTCAGCTTTGCATTCCAGTGGTCAAGCTTCAAAACAAATATTCAGCATAATTGAATTATAATTATGCTTTATCATCTCATTTATTCACAAAAGGTTCAGAAAGTTGAAGATGTATCTGCAAATTAATAACAATTGAAAGAGAGAAAGTAACAGGAAAGATTTTTATTTGTAATCAGTTCACATCTTTAGTGCAATGTAGTATTTTGCTTTTCTATTAAAATCATTGCTCTGTGAATTTGCAAAGCAGGAGAATGTCAGTTGCCAAAGAAATAAAAATTAGATAGTAATATTTCCATGCCTGACAGAAGTACATATGGTGTTGTCTAGACACAACAGTTCTCTAGCTGGAATATTAAAATACTGCAATTACACCAAACATTTGTAGAGCTGGATGGGAAAGTAAAATATCTGTTAAAAGATATGAAAGTGAAAATCCCACAAATAAATATCTAAGGGAAGAAAGCGTACATTTCAAACCCCTATCATACATCAGCCACTTTAAGAGGTCTGAGTAGGCCATTTGCCTGAAGGCACTGCCCAGTGGAGCAGATCAATTCTTGGAAAGCTAAAAGTTGGCTCAATGAGAGACTTAGAGGGATGCCACAAATTGTTGCTTTTAAGAAGTGTAGGAAGACTGCCAAGGAAAGAACTAGACAGTTTGGAGTCTGACAAAGAACCTGGTCCCACAGTTCCATGCTCCTGCTGGTCTCCTGTTGCCTCTGCCTGGGACACACATGACAGCAAAGGTTCTGTCACATGAGGGTCTCTCTGCCAACAGGCTTCATATCAGCCTGGACATACAAGGTAACACAAGGTACCTGTGATTTTCCAGCTGGTCGGTATGATTTTTGAGACAAGGGTAAAACAAATATCTTTCTACAAATATATTAACAATGAAAGTATGGTCAAGGAGAATCTCCATCCTTTATTGGATGCAGGAGGAGAAACAGTGACAAAGGATGAGGATAAGGCTGAAGTATATAATGCCTTCTTTGCCTCAGTCTTCAATGGTAAGCTCAGATGTCCTCTGGGTATCCATCTCTCTGCACCAGAAGACAGGGAGAGAGCAGAACAAAGCTCCAATAACCCAAGAGGAAATGGTTAAAGACTTGCTCGGCCAATTAGACATTCATAAGTCAATGGGGCCAAATGGGATCCACCTGAGGCTATTGAGGAAGCTGGAGGAGGCATTCACCCAATCTCTTTCCATCATCTACCAGCAGTCATAGCTAAGTGGTGAAGTACCACTTGACTGGAGGCTGGTGGATGTTATACCCATTTACAACAAGGGTCAGAGGGAGGATCTGGGAAACTGCAAGCCTGTCAGTCTCACCTTGGTACCGAGGAAGGTCATCTTGAGTGCTATCACACAACACATGCAAGACAACCAGGTGATCAGGCCCATTCAGCATGGGTTTATGAAAGGCAGGTCCTGCCAAACTAACCTGATCACCTTCTGTGACAAGGTGACCTGCTTAATGGATGAGGGAAAGGTTGTGGATGTAGTGTACTCAGACTCTAGAAAAGCCTTTGACACTATTTCTGACAGTATTCTACTTGAGACTTCAACTGCCCTGGAAGGTGCACCCTCTGCTGGGTTAAAACTAGCTAGATGGCTGGGCCCAAAAAATCATGGTAAACGGAGTTAAATCCAGCTGGAGGCTGGTCACAAGTGGTGTTACCCAGGGCTCAGTGCTGGATACAGCCCTGTTCAATATCTTTATCCATTACCTGGACAAGGTAGCCTTAGTAAGTTCACGCATGACACTAAACTGGGAGGAAGTATTGATCTGCTGGAGGGTGGGGAGGCTCTATAGAGGGACCTGAACAGGTTGGATGGATGGGTTGAGGCCAACAGGATGAGGTTCAACAAGGTCAAGTACAGAGTCCTGCATTTGAGACACAACAACGCCATGCAGCGCCTACAGGTTTGGGGAAGAGTGGTTGGAAAGCTGCCTGGAGAAGGACCGGGGGTTGTTGGTTGACAGTGGCTGAGCAAGAGCCAGCAGTGTGCCAAGGTGGCCAAGAAGGCCAACAGCATCATGGTTTTTATCAGAAATGGCGTGGCCAGTAGGACTGTGGAAGTGATTCTGGCCCCATACTTGGCATTGGTGAGTAACAAAGCTGGAGAACAAGTCTCATGAGAGGCAGTTGAGGGAACGAGAGAAAAGGAGGCTGAAGGGAGACCTTATCACTGTCTACAACTAACTGAAAAAAAGTTGTAGTGAGGTAGCGTTGGTCTCTTCTCCCAAGTAACTAGTGGCAGGATGAGAGGAAATGGCCTCAAGCTGCACTAGAGAAGGTTCAGATTAGACATTAGGAAGAATTTCTTCACCGAAAGGGTTATCGGACACTGGAACAGGTTATCCAGGGAAGAGACTGAGTCACCATCCATGGAGGTATTTAACAGATGGGTAGACGAGGTGCTCAGGAACATGGTTTAGTAGTGGACAGGTGTGATTGGACTTGATGATCTCAAAGGTCCTTTCAAACAATTCTATGGTTCTATGATTCTAAGCTTTAACTGCATTACTCTCATGAAACAGGTTACTTACTCCACAGAACCACAAGAGTGATTTTGCTGCTTGTGCCTCTTCTACACCTTTTTTTCTTTGTCTGACTAACAGCTCTTACTTCCAAAGAGGAAGGCAACTTCTTATCCTTCCATTTCATAGAGAGAAACCTCTTCTTAGTTTAGGCTCCGCAGAAATACAAATAAACCTATAAGTAACCCTATAAAAGCAGTTTATTACCGTATACTTGAGCTGATACTGAACATGGAATTCAATCATCAAGCTTGACAAAAGCAAGCACTGCATTTCCAACCAGAAACACAGGTTATGCCTTATTTGTATTTTTTTATTACTCAAATTTTACTTTTTGCTTTCAGTTTAGCCTGGTTCATAGCATTGTAAGAACTGACACTATTCTGATAGCCTTACTGGTCTGGTCTGGATATGAATACTTATAGAGGTAATACGTTAGTTAATGGTGCCAAATTTCCAATGTACCATTAGGAGGATCATTATAAAAATTCTGAAGTAATAGACTGAATAAATGCTGAAGTGTAAAGAAAAGTACAAGGTATGTAAGAGTAGCATTTTTAAAAAAGGAATTATCATTTAAGGTAACATGCCTTCTGATCATGAGGACAACATGTGGAATGGGATTTATTTGTTCCCTCTTCTGCTCCATCCAATAAGCTTTATTTTAAAGAACTTCAATTTTTGTCTGCTTCTAAAAAAATTTATATGACTTAGGAATCCCTATAGATTAAAACTGGAGTGAAGACTGATAAACACAGTATAATAAACATTACAAATTCATTCATTATAAAAAGTCTCATGACAGCAATTCAAATACACCCTCTTATGCAGAACTAAGTGACAAAAATATCAATAAGACTGTGTCCCAGTAAGCCTGTAGGGCACTAACTTAAAGCTCATGCATCTCTTGAAATAACTCGGAACCTGCTTTGAAAGAGAATCTGAATCATAGCACAGTTTCACCTTTTAAAAAGTACAAAACATTAGTTATTTATGTTTCACATAAAATCAAGTGGTATCAACAAGCAATCACACTATATCCTCAACAAATCTGGGAGAAAATGCATTTATGTCTTTTGGAAAGACCGAAATTTTATGGTGCCTAACAACAATGAAACTGTACAGTTATGTCTTCCATGCTTTCTCTGGAGTGCAGAGCTGACACAGCCCTACTGAGATTCTCCTGACTGAATAGACCAAGAAATCAAATTGTCCTCAAAGGGATCTCTCATAAAGAGCATTTACTGTATGTTCGAGTTCAATGGCCAGTATCTGCATCTGGGGAGTATTTAAAAAGTTGTAATGTATTCTGCAAAACTTGAATATCCACAATATGAGAAACAATGAAAATTAAAAGTATAAAACAAAAAATCTCATTAAAAACATAGGATATAATATGGAAAGAATTCTACCTTCCTTCTTGAATTCCCTCTCAGTAATTAATTATGAAGAACTAAGAGGTGATTATTTACATGTTGACATGACATGAGCATTTAGTTTTAAATAACACATACAATGGGTTATCATAAGAGAAAATTACACTTGCATCAAGTCAAATCTCTGGTTTTATTCCAATGTAAGATGTTTTCTGTTCTTTTTGTTTCCCCAGACAGTTCAAGCAGATGCTGCCTGTTAAAGTCTAACGTGTTTGCATGCTGGCAACAGATCATGGATCATCAACTCGCCCAATAAAGCTATCTTATTGTAATTCAGAACATCCTTACACAGCAATTGGTTTAATGTTTGAACAGTCTGATAAGAGGGAATCTGATACAATCTACAGTGTGAATTAAGAAACCTAGAAGTTACATTTTGGCTAATTTAACCCAACTAAACTGCATAAAGTCAAATCACTTCAGTCAGCCAGGTAGAAAGATGAAAGCTGTTAATACTACTTTTTTCCTAACATTCTCAGAGACTGTGATGCTGGATGGTAAAGTGCAAATACCAACCCTATCAAGAGGAGAAACATTTTTTTCCCCCTTGCCCTGAGGCAAGGTTTGCACACAAAAAACCCCAAACAAAATCCAAAACAAAACCAAAAAAGTCCCCAAACCCACAACATAAGTGCTACTTTTCCAAAATCACGAGAGTAGTATTTGTTGTCTTGCCTAGGAGTTTTTGTTGGCCTCAACAGTGGTGAAAACTTGCACCTCCTGGAGGAACTCTTGGGAGAGGACACAACACAACTGTAATCTAAATGGTCTTTCATTATCATAAAATAAGCCCACTGAAATAATTATTATCTTCCCGGGTATAGTAATAATAAAGATTCATAACCAATGTCTACTCCAATAAATATTTCTTTAAAATTTTTATGAGTTCTAACTTATGATTACGCTCATGATAGGAAAGAAATATAAGACACTAATTGTTAATAGTAAATGCGTAGATATGCCTAGCATACTATTGCTACACTAATAATGAGTAATCATTAAATATACTGCATAGAATTTTAACATTAATCACTCTGAGAACTATAACAGGCAAATCAATATCTTTCAAAGCACAGCTCCTTTCTACCAAATATGTTTGCAAACAGCATGATTACTTGTTATTGCATATTCTAGAAATTAGTTCAGAGGGCAAAGCACATAGGCATTTGATGACTTCCTGCTACAAAAAAAAATCCCCAATATTCATTACAATCCTAAGGATAATTAGACTCTTGCTAGGATGTGTCTGTTATATAAAATGTTCATCATTTTCTTCTGTTTCTATCATTCAGTGAATTAATTCCTTCACAAGCAGGAACATCAATATTCTATTTCCGAGAAAGGAATCTGGTTTTCGATCATATCCCATACAAGTCTCTTGTACCATGGAATGTGTGAGGTCCCTTATACTCTCAAAAATACCAAATACGAAGGGATTACCTTTTTTCATGCAAAAATGTAATTTATTGTACTTGGCTCAGTGTATTATAAGTGATGTGGGCTACTGAACTCTAACATTAAACATGAACTATAAAGTATGTTTTTGAAACTCATGGGGTAATGGTTGGAAATGCCGTTTTGCTTCTTCAGGACTGCATTCCAAACAAGAACAGAATTTTACTATTTTCCTTCAAACATCAAGTTCTAACTTGTATCTCTAACGCGTAAGTATGGTAAGCTGCCTGCATACCAATTGCCCTGCCAAATCACAAGCTGAATGTGCAATAACCCAACAGAACACAAGCATGTATTTTGCATGTGCAGAAACCTATGGGTAAAGATATATGCAAAAAAAAAAAAGTGTCTGGCAAAGTAGGCATCACTGATAAAATGTGCAGGTTTCAGGAGCACAAATTTATACATGCATTTCTAAGTTGCCAACCGATGTGGCTTCAACCTGAGATATTGTTCCTGACTTAAACAAAACCTCAACATTTTAGCAGCCCCTCCATGAGTAACAGATGAGGACTATCCCTATTTCACAGTAAAATGCCTCTATCTAAAATTGAGCCACACGTAGATGAGAAACTGTGTGGTCTGAGTACCCTCCCCACTCCCTGTCAGCAATATGGTTCCAACCCCACAGAGTTTTCCCATCACAGAGGAGTTATGAAGGGGACTACAGGTTTTTTTCCCACTCTGCCACAATTCATGCAGTACCTTCTCCAAGACCCACTGCAGGGGAGAAAAAAAAAAAAAACCTCTCTGGATTAAGTATGAGGATGGATCTCATGATAGACCCATTCTTGAATGTCACACTCACAAGGTGAGGCAGGCTGACTAAGGATGCTCCAAAGCCAGGAAGTCTAAGAAAATCATTCATTGAGCATATTCCTCAGCAGAACTGACTGCAAGGTTCTTATGAACCTGGACTTTAATGCAAATCTTCTCTTAAGGAAATTAGATATGGGGATATCATGTCCCCCTCAACTATGGGCAAGTCTCATCCCCAAAAACAATACAGTGCAACTTGCAGCCTCTATGTGCAGTTGCAGTACCTGGTATTTGAAGCCAGCAAAAGGAATTCAATGAGGAATTCAATTTTCCTTCCTTCCATTATTCAGACAATTTAACATAGCAACTAAGGCTTCATTTGCCTGCAGCTGCTTTGGGGAGAGAACAGGAAAAGGGAAAAAATGCCAAACAAACATGAGTTTACATAATTTAAGTCCTGAAGGACTATTTTATAAGGAAAGCAGAATGCAATTTTAACAGACACTAAACAGTCTGCTTCATGCATTCTCAATTAATATTGAACCAAGACATTCTTAACATTTCATGCAGGGAAATCTGTTCTGGTTACCTTGGCGATAAACGAAAGACAAAAATTGCACATAATTGTTGCTGATGTCACTGTTCCCAATTGTTTCCAAGGTTACAGAGTACCTCAAATAATTGTGATGTTTCATTTCTAGACTGTATTGGAAGCCCATTTTCTGTTCTCAGTAAATTGTTTAGTGCTGCAGGTAATCTATCTAAACTTTATCTAATAAGGCATCAGCAGCCTTTCAGCAACCTCTGGTAATGATATAGATTTATATGTTGAAAATGCAGCTACCTAGTTCTTTACTGAGCAATTTGACTCCTAGATTATCTCAATTATTTTTATCCTAAGAATCTATTTCCATAACAAAGTATATTAATCAATCATCTAAAAATATCTGAACACCAAATGTCTTACTGCAAAACAATATTACTTGTGAATTATCTACCTGGAAGGAAGCTGTTCTGTTGGCTGAATGGTGGAAAATTGGCTGTTAACTATTTATAAATGACTGATTTTCCCAACATCTTCAAACTCATTTTAAATACAGAGCACAAGTCTTTTGCTGCACTAAAATAAATCAGCCATTCTACATCTTCTCCACTGCAACTTCCAGTTTACCATGCACCACAGCATGATTTTCCTTAATAGTCAGGTACTACTGTATGTAAGGATTACTCTGCTGCCCTCACAGTATTACTGCCTCAGGACAATGCTGTTAACTACTGTAGTTCTGCCAATGAAATGGGAATTGTTCTGATAACACACTAAAATCAATGTATTCTTAGTCCACAATAATAAAATCAAGATTTTGTAGCTCAGCCCTGTCCCCTAAAATCTAAGCCACATTTCAAATCCTCACTTCTGAAGGAGACAATGGTTAGTAGATATCCATCTACCACCTCTCCTTCCGGAGGTGCCTTTCATCACTTGGCTGCTCTCAGACTGCAGGACTTGACCTTGTCAGCGTGAAATTTTCCACTAGAGCAAAACAAAACGGCACTTACTGTATCTTAACAGTCTGTTATTACTTATGTAATGGATTTTGAAAAGCAATAATTTACTTTAGATACTGGTTGACTAAAACAGTTTATGTGCATTTAATGCATGAAATGAATTGCATATGGAGCCACTAAAAAGATCCATCAGGCATCTCAGTTTCTACCTAGAGTTTAGAGACGGTTAGAGTGCAGCACAGAGACTAGAGTGGAATATCAGAGGTGATTCTCTTTTTTTGTTTGCTCAGAAAATGGCTGAGAGCTGAGCATGTTTATTTCCATGATTATTCATTTGAGTTTCTCAATGAGTTATTTTCAGCTGCATACATTTTACTTCTTCTGGGTGTAATTCCTATGAATGTCCTAGCAACAAACACACTGCCAAGAATGTCTGCTGAAACAGTCAGTAAGCACTGAAGAATATACATATGAAACAACACCTTTCTATTTGTAACTGCATGTACTCAAAAGAAAGCCAGCTGGAGGAGAGACTCTTAATGAATTAAAAACCACCAATATACTATGCTGGTAAAGTCATGCCTAACAGCTGAAACAGTAAATGCTTATAACAGACTATTCAACAAGAAGTCACAGAGTATGAATGATTTGCTGAAATTAGCCTATGAATACATCCAAAGAAAGAATGCACCTGCAAAATCAAATGTGAGCTAGCAACGTGCCCTTGCAGCAAAGAAGTCCAACGGCATCCTGGGCTGTATTAGGAGAGGTGCTGCCAGCAGGTTGCAGGAGGTGATCCTTCCCCTCTACACAGTGCTGGTGAGGCCCCATCTGGAGCATCATGTCAGGTTTGGTGTGGGAGAAATACAAAGCTACTGGAGACACGAAGCAAAGTGTCACGAAGCTCACAAAGGATCACTAAGATTGATTTAGGGACAACAGAAACTCTTGCATGAGGAAAGGCAGAGGACAAGTGGGACTCTTTAGCATAGGGAATAGAAATCTCAGGACAGATGTCACCAATATATATAAATAGATGAAGACAGAGTATAAAGAATTAAACAATTACTGACATTTTCACAAACACATCAACGGTTCACTTCCTGTGAAATCAGTGATCCTGAACTCTGGAAAAAGGTCAAATACAGAATGGAGATGAAAAGATTTTTTAAGAAATGAAGCATTAAAGTGCTTCTTGGAAATTCTACTACCTACCTAATAACATATTCAGGGATATAAGTAATTTTGAAAATCTAGTCATATTTGACTTATTCAATATTATATGAGGAGCCTGTAACCTGCTGAAGAACTAGCAATAGTCTTCCTGATCCTCACTCACAGATCTGTTTTCTTTTCCATCTACAGTTAGGACTATCCTTGAATAGTCTTGCTATTCATATGCCAGCCAAATAGGATCCTGAAGACCTTGTATTTCTACTTATTAGATATTTTCACAGTACTGAGATGACACCTTACATTTCTAGTATAGAGGATTTTCTATAAAAATGCAGCCACAAAGTAATGGAAGCCCAATTTATCAGACAGTAAAATAACATGTAAAAGGCAAGTTATTCCTCAGACAAGTATACATAGTTGTTACAAGACATGACCTGTAACAGTGGCGGAATTTGAAGTAGTCCAATTACATTGCTGTGACTGCATTTCACATTCCTATTAAGAAATAAATAATACTGCATTCTGAAACTTTTATAACCACTGTCAAATAATTCATCGTGCGACTATATTAAGCATGTTCCTTTAATTACTGTAAACACTTCATTTAAAATAACTATAATTCTATTAATTCTTACAGCTTTTGTTTCACAAAAGAAATCCACTCAAAGCTTTACTGTCCTACTTGCATTTCTTTACTATTCCAAACAACAGCATTAAAAGTGTATGCTACACAATGTATCTGTATTATGTCAGCACCAATGCAGATGACACAATTACAAAAAAGTTGGTAAAGCCACCTGCGATATTAAAGGTTACATTAGAAAATGTTAACGTTTAAATATTACCTAAAAAAAAAATACTGTCTTCACAACAGTTTTTATCTGTTCAGATGGATTAAACTACTTGTAGTACACCAGGTACTCCACACTGTATACAATAAAGCAAACTAAAGGTGCAAATATTTTGGCTCCTCTCTCATGTGACTGGCCCACAACCAGAAGCGAAACAGATCTATTCTCTCTCAATATCATTATACCTTAAAAATTACAATAGCTGAGTGCTCTTAAAGAATGTCTGAGACCATTATCAGCATTAAAGATGAAATGTATGCTTGCATAGAAAATACAAAGATGAATACACTGCCTACCTGCAAACTACTGGGAAGCAGGTGTTGTGATGGGATAGAAGATAGAGACACCAGATTTGGTTCTACTAGAACCAGGTCAACTCTTGAAGCACTTCACTAAACTCAAACTAATAAGCACTCCCAAGATGTTCAGGTCTCAACTCAGTAGAACACATGCGAAGAATAACACTATTCAATGAGCACTCTCAAGCTTGACTCCATCCCATTCCTGGCTATTCAACATGAATTAATGAAATAAAATAATGTTTAATAAAATTTCATTTAATTCTCAGGCTTTGTGGGTTAGAAAAATTAAATAACCTTTTTTAATCACAATTGTTTTTAAAACAGATGCCTTCTAGTTCTTTCAGAAGAGCAACACTTGACCAATAAAGATATGGGAGAAGAATATGGTTTTGTTTCTGTTCGAGTCAGCTGTCAGTGTAACCTAGAAACCCACTCTTCATTAGCCACCTCACTAAAAGCAGGATTGTAAAGAGACAGATCCTGAAACACAGGATCTTTGCAATATGGTCCAAAATCCATACTTCAAACTGGTGTGTACACCTGTCCTTTCCAGACTACAAAGTACAGCCTTTATCTCCTCTTTACCACACTACTTGTCATAGCCATGATTTTTCCTTTCAAAATTTCAAATCTTCTACCTTAAGAGATAATACTGATACAATGTAATATTCCTCAGAAGACAATATAATTTGAAAAATTTATGGACCTATTTTATTTTAAAAAGCTTAGGTGTAATGATATTTGATAATCATTTACTGTATAATATTTTGCCAAACCAGACACACCTATGTAGTGCCAGCAGATGGAAGAGGTTAAAAGTATCAACTCCCAAATCACCAACTTTGCTAGGCCACCTTCCCTTCATAATTTAGCCCCTTCTGTTGGAGATTTGAAAATATATTCTAGACAGATGACATGTTAACAGAATCATTTCATGGTTCAGTGTCTTCACAGTATGATCCATCTCTGTCTCTAGGCACTGGAGGTCCCTTTTCATGAGATTTATGAGTTAGATCCAAGAATTCATTTTGATGAGGGAGAATGTGTGCATCATTGCAAAACAGAACATTAACATTTGCTCTAAGATAATGCTTCCTTCTTACTAGCAGTTTTAAGAATAAGTCTTTTGCATGTGGTACCAAACTGTTTCCAAGACATTGCACATTCATATAATAAAATGTTCATGAATGAAAGAGATTTTTAAAATTTGCATTAGTCCATGAACTTGTAACCCCTTCTCTTCCAAATCTGCATAATACATACAGAAATAAGGTCCAGGAGGCTAGTGTGTAATGGAACGTGCGACAAATTTTAACCTGCATTTTCTTTCTTCACTTACTTTTGCTATCAGATAGTTGCTTGAGACACTGTATTTTCTGTAGGAAAAGAAAAGTGGTTAATCACTGGAAAATGCTTAAGCATCTGGCCCACAGCTCAGCTTCGGCCTTTTGACAACATGGCCTAATACCTACACACCTTAAAAAAAAAATCACAGTTTTTCAAAAGCACTCAGCCTCTTCTGCTGTGAAACACTGGTCAGGTTTTCAGGGGATTGTAGCACAGTCAGACCACCTCTTTGTTGTGCCTGACTTGTGACACTGAGTGAATTCTGAGATTTCACCTACCCTCTGGACCTCAGTTATTTTGTTGAGATAAATTTAATCTCTAATCACATTCTATGTTAATTGCTTAATTGAAAGGAAACCTTTTTACTGTTCTGTTCAAACAGATACTTCTGGTAGCTGCAAGACAGAATTCTAGATGCAAGAAACAGTGTAAGTATGTCAGGTTGAGGACAAGGATCAACGGTGTCAGTTTGCTAGAGCATGTCACCCACTTTCCGCTGCAGGCAGTTTGTAGTTACAGTTTAAAACACATTAGAAATGAAGGACAGAGAGAAACACATTTGTTTGCAGTCTTGCAGCTAAGGCTATTTATCCAAAACAAACACCTATGGGACTTTCACTAGAATCTCCATAATGAAATCCTTATCTTGAAGGAGATGGGAGAACTGCAAATAAGAAAGGATAAGTCACGTTCTTCACGTAGAAAGTCACAGCAATCAGACAAGACAATTGCTGCTCATGTTGAAGAGGTGGAGAAGACAGAGAGAGACAGAGAGAAGAAGAATGAGGCCTCGTTATCTACAATGCCCTGTTAAGAACTAATCTTCAAACAAAACTGTTTCAGCAGACAGAATCCTGGTCAGAGGCTAAGAAGGCAAAGATGTGAAAGGTATAAAATAAAAACAGTTACAAAAATACAAAGCTAGGAAACTCAGAGAGCTAATGGAGAATGCAAGTTTAAACTTCTTAGTGCAATCATAACTTTCCATATTATGAATTTCTGCCTTACAGACCAGTCTCCAGTCTTATGACAGCTCACAGGGCTATCATTACAAACTCTGTCATTTCTATATAAATACTAGCCCACACAGAGAAGCATCACTGGGAAAATTCCATTTTTACCAGCCTCTCAATGTTGCCTCTCTCTCTATATATATATATATACACACACATACCTCGGATGGGATAGAGAGAATGTTCATGGCAAATGGAACGTTTTAATGTGAGAAATGCTCGTTTCCATTAATGTCTCCAAAGATGGGAATGTAAAGTAATTGAAGTAGAAATAATGAAGATCTAGATTTAAATGGGCATTAGGGGCCTCCTCTTCCAGCAATGCTGTATGATCCAAACATCTTGGAGTCCTATAATGTATCCAGAGACATGTTCTTTTGCAGATCTCTGAGCCATTCAGCTGGTAGCTGAGTCCATTCCTAGTTCAAGTCACATAATTCAGAGTTAATTGGAGATAGTAAGTCTAACAGAATTCTTGGATTTGGGAATAAAGTTTTCATTCCCCTGGAGAGTTTTCTGGGCACTGAAATTTTGACTATGCTTTGCTTAATATTTAATTTCCCAAAGCAGTATCATTCTGACCTTCTCTTCCATGGCTATAACTGCTATATAGAAAGTGTAGTGAAATGTGATTTTTTACTTTAGGCTTTTTAACTAGTACCATCTGAATTCAATACCTTATTTGCTTCTTGTTTAGAAAGCTTGTAGAGTCCTTGATGCTTGGCTACTGTTAGTAATGTTAGTTAATGAATAAACTGACATAGAAACTTAATACTCTATTACCTGCTTGGGAATGGAACAATTCTGTGGAAACACACAGACATATTTCAGTGTCTAGCTTTGGAAATTTTGCCATTACTAACATTTTTAAGTACATTCATGAGAATATATTATTCAGCGCTTGATAACAAGACTTGAAAACTATTGCAAAGCACACAAACCAGACCAGTCTAGCACATAGAAGGCAGTATAAATAGAAATATATGGATCGACTGTTGTCAAGAAAGTAAGGGAACAAGGAAGTAATTCCTTGAGCAATGCTCAAGTGATGCCGAGTATTACTGTGTATAGCAATTGCACCCCTTCTTCTTCAATCTGAAATCAAATCAGCTCAATCAACAAAAATTATCCTGGGAGAACACATACAGAAATCAGGTATATACAGTAAATCAATAGTCCATTACATTTATTTCTTATTATTTGCTATAGCGTTTTACACTTCCAGATAAAAAGAAGCTTGGCTATAGAATACCACAGCATAACAGTACAACATGTTTTAGTATTGTATGATATTAGTGCATTTAGTACACTTAACAATAGCTGAAATCTGATTTTCCTGTCCTACATCAAGCCACAAGAAACCACAGCTGAAAGAGGATTCGTTATCCACAAATTAAATTATGTCTTTCTTTGCAAAGAATTAGAGTATGGGTACAAACACAAGGCTATATCACTTCCCAACTTGAAATCACCTCCAGAATCCCAGGACTAGAAGTATGTACCTTAGTATTTACTTTCACTGAGCATTGATCTTATTGTGCTTTGAATGGTGAATTACAGTTGTGAGATAGTTTCAGAACCTGCTAACCTCCTGCTTGTGGCTGTTTTCCAGGTGAAAAAACCTAGCTGAAGGACTTCTTTCTTGCTATATCCCTCAGAAGCAGTAAGCTCCAGACTTCACTTGAGAGCAGTGCTGTCACCGTCTGAGGGCAGTCAGCTGAGTGAGCTCTTCCTCTGTCTCACTAGATGTGCAAAATTACTTCTTAATTTAATGATGGGTGAAGCAGAGCTTGTGGTAGAGAAAGCTCATGCAGGTCGCCTTCACCAGAAAGCAGGAGGCAGCAGGTGTTAGTGGTTACTACCCCTCAGCTGAGACAAGAATCTGATAGGCAGAGTGGTTTTAAGGCATGAAGATCCCTGTGCATAGCACAAATGCCTCTGGAGATGAGATAAGTACTAGTAATAATAGTGAAGAAACTTGTTGAAAGTCTGACTGAAGCAAAAGCTAGGGCTGAGAGCTTTGTCTCAAATGCATGATGGATATAGAGAAAAGTCTTGGGCAAGAAAATGAGAGCCAATAATGAAAAAGAAAAGGAAAAAACTGAGACAAAAAAAAAAAAGAGCAGGGTTCCTTTTCTTTTGATTAGATCTTACAACAACATTAAGTCATGTGGAGAGAGAAAGCAGGGGTTGACTGCACCTTTCCTTGCCTCATAAGGCACTTAAGGGTTACCAAGTAAAGCTAGTGAGTGACACACAAAAGGAGAAAGTTTTTCCAACAAAATAGAGCCACTATGTAGGCTTCTTTGCTACCAGATGTTATAGTATGTTATGCGGAATTTGCACCGGGTAAGTTCAGAGATGATACTTAAGTATTCTAGCTACCTAAAAATGACCAAATAGATTAACATTTGCTTTTTCACTACTGTGAAAATAGAAAGGATAAAGATTCCAGATTCCTGAGCTCAGAGGATTTTGTATTGGACAGTCTCAGAAGCTGAACTCTGCTGCTTGAGCACTCAACACCCAATGTCTGGAAGAATCACTTTCAACCTGAGAAGAGCTCCAATGGTCACATCAAAAATGCTGTTAAAAACGTGTGACTTGCAGCACAGATATCAGAACTGCAATAAGGTTACATCTAAACCCTCAAACTACTCTAGAGTGGGGAGTTGTACCTTCTGGTGATATTTACTATCCCTCCAAATATCTTCCATACCCCAGGCCCTTATGCCATCCACCACTCATCATACTACACTTTATCGATATGAATGCAATTACCAGCAGCAGGGTTATAATCCATAAAATGCAAAGCAGAGGGAAATCTTTTGAGTTAAAAAACTGCTACCATTCCATTTGGTAAATGCACTCATTATATAATTAATTAGATGTATACTTCACCTTTGTTTTGCTATGTCATACCGAGATGCAAGAGCAAATAGGGAAAGAGGTAAGCTATAGATAGAAATCAAACACTCTATATGCCCTATTCTAGGTATCTTCCTCTTGCTCACAGTTACTTTTGGTTATGCCTTCTCTCCTTTAAAACTCTTTTGGGCACTGATAAAAAGCCATAGATATTGTTTCAATAATCTGAAGCCTCCCTTTCTGCCTTAATTACCAGGACTTGTTTTACACTTGTGCAAAGCCAACAAGATGAACTGCTGCTTCAATATGAATAATTTTGTAAGGAGTGGTAGCAGTTCACGGCTGAGCTGGCTAGAAGGAGATAACTATATGACACAGAACCCAGCACAACTGCATCTGCATATAAATAGACTTAATCAGAAATGCAAATTGCAATCAGAAGAAATTTTAAAAGCCTATGATAATTGTGCAGATAACAAAAGGTCAAACACTTGTGTTGCTGAAGGTTTTATACTGTTATCAGCCAGTGGCGATCCTTTCTTTATGAGCAAAATGTGGAAAAAGCAAATGTATGCGAGTCTAACCAATGACCAACAAATTCTTTCTATATTTCTTCTATTATTACAAATGTTCTGCTGTTAAGCTGTATTTTACACTGTCAATCTCATCTTAACTTTTCCAGGAAGACTCAATGAAATGAAAACAAAATTAAACTAAATATAGACAGCATCAAAAAATTCAGCTAATTTACATGATTATACAGAGAGGGAATTTCTATCCCTTTTTCATATCCACGTATGATAATACAAATGTTCCCAAATTATGACTACAGATTACTGAAACTTCCATTGTCAAAATTGTGTGGGTTTCTTCCACAGTAAAATCGGGATAATATTTTAAAATGTTTATCAAGAGCAACAAATGTTGGCTTATTCTCTTTTGAAACAAATATTTTCATAAACAGCAGCTTAAAAGTACTCTTGAAGGGAAGTATTTTGTCATTTTATGATTTTATATTCTAAACTGAGAATATATAAAATAAAATAAATATATAAGTCTCTCTCATTTCAAGGCATTCTACATATTAATTATTGTAGAAATCAATCTGAAAAAGAAAGTGTCTTTAACATTACAGCTCTTTTATGTCTTTCCTAGGAGAGATTCTTAGGATTTGAAGTACAAATGTTTACTAAATGTTTTTTTCTCCCTTGGCTAGATTGCCTTCGAACAAACTAGTGAGTGAAGAGAGCCATCTAGTGCCGTACCTTGGAATTTTAAAAAGGGTTTTCACCGGATGCATGTCAAATAAAGGAGGGTCTCCATCCCCCAGTTCAATGGCTGTGATTCCCAAGGACCATACGTCACACCGAGCATCATATGAGTAGTCATACTGTTGCTCACAAGCAATGACCTATCAAAAAAAAAAAAGCAGATAAAACAACACTTTAACCTAAGCTACAATTCATGCCATACTAGTGTGACATGAAAGTACTTTATGATTCACTCAAATGTAGCTTTCAAATGTGTATCTTTGCCTGTATATCCCGCCTAGGAAAAAAACCCCACAAAAATGTAACAGTAAATTAGAATTTCTCTTTGCCTTTTTTTTTTCTTTAAATAAAATCTCCCTCTTTTTTAAAAAAGGCATGTGATGCTTCAAAGATTTGTACAAAGAACATCACTTCATTGAATTCTGTTTTTTAAAATACTTCTAACAGAAACCTATTACAATAGCAGAGAACTCTATTGATGTTATTCTTGTCAACTTTATGACTATTCATGAGGATGGACTGATCTGCAAGGCTGTTTTTAAGATAAGAATGTTTCATCAGTAATTTCTGTTGATTTTTTTCTTCTTCTTTTTTTAGTTTGTTTCTACTAGATTTGAGCAGTTTAAGAAAAACCTTCCTTAATATTCCACATACCTTGTCTAAGAAAAACTGAATTTAACAGGAAACTCTCATTAGTTAACATCACCAACTCCATGCAGACCTCCAGCTAAGCCACTGTTTGCATTCTAATCATAAGCTAACTATTCAATAAGCTGGAATCTAATAGCTGCATCTAAATATGAGGTTCAAACTAAAGTTTAAATTTAGCCCTTATCTTTGCAAGAGGGATGAGACAAAAATCGCAGCTCCACAGTCTTTCACCCTATCATGACTTGGAATCCTATCTCAAGTTTGTCTTCCCTAATCTTATCAATTAGACTAAACGCTTTGAAAGCCTGTCAGACCCTCACATATTGCTTCCATGATTTTTCTCGTTGTTTTAAGTGTTGATACTAATTTGTACTTAAGCACAACTTCGACAGCAACTCCTATAGTGGCTGCATCAATGTTCTAGAAGAGATTTTTTTTTTTTACTTCTATATAACTTCTGAGTTCCTGTGGAAGGGCTAGAATTTGGGATGATGCTTTGTAAAATCATTAAGATGCAAGTCGGTAGCTTTAGTATCTGCTGGGGGAGAGCCACTCAGAGCCTGCTGTAAGAAAACCTTTCCTGAAGAAGCTGTCAATTCCAGCTTAATCTCTTGGTTATTTTCTCAATAAGATGCACCTACCAGAGATATTCATGGCTCTGGCAGAGATTCTATCCAAATGGTCCATAGGACCTGTCCATCTTTTACTCTGGGATTCATGAACCCAGAGTACAGCACTCATCATTTATTTTATCACAAATCACGGATGTTGAACATACTAGTTAATATAACACAATGTTGTCAGGATTGGGCAGTTAAGTTATACATTAGTTAATACCTTTGCTCAACATGAGATATCTGAAGCCCAGAAGACCAGCCGTATCCTGGGCTGTATCAAAAGAAGCATGGCCATCAGGTCGATGGAGATGATTCTTACCCTCTGCTCCACATTTACGAGACCCCATGTGGAGTACTGTATCTGCTTCTGGAATCCGTAGTGTAAGAAGGATGTGGAATTGTTGGAACAGGTTCAGAGGAGGGCTATAAAGATGGTCAGAGGACCGGAGAACCTCTGTTATAAGGACAGACTGAGAGAATTGGGACTGTTCAGCCTGAAGAAGACAAGGCTCAGGAGAGACATTATAGTGGCCTTCCAGTACCTGAAGGGGCTACAAGAAAGCTGGTGAGGGTCTTTTTACAAGGCCATGTAGTGACAGCACAAGGGAAAATGGCTTTAAATTGGAAAGGGGAATATTTAGATTAGACATTCAGAAGACATACTTCAGGATGAGGGTGGTGAGGCACTGGCACAAGTTGCCCAGGGAAGCTGTGGCTGCCCCACCCCTGGAGGTGTTCAAGGCCAGGTTGGATGGGGCCTTGGGCAGCCTGGTCTGGTGGGATGTGTCCCGGCCTGTGGCAAGGGGGTTTAAACTGGATGATCTTTAAGGTCCCTTCCAACCTAAACTGGTCTATGATTCTATATATGTTTAACTCAGTTCTTTTCTTAGAGAAAATTAGTCTAGAAAAATAAGACCTCTCCTGAATTTTCTATCAATGTTTTGACAAGTGCTGAGATCTCTCACTTCCCCCTCCATTTTTCCAGGTTAGCATACCAAAGAAATTTCTTTTTATACCCTCCTCACAATGGTATTTCCCCTTTGTTTTTGTTACATTATAAACCTTCTGACAGAGTACTGGACTAGCATTTCTCAACTATTGTCTGAGGATCACTGGTGATCTGTAAGTCATAATAAAGCAGTCAGCAAAATATCTGCAAGCTATCTGAGGAAATACATACACATTCCCCTGTGCATCAACTATCAAAAAAACAGAAAGGGGGAAAATTAAAGTAAGCACTACAAGAGAGGGTCCAGGGATTTTTTTTCTTCAGCTTGAAGAGGCAGAAGGTTTTGTTAGCTAACGTAGTGGTTTTCCAAGTTGTCACACAAAGATCATCTTCCCACCTCTCTTCTCTTCAATAGAATGTCTTAATTGAAAGCTCTGAAATATTTCTTAGTTCTTCAAAGAGTTCATTATAGCCTTGATCTCATCCCAGAGATCCCTCTAGCTCTTGGAAAAGATGAGTTTTACTGTGCAATAGATGGGTAGATTTTATGCAACTCAAGCAGAGTGCTTTAAGCCATCATTCTTATTTCGGAGGTGTCTACACTAATTTCATTTCCTTATACTATGCCTTTGAGAAAAGATAAAACACCACAAACTCATAGGAAAGTCATTGTGGAGATCTATCAGAGATATTTAAATAATAAATTATAAATTGGCCATACTTGGCATTGGCTGAGCTTTCTTCATTGAAGTTTTGATCAGAGATTGAAAGGAAAGTTTGTATTTCTTGCTTCTTTTTATTTTTTTATACAGTTCCCCAAATCATCTGTATTCTCAAGGACACTTCCTCAAATAAAAAAAAAAAAATCATGCAAGTCAGCTTCCAAGGCCATGACTCAGAAGCTGCAAGTAGCTTATCCCTATGTGACTAATTTAATGCACTGTGTTCTCCTTCCTTTTTTAAGACATGAAAAAACATTTATCCCCTTGATTAAAAAGCTGCTAGAGCCCACCTCCTGGAAGTGACTAGCTCAGAAGTTGCCTGGTTCTCATCAGTGTGCTGAGTCCTTTGCAAATACTTCTCCATTTGTTCTCAGACTTTACGATGCAGAGACATATATTTTCATTTTCCAGGGAAGGAGAAAAAGACCTGCTCAGAGTCACAGAGGACTTTGTCAGCAATGCCATAAACATAGCTGGTCTCCCACATTTAAAGACATCTCCACTTGTTCCTCTGTAAGGACAACATAGTTGTTTCTAACTACAGGCCAATGGCAAAATATGCTATGTATCTATCTCAGTCTTAGAAAGTTTAACAAGCTATACTAAAATAACATGAGCATCGGAGGGCTCTGAGCTCATAATTGATGTGGAGAAGAAAGTATACTGCAACTACTAGTTTAATAAAGAAAAAAAAATCTTTGAACTTTTCTCAGCTTCACAATGTATTACCTACCAAACAAAGACAAAGGAATGTATAACTCATCTTTACATGTCTTCTGCTCCACGGCTAACAGCTACACCTCTAGTGAATATGGGACAAGGCAGTAAAATGACGCTCTGGCAAAAACATGGACACTCTACCCAAGGGGAGTTAAACAGTATCAGATTCCCCTCCATTTTACTATCAGAGCCTGTAGTGATTCTTTTTAAAAAATATTCTCCTTAATCTGCATGCTCTTTGTTTACAATAATTCAGCCAGTGGACCATGCAACCCAGTATGTTTCAGACAGTTAGCTTGCCTATAGTGAAAGCAACCTCACAGAAAAGTTGAAAAGACTTTTGCCTATCTTCTGATACCAAGTCTGCTGCATGCACATGAATTTAATGAACACTTTTATTTCAAACAAGTTTCCAATTTCTGTACGATTTATTATTAAAATCTTACCGACTAACGTAACACTTAGAGACAAATGACACTAATTTGAATTTTTAAAGCAAGAATCAAAATTTACAGCTTTTCCCTTGATGAAAGGTATGCATTGGCAGTTTGCTTTCTATGTAGGTTAGCAGAATACACTCTAAATTGAAATCTGAAGAAGAGTTCCCATAGTCACAGCTCACAAGCTAAGTCCTTGGGAATTCCCCAGTCCTGCTTTGCCTTGAAAAGTATTGCAACTCCCTCCAGAACAAAAATCTCTAAAAGCCAAATACAAAAAGCAAAAATGCCATTAACTTATCTTTTATTACATTTGAGTTTCTACTGGGAACTCAGTGATACATATTTTTTTGAAACATCTATCATTTTCAGTCAGAGTTCTGGAGCTGAGAGTGCTCAGCACTGCTGATGCCTGCTCTGGCCAGTGGAGCATTAAGACAGAGTGCCCAGAAGAAATTATCTGAAAATGAAGAAAATGCTACTTCCTTTCACTACCCTCTGCAAAGACATCATCACTTCAATACTTATTTTTATATCCAGCAAAATTCTGCCCTACTTTTACAAGGAAAAAGAAGAGGTACTTTGCCTTGCTGCAAATATTATGTTCATGCCAAAGCTTCAGGGGGTGATGCAGTAAATCTTGAGATTTGCCAGTAAACACTGTGAGAAAAAGCACCAAGTCTTCCACTTTGGTACGAGCTGGTTGCGTGCACACAGTGGCTCAGGTTGCTAAGGAGACAGGCTGTCGCATTTTACATTAGTTGTAATTTCATCATGATTTCATGCCCAGTCACAATGTCATAGGATGGAAAGTACCTAAACACCACACAGAGAAACAGACATCATGATGGTAGTTGTCAACACTAATTGTGCTGAGGGTCACACTGGGACAGAGTGAGCTGAGGGGGAATTCACTGGTCTGGCACAGAGACCACAAAAACAAATCAGTCACACTAACTGGAGGGAATTTTGAGAAGCCAGTGATCAGGCATTCTGTGAGATTTATCACTCCTACAGAAATGTAAAATTTCACAGAGATACACAAGATGATTCACACTCTGACAAAAAGACTTTATATTCTAAAGGAAATAATTTGACTTATTCTGAAAATGATGCAAAGATTTCTTTGAACCTCGGCAAGCCTGTAAGTAGATCACAGGTGGATATAAAAGAGGGAAAACAGGTAATATGGAAAAGTAGCTGGTTATTCTTACAGTGGTCATACTGACTTGTGGGCAGAGAGGAAGATATACACACACACACATATATATATATGTACACACATATATATGTGTGTGCATGTTCACCTGAAGCAAAATACACTGTACCCTTCTAAATTTCCCCAGAATTATTAGAAGTGAGCTTACTTTCATTTTACATCAGTAGATACAGTGCACATACAAAATATAGCTGCAAGCATACGCAAAACCAGTAACGGCAGTACAGATATGCTACATGCAGATGACACCTACACAATTAGTGCTGTTAACCCACCCGCAGAAAGGAGCCTGGAGTTAAACGGTTGGTCCTCCTGAGGAAAGGCAGTGCTGTACTCAGCTGACGTAGCCAGCTAAGCAGCTTACAAGGTGCGCGAGCCCAATGCTGAAAAGCACTGCATATGTAAAATGAATATGGCACAAAATTGTTACCCTTGCTGCAAGGAGAACAAAATTGCTAGTTAAGTCAAATGAAAGAAACCAACTGAACTTCTGTGCTCTACCTGACAATATGCGACCCAGTTTTATTTATCCACATAGGAAATATAGTAAGAAATAGTCTTTTAAATCCTATGCACTGAAAAAAACCTCTTTCATAGTAGCATTTAGCAGCACTGGGGATGTTTAATTATCCAGACCAAAGTGATATCTGTCTATCTCTATCCTTTCCTCACTTCCTCTTTCTCTTCCTCCCCTCAAACATACTAACATCATAAAGAAAAGAGCAATTTTGTGATCGAAATTGGTTCCATCTTCCCCTATTTTCTTATTTGGATTTAAGTTTCTTATTTATTATCATCATATATATTTTTCCATAGTGTATAAGGAAATGATTATATGGTTAGATGTGTTACAAAACTAAAAAGCAATTAATATTTTTAATAATGCTGTGTAATTATCACCATAAATGTTGATCCATTGAAAAAAAAATTGTATGTCAGGCAGTCAACTGTATTTTAACAGCTGTAAGTAATCAATTTTTATTTTTAACTCACATACATGAAATATTCCTGAGACCTCTGGCAGCAGGCTACATTTGTAGGAAACATGATACCTTTTCTTAGGGCAACTGACACAGTAAAGAAAAACAGGTAAGCTTTTAAGCACACAAATCTGTTTTGCTTTATATCACAAGACCACCATGGCTTCAGCACTACCAATACTAATGTAAATGACACTGTAAAATCCTGTTTGTGACCTTCAGATTTACTCCTGAGCAGTAAGGATAGACACTACACACCTCACGCAGATTTGTAAATGGTGTTTGACAAAGAAACTGAAAACTCACAGGCAGCTCCAGCCTCATAAGCAAGCACATTTCATATGCAGGGCAATGTGGTACTGAAATTATTTTTTCCATTGTTTTTAAGTTTTCATTTTGTTTCTTTTTTTAATCTTTAAACGCCTTACATAAAAGTTTTAAAATCCTTTCATAGCCACAGTTTGGAGTAGAACAGAAGCATCTGCAACCCCTCCACATACCTTTGCAAGATAGTGGCCATGTTATCAAGGTTACTGGCAAGGATCGCAGAGGTTCCCTGCAGTTGTCCCATCCTTTTCAAACCCCTCCTGCCATGCTTACAGATGAGGTCAGTTCTCCTGTAGGCAAAGGAGGAGATCATGCATCCTGCCAGACCCTGCTCTGCAGGAAGAGCTTATGGGTGCTGTCCTGCTGCACCCTCTGCCTCTCTTGTGTGCCACCTCCTTTGAAGAAGCCTCTGTATTCTGATTCAACTTTCTGAATTCCACTGCTTTCCTTCTGTATTTTAATCAAATTCACTATTACTCCTTACTGCTGCAGTTTGTTAAAGCTTGGGTTTGAGAGCCACAGGAGATGAAGAAAGTAGGGACAAAAAGAAAACAGAGGAGAAACTGCCATTTCTTTTATTTCTTTGTGCAATGCCTAAACTTCTGTATTCCTCAAAAGATAACTTCATTTAAATCATGCCAGTCAAATCTCAAAATGGGGCATCTCACAGTCACAGGCATTTCAGTTGTACGCTGCTACTTGGAGACCTAATTCTATCCTACATTTTCCCAGTGATCTGCTGTAACTCCTTAAGTGATTCATTTCACCTCCATGTCCTGTGGTTCTTCCATGCAGTCTCACCTTATTTATTTAGAGCAATGGTTCCCACCCTTTCCCTGCTGCCTCCCCACACTCACTGCAGTACTTCCCCTCTGGCACGCCCTTATGCATTTACGGCATGTACCAAGGACTGCACTCAAACCTAGTGCTGCATTTCAAGAGGACAGGTGATATTCCCTAAAAATTACTTCTAACACGCTGCAGCATTGCACTGCTTCAACCTCCCAAAAGCAGGTATGTAATTCAAAATGTAGGCCAGGTAGGCAATTCCTTTACATAATCCCATAAATATTATTATTTAACATAATCCCATAAATACTGTAATGTTAAACAAGCAATTTCTCAAATCACAACATAACAAAAACCCGTTATGAATAACTTAATGTTATCATTCTTTATCATTTATCACATTTATTATTTTTACCCACTAAATGTATGGCATTTTCGAGTATTTCATTATCAATTAATCATGATGCCAGATAAACAAATTCTGTAAAAGCAGCAGCATTTTTTTCTATTCCCATCTGTGAAGCTTCTTCCTATGGACATTCAGTTATTTATTGTAAATTATGGTTTCAATCTTATCTCCTTTACTATAATTCACAAGGTGAAAAAAATGTAATTAAGAACTAATTCAGTTATCTATCTTATCATTAGCTGCAAGAGAATAGTTATTGCACCTTCATGGAAGATCTTACAAAGAAACATTTTCAAACTTTTCCTTATTAGAGAAAGTACATAGTTCCTTATGTTTCTTTATCACAAAATACACATACTGTATCACCACACAAGTGTTTTTAAATGGTTTTCAGGCAGTGTATAAGTGTATATACATTATTGAACTCTATATCCTATTTATACTAAGCAGTGGATCCCTATGGTTCATTATAAATCAGCGTTTATCAAATTCCATGCTTAGCTGGCACTTAAAAAATGCAGTGAAAATGTCCATATCAGAAGAGCTAACTCTGGTCAATAAGAATTAAAGTCAGGAGACTTAGAACTATTAACAGGATGCAGACCTTGAGTTGCATGTTGTAAGCAAAGGGTTGGCAAATAAGTACTTTCAGGGAAAAGTATCACTGTACTTGATTAGCGTTAGTGATGAGGTTATAATTGTCCATGTTGTTTTTTTCCAACTCAGTACTTAACTACACATGAAATGTATATACTATTAGGTGGTATTATTTTGCAAATTTTTCATTTCTCATGCAATAGAGAGGCAAATAAAAGAAATCACCCTAATCTACCAAAAGGAAGGATTATTTGACCAGACTCTAAGGCCTGAATACAGCCTTTTTATAATGAATATTGACTTCAGTAGGAAAGTTTCTGCAAGTCTTCACAAAATCTGTTTTTTCCCTTTATATATTTTTCAGCAACATTAATGTAAATTAATTCTTTGGGCACTTTTTTACCAGTTAGGCTGATTTTTCCTTTATGCACACACAGTTTCATACTAAAATAATTCAAATATTCATTTTTTCCAGGATTAGACTTATTGCACACATGTGTTCAGATTTAAAGTTTAAAAAAATATAAAGAAACATTGGAAAAAGAAACACAATTTAAACTAGACACTGGCTGTTCTACTACTTCAGAAATTTGTTCTGATGTTCAGATGTACTGAATTTTATTGCAGGAAGCACACCTTAATTCAGCAGGGGGAAGGAAAACAATCTATTATTACTGCGGGAGTCTTACTAATCATTACTTCATCTTGACAGTGATGTGACATGATACTTTTACCAATGTCACAGCCTTATCTACTGTCATGTGTCATATTTTAACACATAATTCTTCAAAGTATCAACTATGTTTTAATTATGCCCTTTTTAAAATACAAATATGCATGCAACATTGTAATTTTTCAGCAGTTATCACAGAAGTAAAACAGCATAACCTCTGTGGTTTCAAATTACCTTCAACACCTCTCCAGTTCTTTCTGACTTCAAGTATATGTTTCTATTTCTGTTCTTAAAACTAGATTTAGCCAAGGAACACATGTACAGATTCTAACTAAGCATATTTCAAGAATCAATTTTCCAGCTGGATCATAATAATGTAATTATATTTTGGAGAAAAAAAAAAAAACGGCAACTCCAACTGAACGAGATTTTGTTTAGTTCTGCACTGGAGGTGAAAACAAGACATGTTAAGGTTTAGAACTAGAGACATAAAGGCAGTTCAGTCCAAAAGTTTCAAATCAGATTCCTCTCCTTAGCATTCAACACAATTTATTTCAGTATAGAAGGAGCAGATATTAGGTAACTTAGTTGTTTGGCAACAAGCAGGTTTAAACACTCACAATACTTAAACTGTCCTGCCTTATTTATGGGGTTTTTTTGTCATGCCTATATTCAGCGTACCAGTTTCTGCATGTCTATGTTTGCAAGTGTGAGACAATACTAATTAGGCTAAACAGCAGCGATTGATTTTCAGCAAGTCTATTTAAAGCAGCTCTCAAACTGACATCCTTGCTGGCTTCCTCGCAACCTAGTTTTTCTCTGTGTTTTCATTTTTCATCACCATTTTTGTAATCACATGCTCTCCTCAAAACAAGTGCTCAAGGACAAATGTTTTTGATTTGTCCTGTTGTTGCTGAACAAGCCTTACAGTCAACAGACAAAAGAGCTAAGATGTTTGAGTCACTCAAAACTGTTAAGCTTCTGCTTTTCATGCTGACCAGTAAGAACACTCAGCTGTATAGAGGACCTTATGCCACCCTTAGAACATTCACTACTGCATGTACCATGCCATATAATCCCCTTGATATATTTTGTAAACTTCATCTTAAAACACAATGATTTTTTTCTCATTATACAGGTCGTTCCTGATTCTGTCTGATCTACTGATTCTAGTTTCCTGCGTATTTGTCTCCTGCTTATATCCAGTTATTCCTATCCGTCAGCTTGAATAATCTTGCATTTTTCTTCTCCAGGTTTTATATTCCTGCTGTTTACCCTAGAAAATATTCCCTGTCAGCTTCATTTCACAAGGTTCATTTCTCTGAAACACTGTTATAGTCTCTTTCTCCAAGGCAAGATTTTCATTCATCTCCTCTCACCACTCCCCCTTCAGATTAGATCCATTTTTCTCATCCTTAGAGAAAATGAGGTCCCGCAACTGGCTTATGCGTTGACTAAGGCTTTTGGCTTTCACAAACAGACAGTAGAAGTCCAATTAAAAAAAAAAACCAAACAACCAAACAAAAAACCCCCCACAAAACCCATAAATCCTAGTCTTCAAGCTTTCTATTTCTCTGACTAGTAACATTTCCTTCCCGTGCAGTTATTTTATGGTATTTGGGGGTTTGACAAATATTCTATGTCAAAATCTTCAGGTAGCAAGTTTTTTGCTACTATTAAGTGCTTTTCTAGTTTTTACTGATCTCACCACAGGCTCATCTAGAAAGCACTGTTCCTAATAAGATGGTACCCCAGAAGAGCTTCTCGGCTTATTGCAGTCCTAATCTTTCAACTTTCTCATAAAAATTTTGCTGCACATCCCAAAAATACCAGAAAGAGCTCCTCAGAAGTAAGGTAAATTGCACCTTGCACATCAGTTGAAATATGTCATACATCTGAACAGTATGAAAGAACTGCAGTGACTTGAGCATGAATATTATGTAACCTGTAATTTTAAAGCCACTTCAACAACAGCATAATGGATATCTGAAAATCTTACAGCTGCTTTGCGGATTGGTACATTTACGAAGCCTGATCAGTGCCTCATAACAGGCAAGCAAATGTGATATGGGTTTCTATGCTTATAGTACAAGGTTGATTATTTTAACAAATCTTTTCAAAACAGGATTAATTCAAAGATACTTCTGATCCCATTTCAATGTGCTATGCACAAAACATACCTTGGTTACGTGTGTGTTGTGTTTTCAAGTCAGATTTTTTTCAGATCAAAATCTCTGCTTATTTCTTTCACTTTTTACCTCAAGAATGAATATTTTCAAGCAGGACGGGAAAATGAATTTTGTATGATTACTGCCTTTGATGGCAATTGTTCGAGCAAATCATTAATGTAAAAATAATTTCTAATAATCCTATATATAAAATTAAAATAAAATACAATATTAATAATTTTTCATTATTGTTCAATAAAATAGTTCATAATATGTCCATCTTTGTCTAGATTAGCATTTTATTAAGGTTTCAGAATGCCTTCAACCAAGGTGATTGCATAAATAATGCCCACATAGTGGTTTCTAAGGTATCTTGTGTCTCCTTTGTGACGTAAGCTGGTTGTTATGGAGATGGTAAAATATCAACTATTCTTTGTGAGACTGTGCAAGATCAATTTTGGATCTGTTGCAGCAGCTTATTTTCTCTGCTCAGCTATAACCAGCCTTCCTTAGCAATATAAAGAGATGTATAAACAATATAAAATGCTTTAAAGCAAATGCTTGCGTGATACTTCCAACTGACATACAGACACAGACCTGTGTAGATTTGTAACATATGCAAATTCCACTGCAAATTCCCCAAAATTCAAATACATCTAATGTCTTTCAATAGAAATGTGGCTACTACTGTTACTAAGGTTTAGCAACCTACAAATAACAGACCACTCCCTTTTCATTCCCTATTTATAATAATCTATACTTAACAAAATTATTTTTTGTTTCTTAAAGCAAGGAGGGCAAAGATCAACACCTTTCACCCCAAATTTAGGGAAAGAACATGAGAACTTTTGTTCAAGTGTGTTAAAACCTTTTAGAGTTTCATGAAACAGAAGAAAGAGGGTTAATTCTGGGGAGTAGTATGCAAAAATATGGTCTAAGATACTTGAACAGGCTGGTTGTAGATTTTTTTTCTCCATTTCTAATCTATGCTAGTTCCTCTGCCTAAGTGTATAGGTGCCCAGTCAAAGATTAATGGTAAAGAACACAGCTGAGTCAGTGGTTTGCAGAGTCCTATAGCAGGGTAAGAATGTGGGAATTCCTCTTCCTTCTCCCAGTTTGTATCTAGACACACAGACAAGCACACCAAAACGTACAGTACTTGAATGGAAATTAAAAACATTTCTAGGAGACCCTCAGTTATTTGCAGATTATCTGAACTTGTACAGAAACATTTCAGGGAGGAAAATAATTAAGATTATTAGAAATCTCATTTGTATATTCTAATAGTACATTCGTTTTTACTGAATAGAGGCTTAGATACAGAGTGACAAAACAGAGCCATGGAGAGGGAAGGAAAGATACTCTTTTCTCTTACTTGATGAAACTGGACACAAAGGGTGTATTACAATGAATGCAGACAATCCAGAGAGGAACATTTGCTTACCTCAGGTGCCATCCAAAAGGGTGTTCCCACTGAGGTATTTCTACGGAGCCGTGTGCTGGTGAGCTGGGCTGAAACACCTACAATAAAACAGAACAAAAAAGCTTTGCTTCACATTCTTTCTGTCATTTCAGTCAGTTTATTTCCACTATCTGGAAAACAACCTCCAAGCCTGAGAGCACAGCTGAAGAACACCTGGCCAGAGTAGGTGCAGCATTTGTACTGAATTTTGTTTGATTAAGTTCAGCTGACTATTTTCTTTCAGAATTGCTGAGAGATTTTTTGGGGATGACTCTCAGTTTTGAAGTAAACTCAAAAATCCATTTGGCACCTAAACATCACAGTCTTCTCTCTGCCATTTTCTAGAGCATAAACAGGAGCTATTCAAATTGCTACTTGACTTTAAAACTTCTGTTTCCAAAATATACTCCCTGAACACCACTGGCAGGAAACTAGTGTTGTTCACTAGAGTATTTGCAAAGGTTCCTGTTCAACAAAACATTTATACACTTGCTTAAATATCTCCCTACTGAGAAAAGCACAGAAGCTCAAGCTCACAGCAAAGCACGTACTTAGGGAGTTAAGCACATGTTCAAAACAAAGCCTGTGCTTCAGTGCTTTGCTGACTGAAGCTGGACTACTGAAGCACCCCTGAAAAAATAAAGAACCAGAGTGAGATCAAACAACATTAACAAATTAGAATCAACTTTCACAGCAAACCTTCTGTTCTCTGTATTGTTAGAGTTCAGGAGCATTGCAATAAGCTAGCATAAAACCAATTTCGACTTAAAAGATATTTTACCTTAACATGTAAACAAAACCGCAGTGGCAGGGTCCTGTGGCATTACCCAGAAACAAAACCAAGTAGAAATATGTATAATGCACATTGCTTGATACCAATTAATAAGAAAATGGGACTCATAATTCATAGGTTAAATAATTCAGTTGCTGGGTCCAAGATTTAATTCTGCATTTATTTTTCTTTTTCCAGTGCGATTGCAAGTCTTCAGTGGTTTCCTGAGTACCACTATTAAATAGTTAACAGCTAGGACCTACAGCAACCACCTACTTATTTAACACTGATCTTTCTTCAGCTAGTTTCATTTGAGGCTACAGACCCTCCTCCAAAACAGTGCAGAACACCAAAGGGCTGAGAGGTGGAGACAGCAGGAGAGAGTGAGTGAGCATGAGTATAAATGAATGACACGTTGCAGACATTTTAGGTCAACTTACAGTGTACCAACATCTATTCAAACATACCACGTTGCTGAGAGCAGCTGAGGGAAGAAAATACATTACATTGAAAGAGCAAGACTCTCTGTGACCTAATAAGCACATGTAAAGCCAAAGTAACTTTTTTTTTTTTTCAAGATATTGTCTCATTCTGTGGATAGAATTGATAGCATTCATTGAACAGGTGGTAATTTATTCTTTTTTATCCCCATCGATTTGAGTTCTAGTTACTTACTCAGTATATCCAGTTATATACTTTAAGATTATTATTTTTTTGTCCTTTTGACATGTTTCTTTCCTACCTTGTCAAAAAATAAATCTCCTTAACATTCCTGCAAAATGGGTGAGGATTATTAGTTCCAGGGCTTAACCTAAAAATATCCAAAGCATCCACTGTTTGGGGGTACTTAATCTAAGATCTCTCAGTTTTCAGGCACTCCACATGCCTCAATTATAGCTGTAGCAGATCTCAGCTGCAGCTCAAGAACACTGAGCTCTACTGAAAAGGAGGACAAGATGTTTCAAACTGACTGTTGGGGAAATTGAGGAAGAGAACGGGAACTCCTGAAAAGCATGATGCAAGTAGCCTACCAACTGGCGGAAGCAAGAATAGTCTCCACTTTCATGCCATTCAACTGTCTGAACTGCGAGTCCCTTCTCCTTCTGAACTCCTTACAGTTTTCATTTTTCCACTTTCTGCAACAAATGAGATAAACTTCACCACCCATGACTCAGTCCTAATGTGTTCCCAGAGGTCCTTCTGTGACTGCAGCAGTTGACTACAAGGGAAAAACGGCAACTTAATGAAAACTTGGAGCCTAATGCTTCTTCAATCAGGATGCACACAGATCTATGGGCATTTCTTGAAGTTTCCATTAAGTGTTAGGAAGCACTCAAGATTTAACTGATGTCTTTTCCTGAGGTAGTTATATTTGTTGTAATTTTCTGGTGTTACTGTTAGAACTTAAAAAAAAAAAAAAAAATAATCTCTAAAACCTAAATGTGAAATCAGACAGACATGACACTGGGAAGGTTGGGACTCCCAGTTCCCTTGTATGTGGCACTGGGAAGCCAGAGTTCCCAACTGGGCTTTCACCGCAGCTAAGGCCTTTAATATGCCTGATAAAAAGATTTTGCTTTGGGGAGAAAAGCCAGCTTTTCCCAAAATGGAGCAGTGACAAACAAAGATCCTATTGCCAAAATTTCCCCAAATGAGAAGGGATTTTCCTCCATTGTACTAGGTCAGGGACTGACTGCAAGTTTTCTTTCAAGCCATATGTTTCTGACAGCAGTATATTAATTATTACCTTTACTGTTAAACATAATGAATTTCTGTCCTTAGAAGATACTAAACAGTCTCTTGTTTTCCAATCTACTTTAGCATCTCCAATAGATTTTTAAGTTAAATTTATAATACCATGAAAACATCAGTATTACATTTTTTCCACTGCATAAACTTAATATTTTCTTTTTTCTTTTTTTAGTATTAGTATTTGCAGGAGGTTTTGGCACACCATTTTACGTTACACTAATTTTTTGGACGTTCGTCTTTATCTTCATGCACTGCTAAGCAAACATCACTTATCAACACAATACTACTCTCAATGACCAATACCTTATGCATGATATGGTTTCATAAATTAATCATATTACTAATAATGTGTTTCTGATATCTTTAATAAAATTGTCCGTTCCGTCGCATACATATCTGAAGGACCACAGCATTTCCTTATAGTTCTATGTGCACATTTAAATGGGAAAAAATTGCTTAACTGAGTTAAATTCTGTTGCCAAGTCCTTTTCTACCAACCAATCCATCTGTCTCTTTTTCTCTTGTTTCTTATGATGTTTTCAGACTGGCAATATTCAAATCTAACAGCTATAATCACAAATTAAATGGATGTTAGGTTTTTGGACGCAAGGGACCATTTTATCTTTTGCTCAGAGGGAAAAAAATATGCTTAAGGCTAGCCAAAACCATTTCAGAGAGAAGAATGTTTCCTTTTCATATGCAAAAGCATACCTAAATTTAAATTAGGAGGATAACTGCCCTGACACTGACATCCTTTGTGAAATGCAAAAGAGCTTTGTAAATAAAATGGTACCTTCAGAACTATTTTTAATTATTAAATTATGTTTTAGCTTTTAAGTTGAAAGTCCATTACTGAGTTTTGGTTAGAATTTTTACTCTTGCTCTGTCAGGTTCCTTGTCCATTTTTCTTTCTTAAAATAATTCTGAGTATCCTTCTGAAAATTCTCTCACTATGGCATTCTATGTTCCCAGGGGAAAATAAACAGATGCCTTTGGCTAAACTGTATATATCAGGAAAACAAATGGGAAGCGGTCATTACCAAAGTCAACGAGCTTGACTCCACCTTCTGTTGTCAGCAGAATGTTGTTCCCTTTCACATCACGATGAATGATCCGGTTATTGTGTAAATGCTGAAGACCCTATACCAGCAGTAACAAAAATAGGTTTACTCCTTTATTTAAAAACAATTACCCTACTATTAGGGAATGTAATGAAGACAATCCGCACATACTCTATAGAAACACCTGTCCCCTGGATTACATGCTTGATACAACCCCTGCTGCTATAATAACCTGCATAATATTGTCAACATTACCATACTTCATAAATGGAAAATGTATGCATGAGGCGAATAAATTGCACCCTCTGCTGTCATTACAAGCCCAATGAACATCCTTACCAGGAGAGCACCATATAAGATGTACGATATTATAGCTTCATCCAGGCGTTGGCCACACTTCAGTAGGCCCTTGACAAGCTCTGTGACAGAACCTCCATTGCACAGCTACAAAGGTGGGAGGGGAGGGAATCAAAACAAGTCCTCAGTTATTCAATATACTTGTTTAGGCTGTGAATACCTACCATGCAAACATGCACTACAACACAGGTCTGGAAAGAATGAGATTTTTACCTTGCAGTTATTTATGTTGTCACCCCACCTTAGCAGATGTTGTATTAGCAATGTTAATAATATATCACAGAAGCCTGGGTCAGGGATGGGAAGTGAAAACCAAAAATTATAAAGTATAACCTAGGTAATGTAACTAAAAATAAAAATATTATGAATAGGACTGTATTTTGTTGTTAAAAGAGGATGTATATGTCCTATTTTCATTATCTGAGAATTTTTACAATACGGGCACTGTCTTTTGAAAAACTGCCTTTGTGCAAAGAAAAGGCCAGACAGAAAAGATTGATGCTCTTGATAACTGGGAGGCAACAAATTACAGTCATTTTAAACTTTCACTCCATCAATGCTCCTGCTGGCAGGCAATATAAAGTAGACAGAAGCCATATCTCTATACTCGGATTTGATGGCATGTGCTGCCAACAACTGAGATGATGAAACATTCTGATCTAGAAAAGCAGCTTCTTGCAAGTATTTCCTATTAATGGGCCACCATACATCAAAAGAGAAGAAAAAGTAAAATTAGAATCTTTCTAAGTATGTTTTCACTCACACAATTTACAGTCTGTGCACCTTCTAAGCAGATATTTCCCTCCTACCTTTCTCCTCTTTCTCTGTCCTTTTCTTACTTTAATATTCACAATTGTTTGAGGAAAAAAAAGACATGGGAGAACTGATTGCCCACCTTTCCCTGAATTTTCTCCTATAGGCCTGTTTTTGTAGCCAGCACCCTTATCAACTTATCTGCCACACAGAGATCACATGCATTTCCACACAAGTTCATTTTATTTTATGAGTATAAGTTTAAAATACTACAGCATAAATCAGGAAAATGGTGTGAAAACGGAAATGGTGAAAATGGAATTTCTACAAATATTCAAGTTTTGCACATCTCAAATAACTTTTACTGGTTGTATCAGCTCAGTCACTAATTTCTGTGATACATCAATATTTTCCTTTACTTAATATTATTTCCCCTTGCATCCAAAAAAAAAAAATCACTAGACTATAAGTTTTAGTTCATGGAAAGGACTAGATTACATGATAAACATGACATCCTTTATCTAAATAAATTCCTTGAGCAAAATTTCATCAGTGAAAACATTGATGAATTCTGCAGGAATTTGACTCTACTCTTTAATCCATTAGTAAGGATTTAAAAAAAAATCAATTGGGTGGCAACATTCAGTTTAATATCAATCATCAAATGTATTTACAGGAGAACTTTTCTTGCTCAAGAAAGTGCATGCTTTTCTTTCCATGCTTAACCATTTGCTGACAAGCCATTAAATCAAAGATTTTTGTTTACTGCTCCCATTACAATAAATGTACTACTAAGATAGGTTGTACTAAACTTAGCTCCAGCCTGCATATAAAATAAAGTACAACCTCACTTCAAAAAAAAACCTAAGTTGGTTGCGACTGGAAATGATACAGACTGACAGCTGTTAGGCAACATACGTTAAAGACTGACTGACTCTGAAAATAAGTACAACCCACAAACACAACTACAGCTGCCGTAGACACTTTTCTTGACACTCAGTGAAGAGCTGAGACAAAATGAACATGAAAACTTCATTAACATTTTGTACCTAAAGGTAATACTCTAAAAAGTGGACCAGTGCACATTTAGATGGAGAAGCAAGAACATTAACTTTACAGTTGTCTCTAATACACTTATCTGGGAAACAAAATGTTTCTATGTAGCAAACTGCATCATCATAAAAATAAAGTGCCCACTTTCGCTACTCTCTGTCATCCTAGGTATTTATCAAAGTAATTCCCTGCTCACAGTGAGTAAACATGGCAAAATTGTGCCTAAAGAAAAAAAAAGAATCCGTCTTTTATTACAAATTTTGGGGTTTGGAAGTTACACATCCAGAGAATGTATTTCATCAAAGATTTGGGGATCAAAGCCCTGAGTACTTTGTAATTCCCTTTTATTGAAAAAGTGTCATTAATTTGTAATATAAGAAGTAACTGCTATGTATACATAAATTTGCATGTAAATGCTAAGGCAAGTAACAGTTTGCCTTATCTGGTAAATTTAGTCATATAAAGAAAACACATTTTTAAGATATCAAATTTATTTAAAACTTTGGATAATATGCTCAAAAAACCAACCTGAAATTAACATATTTAATGGATAAGGTCTGTAAAAAGACCTAACTATCTCAGACTCTATGTTCAATTTTATTATATAGACTATGTCACAATTTTTCTTTGCAAAATTTTGTTATATGGAAAACCACATGTGATGCATCTGTTGGATATGCTACACTTGTATTAAAAAATTAAAAAAACACAAAGGAAATCAAGCCTAAATTCAACACAAAGCCAGCAGGCATGCAGTAAAATACAATATCAAACAAAAAATACTAAAGTTCCTTTTATAATAGTAGTTTAGAAGTTACTGAAATTTAGGTTGAAACACATCCAGAAGTTTTGCGTCAAGCTACATAACTCTGCGGTAAATAGAAGTTAGATATATTGTTGGAATTCCACACTTAAAGTGGAAATGAAGATTCCCTATTCAGATTCCAATTATCAATCAGGTACAGGAAGTGGAATTTCTAAAGTGATCAGAAATTAAAAACTGAATGCTAACTTTTACCAGTTGGTTATAACAGAGAGAAATGTTTGAATGGTCTGTTACAACTCAATAGTCTCTGCAAAGCTCTATATCGAGTACGCCTAGTAAACATCTAGAATAACAGAATCATAGAATGGTTTGAGTTGGAACGGACCTTAAAGATCACTGAGCTCTAAGCCCCCTGCCATGAGCAGGGACATGTCCCCTGTCCAACCTGGCCCTGAACACTTCCAGGGATGGGGCATCAAAACTTCCCTGGGCAATCTTGCTCCGGTGCCTCACCACCGTCATCCTGAAGTATTTTTAACTAATGTCTAATCTAGATCTTCTCCCTTCCAATTTAAAGCTATTCCCCCTTGTCCTATCACTACATGCCCATGTAAAAAGTCCCTCCCCAGCTTTCTTGTAGCCCCCTTCCAGTACTGGAAGGCCACTATACTGTCTCCTCAGGGCTTTCTCTTCTCCAGGCTGAACAAGCCCAACTCTCTCAGATCATCCTCATCGTGCAAAAAGACATGGGCAGTCATTTAACTGGCAACAAGATCACTGAAATGCATTTTTCACTGCAAGAACACTGACTGCCAGTGAACAAGAAATATTAATAGAAGATACCTCTCTTGCTAGGTTTTCAACAAGAGCCTACAGTTTTAAATTACCATAAAACATGTTCCCATTATATTCTCTCTGTTCATTTTTGATATAAGCAGCATGTTTGTTAGCTGTCCTCCAATATGAAGAAGTCAAGCTGTCTTTAGGCAAATCGCTCTTATCAAAACAATTTGAATTAGAATGTAGCTGAATGTAGCTACTTGAACACAAATAAAAAGCAAGGACTCTCCCTGTTCAACAAACTTTAATTTTGGATGCAATTTTCAACAGCAGACTACTACACATCATCTGTCACCAGTCCTTTGATTAATGGCCTCAAACAGAGAATTGTGAAATCATGAGTCTGTACTCTTCTAGCAATAAAAAATAGAAACCAAACAACATTTGCTAGTTAAGACGTGATGTTATCAAAATGTTTTACCTCAAGTACTAGCCAGAGTTGTCCTCCCACATATTGATCTGCTTTGTAAAACATCCCATAAAATCTAACAACATTAGGATGATTGGGCAGAAACTGCAAAATATTATATTCTGCTTCAATTTCTTCATCCACATCCTAAATAACAAATACAAAACCACAGAACATATTAATGCAGTAAGTCCATACAAAGCCAGAACAAACTCTCTTGGATAAAAAGAACCATTTTTAATTAGTTTGTACTCTGAAAAGGTTTTACTATAATGCAGCTGAAAGTACTCACATGATACTGCAAATTTAATCCACACCAAATCATGCCACTCCTGTTTTTTTTTTAACATACAAAAATGTAAAGTCTGTGTAAAGCAAGCACTCGTTCTTCAAGGATTCTTTCAATGCATATTATACTTAACCATGAAAGTAAAAATTATATTTAACTTTGTTCAGTCATCTAAACATGGCATTTACATATGTATTATTTTCTGATCTGCTCTTAAATTTACATGGTTTTTATTATGTAAGCTAAATGTAAATAAATGAACTTCAGTTTCATTCTTTTCCTGTGGTCATTGAATGGGACCAAACAGAGAACAATTTCACAAAAAAACAAAGGGGACATCAGTAAAAACAAAGACATCCTTATGAGGAAAAACATGCACCAGAAACAGTTAAAGAGAGACAAAATAAAACACACAAAGTAAGACAATGGTACCCAATATTTGCTAATGAAATAATTCTGTGACAATTGTAAAATACCAGTTAATATCGGCACACAGGCCACAGCTTAGAACAGCACTGCGGCACTGAATCTTTCCTTGTTTCTGTGCAGACTGTGACTCTTAGTAAATTAAACTCTTCCACATGTTTTCCTTATTTTACGTTTTGCTAAAAAGGATATCATTCATACTTTCTTCAGATTTATACAAGAGAAAATCAAGATGAATTTCAGAAGTGGCAGAAGATAGAAACTTAACTTTTTTAGTAAATATTTTAGCCTGATTGTCGTGATCAAACTCCAGCTTGATCCAAACCTAGGTGTATGCTGTTTTAATATAAATATAAATAAAATAACATATAAGATCATAAAATCGTAATTTGCACCTTTCAGGTTCTGGTACCAAACTCCTGTCTACGCACTCTGCAAAATTATTCCCTTCAGGATCTTAGACATTTGATTTACATTTCAACTCCTGAGAGTTCTTTTAATTTAATAATGATGTTAAAGTGCTTTACTTACACTGATAGGATCCAGAATCTTTACTGCTGCCAGGCTCCCATCTTTCTTATTTGCAACCTTATAGACTTTACCATAAGTGCCTTTCCCGATAGTCTCTATAATTTCCCAGGTATCTGAGGGATCGGCTAATGATTCTAGTCCAATCATACCGGAATTATATTGAAATAATCCATACAATGGCTTCCTGGAAGACAAAGCAGACACACATACAATGGGAACCCCTAAGTTTCTCTGTACTAAAGAAGGTATCTTATGGTAACAAAATCAAATATTTTCCTAATTTGAGAAGAAATACAGATAGAATCACAAATAAAAACCAGACAGAGAGATAAGAACACTAAGTGAAGTAATGGAAACAAAAAAAGTAGGGAATGCTGCACATATTATTTGCTTTAAACATTGCTCCATGCACTGCATCATTCTGAACACATTTTAACAAGTTCTGACAAAATCTGATCCCTCCCTCCCTCTACTGCATGCTTTTTTAATGTACATTTTATACAACTGGTTTAACATAGCTTGCTAAATGAGACTCTATTTCTTATGCTTTAAAAAGCCATGTTATGCTTTTCACATAGTTTTGTCTAATATTCCCCGGGCAATGGCCAGACAGGTGTTCAGTAGGTGTAAAACCTCACCAAATCTAATATATCTACAACAGGGCCATGTATAACTAGTTTAATAAAAGTTAAGACTGGGCTGCCTGGCATCATAAAATACAAACCAGTCTGATAATAGGCAACAGGTACACCATCAGGGTGACATTCATCATTGGAGACGTTTCTTAACAATTGTACCTGTCTATTTCTTTTCAGTCATGGTGCATTGTGGTCAGCTATGCTGGCTGACTGTACCTTCACCTTCAGGGGATCAGCAGATCAGGGAAGTTGTTTCCCCAAACACTCCTGAGTGATGTATGGATCACTGCAGCCTGTGCAAAGGGCTCTTTCCCACTCTTGGAACTACATAGATGGCAAGTTCTGCTGATTAGGAAAATGACAGCACCCTTTTCAGATTTAATTTCAAGTACTGAGAGCCTAGATCTTGCCTCTGAACTAGTATCAGAGAAAGATTAAGATGAGATTAACTTAATCTTCTTCTATAACTCATCATTAGGGAAGCTGATGGGTTTGTGGTTTCTCTAAACAAGAATATTATTTTCCAATTAGGTGGTTGTCATTAAATACACTTAACTAGGAGATGTAAAGTCTCAGATCCATGAACAAATGGAAGGAGAAAAATAAGTGATCTTGACAAAAACAATTGAAGACAACACCATTGCCAACTGCAAAAGCTCTTGATTTTTGGAGATAGAACAACAAATATCTCAAACATACACTTGAATTTTAAGGTCTGATCCATTTCTTTCTAAGTATGTGTGATACCTGCAAACCTCCTTGAAACAATTTTAAAAACCTGCTGGTTTATTTACCTCTTCACTATTTCCAGTATTAGTGACAACTATCCGGCATGAGAAATACAGTCAGAAAGAAATGTGTACGTGACTGGGGAAATTGATAAGTTAATAAGGAATGAAGCAACAGCTTTTTCAATCTAATTAAAGAAATAAACATGCTTTCTGTTCATAACAGAGAAGAAAATTACCTGTGTGCAAATTCACATGCAGTGCATGTGATCTGTACAGAAACATTCAAAAGGGAATTGTGTATAAACTCATTTGCACATTTTGTTCCCTTCCAGAAGAAATTTTAAAATTCCTTTAGACCCTAATACAAAATATTAACATGATGTAAAGTAATGTAACATACATAGTAGGCACAAAACTAGTTAGAAGTAGTGCAATCTTTTTTAAAAAAATTGGTAGGCACCTTTAGAGAAAGGCCTCGATTTCTCTCCTTGGTTAAATTTGCACCAGTAATATAACAAAATGCTTTGGTCTTTTGACAGGTTAAAAAAAAAAAAAAAAAAAAAAAAAAAAGAAATAAAAGAAGGAAAAAGAAGAAAAGTATGAAAAAGCACAGGAGTCAATGTCATTTATCTGTTGTGGGTCGATAATGTAAGTTATTAGGACAGTTTCTCACTACTTGGATCCAATACAGCATGCTGCAAATAAAGAACAGTATTCTGAACACACAGAGTTCGCATCTCAACAGAGAAGCAGGTCAGGTGAAAGACTTCTCTGAAATCAGTGAACGGACTGTATTACATGCACTGAAGCTCCCAATAAGCCAACCTTAAGAGCAGGTTTGCTTCCTGGGCTGGGGGTGGTGGTGAATACAAACATAATTTGGAAGAGTTGCATCCCAAGTTAAAAAAACCCCAAAACAAATTGAATTGAATTTTAATGCTTTAGAAGAAATGCTAGTGACATTTATGTGCGAAGAAACAGAGAAGAACAGGACTGGAAACAGCTTTGATGCAGCCTTACAGAAAACAAACAAACAAAAAACCCCTCAACTGATATTTATTTCACTGTTACTGTAACAACTACCCTACCACACAGATTGTCCAGAAAATGATGCATGGTACTCTTTGTTCCAGTGTAATGTTCATTGATGCATCCCTGCAAAAAGCTGTTGTGGATAAAAAATTTTTTCCTTAAAACAAAACAAAACAATCTAGAGTCATTGCCTGCTTCTGTTCTGATTAATAAGTAACCATTTAAAAGGTATCTCTTATTTTTCAAAAGACATTAACATTTCTTTATACCAGAAGACAATGTTGACAAAATAAAATTTAATGAATATTTTATAGATTGAGTTCTAGAGAGGACTGAAGAAAAATTTTAGTGAGTGAGCAATTCTCCACATTGTGAAAACAAGGTAGTATTTACAGGAGCACGTTTATGCATTACATTGAGTCAGATTTGCCAAATACGTGCCATAAAGGCCTTCTGCTTAAATAAAAACAGTCTCTTCTTGAACTCAAGCAGTATTTATCTAAACAAGTTTGCCATCAGCGAAAGTGCCCATTGCACACAACATAGTAACACTCAACATCCCTGTGACAGATGTAAATATTTTAGAGTACAAAAAAAAAGCAAAAGAACAATATCTGGTATTACCATCAATACTGTAGAATCTAGATAATTTTTAAAAACATAAACATTACAGAAAAAAAGGTGAAGTTGTAAAGTGAATTAGTGTTTTTCTGTTTCTGCCTCCTAATTTACTGAGCTTCAGAAAACAGAACGTAGTTTTAACAAGGGCTGCCATTTTCTTTTAATTTCTACAACAAAACGTTACACATGAATGCAACCACTTCTATGACAACCCCATGTGTACAAAACAATAACACTGAAAAGCTGAAATTTCTTTAGGAAGAACTTTCTCTTTTCACTCCACCCACATCAAGCCTCTCACCTCTCTGCACTTTGAAATTACGTACAGAGAGTGGCTTCTAGCTGTGAAAAATTTAGCAATGCCATCTCCAGAGGGATTCTCAACCTATTAGAGACCTACTGATTACAAGCACTGTATAATTTCTGCCACCAGCTGGAGGAAACTTCTCAGTGGTTGAATCTGTTCCACACAGGCAAGCAAAACAGCCTACGACAGATGCTGAAAAATTACACTTTAGCAATTTACTGGATGGGAAACATCTTAGACAAAGCTATCTTGGACTATATACAGGCGATTTAAGGAATGACTACAATGCTATCAACAAGCCCATAGCACTCTACTGAACCTTGTTTTGCATAGATGTGAAGAGAAAGAAAACAAAGCAAAAGTTTAGGACAACTTGATGGAGTCTAGTCAAACCATTCTTAGGCTGAAATAGAGGCATAGCATGATTTATTTTTTTAAAAAAAAGCAGAGAAAATATTCTAACTAAATATAGTAAATATAAATATAGTAAAAACTGATCAATCAAGACACACAATAGGGTACAACAAAAATTATTACCAGGTTTCAGCCATTGACAGGGTTTCTTTTGTCCATTCATGAAAAGATATGTTCCCTGTCTATAAAATACATTTCATGGGTTCTTTCATAGCACCTGGATTTCTTTTATTTTGATAAGCTTTAGCAATCAGAACAAATTAAGTCAGACCAGGTATCACAGACTAACTTAGATCACCATCAGGCAAATGTGCAAATAACATTTATCTACATTTGAAGAAAATATTTCTCTGTAAAATAGACACTATAATCAATGACTACATGTAACCACCCCTTAACCAGTATCCTTAAGACAAACCGACTAGAAGTATTGTTTGATGTAAAAGATAGTATAAAAGAAATATGGGTTATGGACAATGCACAAGTAATTTTTTTTCCCCCGTGAACTACAGTCTTCAGTGGCTCTACAGTATTCAGTGTTTCTAAGCATCCCCAAAATAACCATCTGCAAAATCCTACAGTGTCCTAGAAGTTCTACTGTGATCTTCACTTGTGAACATAAAACAAAAAAACCTCAAACCCAATATAGAATAACTACATGCAGATTCTTTTGACTATAACTACCTCTGGAATAAAATCAACAACTTTTTTACAAATCTATTGTCACGGCTATTTTTCTCAGAAATTATAGGGACAAAAAGGACTTACAAGCAAGAAAAAAAATGGGCTAGAAATAGCTTTACAGTTACTTTTCTATTTTCAGTACTGCTTTACTCAATTTCTATAATACTGTGATTTGCCTATTGGCTTCCAACACATATCATCTTCCAGCTCATAGTAAAATAGGACATGCATAGACATTTTGAAATTAGTGAGAGCTTTCTAAAAGTTATGATATGCAGTAATAGGCAGTTTTTAATTCTAATATAGCAGGTAGGGACATATTATTCAATATTAGTGAAGCAAAATTGGATGTACTGTTTCCATGTTTTCAATTCATGCACAGGCCTGATTTTTGCAATTTTCTGTTTGTCTCTATTCTCTTGTGAAACAGCTGGCTCATACTCTTCTGGCATCTATACATACTGGGGAAGAATACGAATGTCATACTGAAAAAGAAGGTATTTCACTATTTACAGGAAGCTCATTACTGCTACCGTACTAAATGAATAACTCATATATACGATAATTCAGAGGGCAAAGTTGACATTACCAGCAATGGCTTCACCCAGCCATGACAGCCCTTATTCTGTTGGTTGGTGACGGTCATACCCAGCCAGCTACCTAAGAAGCAATTGTTAGAGGAATTAATGAACCACTGGAAAGCACAAGAAAATCAATAGTCAGAAGAGCTTCCTCTGCTAGTCTCCTCCTGCTCTTTCTCACTGGCTAGGTTAAAACAAAGAGGATGTCAATATCTTGAAATGAAGCATACAAAAGAATCCATCAACCCACCATCCTGTAACTGTTCTCAATTGGTCTCAGAAAAAGGAACTGCAGAATGTGATGTGCATAGTTCTTTAGAGGATTCAGGTCAGTGATGGAAGAAGATGAAGGATAAAAGTGTGTTCAAAAGATGTTATTGATGCTATACAGTCTACAAAAAAGAGATAACTGATCCCATTGTTTCACTAAGCCAACATATGGGAAAAATAGGACAATTTGGCATAGAACTGCTATTATTTATAGATGAAAGGTAGAAGGATGAAAACACTCCTGCTAGATTCAGTTCACAGAACAAGTTTGTGTTGAAAATACAAACCATCAAAACTGACTTTGTGGGTGTACAAAATGGAGATAGAGAGGATGTAACTTGGAAACATGTTTTCTCTTTCCAGGCACCCCAGTTTAAACTTTTTAAACTTTTTACTAACTGTGCTTATATACACTCTCTTTCTCTACATAAAGCCCTTTAAATTTAGGATTAGTTTTGTTACTTTACTTCCTTCTGCTTCCTTTATACAGATAAACTAGATAATCCAAACTTGCAGATATGCGTAATCAGCCACAGGGCCAGAATAGAGTGCTAACAGGTGGCAATGGATTGTACTGGGACACCAGTCCTGAGGAATGCTTTGTGAATGTTTGCACTCTTGTCTCATCTATGCTTCTGGTTAATGGCAGCATGAAACACAATCCCATTCCTAGGATCAGCCATAATAACCTGCCCAGAAAACAGCTACTGGGTTCATGGCAGAGAAATCTAAACTATATTTTTATAAACCATATGAGGAACAGCTGTTCAGCCTGGAGGAGTCTGAGGGGGGACCTCATCTCAGTTTACTGCTTCCTCTCAAGGGAAGGAGGAGGAGGAGGCGGTGTTGATCTCTTCTCTCTAGGGACCAACAAGAGGACCCAAGGAATTGGTGGGAAGATGTGCCCAGGGGGGAGGAGGTGTTAGGTTGGATATGAGGAAAATGTTCTTCACTCAGAGCGTGGTGGAGCACTGGAACAGTTCCCCAGGGAAATAGTAAAGGTGCCAAGCCTGACATTTGGACAAGCTCCTCAGACACATGGTGTGATTGTTGGGATTGTTGGATGCAGGGATAGGAGTTAGACTCAAAGATCCTTGTAGGTCACTTCCAACTCAGGACATTCTATGATTCTAAGTTATCTTACTCCAGAACCATTTAACACCTCACTCTGTGACTCCCAAGCAAGCATCACAACGCTCTTGATAAAATTCTGTCTTCCATGGGGTCCAAGTAACACTACTGGTCTCTTGGGTCCTTGATAACTGCATCTCCCTCAAAAATCAGGTTTCTTCTGCTTTCCAGAAATTCATTCTGAAGTTCATTCTCACTTACACAGACCTATGTCTTTGTGTCATCTGCTGCCTACGACAGTCGTACCAGTTTGCTTCACCTTAAGCCATTTTCTAATCAAATGGGACTTGAAAACAATGTAAGATTAGCCTTAAGGAGATCTGCACAGAATGGGGCTGTATACCTTAAGTATTAAATTAAACTGCACCTATCTTGGTGCATAATGTAGAACAGAACAAGCAATCACTGAGGTTTTCTAGAGTTCTAGGTCTTAAGGTGAGCTCAGAGAGGGTGAACTCAAGCCACTCCATCTTTGTTAATAAAAACAATCTCTAGTACTTCAGAAAGTTCCTTGATGTTTTGATTCTTCAATCTGTTCTTCATTGATGTCAGTGATATTACATTCTAAGCAAATATATTTCTGTTCAAATCATTCAATGCCACTCTCAGGGTTTCATAGATACAACATGTTTTATTCTGGTCTATCCTAGTGGAACTTCTCTAATTGAGTAAAATTGCATAAAAGCTGAAACATAGCTATAGTGAAAAGATTAGTAAGGAATAATTCACAAAACTAAGAAAACCACAAAGCGACTTGTTTCACAAGCAGTGAAACTAATGTATTTGATACTTTTGCATCTTTTTTATTTCCTACCATCATAAGAATTATCATTCCTTTTTTACTCTGATACTCTTAAAAGACAACGTCTGCTGTAGCTAAGCTGGATTGTTAGCATCTGAGTGGAACAGCCAAAGTAGAAAGCATCAAGGACAAAATTCAGCCAGTATCCCACTAAGAGGGGACACTGCTTATGGTACTTCCCTCTAGCCTGACACAGATTTTTATGAAAACTGTAGGAAATTGTTTATTTGGGGGGATTCAACTTCTCTGTCAAATCTGGATGCAATCTTCTGTGAGGAATGATTTTCTCACAAAACACGAAAAAACTGTTTCACTAAGATTCAACGTAAATATCCTAAGATCAGTGTTGACAGTGAAAGGCAAGCAAAATATGATTAAGCCAAGGCATATGAAGACTGCGTAATTCTCAGAGATGACTAGTAAAGCAAGGTTGCACTTCTCACTAACATGCAAGAAATATTTTGTTTGTTTTCATAAAATTAGCAAAATGTATTATTAATGGAAGAATTGCACTTCCAAGATTTCTGGGAGGTACTGTGCATTTCTGAAAACCCATAATGTGAGTTGGGATCAACAGAGAAAGTTGTATTTGATGATGAAAGAGTAAATGCTTTCCTGAGACTCAAACTACTGAAAAAAAAAAAATCACTTCCCACACATGATAAACCAAGTATTTTTGCAGAGTTGTCTTTTCCAGTGAGGTAAAGGGTATTTTGCTACTGACAGAGAAATCAATAGAAGCTTCCAGTGAATTTTTGAGTACCACTGAAAACAGAGGCCCTGATCATTCATGAGGAACTCCACTGCATTTCATTTGCTTGACTGCTAATTAATCAGTTCTATATATTCAACTCTAGGGACCAAATGTTGAAAAAAAAATAAATGTACCCTGTCAGCTACCATGATATAGTTAATGATTATTAAATTATAAATGTAATAGTGAAAACCAGAAACATGAAGAAAATATTTACCATAAATGATTATCCAAGACTAAATTCAAATATCTGAAAGTCAGTTAAGAGCAACAACTTAGAAAGGAAGTCCCAATCAGTGGCATTTCTATTTCAAAAATGCTATTTATATTAGCCATCTAAATAGATTTCCCACAAGCAAAATACATTAAAGCAGTTATAAATGACTAACAGCTAACACATCAATTTCACCTCAGGCTGGGAACTCAGTGCTAAAATGAAGTTTATAATCCCATGAGTCCATTCTGTTATAAACTGCAGGTGGCAAATCAAGTGACTATGAGGTACAGTCCCTATGTGTGAAAAATCAATACCTGATGTTTTCTCTGCCTCCTTTGGCAGCAATTTAACAGGGCAAATAAAATGCATGTGTTAGTGTTAAAATGGAAGGATGAAGGGCTATAACAGAATGATGACTCTTAGACCAAACCAGACTCTTCACTGCAGTCTCATCAGAAAATCTTTATATGCTTTGTGTCCAGATGAGGAAAAAGAAATCCAAGACAGATGCAGGACAAACCTGGGAAGAAAATAACTGCAAACTTACATTAAAACCAACTTATCTTACATCGGATTTTTGCCCCACTAAGGATATCGAAATTCTTCAGGACTAAGAGAGCTTCCTCACAAGGAGCACTTGCATTGGTCACTGCTGCACAGAACTGTGTCTTCTGCATGCTGGTTCCCATGCCCAGTGTTAGCTAGACAACATAGTGCATGTTAGCTTAAGATGCTGTCATGAAAGGTGCAGATAAACTGGTTCAATCCTAGAAGCTTTGCTTCATTAATACTAAAGATCATTGTGACACTAATTGATCCTGAGCCTGATATATTTATCCAGCCTTTCACGCGTAGGAGCTGAAGAATTAAAGCCACTTAGTCCACAGAGAGTGAGCAACAACTGCTTAATTTTTTAAGTGATCTTCCTATTGTTTCACAATATAACTTAATTGTATAAAGTAATCAATCATAATCCATCACTACAATTCTCCAGTATTACTTTACAGCAGTTCTATGCTGATGAGGATTTTTAATAAGAACACTCTCCTTTATCCATAAGAAAAATAATAATAAAACGTTAACCATGACACAAAGAACATCTCTTATTTCTGACAATTACTCTTGCTGAAGATGAAGTATTTTCATCAGTGAGCTAGTTGTTATGCATTACCAGCATGTGGGCAGTAGCCTAGCGTGACACCAATTTGCATAATTTCTCTTCTCTAACAGGCTTCAAATATAGTAATAGGCATATGAGATAGAATCCATTAATTTTAAGCTTCCTTCAGTAGCTATCTTCATGGAGCAGTTATCAAAAGAACTTTTAAAGAATTAAGCTTTGTAAATTAAAATCGTGTTATTCAGGTTATCCTATCTGGGCCTCCAACCATCTAAGTTGTGTTCAGTAACAAAGACCATGGCAAATCCACACCACAAGCAAGCACCTAGACAGAAAGACTGATAAAATGTGGCGGGACAATGCCAGCACCCACTGCTGCTCATAGTGAATTACTGATCTTGAAAATCAGTTAGGGATTTTTTGGGTACGGATAGATTAAAAAACAGGATGGATAGTGATACATATAGAAGATGCTCAGAGCTGTTATGCGTATATATGTTGTTTAATCCTGCCTTTATCTAGAGAAAGGAACCAAAACAACTTTGTTTTTTTGCTGATTCGAACCCAAGAAAGACCTTGCCATTTGTTAATATTTAAGACAAGCAAAAAGATTAAGGTGTTACCAACACCTTAATGGAAAGCTAGTTGCAGAAAAATAAGGTGAAAATAGTTTACCATGGTATAATGCAATAACTGATGGACCTTCTCTTCTCTTCTGATGCATTTGTATAATCCGGCTTGCATAGCAAACAACATTGCCGCAGTACTCTAATTCTCTCAGCTATTCATCCTGTAAACAGCCTGGCTTTGCAACCTCAGAGTAATTTAGACTTTGTTGCACTTCACTATGTGTCCTGATATATGGTCCTCAATAAGAAAGATTTGATTTGTCTATATTATACTAGAGAAGATGCCTGGAAGTCTACACAATTTATATCTATGTCTAATGTCCACTAATATGAAAAGACATTACCATAATATTCAGCTACACCATTGAGGGAAAAGGTACAAGCACCCCAGGAGAAAGAACAGATGCCAATATGGATACAAGCAAAAATCCTCACAGTTTGCTCTTTCCAAATTTTTCACTCTGAGAAGGACTAATCCATTTCAATTCCTACAAACTCAGTGGATTTGAGGGAGATTGACACCTCCAAGAGTTGTGATCTTGAGCAGAGAACAATTTAATGACAACACCACCAAAATGGTCCAAGAACTTTCAGAATAGAATTTAAGCACATAATAAAATAACAAACTGGCCTCCTTTCCTAAATTAACTCTTGGGCTGCTGCAGATGCTCCTGAAGAAAGTTAGGAGAATGTCTGAACTAAATTTACCAAGAGAATCATGACACATAAGTATGCTGCACTATGCACTGCGTGCAGTAACTATGGTCGGAAATAACCAGCCTTTAGCGTTTCATTAGCAGCTATGCAGTTTCCTTTTCATCTTTTTCAGTTTCTGGAACAGCTCTGAGTTCAATAACATGGACTTTCAGAACTTGGAATAGGAAAAGATTTTGTGATACCATTCAACAAATCAAAATAGGAGAAAGAATAGATAATTTGCTCTTATGTCACCACAAGCAGCACTGAACTGAGAATCAATTAAGGCTTTTACCATAAAAGTAAATTAGATAGTACACACAATAGGAAGCAGCACTATATTTGCATCAAATTTTTCAAAAATGCTCTAACCTACAGACGTTATTCTACCACGTCATAAAGCAATGGGTCATTTTTCCTCAGTAAGGATACCCAACACAACCCACCCCAACTCCTACCACTCTGTTTAAGCAGAAAGTACCTACTAAAAGATCAAAGCAAGAGTAAAAGCATAATAAGCAAAACAGGAACTGTCATCATCCATTCAAGAAAGATATCTTTATGTAGTATGGATGATGAAGAACTCTATTCTGTTATTTTAGGATGCTTCTTTTACTAGATAACATTATAAAGAGAGTTTACTTTTCAAGTACAATCCTAGGAGTTAGGCGAACTCAAGAGATATTTTTGGCTGCAGCTCACCTCCTGTACTTCAGAAAACATATTTTATATATGCTTCAGGTTCTCCCATTTACAAACTAGACAAACCAGTACCTTTCGATAGTAATACCTTGTGCCGAAAGGTATCTCCTACATAGGTTTCCCCAGCTACATCTCTTGAACCATTACAGAAATATTCTGTTGCAATAGGCCTCACAGAAGTCTCAATCACTGTCCCTTGTTAACAGTGCAGAGGCAACTCCAAGGACTGATATGTTTCCAGATGTCCCTTGAGGCTTAGAGTACATGTATTTTGGCTTTTTTTGTCAGACGTGATTTTGTGTACCAGCTAAGCTAGCCACAGAATTATGCTGGAAGCTCTTTTGCCTGTGCCTTGGAACCTCTTCCCCAAACTCCACAACAAGGTAAGTTTTAAATATATGTGTGAGGTGAAATAAATACATGCACAGTCTTAGCAAGGGTTCTGAAAAGCCCATTAGTTTAGATATAGCAAGGAATATGAACAATCAGAACAACAAACATGTTTTAAGACTTATCTTCCTGACAAACTCTTTCAGCTTCTAACTCGCTATAACCAGGAGTTCTCAATCTCTTCTTTAAAGCTTGTGATAGTTACTCAGAAAAGAGGAGCAACTGTTTCAGAGTCATTCCTTCCAAACTTTGCAGTAAGTTTTGTGGAAAGAGAGGCTGATTTTACCTTTAAAATTATAAGAACCCCTTTCCTTTACTTTTCCATCCTTCCTTGTTAAGTGGTTAACTAAAAGAGGTCCTTAAAGCCACTACATGACCAAAAACTCCTACTGATGTCTAGCCTTCCAGTTTAAGTTTAAAGCTGATAGCTGGTTTGTCACACAGAGTGTTCAATCCTTTGTTTAATACCATTCATTATTCAAAAATTTTTTTCCTCCTTGTTAGCTTTTGGTAGGTACAAAGTTTATTTCAGTCCACCTACAGAAGCAGAGGTACAACAGAGAAGGCAAATACAGCCCCATTCAAAATGTTGCTAGGAGTCTGACAACCTTACACTAGGAAACTTTCCAACATGAAATGGAAATCATATATTATACACAGATTCCCTACATTGTCCAGCTGTCACTATACTTGTATAATATGCACATTTCTGTAAGCTGAGTTTCTCACATCACTGCTATTCACACAACGGAAGGTTTGTTACCGAGCTTAGAAGAGCAATGTCTATACAAAAAAGATACTCACATGAGGCTGTTCCAGCAAAAACAATATATTGGGCTGCTTTTTTGGAAATTGCCGTATCTGATTTATATCCTTGTGGTATCAATTGTACAAAGGTAATTTTCTGTAATGAATTATTTATTTCCTGTTGTAATCAGACATCTGAGATAGTCATAAATATTTATATGTCCTGTTACTTCACTAATGAAAACTGAACTAATTCTAAAAATTGGGTGTTGTCTCAGAGGCATAACAGTCTGCTCAGCCTTTGCATTAGAGAAGGCAACCAACATATGGGAAGCGACTAACAGGGACTGAAAGAAAACAGATCTTGAAAGTACGGCATAAGAATGGGATAAGTTATCAGGACAGAAGAATTTTGTGTGTAGCCTAGAGATATTATCTTGCTCTTCTCTATCTCTAATTTCCCAGCTTGTTAAATTTGCAATAATGTTCTCTGCCTTTATGCTCCTTAGCAATTCTTATACTAGTGTCACTAGTGTCCCAGAGAGATTTTCTCTTCAGCAATGGAAATACTTCTTCTTAGGCACTTAGTTACTGTCTAGTGCGTTGGCCTGTGCATCTCTGCTATCCTTTACACATTCTAGGAAATACTTTGTCTAGCTGGCTGCCTCGGAGTAGTTCAGTAATATCTATGGATTGCAAGAGCCAATGGGCACAAATTCCTTGAAGTTAGCTGGCTGCATTGATATCATCCCTCACTCAAACCAGGTCAGCACAAACACCTACTAAAAGGATTTATTTACTACATCCATAACTGAAAATGCAGTTTACCAAGGTTTATAAAGTCACAAGAGAATGGAAATTAAAAGAACAATATCTACATCTATCTAGACTCAGGTCAGCCTTGAAGGGTTTTCTCTAGTGAACTCACAGCAATTTTTCAGCTCATATCACCCTCACAGAAGGGAATCCTACTTGGGTAACCATTTTTGCTTTGTAATCTGTCTTCATCTCTGGGAATTCACCTTTGTCAACTTCCCTAAAATACAAGCTACCAGTCTTTTATCTAAGAAGGAAGTAATCTCTTCTTCCATCAAACTATTGACACCTTGTGGAGAGGCAGACAACTTTAGGTCTGATGTGAAGAGTCTCATCTGCCCCAGGACAAGCTTTAGTGATTATTCACATTTGGCTCAATATTTCACAATCTGTTAGTCCCTTATGAAACATAAGACTAGCTGGAAAATGGTCAAATCTCACAAAATCACAGTCACCTGAGCTGGAAGGGACCCACAAGGATTATGAAGTCCAACTCGTACCTCTGCATACCCCAAAACATACACTGTGTGTTTGAGTGGATTGTCCAAATGCTTCTTGAATACTGTTAGGCTTGGTGTCATGACCACTTCCCTGGGGAGTCTGTTCCAATGCTCTACCACCCTCTGAGTGAAGAGCCTTTTTCTCATATTCAACCTAAACCCTTCCAAACACAACTTCCTGCCATTCCCTTGGGTCTTATCATTGGTCACCAGAGAAAGGAGATCAGCAACTGTTCCTCCTCCTCCTCACTCCCTTGTGAGAAAGCAGTAAATTGCTATGAGGTCTCCGTTCAGTCTCCTCTTCTCCAGGCTGAACAGACCAAGTGACTTCAACTGCTCCTCATACAACTTCCTTTCTAGACCTTCACCAACTTTGTGGTCCTCCTCTGGCCACACTAGAGTGGCTTGATACCATTTTTCAACTGTGGCACCCAAAACTGCATACATTACTCGAGGTAGGGCTGCACTAGTGTGGAGTAGAGTAGGGCACTCACCTCCCTTGATCAGGTAGCAATGCCGTGCTTGATGCACCCCAGAACGTCGTTGGCCAGAAGACAGCATTTAGGTTTTTATATATTTATGGTGTAAATTAACAACCATTACTTCAAGCAGACACCTAAGTGGGATCAAGACATGTGTCTCATTTAACTGAGTCTTTTAATAAAGACTGCATATGACAATAGCATATGCTGCTGAAGTTAGATACTGGGTTAACACGCAATCCTGTTTTTGAGAGATACTGTTACAAAGCATTTCCAAGGTAAGACTACAGTTACCTTGTCTAGTTCAGTCAAGAACATGGGTGAAACACTGTTCTCATGAGTCTGAAAGCAGATGTACTACTGCAAACACTAGGAAATAAAATTACAGACTATGAATGCTGTTTTCCTCTCATCACAACTGAGAAAGGTCAGCCAGAAAATAAGTCACAAAGTACAGAGACCAGTGATTTTTAAATTGCAAATACATATATATCTTCAAGGGTAAAAAAAATACTAATATGATTAAGACAGGTAGAGAAAGCCATGTTCTTCTGGACTTGTTTTCTGAAAAATAACTTTCTCTTTCAAGGACCTCAGACCTATAGTGATTTCAGAAACTATTCACTGGCCTCCTGGGCTCCAGGAACAAAACAGAGCAAGGACAAAAAAGGAGTTGTAAACCGCATTTCTCTATATACCTTCAGCTGCTGGATGCCTGTGAAAAAGGAAGGAAATCTTTCAGGTGACATATTTTGAAGCAGCTGATGCATTCAGACGTAGGAAGGAAGGACAGTACAAAGTCATGAAATCAGAAGGAATATAGTAGTCCATACAAAAATGAAATCAATTAGAGTTTTGGTTTCACTATGTGTACAACAAAAACACTTAAGAAATGTGGCTGTCAAAAGATGAAGAGACAATCACGCAAGTTTACGAGCTAAAGTCCCTGATAAAAGATCTTATCACAATCACTCAAAAGGAAACTGCCAAAAATCCAGAATCAATCTTTGACAAGGCAATTAGATCACATCAGCAACTGAAGTCATCCATGTCAGACCCTTATCTTCAGTAGCTGAAGTCTGGTATAACAAAGGTGTTCAGGAATCCAAAATATTAGGTGAAAACAGACCTGTGACAGACAGGCATGCAAGCTCTGCCACAAACAAGATCAATGCATAAAACTGCTTTTCATCTGCAGCAACCAGCACAGAATTATGCCCAGTGCACACAAAGAATCATAAGCAGCACATTGGATTACATTTGACAGGACAAGAGAGAATGGCCTTAAGCTGCACCAGGGGTGGTTCAGGTTCAACATAAGGAAAAAATTCTTCACAGAAAGGGTCATTGGGCACTGGAACGGTCTGCCCAGGGAGGTGGTTGACTCGCCTTCCCTGGAGATGTTTAAGGTGCAGGTGGATGAGGTACTGAGGAACGTGGTTTAGAGATTGGTGGGAATAGTTGGACTTGATGAACCAGTGCATCTCTTCCAACCTGGTGATTCTACAATTCTATGAAAAAGTCTGCAATGTTACAACATCTGTTTCTCTTAGCAGCTGCATTTGACCAAAGGTCATCACTCTTGGTCCCTGCTCAAGCTAAGCTATCATACAGCCCTGCCTCTGCCTTAACCCCATTCAACCATACCCAACCCCTAACCGGTGGACTTGATCTCCTGACCAGACCTTAAGTCTGTCCTGTCTCTCTCACTGGACTGTCACAGACCCAGCTGCCATGCCCAGGCTCACTCCCTCACGTGGCTAGGGTGCTGCCAAGATGCCCCCTGCTCAATGCAGCCACTGCCCCGATGCCTTGCTGGCACCCACAGCTCCTCACCTGCCCATGCAAGACAGGTCAGCCCTCACTGCAGTGCCTACTGGCACTTTACCCAAGCCCTTTTTCAGGCTAGTATTTTTCAACATATGCAAAAACTGTTATGACAGTATATGTGATTTTCAATACAGCAAACAGTTTAGCTTAATAATTGTTTTGTGCTGATACTAATCTTGCCACAAAACATAAGGCATCATACCAGGTGCATTTTAAAAGCGATTTCCCCACATTTCAGCATATTCAAAAGCTTTGTTACAAAAAAAGGTAAGACTCACAGATGAAAAATATCCTCTGAATTAAATTAATAGAATTTTCCCTATAAACATAATTGAAAATTATTTTAACAGTTCTTCAAAAATACAAAAGATAAGTGATTTCTAAATACTCCATAATATTTTGAAGATATACGCTTCTTCCTTGAACTCATTTTTAATCACAGGAAAATTTTTGAATCATGTGCCGTATCCACCATATTTATGTTATTTCGTAATCTTTCCTGGGTTGCCTCTCAGAGTCATTAATTCAATGCTCCATCTGCTACAGTTTCTCCTACTGCAGGTGACATTTATGTCAGGTTTGTTTACTCAGAAGAAAAAGTATTTGAAAAGGTACTCTGACAGGTTTTTATATCCACCTCACAGGCTACACACGAAGTATAAAGATCATCCATGTAACTATTGACAGAAACAATGAGAGAACAAGTGAAGACAACAAGATGTGCACCAAATAACATCCACTTCTTACAAGTGAGATAGAATTCATCACATCTCTTATTCAGTCCTCAAGTAAGTTTGTAACGCAGCATGAAAAATTTACAAGGAGACATGAAAACTGGCATCTCACTCTACACTTTTTACTACTCTTCCTGCTTAACACGTGCAGTCTGAGTTTATTCCCCATATATCCAGGCAAAAATGCTAACAGGAATTCATTATCAGAAATACAGCTTTTAATTTTTTGTTCTTTTCCTTTCAGAATAAGTTTTATACCAATTTTTTAGATCAAATACAAGCACATAAAAACCAGCTCATTGACAAGTTGTTTGGATGTGCTACAAACATGACAGGGTTGTCCCACTGCAGAGGTGGAGTAACTGGATACTGATTACATAGGTGGTATCTAGGCTGCCTAAATGACATATTGAGAGATCAGAAACCTGAAGGAGAACATCTTCTGTCCTGTACCTCCAGGTTTTCACAGAATCATAGAACAGTTTGGGTTGGAAGGGACCTTAAAGATCATCTAGCTCCAACCCCACTGCCATGGGCAGGAGCACAACCCACCAGATCCGGCTGCTCAAGGCCCCATGCAACCCTCCAACCTGGCCTCGAATGCTTGCAGGGATGAGGCATCCATGACTTCGCTGGGCAACCTGTTCCAGTGCCACAGCACCCTCATTTTGAAAAATTTCATTTTAATGTTTTATCTTAATCTTCCCCCCTCCAATTTGAAGCCATTTTGATGGCTAATCTCAAAGTTAATGTACTAAAAAGTATGCAATAACTGGCACAGGGAATTTCCCAATAATTTTGCCTTTTTCTAAATCAAAGGTAAATTATACTGGAGCATAATTGCTAAAAAAACCCATTTTTTTAAACAAATTCCTCGAAATGATGACAGATCCTGCAAAATTTGGGGCTAGGTCCTGAGGATTTGAAAGCAAACCACTTTCTTGCAGCCAGAGTCTTAGTGTGCTCAGTGGACTGACCCTCAGGCCTTCTTAAGCCTGCAGGCCAACATTTTCTCTGGAAATCTTTGTACCCCATGAAGCTATTTCCCAATTTCCATTTTCTCTCTATTTAGAGTCATTTTTATTTTGTACTAAAATTTACGGCCAATTAGATAATTTTGGATGCATTTAGTCAGATAATAAGAAAGACATGTTCTTGAAACCTCTAGCTCCGTTTGCCATTCGGGACAAAATTAACTACACTTCCCTCCTACTCTTCAGTTACGTTATCCATCCTAGGCTGGATAACAAAGAGCAGAAGCAGGAAGACCATGGAAGAGATTAGAACCAGCAACAGTACCAGTCACCAGAGAATAGCAGAACAAATTATACTTACAGCTGAACTATCATAAACTGTTTCTGTAACATTTGCTCAATGTCTAAGCTGAGGATAGAGGTAGCAGCGAACACTGAATTAGAAACACCTGGCAGAGTTCAGTAAAATTCTGCTTGTGCAGAGAAATGTTTATGAAACAATGGATGGAATTTGTCTTCTTCCAAGTAGTAGTAAAATGTAAAGACAAGATGCCCCTTGGGATCAGCATCATTCTTCTAGCTCTATGCCTAGCTAGAAAATTTAAAAGAGCAGAGACAGCACTCTTCTGAACAGTTTTAAGCAGCATTTTCTGTTGTTTCAGATTTCAATGCCCGGAAGAAAAATTTCCCTAAATATCGCTATACTTTCCTTTATTATCCACCAAAAAAACCCCAGAGATGCCTCTATCTTCTTATACCTAAACAAGAGCCTGGTCTATTTTTTCAGACAACACACCGTTTCCATATGAATCTCAAATCTATATTTAATGGCAGCCTTGCAGCTGGACTCAAGCAGCCTACAGTAAAAGAAGAACCCTCCACCTCTGCAGCGTACTTCCCCCACTGCAGAACACTACAAAAGCCTTTACCAAAGCGTTTACAGTATGCTGCTTATTAGTGACAGAGTCCTCCTAAAGAACTGTTCTGCAAAAGGTTTCTATCCATAAGTAGACTTCTAGCTGTAAGTAGGAAACAGCACAGCCGGACAAGGTGATGCAGGACTGCAGCCAGTCAGCTCCATTTGAGACTTGCACACCTGAGCTCAAATGAAAGAAAGAGGAAGGGCTGGGAAAACAGCAAAGATAAGGCACAACTGTGTATCTTACAAGCTCAGTACAAGCCTCTGTGGTAGAGCTGGAACTGTGTCAAGGGCAGAGTAGAGGGTTTGCTTGGTGCAATGGCAAGCTGATACACTCAGGCATCAGGGCAGCCTTACCAGAGCAGGTGTCACTGAAGCACTCCAAGGTACTTTGCTTAGTCCCCAAAATGTCTACATATTTGCCAGTCACAAAGAATTTTGAAGAGGAAAATGTAGCATATAGTAGATATCACTGAGCATTCTATAGATATATCTGTCTTGCAAAGACAGCTTTGTCAAGGACACAGACATCTGCTGGCTAATAGGAGTCAAACCTTTCAAACACATGGTTAGCTGCGTATCTCTGCAAAAATGTGCTAATCCAACTAAATTTTTCCTTGCAAGAGCGAAGATCACCTTAGCGCGACAGTGCCAACTGTCTTGTCATTAGCTCCATTATCACAACGACTTAGAAGAGCTGCTCCTTACTGCACACACACATACGAACCCCGTGCACACAAATCTTTTTTTTTTCTTTTGAAGAGCTGACAATTAGATATGTAAATCCTTAGTTGGAAACAGTGTTACCTAAAACATTCACAGTCCCAATGAACTGATTTTTCTTTCTAAAATTTCTTTTATCATTAAATCCCTATGCTTCATTTCACAATAGGTTGACACTGACAGGGTGATGAATCCTGAAGAGAAAGAGAGCTACCTTTTTATTTTTTTGGCAAAGAACCCAAGCAGGAAAATGGATATCATGAGTCAATTCTTCAGACAGGTGTTCTAATGAAAGCAGTGCACTTCTCACTATCCGTTCTTTCTTATAGGATCAAGGTTGTACAAGCTTACTCCTCTTCCAATACTGTAGGCACTGCCCATCATCAAAACCACCAATGCTACAAACTTGTAAATCCTGACTAGCTGCTCTTGAGGTACAATTCATAACAATCACTCTCAAAAGAAGCTTACAGGTAAGGCCTGGAGAAACCAAGCACGGTATATTCTATCAGAGATGAGGTGGAAGAGGTCCTGATAAATGTAACTAAGACTATTACCAGCCACAGAAATCTATATTTCACTGTACCATGTGCTACTCAGTTTAAAAGTCTATCTCTAGCAAACAGTTTCCAAACTGTAGTAGAAAGAGAAGTTGCTGAACAAGACCACAGTTGCAAGGGCAGTTCTACCCTTAGGGAATGTTTGTGAATGGAGTTAACATTTCTGGTGCAACCTGAGTCAAATATAGCTGTGCTGGTACAAATGCACAAAGGTGAAGAGAAGCAGTAACAGTCAGTAACTATTATTTTAAATTACATGTCTTCAGTGAGTAACTTTCTTTAATAATGTTCCTGGTGCTATAAGGAAATCAGGTGTCAGCTATTTTGCCTACTTCAATAGCTTTAATTTCATTACTCAAGAGAGAAAAAAAGAAAACAGCTAAGAAATACAGCTGCAAGCAGAGCAACACTTCACAGCTACTAGCTGTCCATCTGTAGTATAATTATGATGTGTTATAGCACAATGAGACAAAGACTTATCTTTTTGTGGGAAGGGAGTCAGAATAACACATTTGTTTTTTTCCCAAGGGTGCCATAGAAGATGATGCTTAAAAACTCTTTCTTACCTAATCCAGTTTGCTTCAGGACTTGCTGTGTTCCCAGATGCTGCAATAACAAACATAAAAAGCAAAAGCTTGACAGCCTTGAAGACACTAGAGATCTTTGGCACTTCTCCAGCTTTTTCAAAGCAACAGGCTACCCAGCTAGCAGTTGTTGACATATATGAACCTGAACGCGTGTATTTCTAGTTCTGTTCCAAAGCTGATTAACAAATAAAGAGAGTAAGGCAAAAAATTGAAAGGTTGTATTCCTTACCTGACATAGCTCCTGTTGGCTACATGCTGGACCCAGCAAAAGGTACTGTCTCTCTGAGCAATAAACCTAGAATAAGTAAAGGATGAATTATTAACAAGAACACGAGGAGGCCTCAAAAGCACATGATGAATGAAACAGAAATTCAAAACTTACAGCCTGATTTAGTTTGTAAAGGGAACGCAAGATCTTCCTGAACTCTTCCTCAACTGATCTATTTCAAACTCTAAATGACATATGGAAAGAAGCAGGACAATGCTTTATTGCAGCACAGTGGAATGATGAACACAGTCCCTTAAACTGCCTTCACAGTATCTTGCAAACCAGAATTTGACTAAAATGGAAGAATTCGGCTTTTATCATCTGGTCATTGTATACATCCCCTGTCCACTAGTCACCTGTTTTCAATCATTAACCTCTCATGGTCTCCCAACACTGCATTTTGGCCTCCAGCTTTTTGTGCCTAATGCTATAGATGTGCACTTTTCAAGCAACTTGTAATTGCACTGATACAGACACTAAGTTCATACAGCACTTCAGGTTTAAAATTGGGTCATCCAACGAGCTTTGGATTTGGCACAGCACAGCAGGAATGAAATCTATGGATTTCTGAGCAAAGACTGGAACCTCTTTTACATTAACTTTGTGTCTTTTGATACTGCTGATAGCAATTAGAAAGTACCAAGCAGCATGAGAAACCTTGCTAGGATGAAAGAAAAACTTGACATCAATTTCTCCTCTAGTTCCTCAATTTTCTAGTTCCTCTGTATTCTATTCTGCAGAATAATAATAATAATAATAATAATAATAATAATAATAATAATAATAATAATAATAATAATAATAATATAGTGTTTATTATTTTATTAGATAATAGTCTATATATAAAAATATAATATTAACATATAATATAAAATATAAACAATGTATTATTTTATTAAATTCTTCTTGTTGTTGTTGTTGTTATTACCTGCAATGCCATGCAGCAGACAGTAATGATTAGGACAGCATTCCAAAAATGACATTATTTATTCAGACACTTCACACTGTTCCTTCTAAATGCTAGGTTCCTAATTCTATGATGGGAGACACAGGACTCACAATACATATTCAAATGTGAATATACACATGGAAACTGAATATATAAACTAACAGCCACAGCATGAAAGCAGGACCAGAAGGGAGCAGAGAGGGGCACCACTCAGGAAAAGTACATATCAGAAATTCTTTTTTCAGCATGCTGCCTCCATGAAATCAGGGCTGGAATACTTAACTTGCTTTCTTGACTTAAGTATTTTGTATTTTCCCCCACCTGGAATTCACTTTTCTTTCGTATACCTTGCTCTGAACTCCCTCTGGCTTTGCATCTCAGGCAGCCAAAAGTCAAGCGACTGGTTTCACATTTAGTCACAAAGATGGACAATTAGTTCGTGTTTTCTGTGAACACGATGCAGCTAAATACAACCCAGCAAGTAGTACATATTTATTAAGAGTAGGTACCTGGCTTACAGAGTATTCAGTATACATTATGTGTTGCTATTGAATACATAATTTTCAGTCATTGCACACATGATGTAGGAATGATAATTCAACACAGATTAAATACAAATAGATTTTTTTTTTTTTTCCACAAAAATGCCCAGCTTAACGTATTATCTAAGATTTTGGTCATGTCCTTCTGGAAATTACATTGCCTTCAAGTGTTTCAGGTTGCTTACCACAGAAGTCTCTCGGGGTTTGTGCAAGCGTTGCTCTGTTATTTGCAGGGGTAAATGATGCCCTGTTGTTTCTGCTGCAGTGGTGGTGTGACCAGGAAACTGAAAGAGATGGAATTTTCTTATGAATTGTGGAAATTCTGTAAGGTGAGAAAGGTCCATGCAGAACGTCAGACAAACAGCTGCCTGAATAGAATGATAGCAGTAACTATGCCATTATCTCAGGTGGGCTGAACACATTCACAAGTGTACTGAATGCACCCTTCTCTACAGTCTATATGCTACTATCAGCACAAGGAGGAAAAGAAAATTGACTCCAGCTACTTAAACTGTCATTAACTACTATGCCATCAGAACAAGCAGGCAAACAAAGATGTGTTTTCCAGTCTCTCACTTTCTCTTGGTATTCTGATCAAGAAAGTAGTGGCTACAAAGGCAGAAGGAACTGTGATAGGTGCAAAGGAACTTGTGCTACCTTTAACTTTTCCCTTATTCTGACATATACGCGTATCTCCTATACATTTTACTACAAAAACTACTCCTTTTATTAATTTATATTGTGCTATGCCAGGAAATGTGCATGTTTTCCTGAATTGTCATCTGTTTCATAAGAAACATTGTAAAATTAACTCAGTTCAGTGTTTTCAAATGTGTTGTTCTGCAAAAGACCTCATTGCTCTCTACAAATGGTTGGACTTGATGATCCGGTGCATCTCTTCCACCCTGGTGATTCTATGAAATACCTGAAAAGAGGTTGTGGAGAGGAGGGTGCTAGGATCTTCTCCCAAGTGACAGGGGACAGGACAAGGGGAATGTCCTCAAGCTCCGCCAGGGGAGGTTTAGACTGGACCTTAGGAAGTAAAATTTCACAGAAAGGGTCATTGGGCATTGGCAGAGGCTGCCCAGGGAGGTGGTTGAGTCACCTTCCCTGGAGCTGTTTAAGGGACAGGTAAATGAGGTTCTGAGGGGCATGGTTTAGTGATTGACAGGAATGGTTGGACTCAATAATCCAGTGGGTCTTTTCCAACCTGGTGATTCTATGATTCTATAAATAGTCTCCTTTTTACATATATGGTATCAGTGCTCCCTCTTCACACAGCAGCATATGGTCAGCACCTGAGGAAGGAACAACTGAATAAGGGGTGGAGAAAAAGAAGACCAGCCCAGAAGAGGCTACTGACATCCCTTGTTCCTTACAATGCAGCAGCAAAGAATGAAAAATCTCATATTTCCTCCCCTCTTCTCATGAGCCGTTACCACAGGCCAATTCTCAGTTGTCTCCAGCAGAGCTTCTTGTCAGATATGCAGCATTCAGATCGGAAAGCTCAGCCTTATGCTATGAGACATTCACCCCAGAGTAGAGCCACAGCCAGCCCGTTTTCTGGGTTTGATACAAGGAAAGTACATATGGCCTTACACAACGTGTTATTCAGAGAACTTCTCAAGAGAGGGGGAAGTTTCTTGCAGAAATTGTGCAGTTAAACAACAGCAGTTTCTCAAGTTGTTTTTCAGGTTTCTGGTGTAGTGCACCAGTCCTAGGGTCTTGCTTTGTTAATGCTACAGCAGGTTCATTGTGGGGTTTCCTTCTGCCAAGGTACCACACAAATCAGTCACATCTCATTTCTCCAGATAAATCACCCTTTTCCTACCATACACATCACTTGTCCAGCTCCCAAATCAAGAGTTGCACAAAGACATGAAAGATGCATGAAAGGCAGGACAAGCTAGGAGACAACTAGCAGGAGACTGATTTCACGCTCCTCCACTTGTACCCGCAGAGTAGTTCCAGTGCTTTCCACAAACAGCAGAACAGGTGCTTTGCTCAGCTGTACACTGTAACTCCCTGGGTGGCCACCACCTTCATTGTGCACTCCTCTGTCCTTTAGATCCTCCTGTTACAGCTCCCTTACCTCTTTGTTTTAGAAGCTATATGGCTTTATCTAACAGCCAGTGGTAATCCATCACTGCAAACGAGTCCATGTATTTGATGCCTCCCATTAAATCTATGAGGAATGTGACTTCTTATCTTGCAGGCATTTTTACTGAAAACACCCATTCTGAGCTTGTGTCCTGGATAACTGCCTGACCCCTTGCAGCTTGCTTATTCTGCTGCAGTACAGCTCAGTTTAATCTCATGAAACAGTAACAACAGTAACAACAACAAAAGAAAAATGCCTATGAAACAAAGTGTTGATTGCTCCTATAGGTGCAGAGCATTTCCAACTTCCCTGAAACAATCAAGCCAAAGGTGTCTTTCTGTTCCCTGCCTCTGCATTACTGAAGTTCAGCTGCAGAACAGATTGGTAAAAAGTTTAGTGCTCACCTGGCCAGTTATGCTCAGGGTTTATAGGAGGCTTTCCCCATACACACTTCTTTTCTGCTGCTGATCCACGGGTTCTTCCTCTCATGTCACTTTCTCCTCTCTAATATTTCCATGAGTTAGAACACTGGAATTCACCTCTAGATAAGGAAAGTTTGTGAGAACTAATGAAAGAGCAGCTACAGATAAAAAAAGTTATCACATGAAGTGTATTCAGATGACAGCTTAAAACTAGGGCTACGGGGGTGGAGCGGCGGGGGGGGGAATATCACGGACCAATTTTTCAAGCAGGACAATAGCAAAACAATACTGTAATTTTCCATATTTCAAAAACCCTGAATACAATTTTTTTATTACACTCACAGCACTGCACAGCTTTCTCATTACTTTGTTCATTACTCTTTTCTCTGCTTCATCAGTGGCAGAAGGCTAGTAAAGACAGTAGCTTCTGGTTTTGTGACACAAAGTGTTTCTCTTCTTCAGACAAGCGAGCACTCAGGAGCCCCTTGTTAATGGGCCTCTTCAGTCACTAGCACAGCAAGAATCATTGTCTTTGTCCAATGAGCTTGTTATTCTGAATGCATTTGGCAAAAACACAGCAAAACTGGTCATGGCATCTCTTAAAGCAACCAAAACAGCCACTGCGCTGCTCACTAAATCACTCTTCCCTGTAGTTAGAAATTTAAAAATACAGTATTTCTTCTAATAAAGGATTGTGGATAGTACCAGACAAAACACACTGCACATACATCAACAGGGCAGCATGTAATTCTGAGGAAGGAGTCACACAGTGGCCCTCTTTCTCCAACATACACAAAGGTATCACCCCAGATAGTGTTCCAACACCTTCCTAATAACAGAACACAGTGGAGTGGCAAGTACCAGCACAGAACTTTGTATGGTTTTCCCTGTTTCCTCAACAATCCATTTTCACTTTAACTGACCTTCCATTTTAAAAAGGACTGAAATGGCTTTTAGAGATCTCTGTCTACCTTGCCTCCTAGGCAGACTAACACATAAAAAGCTTAACTCAGGAGAAAAACAGCTCTGCTTCATTCAAGCCACACTTTTATTTTTTGAATAAAAAACTTAAGAGAACTCTTCTGTTTTTACTGTACATGTTATAATGTCAATAATTTACAATAACTTGGATAAGCACTGGAGGATTAAAGAATGTAATGTTTGAAAAATACATGCATTACAGTTTGAAATTGCACACTAAGAACTGATCTGGGCTTCAATTTCAGAGTAAAAAAAGAGTCTAATAAAAGGAATTTCATGCATTTTCAGAACATATTCCATATTAGACTAGGATATAACAAATTCACTGTTTTTGCTAGAAAAACCCAAATGCACTGCTTCAGAGAAATAACTAGAAAGGTGTTTTAAATTAGCCCCTTCCTCTCAATTTGTGCACTACAAGGTCTACAGACCTTTTAATTTCTTTTGTGAATAATTGCATAACGGTGTGTACCAGGGAGAGGGAAAAGAACACATATTTGCTTGAAGGAATTTCTCAGTGTATTCACAATGCATATCATGGATCACTAGTTACTAGTAGGTCGCTTAAAGAAGTACTAGATACTAGACCCAGTTCTGTTTTGACATTTAGAGAACTCACAAAGACTTCAGTTACTCATGGCTTTGTCCCCATGTGCCTGAATCCTGTGTCATAACTACTTACCTCTTGCCTTCTTGTATCTTCTGCCATTTTTAATCATTTAACTATGGAGGTTTTTACTGGTTTAGCATTTTTTACCTGCAGGTTTTGGAGAGGTGGGTACTGCTGACTGTCAGCAGCATCCACACAGCTCAGACCCCCTGGCTCGCAGTGGCTCACACCCCTTTTCTCCCAGCCGCCATCCCCACACTGAGCACAGACTTCTCCAGGTCTGGGGGAAAAGATCAGCTCCCAGGGGGACTGGTGGTGCTGTTGGCACTGACTCCTGCAGAGCTAACAGCCCCTGCCCAGTTCCAAGCACTGGTGGGGTGCAAGGCAAATGGCAACTACCATTTCAAAGCCTCTTGCCATTGAGGCACAACCATGAGCCAGCAGTGGCCCAAGGTCAGTAGCATCTTGGCTTGTATCAGGAACAACATGGCCAGCAGGACCAGGGAAGTGGTTCTGCCCCTGTACTTGGCCCTGGTGAGGCTACACCTCAGATGCTGTGTTCAGTTCTGGGTGCCTCACTACAGAAAGACACTGAGGTCCCACAGTGCATCCAGAGAAGAGCAATGAAGCTGGTGAAGGGGCTGGAGAATGTCCTGCATGGAGTGGCTAAGGGAACTGGGGTTGTGCAGCCTGGAGACAGGGAAGCTGAGGGGAGACCTCATAATTGTCTACAACTACCTGAAAGGAGGGTATAGGGAGTTCAGTGCGGGTCTCTTCCCCCAAGTAAAAAGTGACAGGACAAGAGGGAATGGCCTCAAGTTGCACCAGGGGAGATTAAGATTAGACATTAGGAAGAACTTTTTTACTGAAAGGGTTACCAGGCACTGGAACAGGCTGCCCAGGGAAGTTGTTGAGTCCCCATCCCTGGAGCTGTTTAAAAGACAAAGCACTCATAGATGTGGTTTAGGGGTGGGCAGGTACGGTTGGACTCCATGATCTCAAAGGTCTCTTCCAACCAAACAATTCTATGAATCTATGACCTCCACACACACAACAGCAGAGCAGCCCCAGAGACCTGGCAGGAACACAGCCTCACGCTGCCGAGGCAAGACAAAGTGGTGCACTACGAGGCAGAGCTGAGACCTCCTGTCTGGAGCATCCCTGGGGTAGCAGCAGTGGCCCTGCCTTGTGCAGACAGTGGGGGCAGCACAAGTCCCCATCCGGCACCACCGACAGTTCAACAATGTTATGCTGGGCAGGTGCTCCCTGCAAGGTGCCACACCATGCAGGGCAGCGTTGGCACCCTCAAGAGAGCTGAGGTAGGCACTATGAAAGAAAAACAAAGTTTAATGAGCTTCTCAAGGAATAGTTAAGAGCAAGAAATAAAATTAATACAAAAAATATATGAGGTTCAACACAAAAAACCCACCCTGAATGTGTGCCTCTAAGTCTCCTTATCTGACAAATTAGGACTAAGTCAGTAATGATCAACTTCAAAATAGTTCCCTTGTGACACAGCTACATACAATGCTGCTGACATTCAAAGCAGTTCCACAGACCATTTTCTGAAAGGTTGTTGAGGATCTCTGCTATTTTTGCTTTAAAAAATAGGCTCCTTTGAGGATTTTGATCTGTGGGAAGAGGGAGCTAGGTCTGGCAAATAACGTAGGTGCTCAAGCACAGGGATGATGTTTTTAGCTAAAAACTGCTTCACAGACAAAGCACTGGGGCTGGCACACACTGACATTTTCCAACCAAGGGTAAGAAAATATCTGTATCTGAACACTCGTCCACTCTTATTGACTGAAGCGATCAAGTTGAGCCTTGTCTCACTGTGACAGGTTAGAACATGTTCTATAACCATACCTTTATCTCTCCTCTCACACTCTTGGTTCCCAAGCTATAGCATTAATCTCATTTTTTTGTGTCAGACCTCATCAGCACAATTCAGGTTAAACAGATTTCACCTAGACTTACCTAGAGACAAGTGAGGCATTTAGTATTCAGCTCATTGTCCAGAACAATTAATTGCAAATGCAGCTCCATCTGTCCTCTGAGAAATGGGTCCTGGTGAATGAAATTACTCTATAATCTTCCTCCCTTTGGGAGAGAGTGTGCAGGAATGCCCCCCTCGTCACGCAGGGCTCCTTCTGACCCAGCTTCCTGTAGCGATCTCTCTACAAGCATTTTGCCAGCTCATCATGACTAACATCTTCTTCCACTGAGTCTTTAATTGTATCTGCCTCCTATAGTGAGACATGCTGATCCATGAGATAAGCAGATCTCTATTTTGGTAGTTGGAAGCGTGCTGTTTGGCTCTGATCACCCGTACCTAAGGACTGTGTTTTGGGTGACAATTCCCATCATTCCAATTTAATCTGTTACAAATATAGAGCAACTGCTGTATTCATCAGCTTCAGTGCAGTCTGACTCACTCCGCAGCACCCAAGACCACTTCAAATATAAAAGCTCTTCAAGAGCTTACTTCAAGATAATAATTTATCAAAAGTAACTGAAGCCATAAATTCTAAGCATTTTCTCTGAATTTAGCCCATGACAACATTAGAAACAATCTGAGATGATATAAGAGTCTCCAGAAGTTTTGCTGAGCAGTGCTCCATTTCATACTATTATAGTTTTGTTGAATTTTTGTACACTGAAGCATACAAAGTCTTCACAACAAGCCAATATTTTCTCTGGTTGTCCACAACTGTAAAATCCTGTAGTGGACAGGATTATATAAACACTATAACAACAAACTATAATATAGACAGTAACATTGCCTCTCATCAGGTCAAGCTGACCGTTTTGGACAACCAATAGGCTTGTTCAAGGGAGATTCAAATGTTTACTGTTACGTGTCCTCAGTCTATAGAGGTTATAGAAAACTCCCTATCAGTTGTGCATAAGATTCTAAAATGTCATTGTAATTTATTAAGTTGTGTAAGCAGCACCTAGATTCAACCAAACATAACATCTCCATGCACTATTTTGCACATTTTCTATCAGTATTCTCAGGAATTTTTTATGTTAATCTAGAAGTTCTAGGTATTCCCCAATTTCTCCTAGATTAATATGCTGGTTTCTGAACCACAGAAATTTCCTTGGTTATCACAATGTAACTTTCGCTCTATTTACTACAGAAAATCACTTTAAAAAAAAAAAAGATCAGGAGAAATTAAACTTTTTTAAAATACCCGTTCATCCCTGTGTACATTTTTCTTTGCACGGAGATGGACTTGTGATTACAAACAGAATGCATGATTGCATTAACCTACACACATCATAAGCACTGGTCTATTAGAAGTCTGTGTAACAGTACTGAATTGGTTTGTTGGAAGGGAAAAAAACCAGTTGCCGAAGACTTTAAGGACATTGCTGAAATGAGTACTACTTCCACAAAAATCTTGAGACAGTTTTAAATTCTGGCTATGCAAATATGGTTGTAGCACTTTGTACTGTTAAGTGTTTGAGTTAACATGTGCTGTGGCATATCATCTCATCCTACCGAGTCACCTGGGTGCTGTTTCAGCTTCCCCTTCTTAGCTTTTAAATAAATGCAATTGCACTTTGCTAAAGGTTGCTGCCATCTTGGAGAAAACAAACATACAACATCTCTGTGGTTCAACCAGTTCTTCACATGACCCTTTCTTACTCCAAGAGTTAGTCAGGCTTCTGCTTCATTAATAAGGTGAACTCTCATTAAGACTTCCCTCTATCAGCAGATTTGGGAACAAAAACATGTCCCCTCCTACCTGCTACTCTCATCTCCCTCTCTGTCTAGGAGTAGGACTGCTGTATTTCCGAGGGCTCAGGTTGCAGCAGCATAGCTTAGAGCTCCTCAAAGAAACAAAGTTGCCAGTTCTCAGCCTGCTGAGCCAAAGCCCAGTATCTCTCTCTCAGTCTCTCAGTACTCAGTCCTGGAGCAAACAATACCCTTCAGTTTAAGGTTCTCCAAAACATAACTTCATCCCAAGGCCCTTCTCTTCCTAGAGTGCCCCCCATCCCACTAACCACGCAAGAGGAAAAGCATGACACGTGGAGATACAGTAAAGCTGTGTCCAGGGCTCTAGTAGTAAAGGTCTTATTGTAGTTGGGCTTTCATTGAGACAGACACCTGAAACTACCGCTCCTAGCTTTGATGCACCTGTACATACTTGCATACAAAGACAGCTGCTCTAGCTGAGGCATGGTGTTTTGTTCTCATTTGCACTGGTAGAAAAAAAGTCCTGAATACAAAGCTATTGCATTACCTGAATAGCAAGGACAGCAAGGGCAAAGCAACTGAGCAGTTTTACAGCGTGGATTCAAAATAAAGAAAAAAGACAAAGGGGACTGAAAAGGAGAGAGAACTGCTATTAAAAATATCTTCAGCAATGAAGGAAATGAAATACCAGCAATGTGAACACAAGAGTGGATTCCACTTTCTCTGAAATCAATGGAAGTAGTGAGAAGAATATTGGAGCTTTACACATTTATTCATAGATGATTTAAACTAGAAGCCAGCAGCAGCACAGCAGTCAGATGAGGACTACAAAGAGCAGCAAAACTATAATGGTAGCAGCTTAGCATTGAAGAGTAATTACACCTGCATCTGGAAACAGCGAGACAAGCAGTTCAACAATGTTAACAGCTCTGGCCAAGACTAAAGTGCAAGGTACATAACCACAATCCAATCCACACAAATCATAAGCATGAACTGCAGACATCTGGTAGATGCCTGGAAATGGAAGGCAGGAGATGGAGTGTCCAGTGCAAAGACAGCACTGAAACGTAAATACTTTCACTGAACTATAGTGATCTAGCACTATATGGGATTCATTCCCAGCTGTAAACTCCAGAGCAGTGCAAAGAAGTTCAAAGCTAATAACAAACAATACACATAGAAGAGCCTACATACTGTGTATTCCAGATTGCAGTTGCCAAGAGAAGGATCCACGCAGATTCTAGTGAGCTGTGTCCCACAGTCAGTCATACCTGTTTCATAGCTCTTCCACAACACAAGTTGAATTAACCATATACCACAAACTTAACCCTTTAATACTTCTTCAGAGCTGGAGTGTGATGCTCCCAAAAGTAATCCTTAGTCTCGTTTTGTACAGCTTTCTTCACAGAGGCAGCATAACATGAGTGTCATTACCTTTCATGGCTATGTTAAAAATTACTAGGCAGACTTGGCATAGTTACTATGTTTGAATCTCTGAATTCACCCATAGTGGAATGAACATCTGAACGACTGAGTGGCTGGCCTATGTCACTCAAATGCTTGGCCTGAATAAATGTGCAGGACATTTATTAATAAGTTTGGAAGGTGAACTTATCCAAATAATTGGCAATAATCACCTCCCTTTCTCAAAGGTCTTTATCCTTGCCTCTTCCCACATATGGTATACTCCTCCCCAATATTACAGAAAATTACAAGCAGCAGAAAGAAAAGGAAAATGAGATATGACATGTTAAAAATATCACATGAAAATTGTTCATAATTACATTGTACACAATTGTACTAAACAGCAATAATGGGAAGAGAATCCCAGTTCTTTTCTTCATTGCTTTTCCTCTTACGGGTATCAAGTTCTCTTAGTATTCAAAAGACATCTTTGCTGCAAGACTTACAAAGGTAAATCAACTGAAGAAGCTGAGCTTTCTCGTATTTATTGTTGCTAGGGGAACCACCTTGTTGGTATTCACCAATATAACATGTCTTTTGACGTGTGTTTCTGAGGACCAGATACAACACAGCTGTGCAGCATTCAGGGAAAAAATGTTTTGCAGTATCCCTAGAAATACAATCACACAGAAGAGCATTATTACTGAAATACTTTAGCTTAAGATTGTTCTATATTTCTTGGTGGTTTTTTTAGACAGGTAAGAATATTAAAATTGAACGTAATTATGAGTATTATTCCTTAATTCTGCCCACAATTTAAACACACAGGATCCCAGTCTGTGAAACAAATGCTGCTAAAATGGCACCCATCTAATTTACTTTTTTAAAATACTCTTTTCCTTGTATAAAGAAAATTTTCCATATGAAATCTTGCAATTGTCAGTGCTATGACTAAATAATCCAATCCAAGTAGGAATAAAGTGGAAGTACAAGTCATTTCTGAATAGTCAAGTATCTGAAGGTTATTTGCAATCACCTGCTGGATAGTACTAATTGTAAAAATACAGCACTGGATTCATAAAATGCAATAAGCATTTTTGACTCCCAGAATTAATGTTTCATATGGCAGCGTCTGGCAAGAAAATATGACATAGAGATATTGGAGAGGTATCATTATGTCTACAGTCACAGCTGACTATGGGAAAGAAATCAATTTCATTTCCTCATAATTTTGATTACTGCCAAAATATCTGTCGGAACAAGCAACATTTGAGGTTGGAGGCAGCAAAGCATGGAAACACAAAGAAAGCATGGAAGTGAAGCATAAAAGGACTGTGTCTCTCAAGTCCTCTGGCAGTACCTTCTAGGGCCCGTGGAGATACTCTGAAAATATCGAAAGTGAGTTTTAAGTTTTCAAAAGCTGACATGCAATAAGTCTAAAATTATTTGCAAAGTATCTTTACACAGTTGCAGGGAGCTCTCCCATTGTTCTAAGGTTCTTTTGTTGCTTGGTTGTATGCAGAGAGCCCCAGCTTTTCAAAAAAAAAAAAAAAAAAACCACAGAAGGAAAACAACACTTCTCACAACAGACTATATAAGCAGCTTCAAGAGCCAGGTGCAAAGGATATTTATTGACTCCTGAAACAGACAGAGGCTCATTATCCGCTTTAGATATTTGCCAGTACTTACATGTAATCTCCAAGAACATGCTCTGCTTTGGTGCTTCCCTAAGCTATTCCATTTTACTTTAATGCGACCCATACACATTTGGTCACCACATTTAAGGCCAAAGCACTGAGACACTACATGCAAAACCTGTTGCTAAAATGAAGGAAATTATACATCTGGGATTTTTTTAATTTTAAACTTCGAAAGGCATCTTGCTTTTTTTGTTGAAATGTTATATTTTAGGGGTTTTTTAAACCCTTGAGGAATAAACCTAGTATAGGATTTTTCAGTCAAAATTATTAAAAAGTTTAGTAGCCACGAGCTGAAAGCAGTCCAGGTGATGTACACAATTACAGTAGCTACAATAACACAGCTGTTGAGAGCAGCACAACAAATAGACGGAAGGAGTCTGATTTTACAGGAAACAGTTTTCTCCTGGAAATTGCTGCTCCATGAGAACAGATAATGGAAGGGAACAAAAATAGCTCCAGTCCTTAAAAAATTTTTTTCCATATTCAGAGAAAATGGAAAGGTTTACCATTCATGTGGTACATACAAGGGATAAAAGACAAAAGGTAAAGTAAGTTGTTTATTGGGTAGTGAACCATTCAATGATGTGAGGGGTTTCCATGGAACCAGCTCCTGTTTTCAGGAACTAAGAGACCAGCTTGCTCTACATGAAGTGACAGAATTACAGGAAATTGCTTTTCAAATAATGGTACTTACATGAAAGCTCATTTTGAGCAATTTTAACTGGGACTCACAGATAAATTTAAAACACTTTTTGAAAGAGTGGGTTGTTTGGTTTTCTTTCACATTTTCCTGTACTGCGCAAAAGCATACATTGCAAACATCATGTTTTAGGGTAGTAACATTGAGCTTTTCAAAACTATCATTTATAGTTCAGTTTTGCCTTCTCAGTGTATTTCAATGAAACAATATTTGAAGCATATGGCATTAAATCTCATGAACAGTACCAGTGGTAAGAAAATCACACACTGAACACAAAAAAATTAAAAGCTATCATTTAAAAGGATTTTTAAATTTATTAAAACACACTGGCCTTTTATACAGCTAAGAATCCATGAAGTGTTTCACTTCACTGAGAACATGCTTTTTGTACTTAAGGACATCCCTTACCAGGAATTAACAACTAGTACAACCTATCAAGACTGCAGTAGTAGTAGCAGGACATTATAGGTGGCAAAAGAGGCAAGTCACAAGGCAGAACCCACAGCAGCTGGGGCTCTTCTCAGTGTAAACAGGCCTGCAGGCAAACAAGTGCCCATCTGAGAATACGGGAGTAGGTGCTGGGGGCACCAGGCCCTACCAAAAGGAGGCGTTCATGTAGCACAGCCTTCAGATCAGCAGATCTCAGATCTCACTGACAGCAGTGAGCAAATCCACAGAACAGAAACTGTCACACAGAACCGCCCTCCTCGGATTACATGCACTCCTGTCACATCCTGCAGCTGGGAGACAACTGAGAGCTGTGAACCTCTATACAGTGGGTCAGCTCATTCCTGTGTTTTTCTTCCTTTGCAAACAGCATAATTTCATTCTTATCTAGGTTAATGCTCAGACAGGCCTCATTCATTATTGCCCCTACCTCTGAGAAATGAAAGTGAAAAACAGGACTACAGAATCTGGGTTAGATGAAAATTAGATCTAAATTATATCAACATGAGTAGGGGAACTCACTGTCTCCTCTGGCAGCACACAGCACAAACTCATCTCTTGGAACTCTGACGCAAAAGAATTGGACTCTGTAGTGAAAGATCCTCTTGAAGGAAAAACATCATTTGATTGTGAAATGCTGCGAGTGCTGCAAGATTCCTATTGCAGAGGTGATGAAAATATTCACCACTAAAAAAAGATGCTACTATCCAAAAGGTCAAGCTCAAAGCAAGACTGTTCCACCAAATTCTCAAAGGTCAACAGAAAAAGGAAAATGTAATACAAATACATCCATTCATAAAACGGAAGTAGTGGTTATTCCATAAATAGACCTGACACAAGACCAAACACATTTTTCCCAGAATTACTCTTTCTCAGTACACCATTTTAATCTTAGCAGTTTGTAGCAGCAACACTGTAACAGCTGGCATAAAATTAAATGCAACTTTAAGTAGTATGGTTATGAGTAAAATAACATAATCCAAATTACTAATACAAAATACAGGACTGCTTGTAAGTAACAAAAAGAAAAAAGCATACTGCACTTACCAAGGTACTTTGCATGCATAAGCTTCTGACATTTAAATAATTGCCTGGCTATTGGATGGAATTCAATAATAATTACATATTGGATAACTGGGGTAGAGAAAAAACTTCACGAGCACACAGATTGACAGTAGACTTTTATTAACATATCTTACAATGTCAATTACCGTACTCCTAGTTTTATACTCTTCTGATGTGTTATAAAGATTGATTTAGATTCTACAGTAATGTACTGTACTTAAATGACCATTCATACAGGATATCACACCAGAACATTTGAGTAATACACGCACACAGCACTCTAATTTGGACCTGTTATTTTCAAGGTTAGCTTAATAAAGTAGGATTAAAAAAGTTGTGGGGGAAATCAAAATTCTTGTTTAGCAGCATGCAAGGATATTCAAGTACAATTTTTCAACCAAGTGATTTTTTTTGTTTTTACATTGACTGGTGACTAATTCACCAGTACTAAAATAAACACTATGAAATACCCAAATGTTAAAGTTAAGGCTAATAGTTTACTTCACATCCATATGCACAACCAGAGAACATTCCATTTTAAATAAAACACAGTAATCAAATTCTGGATACATTATCTCTTGTAAATACAGCATTGGAGCTTTGAAGTACAGATTACTCAAGTTCATGAGCCCTGTAATAATGTTATGTTGGAGATGTAAAGAATCTTTTTAGCTCTTTAACTACACTTACAAAATGGCCTGATATTCGTAATGAGCAATGCAAAAATATTACAGGCAGAACTTATAATACAGTATCAAAAAAGTAATATTCTGGAAAAGACTCAGCAATTTAGTTGGTGAAACAGAGTAATTCTAATCTTACAGGAAGTACTGTAATACTTTTGAAATATATATATATTTATTTATTTATATGTATGTATAAAAACCCAGCATCCTTTATTGCAGGGTTTTTTGAATTCCAAGTATCCAGAAAAACTCACTGTATTTACTTATGCTTCCTTCTGTCCATTCTCCTTGATTGCTATACAGTCATTTTATTTCCCCTATGAACTTTTCACTAGATAATGACTTCCACGGGGGAAACTTTTCATTTATTATGAGTTTTATTGTAAGATTTTAATTTTTTTTTACACATATAAATTTTATTTTACACACAAGCTATGAAAGTCAAAACTACCAGGAACTGCCAGGTAGTACTGTATGAAATAGCCAACAAATGTCCAACGCTTGTGAAAAACATTAGTAGCAATATATTACATACCAACATTTTAACTATAATCTTCCTTACCTACTTACACTGTGGGGTTTAGCCCAGTCATGTCTGTTCTTATGAATTTTTTAGCTCCCTAAGAATAAACTGTTACGGAATTCATCCAATGAGGCTGCACATGCATTGGTTGTTCATCTAGGCTATCTCTGTTGGCTTGGGTTTTTTTTTTTCTTTTTAGGAAACCAAGCAGAAAGAACAGTGATTACCCTAAATGAATGCAGTATAAAGGAACCTCCTGAAATGGCAGAAAAAATACAAAATTATGTTACATTTGCAGAATAGCCTGCACATTTCCAATCCGATCATTCTGCAATATGCATCCAGTTTATGACAGGTAGGCTTTACAGTTGTTAGGTTTGTAACTGGGATCTACTATGTTGGGTATCATACAAATTCTCTATATACAGCAATTTCTTTATGTGTTATCACTAACAGTTTACTCAATACAGAAAGAAAAAGATCTCCTTTCTGGAAAAGGGGAAAAAAAAAGGGGGAAAGATGATGTGTTCTGGATAACATTAGGAGCAATAAAATATCTAGTTTACAGCTATTTCACTTATTTATGGAGGAAAAAAAGTAATTAAATTCCTGAGAACGCAAAAGTTTTCAGTAATGCCTGAAATATTTCAACTGACTTATCATGGTAAGTGAAATGCTCTTTAAAATTCAACTTTCAGACCAATTGTTACCATGCAGTCTCACAACTGTTTCACAAACCCTAATTACAAATGCATATCAAGCAAAAACCTCAAACCAACACAAAAGAAGTTTTATCCAACATACTTAGTAGATGTAGTAGAAACATACACTGTCTCAGCAAAAACTGCTAAAATCTCCGTGCAGAGAAAAATAAAACATGACAGTTATCTCTGGAGCATCTAAACAACTCTAAGTTTTGTGCTTCTTAACAGTAATGGGCTTTGGAAAAAAAAAAAAAAAAAAAAACGAAAAAGAAAAATGGACTACTGAGTGCAATCAGATTGCTCACACCATTTGGAGGATTTAATTTCAAATTTTTGTATTATTATTTAGTAGTAACAGCAGTTAATTTTGCAAATTTTCACATGTTGAAAAGTCCCATTTCCCTTTTATGCCCATAGCCCATGCCACTCCAAGCCACAGAGCTAAACTCCCATTCAATTAAAGCTATTGTCAGTCAAGATGCATTCATTCACAGTAACAGCTATGATATGGTGTGTTGTAGATGACGATGATTTACAAGCCATTATAATGTGGCCCCCATCTTTTATTTATATGATCAAAAGTATGAGATACCCACTGCTGCTCAAGCACTTTGTATCTTTCCTTGCATATGTAGAGAGGTTTACCACGCCTGTATGGGGAAAAAAAAAAGAAAAACTCACAGTTAATATGCCAAATAAACAGAAAACTGCTTCATTATCTAATCAACATACACATACAACTTATTTCCCAGGGGAAGCATGCATTTTTATTGGTGAAGGGCTGTTGGTTTTGTTTCTAATAAGATAACTGCTGGGACTTCCCTTCCTCCCTAGTGGGTAGCGGAAAGCAGAAAACATCTTGCTCTCTCAGGCACATGTAGCTTGGGAGCTATGCTCCTTCACTATATTGGAATCCAACTGCACTGTTTGATTAAAGGCCAAACAACAACTTTGTGAAGGAAGTGTTTCCCAATGTAACATTCAATTAACTATCACTGCAAATGGCAACACTGGAATCTGTCTGTGCCTGCTGTGTATGACTCAGTGCTCATGATTACACCACCTCTGGGCCAAGAAAAAACAGAAATTAAAAAAGTCAGGATAGCCTAAAGTAAATGCAGATTTTTAACTCAAGGAATGTAGAGAACTATTATTTGTTATTGCATGTTCTGCATAACATGAAGCTGATCTACACAGAGAAGCAACAATGAAACACATTTGTAATAAGAACATTACCTAAGATCTCTGTCTTCTTCACCATGTGCATCTAGATAAACAGAACCCCAAAGGCAGAAACGATGGCCTCGTATGATAATGATCACAGATGCATTAATCAAAAGAAATATTCCTGTCCCAGCTCCACAGTTTTGAGAATGCTGTAACATTATGGGTGTAAAACAAGAAGAGTGCAAAGATTATTAGAGTCTGTCAACTTTATAACAAAAAGGACTTAAACAATAGTAATTAGTTTGCTTGAAACAACATACATGCCTTGTTCACTAAGAAACAGCTTGACAAAGTACAGCCTGCCCCAAATTCTCCAAGCAAACTATAACTCCATGTCATGCACTGCCATAACATTTGCAAACAATGTTTCCCTGCTCAAAAAGGGGACAGTAGGCATTATCATGTAAAAAAAATTGTCTAAGAAATACGAGCAAAACTATTCTCTACAATATTTTGAGTTTAAAGCTGTATAGCACAAATATTCTTCAGAGGTGGCAAGAAGAAGAGAAAGTATTCAGCCAAACCTAACATTACTTTTCACATAGTGTCTATTGTTAAGCATTAGCTTTCTCTATCTGTGCTCACAGCTCTAGTCTATGGCCCTATAAATCTAGTAAAAATAATTTTTTTAATAATTCTTGCTTGCTTCAGCATGTCATTCATCTCTAGGAACAGCATGATCAGTACTAATCAATTCCTTTTAGCAAGTAAACATGCTCCTACTATAGTATTATTAAAATTAAAGGTTGTAATCCCATCAACTACAATAAAATGTAATTAGATATAGATTTTTAAATTTTTTTTATAACTTTCTGTTTTCATGAATCTTGACACCTTAAATATAATTCTATTTCAAATTGTGCCCACCCCTCCTTCTCCCACCATATTAGCAGTAAAAAAGAATGTTGAGTTGAAACAATTTCCAGAAGGTCCAACATCCCTCTGAAATTTATTTGGGTTTGACTTCATGCCTCATTTTGATAGTCTTATGGACACAGAAAACAAGGAAACAAAATAGAGGAAAATTAAGATACAAACAATCGGAATGTACACAAGTTTCAACTGGTTATGAATCAAAACCATGTGTAAACATTACACACACTGGATTTGTAAGAGTTCTCTAAACAGGTGAAATAGGCTATGGGCTTTAAAAGGTGAATAGAAGCACACTCTAGAATCCAGCCCAGGTCCATCTATCAGAAGCAAGCACTAAATGCTATACAAATACCTCTGGGAAGACAACCATCAAAACTGAGCAATGAAGTTAAAAGCTACCCTTGAGAATAAGAATCAATTACAGAACTTGAATTAACTCTCTTACCAGTACACATTCACAGTAACTCTGTTGTTTGCAGCATAGTCCTTTCAAGCATACAAAAGTACCACAAACTAGACAGACAGCAGGATCTTTAGGAACCTTGGTACAAACAGTACAAGTCTTTCTGTGATAATACTGAAAAATGGTATTGTAATTCTCAGGCAATTGAAGGAGGCGTGGCAAATCCCACTTAGGCTCATAGATAAGCAAAATCTACAAATAAGATAAGAACAATATATCAGATCTGCGCAAACATTTGTGCATTTATATTTTCTAAGAGAAGAGAACACCAAATAAAGGAAGCATACAGTTTAAAAATATCTCACTTATGCATTTCACAAATTTAGAAGTCAAAAGTCACATTGTGGTAGTCCCCTACCTCTGGTTGAACACCCTCCCTAACCGTGGTCACATTCCATCTTTTGTAATGGATGCAAAATATGCAGTAGCCTTATCCCAAGGACTTTAAGTGCAAAAGGTCCATAGCTAAAATAGAAGGATTAAGAATGATCTGCAGGGAAGACTCCCACTCACTACACAACACACCACTGACAAACCCTGGCACTGAATACAAAAGCTGTCATCTAGCAAAAATTTAGACTAAAATTTTCAAAACCAGAATTGAAGTTAGGGGCTATAAATGATATTTAAAGACATCTGCCTGATTTTCAAAACTGTGGTACAAAAAATGTTGAGATCATTAAGAACTTAGCAGTTCTCACAATTTTTTTTTAATAAAGTGACACTACCTAATACTGGTTTCAAAGTCTCCTTTGCTCTTAAGAACACAGGGCAATTTTGTGTGTTGTGTGTGTTTAGAGGTTTTAAGACAGTAATGTGTTTTTCTTCAATCTACTCTTTTTTATAGGGTTTGTAACGACATAGGGTTCAGATGGGATCTTCTTCCTGAGGTATAACATTTTTGAAGAGTGTGTGACCTCAAAGCCTAAGGCTTTTGCAAGTCAGGTTCTCAAATCCTTATCCGAAACAAGAGCGTATGGGCATAGTTAATTAAGTAATGGACAGCTGCTTCCACATCAACACTATTTTCAAGAAGTAATTTTACTACTTACCTTTGCTTGATGTGGATGTTTATCTGAAAAAGAAACCAATTCTGAGCACCACTGTGATATCATGTCAAATGCTGGCACTGGCCAGTCGAGACAAGAGGCACTGGTGAACTGATGAGCCGACTGGAAAGATGGTAACAGACCCAGGCAGCTTGCAAGAACTGTGAATTCTTCATCCTCCTTTTAGGTATGAAATTGGAGAGGTTTAGATTAATACCTACACTCTGAATTTGTCAATCGTTTATAAATAAAAGATCTATTCCAATAAAAACAGTAAAGACATTATACTATGATGATGTAATAGTCATGTTCAGACACATACAAAAAGTCCCAAACAAAACAACAAAACAAATCCAAAGCTGACAAAACTACAAAAACACAAACAAAGAAAACTCCAAACTTCTCAGTAAGTTTCTTCCTGTTTAGCACCCAAACTGGCTTGAAGCTGTTTTAGGCATTAGATGATTTTAAGACAAGGGAATGACAGAGCTGACCTGCAGCAAATGCTACTTATAACGGTCAAGGAATTTGTGCACTGAATCAATGTCTCTGAGAATGAAGTCCAAGTACTAACAGGCATTAAAGAAAATCATGACTGAAATCCAGCCTGTGGAAATTATGCCATCTCTGCAAATACCAGACAAGTTTTAGAAGTACATTGGTATTTTACGAGACAGGCATCTATGACCTAATAAAATAAGCATGTATTTGCTGAATTTTAAGAACAGAGTACCATTTTTCAGGGAAACTGCCTTGAAAACAAATTTATGGAACAGAAACAACGCCGCAGAGTAATGCTATAAAATATGATTAAAAAAACACCTTAGTATAGAAAATATATACAATGAAAAAGACTTTTTATCTCTAACTTTTGAATGGAAACATATGAATATGCCCCTCTCAATCTGTACCTGGCAACTAGGTAAATCCCCTCCAAAAAGATGGTGTTGAAGAAGGCTTGTGATCCTGAGGAAAGGCAGGCAGAACTCCTGAAGGTAGCACTCTACGGAATCGGGATTTACCTGCACAGGAAGGAAGTAATTACTAAATTCTGCCCCAGATAAGTTCTCTCCCATGTCAGAAACACCAACATCAATCAAATAATTTTTAAGTATACTATATAAACCACTGCATCTAAGATATTTTCCAAAGGCAAGCATTCCACTAATAAACTGAAAGAACTCTGTAGGTTTTCTTTCCCCTTCGTTAAATGGTTTTTCTACTGAAATACTCAATTCTCCAAGTTTCTAAAAGGTCTTTCATACAAATGATTAAAAAACGCAATTATAGGAAGTATTTGTCAATAACTTTCTCAACACAACTCAGGCTATAAAAGCAAAAGAAAGATTTGCAGAGGCAGACTGTCCCAAAGGGACGTGCTTTGATCTAGAAAATGAATGAGTTGTACTGTGGTCTTTAGCAAGATCAGAGAAAAATCATTATAACAACGAGGTTGAAAAACTTAAATAAAAGACAAAGGGGACTTGCTGAATAATTTCTCAAGAGATTAGCCAATACCACTGTTGATTCTTCAGTCTCCTCTTCTTCTTCTTCATACATCTTCCCTTTTGACAGTTCACTAATCACATGACCTAATAATACTTCCCAAGATTTTTCTCCACTGGGTGTATTCTGCAAAAAGAAAGAAATCCAAAATGCACCAGTCATGAAGAGGAGAAAAAGTTCCTGCAAAATCAATAGCAATGAAGTATATTTCCTTTTAATTGATACATGGATTTTAACCTACAAAGATACATGCTGGAATGTTAACGGGTTTCTTTAAAAACGTTCTAGAGTAACTAGGTGACACTAAGCATACATAACCACGTATGTGACTTATTAGTTGATTTCTTGAATACGTTTTGACATCAATTAATGTTAATTTTAGATGGGGGTCATCACCTTTCAGCATCAGGAAGGCAGACTTGCTGTTTATGCTCAATCTAAGAACCAGAAGTCAACACATTTTTAAATTGGCCATTAACTTCCCCAGAAGTTTGCTCCACAGGCCTTTATAGCATGTTGCTTATGACACCATAAGTCAATTTGCAAAGACAATGAGAATGAAGTTGGGAATCAGAAGTGGAACATCCATTTCTCAGCGCTGCTCAGAAATTAAACTCTTAATATTGTCCGATCATTTGGCATGAATACATAGGAAAGACTTGAGCTCATGTTTAATGTCTGGAATACCAAACCAAAGTAGATTCATTTGGAATTATCCACAGATGAAAGTTAAATAAGGTGTGATCTGTGTAATCACCCCAGGAACACAATGTTAATGTTACCAGCACATAAAAAAAGCCAGCCTGTAACATATATTTGAAACCAACTGAATCTCAAGAAGCTCTAAAGAAAAAACTCGGATTCCTAAACAAAAATCAGGTTCCCTTGTGACATCCAAAGAGGAAGAATTCATATGAGGACTATGGCTAGGCTCAAGAAGAGAAGGGCTACCAAGGGGCTGGGAGAGAGGAACAGGGAACTGTGTGGTTACCAGCTGGTGCTCAGTGCTCTAAAGTCTCTTGCACACACCTAGGGTGCAGGCAGCAGGAAACTGTAAAGACAGCTGGGGAAGGGCAAACTTGCACACAGGTCTTTTGCAAAGCCTCTGCACTTGGTGGGGATTTTCACTGGGGCAAGATGGAAGCCAAAAGGGATTAAATGTAGGAGTCCCTGAAGGCACCAGGATCAGCAGAGATCACCCCAAGCACACACTGCCAGGCTGCCATCAGAACTTGGACCCTTGTACACAGATGATCGACACAAGGCAGACAAGAGGAAGGACAAAGGTGTTTTCAAGGGAGAGTGAGAGATGCTGTCAGTATAGCACATATCTAACAGGGAGCAGCATTCCTACCTACTTCCTACCTCTTCTGCTCTTCCACTGGAAAACGGTCAGCCTCAATGGCTTCAAAATTCACAAACTGACAGAAGTTAATCTTTAGTGTCGTTTGAATTACACTAAATCACAACATCTATTCGCAATAACATACTGCTCAGTGTAGTCCTATGTCCAAAGATAAGCACATTAGCAAAAATCCCACTTAACTAGACAGTCATTAATATCAAAAGAGATGGCTACTTCATAAATCCATTATCTGAGACAATTTTGTAAGCTTCAAGCACAACGTGCTCTATGTGAAGCAAATGCTTTCACATGTTTCTGTAAGGAAACATCTTAGGGCATGTGGTAGGTGGGGTTGCTACCTAGTAATACTAAGTCTATTTTCATACAAGAAAACCTCTCACAGGAGACAGAAAATTGAGCAATGTAAAGATATGTTCAGATAAACTCCAACCTCTGCTACTAAGAAAAAAGCAGTCCACATTTATCATATAGACCTGTGAAAGAATATAAGCTGGTAACAGTTTAAATGCCTGCTACCACAAACTTTAAACTGAAATTATCTATCACATGGTAATCATCTAAGTAAACAGAAAAGGGGAAAACCCCTCACCAGTAACAATCTCAAGCAAACGTTCTTGAAATTGTAAGAAAATCACAACAGATTGAAAGATAAGGATAAAGAGGGAGCTACTGCCCAGTGATCTCAAATGCTTTATGCAAGTCCAGGAGGAAAAAAAAAATCCCCCATAGGAGCAGTTTGGCCAGTAGATAATTTGTCTTAACTACCTGGAAGCTGCGACTGAGAAGCATGACAAGTTAACTTACACATGAAAAGCAGGTCATGCATCTCAGTGTGCATTTCATTTTACAGCCAAAATAATCTGAGGCCCAGCTGTTTTATACAGGGCTATTCCTCCTCCCATTTCCTCTCCTGGCCTCAATACTTCCACTCTTTCCCTGGTCTGGCATTGGAACTCTTCTGATGTTCTGGGGAATCAATCTGTGAAGCAGAAAACTGAGGGATTAAATGAATGCCCATGCAGGCAACCATGGCTCTCAGTGGGAACTGACATTCAAACAGTTGAACTGAAATAGCAAGATGCACCTTCACTTGTAAATGCTATCAAAAAAAGTCAAGGAAACAACAGTGAAAGATCCACCTGCCTAGTCTCCAAATTTCCTTCTCTGCCTTTTCATCACATGAGCATTCTAGATCACATATTGAGAGAAATGCATGTGGCAAGCCACAAATAACATGAATAAATAAGAAAAAGATAAGAGTTTTTCCACACTAAAAAGGTTGCCCTATTTTCCTGTAAAGAAGGGCCTCAGATCAACCCATGGTTTTCCTAGGAAGGTTTCAATTTCACAGGAAGGAAAGCTGCATTTACTCAATAGTGTTGCAACAAACTCAAGACTGAAACTATAGAGATACAGCCCCAAGTCTGAAACTCAGCTCTGGGACTGTATTTTCATTGTGAAGCTTTTAAGTCTCATCATAAACAAAAACTGCAAAAACTGTACACAGAAACAAAATACTGTATTTTTGTGAAGCAGAATAAAATTATTATCTGTAAAGTAGAAGTATCTGTTACATTCCTACCAGAAATACATAAGCAAAACTTCATAAATGGCTTAATAAATTAACCAACCTTTTTGAGAGCTCCTGACTCTTTCCATGCCATCCTCTCTTCCTCACTGCATTTAACAGAAAATGCTGCCAAGGCTTGAGTATACAATAAAGTGAACAGCACTTTTATAATGCAGGTGAAGTGTTCTGTAAAACAAAGAAAGTAATTTTTAAACACTTGATCGTTTTAGGAAATATACTGATTAAAGAGTGTCTAGGTATGGAAATGATGCTTCTCAAATTAAAAGCAAGCACAACCCCCCAAACATACAGACCAAGTAATACATTTACTGGCTTTCAAAAAATAACTTGACAGCTGTAGTGAACAGAACAAGTATAGGACAAGTAATTTTCCACTGCTCCACATGTTCATCTTAATCCTGATCAGCAGTGACTTCCTCATAAAGGCCTGGTGATACTCCAAAATTAATTTTGGTCCAAATGTTAGATCAAGGTAAGCTCCTGAGGGTTGGAGAACCTCTGTTATGAAGACAGGCTGAAAGAGGGAGGCTGTACCTCAAGAGGGCCTACAAAGAAAGGCATGGAGAGACCTTTTACAAGGGCATGCAGTGATAGGACAAGGGGGAATGGCTTTAATTTGGAAGGGAGAAGATTTAGATTAGACATCAGGAAGAAATGCTTCACCATGAGAGTGGTGAGGCACTGGCACAGGTTGCTGAGAGAAACTGTAGATGTTCCCTCCCTGAAAGTGTCGAGGGGCCAAGCTGCATGGAGCCTTGTGCAGCCTGACCTAGTGAGAGGTGTCCCGGCCCATGGCAGCAGGTTGGAACTGGATCTTTAAGGTCCCTTCCAAGCCAAACCATTTTATGATTCTACTGATTATCGATAGCTACAACTAACTGGGTACTGCAGATGCAAGGAAAAACACTTCCTACAATCTCTTCTGGCATCTGAGGCAAGTTACATTCACACAAATCCTGGAAAAGTTACCTTCCCTAAGAAATCACTACAAGAAGGAGATGTAGCATTTGTCAGATTCTATCCCTTCGCTTCCAACTACAGATCCAACCACACAAGACTTCATACAAGTCACTCTTCGGTAAGTACCTATATGCCATGTGAATACAGGAGGGCAAAACACAGATTGCCATTTTGGAAGTTACCTTCTTTGGAAAGATCTTTATTTGTTTACAATTTTTCACAATACCTCAAGGATATTATCACAGACTGCAGGGGAAAGGCTTTGAAATCTCTTTTGGGAAGCTAGCAACAGAGTTAATATAAGGCTTCCTAACATTAGAACAGGAAAAAAGGTGAAAGCGATCCCTTTATAGAATGGTATGGTAGAAACCCTTTGCTCTCTTTTTACTCAAATTCTATTTCCAATACCAAATAATTTGGGACTTTTTAAATCTAGGCAGAACAAAGAAAATTCTACGATCAGTTACACCATTCCTTAAGCAAAAACATAACTGTAAATTAGCTAAAACTATGTGTACAAAAATGAGAGCTTTAAAAAGTCCTCTCAGGCTTTGAAGCCTAGCAAAACAATTCCATTTACATAAGAACCTCAAAAAATTGGGTTACATTCATTCTTTCTTCCCAAAGGATTTAAACAGGCTTTGTACGTGAAAATGAAAAGGAGGTAAGAGAGATGAAACTCCTTGATTCTGCTTCGTTGTCTCTAATATCAAATCCCACCATTGGATTCTAAAACAAACACAGACAGGACCTGAGTACATGATTAAATTTCTGAAATAACAATTGCTTTTTTTTATATAACAAGTGTTTACAAATCAACGCAGACATGGATTTCAAAACTTAAAACGTCACTGAGTATATAAAATAAGCACAATTTTAAGTACCTAAATGATCATTTGTAACTATGTAATTTAAAGCGTGCTTTTTTCCCTGTTTTATCTTCGTATGGAGTTTATATTAAAAACGACAAAGAACACTGCTACCGTTCATCTGGCCCACTTCAGGGCAGACAGCATTAAAATGGTTTTCCCTCTCCACATTTCCCCAGGAGAATTCACCAGATCACATTAGATCTCTAGGCTCTGCTTTTTCCCTCTGCTGAAACCTCAGTTCTCCTAGCAATCCTTCTCCTCTGGAAAGGAGGAGGAAAGTCATCAAGCTTTCAGTAAACTCTGGGACTGAGATCTACAAGATAAAACCACATGCAGTCATGAAATTGTAAAAATTGCCTCTTCAGCCTGAGTTACAACATTTAACAGTAGCTAGAAGCAAACTCAAGTACTGAGTTCTGTCTCCATCGATAGCAGGTACAAGCAATAGAGATCAATTTTACACTCTGAAAGCATGAGTGAAAACCACTGCACTTACAGCAGCAAACTAGACCGCTGGTCAGCAGTCACCAATCTGCCACAGCCCACTTCATCTTCCAGTTCTCATTCTGTTCTGCTATGGTGACTGCTCTCTACCAAGAATTAATGATACCAAATTCATCTCTGACCTACACACTCATTACAAAAGTTCTAAATGAATTTCTTAGTACCTGGTTTTCTGAACTGTCTTCTACACCTCAGGACAAAGAAATCATGACGCACATTTAATTTATTCAGTCTACCCATTTTGATAAAACAAAAATTAGAAAGATTAATGGCAATTTATTGCCACTTTAACGTTTCATAGATTTGAAACAGTACCATTCATCATCTTCCTGCCACTTGCCATTTCCCTTTCAACTGCAACACATGCTAAATCAAAGAGCAAGCGCAAAACTCGCTGCTGGTGTGCGGTAGTCTACAAAATTCTCCACAGGATTCCTTACTATTAATTGAATGCTGTCTTTCCCAGGAGAAGAAACACTTTCATAAGTAGTCTTTTTAAATGACTGAATGTAAACTACAAAAAAAACCAGACTGTACTTTGGCTTCACAACTCCCTTCCATGTATTTCAAAAGACTTTAGTGTTGCTAAACTTTTGTTCACTGCTTTTATAAAGTTGTTAAACTTTAGGAGAAAAGAGTATATTTTCTACAATAGCTTTCACATTCAAAAATATTTTATTCTCCTGTATTCATGTTCTAATAATATACTGAACATATTTAATCCACAAACATATATATTGAAAGAAAAAAACACAACCCACAGTGTTAAGATAAACAGTCCCCTGAGCTGAATATGAACATTCAATACTGAAGACTGAACAACTCTTCAGGGAAAACAGTTTCTGCTATTCTTCATAAGTTAGATGTATACATCGAGAGCAGAACAATCCCTGTATTTACCTGCTCACAAATTACCAAAACTCAGTAGGTATCACAATTGGCACACAGGCTCCAAAGTGCATACTCATTTCATTGGCAGTAAAGTAGTAAAAAGATAATTGTTTGTCTGTTCTTGTTTTAAAATAAAGGTATAGTGGTAACTAACAAAGCCAGATATCAGAGGGTCTGAACTACCCGTCTTCTGGAGCATACGCTGTGTCTTAGCAAGATGGCCCAGGATCAGCTGTTCATTTTGTACAGAGAAAGAAATTCAGATTTTAAAACAGATTTTATTTTAGTAATGAAAAATCTAATTCTTAAATTCTGTTAATATTTATTCCAAATTATGTTATATGCTGTCTCTATTGAAATTGCTGCATTACAGCCATTATAAACTTCATATAAAACCTATTTATGTAAGATTGCTACAATTTAAACTCTGAAATTCAACCTAAATTACAATCTTTCACCTTTAGACAACTTGAAGTATTGAGCTGCCCCTCTACACAAAAAGGCAAAAGGTCAAACAAAGGACACTTTTGCTTCAGTAAAAGTACTTAATAGTTTTTGCTCAGCTCTTGTATCTTTACTGAATAGGCTGACTGATAAGGTGAGAAGACAGGGGACACAGATAAGGCTGCCAACTCACAACAAAAAACTCTGTTCAGTGCCACCTTCTGTAGATAAGTCAGAAGCGTTATTTTAGAATACAGAGTAGACAAGCTATGATTTATCATCCTGGAAATCATCTAAATATACACAGTTTTGTAACATACCTTTGTGCAACGGTTGAGGCATAGTTAAAATCTGGATAAGCAAAAGGGAGGGGACATCTCTGTAAAGCACAGGAACTTCTGGCAGCTCTTCACTTATCACCCTAGAAAGAAAACCCAAAGACAATCACTTCTGATACTATAAACACATTTTTCATACTTTATTTTACATTTATTTTTAAACAGTATTACATTTGATGTCAAGCTTACAGATGCCAAATACCTGACAATTCACCAACTGATCTAGATTTTAAAAACATGTAATGTTACTAATGGATTGTAGTAACTCATGAGAAAGTTACCATTCAGGTACCTGAGTCTTGCTAAAGTATTTTAAAGTATTTCCAAGACTACTTGAAGTTATTTCTATGTACAAACTCAAGGAACATTTGTTTTTTCACTTTTAGAACTTGTGTCCTAAAATAAGAAAATAAACTGCTTAGTAACATGGTCGTTTAATTGGTTTTCAACACATAGCATTTCATTAAGTGTGGAGATATATATATATATATAATCTGTGCTGTAACAATGAATCCTCAAATTACATTAATGTTACAGGGATTGTTCTTACTACAAAACAGTGAGTCCTCGGAAAAGTTCTTGCTTTTCTTTGTGTAAGCAAATGAAGACTCAAGCAACCATCACAGGTTAGATTGTGCAAACTTACACACAGTCTTTATTTAAAACCTCATACAGGTAGAAGGACAGCAAATAAGCACAGAGTTACTGGAAACTTCTGACGTATTCAGATTCATTGAATGACTTATGATGTTGACCTTGAAAAAGGTTGCAGATAAGAGGTGGTATTGTTCTAGCTTTGTGTAGCAGTACCCAACAACATTCTAATCAACAATACTCTATAGGTCAAACACCTGCATCAAAATGGCAAAAACCCAAAGTGGTGAAAAATCATCCTCCCCTCTTTAACTAATACATAGTGTGAAGGAGATATCATGCAGGAACAGCTGGTACAATGCAATATGCATCCTTCTTAGTCACCTCTCCCCTTCTGCAATGAGGGCAGAGAAAGTGGTATTTGTGTTTTTCTTCACATTTTCTTCCCATTTCCAAGCAGTGGCAATGCTGGCTGGCCAGCTGTTAAATGCCAGTGGCATAATTAAGGAGGAAATAGTTGTTTGAGATATTTTTCTGTACTCCAGCCACAGGAGCTATGTGGTGAGACCCTCACATAACTGACTTCTAGACTACCATAGAAAACGGAGCAGTCAACAGCTTCTTACAAACACACACAAATGTTGCAAATTAAAACATAACATGTTACTCAGTTCCATTCAGTTGCTGTGTGATTGAAATACTGTCCTGGAAGGGCATTTTCTCCCTAGCATTCATTATGCACTTTCATCTTTTTTTTTTTTTTCCATTCTTCTCACTGGTCAGAAACTGCAGAAAAAAGTTTTATCCCTGTCCTGGTAGGAGCTTCCTTTACTTAGGACAGATACAGGCCTCTACCCCATGAGGGCATTCACTGGGTTCTCCATAAAAACCACTCAAGTGTCAGGAAAACAAAATACATCCACCTGCTACAGTATCAAGGTTCACTTTCCTAATGAGGCTCTTTTAAGACCTGCAGCAAGTGCCCGTGTTTCTGTATAAACAGAATCAGACTGAGGAAACAAACATATAGACAAGACATTTAAGCCCACTTCTGTCTCAGCTCTGCCCTTTCAGAGCATGACTGGTGAACTTCTGCTGCATCCAACTACTGTCTCTCTTCCAAGAGGACCCAACTCTTCCTCTGATCCAACTCAGCTGGCACCAGCTACTCTATTAGCTTAGTTGCCTCTTCTTTATGAAGGCACTAGCTCCCCTTGCTGCCATCCATCACGCACACAGACAAACTGAGCTCTTGCAGACCACATACTGGAAAAGGCTGTCCGCATGCAGTGGGATACAGATGCATGCCCGAGATCCTTAGTGCCTTCTAATGGCTTCGAGGATCCAAGCAGATTTTCTGAAGCACATAAACATAATGCTGCTTTTGGAAGAAGTCCCCTACACAGTTACCGATTTCATCAGACTTCTCTCTACAAAATGTACTGCTAAAAGTCATCTGTGACAGAAATTGTAACAGGCAGAAGCATGTAAGAGGAGGATTAAAAAACCACTCTTGGTCATATTAACTGAGTTATCCACCTATATATTTAACTACTCTCCTCCCCCTCACTCCAGCCTCACTAAAGCACATTCTGAACCAATACTTAATTAAAAAGTCTGAAGTTTTTAGTCATCTAATGTAACACTAAGCTGTGAGAATGAGCACAAATGGCTGACTGGTCTTATAAAATGCAGCCGCAGAAACCATGGTCTAACTGGCTCTTTTGAATTAATGGAACCCAACAGCTACAGAATAAACATTCTTCATGACGCTGTTTGTTTTAATTAAGCTTTTTATAGAATTACTGTTTGGAAACACTAACACAAGATAAATATACCTACTTATGTACGGAAGCCTCCCAAATAAAGTTCAAATATTCTAAGAATTAGTATACTGAATTCTAAAGACAATAAAGAGGGTAAGAATTTGTATCACTACTAATTTTCAAAATTATACAGGGAATAAAGAGGCTAATCTTGCTAAGTCTTTCCAATTCTCCTTCTACCTAGAGCTAGTTCTATTTTATGATATATGACTGAGTTTTAGAATAACCATCATTACGTAATGACTTTAAAACCATAGATATCTCAAATTACTTCTCACCTTTAATTTTTAATTCATATATAAATTTCAGGGGAAAATTAATTTGGAATAACATTAAGATAAAAAAATTAACTCCCTCTGGTCATATTTAGCTGAACACCCCTTTCCAACAGTGGTATCAAACATCATTTAACAGTCATGAAGCAATTAGGTCAAATACCAGTTCTGACAAAATTAGGAAACATTCTTATATAGACAGAATACTGTGATTGACTGGCAATATCACAAATGACTGAATTCCTTTTCACACACAGGACCAACTGAAATATTTGTCTAATTTATTCATTTCATATGAATTGGAGAAGTAAAACTACATTAAACGTCAGGATTTTAGATAAGCTACTGCCATTTACATCAAGCATTACAGCTTATGAAGCACTTAAAAACTGCTCAGTCATTTGTTAAGAGCCTAAGCAACTACTTCGTTCTGACACTGAAACAGAATTTATAAAGTGTTTAGAAATACGTTTTATGGAAATTGCTCATCTTGTTAATCCCCAATGCACATGGGAAAGCTCCATAAATCTGACTTTACAAAAAATTGTGCTACAGAAGCACTGAACAAAATCAAAGTATAATTTCAGGTAGGACCTATGTAGTATAATGTGATTCAAATGTATTATAGTCACGTGCACTATCCATTACAAAAAGGAGGGGGGGGAAGGCAGAACTAAACTGCACAATGCAATATAAACTCATACCAACGTGAAAAAGCAAATACACATTGTTTGACCGACTCTGTGGAACTTATATCTCCTCCAGTCCAAGGGAATTGAGCTTGCACCTTTCTACCAACACCAGAGCTCACAGCTGAGCAACTCTGACGACTTACTCTACATCCTCTTCTTGACAGAGGTTATATGGGAATCACTTCTTTAGGAACAGATACAGAGGAATAAAAAATACTGCTTGATTTTGAAACAAGCAGCATTTGCTTATGGCCTTCCTGTACAGGTATGTTCCCCCTCCCCTCTTCTCTCAGCTACCGACACTTAAAATTTTTGTTTGATGCTAAACTCTAACTCATTATAAAGTTGTAAAGTCAATAAACACAGTGGAAATTTTGAGCCTCAAACCTCTTCAAACTGTCAGATAAAGAAAACCTGAGACAGAGGGATGTGGATACAGCTAAACAAAGGCTTAATCAAGTAGGGTAAATTTATATTCTATTCAATATCTGAAGGATTAGAAATGCAGCCCACAAATCTCAGCCTGCAGAAAGGTCAGAGTAATACATAGTTTCTCATGTTCATGACAAGAAAGCAGAATTCCACTATTTATTCTGGCTACACTCTAGGATATAATCACAATTTCATATTTGCTCTTCACTGTGTCACAGCAGATTTTAAAGCAGGTCAGTCTCATTATACAATACAGGATTTCAATGACAGTACTAACATTAGGCATCTCCTATTCTCTCCTTCACCACTGTGCCACCAGTGCTCCCTTACCACCTACACCCTAACTTATTCAAATCAACCTTTTTAACAACATGGGTTAGTTCCCTGACTTCTTTCATGATGCAGGCTGCTCAAGTTATATCAGCAAAGTTGAAGAAGGTGGTGAGCTACAGTACAGGGGAAGGAACAAATTAGCCAACTGCAAGTGCTCCTGAAGCTGGCATTACCGACGCAACTGCCATACCGTAATGTGTCCTGAGACGCTGGTGTTCCAGGCAGGATCTGTGTCTTTATTAAATAGGTAACGTATGCCCTGCTACAGCATGTTAATGTATGTACCACCTCCTGCACAAGCCTCAACTAAACCCCACTGTCCCACCATCCTACTCTCTTTAGCTTGGGCTAGCTTCACAAAAGCAGTTTTATTTTCCCCACTTCATAACAGTTTCTGGGAGGGAGATGTGACTTCGGAAGTTCCCAAACACAGTTGCTTATTTCCCATTCCCGTGTTGCAGTTTTTTGTTTACAGTGTCATACTGGGTCAATTGCCAAAGTAACCCAGCTTAGAAGAAAACATTAGCAAAAACACTTGAGTGAAAACAACACAGTATGTTTCAACATTTCACTTTCTCATGCAGTTCCACCCCCCGCACCCCCACACCCCCCTCGAAAAGTGCTTCTACTGCAAAGAACCTTACTGCTTCAGCATATCATTCTTTACTAAGACATTCTGTCCATCAATACAGACAAAAACTTCAGCTTTCATAGAGATGCAAATTTTAAAAACCGTATACCCTTTTATTTCAGGTTTACCATTCCTGAGACTCTGGGTATTTGGACTAGTCCATTAAATTCACATCTGAGTTTAGTAATTACTGTCTCCAGCTGCTCCTTCTCTGCCCCCTGCCAGAAGCTATTATTTCCCACTTACACCACAATAATTGTTTATTTGATCATCATTGAAACTAGATCTGTCCCTAGCAGAATAATTTGCTTAAGCCCAGTCTGTGGGACCAAGTGTATATTATGTCTGACAATATGAATTGCACAGTAGAAAGAATCCACTATGCTATTCACAGCTCATCAGCCTTAGCTCTATTTTTTTCCTCCCTCTTCCTTCAAACAGTTCACATTATTTAGAGTATCTTCTTTTTGACAGATTATCTTCTTGCTCAAAATTTCTTTATTTCTACTTCACCTTGCTGCAACTGCATAAACTCTTTCCTATCTTTACTCTCAGCTGCCATTTTCAACCACAGAGCAATCTAAGTACAGCTGTAGAAGATGACTCCAGGCAAAACTGGGGTTTTGGAAGCATAGTAGAGCAATTCTGTGACAGTCTTTAGAAATTACTTTGATCACTTCCCTCAGACATGTACAATCCAAGGCATCATTTATGAATAAAGATAGTTGGGTTGTAGAAAATCAAGCTCTATACCTGGGTAGTTTTAATTGCAATTATTTATGTATTTATGAAACCACTACAGTTAAATAAGGGTGAAACAACAATACAATTGCACTTGCATCCCACGGATCATTTTTCTTTTTTTTTTTTAATTTTGAAAATTACCTTTTCAAATAAAGATGCCAGTAACTTCTTTGGAAACCTTCTTTCAACTGAAATAATTATTTAATATAAAAATTAAATACAAAAAGATAGTATCTTGGGTTTTTGCTCCTGTGACCTTCCTGATATTAAATTGTCTGGAACCGCAGTAATACAGTCAGATAATAAAGACCTTTTCCTCCCAGAGACAATTTTTTTCTACAATTCATTAAGTAAAGTTTCATGTACCAGTGAGGCTGCTGATTCAGGTTACTCGGTTAGCTTCAAAATGTCAATAGTGATATCCACATGTTAAATCTGTAGTGATATTTCCCATTCATTCTCACTCTTCAGTCCACAGCAGTACATCACCTTCTCATTGTTCTGAGCACCTTTTCCTGCACCTGAAAAAACTCACTATACTAGATTTCTCAAAAGGCTATGTGACTCCAAGAAGTGTGCAATTAGATCATGCACACCAATTACACAAATGTCATCTTGAAGTGAAACTATTACTTCAAATTTCTAAAATATAGTTATGTATATCCATCATATACTCTAATTTATTCATTAAAAGCATGTTCCCGGGTTGCTTCTGGGGCCTGCAGAATCAGGTAGGAAAACAGTCCCAATGAGTGAGCAAAAAAATTCCAGCTTGATTGCATCTTGTGCATCTCAACAGCAAACTACTTCACAGCAAAATGGATGGTCTCTCAGTTACAGCTTCCTAAACAATTTACGACTTAGTGTCAAACCAACATTAGTGAGCCTACGAAGAAATGTTGAAAATCAGTGCAGAAAATAAGAGAAGTGCTCGAACACATCCATACCACACAACACCTCCTGCAAAGCAAGCCACTGTGTACCATTCATTTCAAAGTGATTCAAATATTTGCCTAATTTACCTTGCAGCAATCTAACCTTGATATGACCAACGCATGATGATTTCCATCAAGTCTGTAAGGGTAAAAAAAGAGCTTCGCGTACAGAAAACCAGCCTCTCTCTGTGAATAGCTGCTTCTAAAGCCAGCAAGCTCTTCAGATACCAAAATGAGAAGTGCACAATCACAGTCATCCTGACTGCTGACAGCATATCAACACGATTTTAATCTTGCCTGGTATAATGCAGTCAACCATACACCAAATTTCACAGAATCACAGAATCATAGAATAACCAGGTCAGGAGAGACCCACCAGATCATCGAGTCCAACCATTCCTATCAATAGTCAACCATTCCTATCAATTTATTAACTTTGTTCCACTGCTCGATCTAGGTCAGGGCAGAATCACACAAAAACATCCTCTCAAAGCAGATTGAATGCATAACGAATAGCACAGGTTTTCTGGTTACAAAGTTCTTGATGCTTTTCGCTGCTAATGGTTTGTAAACTAATCTGTTAATCTAGTCTAACTACTGCAATCATCTAATCTTAACTGCAAAAAAAGCCTGGGACCAAGAGGACAAACAAGAAGCAAGCACAAACATTTTAACAATTTTTCCTGATTTGCAGATTAAGGTTGTGGCATCACTACCCGAGATAAATTTTTTAAATCCCATGATGCTTTCCACCTCAAGCTCCCAGAAATACGCTGAAAAATATGCAGCTGAATAGGCACTAAAAAGGCAGTTAAAAAAAAAAAAAAAAAAAAAAAAAAGGCAAATTCAGGTAAAAAACTTGTTTAAAATAACAAGTGCAAGAAAAAATTTTTGGTTCAGCTATAATTATTTGTCACATGTATTAGGCCTACTTATGGTATTTCTGTAACAGCTATTAGCCACTGCCCAGCTTTCAATGAACTATTTATGAACTTAATCTCCATGTAAATTTTGTTTAGCATCCATTCCAACAACATCAGTCCACCTATCCAGTTACCCAATACTATTAAAACTGCACGTGCTTAAGCTTGCAAGTGGTTTATTTAAGCTTTAACTCAAAACTGGATTGTGTCAGATTTTATGTGAAGGAAAACTGAAAATTTCCTTTTACAAATGCATACATACAGATTTTGGTTAAGTTCATCACCCTACCTCACAGCGAATTTAAATTAAACAAAAGATTACTCGAAGTCCCTTGGGTAAGGATGTTTCTTTCACAAAGTAAAAATGATATTTGGTAAATAAAAATACTTGCTCTGAATTTTTGTCCTGCACCATCTGGGTTAATTTTCTCCAGGGATTGTATGCAGAGTCTATACTGTAGAGGTGCATATGCATGGCCAACACGTGGAACAGCTGATCTGAAAGGTCAAGAAGATAGATTACTGGTTATTATGCACAATAATATGAAGGATTTTATATTAAGTTGCCATAATTTTACAAGATTCTGAAAAGTCTTTCATTTTATTCCAAATAGGCTGGTACCCTAGCAAGCATCTTATATATATATATTTTTTTAAGAGGATATGAAGATAAGTCTGTTTTCAACAGAAAGCAATGAACATAAGCATGTATACAAAGAAAAATATTTATTTTTCCTCTCCTGAAATTCTGCAACAGAGAAAGACTATAAAGCTCTGACCATATATCAGTTATTTTAACAATTTTAAAACAGCAGCTCCACGTGCTTAATTATAGATCTTTTAAAAATTGTTTCATACACTGTTATGCTGCTAAGGTTCCATGTCCACTTCAATTCCCTCTCCAGCTTATGGCAGAATAATTTCCTAAACAACCCTTCTAAACAGAAGCTCATAGACATTTCACACATGGCTTTTATTCCTCTCCCTCACAGTTAATGACTATACACAACATATTTGAAATTAAACCTAAGTTGCTAGAAGTTCTGCCCTATAGCAGGATCACTGTGGCCCTTCATCCTTAAAAGGTTATTAATTTTTCTCCCTTGAAAAGGTTATCTTGCAGGTAGCTTTTGGAAGAAGAAAAAAACCCCAAACTTCTGACCACACCACAATGATACTAAAGTAGGCACAGTCCTTAGAACTGCAGATACTTATCTATAAAACCTGCAGGCAAAGTTTGATGTACCATTTATGTTGAGAGCGTTTTCAGGGAGCTAAGAACAATAAGATTCTTAGACTTAATTTCTTTTTCCATGTTTATAAAACAGTTAGTTTGGGGAAAAATGCATCTTTATATATCTTTACATTTTTATACGAAAATAGTATTTTAAAATATTATTTCCCACGATTTTGCTCATTTTTTATCTCTTGCTTCACTATACATTTCTATTTGCTGCCATGTCTGCTCCTCCTGTTCAATTTTCTGGGATCCTGCTTCCTTCCCCCCTTCCATTTTAACTTTTTCCCTTAGTATCTTGCCACTTTCTTTCCTTCCCTTTCTTTTATTATTTCAATCTACTCCTTCACTTCCTACTCTCTGAATCTCTATTCCTTCCGTCTACAACCCACTCGCTTAACCTACACATTCACTCACAGGTCCTCTTTTTTTAAGTAGAAATAGCAGCTGTTAATTTATTTTCCATAAATAGACAATTACTCAGAGGTATGCAGTGGCCAAAAAAGCCGCATGATGAAGTCAGCTGACTGCTAGAGCCTGAGGGCTGTAATTAGCTCCTGGGGTTTGTAAAATAACTGGAGATGTAGATGGCATTGAAATTGATTGCTGTCACCTGCTTTCTGAATAAAAACAGTCAACGAGGACAAAATAAGTCATCTTTTCTCCTGGCAAGACATGCTGGCAAAACAGTGCTTTGCTGACAAACTTCAAAACCCTGAAAATATACTGATATTTCATCAAAAGAATTTAAAAAAAGGTGGCAGTCTGTATCCATTCCTTCCTCCTGCCTTTCCACTACTAAAAGGAATGTCATTATTTTATGACCTGCTCCTTGCCTCAAATAGAAATGGGCAACTACGCAAAAAAAAAAAAAAACAAAAAACCAACAATGCTTAGCATAATTAACTAACCCTCTGTTCCTTTAACAGCTATTTTTCTGAGCTTTTACTAATATGAAATTAAGTCTACAAGCATCAAATTCTAGCTGTGGAGAATTTTTTTGTGATCTCTAATCATGTAACATTTATGGAATCAAAATACATTCTAACACCAAATGAATGTGCAACAGAAAAATAGTTTAGCAGCCTTGTAAGACAATATTTTTTGTTTGTGATAAAGACACCTATCACTCCTTTGCAAGAAAATGCCTTTAGCACATAAAGGTGAAGTGAGGAAGCAGATAAGATATAGTTCCAATAACCTTTTATTAAATATTTGTTATTAATCGACTTAAAAATATTAATAAACTAAGTCAATGTGTCACAGTCATGCTTATTTCTAGGCCCAGAGTAACCAAGGAATAGCATTACACCTAACAGGAACACTACAACTGGAACAGCCTGGTCGTTGCCACCTTGCAAAGCAATAAAATCAAGTTCTCACTTGACTATTCATTCGTACTCTCATTTCTGAGGAGATTTCTAACAACTAGCAAAAAGTAAGGACTAGCCAGAGGAAGGTAAAAAGGTTTATTTCTTCACAAATATTTTTTCTCTTTTACACCACAGTGTAAAATTTCTTTACCAATTTCTTTACCTCAAATTCGCTATAATTGTGAAGTACTGGAGAAGCCAAGGAAAACACCAGAGCACTGAATATGTGTAACCGGTAACTTATTTGTGCACAAAGTGCTTGGTATTTCACCACATTCTAACTCTTGAAGGACTGGCAGAAATCTGCCTTGGGCCAAGCCAGTTTTCATGTGAAAGCATCGCTCCAAAACATAAGCATAACAACACAGAATATCCTCCCACTTTGTTGATACACTACCTAAAAGCTTTAAAATACACTTTTTTTTCTTTAACAAGTAGCAGCAAAACACTGATATGACAACGGCCTGCAAACAACCACCTTGCCTGCTCTTGTGAAGAACAGAAAGGAAGACCAGAACCCCACCTGGTATCCCAAACCCCTCCACTGCTCACAGTGTGTATGGCCCACTCTCTCCAGGACTTTGGTAAGTGGGTAAAACAGGATCTGGGTGTGGGTCAGAGTCTCCAAAAAAGCACTCTTAAAATTTGGTAGAAGAATATTAATTATAGAAAACACAGCAGCAACAAAATCAGAAAGTGGCAATTGTGAAGTCACAACAAAAAGAGAATTACAGGTTTATTGACAACAAACAACTCATGAGAAGTAAACAGTGAAAAGAATTTTAATACAGTTCTCCCCTACTTATAACTTCATATTTGAGATGGGCTGCAGCAGTTAAACTGAATAAACCGGAAAATCACAACATTTGAAAGCACAACATAACTTATTGCTGCATGTCATCAGGGGCATGGTAGGATTTCAAGACTTAGTCAGTTAAGTGGGTAAGGTTGCTGTCTTTAAAACACATTGATGTGACTCAAGTATTGCCTATGGTGAAGCAGTGCTGTCTCAATTCTCCCAAATTATTTAGACGGTCTTTGTTCTCACAATGTATATGTAAAATAAAAATAGATCTATTGTTCCATACACCATTGCTCTTGGTACATTTCAACTCATCCTATACCAGCACTACTTCTCAGGGTTATCCCATTGTAAGAGAGCAGCAATTAACTCAATTGCTGTCAGTACTTTCAAAAGAGCAGCTGAAAGGATAAGACCCTGCCTTTGCACTGGGACTGAAGCTATTAAGGGATGTGTTCTAATGCTGCGCCTCTCATAGAAAACAAAGATAATGTGTATTTTGTCTACGCATCCACACCACCTGCACTAGCACCTGCAGCCAAGTACTTTTAGTATTAAAGCACAGTGATCTTACAGGTGTTGAAGAAGCTCTTAAAAATATTATACTATGCCAAAATACATAAAGCATGAGCCTATAAAGGTTATTTCACAGCTCTTCTCAGGTCTAGAGAGGGTTGCACAGCACAAAGGACAACTAAATTCAGAGACAGACAGATAGGGATTTGACAGACGAATGGAACTTACAAAAACGCTCTGCCAAACTGACAAAAATTAGTGATTCAGGAAGTTACATGCAAGTGAAAGTTTTGGCATCGCTACTAATCTTGGTTTGGTCTTTCCTAGATTTCTACTTGAGTTTTCCCTTTTTTTTCCCCCCTTCCTTTTTTTCTGGTCTCTTGACTGTAAACTAACCACTCAAATTATGAGGGCTGCCATCAGGAGAATTTTTTTTGTATTTTCACTGCCACTTCCACAGTGTATAACCATGTGGTGTAGTAATGATGACAAAGAAAATTAAGGAAATGGCTGACTTGTTTTTGGTTGCAAAAGTCTAGATGATGTGTTTATTCCCTAGTCTCTTTCATATTTATGTTTTACCACTTAAATATCACATACTGCTGTCACAAAATATCTACTTTGATTATTTTAATCCAACCTTCTTGGTTTTTATTCTATTTATTAATATTCATATCTACAATGTCAAAAGATCACAAAACAGTGATACAGCAGTTCACTGCAAGTGGAGTTGAAAATATCTTTTTCGCAACTACTGCACGAAGATCTTGCCACACTAGAGATTGTTATGCCCTTCTTTTCCCAAAGTTTCCTGGGACTATCAAGAACAATGTAGATTGTAACAAAAAACATTTTATACAATCAGAAGAGACTTAACTGTTAATAAGGAGATTGAGGAATTTTTTTCTCCTTGTAGTGATTTATATAGTCCACTTAGCAACAGCAGTTGCAAAGACCTGCCAACAGCATCTTACCATTCATCAGTGATCCAACAGATTTGAATTGGTGAAGACAAGACCTATGAAGGTCACAAAAAGCTTATTAAGGCATTAAGATATTAACAGTCTTTACAAAATCTTAAGCCTTAATTGCTGATGAAGCAGCTAATTATCCTCCACACCAACCTTGCTAGTATATGAAATAAAAACTTCAGTGATAAAATTGTAATGGTATCTTTTCTTTGCCTCTCCCACGCTAGGTCTGTCAAAGTTACCACGAACAGATAGGCAACAAAGACTTCCAGGTTGCCATCTCTTAACTTAAAAAAACAAAAACACCAAAAAAAAAAAGCCCCAAACAAGCAACAATCCCAAAATCCTCCCCAAAACCAAATGTAAAAGCCCAAACCAACTAACCATAGAAACCCACTGTACCTAGGCAAAGGCATTCCTTAAAACTATTTTTATTCTTTTTCATTTCAGTGACTGCAGAGAGCTGGGTAGGAATCTTTGCAACCATATTTACATCAACAGCTTACAATAACTGAGCAACTGATAAAAGAATTATGTTTTTTCTTCCCACAAGAATGAACCATGCTTAGTGGTTCCAAGTATCACTGGCTATGTTGATAAAATGGAGACAGCCTTTACTATCAATGCAGCCAAAAATTTTGATACCAAAGCAGCATGAAGAGCTTAGAAAATGCTTCATGTCAAGCTACTTTCTTGACATGACAAAAATACTAAAAGCACCAATTAAATGCATAAGACCATCATAACCACAACAGATAATATCGCTAAGCCATCTCCAAGTGAAAAACACAACTTCCAAGAGAATACGAAAAGAAAGAAAATCAACAAGATTCCCCAGTGGAACAATAGTTTCTTCTCAGTGGTCAGGATCACTGAAAAAGCTATGAAGGTGCTCGACATTTTATTTAAGGTGGGCTCACACATGTCTCAAATACTTTTTTTTGATGTCCACTTGTAAATTAATGTCCTTACTAACTAATGCAGTTGATGCTGCAATACCAGACTCTGCTCTCTGTGTCTGGGAAGCATAAGGATAAGAAGCTCCCATACAGGGAAACTAAAGCCAGGGGACAAGGTGATAGAATATTTAATCACTCCAAAAAAACTCTAATCCTTTCCTTATCACAAAGGGAAAAAGGAGAAAAGAAAGTAGCCAGAAAGAATGAAAGAACTAATTAATAGAAAAAAGGACTAGATTATAAGCAACTTTAATGTTTTTTGAAATTTTCCTTCCAGTTGCAAAATACCAGAGTAACAATGACAGACAAAATGATATAAACACAAGTGAGATACAAAAGCCACACGGAGAACTATTTATTTAGCTGTACTGTTGTCTTCTGAAGCTGTTATATCAAAACCAAAGCTGTTATTAAAAAAAAATCACACCTCTTAAACTTCATAAAACAGAAATAAGACCTGGACAATTGTTATGTTTCATAATTATCCCCAGAGCCCAAGAGAATTTTCAAGGCCACAGACTCAAGCTCTAACGTGGTCCTTGAGAGGATTTGATTTTTAAGTAATAAGCACAGAGGATTCTATTTAGTTTTTCACCGCAGACCATTTAGTAATACACTCGTGCAAACACACATAAAAAGTTTTAAGCCTTAAAATAGTAATTCTACAGACAGGTTTTCTTCATAATTCCTCTCGTTCAGACTCAATCACTAACACTAACAGCTACATTAATCATTCTTAATTTTACTTCCCAAGAGCAGCTGCCCTCATGGTGCAATCTAGTAAAACAGCTCATGACCTATTTGTTCCCACCATCCTCCCTGACACTTGCTGCAGTAACAGTTCACCTGGGACAACGTATTCTGTTCTCTGCAATATCTAATCACCAAACTTTACAGCTGTTACAAGACTAATACAGTGGTATGTTTCATCACAAAGAGACAAACCTCATTATTTCACACAAAACACACACAAAAAAAGGGTTATATTTTAGATTACTTCTGCTGGACCTGACATGAATGACATTTAAAAGCAAAAGGAGTTTCAATTTTGTGCAAGCAAGAAGTTAAAAAAAACAGTATTCAAGTTCTAGGTAGGGCATGGATTTTTAAAATCATTCTTTCCTCACTGCATAAGATAATGAAGAAGTTGAAAGTATGTTTTAAGTGAAACTTTAGAACAGGACAACCTCTTGGAAGAAGTGGGTATGGAAAGATAATTAAATCTATTACAGAGCACGTATCTGAAGAACTGCAATTCTGCATCTCTAGAAACACCAATATGGAAGGGGTAATGATGGAAACTCATATAATTATGTAACGTTTTAGTTATAAGAAACCTTGCTCCATATGAAAAAGTAATTTTGCTCCTCTCATATTTAGTCTATGTCCAATACTAAACATAATACTAAGTGGAAAAACAGGTACGGTTCTAAGTATCATACCCGTCTGTTCTAGGAGAACCCCACTACCTTACATCCAAAGTCTAGTCTACTTTAATACAACATGAAATACAAATAGTCTGCTACATCACAATTTTACACAAGTACCAATACAGAACACAAACAGTATGTGGGCATTTTAACAATGAATAGGTAACATTTATGTCTCTGTGCTGTTTCAAGCAAGAACACATTCATACAGAAAGTGCCTTTCATCTGAAAGCTCGAAAGGTCATCTTCAATGTTTCTGCAGTACAAGATAGATACTGAAATACCAACACGACTGATTAGATCTAAATAAGAAAATTTACCATGTACCCAAAAGTGTAGAAAAACCCAAGTGCATTGTTTTTAAATGCTATGTCTACCCTTTCAGAAATATGCATTAGAATTCTTAAAAGTACTGCAGCTGCTAAAGTAAAAAGCACTGCTTCCATGTACAACACAAACAAAATTACACAAGTATAAAAAAGGAAAAGAAAAACATTATAGCAAACAAACAAAACACATTTTAAGTAGAAACACAAAAAAATGAAGTGTTATCACATAAAAAAAATCATCAATGTGATTTCCAATGATAGGCATTACTCTACCAATTTCAAATTAAGCCCTCATGTGCACTTCTATGAAAACAGAGGAATTACATCACAGGCAAAAAAAAAAAATCTTCTCTATAAATCCTTGTCTTGAGAATTGTAGGTATATTTAAAATAAAGTTTTCCTTAGTAGGCTATTCTACTTTTTATATAGACAACTAATGCATAGTTTAACAGTTGATTTGCTGCTATCAAAAAATGATGTTTCATAAAGACTTAATTCAGTAAATTAGTATTTCTAAAAGCAATAGTTGATGTAACCTTACTTAAAGATGTGGCCTTGAGCAGTCTGATCTAGTGGGAGGTTCCCTTGTCTGTCACAGAGTGGCTGGAACTAGATGATCTCTAAGGTCCCTTCCAATTCAAACTATTCTATGATTCTCGTTAAGACAATTTCCATACTACTTCAATGTGAGAAGTACCTTCAGCTTTCTATAAGTTCAGGTTTGTTGCAGTAATCTCTTTTGATGTACAGACAGCATTGGATCTTTTTCTGAGACAGAGAGTCAATGGCAAAATAATAAAAGTGCTAGAAAAATAGATAAGTATGATATATGAACTTAAACAAGGCTTCAGGTTTGTCTTATTGAAGTAACAATGGAGCATAAGACAATTTTCCTGTGGAGATACATTCTCCATGTGTCATTTCCAATTTTGTAATTCTCCAAAAAGAAACAACTCCAACAATTACAGGATCCTCCATGCACTTCAAGACTTGAGGAATATGTATTAAAAATCATGACTGATCCTTTTACTGGTTGTCAACAAAAGCTAAGGTTTCTATTATAGTCACATCTTAAGTATGTAAGAGCCCTTCTCTATGAGCGATGAGGTTGAAGGGATGGTGTGTTAAGTACACAGGAAAAAATAACGTATTATACAAACCACTTGTGCCTGCTACTTGGCCTCAGCTTGGTCAAATTTTTCTTTCTTAAAAAATCCAAACCAAACAAAACCAACTTTGAGGCAGCTCCTCCCCTGGTGTCAACTGATGCAGATCAAACAGAAACAATGAAGTTATACAGATATACACCAAGGAAGCTGCCCAGCACTCTGTTAGTTAAACCATTCTCTGCAAAGCCACAGTCTTCACACACTTTCTGACATCAGTGGGTAATAAAGCACCATAAAAAAAAAGTTACGTTTTTGAAATACACATACATATATATATGAGGCTTTTAAATTGGTACACGCAACACATCTGATACTCTCACAACAAATATTTCTCAGTGTTTTAAGGTTTATCTTTTATCTTTTAAAAAAAGAAAGTTATATAGAGAAACTGTAGCCTCCTGATTTTGAAAATAATCAATAAGATAAAAATACGAACTTACAGATTACAGGCCACTTCCCTACACATATTCTTTTAAATTTTAGAATGTCCACACTTACAAAGATATTGTGTGGTTAGTAAAGCCATGTGAAAAAAGGTGTACACCATTATGCATAAGGTCATTATAAATTTTGTCAATTCAAATATTTTAAAAGTTTCTCAACTTTAAGCTGGAACCTCCACCCTAAGCTGCTCCTCATGGTCTTCTAAATAACATGCCTGTGAAATAGGTAACACATCCAGTAAACTGCTAAAATTTAGGGAGAAATTGTCCATGTTACTGGGTGATTATACAATCAAAAATATATCATAATCCAAGTAGGAATTAGTTCTAGTGCCTTGATGTTATTATATGCTGCAAATTTGCAAACAGTGGTCTAGCAAAGAATACATTTTTAAGGTAGTTTGCTGTGCTGGGAAAGGAAAGTACTGAAGGTGTGGGAAAATAACATGCGGCAGGACTTTAAATCTACAACACAAATCACAACACACGAATGAAACCAATCGATCTATATTTCCGGGCAGTACCAGAAGGCTCTTACCCTAGGAGGATGTGGATAGCATGGCAGGTGATGGGATTTCTTTGGTGGCTCATCACCTCAAATGATGAGGAAAGCATCATCCACAAATCATGAGGTGTGCTCAAGCCTTCTGACATTTTTATCACTGAATCTGCTGCTACTGCTGCATGAACTTGATTTAAAGAAGCATTAGTAGTAGCAGTAGTAGTATGCTGGCAGGCTTCCTAATTTTTTCTGACAAAAAAAAATGTCCATCCCTAACAGTTTATAGTCCAGTAAAATATGAAAAGATTTTATGTAAAGAAAAATACAATCACTTCTTTCAACCAGAACTGCTTTATTCACCAGATATTAAAGGCTGCAGAACAATGAAGATTCAAGAGTTTCTACTAAAGAAAACTAGCAAAACAAGTCTGTCACAGAAAGAGCTAGAGAAATTAAAGACACAAGACGTGATAGCTGCAGGTTTCTGAATATAAGACCTAGTCATGAGCTACATTAGAACTCAGAGAAACAAACTTCTTTGTTCTTATCAACAACAGTCAGGGTGAACCAAAGCTTTCCTGCTTTACTCTTAAAATACTTCTGATTTTACTCAAAAATAGGAAATTATTAAAAAATATTACATTGATACCATGATGATTTCTAAATAGATTACACTCAAAACATATAAACAGCTAAAACAAATAAATTTTGCAAATCAAATTTCAGGGTTGTTAAATTGCAACAAAAACAAAGGTCCATTACAGCAGAAATAAGTTTAGAAGAAAAAAAGTTGACATAATTTATAAAACATTAGAAAGAACTACATATCTTTATTCAATGTTCTAATGATTTATATAGTACTTCGTAACATAAAACTTACTTAAGCATGATCTTTTCCCAGCTGTGCTTGCACCTCCTGAACATAAATTACCTCCTCTATGGACCAGCTCAAGTTCCAAATTTGTTCTGCAAGAAAAACAGAAGTGTTGAGTGAATAACATTATTCAAGCTTCTACAGATACAGAAGTGTCATGACGAACTCCCAGCACTCACTAAATAATGCTGCGCACAAATCTTCAGTGCGAGATACTGCCAAAAAAGACTGAGAATAAAACAAGCTTTATCAAGATACTGCCATCCATGATTTTAAGTGGTTTGATTAGCAGATACTATATTAAGAGAACTGATACAATTGCAACTGAAATAAAAAGAAGTTAATTCTGAGGCCTTTTTTCTGTATGCACAAACAACTCCTTGATATAAGGGAGTTTATGTGCAAATCTGAAAATACAATATACAGATGGGCTAAATTTCTATCCATCAGATATGTTTAAGAAGTGTTCTCTTTATTGGCAGGGTTTTTGTTTTGCTTTAAACAAACAGTAAAATGAACATGCCATCAACTAAGTATGAAAATAGTCTAAATTATAATGGAAGAACTGACCTTTATAGATAAGCTAGTTAATAAAAGCCTTGGAGGTTAATTCTGAATTAAACTCATTAGTATGAAATAGCAGTTGTGTCACTAAATCTCTGTATGTCACATTGATGCTTTCTTTCTTGGTATCACTGTCATCTCATACTCAGGCAGCAATTGTTTAGGCCAAATTCAATAGCTTTGTTTAGTTTTGGAATTGGGTGTTTCAGTACTGCATTATCTTTAACTCCCAATACTTGAAGCAAACAATTTATATTACGTTCTCTGAGAGTTTAATAAGTTAACACACATTTCTTTAATTAAAATAAAGGAATATAATCCTATTATTCTGAAATGTTATTTTGCTAATTTAATCCAAGCTGCAAAGCTCAGTCTAAACATATTTTGTCCTTTAACCAAAAACCAAACAATTTTATGTTTAACAAAATGCAACTAAATATATATTAAAATCTCTTCTGGAATTTTAGACACATAATATAACTAAGCTAAGAACACACCTCCATACACCCACATATATCTAAAAAAAATACAGGAGGTCTATTTTATTCAAAACACGTTATTTTTTAAAAAATTGAGTTCCATCAGCTTGAAAGAATACAATATTGATATGCAGTGTTTGTTAAGATACTTTCGTATGTTTTTAAAATAGTAACATTTCAGACTATTACCATCCCTAAGTTTGCAGCTTATGCCACCCATTTCTGAAGGAATGCTTTAATCCTTTCAACTCAGAAAAGGCAATTTAACATTGATAATATGCCTGCTCAGAGCTCCATCTGGTTGCTGCTGATAAGGGCATCTGTGTGACAGGGGAATTTTCCACTCTTCAGGCGATTTGCAGTGCTCACTGAACTTCTAAAAAATCTACCAGTAAGGAAGCAGGGACAGGGATTTCATATTAGTGGATAAAATTGCAACTGCAGATCAGCACGCACTAGTTCATCACAGCAATATAAAGGAAACCACTATGTTTTATTTCTACAAAACTTCTGATGACTAATTTCTGGAACAAAATTAATGATAATTAAGATTTAAATTGAAAACACTACTTGAATGTCTAAGAACAACTTTCTAGACCTAGAATTTAAAATTTCACTTTTATCAAGCACTATGGACAAATTCATAAAACAAACCTCAGGGGCAATCTGAAAAAAATCTTTTTGACACATATAAGGTGTTATAGGGTAATTTTTTTACAAGGAATGTAAGGAGAGAGATTTCTGGGAATATGTACTCTACCACAGATATCATAGCAACTCTTGCCTCCCACACTTCCCCACTGCCTCCAGCTCCTCAAAGACAGGACATTATAGTTCAGCTTTCTTGGAAAAGTATTAGCCTTTTCCTCTAACACAGATCTTTCAAAACATACATAAACTTTAGCATAGAAGTGCACAGTAGAGAAAAGTATCTCCTGTGAAACTGAACAATTTGTATAAAATATTCCACATCAGAGACAGTCCTAAATAATTTCTGAAAGAAACTAGTGTATCTCCTCCCTAACTGATGCCCCCTTCTGCCTTGACGGTCCCAAAACTATCTGCCCCCTACTGAAGAAAAGCAGAGTTCTCAGTGCCTACTCTTTCATCTATCAGGAAAACTGGGGCATCTGACAAAGGAGCAGAACACAGAATGGTCTCTGAAAGCATCCTTTGCTATCTCAGCCCCCTAAACATGAAGGAAAGAGAAGGAGAAAGAAAATCCATATGAGCAACTGTTTCCTCTATCTAGAAATCTTTGTGTCACTCACTGGAGCAACAAATTTTGTAGAACACTGGCTTTATCTTCCTCATTCACGAAAAAAAAACCCAAAAACCAGAGATGGATTTTGCCATACAGATGCTTGATTAAAAACCAGCCTTATTTCATCCCTTCTTTTGGGCTTTCATTAAAACAAACATATTGGGGGGGAGGTGATTGCATATTTCTCAGAATTCATATCAGAACACACTAGGTGGAACACACATGCCCCTTCCAGAAAGGGAACATATTTGGATGGACCTCCTCTTTCTACTAGAACAGAAGAATCAAGTTAAGCAACACTATTCTTTCCACTTCACTTTACGATGACAACACCTATATGAAAAAAAAAGCAGATTCTGAGAGACAGACTAGAAAAAGAACACAGGATTCTCATATTAGTCTATACATAGCTAACAGCAAAATCAAAAGCTGTAACATAGCCAACACAAGCGCTATAGCTATGAAATACCATAACAATCCTTGAAGACCTTGCCACAAATAAGAGTCACCAATGCTGTGAATGTGCAGCTATTAAAATTAAAGCCAGGCATACAATGTATGGATGACACACCATACTAATCTCAAATATCAGAAAAAACAAGGAGGGGTGCATACAAAAAGAGGATAAATTTAGCAAGGTAAGACTGTAGGGAAAGGGGGAGGTAGCTAAGGAAATACTGTTTCAGTTGTACATAGAAATTGGGATGCCAAGACCCTGAGTGCCTCTTCTGCTAGGAAACCAGACAGAGGTAAGGGTCGGTCAAAGAATCGATTTCTGTCTCACCATTTTCTCATAAGGTGCTAAGCCTCAGAACTTGACTGTATAAATAACAGATGCAGGCATTACAAAACCAGCCAAAGCTGGTATGGAACAAACGTGTTGGACCTGTCAAAGCTGGTACAGAACGAATACTTTGTACCTATCTACCAGTGCCTAACTCCTTATCTCAAAGAACAATTTAACCAGAGTTCAAGGTGATGATGACTGCTGGCCTTCATTGGGAAGGCCCTAGGTCAACCAATGCTGCCAGGAGGAGTGCATGCGCGAGGGGTTGCAGACCTGCCTCTCCAAAGCTGACCACACCTCAGGCACTCCTCTCTTGGAAAGTGTGGCCTCCTAGGTGGAAACTGGCACATCTCCACAGGCAAAGGCAAGTCACAGGTGTATTGACTAGCACAAAAGACAGCTCTGGAGCAGCTAAATTTTGAAGATCTTCCCCACCGTGAGACCACCTTGATCAAAGACAGAAGCAGTGGAACACCTTCTGGACCACGAACCCCAGAGATGCCGGATGTCAGTGGACCCATAGTGGTAGCTATAAAACCCGTTCTTCTTCCCTTTTCACCCCATCTTTTCCTTACTCTCTCTTTCCTCCTATCACAAGCCGCTTTACAGCCACAATTAATAAAAGTTACTGTTTGGATTTAAGTCCCTTGACTTGCTGAATTGCTTGCTTTTTCTTTGCACTCCAAGATCATAACTGAAACGAACCAACACATGTCCACTTAGGAGCGGATCGTGACATAAATTGGCATCACAGACAGGATACGCTCAGGAGTGGATCGTGACACTCTTCCCCTAGGTGGTAGAGAATTTCCTTTTAATTTCTTTTCTGTGGTGCCAGTGACATCTGTCTGGGCAAGCAAAAGTGAAGTAGGAAAATTAAGTCCCCATTTTCCTGAGGCAGAAAGGATAGGCAGTGGCAAGTGGCTATGTCTTGTTTAATCAGTAGTATTCCCATCCAGTATGCAGAAATCCAATTCAGAACTGGTCTCCAGCTGTAAACTAGCATCTATTTAAGACCACAAATGATGTCATTTTCTGATTTAAAATAGAACACGACTAATAAGAAGATTAAGAGTGTTTAATTCACTTGCAAATATATGGAGTCAATAAAAACATCATTGCTTTCCAATGCTTATTTAAACAGGTTCTACTTATCTTGACCACTGTCTGTATGTTAATTAAACACCATGAAGAAATGAGGAACAGCTGTAGATGGTGTGACAAAAAAAACAATTAATTGTTTCAGAATACACAAAACCAGAAATGCTCAAAGGTTTGGTAAGGAACACAAGGACATCATTACCTCAAAAAGAATTGGATGGAAACAAGGAAGAAACAGGTTGAACGACAGAAATAACTTCCACAAAGCAAGTTACTTTAGTCTGTAATTTAAATTATGGATAGTCCATAGTTTGGATAGTTAAATAAAAAAACCCTAAAATCATACAAAGAAAACTCGGTCTAGGAGATGACAAGCTCACTTACATACTTCCACAAATACAAACTGTAAGGTTATATTAAAATGCATTTTTAAAATTTCAGGGGTTTTAACCTGTAGTTGTTATGCAACTGTGAAGTAATAGAAGCCTGTATATCCAGACTCCTGAATTGAAAGGCAAAAGAAATTAACCATTTTGCAGATGATCTGCCAAGCACCCTCATAAGTGGTCTTATGAGTTACAGTAACAATACAGAAGGCTGGATTCAACGCCCAAAATCCTTCAGCCATGGAGAAATGGAAAACTGCTGACACCAATCTAACCTAACAAGAGGAGGTCGCAATGAGTACAGCTGGCATATCCTAATCATAGTGGTCAACCACAATTTCTCTCTCCTGCAGTGCAAGTAGTAATGAAACACTGTTCTGGTTTGTGGTATTTTTAACTGTTGCAATGAAACAAAAAATCTTGTGCTTAGGCTTTAATGCAGAAATAATAAAATACAGATATTTTTAAAATATGCTTTGCTAGCATTTTTTTTAGATTATATAACATTATGCCCACAAATATATTAAAATCCCATTTTTGCACAAGTAATCATTCACAAAATAAATTTTGAGTCCTTTGTAGTTTTGTAAGGGTATTAAATTGTGTTGACCAAAAATGTTGCTATAAATCTCAATATTATTTATCTTTGTACGGTATATACCACTTAGAATAACGCACAATAATCTTTCAACTTGTTATGTATAAAATTTAATTGGTTTTCTCAATCAAAGCGCAGTTAAGATACTTTTAAAGAATACAGATAATACTTCTTTTAATGGAATTACACAATCTATTTTGGAAGGGAATTCTGGACATCAAAATGTCCAACCTTCTGTCAAAAGCTGAGCCTTAAATTTGATTATCCAGAGTCCAGCCAAGACAAGCCTTGAGTATTTACACTGCCTATATACTAAAGACACTTAGCAACCAGAGTTTATGAAACTGCATATACTAAAATTGAACAGAGCCACATATTTTCATCTTGCATATGCCTGCATATGAAATCAGAAAAAGGAACCTCGATGTACTAAATACTCAAAAAGTGCTTTTTGGAGGAGATGGATTTTTATTTTTTTTTAATAGAAAACTATTTGATCAGTAATGCCATTAGTGAGAAACATAGAAGAAAAAATATATAAACACATACCCACCTGGCTACTGAATACATAAACAGAAAATCATTGTCTGGTGATCCAAGACTCTTACTATAATCTGTATATTTCTTCTGTGTGGTACTTTTTATATCTTTCATTACAGACTCCATTTCTTTACTGAGATTGGTTTCAGACTATGGATAAAGACACACGAGAAAATTAGTTCATTTTACCTGAAGAAATGCAACAGCTGATCACAAAACACAGCACTTCTATATTTATAAAACATTTGCAAATTATGAAAAAATATGCATTAAATGTCAATATTCTGCCTCATGGAAGTGTTATTCTGAAAGTTATCCAGACTTGTTCTGAATATGAAAACATCACTGTTTAGTCCATCTCCTAAGTTCAAAATAACACAAGCAGTGAGGTCCCTTGAAGTACATAAAGAACAACACAAAGTATCTCAACCAATACTGGAAGGCTAGCAAAATTTATTACAATTAATGCTATCATTCAGAAAGACCTCATGAAGCTTTGTAATACATGAACATCTGCAAACTCCTCTTTCTGTAAAGCAAATAATCCATTCCTTGAAATGTTCTTAATATACATTCTTTAAATGTCTTCCAGTTGAAAGGATATTGCTGGTATTGCAAATAAGTTATAAATTAATTTTATATTACATGACTCAATTCTGCATAAATTACTATGGCGAAAAGTAGAAATTTACTCCATAAAAAATATTAATCACTCTGCCACAGCTTTTAAATTGTTTACTTTTAGGAGGTAATGCAGTGAGTGCTGTAAATATTTAGAATTTCTTGATATTTTTAAAAAAAAAAATAGTAAGCTGTCTTCCATATCAGGAGAAAATTAAGTTTTCCAGCTTGGTCATTTTCTAAGAGGTCACAAATACAACATAATGCAAAAACCAAAAAGTAGAGGCAAATTAACAAGGATCTTTCTGCCTTACACTGATGCTTACTGGGAAAGTTCCCAGCTGTTCTTGAAGATCTTCCACCTCTTGTACAAGATCTTGTATAGATTTGTTACTATGACTTTGCCAAAGGCTTCTTTCCACGTTGTTTCCAGGATAACAAGGAAGAACACTGTTAGCAAACTGCCTACAAAGGGGACAGGTAAATTCTCCTTTGTCCACTGAAAAACCCTGGAGGACCTGGTCATTCTAAAAGAAAAAGAAAAGGTGGCTGAAAATTTGCAAAAGTATATAATTTTAGCTTGATATTTCACGTGTACAGATAAAGAATGAAGTCTAAATGAAAAACTGCAAAGAAATAATAATATGAATAGCTCTTCATTTTAGTGAAAAATGTCTTAACTACAGTCTTACAATCCTCCAACTGAACTAATATTCCTAATTTTTAAGTACCCTTCATTGTCAGCAATATCCCATAATAAAACTAGAAATACTTCAGCGGAGTATTTTGAATATTTCACATGTTGTCTCTTTCTAGCAATTCCCATAAATTTTGAAACTCACTTGTAAGATCTTTTAGGATATCAAAAGGTAATATTATTTTTGGTCATGAGAAACACGTCAAGGTATTTCTCAGCAGTAGTACAGGCTGGAAAACACAATCAAGCAGCCACTGGAGGGCAATATGACAAAAACCCTGATTATTTCTTCTTTATCACAAAGGATCAAAAACAGACACACAAGTATGTATCTGGGAAACGGGAACATCTCCCAAGTACTCCTGCTACCAGCAAGCAACCTAGCTCCACACCTTGTGAATTGCCTTAAAGGTTTCCACTCCTGGGAGAAGAGAACTGCTGAATTAATACTGACCAGAATTTAAACCTCAAGCACTTGTCTCAGAATGCTGAGGCATTCTGGTGAGTCTACTTTTACATACCTCTCTGGATCTCTGATAGTGTTACATAAAAACAAATACCTTCTCCAGATGAACACAAGTCTATATAAATTAATTAAGCACTAAGAATACTAAGAACAGTCAAAATTATTAGGCACTCATCTAGGTGGTAGCAATACATGCTAGGATAAAATGCTCACTTAATAATACAGAAATCCTCAAGAATACAACAAGACAGAGTATCAGTTTATTATCAGTTTACATGAGTCCACCAGAAAAGGGACTTCAGTGTCCATATAATGCAAAAGATTACTTTTCTAAAGTTCTGTAAAATTAATTCCTACCATGAAAGCCCAGATTTTGCTTAATTATCTTGATGAATCAATTACCCTTGAAAGTGTCTTTACAGTTATACAAAAAAGAACGATTCATCATAGGATCCAAAGAAGGTGGCACAGTTTCCAGTTTCTCTAGAGGTAAATTTCACAGTATGACCAATGCTGATACTAAAAATACAAAGCACTGTCCATAGTTTTTCTCAAAGTGGAAACAAACCAACAAACTGTACGAAAAAATAAAACTAAAAAAAAAAAAAAATTCATATAAAAGCAATCCTGAATTAAAAAACCCCAACACTTTATATGCAACAAGTAGTCATCAGTTAGTCTTTACTTCATCACAGTAAATAATAAAGAAAGAAGCAACTGCCCAAAACTGACGACTTCTACCTTCTACCACAGTTGAGCTTGCATTATATGATGCTACAGAGATCTGCAACTCGACTGCAAGAGGCTAAGAGGGGTAAAGGAGGCCTGCAACATCAATACTACCTAGTTTGCTCAGACCACGTGAAAACTGACGTCTTTTCTCACCAAAAATTTCTGAGGTTTTACTAACAAACTGTACTTAAACCAATACGCAGCAGTAATTTCCCAGCAATATTTTCCAAAGAGAAAAAAAAGCATAAGTCACAAGAATTATTTGAACTCATTTCTCTAAACTGTATGTATATGCATAGCACATATCATATGTAACACACACAAAACTAATTTCTTGTAACTGAATTTTCATATTAAGAAGCAACCAAACCCAAAAGTTCATATTTGCAAAATTTCACATTCATCGTTTCCTCACTTTCTCTGTAATTTCTAACACAAATTAAACATTGAAGAAGGAATCTATGTAACAGTGATTTATTTCTTTTTAGAACAGAATTAATTCAGTCAAGTATTCTTTCTGATATCTCAAAATAACTGAAAGCAAAGTACTTTTGTTAATAATGCCAGGAAATAATATGAGATTTAGTACCTACAGTTCTTGAAACTTAATAAAACCATTTTTTGGCCCTTCTTGTAAACCAAATCTTCCTTCCTCTGAACTAAACAGCATAAATCCAATGATTTCCCTAAGAGTTGAGACTCAAATTAAAAAAAAAAAAAAATTTTTAATTTTACTTACCCGTAAAGACTCCATGTAAGATTTGTGACAATCTATGTGTAAAGTGTGACCACAAGTTTGTACGTAAACACCTCCTTCCCAGCCTATTGACACTGCTTGCAGGCAGGAACTCTACAACAAAGCAATAACAGTAAGGAAAAAGGACAATACTACATATAATACTACTCTTATAGCCCACATGTCAAAAATAAAGTTACTTCACATGCAGTTCTTAGAATATAATGAACTGAAAAAAGTCACCACTGGCAAACTTACAATAAGGAAATCTAGAAAATTCTCTTGCAGAACTCCTAGCAATAGTCATCTAATCTAATATTTAAATATTATTATAAGCCTCCATTTCTCAAAAAAAATATTTAATACAGAATCCAAAACGCACTTTATGGTTTAAAGAAAACAGGATTTATAACTACCAGAACCAGAAAACAATTTTTAGTAAAAACTCGCTTTAAAACAGTTTTAATATGCAATGCAAAACTAGGGTACTACAAATAACCAACTGTGATAGTTGCGTTTCCTAAGGACATCCCAGAATCTTTTCTTTTCTTTTTTTTCTGGGGTAAGAGCAGGAAATGAAACAAAATTAGAAATCCTAGCTACAAGACACACTCCTGTTTACCTTGCCTTAACCTGATATTCATAATGTGCTAAGACTCTCACAGGCCATAGTGCAAGAAAAGAGGGGTTTTTTTTTTCTCCTGTGGGTTCCTGTACAATTTAGTAGGCTGCACTATTAGTAAGGCACAGATGTATGATGCACCTGGATAAGACCCTAGGACAAATGCTTCACTCAGAAAAAGCATTATTTATTGCTTGTATTTAATGAAGCTACTTAGTAGCACTTGCAAGAGAAAAAAAAATAGCCCCAAAGCCTTTGTAGAAAGGATTTTCTCTGTTCCTCTTGAGTGTTCACAAATAAAGGAGACTCCAAAGCAAGCCATAGGCTTCAGATGGAGCACATCAGTAACAATTTACAGGTTACAGAGTACTATGTGATTCTGAAAAGACTTTTATCAATCTAGTATACAAAGTCATATCTCCTAAACCTTAGTTGTCTCTCTCCACATTAAAAATAATGACTTTCAGTGGTTTCTCCTTTAATGGGCAAGAACTCTACTCCCTGACTGCCAGGAAGCACCAAATTTCAGCTAAGAAAGTGCAAAAGGAATCTCTATGGAAACAATTTGCCTGTTTTGCCCAACCTGTACATGGCATTTATCTTTTTCAACATTTTTTTCTTCGAGTAGAATAAACTGGACTATGTTTCATAAATTAAAATGACCAAATATATAACTAGATAATAGCCAGACACTATATAAAATTAAGGATCTTTTTAAACATAAGCACTTCAAAACTACTGCAAAGCATTCACTAAATGTAAAAATGAAATGAGGAGAACTAAGCGGTAACATCATTTACCTTTTTACAAAAAATTTTCATAAGTGATAGTGGTTTTCATATGAAATACTTACATCTTTGAAGTATCGCTGCAAAGTTGCAAGCCTTACTTCATGCAGTGCTGCACAGGTATCCCAAGGGTATATTCGCTCCTCTTCAGTAGTTGGTAGTTTCTTTGGCTCGGTGCTATAGCGGCATTGTCCCAACACTATATGAAGAAAAGCAGCAATAAAGAATGCCATGGATAACAATACGCTAAACAATTAAAAAAACAATCAGGAAATTTTTGGTTGTAACTACACTGTGCTTAGTTGATGTGAAACAGGAAAGAAATTATTCAAGAAACTAAACACTGAAAGTTATGCTTTTGTATCTGTACCTAAAGCACAGATACATACACAAACATACAAATGCATATATACACCAACAGCTATTTTATTTTCTTTCTTTCCATACCTATTTTCCTGCAGGTATATTACAAACTGCTGGGTTTGCAAAAGCTAACAGGAACCAGGAGGGAATTAAACTGTTCACTCTCATCCCAAACATTAAAAAATGTTCTCAGTACCCTTAGACCCACAGATGTGCCTCAGGAAGGACGATCCACAGAACAAGGAAGAGACTGTCTTTTCAGGCCCCCTGAGACACAACAGCATTTATGTACACATACTGCTCGTCCAACAAGTCTCACATTCATACCTGAGGACGCTTGCAATAGTACAACTAGCCCTGTGGGTCTGTCTTCAGTAGAAGGACCACTTTGTCCACAAATAACACAATCATATATTGCCTCAGAGACATGCTGTTCTGATGTAGCTACCTCCATGGCAATATCAGCATCTGGTGATTCTGCAAAAGGATAAGCAAATTGATATTAAAGAGAGAGAAAGAAATACAGTTGCATTTGCATTGAAGTTGTGATGAAAAGAACTCCAAAATAATCTCTCTTCTTTCTCTACAACTAAAACATCGATGCTAGTTGAAACTTACCCTGCTGCTCCAAACAGAAAGACATCCACACATTAAACTACAAGTTTCCCCATATCAAAGTTATTCTGAGTGGAATTAAATGTTTAGTTCAAGTTTTGTATTAAACTTGATCTGTTTCAACTGCTGTAAAACAGAGATCTAACTTCTATTTCATTAGATACTATACTGAAAACTGCTAATGGAAAGAGATGAAGGGCAACAAATATGAAAATCTCCTAAAACGAGATTTGATCACAACTGATTCTAAAAATATTCCCAAGGAAAACATCAATCTTGAGACCTCAGAAATAATTCAAAGGTGCTTTGACAAGGTGAATGAAACATGCAACTAAAAATTAAGCTTTTTATATAAAAATCAGACGATCTTCAAAAATTTGGGGTGCATTAAGAAGGTAATTTGCTGCTCTGCAGCAGATGTTTAGTTTAACATATACTGTATGCACGACATATCACAAATCTAGTTTTCGTATAGTTCACATGATTATCTTCTAGGTGCACAGACTGAAACTAAGGACCATCTTTGAAGTAATAAAGCAACTGCAGTTGATGTAGGTGGTTTCAGGGCAGGAGGCTAACCAAAACAGAAGCAGCTTTACATTATGTTACAATTGGAGGTAAAAATTCCTAACTGGCTTGAAAGAAAAGTTCCTTAGGAATAGATTTCATAGAATCATAGAATCGCCAGGTTGGAAGAGACCCACCGGATCACCGAGTCCAACCACTTCTATCAAACACTAAACCATGTCCCTCAGCACCTCATCCACCCATCCCTTAAACACCTCCAGGGAAGGTGAATCAACCACCTCCCTGGGCAGCCTGTTCCAATGCCCAATGACCCTCTGTGTGAAAAACTTCCTCCTAATCTCCAGCCTAAATCTCCACTGACAGAGCTTGAGGCCATTCCCTCTCGTCCTGTCCCCTGTCACTTGGGAGAAGAGGCCAGCTCCCTCCTCTCTACAACCTCCTTTCAGGGAGTTGGAGAGAGTAATGAGGCCTCCTCTCAGCCTCCTCTTCTCCAGGTTAAACAACCCCAGCTCTCTCAGCCATTCCTCATCAGGCCTGTTCTCCAGCCCCTTCATCAGCTTTGTTGCTCTTCTCTGGACTCGCTTCAGAGCCTCAACATCCTTCTTGTGGTGAGGGGTCCAGAACTGCACACAGGAGCGGTCTCACCAGTGCCGAGTACAGAGGGAGAATAACCTCCCTGGACCTGCTGGTCACACAGGATAGATGATGATCCCTTCCTGACTGCTCAAAAACATATACAGTCAGCCTCTTGATAGAGAATATAAGGGTGCTTATTTCTTTACTAGATGATAATTTTTCCAAAGGAAAACACATACTTCCTACTTTAAATCATGCCTTCTACCTCCTTGATTAAGTAGACTAAGCTGCTGGATAAAGAATCCAAAATCCTTGAGTGGAATGACAGCCCTTATGTAGGGCTGCTTTTAGGCGACCTGCTCTCTTCTGAAAGCCCACTATAAGTTCAGCACAGGAGGCCTGCTGCTATAAAGAGCAGCACATTGAATGCCAGGCAGCATCATTCCTCACTATCAAAAGCTCCATGCAAAGCTCTTGCTCACAGAGCAGAATCATAACTATACTGTTTTAGTAACTACTTATTTCCTAGCCAGTTATTGAGGGTCATACAAAAATGAACTCCTATCTTCATTGACATGCAGTTGTTAATATTGCACACACGTCTATCACCATCTAGTGGCAGTCAGGTGCATTACACAATGAACGAAAGACTAATGCATCAACTGAAAATGGTTTTATTTTTTAAGTCCAATTACCCAGAAAACCTAGGGGTAACTGTAGCACAAAAGGGAGGAAGTAAGCACTAAAGTTTTTTTCCATTTAGCATCACCTCATAACTGCATAACACACATACAAGTACACCTGTGTATCAGGACACGAGAATGACAACTTGCAGCCTTCTTATTTATCTTTTTTGAAAATATTATCAATACAATGCAAAATGTCTATCCATTCAATACTTTAAAGAAGAATATGAGAACATACTGTGTCAATCTGATTTTGAACAACTCAATAAAGACCACAAAATCAGTCTATCTTGAATTTACAAAATACCATTCATTCACCATAAATTGCTCATTTTAAACTCACAGAAAAAAAAATCTTGGTATTTAAAAAGTGTTCCAAACCAGTTCAATATAGGCAACCTATATTTCTATTGCCTAAGTGCAACAGGCTAATTTAATTTCAGAAGTCGGTAATCAAATACATGTGAGTGTAGGGAGAGTGCTTAAAGGATGGGTGAAGGAGGTCCTGAGGGACATGGTTTAGTGATTGATAGGAATGGTTGGACTCAATGATCCGGTGAGTCTTTTCCAACCTGGTGGTGATCCTATGATTCTTTCACAACCTCTCAGATCTAGTGCTAGGCTACTTTGGCAAACAATGAAATTTCAAGGGAAATGAACTTCTGGCATGCACCAAGGAGGACTTCCTAATAAAATAACTTCCTCCAGAGCTAGTGAAAGAAAACAAAGTCAACTTACACAAAATCCATGGGTAAAGGAAACAGGCAAGAATTAAAAAATCCCAACTAATTAAGCAGACCAAAAAAACATCAACCAAACAAAAATCCCCAAATCTTTTTGAATGGACTGTGATAAACCACACAGCTGTGCAGCCTCTTCCCCTGCCCCTCCTCTTTATTTCCTCTGTTTGATCTGTGCTTTCCATGGCAACCTGTGAAGTATTTATTTAAAATGACTGGAGTCATAATGCTATTTTTTTAATTTGATTTGGAAAACACATGTTTTCATCAATTTTTGAAGCATGAGCCAACATTTTGGAAATGGCCTCAAGTTGCATCAGCTGAGGTTTAGATTGGACATTAGGAACTACTACTTCACCAAAAGGGTTACGGGGCACTGGAACATGCTGCCCAGGGAAGTGGTGGAGTCAAAAACATGTGGCACTTAGGGACACAGCTTAGTGGTGGACTAGGCAGTGTTAGGTTAAGGGTTGGACTGGATGGTCTTAAAGGTCTTTTCCAACCTAAACAATTCTGTGATTCTGATTTCCTAGCTCCCAGAATGCAATTATAAAAAGACAGCTTAATAAAAAATATTATTTTATTAAGCATCCTTTCACAGTGATAGAAGCCTTTAAAGTTAAATGCTGATTGTACTATAACACAGAATTCCTCCTATTCTTACTAAAAACCCAACCCAAATCACAATCAAAAACTGTTATGTGAACAAAGCTATATCAATTGCAACTAAAAGGTTAAACGTAACTTCTGGGCACCCAAAACAAGATATCTTGTTACTGCACTGGAGATTTGGGAAGTAGGCAGTGGCAACAAGTGAGCAAAGACTGCTAGGCTGAAACATAACTTTATTGGTCAGGTAGTTACAGGAGATGGAGCACCTACTTTATGTCATATAGTCTTTGGAACACAACCACATATGCTTATGCTTACAGTTTAAAACAGATTCCTCAAAGATGCAACCTAACCGATTTCAGAGAGACTTGTCCTGATGATGTCAATGTGTGTGAACAAGTAAACACAAGACAATACCCATACTCTGTGTCTTAATTAACCAACTTTCTCTAATGAGGTTTGTCCAATGTCACACCCCCTGCTACCTTACAACAGGTTCTGGGACTTATCTTTGCCCTTGTGAATTATTTCAGAAATCTGGATAAATGTTAATCTCATTACAAACAACAGAAAAACACTGTAAGAGAATTAAAGCTTTTAAACTGTGACAGAAATCCAGAACAGTGCTAAAAACTACCATTTGCATTGTTTATTAAAAAAAGCTAATTATTTAGCTTTGTTTGGTTTCTTACCAATAGGACTAAGAGATCTTAAGGTAAAGAGTCCTAGCACTTCTTGGTCCCTCACAAACACTCATCATTCTAATAAAATCTAGTACACTGATTTATCACAGAATGCATTGCTGCCCAAATTTTATTTCATTTGTAGTCTCCAGAATTAAATGATTCACTCCCTGTCCCCTACCCAGCAAAACCCCAGAAATGAAAGGGTTCTGTAAACATAGTTTACAATCTCTGCTGACTGTAGTCAACATTTTTCCAGCTGTAAATATTGTGTCAAAGTGGCCCCTTGGCACTAAAGCAACCATGAGCATGCTAATATTCTTTGCCCTGACCCAGCATATGTATTCTCATGAGATCAGTACTTAATTTATTTTTCTATCTGGGTTCAGAAGATTGAGCAGTAGGAAATATATGTCACCTTGCATTAAAACTCCACACTTCTTTTTAAGTCTAGCTAGGGAACCATACACTTGAAGGACAAAATAACGTCCTGATGTACCTTACATCATCAGAAAGAAATGCAAAGATTATACTGCACACTTATGACAAGATATTTAAAAAATTTCATTGGGCACTTCAGAGAAAGCAAAAAAAATGTTGAAGGAATGTGAGATAGCCTAAAATTTGTAATCTACCAATTAACTAGTTTACAAATTTGATTAAGTAGTTTAACAGCTTGCCTGGAATGGATCATAATACTTCATGTTCATGAAACAGACAGATCGTTAAATATATCACTGTCATTTCTTAAAGGTTTCTGTCAACCTGAAGCAAACGGATTTATTTTTGTTATTATCAAGTCCCACTTGAAGTTTCAAAAAATCTCTTGCATGGAGTTCCACACCACAACAGATAAACCACAGCCTCACATTGAGATAAGTACTATTAATACAAACATTTAAAAGTAGCTATTAGAAGGAGACTAGAAAGCCTGTGGAGCTGACACTATACATGACACCACATTTTTGACTCAACGTTCACCTCAGATACCTCAAGAGCTCTGCCACTCTCAGAACAGTATTCTTAGTATATTTTTCAACTTTTCATTTGTCCTGCAGTCAAATAGCTAAAGGCAGCACAATGGATTCTGTTCCATCCTTGTTCATTAACATAACTGTTTCTAAATTTCACCTAATTATTTCCAGGCGAGCTTGAATGGCAGTTCAGCAGATGTCACAGAATATAAATAGGAAGGGAACACAAAGAGCTAATTAATTGTAATTTTTTTCTACAGTGATTATGTGCAAAAAAAAAGCGCCAACCTTTACTTTCAGAATCTCAGATGAATTTGAATCTCCAGTTCAAATAAATAATTTTTGCTGGTAAAATGTGATATGATTGATACTGAAAAATGAACATGTAATTGGGTTACTACCTTTTAAGCCATATTGCACTGCAGCATCCCAACAACCAAAAGACATGCCCCCAGGGGATTAAGAGTTGCTCTGTACACTTTAATAAACACTTTGGAAACTCCTAAGTATATACAGGTTTAATAGAATAATCTTTAGGCTTTAGCTTAAAGGTTTCTCCATCAATCCTACTGTATACCAGACATCTATTTTCAGAGTATTTTCAGTCTTTTAAACTGTCAAAAGAAAACTACTTTTGAAGTGCTATACCCAAAACCAATTACACCAGTTCTCATATTTTCACCACTGAATCACATTCACTTTTCATACACAGAGAAGTTATAAAAGATTATGATAATAGTGTGCTCAAATGACACCAAGTGAATCGGTGACAAAGCCAGGTAGCTGGGGCCTCACCATCCCTGAATTCTGACAGTGTTATTACTGTTACAACAAGGAATCAAAACTGAGAAATAAACCTACTGCTGAATTGCAACCTGTAATAAAAGTAACAGGTAAGAGTTTGAATGTGTGAGAAGGGAATACATTTTAACTGACTGATTTTAGCATGAAAGGACTTTTTTGTTTTCAAATGTACTATTTCAGCATAGCTATGATACCATTCAGGGTAAGACATTTAAATACTTAAATTAGTTTTAAATTGAATCACTCAACAAAGACTAGTTTCAGAATTCTTCTTGTATTTTGTATTGTAAAATTAGAGTAACAATAGTTTCTGCAACTTTTTCAGTAATGTGCTGTAACATGTACAGACTCCATTCACAGCTTAACAAATTATTTCAGTTAAAAAAAAAAGAGTAAACTGAAGAAAATATACCTGGCAAACAATTAATCTAGGTTTTTAAGTAAATCCTGTACACTATAGAGGAATACGCAGTTTCCTTCCGCAAACTATTTTAATACCAGTCAGTACATAAAAGCTGATTAATACTGAACTATAGTACAAATTCAATGAATTTTCATCACAAACTCAGAAAATAGTACAATTTTAGGAAAATGTAGTCCACTAAGTTGATTCTATTGACCGCTGAGGATGACCTTGTGTACTGACAAACACTATTGTTTATGTTGAGAGAGCTGAAGTTATTAGCTGTTTAAATACTAACAAACAACTTAAGTGCTGCATATGCAAGTTTAATGCACAATCATAAACACGAAGGCTTAGGTCTGCCTGTTACAGAAACTAAGGAGTCTTTAATATTTGATACATGTAATTAAGTAAAAGCTAAGTGTTCACTATTCTCCATACAATTAAATGCTATGTAATTTATTCATTTAACTAGCATGCTTCCTCCACAAATCAAAGCAGCTACCTTAAACAAAGCTTATAAAATCCAAGGATTCCCAAGGATGGAGGTATTTATGCAACTACAGTTATGACAGCTAAAAATATACAAAGTGATATTATATGTAAAGCTATCAGCTTTGAAGTTGTAACACCAAGAATTCAAAATGTAGGTTGACTGCAGATCAAAGTTTCCCACTTGCTTTCAATTAGCTACTATTGCAAAAAAGACCTAATTTTTAATAAGAACTGTATGTTTCTTCCTCCCTTCTTCCTTAGTTCAACAAACAGATAAAAAAAAGAAACAGCTACCCATTTAATAAGCACAGTAAACTTGTTTTTATCTGCAGGTTTTGTGTTGTATTGCACACTCTCCAAATATAACACTTTATATGTAGTCATTCATCTCCTAAAGAAGTTTCAATGTCTGCTGTATCCAACACCCTCATAAGAAGGATCAAATAAGCCTCAGCAACCTCTGAACTGATGGAAACAATTTCAAAACCGGGCTTTTTCAGCAAAACCAGTTGTCAAAATATTTCTAACTGGTGCTGAAACTCAATTCAACATCACATAGTGAATTATATTTGATTGAAAGAGTAGGGGGTGAAAAAGGAAAGAAAAAAAAAATCCTGCTTTTTCTTCTCTTTCAAAAGTGCAAATTTTCAATGAAGTAATCCAGATGATGAAAATATGTTTGCTTTTTTCAGTTAAAAAACAAACAAACTAATCAAGATTATATGCTTCCACACAGCCAAACCTAAAAGAACTTATCCTCAAGAAAAATAAGAGCTAACACCGCTCTAAAGCCTGTACTGATCTAAAAATTATGGTTTCCTTAATCTATACATAGATTTTAAATGCCAAAATTTTATTACAGGTTAAAAAAAATGCAATCTAAATAACTTTGGGATGTTTATATTCAAAGGTAAACTACTTTAATACACATCACACATTTAGTAACTTCATCCACTGTGTATTAGGAAAAAACAGAAATAGAGTTATGTCCTACAGATAATATGTTCTCTTTTAAATATTTCCAAGACCATTCAATCCATTCTTTAGCAATTACGTATTCAATATTATTTGTCCTAGAAAACACAACTTTAAGCCTCTTAAGAGGTATCTAGTGAATTAGCAGATACTGTAGCGGAATGTGAAGGAAGTGATTTTTGTTTGGGGTTTGGCTTTTGTTTCTTAAGCTGAGTAAGAATCTTAATACTAACACAGAAATACAAAAAACAAAACAAAAAAAATATAAAAAGCAGGTAACCACACAAAAACTTACCAACATCCATGGCAGTTTCCATGAAGCTTTTCTGCCTTGAGGCAAATTCAGCCAACAGTTTCTGCTGCCTTTCTCTGGCCTTCTGTCGTCTGAATGACAAAACAGAATAAAAAAAAAAGTGGATGGAGGTTTTCTAAATAAAGGATTGATTTCTCAAGTCAAAAAAGTAATCTCTTGCTTTAAAAGTAGAGGTTTTAAATAAATAATAGTTATTTTCTTTTAAGCCTGAAAGAAAGTGATAAAATCCTGCCCTAAAGGAACTTTTAAAAAAAAAACAAAGGATCTTTCAACACATTAGGACATGACATCATAAGAAAAAACACCCCAGACCTTATTCTTTAAAGTTATTTTTCTGTTACATAATGGAAGAAAGAGCAAAGTGTCAGACATTACACAAAAAGAAGCCTTCGTGAGCAACCATTGACAACTGAGTAACAACAACAAGCCTACCTCACTTTTGATATCAAGTTTGATGTCAAGAAAAGCAAATACAAATAATTTATTTTTTAGCTAAGGCTCTTTATACTGGTTCCCTCTTCCCCATCTCCACACTTCAAAACTGATCACCACAGCTTTTATACTTGGACTTAAAGAAGTCTGAGATTGCCCTTATCTCCCTGGACCCACGCTGACTACACTAACTTCTTCCTCATCACATAACTCAACTCTGGATTTACAAACAGAAAACATTAGAAATTCTTTCTTGTCTATCCTTCTGTTTAAACTGTATTAGTGACTTGTACAAAGCTGTATGACCGGCTATTATGTAACTCCCTGCATATACATAACTACAGTGAGTACAGGACTATTGACTGATGTAAAAAGATAAAGAAAAAAAGACACAGTGGTTATTTCTTCTTCCTGATGTACCAAGAAAGGATCTTCACTTTGACAAGAGGTTACAAATACAGGAAATGGGAGACATTAAGTGAGAAAATCAAACAAAACTCACATTGCAGCTGTTCACCACAAGGCACACAAAGAGCAATGTGCCCCTTGCATGAGGGCTTTAGGCTGTACCACCCAGTACTCCATTTCCAGTATTCCCATTTGCATTCACAGTGATTTCCCACACATACTCAGAGATGATTCACAACTAACAAAGTATTTAACACCACCACTTGGCATCCGATATACTGATGGGCTGCTCCTCAGTCCACAGCACTGTCTGATTATCACTGTCCTAGCACAGGAACAGGCACACACAGCCCCAGAGCAGCTAATATACTGTAAACTGTTATCCAGAGTCAGGCTGCTTGTAAGTCAAAGCTTCTAACTTGCTTTCCTAAAGGCACTTTAAAACCACAAATAACTCAGCCCATTTTTCTCTCACAGTGTACAGCCCTCATTTCTCAAAATAACTGATATTTACAACAATCCTACGATTCATTATTCTGAGGATCACACAAGGGCATTCATTAAACCTCATTTTATTTATTTCTCCCTGAGTATTTCTCAAGAAACGCCTTAACTAAAAGCAGAGTGACTGTAAATAGAGGCCTTTAATAAGATGACATAAACTCTGACAGATTCAGTACAGCTCAGTAATTTTCCGTGATGGCCCATGGGAGTGTCACACTGCAATTGAAAAAATACTGCAAGCAGCTCAAGCCCTCTTCAGTTCTGTATTTTGGTTTCTATGGTGACCACCCATTCCCTGAATGATGCCAGGTTTGTCATTCTATGTTGAAGCAACCAAAATAGGTGATCACCAAAGACTGAGTCTGATCTTCACTAATGAAACTGGGCTTAAGGAAAAGAGAAAAACAAAACAGAAAAGTAAAAAGAAAGTAAAAATTGCAGCTTGACTGTATGATCACTTTCAGTCTATGAGTTTAGTCATCAGTTATCACACTGTCCATTAATAAACTTCGTGCACCTCCAGCATCATCATGGGTTTGAGGAGAACACCACAGTCACTCAGAACAACAAAGAACTGGAAATACTTATTTTCATCATTACGTTAGCCCCAAAACTTAACTGAAAACTTGAAGTGCTCACAACAGGTCCTTGAAAATATCATGTCCTTTACAGGGTGAAAGGAATAACTTCACCCTTTCCTATATGAAAAGTTACTTGATTCATTGATTCCCATCCTTCTCCTGTACATAAATCAAGCACTACTGAGTACCACAATAAAGAGTAGGCATCCAAGATGTCACTGTGTTTTATCTAAAGCAACCATTCAGTTTGGCATTTTCTGAAAGACCATTTTACATGCTAAAACTAGACTATTTCTCCCATTTACTGAATTATTACAATGGGTATTGAAAATCAAACTATTAGCTGAACACTGAACACTTGCAAGGAAAAAAAATTACTTTGTAAAGCATGAAACATAACAAATATGAAATCTATTTTTAACATTTCAAGTACATTGCAGGTCTCTGACAAAGCAGAGAGAATTTAGCAAAAAACTTATTTCCAAATTAATAAAAATAGGATAAAGGTAATCCAGAAAACAACTGAGTTAAAGGGCTGCGTATTTCTATTCAAATTTCTAGAATCATCAGCATACAGTCTGGTTACACAAATTATTAATACATCAAAATACTGCATGGACAAGCACATGAGTATTCATGTCAATTCCAGACGCTGCCCTTCTCTATTTCAGCAAGTACACTAAGTTTTCTGCCCCAACTCCTCCACTTCCTGCACCTCAAGCTTCTAACCCCACCCACTACGTCCTCATTTCAATTGACATGTTTGAGTCTTCTGCGCTAACCAGGTACCAGTCTCTTCTGCTGTTTCGCTCCTACCAACTCTTCTTTTCAATTGGTTCTATTACATGCCCTAAATGCCAACTTCTGTCTTACTTGTGGCCTCCAGGCAGCTGCATTTCTGTTGCACATTCTCATTCTCCCATCAGCTCTCAAGAACCCATTCTCCTTCACTGAGATTTTCACTAAAAATTGTTTCTAAAAATTGTTTCTTCCATTTGCTCTTCTTCTCTAAGTATTTCTGTTGTGACAATCCAGTTCTTTCCCAACATCCACAGCTTGTCAGCTCGAGCCTTCCCACATCAACTAATCACTCAACCTGGCATCTTCCCTTTGCTCACTATTACACTGACCAGGTTTCTTTCCCCTTGCAGTCCCAGTCTTCAGCTCTTTACCCCTGCCACTCCTAGTTTTCACCTCAACTTCTCAGCTCTAGTTGCTGTCTTCTAAGTATTTAAGCTGGATGATTCCTCTTGCACAGGATTCACACGCTGACAAAACAGTTGCTGAAGGCAGAAGAAAGGCAGACTGTTGCAATTAGTTTCAGTAGTGTATTCTGGGTGCTCTTGGGACCCATTATGCCCCAACCTCAAACTCAAAACTGAGCTTTTTCCAGAAAAAAAAATCAGCCCAAGACAGACACCTGTCATGCAGGTTTTCAGACCACTTAAAAAAAATTATATTGGTCTTTTCTTATAAAAACTATGAAAAATATAAAAGCATAATTTTAAAACTGAATGTGCCAGACAAACGAAAAAGGCAGAATTACCAAACCCACATTCAGTAAACAAGCAAACAGAAATAACCAGTGTGAAGTGTCCATGTGAAAGAACATACAATACATATCAAAAAAAATTCGTAACTCATCTTAAGGTTCCACAGTTAAGCCTAAAAAGTTAACACAATCTTAACTCTGCACCCTTGTATATGAGCAGCATACACGGCAACATAAATGGTGAGCATGTTTATCACATGGCCATCAGGAAAACTTTCTGATTTAAAGATCTAAATTACAAAGGTGCAGGTTCTTCCTCAGTACTCATGCCAATTATTTACCTACAAAATGAATAAAGAACAAAACTGCAGAATAAAGACTTATTATATTAATAAATAATTCACGCAAAGACCTAGAAACAGATAATCGGCAGATGCACAATATACACTGCCCCCCACTGCTCCTTTATTATTCATGTTACCTTTCTTCTTTATCCAACGTTTTCTTCTCTGCGCAACTAATCTTTTTTGGTGGTACAGGAGGTGTCACCTTTCTGCATATCTCTTCAATTATACGTTTATTCAATCTGCTCTGTACAGCAGCTTTCAATAAAATTCTTTCTACTGCAGTCATTCCATCACCATGAGAGTATCTTGGAATTTCTGGGTGGATTAAAACATCCACATCGTCCAACCACGGAGGATAGTAAGAGTTTTGTTTTCCTGAGAGTTTGTGATGCAGTTTAATCAGCAAGGACAGGATGCTTTCCTTGACTTCCAGAATGGCTGTGGTTAGCTGTGGAGTTGCACCAGGCGCTGACCATTTCATTGAAGTTTTGGGCCGAACCACTTGATTTGCCTCACTCGTGTTTCGATTGATGATCTCCTGAAATTTCTTCCTACGTTCTGCGACCAAACTGAACACTTGAGCTGTCCCCGAATTCTTGGGGGAAAAAATGTTTCATTTTCAAAATTATGAGAATTAACAGCATACATTTCAAATTATTTTCTATAGTTTCATAACTAGAAGGAAAAGCACAAAACATTTTAAATTGCCTTCTCCAAAATTTCCTGGTATTTTGTATAGCAAAATACTAACCCTGCATGTCATACTTGTTATACAAAACCATAATACAAAGCTGCATAAAAAGCAAGAATACAAAATGAAAATACCACCCATGCTAAAACAACTGACAACAGGTTTCGCTCTAGTCAAATTTATTCTATTCTCCAAGTAGTATTTCCTTACTTTTTTTGTAGAATATTCATTATTTCAGTACCTTTATACCATTTGAATGTCTTTATTAAAGTCTACTGAGTACTGCTGTACAACATAACTCCAAATTCCACATAGCTGAATACAGGTGAGCCTACACATTCCCATGGCCACTATCCATTTTGTGTGGTTCTATTAGCTGTAGTCCAGAAGCCACGAACCCACATTTGCAAGCAGAGCTTGCTATTCAGGGCACATAAGCATACGAGTGCAGTCACATTAATGACAAAGCCCATTCAAACATTTATCTTCTATGCTACCCTTTCTTATACGTATCCTTAATTTGGGACTGAAAGCAATGCACATATGCTGAATCTATAGGAGAGTGATGTTTCTTAAATATTTTGAATATGAAATTCAGAACACTTGAACACCTTACCCTCTCCATCTCAAAGGGCTAGGCAGCCAAGAGATAACAAATGCTTCAGAGGCCATCTATAAAAATGGTATTCTGACAATCATCTCACCTACCTCTTTGTTTTAATCATTCCATCTTGCCTACCTACTTTAAATTTTCATCTATTTTTCTAACATTAACATGTAAAAGAAATGTCCGTTGTATTTCACTACATCTGGCAACACAATAACCTGAAATGCTGTATACAAAAGCAATGCTGACACAAGAGACTATATTATCTACCAGCTATAAATCTTTAATAATAAAAATCCAGCAAAAACACAATTAAACTTGTCATTAATAACTTCAAATGCATTTTGAATCTAATGTTAAACATTAGACTTGAGAAAGCTAGGACTACACTGCATTATTAAATGTTAGTAATACCTGTCAAGACAAAACAGGTCTGAAGACAAAGCTCAAGCACTAAGTCATCAATAACATTTTATATTTAATAGAAAGCTTTTATTTCAAAATCTGTATTAAAAATGTAAGGGGATTTATTTGCTTAAATACTGACTAAGACTACAATAAAGAATATGAAAAAAAACCCCACGGTCTTTACAATATAAATTAAAAAAAGATTCAGGAAAATTAGAAGATTTCACTGAATGTTAAGGTGAGCACAATTAAAGCCATGTTGCCAGTTAATCGCTTAGAAGAACAAACTGCACACAGATCTACCTCTCTCTGGAGGCTCTTCCGCCTTGAACTCTGGTAAGTTGAGGACAAAAAAAGTCATTAAAGATCATTTGGAAGGAGGTATCACTTGAAATAACTTCTATTTCTGTTATCAATATACTTAGGAAAGATTACTGAAGGAAAAAAGAATATCCTAAGAAATTCATAAAACAGAAAAAAAATCCTAATAAAAAAAAAGCCACAACATGCAATAACTTATATATATACTTACTTGTGATGAAGCCAACCCATCAGAACTTGTGCTTGCAGGTGGCTCCCTCTTCACTTCTGGAGCAGTTTCTGGAACTCTTACTCGAACATAGTTAATGAAGTGACGCATGTTAGAAACTAAGTTACTACCTGGAAACCAACTATCATGGCAACGCTCTTGTCCACTTGAAGATTCCTAAAATAATAGATAAGAAAAAGTGTGGGGGTTTTATTTTACAATAACTCATGTTGCTTTTATAATGATATTACAGAGGTCATCATCAGTCCATGAGATAGAAACAACTCACTGAACACCACATACCTCACTAAAGCTGATATCCCTCTTGAAAAGTATGACTGGTGCCTACCACAAGGGCTACAGGTCTGATAAATACAGAAATCTACACATTTGACCTAAATATGATCAAATGAATACAATCAGTCCAATCTAGCAGAAGCAAAAGGAACTACTCAGAGCAATCCAAAACTACATGATCTAAGACTAAAACAAAAATCTGAACTATACAGAAGTCCATCTCTCGAAGTGTGGCAGATCCTTAGCCATACAAGTGATGTTAGACAGCAGGAAAATTTATGAAAGTAATACACTAAGGGAAGCTAGAATCATGGCTTTTTAAATTCAAATTTTCATCAAAAGCACAGTTAAAATTTTGGCTAATTCACATATTTTAGAACATGCAGAATTTCAGCAATAGGATATTTGATGAAAAGTTATTTAGTTGTAAACTTAGAAATATAAGTATGTTTTAGACTCAATCATGGTAAATCCAATTTCAAGCAATAATTTTAAAAGTACTAAAGATGGAACCAATCTGTGCTCTCAGGTTACAGATACAAAAATTATTGAAAAACATAAGATATTATACTCCTCTTTGAAATAGTATGCTTTTTTCTTATACTTTTTTGCTTAGTTGATCCCTGCTTAAGTAAATAAAGATGTTTTGTTCTAATTCCCATGGTAAAATCATAATTTTAGTTAATATATATTTTTAAATAATATCAAACCCTTAGACAATACTTTTGTATTTTAATGAAAAAGATGGCGTTTTTTTCTTACCTCTTCATCTGACTCTTGTTCTGGAGAGTTTTCCAACCCCAGCTCAATCAAATACAAAACCATGCAAAGCACATGTTCTGATAAATTCTGATGATCCATTAATATCTAGGTAGAAAAAACAGATATTCACATCTTAGCAGGTTTTAACTTTAATAGTCTCACAATCCCTATTATCAAAAAATAAAAAACCAAATCCCAAAACAAAATTTAAAAAAAAAAAAAAAAGAAAAAAAAACCCAACAAACAAAACCAGAACTTCCAAAAACCCTATGGATATCTCTAGCCCAAACTGGAAGATAAAGAAAGCAGCCAGGAGTCTCATATGAAGAAGCTCAAGATACTACTACCTACACATTTTATCTCCAACCATGACCTTCCAAATTAGCCGCACTAGGAAAGGTAGCAGGAATTGAGCACTATATGGGATTTTTATTCCTGTTTTGGTTTTTTCCCCCTTCATCACTGTGCTCATAGGCACTGTATCATGAGATAGGAGTATTCTCAAAAAGACTGCACAGGCAGAACACCGTAACAACACTTGCTACCCTAGTGTATTTTTAGTAGACACTATGCATCAATGTTAGCATTTAAAAGAGTTTTCATTTTGTTGAGGCAGTAACAGTTTTAGAGTCCTATCATATGCAAAAAAAATACATCTAGGAAGAAATTATTTTCAAAAGCAGTGAACTGCTTATTCAAGTTCCCGGAATATCAACTCTGAAACATCAGCAAGGTATAGTAAACTTCACTCTTGCTATGATAATGCTATAGAATAAAAAAAGAAGTTCAAAGTAGGTCAATAATAATAAGACTAATAACATTACTACAGCTCTCCAGTAACAGTAACAGAACACTACTAGAAAATAAGACAAAATTTGTCTTATTGGATGTGATGGGTCAACAGGCACATTGCATTTAAGACAAGAAATCATTCTAATCAGCCTATTAAGACTTCAATATATCTAAACATACAAAAAAGGTGTTCTGGATAGCACTCATGACTCTTCAGATTTTATTTAATTTTTTAAGGTTATTAAAATTTATATTTAGGAAAAAACTAACCTTGTACCATCACCACAAAAGCAAAATTTAGTTTTGTTTTTCTATACGGTCAAACAGCCTTGTACCTTAAAACTGCTATTGGTTCAAACAGTGGTTTACTTGAACGCTGAAGTGCCACGTAAAGCTGACCAGTTAGTATTACTACCAACTACAACCAAAGAGCTGCACCTATCCCTTCCCTCCTTTTTCATACAATTAGTCACCATAAGGCCTCATGTGGTCCTAATCCTATAAGCGATGCCTGGATAACTGGGAACATCAGAAGGGTTAAGATGAATTTAGTTCACAACCATCTTGACATAATCTTTTTTAATTACAAATAATAAATAACTTTAAGTTAATAATTGCCCAAGTCTTTCTTCTAACACAGCTTGAATGCATTAGGAGGAAGAACCAATGCTGCTGAAATTAAATTCAAAACAACTTTCCTCTGAACATTCTGATTTAAAGGGAAAAAATTGGCAAGATATTGCCAGTTACTAAAAAAGTGGATGAGAAAACATGTTTAAAATATCATTGTAGACAGGCTAATATATAAATAAAATATTTTAGCCTAGTAAAATTTTAAATACAACTTGGTTTCAATTGATAGTTTATGATAGTTTAACAGTGAAACAAGAGCATCAGGGGAGCTGGAGCTTTGAGAAGAGCACAAAATGAAAGCATGCCCCAGGAAAGCACTACACTTTCAAGCCACTTTTTACAGGTCCTCATCTGGCTCTGCAGCACACAGATTGAAAGCACTTTCCAAATACAAAGACAGATTCCAAGTCCCATTTTCTGATGAACATACCGTTCAAAAAGGGATGCACCCCTTTTTGAGAACATGCAACCATCAAAGACAAAACCAAAGCACAAATTAAAGGTATTAATTAGTCCTGAAAAAAAAGCATTATACCATTATCAAAATCCCAAAAATTTGGAAAGCAGCATTAGAACCAACTGCAGTTACAAGATGTATTTTCCATTTAAGATCTAAAGGTATCCAGGTTGCATATATCTAAACAGGATACTCACAACCTAAAACTCTGCAGTGAGACTGAAAGGAACACTGCTCACATCACCATCCTGCTTGAACAACCATTCAAAAGGTTAAGATAGTGTTCCTCAAAATAGAGTAGGACTGTTCATCTACTTGGGTACCTTGCTTAGTGTGTTTATATATGGAACAATCATTCATGAGATAAAAATAGTAGAAAAAGACCATCATGCTAGACTTAGAAAATAAAATTAAAGAAAAAACAAATTTGAACCTGAATACTGTAAAAAAACTATTAAAAATCATGTTTCTAAGAACTCCTATTTTACAGAAATGGAAATAAGATACTGGACACAAAATTATGACTATACCTTGTAAAGAAGCGTGAACAGTACGATGTGCAGGGTTTTACAATGTAAAAGTTTTATAAGACCTTTGTAACTTGGATGTAGAGGGGTTCTTTTCTTGTAAGGAGGCCACGGGTTCCCAGGGAATTTACCACTTTGCTTTAAACTGTGGAAACAAAGGAGATGTCAAACAGTGTGGAAATGTAGACAACTGCCACTGCTATAGATAACTATCCTGCATTCTTTTTGTTTAGATCAAACATAGAATCAACAAGCATTCCTATACCTTTTAATCTAATAAGCATTCAAGAAATTGTAACGCATACACAAACTGACTCCAGTCTTATTCTTCTGTGGGTTACCCACTCACTCAAATGACCTTTATTTATAAAGTTAAATGACTACTGAGTCACTGCTATAAACTCAAGAGTTCCATTTTCGTTCTGAGAGGCACACAGAAGACATGGAAAACTTTTCACTTCACCCACGAAACCTATGTACGTTAGACACACGACACAGAAATCTCTCATCTGTAGGAACAGATTACAGGCAATACTAGGAAACACAGGACATAATTGGCTATAGATGACAATATCAGTGCTATCATAACACTTAAAAATTAAGTTCATAGGTAAGTTCAACATGAATCCACAGTTCTAATAACGAGCTGGAATCCAGTGCAGTAGACAACACATTATTTAACAGAATACTGCCTTGCTCACTTACAGCATGTGTTTATGAGTACCTTTTGACTTAACGGACTGGGCACAACAGCACAGGATTATTTCAATAAAGCTGATTATAAGGGGTCTTTAAACCTGATATGTACTCCCATGGTGTGAAGTAAAAGACAACCAAATTAAACTAGATGAAATTAATATCTGTAAGGGTAAGAGGCTGTGAGGGATAGAATGCTAAGGGGCAGAATTAAGACCAAATCATCTTGCTTCTTAGCCTAAAAAGATGCCACAAGTGTTCTTCCCTGTATTTAAAATCACAATTTCACTTATCTCCATTTCTGTCATGGGTGAACGAATACATACACAAAAACATACATTGTCTTCAATGTCATTTCAAAACTTGTAACACTGATACTATGCTTCATGCACCTACATGTAAAATAAACAGAAATAGATATGGATGCTTTCTTCATAATTTACAAGTGATTTTTAAACATTAACTTTTGGTTAAATATTTTATCTGTGATGACTTCTACCACTTTGTATGTGGCACTTCAGATGCATTTTTAAACATTTATGGAAGAGTAACAGACAAAGCTAACCAAAACCCTGGAACTGCCTGTAAATGTATAAACATTGATAACATGATTAACATTACCAGACAGTGAAAACAGAAAATATATTGCGCAACGAGTAACGATATGTTTCTTAAAATGATTCCACTTACAATGCTGTGTATCTGTCCATTGCAGACTGCACATCTCTGCGGTAAACTGTTCGAAGTATTACCATGACAGGGTCAAACTCCTTATCCCAGACTTCAGCTGTTGTTTAAAAGAAGTCACACATTAAAACTCTCTTTACAGTCTTTACAAATTATTCCAGATTCTCTTAACTAGTTTTAATTATGTAATTTCTATCCAGTAATAAACTTTTTGTAGCAAAGCACAGTAATTTCTACTAATTCTTACAAATAATACTTCCTATATTAATAATTCCTACTGCTTACCAAGATATCAAAATCTTACGAAAAATACTTTTCTTGGTTCCAAAGTAAATTATTAATCTATTGATTAATAGATTCACATTTCCTATTGATAATCTTTATTTTAGTATCTTCTAGCTTTTTGTCAACGACTGCATAACAAAAACATGAGAGAAAAGATAAAAAGAAAAATCACATACTTCTGATAAAATAACAGCTGTACCACAGGCCAAAATTAAAAAAAAAAATAAATCCAAATTAGTATCAAGATCTAAGTAAAAGGTAAGCATATGAAGACAGCCTCCAAAACACCTTTTCCACACATCTTACTTTGCTCTTTTTAATGCAAGAAAAGGTTTTAATTATTTGTCATTTGGTACTTGATTAGCATGTGCCTTCTTGAGAACAGGAAGTGAAGACTGCAGAGCAGTTCACAGAAAGGTGAGATTTAACTATAAAACTCCATGAGCCAAACTACACCACAACAACAATTTTTTGCCCAGTCTCACAAATGGCAAATTTTCTTATCAAATAACAGTTATGATCAACCCTTTACAAACACGCTTTTGTTTTATAATCAATAGGTCGGTATTATTTTTGCATTAAAATCTTAGTTATCACCATTTAATTTAGTGGCTCTAAAGTATCATTCAGACTGGCTTTTCAGAGCAATCACAGCAGAGTCCAAACAGACTACAAGTAAAGATAGCTCATTTAACTGCTACTTTTCTTTTTTCCCCTATTTACAACTTATTCGCAATTAAAGCTTTCAACCTAAGGCCAAATGAAGCTGTTCATTCTATTAATTGTTTGGAACAGTTTAGCTGCCATTACACAACAACATGAAGGCAAGATTCAATGATCCCATCAAAGGAAAAAGAAACCCAGCAGGCATATCATGAGTACTTACAACATTCTTTAAAGATTTGACAGACAAAATAGTCAGTTTTATCAATTTTTTGAGATTTCCTCTACATGGGAAGACAAGTCCCTACTCCTATTAACGCCTGCTAATGTTAACATTCCTACAGACACCCTCATACACTGCTGAGAGAGAATGCTTGGCATAGGTTCTACCATGTATGAAACACAATCAGACCTAGCTTGCAAAAGAACCACTTTTTCTGGACAGAGTTACTATCGCAGTGTGAAACACAGACCAAGCTTGAGTGAGCAGCTAATGCACCACAAGGAAAAACTACTAAGTGAGGGAGTCATATGGGCAATATTAGAAATGCACACACAGCTCTTCAGCACAAAAATCCACAGGAAACAAGAAATGTGTCTTTTTTTGGAAGTTGGTTTGATATTATTTTTTTTTAATTGATGGTTAATGGAAGCAAAATCTGGGGCTTCTGCAAACATTAAGTATAGCTTTTTCCTCTAAATTTAGCAAAACAAGGAGTTAGGGGTAATGGATCTCAACATGACTTGCTCAAAGCGTGATAGGCCACGAACTACAATTCCTAAAAGCAACTGGATCATTCTTTTTGGGAACCTCTACAGTCTTATAAAGATTCTGAACACTTAAAAGGCTACAGTACACAAGAAAACCATTCTGGATTTTACTCCTGCAGATGTGCTTTCTATTTTTTATTTCTTTAAGATAGTCTGCAGAGCATTACAAACTATTTTAATATTCACTGCTATAGATGAGATACTTGCATTTTTTAAAGATCAACAATCTACTTCAGAGGTAAACTTTGTGAAGAAAAAAAACAACCCAAACATCAAAATACCTTAACCCATTAAATATTTAGGGAATCTGATTCTAGGTTCAAATGTTATAACTAAAAGTACTGTAATTAGTCTTTTTTTTCCCGTGACACTATTATGAAAAAGACAAGCACATCACAAGCTTTAGGAACCAAACATGACTAAAGGGAATTCAGTTTACAGAACACAAAAAAAAGAAGTTACTTTTAATACAAGGGTGTCAAGCTGCCTAATTACACTTCAAGAAACCAGAAAGAATCAATTCATAAGACTGTGGTTTCACATAATTACTTCACTGGTTAATTTGAATAAATCTAAGAGCTTCACCAACTCATCAGTCCCCCAGTACAAAAGCTGACAAACAAATCAGTACAGTATTGGTTCCTAAACTAACATTAATAACAAAAAATCCACAAAAAAAACCCCACAGCCTAAAAATCAAAGTTTCAAAATTGTCAGACACTGACTATGCCATTCTCAAGGGAAGTACCCAGAAGAGGAGGAAGTTAATCTCTCTACAGCTTTTCTATGACCTGAAGCACAAACATAGAGCATTTCAGATTCCTACAGGCTTATCTGCTCCATGACAGGAAATAGTAATTAAATTCTTCCTCTCCTTTCATACACCAGCACTATGTTGCATCCAATTTAAAGACAAGCTGGTACAGGGAAGAAACTTGTCATTTTTGCACTGTAGAGCAATTTAGAATAATATGCTATGACCAGTCTCATCTGAACTTTTCCTAGACCCTCACTATTGACTGGAAAAGATGTTATAGACCACTAAGATAGTTAAGCAATTCTTCCTTTCATATTATGCATCATGATATCTTTCATAATCAAAATATAAAGAAGTTTAAAGAAAATATTTTCACAACTGATATATCCCTAGCACAAGCAGTTCTAAAATGTACTGAACATACACCGTTTTTGTTTTTTTTTAAATCACATGAATGATTACCTATGCAGATCAGTTAAATACAAATACTTTTTCAGTTGTCCATTTTTCCATTGCTCTCTGAGGATACCTAATTAATACCAGAATTTTATTTTCACTCTAGATCAAAATGAACTTATTAAAACCTTTTAACTGTCTTTAGCAAAGCTTTTAAATATATGTAAAAGACAATAATGAAAAAGTCAAACAAGTTTTGCGGGCTTTTGGTGGTGGTGGGTTTGGATTTTTTTGGTGGAGGGCGAGGGGGTTTAACCTTGTTTGGTGGGCTGGATTTTTCTTAAGATAAAAACTCTTTTTAAGAATCTTACCACTAAGTGTAAGAGAACAATGATTACTGTACCTTTAGGTGTATACATTCCTTGTTGCATGGAGCCTCCAGGTTCAAAAACAGGAGCTTTAAAGTCAGCAACTGCTGACAAGACAGATTCAAAGCTTAAGCTTCCTGGAATAATACCACTTTTAGGATTAGGGTTTTCTGGAATGTAATGTTTGCATTAAGGAAAGCAAAGTTAACTTAGTTGCAGGACACAACATTTTACCTCCCTCGACATTTTAAGTCTCTCATTTCCGTCTACATTTTGGCAGTGCTCTGTGTTTACCACAAGAGGTCTGTGCACTCCAGCTGCTATAAACAAGAACTGTTACCAGAGTGAATCAAAGCCTCCTACCTATGACAATAAATGTTTTCAAACAAGATGCTTGCTTCATGCTTGGCTCAAGAGGTAAGTAATAAATGAGAAATAAATACTGCTATCTATAGCATGTGTGTGTGTGTATAGCGTCTAAGATTTGGTACTTGCCTTTATTTAGTAACACTTCAGCTCTCCCCATAGCAAGACTATTATGCATTTACAGCTAAGTGCAGAAAAAGCAAGGAAATAGCTTGGGATCCATAAACACAGTAAGTAACATTGTTTTGGATTGGCTGTTTCTCATTTTTGCTAGCAATACTTAATTAACTTACTGCTATTACCTCAAATCACAAGTAGCACTTGCAAATATGGAAATTTCTGCTTTGTTACAAGTAATTGCTTGTATAAATGATTCACTTATTTAACATAGTTAAGTGACTAGCTTAAGTGAATTGCTTTAAGTGATTCATTTATTTTACATACTTAAGAGCCTGAGCTATTAAGTCTTATCGTAATAATAAATAATTCTTATTACACATTTCTAACTCTCTCCCTCCTCCTTTCCTAACTTTATAAATTCTTAATGTTTCTGCTAAATGCCTACTGCTGGATTACAAACTCTTCTGGGTGATCACACAAGCTATTTACTTTGCCTACACAATCAAATATACTAGTTGCAGTAAAACCTGTGTATTCGTATTCAGCTCCTTGGGAACATGAACCATATCATTCTTGGAGTCTACGCTATATTCTTCAAGTAAGATGCTTTGCCCCGTATCACATTTCTAATTCAAATTACTCTAATTTCAAAGCAGCATTCAAAATTGTTATTTGCATTTTCAGCTCTTGATTCCAAAAGCCAACATAGTATAGAGTGGCTTCTTTTTATACTGGCATATAGTTATAATGAAAGGCTCAAATTCAGATAAGATGACATTTGGCAAAACTTTCTACAATGTCCTTGGAAAACAGACTTTTCACCTTACACCTAAAAGACTTTTGTCGTGTTAAAAGAAATAATAAGACCTGCAGCTCGGTATTTTGTATAAAAATAATTTAAAACTCCTACAAAGCATTGCATATTTTTTAAGAAAAAACTAAGCTGGATCAAATACTTTTGCTGATAAGTCTACGCAAACACACCTTTACACAATTTGTTGTAATCCCATAAGCTGAAAACACATTGTTCAGGCTCAAAAATCCCACTACTATCAAGGTACCTGTCATTCTCATTCATGCACATTAGTTAATATATTCCAAGGATATGAGATCCAATAATGAACTGTGTGTCCTGTCATTCATACAGAGCTGGGCTACCATCTCTGCTCTGAGGATCTCATCATCTGTCATTCCTAGAACAATAACATTTTAAAAGCCATTAAAACAGTATGAATTTAAAACATACTCAGCATACATTTGTCAGTAAACACAAGTTAAACTTGATGCAAATATTAAGTAATGATACAGTGCTATAAACGTACAGTTAAAAAAAGAGCAGGGGGCAGATGTAATGACACGACCTCAGTCAGAAACGACAGGTTAAAGCTAAAATTGCTGTCTTTCTGAAAAAGACAAGGATCCTTCATACGATCACATACATGAAACATCCACTTGGATGAAAGACATTTTTCTCCATTTCTATGTATTACGTCTACTTCCAATTCATAAGAGATCAAAATTCAGTAAAGGCAAAAATGAAATAAAGCATTCCATGCTTTAAGTTACTACACAGCTAATCAGCTGTATGGCTGCTACTAAATGTTGAATATAAGTGATCAGGCATGCTATTTACATACAAGTATTCCTAAAGCAGTGATTCTTACCTAAATGTAAACGAAGACTTAACAGAAGGACCAAAAACGTTAAGGCTCCTTCCAACATGGACCTTTCATGTTCTGAATCAAGAACTGTATTTTGATGCTGTGAGGCCATCGTTAACAGATCTACCACCTTAAATCTACACAGCAAAGACTGAAGTCAGAAACATCACTCTCCCACATAAAAACACCAATGTGAAATGTACTGGTAAACTCAGGATATCACTCACAATAACCCAAAATGAAACTTATATAAGGCAATACTATGCAAACACACATGAACCCCCTCCATCTTTAAATCTGGATTTTTATTTATCTATGCAGTGTACTGTAGTGATACTTACTCCACATGAAAATATGTTATATTTATACAAATATAAAAGCTAATAAGAATTGAAACATTTTCAAACCCCAACTTTATTCTGTCCAGAAAAGCAAACATTCTTTCTCTGTCTCTTACTATTGCAACTAATTATTTATCTACTCCAAGGCAGTATATCCTGAAAGACTGCACGTGAACATGTGTAAAACTTAAAAATACTCTAAAAATGCTCAGGAAACAGATGATTGAAGTTTCACTACTACACTGTAAACAAAAAACCATTCCTGTATAAAATCAATGTTACACCTTGAGATACCTCTTTCAGCAGAGCCTTTAGGTGAATGTCAGCTTTGGCCAGGCAGAGCTGTACCACTGAAGACATGCATTGGATACCCACCTCTTCTTTCACATGGCAAAAATTAGTGAACAGTTAGCACAACTTTGAACATGAGCATTCATCTTTTAACCCTACCTTTCAAAAACAGATGAAATAAAATAATCTGGGTCCAGCCTAGAGGCGCAGACCTGTGAAAAGAAGAATAAAGTTCATTTTATGCCGTAGTTTGTTTGTAAACAAGCACTGACTGGGCATCTCAGAGAACATAAAACTTACCTGCAGCAGATAAATGTCAGGATCAATCATTGAATTGCAGAAATGGGACTGCACATAAGTCATAGCCTGTCCTTTAATTTGTAGACCATTTCTAACCCACATATTGCTGTGAATTTCAGAAAGACTTGCCTGTTCAGGGAAAAGTAAAGAAAATAAGTTAACATTTCAGGGATATTCAGCTATTTAAGTTCAATGTTAGCAGATCAACAACAAATTAGCACACATATACGTATACACACATTACACCTTTACATAAAACTACACTTTTTTGACACTAATTTACTTCTCCCTAGGAGCAAGAAATGAATAGGAACCACTGTAAGTTTATGAAACAAATATGCTCTTACATGGAAGTATGGTATTTCAGACAATAGAAGCAATTAAAGTGATTTATGTGTTTATTTACTAAAATCTTGAAAAGTATTCCACAGATAAATGCATCAAAGCATCGCGTTTAAAGAAAAGTTAAATATAAAAGCAGTGATTACAACTACTGCTACTGTCACTTAAATACATCTCATGTTTCCAAAGAGCTGGTTCTTCCTTACCTTTCCAAAGTGCTATAGAGAATATTACCATCATATTTCTCAGAGAATGCTAATCAATGACACATATTTGATTTTTGGAAATAGGAAGCAGGGGGAAAAAAAAAGAGTTTATCCTAACTACTTATTATTCTCACATATTGCTTATTTTGATACTCCACAACTAGGACATATTCCCCTTTGTTAAATACTTCTGAAAGGATTTAAATGACTGAGGTTAGAAGAATCAGACAGCAACTATTTCTCGTGGTATAACTCTGTCGTCTGCATCCAAGTCAGAAGTCTGTCTGTACCTGAATCTGAAGTGGGTGAATCATTAGTTTCATCAGCATCTCCTGATCTGGCAAGATAGTATCCAGATCTAATTCTTGGCATTTGACAGCCTAGAAACAAAAGCAAGCACATGATGTACTGAACAACTGCACTCAACCGGGAATATCCATCTTCTGTGTGACTAAAACATGTGCTTACCTTACTTAGAAACATGGCAAAGTAACGGTGCAGTGGCAAATGAAAAGTAACTTGGTTGGGAGCTGGCTGGAAGTAAAATAACGATATTTTTAGTATCATATATTAAAAAAAATCAAACCTACAAATGCTTTTGTCACAACCACTAAGAACAGTACCTCGACAGACTTACTTTCCTCTAACGTAGTATCACTTCATCCCCCTGCACTTTCCGATAGTTCAGAAATTTCCCTTATTCACACAGCTGTTTGTTTATCCTCTTACTAAGCCTCCAGTAGCTAATGACATTCTGAACTGAGGTGGCAAACCGCTGAATTGCTACAATGGCAAAGCTGTTCCTCACTATGACTTCTGTTTCACCATTCTTCAGCTCTTCACTGAGCAGAAGAGCAGTACCTTAGTGGCACCGCTTTTGAGACTTACGCAGCTGAAGCTTGCACTAGGAAATCTAATTCACTAGGACTATACAAATTAAGGATCCTGGCACATAACACTGCAACTAGTAACTACAAAGCCTAATTTCAGCAAGCCAATCCTTTTTCAGTCAGTACTTAGGACCATGATTTAATTTAAGGGAAGGGCAGAGAGGGCATGAAAATTTAAAAATGAAATTTAATCAGATCTGCAGAGTTCTTTGACTGAATTCTATAAGAGTATCTACCTCATCTACAAAGTTGATAGCATCAAACCAGTCCTGAAGTGCTTCAAGGCAGTATCTGACAACATTTCGTGTATATTCCTGTGTTTCCTGCAGCAAGAGAAACAAGCGTAACACACAAGCCAATACAGTTAAGCACCACTGTTTTCCTACCACAAATAAATAGGATTATTTCAAGAATATTTTTACAGTGCATAATTTCATACGGAAGTTAGAAAGTACTAGAATGGTTTCACTGTTGCTCTAGAAAATAGTCACTTTGACTGTGAGAATTAAGGCATCTTCAGAATGGTCAGCTAGTCCTAGTGCATAAATTTACCCATTTATTTTTACATAAAATAAAAAAGTCTTTCTATACAACCAAAAGGAATGGTTAACATCCAGTAAGTTTTATGTATTGAAAGGTCCTTAGTGTTGGCTAATACAATGCACCAGAAATGCAATAACAACAATACTGCAAAGATTTTAATAAGTAAACATTGCTATGATTGCATGATATAACTCTACAACAACACCCTAAAACTATAAAATATTTCAGATTATATCCTACATTTCAAGACTAGTGCTGTACCTTGCCCTCCAGGAACAAAGCAGTGATATGCAAGAAGGGAGGGCAGGAGGAGAGATAAATCAGATTGCTCTGTGATCAGTGGATTCTACAAAGCCTCATTTCTTAACGCATTTTTCCTTTAATCTTCCCTTACACCTAAACGCAGCCTCCAGACCTGCCTCATACTTCCAGGCTACCTGTAACACATTTCTCATGCAAAAGCCAGCTGCGCTTTGGCCAGCCAGCTCTGCAAGGGTCGGCCAGCTCCATCAGATACATTTTCTCATCAGGAAATATAACAGCCATACTCCCAGCGTTCAGCTCCACACTCTATGGTGGGCAGGCTCTGCTGCCTTTCCCCCTCTTGCATACACAAGCTGGCATCTTTTCCCACCCATCAGGCTTCACTAAACAAGTACAACAACTATGCTATGAAATTTCTAAAACACTTTCAGATCTATTGAGGATGACTAAAGGGTTCAAACATGGGGGTGAAAACATGACAGACAAGCCAACAGGCAGAACAGGGAATCATACAGGCCTTAAACAAAAGGCAGACTTTCCCATCCCTAAGCTAAGAAAAAAATCAGTAGTTCAAAAAAGCCAGAAATTGTAATTCAGTTTTCAAAGATAATTAAGATTCATAAATTAATACATTACTAAAGTAGCAGTAAAACTTACATCGTGGAAAGTCTTTGGCAACTGCCTGATCTAAAATGTTTTGAAGTTGCATGGTGCACATGCACACATTTTTTCAGTGCACAGTTCAGTTCAAGTATTACTGTCTCACAGATGCCATTATGTGTCCTAATATGCCGATTCTGAAGACAAGTACTTAATAAAAAAAAACCATAAAGTTTTTTTCCACATGTTAAGTATTCCTATAAGCTGACAGATCTGCTTTTTACTATAATTTAAGACAGTTTACAGTCATAAATAGTAACAACTCTTTGCTCTACTTTAGGAGACCATGAAAGGTCAGAACCTAAAAGGCTTTCACCTCAGATTGTCAGTAAAACAACACAAACCCATAAGTTACTCCCTTCACCATCATAATGAAATATCCATCTGCATACACAATCAACATTAGAATCACATTAGGGACAACTTACGTATCTCCCTTTCCACTGAACAAAGGCAGAATGACGCAGAAATATTTATCTAGTTCTCTAGTTCTTCATCTGATTAGAAGTTTTTTCATGTATACAGACACACGGAATGACTGTATATCCTGAACTTGTAGTCCCAGTTCTGGGGACAATAAATTAGATACAAGCACAAATTCTACACTCACTATACACTGAAGGAAGTTTTACACCTGTGGTAGGCAAAGAGAGCAAAACCCAAGTATTTTCAAACATAAAACATACAGACCTTTCATATCTGAGAACTCGAGAACATGTCATGAATAAAACCAAGAATAACAACAGCAAGGTGTCAGCCTTACCCTAACTTTGCAGTGTGACAGAAGACCCCACATCGGCTGGGCACAGGCTTCCAGCTCAGCAGCGAAGGCAGCATAGTATGTCTGTGATTCAAACTCCACATGCTCATTTAATTCTCGTTTATTTAAATTCATACCTTCAAAGATTTAAGCACAGTTATACAACCAAATAATTTAACTAGAGCTAAGCAGAACGCAATATTTTTAGTGCTACGCACTTACACACCTATAAATACAAAACCCCCACAAATTTTATCAATCTATCTTACCTAGCAGCAGAATCATTGATAAAACATGAGAACAAGTATCAAAGTTTGAACAGAAATAGATCAGGAAAGAACAATAGATGCAGACTGGCTAGTAACTGCAGTTCTTGCTGTTCAGGTGATGTTAACGTGGACTGTAGCCCTTTTATTTTGAACCTCATTTAGTCAATGCAAACATTAGGATAGAAAATATCTGGTCCTCTTTCGAGGCAGAACACTTATCAGTACTAAAGAGTCCACAATTTTAAAATATTTTTTTAAAGAATAATAAAAAAAGATTTCTTCACAGCAACACTAAGATTTATCAGATTAATTAACCAATACTTGAATTTTGAACCTCACCAGAAAAACACTCCTAGTACAAGTCACAGTTTGTACTTTCAGTACAGCCTGAGAATTCTGGCACCAGGAATCTCAGTCAAGTGTGATGGAGCTGCTCTTTGGCTAGTCCACACAAGACCAAAATCTCTTAGATTTTTAGATGGGGTGATGTTGAGGAATGGGAATTTTATGTAAGATACATAGTGTACTTATAGAACACCACTGCTGGTCCCAAGACACTTGATTAACTTTGAGACTTCCAGAGGTGAAAGTTAAACAGGGCTCTGGTGAATGTGAAGTTGCAGTTGCTCTTGGGATGCATTAAAAGTTCTTATTTGATCAAACAACAACAGACAGACAAAAGGTGAACAAAGGTAAGTTCTACTTGACATACAGCATCATTTTCCCAACAGGCACTCATTTCTGTAAGTAGCTCATGACAGTAGGGAATTATTTGTCAAGCCATAGATGGAGTAATTGAAATTTTGATTCTAAGTAAACACTGAACCTCACATCAGTTTGGAAGAGGTACCTTGTTAATCTGATTTTCAAATCTAGCTCTTTTCTACAATACACTATTCCTTTCCAGGAATATAGGCTTATAAGAATACTAACAACTTAATATTTTACAGACAGCAGTGTAAGGATTTTGCTACAGTGAATGTTCACTGTCTTAATAATCTTTTATTAATGCTGATTATAAAAGTCACATACCTTGAAAAAATGATACAAAATTCATCCATGTCACCAAAAGACCATGATCTTCCAAAAACTTCTTGGCCACACTTTGGTGTGAAAGTATGTTTATAAAATCACTAACCAGGGGCCAGTAAGTATTATTCTTCAGTAGTGCCTCCCCACAATTCACCACAACATGTAAACTATTTTCTTCATCTAGATTTAAAAGAAAAAAAAGGGGAGATGGGGGTTGGGAAGAAGAAAAAAGAAAAAAGAGTAATACTTCTTTTCCTTGTTGTAATTTTTAAATAAAGTTGCAAGGTAATGAAAAAATAACAACTAGGATTTACTGTAATGTTGGCATGTGGATTCTGAGAAGGAAAGCAGAGAAAAGCACTTCCAATCTGAATGTGGGAGAGAGAGAGGGTTTATGTATCCTTCCTCAAACTAAGGCAGGAGAAGGTTCCCAAAAGAAGGGGCAAAAAAATTAGAAGGGGGGCATTAGTCACACTCCCAAAATTGCAGAGGTATACCCTCCTGTCAAAGAAATCTTTGTCTGCTTTTCAAATGAGGGACCCCAAGAAAGAGGAGAAGGGAAACAGAACCAACACCCATCTCTCAGCTGCTATTCTATTTCAAGCAAACAGAAGAGATAAAATCTTGCATCTGATGACCACCCCTGCGGTTGGCTCTTGTCCAGTTCAAATGCACGAGGGACCCTAGTAGTACCCTTGGCACAGTGAAAGGGTCATAAACAGTGCAGCACAGCCACAGCCATGATAACATTGTAATTAAGACTCTAGTCTTCAGCTAACAAGACACATCTGTACCTGGAATACTTCCCTTTGCTACATATGTAAACTTTTTCCCCCACCTTTTTTTAACTACTGAAGAAAATACCTTTTTTTTCTTTTTAGTATGAAGTTCCTTATTTTGTTGGTTCATTGGTATAAGGAAAAAAATTACTTTTGCCTGTTACATCAACAGGTTTTCAAACTTGAAGTTAGAGTATTTCGATCTTGACAAGTTTTACTTTCCAAGAATACAGCACAGATTTCATCCCAAAAGATAGTCTACTCGAGTTGCACACAGTTATGAACAGCCGCTTTCTTGCTACCAGAAGGTAACAGAGCTTCATTCCTTAAGACTGATTGCTGTCTATTAAACTGAAAGGAACCATAAGCCGTAAGTGCTCTGTGGAGCTTGTCAAGCTTCTCTGCCACATTTGATCACATACTCTTTAATCTCTATATCATTACGTGGTACATCTGTGAAGAAAGGAAACTAGGTCTGGTTGCTCAGCTGCCTGGTTCCCATGTGCTCACACAGCCTGTCCAAGCACAGGAGGATAACATCTCATCTGACTCTGCCTGAACCCACTGAAGGACTCTGCAAAGAGCCAACATTTACATGTGGCTGATTCTCTGCACCAGTATAGATTAGATCAAGCCAAAGATACTTCAAATCTGCACATTGCCTCTTATTCGGGGTACTCAACAAGTCAGGGTCAATGCAAGGTCAGAGAGAGAGATTTTTAAAGGATGAACCATTACCAAAACTTTATCCTTAGAGTAAAAATTCTTCTCCCATTAAAAGTTCAGTAGGAGGAAAGTGCTTACAGAAGAAAAATAGTCTCAGAGCTTAGGGTATAAACCTTTCTCGGGAACCAGTTTTATCACCCGCTCCTATATTTCTCCTTTCACATAACGTGCAAGTGAGATAAGCTGAACTAGTAACACTTTCCAAACTAGTAACACAGCTCCTAGGTCAACTCTGTCTCACAAATGCAGTTTGTCACTGTTCATCCAAAATGAACTGTGTACTTTTAACAGGTGCCAACTGTCAAAAAAACAATTAGGATCTGTGAGCAATGCAAATTAAACATGCAATAGCAGATCCAATCCCTGCTCCAGGTTCTCCAACAGGTTTTCTTCATCTATCCATTGGCTGGATTTGAAAACTTAATCTCATTCAGATACAGAATTTCCCACTTGTTTGCACTAGCTACACAAACTGAATTCTTCTCCGTTTACCTCACCTGCACAGATTTCTATCAGATTTCTCACTGTTTCCAGCATCATAAGAGATACCTTGAACTAAACACAAGATATAAACCCACAGAACTGCAAAAGATCACCAATAAGAATTGGGGGGGAGGGGAAAACAATAAAGTATTTTATTAACATTTTTCTGTCAATTTACAGCATGCCCAACCCCTCATATATGAAGTAGTGAGGAGGAAATTTTTTGAACACTGAAAAGCACCAGCCAGATTCCTTGAAGGAATCTTAACTAAAAGAAATCACTGGTGTTGGTAACAGGAAACAGGTAATTTACTGTCTTGAGACAGCTGCTCCAGGGTAAGTAATTTTTCACAAACTTATCACAGATACATCTGACATTTACTTCACTTACTAGCTGTAGCATACATCATTAATTACCAGGAAGCTTCTGCAACAAATGTCTCATCACAGTCACATTCCTGTTTGGCTTCAAGTTCTGACCCACTAGAGATCCTCACCACCATGCCAGCAACATCCCACACTGAACAACAAGCAATATTTGGAAGATGATTAGAAATAGTTTTAAATTACATTCCACCAATATGGCCTCGGTTTCACAGAAGTCAGTTGACATACAAACTCCTGAAGATTCAGCATCTTCCTTTGAATACTACGAAGCAATCCATGTGGTCCAACATAAAAACCTCTCGTGTCAAAACACAGCTGAGTGAGGGCACTCTTTAGAGCTCAATGAGTGAGGATTTCCAACTTCAGCGCAGTCATAGTCAGTCTGTGCTAGGCTTTACACAGAGTGGACTCAAGAGACATAGGGTGCTTCAGATAAGAAAAATTACAATTTCATGCAGAAGGTGATGCTGTCAGCCTATCTAGAGGGTATTTTCAAATTCAAATTAGGATAAAGAGGGCTGAGAAGTCTGTGGTCTGTTAGCTGTGTGAAAGCATGAAAAACAAGTCAGCAAGATTCACTGCGACACAATTTTCAGAGAAGAACAGGTAAAACGAGGAGACTAGAAAGAGGGCAGCTGTTTTCACTATAAGAGTTGCATAGTGTATACCAGTCCAAATTCAAACTGCCACTCTGTCAACCAAACAATTGATCAAATGATTATATTTACAAAGTATTAAATCATTCTTCTCTAATTATATCAGGGTTTAAGGCAATCACAGGTGAGAAAAATTAATATATTTTAATTATTTTAAAATTTTTTTTAAGTATTTAGCAAGCTATTTTTTTAAAATTAATAAAGATTAATTAATTAATTTCAACCTGCATATATAATTTCTCATTCAAATGAGTTTATATGTAGTACTTATGCATTTTACCCCACAAATGAAGCATCTGCAAGGCAAAACACTATTCTAAACTATATGACACTCGCAAAAAAGAAAACTCTACAATCGAAAAGATAAAATATCAGTATCACTCTTGCTAGCTATCTTTACATTTATAGGACACACTGAGACTCAGCCTCTAGCATATATTGATAGATCCGGTGTATTTTTGGGCTGAGGTTGGGGGTCGTCAATTGACAATTGAATAGAGAGATTAAATTTCCTCTCTAATCAATTTATTATCCATGGAAACAAGCAACAAACAAACCAACCTACCTTGCAATTCACTTTTAATAAGGCAACTTTCCATCATATATAACAGAACAGTGACCATAATATCCAACAGCTGACATTCTTCTGTTACTTGGCGTGCTAATTCTTCATTGCTGAACAACTGAACGCTGATATGCACAATTCTGTTAGACATTGTGTCTGATTCATGGCTTTTCTTCAGTGTTTTCATAATAAAAGCATAATGCTGAACAAAAGTTTTTGTAAAAGCAATCTGCAAATTAAAAAGGATTTTACACTAATAAGCACCACACAAAAAAAATATCTCTTTCTTCATTATAAACCTTCCTTTGCAAAAGTACAGTTAACATATCCTGGGAAACACCAGATGCCACGACAAAGCAAAACTGAGGTCCAAGTATTCCACATCAAATTTCTAGAAGCAGTCCTCACAAAGAGACCCATCTATAGAGAGGGCTAACTTAAGCCTCCAATTTTATTACCTTATGCCAAAATCTATATATATTCTACACTTCCAACACCAAAAAAAAAAATCCAGAATGTTGAAACAAAGAATATAAAGCCTGAATATACCTGTGAAAACAGTAAACTTTCAATAGTTAACTTATCCTAATTTTTTTACACCCTAAAACAGTGAGAAGCGTGCCAAAATGATGCAATGTGAACAATGAGATTAGCAGTGCCTAATAAAGCTGCCTTATCACTTGCATTCACCCTTCCAGGGAGTAAAGTTTTCATTCACCTGTGCCAGATTACATTTCAACACTTCATCTCATCTGCTATCACAACATCCCCAATAATTGCAGTCATCAGCAAGCTTTGCTATTCTTCACACAACTGGGGTTTTGTTTGTTTTTTTAAACAGATCTGTATTTAAATGTATCAATACATACACATAAAAATTGTAGTACAGTTTCTTGTTCCACTCCATTACCCTCAAATTGCTTCATAAGCCAACCTTTTGCACTGCATATACATGTGTGCATATCTGCCAGCTTTGAAATCACTTCTCACTTAGTACTTTAAGTTCTGAATTAACACCATCTGGACTTACTTGGCTTAATATGGAGATAATACAAGCCATGCAGTGACGAAAATTTTCAGCTCTAAGTCTAAAATCCCCTGCCTGTTCCTTCTGGAAGTATTAACCTTTCATAAGCATAAAATCAGAAACTTTAAAACCACCCTCAGGCAGCTGTCTTTTCACCAGACTGTATACAAACTCCTACTCTATTTTACTTGCTTCAGACTCAGTGCTCCCCTATTTTTATTATAGGACTACCATGTTATTCTCATTCAGAAAACATTTCAAAAAATATCATGATGCTGTAATGCTGCTATTGGGCAAAAAGCCCATGCCTTCCAGGAAATTTCCTCAAAAATAAAGTTGCCTGTCCAAAAAAATGGACCAGGGTGGGGATGGGTACATCATGGCAAGAAATGCTACAACCCTACTTAACTTGCTCTCCTATGGCTGGTAAACAACCATGGCAACTTGCATAATTTCAAGTGTCTTCTACACGTAACACCTGGCACAACAGTAACTGTTCTCAGCTAAAGGTTCTTCAGATCAACATATTCACAATACTTGTACAGAGTTAAAACAAGATCATTCTGGTGTTCCAAGGCAAAACAACCTATCATATCACTTCCTTTAAATTAAAGCATAACACAACTTTAATCACCAGCAATGACACTTACAATAACAACAGATTTTTTTATGCTATTAATGTTAAGCCTCAGCCACAAATAACACACCTCACCTGATACTTTAAAAAGTTAGTAATTAATAGTATACTTTATATATTATGTTTATATAGGATTCTCAGGTTCTGTGATGTATAAGCTACATTTTACATCTTTTATATAGCACTCAATTCAAGTGGACTGCAAAAACATGGCCCTCCTCTAAGGAAAAATTTTGGAATTTTTATGTACTTTTTTTAAATCAGCACGTATCAAAACATTTTCTGTCTCCCTCAAATTCAATAATGAAGTTCTGAAAGTACTGTAGATTCACTATCAATATAGCATAATAATAGAGGCTCTGCAATACATTTAAGAAAAGACAAAACTTTACTCCTACGTTCATTTGAAAGTTAAACAAACAAATACAACCCTTTCCAATTTTGCAAGGAAGAAATTCAGCTCATTTCCAGACGTTAAAAATCTGAAATACTGCGGTAGTGTTGTACATACATATATATTACAAAAAAAAAAAAGCCACAGTAGATCAAATCAGTCAGATTTGTTTTCTGTATATTTAGTTACCTCCACTGACTAACTCTCCATGATCTTCTGCAGCCTCTAAATTTCTAGCCTATGCAAAAAAAATATTAATTTTTCTATCTGGTCTTTCCTCTTGGTGGACATACAACAACTGCAGAACTTTTAGAAGCCTAACATCAATGCCATGTTTCTGTCAGAACTCGCATCTCCTGTGTTTATGTTTTTCAATGCAAACAAAAAGATTATTGTACCAGGTGAAAGCTATGCTAAAATTAAGTTTCCAGTAGAAAAACTGCTCTACACAGTATGTAGTACGGCATATCCAAGGCTTAGTAAAGTCCTACTGCTGCAACAGCTGCCTCAACATTTGCCATGGGAAGTGCACAATGAGGCACAGCAGTTCTGATTATTATGTTTGTTGATTAATTATTTCCACCAGATGCTTTTGCATTTCTCTACATCCAGTATTCCAGATTTCAGCAAGGCTCTGCTCTAGGACGATTTACACTCTTCCATCAGCTTCCTGTTTATCACCAACCCCTTCTCTGCCTTCTCCTTGTTCACATGAGCCTCAGTTCTATTTCTCTGTCCTTTTGCTTTGATTCTTGCAGAAACCTTGTCCATATCACAACACCTCTAAAGTCTTGGAAGCTCTGGTAAATTTCTCCTCTGTTTTCTTTTCTTCACTTGTAAGTCTTCCAAGCTTCAAATGTCAGAGAGTACCGGAAGGGGGGCCTTGGGCACAAATCCTGTAAAGCAAAGACCACACTGTTGTTCCAGTTCTCATATGCAACAGGGTGGAGGGAGGGAAGAGCTGGTTAACCCAGGATGTTAGCCCACCCCTTTCAACACCTCTTTGCAATACTGGGAACCCTAAAAGAGAAATCTGTTTTCCTGTTTAAAAATAAATCTGTGCAACAGGTTACTGGTTGCTCACAGACTGCTGCATAGGGCATGGCAGATTCACTCAGCTCTACTATGTTTACACTGGAGGTCAGAGATTTCAGCAATTTCAGAGCACGTGCTCAGTGTCTGGCTAGCTCACTCAGTTTGCCAGAAAAACAACCCTAGTAGAATTCTGCTGCTTTAATGAGCTAAATTAGCTCATGAGGAATCAGACAAATTGAACAAAAGCCAAGACAGAAAAAATAAAGACAGTACATGTGGTGAAGACGGGATGAGAGAAAGAAGCAGAACAGCAAGAGATCACTTGGAACAGTTGATATCCCTATAACAGTAGCGTTCCTACTGTTTGAGAATGCAACATGATTTAGCAACAAACAACCTTTTCCTTCATAAAAGCTAAATGGAAGCTTGAAAAATAAAATATTCTTCTAATTCATCCCCAAATTTTATGTTCTCTCTGTACACCCATAAAAGGCAGAGCCTTTCCTGGTAGAGTAGACACAACCCACATGGACATGTTTAAAATTCATACATCATTGATATAGTTTTACAACAAGGCATGGGTATCTTGGTAAAAAATACTGTAACTGCCTTCCTAGTATTGCTGTAAGGTACATTTCCCCACTCTGAGTTTCCTTACTACTGGAAAATATATTTTAGACAATCACAGCAACCAAAACACAGATTCTACGATTTCAGATAGTCAGGATTTGTGCTAGTAATAAATCGCAACATGAAACTGGTAACAACAACAAAGAAGAATGTTTGAATAACCCTTTCGTCTGAACGTACAGATTGGTGAGGTGAAGATGGATTATTTCCAGATAGAGGTGGCAGTCAGAAGAGAAACCAAATATCCCGTGATATCCATTCTGAGTACATAGTGAAGAAACATTACGAACATGAAGAAGAAAGGCACTGATAACAGTGGCTTGTTGTCAAAGGCAAAAAAATCCCATGACCATTAAAAGGAATTGCTATTACACAATATATTAAAAAGGTAAATATGGTAACACTTACCAGATTCCTCCATATGCTGTTAGCAGTGGAGTGTTTTTACAGGCATGATTTGTGCTCCCAGTGGATCAGAACTGGACATCCACATGGATCCCCAAATATCAAGAAAAGTTCAAGTTTCATGGCAAGGGATCAATCAGTTCAGAAGCCTCCATGTATCCTCATGCATTGGCTGAATCCAAGATCAAGATGAATCCATGCAGATATCCCAAATCAAAATGCTGTCTTGATGTGGGCAGAGTATTTCTGAAGGCCCATATCTTATCTTTTTCTTCCTTGAAAGTCATTTTCATATCCTTTGCTTTGATATAAGATTGGACTCAATGATACAAGATGTCTTTTCCAACCTGGTGATTCTATGATGATTCTGTAGCAACGTTTCAAGGGGGCACAAACACAGGGCTGTTCCATTATAAATTACCATTTTTTAAGAAGTCTGCATGCCTAGACTTCAGGATTTCTTCATCATTGCCTCACAGCAGGGACTGAGAAGGTCCAAAATATCTGCATGGCTCAAAGGCAGGACATGATCAGAGCAAAATGTTAAGCCTCACTGCTATGTATGCTAGGTCTTAGGAACGCATTGAGCAAACAAGCAAATCTGGCTGCACACCAAGATTTAAAACAGGAAGATGACATCCAGTCTCCACGACTCCAGGCCAGGAGACAGTTGGTATGGACAACTGCAAAACTCTAGAAGGCTGCCAAAATCACCTAGGGCATAGCTGCAAAAAGAACACTCACACTGCAATGGCCTATACAGAGAAACAACTGACAACTACATCAGTTACAACAGGAATGAAGTCACTGTGATTAGTTACTAGTCAATACCACAGTTCAGAATCATTTAGTCCTGATTCATATCTTTAGGTGCATAGAATCAAATTTACAAAGTTAAATAAAACAAAACAAAATCCAACACATGCAAATATGTACTAACAGCCAAAAAGAAAAAAACCAAGAACATAAGAACGAAATTAATAACACTGCTCCACAATTATCCATCTTGTTTTGATCATGTATTTCTTCAAATACTATACACTTTAGACTCTCTGAAAAAATACTCAAAAAATGTAAAATATCTACATTATATTGCTGCTTATTATTCAGATATATACATATGTGGTTTCATGCAAGGCAGAATACATAGAAAGCACATGTACAAAAAATAAGACGTTTCAGTTTGAATGAAGTACGTCAAATACCTTGTAATCTTGATCTGGCAGCATGTTGAGTAAGAACGTCACCATCTTCTGTGGAAACTCATATTTTATTGTCCAAAATAATAATTCTTCTAGAAAACATTTATGCTTCAAAACATCCATGATAGATTGATCTGCACAAAAAGTTGGAGGAGGTGATGTGTAATCTAATAATTATTAAAACTAAAAACAATGATAGTGCTGTCATGCTGTCTTATATACAGCTCAGTAATAAAAATTTTAAAACACCTTGGTGTACTCTGTAAATATCTTTTTTTAAAAAACATGGGAAAATTAACATGGTCAACACCGCACAGCATCACAGTCTGTAACAATAAGTAAGATCTCCCAGAGAAGCCAATTAAAGTCTTCAGTGCAATTCTACTACACACAGGCTGGTCTTCACTGATTGCATTGAATCATATCACCTTACTGTAACAGCTCCACTGATTGTAATGAATCACAGTACTTTGCACAGTATTTACACAGCCACTTGAATGAAGGAAACTCAGTTTATGTAGACTACTATAACTAAAAAAGCAAAACAACAAATCACAATTTATTGTTAAGTGATGTGTTCTATCATTTGTCTTATTTTTAAAGTAATCTATGTACTGATTGACCAACCACAATGTTGTTTGTTTGAGGTTTTTAATATAAAGGTTACTATCATCAGATAACCAGGCACCAGCTCCTGATGGTACCAGAAGCAGCATCCTCATCTTCCCCCGTCCAACTCCTGGCCATTCACTCTGCCCCCTAACTCACACTGATAATACATCCCTGTAGGGTACCTACATAGCACTCATCTTTCTATTCTATCAACGTTGTTCTCAAGCAGATCAATTTCGTAATTGCAAAGCTGCATAAACTGACTTCTGCTAGAATAAACTGCTCACGAAGTTATGGTCTAACACAGCATAAAAATACTAAAATATAAATACTCTATTTTCATTCTTCAAAAGGTTGATATTTACAATTTAAAACTACAACAGCCATTGTTCAGTCCTATAACACATAAAAACTAAAGAAAAATGCTCCTTATTACCTAGAAGTCAACTAGACCTGAGGAAGTACCCCCCACCAAATCTCACAGTCCAATGGGACTACACAAATGCTCCCATCAGCACAAATTCAAAAGCACTCAAGCTGAACATCATCTGGCCTTGAAGACTTGCCTCTTCACTGAAGTACAACAGCTCTGGATTGTTCTGGATAGCTTTCTGCCTGTCCTAAGCAAGACAGGCATTTGTGCTTTGCCTAAGCCTCCATTTTCCACCACTGGCAAAGATTAGAGATCCCCCATCAAGTGACTGTAAGCCCAAAACACCTCAGGAATGGCAAAAGATCATAAGAAATAACAAATAATTTAAATTTTAGGGATCTCCTCAAGACTCTTAGCAAGCCACATAAAATGAATATATAATCATAGAATCACCAGGTTGGAAAAGACCCACCGGATCATCAAGTCCAACCATTCCTATCTGATACTAAACCATGCCCCTCAGCACCTCACCCACCCGTCCCTTAATACACCATAAACAGAATCTGCAAGCACTGGAATAAAAAATTACCATCACATAATCATGAAAGATAATTTAATATTCAAATATTCTGTAAAGCATTACACTTCACCTACTGTGCCAAACATATGGTGATCATTTATGTTCTGTCCCTCATCTCTTGTTAAGAAATTGCATATGTGATTTTACTGTCTGTGAAAGCCTGGTAGCCACGCAAACTGAAGTCCTCTGTCCACAGAACAGAGAGCACAGGTTTAGGTGCACACCAAATGCCGGAGTGAGAACACCAGGCATGGAGACAAGTGACAACACTACCTGTCACTGATGTGCAGCTTTCTCTGGCATATATCACAGTTGAACGGCACATATCCAATTCTTTACACAGCAGTATCAGAAAGGGATGGAAGAACACATATCCACTTATACTTGCTACAGAATTTAAGTAGGCAGAATGCTCTTATCCAACTTGGAAAATTTGTCAGGAACACTGGGATTAATGTTTCCACTCTCATGAAAAGCATCACGAGATTTTAAATTTCTTTCAATAAATACAAAACATAGTGCTTGTGGGTTTAAAATAGTGTTCAATATCTGATGTTTCAGATGGACGCAGGATGCTGTCTAAAAATGAAATAAAACAGAAGTTGACTCAGTACTCAGTCCCATACCTGTATCAGTGAACCTCAGCATAAAACCTGTATTTTCTTTAAAGAAATCTTCTATCCTTTCCTAGAGCCACAAAAGATCCCATATACTGTTTTAAATATCTCTCTGGAATACAAGTCTTAGTGTTCCAAGATATCCTCAGTGAAAAGGATATCTTCATATCCTCTATGAAGACAGTACCACTAAAGATCTAGGACAGGGAGTCTGCCTATGCGGAAAAAGGTAAATCTGTTTTTATTCAATACTCAGTTTTCTAAAATTTTCTTTTCATACTCTTATTTTATACCCTATTGGACATAAAATATGAATACTGAAAACTTCAGAAAACTATTTGATATTTAATAAAAACAGATACTTACCCTTCCCCCACTGACAGACTCCCTCCTCTGGGGCTGATACTAGGAGCTATCAACATCATAAGCACAGTCCATGTTGGGATGCCTCAGAGGGGGAAGACTGCAACCCTGGGTGGAAATGAAATGTTGAATTCAAGTATCACTTTTCCTGAAATGCCACTGCCACCAATACTGGTCTTCAGATCTGGCAGCTTCTACACCTGAGCTTCCTCCCTGTCTATTTCCTGTAATCTGTTACTATAGAAAATCAGTTTTTTTTTTCCTTGGGTTACCCAACTCAAACTTATCTTTCAGACAAGTTAGTAGCTGCTAAAATTCAGGACAGCTCTCTTTGGATGTTTAATTTTCCAGCATTTCTCCAAATCTACCACATTTTCTGCTTATTATTCTCTGTCACAATCCTTCACACGCCATTTCTAAGACCAACTCTTAAAAACACTGCTGCCAAATCATGTAGTTCTCTATTTTTCCAGCTTCCTAAGCTCTTTCCTTCAATCTGAAACCATCAGAAACAAATCGATCTTACTTCCCTCGTACTCCTCGCACCACCTTCACTACCTTTTCAAGTTAATGAAGCCCTGCATTTCAAATTCAACTTCCAGACCTTCACTCCAAAGCCCTTCCAGAAATTTTACTCCACCTTTCACCAGAAATTTTCCACCCAAATATTCTTTTCTCAAGGCTAGCACTTCCTTTGTTCCTCCTATGTCAGTCTCCTCATATTCATATTAAAAACAAACAAACTAAAAAAAAAAGAAACAAAAAACCCCTAACAATGTGTTCTTTATTTTAAAGTAGTGTTATTTAAACACTTTTCAGCACAAAAACATTTCAAGGACAAGCACAGCATAGGCTAGAGACTAGGAAGCCCTACAGTCATTCTTCAATCAAAACTTGTACTGACCTCAATGTGAGCACCGCTCATATTGGACTAGAAACTGCACAGAGGACTAATTTCAATCCAGAAAAATAATGGAGGCGTTTCAAAGGAGATTTCATTCAAGTATCTTTTCTTAAATTTTACTAGAACAGTACAGAAATATCAACCAGAAGCAGAAAGAACCGCTCACTTGGCTGTGAGTACAATCACACTGCAGAGCAGTACAATGGAAAAAAAAATTTAAGAACAAATACATCAGAAACCTATTTCCTAAACTGTGCTGCAACCTCGCCAGGTTGAGCAAGGTTGCTCAACTGAATGAATTTTTAAAGCTTACAACACAAAGGTTACAAAATGACTGGTCAGATACCCACACAGCTATTCATGCAAGGGAAAATAAAGTTGCCAAGTACCATCAATTTCACTAGCTATTCTTTTTTAGAATTTGCTACGTTTCATACCTGTCACACGCAGCACTTACAGTGCCTGGGAGGAGAATGAATACTGCTAGATAATTTTAAAGATAGACATAAAAGAAACAGGATAAACTGAGATCAGTACTTCATAAATACCTTTGGTGGTGCTGCTTAGTTTCACCCTCTTGCGCTTGCCCACACCTTGGCTACCATCCTGGTCCTCCTGTGGTTGGAGAAGAGTTTAAAAAAATCAATAACTGTATGTTTAGAATTTTATGCTCTTAAAATTCTCGTTAAACTATGAAGCTAAACCCAGAAAAGCCCTGAATACACTCTCTTCCCAGAAAAATACTTTTACTGTTTACAGGAAGCATGGACTCCATGCAACTCACTAGAAAAAACACAATTTTTTAAATTGCCTTTTTCCCCTATAGGCAACATTATCATCTGCAAGTTGAAACATCTTCATTTATTTAAGTCATTTTGCAAGGTTGCTTGCTTTGATTTCTGAAACTGATTCATCAGTATGGTTTGCGGTTTTCTGTTTCCTAAAAAAAGTATCAGTAACACACTAGCTATTAAAGTTGGCAATATGAATAGCTAGACATTTCCTAATCAATGTAAAGTTTTGATGCAAGAATTAAGTACTTTTGAAACCTTTAAGAGGCCAATTCTAATCGCTGAATTGTAATCGCTTATTCCCTGAAGAATAATGGAATCACTTTATGCAGGCATTTGTCATCTGAAGCTTTCATTAACTCTGCAAACAAAACAGCAAAGATTCCAAAGTGCAATGTAAATTAAAACATCACCACCACTTTACAAAATCTAACACTGGGTGTTAAAAAAGAACATTAAATTACAGGACTATATTAACCTGCTGTGATCATTACTTACAACAGCAGTCCTAACGAAACAGTGGAAATAAATATTCCTACTGGATCTAATAAATGATGGATAATTAATACAAACATCTACTGGTAAAAATAAGCCATCAATATCCTGTTCCTTTAAGTAAATGCTGTATTGTACACCCAAACTCCATTGCAATGATAAAGAACCTGATACTCAAGAAGGTGACTATCTTTCCCTTCAGAGAAAGGTGATTCATATTCTATATCTAAGGACTAACAAAAAGTATCATGTTAATGAAAAGCCTGAATTCTCTTTCCAGTACTTCCACCTGGAAATGAATTTTGACACGTATTTAAACTCTTATACGTCCTGTAGTCCTTTTGAACACATGCTACTTAATCTTTGTGGCCACATGCTACTTTCATACTTCAAATGAGGAGCCAGTCAGTACTCTAAAGTAAAAATCAGACCCTCCGAGACGTTACTATGAACTGCAGGACTCTACAGTTTAAGACTCCTGCCCTGAAGAACAGTAATCTAATTTCCTGTAGCTAGGAAGATGACAGCTGGAGTTCTGAAGATCTCTTCAGCCACCTCAGTTAATTCAGTTGCTAAAGGGCCTTAACCAGAAAATAATGCATCTGGGTATACCAATTGTGATTGAAGTGTTGGATTCTAGCCTCCAACACCACCACTGCTCTGGCAAAGAAAATGCATTTCCCCTTATACAGCATGAGAAAAATTTAAACATGTAACAGCCTTCATTGCAACTTTTAAAGTGACTTTACTAAAAAAGAAAAATTGAGTGACTTCTGGGAAAAGGTTTTCCTGAGAACCCTTCTCCCCTCAATATCGTTAGACAGTCATCTCCACTGCTTCAGTAAGGTAGGATTAAATCTCAACTTCAAGTGAAGAGATTTAACAGCCTTGAAATAGCGAGTGCTAGGTCACATAGTGCCTGCCAAGCCCAGAGATGAAGAGCAAATGAATGAGAAAGCAAATGTAGAACACCTTATTTTTACCCACTGGATAATGCTGTGTAAGAACACCTGAATAACAGCAAAGATCTATGTAGTTTTACTTCACATAATATTTAGCAATGTGTGCAAGGTGTGCCACATCTGTTGTAAGTCCACAGAATAAATATTTAATATTAGATATTATACACAGATTTTTGTACAACTGCATTAAATGGCAATCAGAGTCAATAACTACCTAATAACTACATAACTGAGTGACAAGGTACTCATTGCTCAATGAACTATAAGGGCAGCCAGAGACACACAACAGAATATAGGTTTGTTTTTCAGTGCAGCAAAAGCATTCACAGACTGGATTTTTGTTGATTCCTTGGAACATTAAAACCTCTTAAATAGATGGACACGTTTGGGAGGGAAGGAGGGAAGGAGGGAAGGAGGGAAGGAGGGAAGGAGGGAAGGAGGGAAGGAGGGAAGGAGGGAAGGAGGGAAGGAGGGAAGGAGGGAAGGAGGGAAGGAGGGAAGGAGGGAAGGAGGGAAGGAGGGAAGGAGGGAAGGAGGGAAGGAGAATAAACTAATAAGGAGTTCTCTCCAAAATACCACAGAATGGAACAAAAACCATTTGAGAAGTAAAGCACTAGTAAACCTATACTGAGGTGGAGTTTTTTTGGAGGAATTGGGGGTGGGGAGGGAGCAGAAGCCATGATACAACAAAACAACTCACAACACATCTCAGGATACAACCATACTTCAGATTCATTTTCAGCTTTCTATCATCTGCTGTTGTAGCAGTTAAACTAAATACTGAACTAGGCAAAACTTTTCAAGCCATTTAGTTCCCTGCAGAAACACTGTTCTAACTTGTAGCCTATGTAACTTTAGCAGTCCAGCCTCTGATCTGTGAAACAATACTATTTTTAACCCTTAATTGGTAAGAAAGAACATTAACCTTTCTGGATTCATTTTAAATACCAGAAGGAGAAAATCCAGTTAAAAATATACTCTTGTCATATTTTTCACTTAGAATATAGTTTTTACTACAGGGGAGTATAATAAGGCATAAAAAAAAATGCCCTTTGTAACTTATGGGACAGTCCAGGGGAGAGGAAGAGAAGTCATTGAACAAGATAATTTTTTTCTTCATTTCTCTAGTATCATTTTTCTAAGGAGGATTTCAGTCAGAAAACACTACTCAGGGTTAATGACATTAACTCGAATCGCCTTCTTCTTTCATAGACCTTAAAACTGATACTGTCAGCAGTCCTTGACTTTTTTATTTGTCATTGACTTGTTTATTTGTCAAGTGATGGTGAAAAAACAATAAGCGATACTTTGAAAAACGCCTAATTATAAATAGCACTGCTGAAAGCTTAACAGATCCTGCTGTGCTCATAACAGAGGCAAACATGTCATACAACTGTTTTAGACATACAACAACAACTCATTTTACTTCAATACTTGTTCACATAGAATACAATGTAAGCAAAAATCTTATGAAAAACAATAATTAACATTGTTTAAAGTTTTACTACCCTACCAGAATGGTTGTTAATGCTTCTGATTTGAAATCAGGTTTCAGAATAGAGGGAAAAAAATATGAGAATAAATCAATAAAGTAACTCTACCAGAATGTAACTTCCCTTACTAAATTTCACTTATTTATTACAGCTCAATCTGAAAGGAGATTCCCTCCTTTTTACTCCCACTCAGTATGGCTGGTAAGTAAGGTCAAGTCTACACATGTGAATCTATCTACAGAGAAATTCTCACTGCTGCTGTCACCAGTTCAGCTGGATTCTCAAGTGTCAAAAACTGCTTACATCATTCAGAGCACCACACGCTTTAATTTTGCTTTAATCAAGTCAAGTTTACTTGATAGTGACTTTTTACCTGCCTGCACAAGTTTCTTCTACATTATATACATAAACTAAACCGAAACACTGTTAGCAAAAGTAAGAATTGTTCAAGATGTCCTTAGTAAATCAAAGGCATAAGACTGATTGCTTTATATTTCCAATTATTAAAATGGAGAGAATGTGGTAGATAGAAGAGTTAAGACTTGTGGGATTTGGCTGCAAGCATTCTCTCCATTTAATATTTTGTTGCAGTTCATTATAGTCTTAAAAACAGTCTCACCTCATCTGAAGAATCCCCTTGTCCTGAAGTTGCCGTAGCCCCTGCTAAACCTTTTGAAATAAAAAACATTCAGATTCCTTTTGTAAGTCTTATGCTGAAAATAGAGTATTTTATGGTACTTAATGAGCCAGTATGAAATGAAATGCTAAGTTAACTTCCTTTAAAAAGATACACAGCACTGGACTCAGAAGTTGGAACAAGATTTCCAAGCGATGCAACACAAAACCAGGGATTTGCAAATACATCCCACTTAAGAACTTCAATGTACCAAGTTAAGGGGGATGTGTTCATTCAGAAACTGCAAAACACTCTGATGGCCTTCAGTGATCAAAAAAAAAAATCCACACTTTTGCAAGAATAGGTGGCTTAACTTAGTTGCAGTGACAAAATTCCACTAATTTTATGAATAGGAAGTGATATTTAGTATATCAGTAACAAGAAGTTAGTCCTATAATTTGGTGGTGCACTAGATAACGAGTAATTCTTTAAGTTTCACTGAGATTTTTTTAAAAAATAAACAGTTTATATAAAAATCAGCAATGATCAAGTCATCTTATAAACTACTTTTCTACACAAACCTTGAACTGCCAATGTGCTGGTTCCAGCACCTTGTTCCTGCATACCACACGCAATTTTATCCTCAGGAAATGCCAGTCCAGAGCCTTTCAGAGCAATGAGGTACTTTTCATGACTTTTCTTTGCACACGCATTCTCTCCAACACCTTGAATACATACATAAAACAGCAATAAAGTATAACAGCAGCTACTTGGTTCATATACTTAGTATTCTATACAAGCAATCTAAAAAATGGTCCTACAACTGTGAGATGAAGAAGCTAAAAAGTTTTTCCAGCTGATGAACTGAAATCTGAAAGACCAGAAACCTCTTCAGATTTTCGCTTCCAACACATTGTTTAATTCTAAAATTTTGTACTTCATTTCTATTTCACTAGTACTGCCACCATTAACAACACGGTGGAAAAAAGATTTGTTCCAATACTTCAGAACAGTTGGGTTTGGACAGAAAGGACAAGGACCCATGGCTTCCAATAGGAAAAAAATAAACCAACAAAATCCAGAAATGGTAGTATACCATATATTGTTTCTAATATTTTTAATTTTTCTTTCACAGTTCAATTTTTGATACCTGCAGTTAACAGAGACTGTTCATAAAGATATGATTGTCTCAACTGTTTGTTGAAGCAAAGTAACACAGCATGCTCAGGACATAAGATCTTCCACAAAGAAACAGACTGAATAAAATGCAGCACATTTCTTTTTATATATTGTTTTTTTCAAAAAAACCTTTATTTGTTTTCCCGATCCAGAAACTGCCTGCTCTTCAACTAAGTGCTGCCCAAACCAGTTATGGCAACTCAAATCTACAATAATTACTATTTGTTCCACACCTATGCAAAGGACTCAGAAAAGACACCTTCTAATTATAAGAAAATAAGATGCAGGTGATTTATAGTAGATTGGTTTGCATTAATAGCAACTGCCTGATATTTTCAGATTTACTGTGAGATATGGCACAGGACAGAATAAATAATCAGGTGGGGAGAGGGGGAGGGAAAAGAGAAGAAGAAAAGGGGAAAAAAAAAAAAGAAAAAAGGCTTTGCATAGAAGTGCAGGACAGACAACTGCCTTTTGCCATTCAGCTTTCTTCTAGTAACCTCTGTGAGACCAGATTTCAAAGTAAGTCAGACATATTCCACTTTAAATAAGCTCACTATGCCTTGTTTGGAACTATGAACCTCTCATGTTGAAATCACTTTAAAGAGAAAGTATTTATTATAAAACCCTTTTGAAATAATATATCTTTATACAGTTATCTGGGACACAGAAGATAAGACTTGTAACAGCAAAACTTAACAAATGTTTCTAGTCACTCCTGAAGACAAACCCCCTTCCAAGAACAATGAAAAATATCCTTAAAAAGGGCATTTTTCTGGGTTTTGAGAAGTCAAAAACATGTAGAAACTGAAGTGATAAACAAAACTTATGCCCTTAAATTCTACACAAATATAAAAAACACAAACATACCAGAACTAAGATCTTTGTAGAACTGTTGGCTAGTCAAAACCTGGGTAAGAACTGACCGCATTGCCCCTCCCATTTTGGTCAAGTCTTCTAGAAAGGAAACATGAGGCTCCAAGACCTGTAGGATTTTATGAAGGTCCTTCTCTGATGGCAGATCAAGAGCTGAAAAACATGTAGCAAGAACTTTTGGTTTAAATGTAATGTAATTTGGCCAAGATCTTCACAAGGCCAAACAGCTATGATCATCACAAAATAAATTAATATATTCAGAATGCTCTAGAATTCATACGTGCAAGTTGCAAATCAATCCTGGTTTCATTTTCTGGAAGAGTTCAACATAACACCACGTAACTCTTAACATATATTTAAGGAGCTCTTCAGCAGAGAAAATAAAAAAAAAATCAGAATTGTCTGGCCAGGAAACTACTTTATTAGGCGAAGAGGCACAAAATTCAATGATGTAAACTACAAATAGCATTCATGTAGTGCACCTTCACAGACTGCAAAGCAAGAGATAGAGGCATGGTAAAGTGGGCTAGATACATGCAAATTTAAAACATACCAGGCTCATTATAACCCTCTCTTAAGTGCTGAATAAGACTAAAGATGAACTGTGGAAGAACTAATTCTGACATCATCAACAAGTCTTTTGGGACACATGGAACATTTGAATTCGATTTAATCCGATGTCTTTTACAAAACCTATAAAACAGATGAGAAAAATGTTAGCCAAGCACAGCTCAGTAGAGTTAATGCATACTAACAAAACCATTACCTTCTCCATTTTTCAGACTACATGTTTTTCCATTAAAAGTGGGTTGGCATTTCAGAATCTAATTTCCACACAAGTTCAACCCCATTCTTTTTTCTAAGTCCAGCATGTTATACAGGTATCAATTTTTTTTTCCCTTCTCAAAGTTTACATATCTAACATCCCAGTTTCTTCCCATACATGTTAGAAGTATCTTCCAATGAACAATCAGAAGAACGCTGAATTTTTCTTTAAGACATACCTCCCAGTTTCTAAACAACCTCATTGAAAGTACTGAACTCAAACAGTTCCTCTCCTTTCTGACAAATAGCCAGAGGCTGACCTGACTCTTCAAGTCCTTGTTCAAATACCAACTTCATTTTATTAACGTCAAAAGACATAAAAAACTTCCAAAAGCAGAAGAGGTTGCAGGTCCGGTATTTATTTCAAGTGTCTATCAACTAAGGCTTACTGATCAACGGATGAAAGCAGCACCCTGTAAGAGTTTGGCAAATTGTTTCATTTACAAAGAAAAGAAAACATTTCTTCTTTGGAAAATTCCTGTATGGTGGTAGTTGAGGCTTGGCTAATACACAATGACATGAGGTTGAGCCAAACCCCATTAGAGCAGACAGAATGAGTTCCCACTGACTTAACATGAGCCTGACTCAAGAGCCACTAAATACTTTCCTGCTCCCTATCTATTTATAGAGAGGACATTTACCAACATCAAAGAGTTATTTATCCACGTCTGAAAAGAAGCTAACAAGGAATAGAGTCTAAAAACACATCAGAAAAAAAGTGAACTTTACAAGAACCATTAATTAGATTTCAGTAATTTTTCAACATAAAGGTCCAGAAATGGATTCAACTTTGTCTGGAATATGAAAGTTGTTTTTTAAATTTATTCATGTCTTCACTGTATTTGCTAAGCCATATTTTCCAGAAGCCTGCTACTTTCTACAACATAAGCTTTTCTTCTTTGATGACAATTTAAGTATCACCTTTAAGAGAAGGAAACAGAAGTCAAAAAGCCAGCATCTGAAGTGAGAACATAAGAGGAGGATGCAAGCCCAGCTCTTACACACTGGAGGTTACACTTTTCATTAAGAAAAAATAAACAAGGACAGTATCATCCAGATGATTCTCAGTTTTTATATACAGCCTATCCATCCCTGGTGAAGACGGGTGGGAGGGGAATGTCTGACAGAAGGAGTTCAGTGATAACTGGCAACTTTCTGTTAATTAACATACAAGTGCATGACTTCCACTTTTGTCATTCACTTTTGAAAATGACATTCACAGAAGTTATGAAACACGATTCCCTTTTTCACTTTTGTCATTCACTGCTGTCTTATCCACAAACAGAAACTTGAACTGCCATAAATCACACATCTGGCCTGATCTATGCTGCGGTACGGGACCTCATTTATTATCTTAAATGTATTTGGTTTCCCTTCCACCATTATCCTTATAGGGAGAGATCAAAAGTAAATAAAGACTTACAGGACTCACAAGGAAAGAACCGCTGTGCACTGTATTTTAAAATCTACTGGTCCTCCCCATATATTTTGCAACCACACAAAAGATGGTTTTGCTGGTTATGATCACAAGCTAAGGAAGCCACCATTACAAAACTCACACATAAAGTTGTCTTGAATCCCAATTTCTGCTAAGCAGAAGGCTTCCTTCCACAGAAATAAAAAGCTCTGCTCCCTAAGAAGTCTATGCAACCATAGCACTTGTGAATCAGCCTACAGATTAATTATCCCAAATTTAACATATCCTGTAGCTAAAGGTTATGAATCATATGTTCTCTTCAGACTCCCAAGAAAGCACCATTGACTTACAAAGTGTGCTTTAATTACTATAATAACACAGGTTCTGGAAGAACCCAAATTTCATTAACTGTAAGGAAATGTCCTTTCACTGTCATATGCACGAATTACAGTAGTTCCAAACAAGTAACAATTTCTTTATACCAAGCCCTAAACCTTAAACGTAGAAACACCAGTATCATTTTACAAGATGAGCCACGTTCCATATTTATGGTTCAAAGGCTTCAGAGTATTGCCCGAAATCAATATATTATTGTAGTTATTCTTAACTAACAGCTAGAAATGCATACATGGTAAGGATCCTATAATACACCCATACAGACATGACTCACCTCTGGAAAAGCTACTGCCCATTCTGCATTTCATGGACAATAACAAATCTAAGCCACAATGATCCAGAAAGACAATGCTCAGATTTCATTATTTACAGATCAGGCTGAAGAAATCTTACTAAGCCCAAGTTTGTAATAGTCACCCATAAGACTCCATTTTATGCTCAATTACAGAAAGCCGATCTTGAAATACAAATACTGAAATACCAATGCTGTGTTCTCAAACCTCCATTGCCTTTACATGGTGTTATAACAATTATTCTACAAACATTGATCAAAATGTCAGACAAGGGCTTGGAAGATCTTCAGAGTTAAGACAGCAGCTGATTTAACCAAAGAAGAGCCAGAACCCCAAACTGTGCCATGAAAGAAACAAGTTGAAAGTCCTTACACAGGCAGGAGACACCTGTGACAGACTTCTCAAGGGGTCACTTCTGAAAGAGCTTCCTTACCACAGCACCAGTTAAAGAATGGTTTGTCCACCTAAATCTGCATTTCAAAATGCTTCTGAGACTACCAATCAAGCATTGGAAATCCACCACTTCGAGGAGGTCTAACATGGACACAATAAAACACAGGTCTAGGGGGTGGGGCAAAACCACTATCTTGTTTCCTTATTCTTTTCTGCAGTTCAAAAGTATATTCTCGGGTTTGTTTGCTATGCTCTGAATAGTTTGTTTCCTGGCTCTGAACTTGTTTTTTTACATAAGGACAACGCTCATTTCAGCTAAACCAGAGAATAACACAGTAACTTTCAATTAAATAAAAACAGAGCTTTAATAGGCAATCTTGTTAATGTGACTTCAAATATACCTTCTCAAGTTTCTTATGCAACATTGATATCCTATTTGTAAGATTCAGAAGAACACGGCTGACATCTACACAAGCAAGGAATGCCATCCATTATTAACACAAGCCACATCAACATCTTCTAAGCAACCTTCACTTTAGACTTTGCAGATTCACTACATTCTCTCTTACTATTTCCATCTTTAATAATTCTGCAATGAATTTCCAAAACGTATTTTAGAAGTGGCTTCAGGCAAAATAACTCCTTTTCCTTCGGTTTTAGCAGTTTCACAACTGCTAAAGTTGAGCTAGAATATTCCGGTCACAATTCTGTCTCCAGCCTTCATTTCTTCCAGCACTGGCACTCAATTGATCCAGTGCTAAGCCAGCTCAGAAGCTAAGCTAGTAGAAGTTATTTACTTAAAAAAATTACTAGGCCAGGTTAAATACACCAGCACTCACAGACCTGCCTCGTTGGAAATCACATTGAAATCCCTGAATCATACTGCCATCATCTCTTTCCTTGTTCACCTGACAAGAAGCAAAACATAAAACAAAAACCCAACAAAGCAGATAGATGCTGTCCTGACCATCTAGCAGACCAGGTAGATGCAAGGCTTGCGGCAAAGGCAACTCTTCTGTTTCCACGGACAATTCTTAAACTTCCCCAGTTACAACAGCAGCTGATAAAAGCCTTCAGTAGCAGCCAGATCTCACCTCTACAGTTTCCTCAGCCCTCCTTCCACTACATCCCACAGCATCTCAAGTTTCAGTTGCATTTCAGAAACCTGATGTTAAGTTCATGCATGCACAAAAGGCCTGGTTTTACCCTTACTTTTCTCTTGTTTTGTCCCCTGCCTCCCCATGGTTACAAATCATTTGTTTTACACTGGATCACGAAGCTGTCAAAAGGCAGCATCCCAGTTTCACAAGCCTTACAGTCCTACAGCATTATGAATACCTGCCTCCAACAGAAGCTTTTAGGGACAAGAGTCTGGGGCCCAAGTGAAAGTCACTAGAAACCAATTCCTAAGCAAAGAAGGTAAACCTATACTTGAATCTTTAGTTCAGTAACAATGTAAAGTCCAAAATGAGCTTTTATTTAAGACATTAATTACATACATCTCATATTGTGTATTACATATATGTCATTAATGTTTCATAAAGTATTCAAACAAGTTTTACAAATAAGAATTCAACACACTTAAAAAGAGCATGCATTTTGTCACCACTGTAAAACTAGCATGCAAATACTGTTCTTAGGCACACCGAATCTACAAAACAGATGCAAGATGCAAAATATTTTGAGTGCTACAACTGTCTCTCAGATTTTTTTGTGAACTGATTTTGCGTGAACTGATTTTTCATTTACATACTGATAAAGAGCATTTGAATGTTTTTTTTCCTGCTTTCGCAGTTCACAGTAAAACAAACGTTAATTCAGAACAAAATATAACTTGCATAATCGGGATTAGAAAATTATCTGGATGAAAAACGATTTTGATATATTGAAGCTTTGCTTAATGCCAATCCACTGTACCTAACCAAACATGATGGTAACTCTGAAGAAATTCAGAGGAAACGTACTATAGCTCTGCAAAATAAGTTTTGCATGTTCCCCCATCACATGCTAGTAATTAAATTTTAATACTTATATTAGTTAAATTCTCTCCACCTGAAAAACAGACTTCCAAATGTGAATCAATGTGGTACTGATGCCAAGGTCTGAGGAATGACAGCTCTTCTGCTCCTTAAGAAAGCTGCATGCTACAGAGGAGTTCAGAGACAAAACTGAATATTTACATTTCTGGTTTGAGGGACTGCAACAAGAAGCAAAGCCCACTGGAAAGATATCAGTATAATCCTTCTGACCAGGAAAGCTCCAAATAAAGTGTTCATAATGAAGGACAATGAAACATGGCAGAAATATTAATGGCTTCACAAGAAGAAAAATGCCAGAACACCTTTAAAGGACATAATCCCAGGCTATAAGCCTCCATGACAGAGCTGTTTGGCCAGGTCAGGAGACTAGAAATCACAGATTAGACTCTTAGAAGTTATTCCGTCCTTGCAGGAATAACAGAAAGAGGCAGTGAGTCACCCACCAGAAGCTCCTTTGGTGCTCTGCACTACACTGAGTGCCCTTCAGCAAAGCAAACTCTTCACTTCAAAGAAAAAGCAAAGCAGCTCTGCAGAAGAGTACTTCTATTATTCTCTGTTAGTCCTCAGACATAAACATCTTGTGCAGTAGACAAAACTACAATGAGTTTCATTAGTAGACTAAAGTACCCACAAACAATCAGAAACAGTAGATTTAGCAGGTTCAATTCTAAGACCTTAGCATTACAGTAAGAATGAGAAGGAACAGGTTTCCAAGTAGAGATGTACTAAGTTTGAATGGACACAAAATTGCTGAATTTGAGCATTTTGATAGATAAAGTAATTCAATAGAGTAACAGCATCTTCTGCTGCAAAAACATTGTCTTTATAAAAAAGGAGAATGCTCTGAGACACAATTACTGCATCTAAGTACAGCTTACATTTACCTTGTTTGATTGAAAATCCTCAGTTTACACACAATTTAAAATATATTTGTACAACAACAGAAACACAGCTAGCCAACTTACCCATAAAATACTTTTTCAAGCATCACACTGATTGCAAAGCAAAGCTCTTACAAGTTAGAAGGGCCTAAGTCACGCTGCTAATGACAATATAAGGATTATTAAAATTATCTTAATTCATCAGTCTGCACGGATGAATACCGTCTTTAACCATTTTGTCCAACAGGAATTGCAGTTTTTTCAGTTGAGTAAAGAAACAGTATCTCTCAGATAAGCAGTTAATTTAGTATTTCACTGTACTGAAGAAGGGATTGATGAGAATACTCTTCAAACTGAACTCTAAAAAGCAATTCATGAAGGTTAACATTAAAAACACCGTAAGAAAAATATTTACATTCAAAATTTCCACAGCATGGAGTCAAAAGGTGTCATTTTATTTAATTATTTTTATGTGGACCTAAGGATAGAGAAATTAAGATACAATGCATATTCTACCTCCAGATGCTTAATTTTATAATTTTTTAGAATATGATTTTTCAGAGTTCTTAGCCTTACACAGCATCCGCAAAGCAGAATTCCCAACTGACCTCAAAAGCAGGTCTGAGAGACAAGCAGATCAACAAACTGAATACCTAGCCCCAAGCCCTAATCAATCATCTCTGCTTGGCCCTCACTCTTCCCAAACCATCAGTCCATATACAGTCTCCTTTCCCAGGGGCTTTCAGAGTCCCATCTATTATCTACCTTAAAGCATGTGGACAGTGCACCTGCTGGTCAAAGAACAAAAATCAGGTTTTCAAAACAGAGTCAACAAATATTTTTATAGGAGAGAAATATATTCCAAGAGAATTTAAACAGGTCAGGCATACGGCATGCAATATTTTGGCCCAAATACTTCATCTGACAAAGTTCTAAGCAACACCATAGCGCTAGAAAAATGTAAAAGCAACTTTCCTTTCTTCAGGATTTGAGTAAGATGAGCAGATTTTAAGAAAAATTATCAACTTAAGCTGGAGATACCACTTTGGTGATGGTTCCAACAGACAAGGTGCATACGTATGTAATTTGCAGTTTTCTTGGAAAGGTAAGTGTCTGAGTTTCATATCAGAGGCTGCAGGTGCTGTGCAGAAATGGAGAAATGCAACCCGAAGAAGGCAACAAAGGTTCATTACACAGTTCTCATTACTCTCAATACCCAAACAGCTATCTCCATTTCTTCAACGTAAACAAAATTAATCACAGGATTTTCAAAGCTTACTACCAGAACTGCAGTTGTCAGATACCCTTCCAGGATTTTTGTAAAATATAAAATACCTGGTTGTCTGCAAGTGATAAGGAAGAACAGTCTGAACTCTGAATCAACCTATATTAATTGTCATTAAGAAAGATCTAAAGAGATAAAAGTTCTGTAGGAACATGTTCCTCAAACATACACCCAAAATCACATTTATTCTGTTGGCAACATTGACAGCTCCATGTAGATCAGATACATACCAGACAAATAACACTCCACTCCAGCATAGCAAACTTAAAATCCTGGACAGATAGTTTCACAAAAGGGATAAAAGAAGCTTTAGAAGTTAGTGGGATCAAAGCAAAGGAACTTAAAATCAACAGTAGCCTAAATCTAAACAAGATTGTTTCCACAGACCTCCAAAACACCAGTTCTTCAACTGGCTATATACCAAGGCATATTACAAAGCCGTAGACAAGTCACACCACAAATAAGCCAATTTAAGGCAAGGCAAGACACACAGCAGTTTTACCTTGTAAGTTCAATCGTCTGAGCATTGTTTGTTCTTCCAACCATACTGGCCTTTATCAGCAAAAGGTTTGGGTCAGAACTATCTTTATTTTAAGTTTGTTCACTGCACATTTTGCTGTACATACACAGCAAAGTTCAGGCTTTAAAATTTTAAGGTTATGCACATTGATAAATTTGAGTATCTTACTTATTTCTTTAATGTAAACTACACATTATTCCCAAGTTATGTATGAAGTACATGGATGGCATCTAGTGAGGCCACAGCTCTAACGCAGTAATGCAAAACTATCACTTAGCTCTCAACCATTTGGAAAACACTGCAGCAGCTAATTTAGAGGCTGATGTTGTCCTAATTAGAGATGTTTTTAGAAAATCAAGACTGGCAGGTTTGTGAGCAGACTGTATATCATGATGGACATAATCAACACAGTGATCAAAAACTTTTTTTGGCTTTCCAAGGATAAGACCAACAATGAAGCTCTGCGAAAACTGCAGAATGGTACTGTGGGATCCTAAGCAGCAATACAAAATATAAAGCTCTACATCTCAAGGGAGATAGAGGAGAAGGCAGGGGCAATCAACTGTTTACTGCATGGAAACTGCAATTCTACAAAATGCTGCAGTCAGTGTGAATCCCAGCATGAATTCATGTACCTCATACCTGGAAGATCAGGTAGTGCAGTCTTTGTTCTGAAGAGTCGCACCCACCAGGAGCCACAGGTTTATTCAAACTCTCACACCAAGCTAACAGGCAGTACAGCTCAGACTTGTCTTCAGTCCCTTCAGCCAGAAGTCCTTGGCAGCCCAAAGGGCTTCTAAAGGAGAGTTGATAGAGATCCCACAGAATGCCATTTGTACTAGCCCAACAATCCTGAAAACACTGCATGATTTTATGTAGTTTCATAATGTGCAGAAGCTAAACTCCTTGACAATGTGCAGAGTCTCAGCCTGTAGACAAACATCTGTTTCAGCAGCTTCTTGAAGAAAGGTCCAAAAGGGCATCCTTGCTTCTTTAGGCTACATTACAAAACCTAGCCTCAATTCCAGAGAACTGAAACCTTCTTGTCTACACTTTTAAAAATACTACTTAGAGAATCACACGGGAAGGGACAGCCTTTAAGCAGCAACGTGCCATGTGTATGCTAAACAGGTGATTCACTGTTGCAAGATCCACCATGAAATAATCACATAATCTCCTTAATGCCAGTAAAATAATTACTACCTGTATGCCCCAGAACCCCGCTGCAGGCAGATCTGACTTTTCCGATCTTAAGTGGATCACAACTGCTACAAGGTGATACAACAGACCTTGCCTGAGCAAGAAGAGCACAGAATACAAGTAACCATTATCAACAGCTTTCTCAAGAACAAGCCTGCTTTTTTGTTGTCAAGAAAAGGTCCTTTACTCTTAAAGTTAAAGAAATAGAATATATTCTTCCATAGTTCCCAAACAGCAAGGCCATACTGAAGTGAGTTCCTCTAAGAAAGTGCCTCTGACAGCGGATAAAATATAGAATTGAGTAAGAAAGAGAAGGGAAAGATGGATACGGGGACAGAGCAGCCAAGCTCATCAATACAAGTTATCTACTGTCCAAAACTTTAACTAAAACTGACTATTCAATAATACCTACTGTGTGCAAACATTTAAATGTACTGAAAAGAAGAGAGTCAATTCTGAATAAATTAAAGAAAGAGAAAAATCAGCATAACAGAGTCTAAAAATATAGAAGGTTAAGAGAATTTTCCAGCCTTTTCATAAGGGTCTTGGTAAACCTAACTGATGCATCACTCTCCAACAGAGATACAATTATTAAAAAAAAAAAGGATCTCCACAAAGCCTACACTGATGTACACTCTAAGACACAGAGCTAAATGGAATGTTAGATATGGATCATAAGAGACAGAGCTGCAGAATGCTTAGAGGTCAGTACCTGAAAGTGCTTTTCATAGAATCATAGAATCATAGAACAACCAGGTTGGAAGGGACCCATCGGATCCTCCAGTCCAACCATTCCTATCTAACACTAAACCATGTCCCTCAGGACCTCATCTACCCGTGCCTTAACACCTCCAGGGAAGGGGAATCAACCACCTCCCTGGGTAGCCTATTCCAATGCCCAATGACCCTCTGTGTGAAAAACTTCCTCCTAATCTCTAGCCTAAATCTCACCTGGTGGAGCTTGAGGCCGTTCCCTCTTGTCCTGTCCCCTGTCACTTGGGAGAAGAGCCCAGCTCCCTCCTCTCCACAACCTCCTTTCAGGGAGTTGGAGAGAGTAGTGAGGTCTCCTCTCAGCCTCCTCTTCTCCAGGCTAAACAACCCCAGCTCTCTCAGCCACTCCTCATAGGTTCTGTTCTCCAGCCCAGTTTTGAACACACAGTATACAACATTCACCTGCAACAGTTACCTTTCTTCTATAGGGCTTTTATTTACTTCACATATGCCTATTGATAAAGAAATGGCCCACTGTCACAAGTGCAAAGCGATAAGTTTCTCAGACCCTTTGATGTAAATCATAAGAGGATGCAATGTTCTATGTCAATGGAGCCATTCGTTGCCATAGCTACCATCAAATACACAGCAAATATCAATGCAAAAACCTCTTTAATGAAATTCTTAACCTGGCTTTTTGCCTTTCAGGATATGCAGCCCTTGATGGAGATATTCTCTTTGTATAGTAATGCAGCACTAAAACATCTGCTTCCCACATGATTAATTTAACAAATAAGTCAACACACAGTGAGGCACACTCAGAAACAGGACACGGGGGAATGAAACAGCCGAAGTGTAGAAGCTCTCTACCATATCAGGTTATTGTATATAGACTTAAAAGGGAATCAGAACAAGACAGCCACAGAAATAAGACGGCACTTATCAGTAACAGATTACTGACTCATTATACTCTTATTATAACCACATGGCATATTGCTTTCTTCAATCTTATTTTATAAATTATCAAGTTTTATTATAACCTAAGATTACCTGCCAACCAAAAACGTTCCAGTCTGAATTTCCCCTATCCAACTGCATCAGGTTTTTCCCTCCAGCAGACAAACATGCCTGCTGAACTATGAGCATATGTCTACTATAAATTCTTCAGAACTGAAGATGTTGCCATCTTCAAAACATTATTAATAATCTCTGATGGAGCTGCAAAATTTCATTTGCCCATGGCTAGATACCATATGGAAGAGGACTATTTTCAGTTACTGACATAGCACTGGATCTTAGAACCTACAGTCATGCCACAGCTATGGTTTTTAATACTTTAGCAAGCAGCTAAAATTAAAAACTTGGATATTTGCTAAAGTTTAAGCCACATTCTAGTAGATTGCACCAACTGCAATTAATTTGATCATTAAATCCACTGAAATTCACATAGGAATCAAAAGGTTCAAGGGTGTGAAAATCTGATTTTTCTAAACCAAATGAGAACTACACAAGGTACCCAAAACAAATCAGCATCCATCTATTATCCTATATTCCAGCTTACTTATAAAAAGGCATGAGATATAAAAAAAAATTAACAACTTTCTCTCTAAAAATTAATTCTAGATTTAATTAGTAAAAAAATAAATAAATACACACAGCCTCATGTCCTAGATCAAAGCATGGCTACGTTTAATTTAGCCAACCTAATGAAAATGAAGATATTCCAGGTGGTAAAACAAAGATATTTCCTTTACAGCAGATCATTTTACTAGGAGTTCATCAGAAGTACTTTTTGAGATACATCTAATCAAAAAAACCCTGAATATGGACCACAAATAACAAGAACCAACAGAAAAAACTACTGTTACTGTAACATTTGTATACAGCACCTACATAAAATTTTATCTGAGCAGGCAGATGGTAGATAAGGTTCGTAAGTAGGCTCCACATTTGATTCCCTTGCTATTAATAGAAGCCTAGGCTGTGGTGGCCAAGGTTATATCGGGCTAGACACACTCCGTTTTCCTGAATCAACCATGGAGGCCTCCTAACCTTAACATGTAAACCATTACCTTTGTAATTGTGCAACTTATTTGTACCCATAAAGTTAAATCAGTTTATCTAAACATGCTGCATTGAAACAATTCAAGTCAACAAGCAAAACTCTGTGCACACACTGATGTTTTTACATCGGTTTAAGCTTAACTTTGTCTTGCACAGCAAACAAAGCTTTCTAGTTCAACTAATTGCACTGGCTTAACATCAGTCCTCCAGCTAAGTAGAGTGACTGAGTGTTGAGCGCAGGCACTCAGTACACTGCCACGTATTGCCCCCCTGTATGCTCAGGAGGGTCGGATAACATACTGCCAACTTTGAAGCACGGTTTCCAAATACTATGGAATTCTTTATCTACAACAATTGAACCTCCTGAAGAGACCTACCTCACACTCAAGACAATCTTCTCTCAAATTCTATTATTAAGTAACGTAAATAGAGAAACGAGAACGTTCTTAGTCCCTCAGGGTTTGCATCTGTTTGCACTGCAATACTGAACAAGCTTTTTTATTAATTTTACTCTTTATTAAACCAGCTTTCTTGACTATTTAAAATAAGAAAAGACAACTGTGAAACTCTTGGGTGAGAGCAGTATCAGGAATCATTTTAGTATTTACCTGAAGTAGATCAATTTGTGCTCTAATAAAATCCTACCACTAAGAGGAGCCCTAAATCTATACACAATGAGCACTGGAAGAAGTGACATGAATTTTTTTTTTCTTACTTCTGAAGATCAAGAGGAATTGTTATTTCAGTAATACTGAGGAAAGTGGAATCACTATAAGTTGCACAAGACCTGATAAAAAGTCACTTCAGGTAAGGCCCCTTGAAAGCACTGAAATCAAAGAAAACAAAAGGAGAGAAAAAAATTCTTCTACTGGAGGGAGTTCACCAATAAGAAAATATCCTACCTAAAAGGACGAATGAAGAAATGACAAAAGCAGATAGTAAGAGAAACAAGGAGGGGGGGGGGGGGGGGCAAAATAAAAACAAAGAACAAAGCCACATCAAGGTCTAGAGCAGGAAAACAGTGACTACAAAGCATCAGAGGCAAAATGATAACCTTCAAGCAACAGGGAAAAAAAAAAAAGCAGAATTTGTGAAACCTCTAAGCAGAAATGTAAAAAGAGAAGGAATCTTAAGATGCAGAATGAGCAATGCAGAATTATACACTGTAGATGTTACAAACATGGAAAGGGCTAAGGGAAATGATTCGGTATTTCTACACGTTCCCAGCATGTTCTGCTAGGTATACCACAACTTGGGATATACTAGAAAGAGATGAGATTGGTCTTATGAGAGCATGCCACCTCACCAAGGCAAAGACAATCAAGAGAGACTGTTCTAGAAAGCTAGTCAGAAGACAAGCCTCACTTAGGCACTCCAAACTGTCTTCCAGCCAAAGGCTTTATCGTTCTGGTGAATGATCAGGAACATAAGGAGCTCCAAAAAGATACCAAGCCGTGAAATCTGAAGGCAGCAGCGCAATAACTTATCTTGTATTTGACCACTAAGTACAAAGGAGGCTATTACTAGCCTAGACACAAGGAGGAATTTCTTCACGATGAGGGTGGTGAGACACTGGCACAGGTTGCCCAGGGAATCTGTAGCTGCCCCATCCCTGGAGGTGTTCAAGGCCAGGCTGGATGGGGCCTTGGGCAGCCTGGGCTAGTGGGTGTGCGTCCCTGCCCACAGCAGGGGGGTTGGGACTGGATGATCTTTAAGGTCCCTTCCAACCCAAACTATTCAATAACTCTATGATTCTATTACGAGTTACCCCACTCCTTCTCTTCTAACCAGGTCCCTCAGTCTCACCTCCAGTCCCTCTGCAGGTTTAGAGAACAGGAATGAGATCCGACTTCCCCCCCAACCCCTGTCCTGCTGTACCCACCCAAGAGTTATTGAATTCCTTACTTTAAGCCTGAGAATGACCAAAAAAAACAAACAAAAAAAAAAAAGGTGCCAAGATGAACTGCACACAGGGAAAACACAAAACCGCCTCCCTCGTACTCAATATGTTCATTTCAGTGTATTCCCTCAGATGAAGCCCAAAAGTACCTGGGCACGCTCCGGGGCAGCCACCCAGCAGAGCTGCCACCCTGAAGGGGCACTCAGAACGAGAGCCCCTCGTGCCCTAACGCCAGGTACACGCACATCAACAAAGAAGGGAGCTGGAGCCCTGCGAGCCGGACCCCGCGTTGCTCCCACCAACCCACCCCAGCCAGGAAGGCTGCAGGAGCCCCGGGTCTAACGGGGCGGGGGGAGGCCGGTCCCCGCTCGCCCCGCCCGGTCCCGTCGCGGAGCCGCCGCGCGCCCTCACCCGGCCTCGCGCATGACGTTGCTGTCGCCGCAGTCGCAGGCGCCCCCCGCCTGGCTCCGGAACATGTTGTAGTCGTGCCCGGCGTGCTCGCCCTGGTGGAAGCACTCGGCGCACAGGCTCATGCAGGGCGAGATGCCGCACGTGCGGCACCGGTAGGCCACGAAGTTGGCCGTCCAGACGAGCCCGCAGAGCGTGGCCGGGTCGTAGGCCCGCACGGCTTGCGCGAAGCCGTCCCAGGGCTCGCCGCCCGCCAGCAGGCAGCGGCACCACTCCAGCGCTTCGCCCGCGTCCCCGCCGCCCGACAGCGCCCGCTCCAGCAGCGCCCGCAGCTCGCCCGCCGCTGCCGCCGCCCCTCCGCCGCCGCCGCCCTCGCCGCCCAGCGCCGCCTTCAGCCGCGCCGCCGTCACCCGCTTCTCGCGGCCGCCGGCCCCCGCCATGATAGGGAACTGCGGAGCCGCCGCGGCTGCGCCGGGGCTGCCCCTGCCGAGCGGCCCGCGCCGCCCTCTCGCGAGACCCGGCCCCGCCCTCGCCCCGCCCCGCGCGCGGCCGGGACCGGGCGGGTGAGCGGCAACGGAGCGACGGGGCCCGGCTGGGTCGGGTGTCGGGGAAAGGCTCTTCCCCAGAGGGCGGCGGGCGCGGCACCGAACCCGGCAGAGCTCCGGAGGCGAGCGGACAGCGCCCCCGGTGCGAACGTCGCGGGGGCTGGCGGGCCCTTCCAGCCCGGGCTGAGCCGTCCCCGGGGCTCCCTGCGGCGTCACCGCGGGGAAAGCGGGACAGGCCGGCCGCCCTTCCCTCGCTCCGGGCCGAGGCTGGCCCGGTGGGACGTGTCGCTGCCCGCCGCGCGCGCGTGGAACTGGGCGATCTTTGGGGTCCCTTCCCCCCCAAGTCGTGCTGTGCCCCGGCCCGGGATCCTCGCCGGGCGCTGCCGGGGGAGCGGGGCCGGTTACCCGTGCGAGAGGAGAGGGAGCGCCGCGAGGTCTCTCACACACGGACACCCGAGGGAATACGCCGTTCGTTTATATCCTTTCAGCTGATACCGCGTTATTGTCTTTAGCTACGCTATGAACGGGAAGAAATTAAAGCTTAAAGAACTGGAAAGTTGTCTTCAACAAGTTGATGCTTTTGAAAGTCCAAAACTGCTTCTTGAACAGTATCCGACGAGACCGCACATCGCAGGTACAGGGGACCCGCGGCTCTGCTCTCTTACTAGCTCTCCATCAGCACTTTAAAAATAAAGTGTTCCTACTGCACTATGTCCTTTAAATCCTTTACACTGAATGTAGTACAGAATTGTATCCAGCACGGAAGCAATGAATTATTTTTAATGATATCTTAATGTCTTTTCATTACAAGTATACTGTTAGTGTACAATGCAAAAATGATGTAAATTGATTTAAAAGATAACGTTATTGAAACACCTTGACCTGTTAATGAGAAAGCTGAAATGGACTTATTTCATGACACATAAGAAACAGTGAAAGTGTATTTTCACACTTGCCCATGTTTTAATGATCTTTTATACACGTCATGTCTGTTGTTTTCCCCCATATTTAGAGGTATTTTCCAGACAATACTCACAGCTCTATATGTATTCTCTCCACCAAACATGTAGTGGTTCTGTCACTCGCCAAAATGTGTTTGACTTGTTTTTGCATACAAATGAGAGAATTACCAGCAGTGAGAACACCAGGTTAATTTCACTTTACCAGAGTCATTCAGTTCAGTTTTCTGAAGGCAGCAGTAGCTTTTCTTGATTAATCAAATACCCACTTGATAATACTGACCTGTGATTTTTTTTTTTTCCCCTCCCAGCTTGTATGCTTTATACAATTCACAATACCTTTGATGACATCGAAAACAAAACAATTGCAGATTTAGGATGTGGTTGTGGCATGCTGAGCATTGGAAGTGCAATGTTAGGAGCAGGGTATGTATATAATACTAAGTTTTAGTTGTATTTTTTTCTGACATGTACAAGTAGAAGCTACTTGAATTTTTATCAGCACTGAATTTATAGCACATGATTGTTAAGTTTCCTAGGTAAAACAAGTTGTGAATATAGATCCCTTTAAATTCTTCAGTAAATGATGAAACACTTTCATTTTAAAAGAGACTAATGTGCAAAATTTTTTTTTTTTTTTAAATAGATTGTGTGTAGGGTTTGACATAGATGGAGATGCACTGGAAATATTTAACAGCAATATTGAAGACTTTGAGCTCACAAACATCAACATGGTTCAGTGTGATGTCTGTTCTTTATCTGACAGCATGTCAGACGATTTTGACACAGTTATTATGAACCCTCCATTTGGTACCAAGCATAATAAAGGTTAGTAATTCTGAAAGGCACTTCGAATTATCTGGAATGAAATAGCAAGGGAAAGACTTTTAGTGAACTATCTCCCTTCTCTATTACAACTACCAGTTGCAATTACCAAGAGTTTTACTTATCTGGAATCAATTCCCTAAGCATCTATCGACAACTTCAATGTTTTAACTAACAATCACAGGGTGATACTAGACCTTTTGTATCCACATCATCTTTTACTAAGAGCAATTAGTTAAGTTTTAGAAATGCTTTATATATACAATATTTGTTGCAGTTTCTCAAATAGCTCTTACTCCAGAAAAATCAACGCATGAAGCAGATCTTTAAATGCTCTGGTTTAAGCTTGCATTTAACAGTACTAACAAATTTAAACTTTCTTTTAGGAATGGATATGATTTTTCTGAAAACTGCTTTAAAAATGGCAAAAACAGCCGTATATTCCCTTCACAAAACTTCAACACGGCAGGTAAGTCCTTCATTTTAGTAGGATGAGCATTAACCAGATAATTAAATAGCTGGCATTGAATGTTGTTTATAGCTTTACTGATTTGTTCACACCTATACGGGGTATGAAACTTGTTTTGGGTAAATGCTACTTCTGTCAAATAACTGAGATCTCACATACATCAGGATGTAGAAAAGAAAAAGCCCAGGAGACTTCTTAAGTAAGTACAGGGGCGTAGATGTTTATAACACAGTGTAAAAAGGACCTTTGAAATTTACCTGCATCTATTTAATATTGTAGCACATTCAAAAGAAAGCAGATGAATGGGAAGTGAAGATGGAAGTCATAGCAGGTAAGATTAATTTTTTGCTTAAAAAAAAAAAAAAAAACAACCAGAATTTTGTTGTTCAGGGCTAATATCAATAGCACTACTAGCCAGACTTAACAGCCTGAGGTAAATTTAGGTTAGATTTAACCTAATGAAAATGACACAGGTCTTTTTTTTTAAGCAGCCTTTTTTTTACATATACTTTGCTACCTAGCTAGAAAACGAGCAGGTACATAATAAAGCTCTGAGGAATACATTCTCTGCCGACCTGGAACTGAATTTCTTCCCAGACTAGATTTTTCATTCAACCAGAAGTTACCTACCATGCTGCTTCAAAAGATTGTGGCTGAATAACATAAGCAAAGCACAGGCCAGTTCTCACACAAAAATGCATCTATTATAGTCACCCAAGTATTTTTCTGACAGTCACTCAAGTTATCTTCCCAGTTCTTAAGTATTACCAGCTGGATACCTTATACAGTCACACAACTTAAGACATGGAATTTGCACAAGTGCTTGAAACACACCTACAGTTCAGCCATCCACTTAATGTGTGATGTGGCTGGCTTAGACTGCAGTCATAACATAGTCCAAGGATAAGAAGTTACCCAGTTGGGGGCAATAGAAGAACATAGCTGTAGGGTATAAGTAAACTAAGAACCATTCCAGTGTAACAAGTATTCTTGGTACTGTTCACAGAACTTAGATACGACCTGCCAGCATCATACAAGTTCCACAAGAAGAAATCAGTAAGTATAAAACCCAATGTAACTGAGAAAATGCACTAGCCAGGTAAATAAATTCTACTCAAGAAAATTTTTAGGGCTGTATGGACTGGATGAGGAATGCTCACAGCACTCGAGAAACTTACAATGATGGCATCGAGTTCCATTGCTTTTACTGCATTTTGTAGTTGAACAGGGAAGAGTCAGTGTAGTCCCAAGTCAAGGCTATACACAAAGATTAAAGCCAGCACTGCAACTAGATGTGAAAAAGCTAAGGGTAGCCTCCTTAACTCAGCTTTTAATAGTGATTTGCTTGATCCTACCTGCAGCAGGAGTGTGAATTAAGTAGTGAAGGCCAGAGTAACTAGGATTTTACAGCTACAGCATTATTTCAGTGTTCTATGCTCTACTGCAAATAGCTATAGCCCATGAAGCCATTCACAGACGTATCACAGAAGGGACAGGAGGAAGCTGTGCACTTCATCCTACAACAGAAGATCTAGCCCAGATGCTACAATATGGAAGCTTAAGCCCACAGGCAAGTTTGTAGGTACTGGCCTAGTAGATGTATCACATTACCTCAGGTGAAATAGCAAAGATCCTGGAGTAGACAGAAGATTGGAAGATTGTTAGGTATGCTGAGTAGCAAAGACCAGAAGTTTTAACCAACTGTACTTATTCTTTTCATGACTTGAACCTAAATGATGGAACTTGTCCTTCAGCTTTGGCATTTGAGTTACAGCTTGACACTATATTGGCATCCAGGCCTTGGTAGTAAACAGTTTTAAGTTTTCAATTTATTGGCAGCTGCTGTTTAATGTAACAGCAAGTTTACAAAGTCCACAACATTTGAATGAGGTGCCAGAAGAGTTGAGAGGATCTGACAGTATAAACAGAACTATAAATATAAAAGAGTTTTCCAGGGTGGTATGTTAAGAGTAAGCATGATTCTTAAACAGAAAAAAGCTGTAACCCAACAAAATGAAGCTTTCCTGTCATTATAGGTTGACATTGAAGTGGATTTCATTAGATTTTCTGCCAAGAAACTCTTGAACTGAGGCATGTCTTTATATCTGTGAAAAATGGAACAATAAAACCTATTTTTTATAGTATTACTGATCTCCACCTCCATTTTCTGTTTTCAATTGTTTTGGTGCGGGTTCTTCTTCCTCCATTTCCTCTAGTGGTCTCTTCTTAGGGCTTGCTGGTTCTGCAAGATGAAACATGTAGTTATTTACAGTAAAGGAAAACATTTCAGCATTACCTAAAATCTTCTGAAAAACCAACCCTTCCTATCATGCAAGTTCAAAGATGAGTCCTAATTTATCCAAAACCACTGCTCTGCTAGCGGGTTTATTTATTTCTGTGACTTAAAACTTTTAGATGTTCTAGAAAACCAACTTTGAAGAGCTGCTTCACTGTATAACTTTACAGCAGGAGTGCAGGTAAGAAGATAAAGGAATCCAATCCAAACAGGAATAGGCTTCCCTGGGTTTTGTTTAAGCAAGTGCCACATATAATGAGTAGAAGCTTAGCTCTTCAACTTCCGCAAGCTAAATATCAGTATGAAGGACTATTAGGTTTTTCATATCCTAAAGGACAGAAAAAAAATCGCCACCCAAGAGATTAGGTCTGTATTTGTGTGATGTTGCTGACAACCATCAGCTTTCAAGACAGGATGCTTTGAATAGCCCTGCTATCTAGTAATTGTTTTAATATGCTTTTTGGACATTTCTGGAAGGAATCAAGCAGAAGACCCTTACAGTTACTCTACTGATACTGACAGAAGACAGAAATATAAGGCCAGATCTGAAACACTTCAAGAAACGTGGGTACTTCTCCAGAAAGCAGCCCCACGTAGTAAAGCAGCTGCATCCACTGCACAGAACATACCTGTTTTAGCATCAGCTTCACCACCTTCTTCTTCATTCTCAAACTTTATTTTCTTGCCCTGAAACTGTACTTTCCCTTTGTGTGCACCTTGAGGTACCTTCCCCCCTCTTCCTTTTCCTTTAATTTTGCGTCCTGTGGGGATATAAGATGACAGGAACTTTGTATCGTTTGTCTTTTAACTAGCAAGCTCTGTGAAGCATTCTTGTTTAGTGCGTATTCACTATTTACAACTACTTTCACAAAATGCTACTTCTATGACATTATAAATGCTTAAATCAATAACAGGAGGACCTTTTGTTTTCTGTTTCAGTAATTCTTGCTGATCTTCCAGTATTTTTTTCAGAGCTTCTTTCTCTGCATCTCCTTCTAGCAACTCCCATTTAACATCTTTGTTCCGAAGCTGTAAGTTTCCATTATGTGCTTCTTTAGCTTTTTCCAGAGCTTCTTTTGCAATATCCTTAAATAGGATAATTCCCTTAAAAAGAAGTGGAATTTGCATGTGAATCTTACTGCAAAAACATTTCAGCTAGAATGACGAACAACATATCCCAATAAGGACCTCAGCAAGTTCATTATCCTGCATGCTGTGATATACATCAAAACTGAAGCAAACCCTTGTGAATGTCCTAACAAACATTCCCAGTTTTTAACTTAACAACCAAGAATGCTAAAATTTCTATGTTCTTTTGAAAGAATTTAAGGCAATAATTTAATTCTCTAAATATCCTCCAATTCCCCAAATCAAATAATTTATTTGCTCATAAAAACCACAAGCACTTGATCGTTTGGTTTCAAACCTTAACAGGGAGATCTTAACTCCTTGTCCAAGATTCTACTGACCTCCTTTGCACCTCTGACGAAGTGTATCCATTTGATTTCTCCGTGATCCGAAAATACCTCATGGAGATCTTCTCTGCATGTTTGATCATCTAGGTCACCCGAAAACTTCAAAAGACATCCTGCCTTTTCTTCCAGAGACTTCTAAATGTAATTAAAAAAAACCACATTTCTGTTAGAAGAGTCAAGCTTGAATATCAATTCCCACCCCAGTCCTAAGACTATTAAAACATTATAGTGATAAGTAAGTCTAAGTTCACCCCCTTAGCACCATCAGTACCCCAAGCATTCTATGTAGTTTATTTATGCTGATCTCAGATTCTTGCATTATGTTCCTCTTTGGTTTGTTTTTTCTTTGCTTACTATGATACATTTACATGGCATTCTGGACTCCTTCCCTGTAAGAGAGTTACACTTTTCAAATTCTACAAAACTGTTTTCTAAAGCCTGACACCTCAGGCTGAAAATCTTTATGATAGTGATGAAATCATTACTGGATCCTTTAAATACCACAGAGAGATCATCTCAATGGTATGCTTAAGACCACTTCCGAACAGGTAAACATGCCTGGTAAGTTATATTAAGGATATGATCCTTTGAACAAAATTAGTTTCTTGAAAACAAGATTAAATACCGTGACAAAACAAAGTATTTTGGCAGGTTAGCTGGAAAGGTTGAAGTCACTTTCTAGAAAGTCCTCTATACTATAGAATTTCAAGTTCAAATGATCCATGTTATCTTTACAAAATATAGCTGCAGGAGCATATTAATCCAAACAAAAGCAAGCACTGCACAGTTCCCAGATACAGATATTTAAAGAAACTCATACCATTTCAGCATCTGCTGCTTGTTTCTGTTTTTCTTCTTTTTCCCTGTAGAAAAGTTAAACTAGTTAAGAGTCGGTTCAGTTGTGGTCAGGTGAGCAAACACAGGCACTTCAGCTGATAATTACTTACTGTTTAGCTCTTGCTTTAGCTTCCACTTTATTTTGTTTCCTTTCTTCATTCTTCTTTATACAATACTCCTCCCTTCAAAAGAATATAATCTAAATTAACACAATTTAAAGCATTCCATTATAATTACTTTATAAGACAGAAGTAGACAAGAAACAATTCAGATTATCTTTGGGCACTGAGATGTCTCCAAAAGGTACAGCTGTCTATACCAGTACAACCATGTAGAAACTTCTCAGGACAAGCCACATGCTTGTCTAAATCCACCCTTGACCATTATCAGTTCATACAAGAGTTAAGCAGACTTACTTGAAAAGTATAATCAGCTCTGTATCTTTGTACTTCTGGTTAGGGATCTCTGTGAACTTCTTTGCAGACTCAACACTATCAAAAACTGCAAATATTGAACCCTGTGAAATGGTAAGAGATATTCAGTGTTAAATTGAACAGAATGCTCTCCAGGGGATCCCTGCCCCAGGTCTAACTGCTCATCACAAGAACTACCTTAAAAGTTTTCTGTAGCGTTCTCCTCATTTGAATGTTTTCAACTGGACCTTTATCCTCAAGCCATTCTTTGATATCATCAAGAGTTGCATCTAGTGGAAAGCCTTTCTGCAAGAGAGCAACAAACTTCAATTACATGCAACAGTCAGAAATTATAACCTAGTATGAGTTAATTCAAGGTTTACTTGAATTTACTTTCAAAGTCATGCAGAACAGCACAGAGCAAAGGAAGGAGTTCACTTACAACATACACAGATCTGTTTTTAATTGCAGCTTTATACTGGTCATTTAATTCAGGAAGGGGCTTGTTTGGAGATCTTCTGATTTTAGTTTTGTCTTCATTTATTTCCATAAGACCAGTCTTGGATTTTCTTAGTGCTTCTACAATAACATTAAAATCTTTTGAAAGCCGACTTAACCTATCGAGTAAGCAGACACGGTTACGACAAACATACAGACAAAGCTGAAGCCAAATGTTAAAACAACAGAAGTTGTACATGCAGCCCAGAGACATTTGGTCCCAACTAGAGACCTTGTTGCCCTTCCTTCCAGATTAGCTGTACTTTGTTTTACCTGTTAAATTTGATCATTACTTCTAAAGGCACCCAGCCATCATCTAGTTTGATCTGTTCCTTTAGGAATTTGTCTCTTGGTAGATTGTGATTGCCAAAATAGTACTGCAAAAAAAAAAAAAAAAGAAAGGAAAGGAAAGAGAAAGATGGGAAGGAGCTTTGTCTTTGTTCAGTCTTAAAAGCTAACTTTCATCTAGCAACTTACTGCAGTGGATTGGTACATAGTAAAATTAATGAACTTGAACAGTTAGAAATTCTGAAATTACTATTTCCTGCTTTGATATCTACTTTTGTAAAAGTCAGCTGTAACACAAGCTCTAAAAAAAAACAGTGCTTCATGCAATGGGATTAACAAGATAAAGGCAGCCTGCTGTTTAGGAAAAGTGTGAAACTTAATCTGATAACATAATTATTCATTAACCTGAACAAGCTCTGCACTGTCAAAAGTCAAATGTGTCACCAACAGATTCAGGTTTTAGTCCTCATTTAAGAACGTATAAGCAAGAGTATTATATTTGTCACGCTGACAAATCATACACGTAGACTAAAGTTTCTAGATAAAAATGTTTTTAATTCACTATGTTCTCACTAAGATTATGTGCAGTACAGGAAAAGCAGAGTATCACATAGCTGACAAGTTGTTCAATTTAGTACTAGACAGTTAAGTTAGATTCTTTTGCTTACTAGCAGTCATGTAACTGGAGTCAAATATTTGAATCCATAAGCTAAGCTGAAGCCTTCCACCAGCATCACTGTGCTTTAAAAAGGCAGCACAAGTTTTACAACAGTACCAAACAGAGAGGTACACCTCAAACTCACACTGCCACAAGTCTAACTTTGCCAACTATTCTTCCTTAGTCCCTTGGTTTGTGTTTATGACTACAGCTCCACATGCTGATGGAGATTCACACTGTATTTTTGTCCTTCAGGAAGTTTTGTTCTAGATGTTATTCAATGTGATGTGCTTTGTTTGAGTGAGAAAATAGTTAATCTACAGAAGGGACGTAAGTTCAGCAAGTTCTGCAATGTGCTAATACTTTGACCAGTACAGATTCCTGAGGAGGATTTTCTCCCCAAAAAATTAAGTCACATACAATTAAAATGCATCTTCCCATTTGTATAGATACAATCACCTCAGTAAATACAGTAATAAATAGTTCAATGATACATTCGTTATGTATCTGTGATTTACTTGCTACAGCACCTAGAACACTAGCAAGTTAAACCTTTTGTGGTTTTGAATGGTGTTCTTACAGGCTACTCTAGACAAGTTTGACTTCCAACTTAAGACTACAATTATGAATTACCTTGAAGTATGAAATACCTATCATAGACAAATGACAGACATTTTTGAAGAGCTGAAGGTTCAAGTCTAACTCCCTATGAACTTCCAATCAGCCATGTCCCTACCAATGAAAGTCTCCAGAATACGACAGTCCAGATCCAAACTACAAACTGAACTTACCTCAATTTGCTGACAGATTTTGTTTTCCAAAATTGACATGTTTTCACCATCTCCATTTTCAGCCATTTTCACAAGCTGTGAAGAGAATTTATAGCAAAAGCACTAAGTATTGCATAGTACTTTCTACAGATTTACATTCACATGTTGCATTTCACTGCAGCCTCATCTAAACAAGGCAACAGATAAGTTCTTTAGCCATACATTTATGCTTGTGAGCCAACTTTACACGTGACTGCAAAACTAAAAGGGGAAACTATGAAATTACAGGAAAAAGCAAAGTAAAATGCTTCAGTTGTCAAAGCAGCATTTAGCATTCTACATTCAAGATGGTCTTCTGGATCCAACTTCCAGATCGATTGTTTTCAGTTGCTGGGCAGCAATAAGGACTGATGAACTGCTGGCTCCATCGAACAGCAATCACAGTCTGAACAGCATGCAAAATCCTACAGAAGGATTTACTGTAAGTGCTTTCTTAGCAGGCCACATGGAGTTATTGCTCCCGCATGCCAACAGTTTGTACTGGCATTACTCTACGAGGAAAACAAGTTAAAATAACGCAAGCAGACACAAAATTACAAATGGAAAGAGACAGCCAGGCCCCTGGCAGGACCCTCTGACCCCACGTCGGTCGCAGCAAATACCCCAAGCAGACTCGCATCTTTTCAATCATTTACTTTACAAATCCAGCGTCTGGGCAAAACTTAGTAGTGGGCTGACGGCTTCTACCGCTCCTGGAATAACGTGGAAGGATTTCTATTTCAAACGAGGCAGCCGTAACCGTGACTCCCACGGCGCCCGGGCCGCCAACCCGCGTGCGAGGCCCGGGCCTGTGCCGGCAAAACGCGGCTCTTCCTCCCTGCGCGGCGGGGATTCGACCCGGAGCAGCGCGATACAAAAGACGTAATTTCTTCGAGGCAGCGTTTAGGCGACGGAAGCCTCGGTTCCCAGGGCACCACAGCCTCCCCTCCGCCCTGCGGCCCCCCGGCCCTGGCCCCGCACCGACCTGCGGCAGCTCCGGCGCACACGCGGCCCCAATCCTGCTCCGCACTGCGCGCGCCAACGGCCCCGCCCGCCTCACGTGGCCGTCGCTTCCGGGGCGGCGCCTGGGCAACGGACACGCCCCGCGCGCGCGCGTTCAGGCCACGCCCCGCGTTTAAACCACGCTCCCGCCCCTCCCCCGCCCCGAGCCGCCGAACGGCCGCGGCCGCGTTAACGGGGGCAGGAGGGGACGGGCGGTGTTCTCGCGCTGGCGCCGTAGCTGCGTTTCTTGTGAGTTACAAACATCCGCAGCGCCGCATTCCCCGCGCGCGCACGTGAACGCGTTGATAAACGGCACCAACCTCGGCCTCGGCTCGAGGCCCACGTTAGCTCGGTTCTGCTTTGAGTGGGAACCCGTCGCGGCCGGCCAGACGGTCCCCGCTCGGCGCCCGCGGCGGCAGCCAGAGCCCCCTCCTGTCGCTGAACTCACCTTCCTTCCCGAAATGCACCCGACCTTGGAGCCGGCCACAGGCATAAGCCAGTCCAAAAGGACACTGAAGGTTATTGTAACCCATAGCATACAATGCTTTGGGTTGGAAGGGACCTTAAAGCCCATCCAGTTCCACCCACCTCCATGGGCAAGGTCACCTCCCACCAGACCAGGCTGCCCGAGGCCCATCGAGCCTGGCGTTGAAAACCTCCAGGGATGGGGCAGCCACAGCTTCCCTGGGCAATCTGTGCCAGCGCCTCACCCCTCTCACTGTGAAAAAATCTTTCCTTTTGTCTACTCTAAATCTGCCCCTCTCCAGTTTATAACCATTGCTCCCAGCCCTATCACTACAAGCCTTTGTGAACAGTCCCTCCCCAGTTTTCCTGTAGCCCCTTCAAGTACTGGAAGGTCGCTATAAGGTCTCCTCTGAGCCTTCTTCAGGCTGAACGACTCCAACTCTCTCAGCCTGTCCTAAGACGGGAGCTGCTCCAGCCCTCAAATCATCCTTGTCTCTGGATGTGTTCCAACAGCTCCATATCCTTCTGAGGATTCCAGAACTGCACACATTACACCAGATGAGGTCTCACAAGAGAGGAGCAGAGGGGCAGAATCATTTCCTTCACCCTGCTGGCCACGCTTCTTTTGATGCAGCCCAGGATATGGTTGGCCTTATGGGCTGTGAGCGCACACTGACAGCTCTTGTTGAGCTTCTCATTGACCAGCACCCCCAAGTCCTTCTCCACAGAGCTGCTCTCAATCACATCATCCCCCAGCCTGTTCTGAAATAGCACCACTTAAAATTCACAGCGAGTCTTAACATTTACACTCCATTTATTTTAACACATTCAAAAATCTCTAAAAATTCAGGAGTTACCTGAAGGCCTGGGCAGAGGCTCCATGAGTTTCATTCATGCCAAACTAGCACATCCTTTCCTGGCATGTCAGAACTAAAGGCTCTGTTTCACTTGGCAATGAGGCTGAGGCCGAGAAGCAGCATGTCGCTTGTCTGTGGGCTGCCCAGAGGGAAACAGTGGACTCCAGCTCCCAATACCTGTGCTCCAACCCTGAACTGTGCTGTTACACATAAACATTAACCACCTAGTTTGAAAGCAGAAGAAATGTGGATGCCAGGAAGTTTTGTCAGCCAATGTCTTGTTCTTACCAACCTAGGACTGTGGGTGACAGGGTACAGGCCAGATCAGGGCTAGCTACACGCAGCTGTTCTGTGCTTGTGCTTTTCAACAAACATGGAGCTTTACAGGTACATACTCTGCATTGAAAAATTACATACACATGTTGAGTTCACTGTACTCTCATTCAGCACAGAGATCACCTTCACACTCTTGCAATGTTGTCCTTTAAGCCTCCACCTGCCTTCGAACAACTCTCAGATGTGAAGATTTCCAGGAGAAACAGAATCACTTACTTTCTTTTGTCTATCTGTCCAGCCCATGCATTTCAAACAGTACCGGAGCTCAATTCTCCACACCTCTTTATAGTTTAGAGTCTTTAAACAAATTCCACTGGATCCTTAAATAGCTCTCAGTGGGATGGCTAATGAACCAAAACACTGAACCCACGCACAGGTGAGCTTCAACATAGCAAGGTGACACACAAAGACATCAAAACAATAACTATCTATAGGCGACAGAACTTCACACCAAAGCTTAGAGCTGAGTGCTACCAGCTTCCAGCAATCAAATGCAAAAATGTGAGAAATGTGAGAAATGGTGCAAAAATGTGAAAGAACAAAGTTGCTGAAAATGCTTATTCTCAAGAAATATTACAAAGTCAACAATTACCCACTTGTAAAGCTACTTCCATCATATCTGATAAACCAAATAAACCCAAGATTTCATTTTAGGTGGCAGTGGTAGTGTAGGAAATTCCTACCACATGCCCAGCAGCCCCATGTTGTCCCTCCCATGCCAGTGTCTCACAGCTGTTTCTGCTGTCATTTTATAAGCTGGATCAGGGAACTGATCTGGGCTAAAAAAGCCTCTCTGCCCCCTAAGGTATTTCTTTATTTGGATTGTTGCTATATGACCACATGGCCCCACAGCAGCTGAAACAGGACCCAGTGAGGGGCAGCAAAGGCAGGAAGGAGCAGAAACACTTCACACAGCCACGTCCTCAGCACTCAAAGGCTTTGCCATCTTGTACTTCCTATACAACTCGTGTGATTCCTTTCAGTCTCTCTCCCCCTCTACTCTATACATTTTCATAAAACCTGAAAAAAAGCATATTTTAAGGCTTATACCTCCCTGTTGAACATGGCTGAACCTAAACAAGTGATTCCAGTGCTACAGGGGAGCCAACACACACAGAAAGACAAAAAGGTCATGCCTTGCTCCCTCAGTGAATCAGGACAATAAAAAGCCCTACCCCCATTACAGTATCTATGCAATCTGTGAGGTGAAAACCAAACCTAATTTGATACTGCAATGATAATTCAGTCCAATACATTCATATCATCATCTGCATGGCAGCGTGAAGAACAAGGGTTGGTGAGAAGGCTGGGGATGGCGTGATCAAAACACCAGCTACCCAATTATTACCTATGGATTCTGCTTTCTGCTGGCACTGGCAGGCTGCACCAGGAGCCTCTCACAGGAGACTCCCAGTGGTGTGGTGACAAAATTATGACCTCCCTGCCCATCTCAATTTGCTTTCTAGACAGAATTTGAAGATCCCGTATTACATTTTGAGAGAAATAATAAATAAACAAACCCAGTGGATGACCTAGCATTCAATTTCTCCATGCATAACACATTTTGAGACATTTCTTCAGTTATCACCTGTGCTGAAGTCCCAGTTTAGCACTCTAAAAAGACCAAATGGCATTAAACAAAATAGAAAAATTTGTATCTCAGGGGAATGTCAGCAGCTCTCCAGTTTCTCTCATTTCTTCCTTCCATTCCACAGAGACACATATCAAACTGGATTTAAAAAAAAAAAAAAAAGTTAACTGTGGTACAGCTTTTCCCTGAAAAAAAAAAAGACCAGTACCTGTGCATTAGCCAAATGATAGCAAATGCAAGCAGAGTCGGTGGGTTTTTTTAGTTCCTAAAGGACCCTACCAATGTGAGAATGGCAGTGAGCACTTTTCTCAAACTGCCCAGCAGTGTTGTTGTTCTGGTAAACGAGTGCACACTTTCAGCTTGTCTTCTGGGGCTACTGCATGACATTTCTTCCCTCCTTCCCAGCCTGTGCTCTTCACTGCTGAGGCATTTGAAGGTAAAATTAGAGGCATCCTATAGCTGCCCATAATTTCAGAATGCAATAACCTGCTTATCCAAGTGATATCACTCTATGTGTACCATATACTTAGCTTGTGGCAATGAACCTACCTCTGGAGTATCAAAGATTTAATTTTAAGCCCAGCATTCCACTCAGTGATTAACAAAAATCTTTTTATCACAGTAGTTCCTATATAGCTGCACCAACTATTACAAGGGAGTGATTTGAAAAGTTTCATGACAAAAAATTATTGGACTGAAAAATATATGGAACACATTTGTATTTCTGAATTGCTTAAAATAAATTCAAATTATACCTAGTTATTAATGATATCCGCTGAGATTGTATTACTCATGAGGTAATCAGTTGTATTATGAATATTCCATCTGCTGTTTGCTGTAGCAGCAACATGAAAATTAAGTGTTCACACATTATACACACAGACGCAGCCGTGTGAGCGCATAGCACTGGGAAGATTACCTACTGCTTCCCATTTGTTCAGTTCAGGGTTATATTTCTCAATACTCTGCAGATAGGTTCCTTTCGAATAGGAATATCCTCCTGTTACATAGATGCATCCATTCATAACCACCGCACCACACTCCATCCTTCTCTCCATCATGTGAGCCATCTGCTTCCACTCGTTTTGCTCAGGGTCATAGCAGTCCGTGATCGTGGTCTGTCCACCCACAAAATAGATCTTGTTTTGTAACGTAATGGAACACAATCCGTATTCTTCAGGAAGAAAAGAACACAGTTCAACTCAGCATGACAATGTTAACTTAAACTACAGCCACATGACAAACATCGGGCACCACTAAGTGCACCTGAGCTCCTTCACTAAGCTTAGAAGATACCTTAGGATGTTCTGCTACACTTACTAAAAGCAAGCTCAAGGTGTCACAGAAGATACAGACACGAGCATCAGTACTCAGCGAGAACTGCTTTAAAAACTTACTGTTACCAAACATAGAACATAGAGAAAACCCTTTGAAAATTATTTCAAATTCTTTCCCAAATGCCTATGAGAAGATTCTGTGGAAAATTACTGTATTATTTAATATAATGCAGCCATTCCTTAGTTCAGTATTTATATAGTGATTTCTATAGAACAGAAGCTTGAAGAGGGTCTTCCCTTCCCCTCTCAGAGTCTGCAAATGAAAGATGATCCCACTCTGTCTCCTGCTGCCCTCAAGGCATTTCTCCCTTTATTCGGAACTTGCCAAAAACTCTTATGTGGGCTTAGAGACTCCCAGACACAATTAATCAAATCAAGCTCTACACTCATTACAGAAATTATAGTTTACCTGGATGTGGACTTGTGGTGACTATACTCCACTCATTGCTACCTGAATGGTATCTCTGGACTTTATCATAGGTGCAGCTTCCCCTGTACCCATAGTGACCTCCGGTTACGTAGATGATTTCATGCAGGACACAGGCGGTGGCATTTCCAACACCTGTACACAGTGTGAAAGTCATAACACACCTTCAGAGTACACACAATAACTACCATCACATCTATCCATAACCCCATTTCAAATTACTTGTTCGTTAATATTCTAGGGCAATATGATGCTTGCAAGTATTTCACTAAACATTAAATTATATAAACTTGTCAAGACACCTTATTTTATGAGCATAAGTCAAAAAAATGAAATAAAACTGCAGTAACTGATACATATTGCACATAACAGAGCCACACAATATTTAATTGAATTTTTATGCAGTAATTAGAGGCACCTTGTCACATTGGTCTTGGAATAGGGAATCACTTTCAATATTTCACTAATCTAAAGAGATTTTTAAAAGTTACTCATATGGTAAGGACAAAGATAATGGGAGCTGAGATCATGTGGTGTCTCAGGGTGTCTTCTGATACTTTCAGTTTTTCTCATGCTGTTGTATAAACACAAAAAAGGACACAAACAGAATGGAGCCATGTTAATTCTGTCTCTAGGATAAACAAATCACATAAACCAAGGGATCTGTAAGATAAAATGGACCAAAATTAGGAAGCTAGAGTGTTTTTTTTTTAAGCATCTATGAAGTTTCACACAGAAACCAGGTTAAAACAACTGCACAGACTGCGTAACTGCTCAAAGCAATAGGGTAGCATTTCTGTTTTTAAAGGAAACAAACAGAATAACAGCAGTGTTTGTGGAAAATATGTGAACAATTGTGGGTTTTAGTTGATAAGTTTTGCTGTGCATGTTTGTGCACATGGTGTGCATGTTTGATTATCTTGCCATATAAATCTGTCATGAATTAAGAAATAATATGTAGACAATATCCAGACATGATGCTTAGCTGTCTAACAAGATACAGTTGGCAACAATAACCTAATGAGAGTCTTTGGACATGGCTGAATATGCCCAAAAATGTAATGAGCAACCTTGAAGAGATTTATATACTTTGTTTAAAATCAGTATATATACTCACTGGTTTTTTTGTAGGATCTTATGCCTTTTTTAGAAAGGCATCCAATTCAGCACTGAATTGTATAATAAAAATTATTATCTTGCTTCGAAGACTTTGTCCTTTTTAATATTTTACCAGTGAATGAGTGTTTCTCACAAAATGAAGATAGTTTAGGAGCATAAATGATTTTTCCTGTCACAGATAACACCAAAAACTCATATACATAGAATAATAGTATGTTGCGTCAACTTATAAATTTTACTGTAAGTAATTGTAAGCAATTGCATTGATTTCTAAAAATGTATGATAAAAAGTAGAATAATTTATACATTTTGTAATAAAATACCCTTTGGTGAGGCTGTGATCCAAACTCATACATTTTTAATGGATCCTTATTTTGGCTGCTTGAAACGGGTACTAGTGTTTTCCATTATCTTCACACTAAAGATTAAACTAAGAATCCTGAACAGATTATACACTAATATATGAGCAAATTGTGTGCCACAAGTTTTAAATGAAGATGACACCTTTATAAATGATTGCACAAAAAAATCTTAGCAATCTTGTGTTGCTAAAGTAACACCATCCATCCCTTTACTGGTGCTTGGACTTGAACCATCTACTGAGCAGACTCCAACCCCAGGTAGTTTTCTAATTTCTTTCTAATTTGAACAGAAATTTTACTCCTGAAAGTAGGCAAAATTAAATGTGACAATTACTTCTTTTCCACCGTAGTGCTCTGTGGCACAGCCCAGCACAGCGTTTGGATGTTTACAGGTGTTTGACTAGTAAAGGCCTGAACCAAATACACCAACAGTAACAGGGGGTTCCCATAGACTTCACTATAACTTGGATCAAACCCTAAATATGTCCATGGCACTTAGAAGTGGCAAAAGCATCAACATTTAAGGCAGATGCTGAAAAAAACTTACCCACCTTTGATCATGTTTGCAATAGGAAGCCATTTCTTTTCTAAAGGATCATAGAACTCAGCCTCCTGCACTGGAGCTCCCTGTCGGTAACCACCCAACGCATAGATGCAGCCACCAACAGAAACTGAGCAGTGGTAATACCTTGCGTCAAGCATGGGGCAACCTTCTGTCCATTCATCTCTCTCACTGTTATATATCCACACAGTGTCAAGAGCTTCGATGCTCTCCGTTCTATAACCTCCCGTCACATAGATGTCTGGTCCCAAGCTGGCGACCCCATAGCTCTCTCTGGTGTGATCCGGCATCTCTGTTCCCTGGACCCACGTGTTGGTTAGAGGATCCCAAACATGCACTTCTGATAGGGGATGCCAGTAATATCCTCCAATCACATACATGGCTGCCGTGGGTCTTCTGGAAGGCACTTTGGGGTTGGGGCTCAGAGCATTGTATACGAGTGACTTTATCTTACTGTCATTAAGCTTGCTTCTTTTTTGTAGGCTTAAAGCCGACCGCAAATACACACTGTCTAAGTCTACTTTGATGCAGCTCAGGAGTTCATAGACATCTTCGATCCTTTCTTCCACGTTGTGCGCAACCCACTTCACAACAGCTTCAACGGCCGCGTCTTCTTTCCAAACATTGAGATTCTCTCTGGAGAGAATGTCAGCGAGCTTCTCCTTGCCGATATCCAGAAACTCTTCCTGCTTCCACACTTCTTCAAAGCGCCCCAACACTATCCTCCTGGCCTCTTTCTCCAGCTCCGAGCAGCCGTGATACTCGGCGAAGGAGTGCATCCCGAGGCAGTTGTCGGCGTCCAGGTGCCTCACCAGGAACCGCTCGCAGGCTTTCTTCACCGACACGAACTGCAGGAGATCGGCAGCCTGGAGCAGGCTCTGGACGTTCCTCTTTGTTATCCGGATCTGCGCCGTGTACGCGTAATCCACGAGGGCTTCCAGCACGGCGCGGCCGAGCCCCGGGAGCCTGATCTGCTTTTTCGATTTCTCTTTCATATCGGCCGTGAACATGGCTCTGAAGTAGCCGCTGCAGGCGGCCAGGGCGGCGCGGTGGCAGCGGAAAACGGCCCCCGAGGAGCACTGCAGGGCCACGTCGGTGAACAGCCCGTCCCGGTAGAACGCGCCGAACGCCTCCAGGAACCCCTCGGGATGAGCCGCGTCCCGGTACACGAACGAGCGCTCCTCCTGCCCGGCCATCGCCGCTTTGTCCGCGCCGCCCCGCCCCGGCACCGGCTCCGTAACCGCCCGCGGCCGCACCGGCTCCCGTCACCGCGGGGACCGGGGACTCCCCCGGGATAGCTGGGCACGACCGCGCTGACAAGACTCCGGCTGGAAGCCGCTTACTCAGGAAGGCTTCCTCACCGCCTCTGAAAACGCCGCTCGCAATTTAAGCCGTTTTTGTTTAACCTCTGCTAACGGAACGTTTCGCGCGATGGAGACCTTCTGAAGCAGCTGCGCTCCCTCCTCCACCCGCAGAGGGGTTTGGATCCGTTGGATACAGCAGATGGGCTCCTTCTGCCCTGCTGGAGCTCTCCAGGATTGAAAGGCCTGGCAGCGGTTTCTCCTGGAGAGCGTTTGTTATTATTAGCCAAGAACCAGCAATGCCCAAAAAGAGAAATCGGGAGAGGTCCTGCTCCACACGGATTAAAGGGTGTAATTTCTTTCTTTTAATTACTGGTGGCGATTCCTCCGTGATGCCTGGCAGAAGCATGAACTAAAGAAGGAACCTGAACTGGAAAGTGTATATGGACGTACCCCTCCACCACCCTTCCTCGCATCCCAACCATGCAACAGGACTCAGACTTGCTGTTGGTCTTTCTCGAATTACACAAGACATACGCAAGATGATCAAGACAAGAAAAAACAACCCTCACACGTTTGCCTTTGTTTTTAAAACCGCTCTCAATGTGCTGTCAGCCTAGGACACGGAAGTTTTGTAGGATAACCCAGGAATGAGCCTTGCTCTCTCTGACCTGGGTCTGGTCCCTCAGCTACATTACTCACTCTGTTTCTTTCTCTGGAGCACTCCCTTGTACAGCCCAGAGTCTATTTATACATCCCCATACCAACAGCTTTGTTTTGCTGTGGTTTTGCATTTTCCATTTCATCATCTTTCCAAGGGCAAGCAGGAGCTTCTCCCAGATCTTGGCCACCCTACCAGCATACAATAGTACAACTAAGTACTCTTTGCAGGGGCTGGTGTATGACAGCAGGCCTATTGCCATATAATAAAACTTCCTCCACCCCCCCTTAAGCTACATGCTTCTTTTCCTATCATCAACATCATCTTCCTCCCAGAAAGCATGTTGATTTGAACTTCAGCAAGCCTGGAAGTCGGCAACACTTAGTCCTGAACATGAGTTCCTTCGTGGAGCATCATTCTTTCTCTTTTAAACTGGGTCACCAGCTTAAACCAGCTTCGCCCTTTGCAAACACTCATCTTCTCTCCCAGATACCCAAATATGTGAAAATGTGGTCATTGTGGTGTTTCCGAAAAGTAATCCTTTTGCATTTACTAAGAGGGAAAAAAACCCCAAGACTTCATATTAATAGTTTTACATCCTACCTACCTACTGAAATTGATAAATTTCTTCTGTCTCCAGCATGCACTTGCCTAGCAAACAGCATCAGCTTTACCCTCTATTTGAAGTGATTAGATCATAATTCCTAATATGTCAGGTAGTCTACTTCTCTTAATCTGCTCTCAATTCCTACTTTAGTACTTTCATCAAAACCACAACACTCAGCCCTTTTTGAGCATGAAGATTAATTTCTCACTCTCATAGCAAGCTATAAGGTAGGTTCCTTAAGACTAAAGTTAATAGAAGTGGAAGAAAAAGCTGAATAATTATTCATATACTAGTTGGTTATTTGTTTTTAATTAAGCAGTAACTGAGACTTGTGGACAAACTGAAAGCAAGCTGTCTCACAACTGAAAAAGTTCTGAAAAGCACAGAAGAGACCAGCACAGAACACTAAGCAGCACACCTAGAATAAAGGAGACATTCAACTTAAAAAAAATGTTGGACTACTTTCTCAGATATTAAGGCACTTGGAGGAAAACAGACATCAGTTCAATAGTAGACTATATCATAATTTTGGACCTCTTTGTGGGATTTTAATGAGACTTAATTTAGTATCTCTGGGGTTCATCTCACTGAGAGTGGTCAAGAGAAAGACTGCATGCTCAGAAATGATTGCTTAAACTATGTAAAAACAGAACAATTCTCTTAAAAAGTTACAGTGGACATAGATGTTCCCTTCTAGCCTGCAAGACAGGGTTAAACTACAGATATGAGCGAGAGTGAATCGATAAAATTGTTGTAAACATGCACACATATGCACCATTCTATAGGCCTGTGTGCTGCAGCAGAAACCCAGCAAGAAAAAAGTACCTGGCTGACTCAGAGTTGTCAGCACATAAGATCAAACTAGCATTAGCTCCGCATGGAGAGGCAGCAGCAGTGCCAGGGCAGTTGACGGGAGAATCAGAGAGCGACTTTTCCCTGAAGAGCAGTGCAGCACCCTTACTGCTCTCCAAAAGAGAAGGCATCTGCCTGACTAAATGAAGGTGGTACCTGAAGGTGTTTGCTTTCTCCAGGCCCTTGCGGAACAGGTGCCTGGTGACACACGGGCCAGTAGAAACATTACACAAGTCAGTCAACTTTTATTGTCTTTACAGTACAAGACAATACAAACTATTAAGAAGTAATTTGGTTTGGTAAAATACTTGGTATACTGAAACTATAAATTAATCTTCAGACCAAACAAGCGTATCAAATAATTTACAAAATTAAACATTTAACCTGATAAAAATCACTAGTTCTAGAACTATGCCCCCGGCACCTCAAGTTTCCTAAGTGAAAAGTTTCGTTATTTTTTTGCGCTAGTCCCATGCCTTCCTGAAAGCACATAGAACAGAAAAGGTCAGCTATGCCAATGGTAAGGCCTTAATGGGGAGGGGAAGGGAGAAGACTAAAAATAATGCAACCCCACCACCACCACTTATCCTGGAATGTGTACTATGTTAGAAAGCCGGTTTAACTTCGCTTTCTCACTGCTGCCAAGACTGAACACAAACGGTTTCATACCATGTTTAAAAACAGATGTTCTGATACCAGCCTAATCTTACAATTTTGCGCTTTTCTGCACATGCAGCTTTTCTCTCTCAGGAAGATAAAACAGAACTATATTAATTTCTTTTTATCATTTGTATTACTTCTTTATAAGCACTCTCAGATAAGAAATAATGTCAATAGCAGATGACCAAACAAGAACAGAACACTCCACAGGACTGAGATCTCGGGCCAACTGAGATATCTTTTTCTCCAAGGTATACCCCTGCCTGGGCATAGCAATATCTCCCTTCTTCAAAAGCATAACTGGACATAAGTCATTCCCACCATCACCTATATATACAATTTGTGTATAACTTACTCCTCGCTCCAACTGTTTATCTAGAAATTCCTTTAAAACTTTACTTTTGCACAGGTTTTTAGGGCACTTAGCACAACTGTGAGCATGGAAGTTCTGTACAGTGAGATAGCCAGTACTGCTGAATGCTGCAGGGTTTGTAAACACTTCATCAAACACCTTTTGGAAGTCAGCTGCTTTCAAAATCCAGTCAATAAATACTGTATTAGAATCTGAAACAATTATGCAGTCAAATGACTCTTTGTTCTCGCCAACAAAACCCAGAAGATCTACCATTCCCGCAGTAAAAGGAATCGTTGTCATAGTTCTTTTCATCTCATCTTCTTTGACGCCATTGTCTCCCAAGTAGACAAAGACTCTGCCCATATATTCTGTCCAGTGTCCTGGTCGGTAGGAGTTTCTTAATCCATTTGGAAGTTTTTTCTCAGGAGCACATCTAACAATCCAGGTATCGCTATTTTCATCTACGATTGTATGGTCAAAATCAAAAACCAACAGAAATTTCATAGCTGTCAGAAAACAGTTCCCAAAACAAACAAAAAGAGAATTATTTATACAAACAAAAGTACTGAATTCCTACCCTGATCTTGTGCTCAGAAAATTCAAAAAACAAATGAAGCACTAGGCTGACTGTCTAAACAAAGTAAAGTATTTATGGCCGCTACAGCTATGGGAAGTTATGCTGAAGCTGAAAAAGCAGTCTGTAACGGTCGAACTTCTAGTTCAGTATCAAGCGTCTGTTTAAAACAGACAACGTTAGAGTATCTAAATTCCTGTTGCAGTTACCAATACTCACTACCAATCTCCCAGTACTCACGCACCGTCAGCTCTACATCATCCCTTGCCGACACAACCGAACTGGGATTCTCCTGGTAAAACCCCTCAAGAAATACTTCAAAAGGAAGCTACCACTGAGCTGATGGAGCCAGTCTTTTTAACAAGGGCACACCAAACCACGGCAGCCAGCGAGAGAGAACGCTGCCGTCTCTGGACGTGGTAACAAACAAACGGCTCGTTGTGCTGCGCTCCTGCGCTTCGGTTTCCGTCGCCCGCGTCTGGGCGCAGCACACGCCTCGAAGGGGTACTTCGTGCCCTTCCCTCGCAGGCGGGGCCGCGGCAGCGCCCCGGGGTGTGCAGGGCCGGGCGAGGCGGCGGTGTGGGGCCCGTGGGGCCCGTGCAGGAAGGCACCGCTGCCACCTGCCTCCCAGCTCGCTCCCCACCGACCTCTCGGCGCCGCTTCCGGCTCGCGCCGCTTCCGGCCCCGCCCGCTGCGCCGTCACGTGACGCGGCGGGGGTTGGATGTCGCATCGTCACGTGACGCCCCCGCGCGTGGGTTGCCTGGCAACGACTCGACCATGGCGGGGGCTCGGCACGGGCAGCCCCCAGCCAGTGAGTGCGGCCTCCCCGGGCAGGGCACGGCCGCTTCACGGGAGGGTCCCTTCCCCTGGGAGAGAGGGGGGAGAGCGGGCCTGGCGCCGCCGGCAGGGAGGCTGAGCGGTGTGCGAGGAGAGAGCGGTGTGCCGGTCAGCCGCGAGGCGCGGGAGGAGGGACCACTCCGCACGGAGAGCGTGTCCTTCGGAACTGGCGGTGACAGCTTGAAGGGTGTTTCGCAAAACCCAGTGGTCACTTAGAAAATGGCCAGCTAGGCAAGCTGTATTCACGCCCGCACACGTTTACGCAGGCCTGACACGAGACAGAAGGGCTCGTCTTTCCAACAAAGAAACTCTGGCCTCTTCTGCCAAGTGACAGGGGACAGGACAAGAGGGAATGGCCTCAAGCTCCGCCAGGGGAGATTTAGGCTGGAGATTAGGAGGAAGTTTTTCACACAGAGGGTCATTGGGCATTGGAATAGGCTGCCCAGGGAGGTGGTTGATTCACCTTCCCTGGAGGTGTTTAAGGCACGGGTGGATGAGGTCTTGAGGGACTTGGTTTAGTGTTTGATAGGAATGGTTGGACTAGAAGATCCGATAGGTCCCTTCCAACCTGGTTGTTCTATGATTCTATGAACTCCTCCACAGCAGGTCGATCCGTTTTGGCAAATACGATGCGTGCACAGGACGAGGCGGGTGAGGCACAGCCTGCACTCAGGCTGCTGCTCCAGCCAGCCAGCGGAATGGCTTCACCCGTATTTTCCCTTTCCTTTTGGGAGTGCTCCCTCATCCCTGTTGTCCTCAGAAACATGCTGAAGTACTGCCCATCAGGCGTTAATTACCAGAAGTGGAGCCTGTAAATAGCAGGGGCATGGTGATGGAGAGAGTAACTAGCACTGAGGATAACTTAGTCTTGTTATTCTGCAAGAATTCAAATCCTGATGCAGGTTTGAATACAGGATTTCTGATATCAAGTAACCTCACTATCCTTTCTGTATGCACAGCACCCCGTAAGTCGGAAGAAAGTAACATTTTAATTGGTATTTTCTTCCAAATGAAGTAGATTTTCGTCAGGCCATTGTTTTGCCAAAAGCGAAATGGGAAAAGATTCAGGACAGTCTTAGCAGCAGAGCTAGAGAAGTGGCACGCATCCTTGCTGAAAGGAAAGAACAAGAAGAAATGCTCTTACGCTCCAAAGCTGCTGTGAAAGACTGGCCCAATACCCTTGCGGTAAGTACAAGATAAGTTTGTAAACACGGAAACTCATTTTCATATATGCAAAAACACTCCTAGTAACATTTCTAGCTGTACTCACTTTATTTGACATTTGCTTTTAAATATGTATTTTAACTAAACTCCATTTTAATATTTTAATTAAATTGAAAAATTAAAAAATACAGCAGATGTTGAGTACATAACCCGCAGAATGGTTTCTGTTGATTTTTTAAACCATTAAATGTCATTTCTAATTTTATCTGCACTGTAGAGCCTGGCAAAACAGAGACTGAAAGCCAAAAAATTACGTGATGAAAGGGAAGAGGAAGAAAGAAAGTTACTTGATTTGGAAGAAGCACAGTTCCAAGCAGCAAAACGGAAGGAGACTATTGATCAAGCAAAAACCTACCTATTCTACCAGAGCGAAAGAGTGAAAGGATTGCATGTTTGTTGACAGCTTATGATTTTTAAATTCTAATTGTACTGAATGTTTTTAAACACTTCAGAACACACAAATTACTTTAAATGTTCTCTTGCAGAGTGCTTTTCTACTTGCGGAGGTCCTAAAAGAAAGAGACGCTCAGATTGAATTTAAAAAGTTAAAGTCAGATGTTAACAAAAAGGAAGCTGAAGAAAAGGAACGTGAATATAAAAAAGCTATTCTCAGAGAGCAAGAAAAGGCACATCAGCGTTATATGAATGAACAAGCACTACGCAGAGATCAGATGGAACAGTAAGTAGTAATCAATCAAAGGTAACACTACTTGAATATTTACTTGAACTCTCTTCTCACAAATACATTCTTAAAGTTTTTTTATAGGAATATACTAATGATTTGTTTCAGAAATATTACACTTAAAAAAAATCCATAGGGCCATGGATGACCTTTCAGAAAAGGGAAGAGCTGTGAAGTGCGGTATCATTTAGTTGCCAACAATCTGCACATAAAATTGCCTCTGGAAGGTGTCAGTAGGTTTTAGTCAAACCACTATTCAGAAGTTGTTACTGAAAGTGTATTTTAACTGAGTTTTTTTTCCAGGAAAGGAAGAAGTTAAACCAACTTTTCCATTTATCATTAACTAGACTCCAGAGAACGCATCAAGAGAACACATCACTTACCATCTCCTGTTTTTTTTCCCAGGTCTTCCAGAAACTGTATGGAGGGGTTCCCAGTGGTGCTTGTAGGACTGGTCCTGGTGGTCCGTTAGGGATCAAATTCCTTGAGGCATAGGAAGGTTTCAGTTTGGTCTCGCACATTCCAGGTCCAACATATAAGTCCTTGCAGAACTTCTTACAGAAAACTACACACTTAAGCTGTTCATCTGCATGCCCAGAAGTGTAGATACAGTGGGACTTGCTGGAAAAATCTTGTTCACTGAGGATGATAGGCCAGAGCAGTATGAATGCAGTGGTGCTGAGTCATTCAGGCAAAACTTGTTACCAATAGACTGCAAACTGTGAGCATAGCACATAGCTCATTTCTCATCAGAGGTCAGAAGGCTACCATTACAAACAGTGATGCTGGTTTTCAGCTCTGATACTCTACACACTTTCAATTTGAAGTATCACATTCTTCAGTGCAAGGTTATGTAGAATCTGCATCTGTTTATTACTTCATGCAGTCCCTAGCCCCTTAATTCAACTGCTTTTTCTGATTCAGAATAAAGGAGCACAAACATCAGGCAGATCTGGCCAAGCTAGAAAACAAAAGAGAAGGGGAGGAAATACAGAGATTGAACCAATTGTATCAATTGGAAATTCAGAGAAAAATGGAAAAAGAAAAGGAGGAAAAGATTAAATGCTGGAGGCTGTATCATGTAAGTAACAGGAAAGCTGAGAATTTAAAATGCTTGCTTCATGTTGGCTGCCTGGAGTGAAACAACAGCATTTGTATATCTCAGGGGGCTGACTGGCAATGGGAAGTTTGCCAGCAGCTTCAGTAGCACTGAATCATGTGCCACCCTGCCAGCTGCAGGCAGGGTCTGTCTTCTCTGTTTTTGAGAAAGGCCTCTTGGAGGCAGGTTCCTTCTCCTGTCTGGACATGGACACCTAATACTTTGACTGGTTATGATTAAAATGTCTGCTGTAGACATCCAGGAATATTCTTCTTGACTTGAGAGCTGGATTTAAGTTCCATGTACCTAATGTTTTAAGCCTATTTTTCTTTGTTAGGAAGAGGGAGAAGCCCAAGTTTGAAAATAAAAGTATTTTTTAAATTTTTTTTCCTTTATGATTGAAGAGTTTTAGAAATTTAGTCAAGACCTGCCTTCTCTGTTTATCTTTGTACTGGCTTTGACTGGGATAGAGTTAATTTTCTTCATTGTAGCTAGTGTAGGGCTGTGTTTTGGACTTGTGCTGAAAACAGTGTTGATAACAGGAATGTTTTAGTTACCACTGAGCAGTGCTGACACAGAGCCAAAGCCTTTTCTGCTCCTTTCCCAACCCCGCCATTGACCAGGCTCTGGAGGGGCACAAGGAGCTGGGCGGGGGAACAGCCAGGACAGCCGACCCCAGCTGATCAAGGGGATATTCCATGCCTTATTATGTCATGCTCAGCGTACAAAGCAGGGAGGAAGAAGAAGGAAGGAGGGGATGTTTGGAGCGCTGGCATTTGTCTTCCAAAATAACCATTATGCGTGATGGAGCCCTGCTTTCCCGGAGGTGGCTGCTAGTGGGAAGTAGTGAACAAATACCTTCTTTTGCTTTGCTTGTGGGCATGGCTTTTGCTTTACCTGTTCAACTGTCTTTATGACAACCCACAAGTTTTCTCACTTTTCCCTTTCCAGTTCTCTCCCTACTCCCAAGCAGGGTTAATGAGCCAGTGCCTGTGCAGTGCTTAGTCGCTGACTGGGGCTAAACACAACAGTCCTTAAAGGCATCTTGCTAAACACAAACTGGAGATTCCTCGACAGTTCTGGCCAGCATGCAAGAAAGAGTTGGTTTTTACATTAAAATATTGAAAACTGCTCTTTGGCCATGATTTGTATTAAGCTCTTTGGGATAGCTTTTGGATGAGGTGGGCTGGGAGTGGCACAGTTTGTTATGTGTTGGTGGGGGTTGTGCAGTCCCATTCGACTCATCATCCTTTCCCATGTGTGAGAATGCAAGCAAGAGATAATGCTCATTGCATTGCATAGCAATTTGTTCAGACAGTGGGCTGGAGAAGCAGCTGCTTGATACTCATTTCTCCTTCTTCATATCTACCATCTCCTATTCATGCATGTTTGAACAGGGAGCTAGAAGTAAGCTGAAGTACTGAGAACACCTTTCCTCATTGAAAGAAATACTATTCTCTCTCATTGTGATTCTCTTAAGCTGCTACTCCAGGCCCAAGTTTTCTAAACTTCATCTGTTATATCAGGACCATTTTACCCATGCAGGAGTACGTAGCTGACCAGAAAATAATAAAAGCAGTAGAGACACAGAAACAAATGGAAGAAGATGATCGGATTAAAGCTCATTTTAAAGCAAAGGAAGCTATTGCCAAGCTGGTAAAAAAGAAAGAAGCAGAAATGCGTAGGTAGGTACAAAGCCAGAGAATAAATTGTAAAGAAACTAAAAATTATACTGTAGTCGCTTTCAAATGGGTCAGGCTGATGATGTAACAGAAGCTACAGTTTATACTAAAAATTAAACTCTACTGAAGGGAGAGCAGGGAATTCAGGAGAAAAAGGATTATCTGTTTTTTTAAAGATTCTTCAGTAATAGCTGTGGGGGAGAGTGGTATCTCTGACCTTCAAAGTAGAAACACTTCAAAAAGTGCAAAACTCTACACCAACATGTCAGGAACAGTGACTTTTCAATCTAGTCTGCCAAAGGTCCACCTCCTCAACTATTAAAAGTAATTAAAATCCTTGACCAAAGGATCTGCTAGGCAGACATGTCACTGAGTGATCCAGCTCATTATTGCAAGAGAAAGCTAGTGTTACAATAACACAGGGAACATTTATTTGCTGAATCAGATAATTAAAAAAAATAAAATGGGAGCAACACAATGAAGTCAAGGAGGTGGGTGGGTGGACTGGCCTGCATGGCAAGAGGAGAGAAAGCTTGCATTAGGGTTGCTAAATTTAGTAGCAGTAATGCATTGGAAAGACCCACGTATGTACCCTGGACTGTTATGGTACTCATATTCTTCTGCAGACTGACACAGGAACATCAGGACAAAATTGTCAGCCAATTAGCTGCACAAATGAGCGAGGCATTACAGATGGAAGATGATCGTCTTGCTAGAGACATTGCAAAAAAAGAAGCTGAACAAGAAAAAATCCGCAAAGAGAATGAAGCAAAAAGAAAGGCTGCTATTGAATCTGTTACTGAACACAGAGCCACCATGGTGAGAAACCTAGCCTGTTCTTATTCCTACTTACTCTAGCCAAGTTGCCTTGGTTTAGATTACAGCTGATGCCTCTGGTTCCATGTATCAGCATACTTCATCAGAGCTACCGACATCTTTCCTGGGCTCCCTCTGTGTTGGGTACACATCTGTCAGTGCTGCTGAAAACCCAGGGCTCAGGCACTGGCCTGAACCATTGACCATGCTTATCAGAGAGCTGATACAGGGCTACTTCTGCTGGAAGATATGGCTTCAAAGCTAACAGGCTAGCTCCCTGGTTAACTTTGGTTTTTATATGTTTTGTAAAATACAGGTGAAAATGAAAGAGGAAGAGGAGAGAGAAAGAAAAGCAAAAGCTAAAAAAGAAATTCTTGCAATAATGGAAGATGACCGCATCAGCCTGGAAATGGAAAAAGCCAAGAAACAAAGACAACATGATGCAAGCGTGGAAGTACAAAAAATTCAGATCCAGCAAATGGTAAATATAAGAGCTGTACCCTGTCAACCCCTTCAGAAAGAAACTTGCATCTAAACCAACAGCACTAGCTCTTGCCTGAGAGGAAGAAAGAGAGGGAACTTGCTGTGTTTTGTTGGTTAGGTTCGTTTTGTTTTTTTTGTTTTGTTTTTTTTTTTTTTTTTTAAATCAGGTATGCTCTGCATATGCTGCTGTTATGGACCAGCCTGTTCTCAGAGCACTGGTGCAAGTCAAGGCTGGTTTGCAGTGAGAAGTCCCATCCTGTCCTATGCCATTTTGTACTCTTGCTGCCCTCTTGTATCTTCTGGGCAGGTCACCAAGGGGCAACTGCTAATATTCACTCAGCTATTGTGTACCACTTTTTTGGAAGGTGTAGGGCAGGGGAGAGGAGTAGGGAGGGATGGTATTTGGCAAGTGTCAACTGACATCACCACAGATCTCCTGTAAGCCTTTAACTATCCCTTAAAGCTGAGAGAAGATATGTTGGGAAAGAAATACTAAGCTTTGTTGTTCCCTTTTCTTTGTCAGGCTGAAAAGCAGGCAAAAAAACAGCAGGAAAAGCAAGCAGACTTGGACTACTATGCTCAGAAAGAGGCTACTGCACTTTGTAACGAGCGTGAATTTCAGAGCTATGCAAAGCAAATAATTGAATCGGAGTCCAAGACTACACACCATCTTTATCCTCTTCTTAAAGCTTCTAAAGATACTAGTAAAGGACTAGGACACAGGCCATTTTCCTGAGGAAGAGAAGTTAAAAATACTAGTCTTCAAGCACAGGGTGGTACTGGGACCCACTTACCTTGTTGCAGCCATACTACTACTGAAGAAGTTTAAAAACATGAAATAAAGTTAAGACTATGCAGCAAAGAAAGGTAGAAGCAGTTTTCACTGGTTAAAAAAATATCTCTTTTTGAACCTTACAGACAGACTTAAACTGAAAATGATCTATATCTAATACACACTGGATGTGGAAGTCTGTTTGGAAATTGCCAGAGAACCAGTTACATTCTCAAAAAGCCCCGACATGTGTTTAATCAAAGTTAGTTTAATAAACCCAAGACAAGAATGCACAACATATAATTGACCATCAATGTAACCCATTCTGGCCAAAAGCTTATTATTACTGTTATATTATTCATTGTTCTAAAAATTGACCATCAGATTTTTTAGGCCTGGGATATGAATTTCCAGTGCAAAAGTTAACATTTTTCACCAGCCTGCTTTGAGTTAAGTATTCCCCATAATAGGAAAGGACCTAAATGAAACAAGGCCAAGTGAAAGGTCACACACCTCTGCTGGGTCAGAGCATTCTGTGGTTTCAGGACAGGTTGGAGAACAACAGGATTCATAGCAGCCCTGTGGAGAAAGGTGTGGGAGTTCTGGTTAGTGAGAAGCTGGACACAAGGCAGCAATGTGACTGCAGCCCAGAAGGCCAACCATATCCTGGGCTGCATCAAAAGAAGTCTGGCCAGCAGGTTGAGGGAGGGTATCCTAACCCTCTGCTCTGCTCTCCTGAGACCCCCACCTGGAGGATGGTGTTCTGTTCTGGAATCACCAGCGTAAGAAGGATATGAAACTTCTGGAATGGCTTCAGAGGAAGCCCCAAAGATGATGAGAGGGCTGGAGCACCTCTGGTCTGAGGACAGGCTGAGAGAGTTGGCGTTCAGCCTGGAGAAGAGAAGGCTCCACGGAGATCTTAGAGTGACCTTCCAGTGTCTGAAGGGGCTACAGGAAAGCTAGAGAGGGTCTTTTTGTTTTACAAAGGTTTGTAGCGATAGGACACTAGGGAATGGCTTTAAATTGGAAGGGGGAGTGGATGTGGCAGCATGTGGGGGTGAGGCAGCCAAGGGGCCCCCTGCTCTGTGGGGTGGGCCAGCCAGCCTGTGACTGTAGGACTTGCTGCTTCTAAACCACCATTTTGGATCCTCCTAGCACTGTGGTCAGGCTGAAAACCTGCCTTTCCTTACCCACCCTGTCCTCTGGGGCTCTTTTCTCCAACTTCAAAATCATCTGTTACTGTAACAAACTAGATAAGACCATTTTTATTCAGGCACAGAAAGCAAGAATTACTTGTCTCCCTAAGGCAAAACTCAAAAAAGCCTTAAAGGGGGCAAAAAACCCCCCCCCCACAGCAAATGCAAGCAGATTTGGACTATGATGCTCAGAGAGAGGCTGTTTTTCATAAGGATCAAGCATTTCAGTAGTAAAGACAGTGAGTAACTGGATTGTGCCATTACTGGATATAGTTTTATTATCTCCAAGCATCCAAGGAGGGAACATGATGTGGGCTTCCTGACTAGGCCAACTGCAAGAGTGGTGGGGTGGCCAGTGTAGTTGATGTAACTCCTGCCCAATGTAAATGAGCCCCTGGCTTGCTCAAGGACTGAGCAAACTCTTGACAATATGCAGGAGAGTTAGAGCTTGCCTGCCGCTCAAAGCCTGCCCAAGAGCATGGCCAGAATCGATCCTAAGAGCCAGCACAGAGCTAGGTATTGTCTTGGTTGGTCAGTCCTACTGTGGTCTGGGCTGCTGCACTGGGTTTGGACTGCAGGACACGGCTGGGTGGAGCTCACTCGCTTGTACCCACGTCAGTTCACATGGCCCATGAGGGGTTCATTCTTGGAGTGAGGGAGTTACTGCTGAAAACTTGGCACCTGCGATGCCTATATTTCAGAAGTTTTGCCCAGAATCGTTCTAGTCTGGTGTCAGGGCTGAAAAAAACCCCATTACTAGTTGGAGTATATGTTCTTGTTCAGGTTTCATCCAAAGGGGTCCAGTTTGTGATTGCCCTGTAATGTGATCCAGAGCACAGCAAGCAGGAACAATCAAAAAACTAATTTTAAAAACTCTGACCTAAACTGAAATGCTAACATTGCTGTGCTATCAGCTAAAAGTTACACGGAGTTGTCTCCAATTATCTTGAAGTAATAAGTTTTGAAAATTATCTGTTTAAAAAAGAGAGACATGGCAATTAACTTGTGAAATTACCTCTAAATCCTTTTTTTCTTAGTTCACTAATGAAAGATTTATTTCCTTTCTTTCACTCCCAGTACTCCTTTTACTACTACAAGTTTTTTTTCAGCAAGCAAAAAGAATGGAAGCTTCTATAAAAAGGCTTTTAATCAAAAAAGCTGGAATCTTGAGAAGAAGTATTGACAACAGCAGGAGGCACCAACATCTGCAGAGCTTTACAGTACTTCAAATGTACTCCTAGGTGCATATTTGCACATGCTTACCTGCTTCACCAGGAGCAGTGTGATGGTATTGGATAGGAATTTGCCAGGTGAGGTGGCATCATCTCTAAAGGCTTCTCAGATGCCCCACAGAGGCAGGAGGTTGGTCTAACTGTCCACCAGAGGGACTCTGCAACTGTCATTTAATGAAAAAGCACAGGGAAATCAACTGCAGCTTATAAGAAGGGAAATTGCTGACCTGGAAGAATCTGGTGATTGAGAGGTACTTCTAATCATAGAATCATGGAATACTTGAGGGTTGGAAGGGACCTTAAAGCCCATGCAGTTCCAGCCCCCTCCCCATGGGCAAGGAGGCCTCTGACCAGACCAGGCTGACCAAGGCCCTGAACACCTGCAGGGACGGGGCAGCCACAGCTTCCCTGGGCAACCTGTGCCAGGGCCTCACCATCTTTATCATGAAGAATTTCTTCCTAATATCTAGTCTAAATCTTCCCCCTTCCTATTAAAAGCCATTCCCTCTTCTCTCTATACATGGCCTTGTAGCAAGTCCCTCCCCAGCTTTCTCATAGGCCCCCTCCTAAACGCTCTGCTGCCAGCACAGCCAGGCTGGGATGCTGGCATGTCTGAATTTTTGATCAAAACTTGTTCTTTCACTCAGCTGTCCTAACACTACATTTAAATCCAGATCATCAAACAGGTAGTCCCTTCTGTAACTAGTGAAAACCATTCTGCTTCATACACACAATTGTTGTATTTGTGTGAGTACAAGATTAAAGTTTGCAATTGGCAAAAAAGAATTACTGAAGAGACCGTAGAGCAGCTTCATTCTATGGCTGCATTTTTATGTATGTTACATATATGTTAGTGAATAGACTAATATATATTATGTATATATATAACATTTTATATATGTTAGTGAATAGACTGTCATTGGTCAGTCTATAGTAGCCACTCTAACTCCATCTGTACCTCAACACAATCATCCAGTTTAGCAATAAATAAAACTCTGACTATTCCCATCTTCAGTAAGAACATACAGGCCATGGTTTAGCTGAAGTGTCTTGACATGAAATCACCAGCCCTATTGCTCTGTACCAACCACTCTATAAGGCTGGGGATTTGACACTCAAGTACGTTTACACACACAGGCTGCACCATATGAGTTAGAAGTCAGTATTACTCTAACTATAGAAGACGCTATGTGATACTGCAAGAAGCACACACAGCTGATGTATGGAATACACTAATGAATATGCAAACCCAGCATTTATTTCTGAGAAGTACTTTAATACACAAGTCATATTTCCCATCAAGAACTCTTTCTCCCAGCTGACAGCTGGATCACCATCCCCTTGGGGAAATATAAATTACAAAGTCTCCGAAAGACTGAGGTTTCCAAATACTCTAAGTACTAGATGCAAAATAACGCGTGGATAACTTACCACAATTTTTTTTGGTAGGGAGAAGGAAACAGATTCTCTCTCCATTCCTCTTGCCACTGATCATAAATTAATAGGCCCAACAACTTCTTTCCAGTCCTTCCAGCCATTGTTTTTATTAACAGATATGGCTAAAGCCATGCACTGATTACATTTATACAAGGCTATGGGGGCTGTGCGGGATATGCGGGACTGCCCACCCTCCTGCTCAGAACAGCAGGTTTCCTTAAGGGCTTTGCATGTTGCAGAAATTCAGTTCAAAGAGTGCAGCATTAGTTCAGTAATTCAGTCCTTTTAATGTTAGCATTAGAACTTTTATGAATATAAATTCAAAGCCAACCACACACACATTGAGTGGTTTAAGATCTGCCCAATGAACTTACCCACATTAAATGCTGTACTAGTTTCATTTGAACAATGACTTTGTGATTAAGGAAGGACACTAATTGAATTATTCAATAAAGTTTACCTTTTTGTGACTTTACTATCTAAACTCAACACCACTTCTTATATTGTATTGCTGCTATTCCTTTTGCAAAATTTCATACTAAATTCAAAAACTTATTTTGGTATGATAGCTTTAAAAAAAAATAAAACCAGTTAAATATTACTTTTTCCTTTTATGCAATAAAAGGTTTGTTAGAATGGTTTTCCCAGTGACCTGAGTTGTTCAAGAATGAGAAGTAAAGGTTACACTAAAAGCACGTGCAACAAAATGGCAACTTCATGCAAGGCAACTGCTGAATTTTACTCAATTCACATTTTGAAAAATGTAGAGTTCACAGACAGCGATTTCTTGATTAATTTAGTTAGATAGATTAGAAAAATTACTGTTTTCAGCAAAAGGATAGTGCACGTAACAGCTCTTTAAATTTCTATCACATTGACTCTAGAAGTGAGAAGATTTTGTCACTGGCATCCTCCAGGTTGACTTCACTCGTTGCTGCTAGAACACTACTGCCCTTTCTCAGAAGTTGCTTAAGCACTAGAGAGAGTGAATATATAGTTGATTTTAAGAGAGGTCTTTGGTAAAGCACAGTAGGCCAATCTCTAGGCTTTCTACTATAAGGGACATGATAAAAACAGGGATATACACTTTGGTCAATCAGACGAGCAATGAGTCTACTATGCCCCTAGAAATTGTGACCAAAAATACTTTATTTGTTTCCATAAATCAACAATAAATCTACAGTTCCAGGAAAGGCGGCTGAAGGATTGCTTCTTTGCTGTTCACATTAATCTAAAATCCACTCACCAGACTGACACTGTTACAAATCAGACATTGTTAGGGGATCACTGCAAATTCTCCAGGGCACCCGACAAGGACCACTGCAAGAAAAGGTCATAGTGTGGGATTTCAAGTAGCAAGTGAGAAGTTTCAGGTTAAAATTCTGACAACCAAATCGAACAAAGGGTTAAAAATGTAACCACAGCCTTTTTTTCTTAAAAAAAATAAAAATCAAGAAACCAAATCCAAAACAAAAGCAACAACTCTTAAGTCACAGAATGAGCAGACAGCAACACATCTTTTACAGCCAATAGCATCTACGTGACCTTACATTATATCCACCTGCCCTCGGTGATAATTCCTGCTTCTGAGTTGATGGCAGTACCCAGAAAATTCAACATCAAATCACAGTCTCTTTCTGATAAAACCTGGAAAGCTACTGCCAATACTAAATTTAGACACGGGCTGCAATGTGTTGGTAAAATGTCAGTATCTGCTGTCAATCGAACGGAGAATGCAGGTCTAACCTCTGGAAATCATTTCAAGCCTGTATATACACTTAAACCTACACTTACATTAGTCCAGTACTCCCTGCCCTTATTTTACCTCGAGTCTTGAGGTTCATATTCTCTGGAAGAAGGTCAGTTCTGGGCATTTGACAGAAAAGCCTCTGCACCTGCTATTTTCTTCCCCATTTGCAAGGAACAACCATAAGCTCTGTTTTTGTTGCCTCCAGTACAGGCAGGCATTGCTTCCAGTTCAGTTCTCTTAAGTGCAAAGCCAACAACCTGTGACACAGTTGCAAGAGATGGCACTCACCTACACTGTGACCACAGCACATGGTTACCATGAGGCTGGGAACTGGAAAGCTCTGCTGCTGATGGGAGAAGCAGTTTCAGGACAGCAAGAGCAGCAGCCAGTTCCTCACAGAGGCTTAGGGACACTCTGCTGTCCATGGGACTATGCTCCAGCCCCAGGGAATTTCTGTCAGCATTCTCAGTTTCATGTTTGATAAAGAAAAGCACAGTCCAGCAAATATTTCCTCTTAAAAGGCTGCAAATTGCTGTTTCAGTTTCAACAAAGTGATTGGCAGTAAAACAATTTCCCATCAAATACAACACAGGCAAGGCATGAACTCAGAGAGCAAGTGTATCCCACCAGGTGCAATTAACAGTAACCAGTTTCTTACAAAGTAATTAGAAACAAGAAAATGAGCTTTGTGCCACCAACTCAGATGAATTTTAACATGCTATGAAGGAATTAGAGGTTGTTTAATTGGTACAAATTTCCCGAATTGTAACAAAGAAAAAAATCCATATGAAAAGGTACACGAGTGCATCTTTTGAAATAACTAGTTACACAAAACTGCAAACTACAATTGGATATAATCTCCATTTTGAGATTTTATATATATACATTTGAGACTTTCTATCACCTTTTTAACAGTTCCTAGGGATTGCCTTATTGCTGACTGCATTTTCCCCCATCTTTTACAGCAGTCAACACAGCTGAGCGTTTGGTTTCTTTGTGTGCTGGCATAAGCTTCAGTGATGTCGGCAGGAATATTCTCAGTAGTGCAAATACACTTCCCTGCAATAGCTCACTTCTGTGCCAGCTCCGTAAAACAGAATGAAAGAACATAGCAAACAGTTTTTATATGATGCTCTGAAGCACGTGGCATGCAAAGCACAGTATAAATGCAGAGGGAGCCTTCGTCCAGGCTGCCATATGGTTCTCCTAAGCCTAACTTCCTAGCATTTTCTTACTAGTTCCCCCCTGCAGAAAGAGACTACAACTTCTCCAAAGCCACATGAAGTTCAGAGCAGCTTCACATAGAACGGGTCCACTACACATCTTCCACTCACCCCTACAAGCTCTTACACATCATCTACCCACATGTGAGCTTGTGAAATGTTTACATATTCTGCATAAAATGACCACCGTGATGCAAAATTCATACTAAAACACATGGGAAAGAAATAACACTGATGGGCAGAGCAGCTCCACAGCAGCTCCACTAACAGTTCTGTTATGAAAGAGCGCTACAGACTTCTAGTTTTCTTCTCTTAAAAGGGTCGCTAGCATTGTTCACAATCCTGTGTTTTCTTTTGCTTTCTGGACAGAACTGTTAGTTTTCCTTCAGAACAACTGTTGGGATCACAGGGGGAAGTTAAGTTCCAGCAATTCTGCTGACCTGCTGCAGGCAGCACTGGTCACAAACTGGGTTATATAGCAAAGACATTGACAAACTCATAACAAAGACAGCAAGAAAAAGTCATGTCATACAAAGATCTACCAAAAAAAAAATCAACAATTAAAACATAGTTTTGTCTTGACACAGCTTTACGTTAATGCCTGTCACTTCTCTTCAGGACTTCCAAGATATACCAGCCTTGGTGTAAACAGTTCCAGGGACTGAAAGAAGCATTAGGGTTTGTACCCAATCTGTCCCTTGCAATCACACTCCTGTGGCAGCACAAGCACCAACTAGCAACACCTCCTCCTCTTTCCTGTGAGGGTCTGGTGGTGAGAAAGAAACAAGAGTAGGTCCTAGAGGCAGGAAAGGAGAGCACTAAAGGGAAGGAATCTGTTTGAGGAAGACACAGAAAACGAGGAGGAATTCACAGTACCAGTCTTTTTGAATGAGGGGATGCAGGGAGGAAAGCAAATTTTTGTTTTAAATAAACTCAGCCTGTCTTAAAGCATTACTTGAAATTCTGCTTCAACTGCTTCAAAACCAGTACTGGAGAACTGCAATAGTTTTCTCACAGACAGTTAAGAAGCAGCAAGAGCAGAGAGGATTTCCTGGTTCCTTATTTTGACACTCACTGTTAATACTGGTTATGGTTCATCTCTGTGCAACTCTTAATTAGCAATTGAGGCAGGGTAGTCTGAAGCTTCCAAGCTGAATTTTCTGCAGCAGACAAATGTGAAAACATGGAAAAGAAAAAGGAGGTTACAGGGGAAAAGATTACACTGGTAAGCACTTCATTTTTTGGGGTTTTTTTAGGACAAAGCAATAACTCTCAAACACTGATGACAGCATGAACAAATTCTACTGTTGGCAGTGACAGCAGCAGAAATGGTGAAGCTCTACTTAAATTAATTCATTATTACAAAACGAAACCAATAAAATTATCCTCTATAAATTAATTTTCTTAGGATTTATACCTACTGAAATACAGGTGTAGCAGCACTGGTGTGATGGACACCTTGCAAAATTCTCCAAGCTTTAAGATGACACATAGTACACTTGCAGCTTGCTTCCTCACTCACAAAACAAGCTTCTGCACAGGCAGCCAGTGTTTGCACTAAACTGAGTGCACCAGGTAAAAAAAAACTGTGGCACATAAACTACCTTCCTAGCTGCCATCACACAGGGATACATAAACCCATGAAATATCCAAAACATAGCACAGTGTTACACATATAATTTGTTTTTCATCTCAAGTTTATTAAAACTTTAGCAGTACAAATGATCCAGGTTTTAGATTATCAAAAGACCAAACTGAAGTCCACATCTTAAAAAAAGTCGTTCCCCAAAATGTCTCTAAAACTTTGAGACAACGGAAACATTAAGTCCACAAACTCATCCGTGCCTGTCATCATCTGTTCCAGGACTTGTTTCATGATCAGACTTTTTATCCTTACTAGGGGCAAGATCTCTTTCCTGACTCTTTGATTTTTGGTTTATTTCTTTTTCTGCTGAGGATCTGGTCTTTTCCTTTTCTTTACTGTTGTGTGAATATGATTTTTTGGATTCCCCCTCTTTGCTACTTGGTCTCTTTTTTGATTCTGGACTTCTATCCTGATCTCTACTAGACTTCTTATCTTTACTGGATTCAGGACTGCTACTTTCACGGCTTTCTGAACGCCTCTTCCTTTGGCTTTCAGAATCATTCCTCTTATATGAGCTTCTACTTTCTCTATTTGAATACCTCTCTCTGTTTCTGCTTTGACTTCCCTCCCTCTCTGAGCTCCTCGAATCTCTCCTCCTCCTGTTTTCTCTTCCTCTGTATTTATCTGGTGTACCTCTCCTTTCTCGGCTTCTTGATCTTCCTCTTCGTCTTGTTTCTCTATCTCTATTCCTTGAGTAGTCCTTACTTCTACTGCGATCTCTGTCTCTGCTCCTCGATCTTCCTCGCCTACCTCTATCTCGGCTTTTGCTTCGATCCCTTGTTCTGCTGCTGGAACTATGTTTTCCTCTGGCATGCTCACGCTCCTTGCTTCTTGACTTACGTTTCTCCCTGTCTTTACTCTTTCTATGGTCTTGTTCGTTACTCCTTGAGCCTGCCCTTTTACTCCTCTCCTTGCTCCTACTTCTTTCTTTATCTCTCCCTCTGGAATCATAGCGCTTTTCTCTTTCTCTACCTTTCTCATGGTCTCTCTCTTTGCTTCTTGACCTTATTCTCTTTTCATCGTGTCTACTGTGCTTAGAGTCTCTTTCTTTACTTTTTGATTTCTCTCGGCTTTTACTATGGCTTCTAGATTTAGCTCTTTTCTTGGCCTTGCTTTTGTTATGCTTGTCATCTTTTTCCGAGTTCCTTCTTGTCTCCCTGTCTTTACTGCTGGATTTGTGATCTTTTTTCTTCTCTTTTTCCCCTCTTCTGCTTGGACTTTCAGAAACTTGTCTGTGGTCTGATATCTTTCTCTCTCTTCCTCTTCCTGGGCTTTTTTGATTATCTTTCTTGTTTTCATTTATTTCACTCCTTGGAGAGACAAAAATACAATTTTTAAAATATTTTCGATCCCCTCCTCTCTGAAAAATTAATTCAGAAGTGAGACAGCTTCACAACTGAAACTTAAATCACATTACATTATCTATATTAATAACTATATTTACAGTAGCATGATTAAAATCAGACACAGTTAAGTAAGGGTGCTGACTTTGTTATCCCATGTTTCCTTGGCCACAACTCTAACTGAACATCTAAGACAACAGATCTTACTTTTAATAGATTAAAAAATGTCAGTGTGTATAGTCCAGAAAGAAATAATCTTACTTGTCCCCCTTTATCCATCTTTCTCCACTTGACACTCGCATTCTTTGAGCTCTTTGCATTTCTTGCCTCCAATGTGGAGGAGTTTCACTGCGTCTGAATCGATCTCTTGACCTGGATCTTGAAGGTGTCCGGTAACGCTTGAAGGGAAAAAAAGATAAAGTTGGGTATAAGGGTGAATTTCACATGCTACTAAACACTATTTTGATCCCTGGTAGTCGATTCTACCAAGCACCTGGCACTTCACGTGTAGACACCAAGTTTACATTGACGAGTTAATATCTTAAAAATAATTTTGACTAATATTTTGGCTAAAGCAGAAATACACAATGTCTAATGAAATAGCTTTTTAAGGTAATCTCTATTTCAGGATTTTTGTACTCTGCTGAGAGGTCTTCTGTTGCTTTTATTCAGCACAAATGCAGCCCACTTTTCCAATAATAAAAATTCTTAGCTTTGACAAGCAACACAAAACCAATACTTCATAGTTTTTCTTTAAGGTTTTTACTAATAATCTGTGGGACAGATTCCTGTTACCAGAAACGTGCGCCACAGGCAGTGCAAAGCACAAGGCTGCGCTGTCAGAAGAACCAAGACAACCCTTTCTGACCCAATACCATCCACTAATTCACAGAGTGTAACACAAAGAAAGCATTTTTCATGCCATCCCCGACCCCCCAAATAAATTCCCTATGCAAATAGGAAATTAGGTTTCCTTGTCTGAAATGAATATGATCTTCCTTCAAGCCTCAGTCCCCAAATCAACTACGATGCACCAAAAATCCTCCTTTTCTTTCTTTTTTTTTTAAAAAAAAATCTATCATCCTAACAAAACCATTTTCACAACACCAGCTATGAGTCTGCGCTCCCACCTGGTTTATTGTGGGGAACAGACTGTAAACACTTACCCTTGGCCCTCTTCCTTTTATTTTCCTGCCAGATCTGGTCACCAACAGCCTTCTCTGGTACGATGACTGCGAATTCGATAGATTACTAAAAATGGTTTCAAAAAAAGTGATATTGTTTATAACATCAAAGAAAGTAGAGAAAAAAATCCTGAATTTAAAACCTCTTAAAAAGTTAAACTAAATGAAATCTTCAGAAATTAAACTAAATGCAATCACAGATTTAATTTTATTTTTCATTATGAGTGCAGCTAGTAACAATCATGCAGTAAAAGCTTCAGATTTTGTGACCACAGAACATTTTATATTTTCAGGGGGTTCCTTTTTTTGAATGAAAATAAATTACCGATTCAGATTGGATAGTTCCAGTAAGTTGCAACTTCATTTAGAATACATTTTACTTTCTTTTTCTTAAATCAGTACTTTTAAAATTTTCATTCACTAGAATGGTTTTCAAAGACTAAGCCCTTGTTGCAGGACAAAGCAAACAGTAGCCAATAAACTGAAAAAACCCCCCCCATTTTTCATCCAGCAGGGCTTATGAAATGGAACTGTTTAACAGGGAAACTTCTCGTTTAACATCAGAATTCTAAAACAGTAACATGACCGTACCTCTGCCAGTGTGCTGTCAGACTCACAAGAGAGAAATTACCTTTCTTTTTCCTTCTCTCTGCTTTTCCTCTCTTTTTCTTTCTCATCTGCTTTAGGAGGACTTTTCCTCATGAGGAATCGGTTTTCAGGTACTGGAGGAATTTCTTCAGGACGGACAGTAGACAATGGCTGTGCTTCAGGGTTTTCATCTTCACTTTCACTAGATGAGCTTTATTTTTTATAAAAAATATTTATACTTAAAGCGAGTTATTTGGATGAGGGAAAACATTTCAATCTATTTAAATAATTCTCTTAATTCTACACACACAGCTGCTCACAAGAGCTATTTCAGAAGCAATGTCCCCCTTGCCCTCCCAATATCTTGGCTCCAAAACATACAACGGCAGCAGATATCTGACCAATATTTTTTTATCTATGAATTCCAATGGTCAACGCTCAATATACATTTACTCTGTTCAGATACATTTTTGTAAAAATATGTATTTTCTTTTAAAAACACCATCAGGAGAGTCAAAATCAGATTTTACAGGTATAACCGGCTGCAAACTACTGTAGCAACCGGCTGCAAACTACTGTAGCAACCGGCTGCAAACTACTGTAGCAACCGGCTGCAAACTACTGTAGCAACTGGCTGCAAACTACTGGTAGCAACAAACAGGTGAAATGGGCTTAGTCCCACAGAAGCTGTTTAGGAAGCACTGCAAACATCACAGCACTAAGCAAACATCTCACACACTGTCCTGCTAGCTCAATGTGACTTACAGAGACACAACCTGTAATTTCACACTGAACTAGAAACAGAACTATTAGATTAGAAATAACATCTTCAGAAGCAAAACTGCCTTTTGAGTCCTATCTTCCAGTGAAACTGGCAAACAGAACATTGTTAATTATGTTAATATGTTAATTTTTGTTTAGTTTTGGGTTTGTTCCTGTATAAAATATTCTTGTAAGCCTCACTGCACGTAATTTAAATTGTACAGAAATGAACTTACTGAAAACAAGCTATCACTGCCCACTTCAAAGCAAGCAATCTTGTAAGCTTTCAAGCCATTAAATAAACATCAAGTCTAAGTCCGTTCCTTCACTCCTTCAGAAGCTGTAGCACGCAGGCACAAGGACACCGTCCTTTGCCACTCTTACAGAAAAATTTAAGCTTGTAGATGGAAATCGATTGTCTCCCGAACTTGTAAATACCTAGTTCATGAGTTACAGAACATTATTCTATAGTTATAGGACAAGAAAACGGTAATGCATAGTGTATGTGTAATGGCACAAAACAAATCTTAAAACTGACCTTTTTTTGCTTTTCTTTCTCTTTTTCTTTTCTTTCTTATGTTTCTTGGAATTTTTCTTGTGTTTCTTTTTTCGTTTTTTAGATTTCTCTTCAGAAGCACTCTCAGAATCTGATGACGAATCAGAAGATGATTCGGAATCACTTGAGCTTTCCGAGTCACTGGATGAGGAAGATGACTTGTGTCTTTTCTTTTCTTCTTTCTTAGCTTTAAATCAGAATAACAAAGACATTTTAATACCAAACACTACTAAATACATCTCAGAAAAATCAACTTATTATAATGAAGTTTAGGTAGATAACTGTGTCATGAGACTACTTCATCAGAACAAATTGAAACTTCAGAGAAAACACTGGTTTTTAAAAGTAGGACTAAGGACATGTCTAAAAATACATAAGAAACTTCCAACATTTTGTATTTACAAAGTTCTAAAGTATCAAATTTACACTGTCAAGAATTTAGAGAATGGTGTAAGTTTTCAGATTATGTTATGTTTCTACTGTTGTATAAAAAGAACTATTTAGAATTTACCTTAAAAGCATCTATAAAAAATATATATTTGGCTTCAGGTTTAACCCAACTTCATAAAAAAAATCTGATCAAATCACAAAGAAGAGAAGTTCTGAAACAGAATGTAAGTGGCATAGACTAAACTGATTACTCATTGAATCTTGCTTAGAAGGAAATTCAAACAACCAGCCTTCCTGCTAAGTACAACTGAGCACTGAGAACAACCCCAGTCTTCCTGCTCATCTTTTCTTGTTCGTGGGTTTTTTTGTTCATTTTCTTTGTTTGGTTTGTTGTTTTGTTGGGGTTTTTTTTAGTTGAAGAAGGATACAAACAGCTTTCTAACCATTTGGCATGAACAGGAACCCAGCTAAATCACAGACTAGTCCCGGCTTACTGGAGATCTGATACTAGTCTGACAGGAAATAAATCAAGAGCAAATATTCTTCTTTATGCCCTTCAACTGATCTGAGATCTACTCAAACTATTAAAAGTGATATAAGCTATTTCAGGGTCACACTAACTTGAGAAAAAAAACCCAAACACATATAATAAAATAGGTAATATAAAAACTTCACTAAAATAAGTCCAGGCTTCTGAGTTATGATGCTTTAGGTAAGTCAATTATAAATGGTACCAACAGTCTTCAAATACGTTATGAAATTCATATCAGGCTATTGTCCAGAAAATTAAATGCTCTATCCAGAAAACCAGGAGAGCACACTGGTTGTCCTCCGACTGCTGAAGTTGACTTTTTAAATTAGCATCAAATATTATTTTTACTTTGCCACTGCAAACTACAAAGATAGCCCATCATTCACTACACAATATTCTACAGTCACACGCAGAAGGAACAGAATGTTCACTATTAAACAGAAGAAAAATATGCCAAAAATAAATACTTATATCTAACCAGCCTGTTTCCTCCTCACAGCAAACAAACTGTATTTTAGGAAAACATCTGCTAAGACCTTAGAACAGGCTTCATATCACAGATGGAAATGCACTTTAAAATTTGTGTATGCATCCTAGCTGGAAGCATGAGCCTATCAGCAAAGCTTTTAATAGCTTGCTCTGTCCAAAGACTTTACAGCCTCCAGAGCTATTATCTGACCTACATCAACATACAAGTACTTTAAATGCAACCTCTCACCCCCTGCTCTTCTGCACGTAACAGGTAATGGAAAACATTAGGCACCAAAGACAGGATTATGACTACATAGCCTGTCTGCATCTCCAAACCATTCATACCACCGTGGTTAACCCTAGTCAGCAATTAAGCCTCATAGAGCTAATCACTCACTTCCCTCCCCAGCTGGGATGGGGGAGAGAATCAGAAAGGTAAAAGTGGGGAAACTTGTGGGTTGAGACAGCTGGGCAGGTAAAGCAAGAGCTGCACACAAGGAATTCACTTGCCACTTTGCACCAGCAGGCAGGTGTTCAAGTGTTTCCAGGAAAGTAGGGCTCCATCACACATAATAGTCAATTTGGGAAGACAAATGCATTACGCTGAATGTTTCCCCCCCAGTTCCTTTTTCCCCACCATGCTGAGCATGACATCATACAGTAGGCAACAACCCTTTGGTTAGTTGGGGTCAGCTGTCCTGGCTGTGACCCCTCCCAGCTCTTTGTGCCCCCTGTGCTGCTCGCTGCTGGGGTGGGGAGAGAAGCAAGAAAGGCCTTAGCTCTGTATCAGCACTACTCGGGTTACCTAAAACATTCCCATTATCAACACTGTTTTCAGCACAAATCCAAAACACAGTCCTACACTAGCTACAATGAAGAAAATTAACTCTATCCCAGCCACAGCCAGCACACAGATACAGCAAACCACATAGCAGGAAACAAAGGTACCTCCCTGAATATTTTTTTTTCTTTTCTAGTAAAGACAGAGAATTTGAACTGCTTGGTCTAGCCAACTATTTATTCTACTGGCTTCCATGTGGTCCCAACAAGACCAAGCAATTCATACTTATCCAGTATGTATCAGTCATTGTTATAATTAAGGCAGGCAACTTAAATTTCCAAAAGAAAAAAAAAGTGGTAAAATTATGCTATAACTTTCCTATTAGAAGATTTTATCTGCTGTACAGACAGAAAGTCCTTTGGGGTATTACAATAGGTCAAAGTGTCAGAAGATAAAAGATTTCGGGAACTTCAAAGAAATACATGTTATTAACCAGCTTTTAACTTACGAATGGCCTCAATTTTGTACACATGGGAAAAAAACTCCACTTCAGAATTCCCTGCTAGTAATCTCTGTTCGCATACCACATTTGCAAGTGGAAGCAGAGTCAAATGGAGCAGTGTATTGTTTTTTGTAATTATCAATATTAGGTTCTTGGACTGATTAGCCAGTATTACTGAGCTAACTGACTCTTGAGAGTTCACACCAGGTACCTGTAACTGCAACCATGGGAGCTTAGTGTGGAAATTCACAAATTCAACACTAACTCAATCTCATCTTTGCAAAACTGCATGATGGGAGGCAGCAGTTTTTCCAAAGCTGGTCAAAAGCAATAAAAACTCCATAAAATTCTTCGCTAAACTGGTCAGAGAAGAGACAAAAAGTGAGTAATGGAAATAATGAGTCTCAGTACAATACAAAGGGATGTTTTATTTGTAATAATAAAAGAGTACTTCCTACCAACTTAAATTTTCATGGCAAAAAAAATTCTCACTTGGGCTAGAAAAAGTCACTGAGGATGAATCCATTAGTGATGAAGCTGGTGAAGGGGCTGGAGAACAAGTCTTACAAGGAACGGCTGAGAGAGCCGGGGTTGTTTAGCCTGGAGGAGGCTGAGGGGAGGAGGGAGCTGGACTCTTCTCCAATGTGACAGGGGACAGGACAAGAGTGAATGGCCTCACGCTCCACCAGGGGAGGTCCAGGCTTGACCTCAGGAAAAAAATTTTCACAGAAAGGGTCATTGGGCACTGGAGCCGGCTGTCCAGGAAGGTGGTTGAGTCCCCTTCCCTGGAGGTGTTTAAAAGACAGGTGGATGAGGTGCTGAGGGGCATGGTTTAGTGACTGATAGGAAAGGTTGGACTTGATGATCCAGTGGGTGTCTTCGAACCTAGTGATTCTGTGATATTTGTCCAAAACACATTTCTAGTTGCAATTCTGGCAGCTTCTTTATGATAGATGTTGTTCAATGGGAATTTCATGTTGCCTCTTGGAAACTGGACATGTTCTAGAGTAGTAAAGTTAAACATGGATCTATTATTCCAGCTGCAGAGACAGGCAATTAAGGATTCCTAAAGGAGAAGAGAGGCAGTATTTCTCAGAAAAGCAACTCTTATTCATACCCTAATTTCTAAATATTAGCTTTTGCTCTGTATACAGTTATTGAATGTAAAACAGTGGAATCTCAAATACATGCAGTTGTCATATTTTACTCCGATCAAGCTATCTTCTTAGCTACCACGCCTTGCCCCAAACACCTTCTGGCTGTGGGCTGTGATGCACTGATGTTCTAGATCAACCAGCAGCCATCAGTATCATTCCAATGTTTCCCTGACAACATGTACAATGCAAGCTAAAGTAGTTGTTCTTTATCTTCAGCAATGTATTAGCTAGTAACATCTGCGTAAGCCACATTTCTTTTGTAGCAAGATATTCTACTCTGCCAGGTCTCCCACTCAGAACACAGTGCTATATACAGTGGTAGAAGATTTCCTCTTCACAGTGATGCAGCAAAGTGACTTGCTTCCAGAAGTCTTGGCTGAGATAAAAAGGTCCAGATGACAGCAAGCCAGCTGAGGTTTAATTCAGTTAACAGTGGACCAGATACATGGTGCAGAAAAACCTCAGCAAAAACAACCGAGTACAGCACCTTGGCCTCTCTTTGTGGTCATACACTTTACAGACTTTTTTTCTCCTTCTAACATTACTGAATCTCCGCACTGGTACAGTGGTTTAAGTTAATCTCATTATACTAAATTGCATTACTTTTTCAGATCAGCATCACAGGTAAAAATTTACACTGGTATGACTTCTGATGTGACATTTTTTATGGTGTTTCCTACTTGTTAATCACAAGTCTCATTTGATACAGACTAACAAAAGCCTGACAACCAACTGAACCACAAACCCTGAGCTTCACAGATTATATTGGTCTTTTGGTCACTTCTGGGTGCAACAAACTAGCAAGTTGTCTTAGGCAGTTAGGACAACCTGCTGATTGAAATGAGCTGGGTCTCAGCAGGTGTTTTCAGAGCTTCTTGCAAAATGCTTGTAAGAAGACAGGTCTCAATATTTTCTACTTCCCTTGCTGGCCCAGACCAAGAAACCTGGTCTCTTTTCTCAAACTTTTGATCGTTGTACTTATTAGAGCACTGCATTTAATAAAATGTATCTATACTATTTTGTACCAGTTTTAGATGTCTAAATAAACATGCATTCATAGAGTGTGACAAGTACATATTTTTAAAAGAGAACTGAACATTTTCCAAATTCATTTCCATCAAGGAAGCCTGGTGTTGTATAGGTCTGGTAACACCCAAACAAGGAGAGGAATCTCACCTACACTGTAAATACCATGAACACAAAAAGTACTAAAAAAGTGAACTGATTTCCAAATCCCAAGACAGTTTAAATTATGTCTTATCTATTCAACACTTTTGGGTTTGGCCCATTCTAAAACCCACTATACTGCACTGTACTGTTTCCTGCACATCCTCAGGCAAAACAGGATTTCTCCAAGCTTAACTTCACAAGTGTCTGAACGAGGCATCAATAAATGTAGTTATTTCCTGTATTTTCTCCTTCCTGCATCTAAACGCATCAAAACCAATCCATGACAGTTTTATCTGCAATCTTCTAATATTCTTTAAGTATGTTGTAGTTATTGCCTTAAAGTAAATATAGATAGAAATGGAGGTGAGTTAGTGAGCAACCACCTCAACAAACATGATGTGATTCTTAACATGCAACAAATAATGTCAATGGCAGATGCATTTGGGAAATCATGTGGCAAAGAAAAAAAACCAAGCCCACACACAATAAAAAGCTAACAATCAACCAAAAGGCCTACAATTATTTACACAGCAAAGACAGATTATCTGGCAAGAGGTTTTGGATGTACTTTCTGGTGACATCTAACTATCTCTGTCCAGCAGCAAACGCTACTTTGAATAGTGAACCAACCTGGTGCTGGCCAATTACTGATCACAACAACAAGTGAAATCAATCCTGCAGCATGAAGGTCAGTGAGAAATAAACCAACTTCTATTTACAGTCCAACTGTTCTAGCTCATTACTTCAGGATCAGGTTTCAACTTATGACCACAGCTGAAACAGATCTATCACTTCCTACTCCATTCACTGTTACCTATAGTATTTGCCAGACTTAAAGAATTACATGATCTTGTTGCATGGCACAGGCAAGCACTCTCTGCATCTCAACTTGTCATAGACTACAACACATCTTACATCAGCCACACAACATCAGAGTCCTGGACTTGAAGTGAAGTGACTTGGCCAGAAAGCTGCTGGGCTTTGGCACGGAAGTCAGAACAGATGATCTATTGTAACTCACAGCAGTGACAATCAAATAGTTACCTCGCATCCAATCTCATCACCCCTGCTGGACTACAGCAGTCTCCAAAAAAGGGGTGCCTTTAATTCAGGACAGAGATATTTTCCCTGACAACTTTTTCCAGAGTTCAATCACCTTGCTTTTCAGAGTATCAAGTCTTTTTTTCCTATTTTGTAAGCATCTTCTTTCCATGATTCGCCATGGGTTCCTATTAACCGCCTGGTTAAGGGCACTGTTTCTTGCAAGGAAAACTACACTGCAACAGAAGGGGAAAGAAAAACAAAAGAAAAAAAAACCCACCCCAGAACAACCTACAAGGGGGGAAGACATCTCCAGCTTCTCTTTGAACAGTTTCAACTGTAGCCATAACAGCCTATAATGTGTTGCTAGCTCACTAGGAAAGAAACTTACTCTGGAACAGAACTGTTCATAGCAATCAGTTTGTAGAAAGGTACTCTAGGGGCTGGAACAGGTAAGAAAAGCAGAAAGGGATGACCACCAACCAAAAGTCTAGGTTAGATGTGACTTACCAGAATCACCAATTTCTAAGATTGCTCTTAATCTGTAGATCTTTCATGACTCCTCAATGTGTAATTTTGTATCAGTGCTTGACAATTTGCACTGATACTTCATTTTAAAGAAAGAAATTGTACTCATAGAATGACCTAATTACAAACTTGTTCTTCGCTGAATTATGAAGGCAGTCATGGTTTGCCTTAATTGCAGAAAGCATGCTTGTATGACGAGTGAGTCTACAGGGACACGTGTAACATCAATGAAGATCATGAATCTGCTCTGTGCATTAGTGCCCATTAGGGTATATCTCCTCACACTTGGCTCTGCCCTCCACCTGCCCCATCCTGGAACCTAAGGTCTCCTGCTCTCCAAACACTCCTGCTGCCAATCAATATCTAGTCCTGTGCCTTACAGTCAGCTGAGTGGGATTTCTCATCACTCTGGCATCAATTTCCATCCATGGCACAATAGGCCATCTACAGGAAGCAGAGTCCCCAGGAACCCAGGGAACATGGACATAGGCAAATGGGCAGGGCCAGACAGTCAGATCTTTCCAAAAACCCATTCTTTTTTAGGCAAAGTTAAAGGAAATAAACTTGTGTTTTACTTATTCTTTAAGGCCCTGCCTAATGGTTTTAAGATATAGGGCTGTTCAGCATCAAAACTTTCATTTGCCCATACCATGTCAACTGTTCCAAAGCAGACTAAAAATGGAGTGTGGCAAACCATGAACACACGTATAGAGTGGTTATCTCACCATACCAGCTTCATCCATTCTGTATCTGTACTATTTTATTTTCTTTTTCAATCCATGCATTTTCTGACAAATACCACACTCCTGAGTGCTGTCCATGTTCTAACTCACAGGCCACTCTGTGTGTTAATCTAAGAGGTTCTAGAACCTTTTAGAAGTCAGGATCCATAAGACAACTTTGTTTGGAATACTGAGGTATTGAAGAGATCACTTCAAACTCCAAAGTCATTCTGCTAGACACCACAACAGGTCAACATAGAACTCCATCAAAAAGGAGTACTAAACCCATGAAGCTCAAGTTTGAATGCCTATTATTTTACTTAGGCCAAAAAAACCACTATTCTTGTTTTGTGCTTCAACATTCTTGGTGCAACCCTTCAGAGGACATATTAGCAGAAGGTGCTATGAATGAAAGCATGATAATGCCTATCAGAGTTCCTACCAAATCTACATCCCAGATATCCTTTAATGAGTTTCTCCAGAGTGGCAGCAACATTGTACTAAAGTTTAGCTAGCTAAGGTAATCCAAGACAGAAGTAGCTTTCAAGAATGCATATATGTTTCTTTACTGAACTCTGCATCAACACGTTTTAAGTTTATTAGAAGACAAACCGTACTGCAATGTTATTCACCTGTGCACCATTTCTCTCCATCTATCACAAGTTCCCAAGTATTTTTATAAGCAACTGACAGGGAAGAAAATGAGCAAAATTACCTCAGATTGCATCTATGTAAACGTGCAGTTCAACTTTACCTTTGGATTTTGGAATCAACTCTCCACAACTCAGTATGCGTACTTCAGCATATGGTTTACTGGATGCATCTGTTTTCTGATTTTCTATTTCTCTCACAACTTCCTGACCTGAGATGACTTGTCCAAAAACAACATGATGTCTGAAGATTTTAAACAAAAGTAAGAATTCTTAGTATTTAATTTTCTTCAGGCAGTTCCCAAACAAACATAAGAAGATAAGAAATATTTACCCATCTAAATGAGGTGTAGGCTTAGTTGTTCTGTTTCCAGATTTTAATCGAAAGAGAAAAACAAAGTCAGTATTAGGGAAAAGCAGTCAGCATTTGAAGTCTGTCATATAACCATGTGAAAATGGAAATTACTTTTAGCGAATGAAATTGAATAAAACTAATACATATTATTCTAAATTAATGTGCAGTTAAAAGTATTCAATGTATTATACATTACACTACCTATTAAATTAATTACTTTATTGCATTTTATTGAACAAAAATGCACACATTTTTAGACAGCATACTCAGACAGAATATATTAAGTGTTCTATTTATTAACTTATATACATACTATTGGGAATATATAAAAATCAAGACAACTGCCTCAGAGCAGGAAAACTGCAAATAACCTTCTACACATTAGGAAATGATCAAAAATCGAAGGCAGAAAGAAACCATCTGTATGTATGTATTACTTGACATAGAACTTTCTCTCAGCTTTCCCCTGCACCAGCATAACTGAGGCACAGAGATATCAGCCATGGCAAAAGTAAACAACTGGGATAATGACAATGATGACCAGTTAGAAATTCTCAAATACAGGTCTAGTGGTGAGTAATATCCACATATCACCATGTCAACCCCTTAAAACATGGGTGAGAATGATACGTTTCAAGAATGTTTTCATTAGATATATTTAAATTCTTAAAATACATTGCAGTAGACTTCTTAAGTTTTAACTGTAAATGAGACCGCATTGGAAAGTTATTTTGTGACAAAAAAAATCCTACTACTTTGCAAAATATCCAGGGCTGGTTTTCTTCCTCCAGACAACACTTATTAGAAGAAAGTGATAAGACTTCTACAAGGAACTAACAAGTTTGCTTTATTGCCCAAGTCAGAACACAGTTACTGAAAACTACCAAAGAGCTCTTTTGCACAGACAATAGACACTAAACACAGAAATGATAAAAAAGCCTCCATAAACAGGTTTAGGAAAAAGGCAACTTTCATGCAACTATCAAGAAAATACCAGCTTTGGGTCTGCATAAGAGCGAGTCTTCAGTATTTAAAATGATTACCTTTACAGCTTACAAATGGCAAACAACACACATTTCAGAACAGTACAATACTTACATGAAGAACTGTGAACCATTTGTATCTTTCCCTCGGTTGGCCATTGAAAGGAGAAATTCTTTGTTGTGCTTTACAGCAAAGCTTTCATCTAAAGAAAAAGTGTCTTCAGTTATTTTAAATATACCACATATGGTTTGACAAGCTCTATAATCTGAGAAAACTCAATCTTATTTAACAAAACTGCTTGTCCTGTCAATAAAGAGTTGTACGAAAAATAGATATAAAATAACTATTTTTAAATATATTTTTCCTATCGTTCTAAATAATGCAATTTACTAATAATAAATACTAATTGTTTATAGCCTGAGGAAAAAAAACTAAGAAAAAAACATTATTCTCATTTAAGAGATTTGTTTTCTAACAATAGGAGATACCTCATCATTTTAAATCGTTGCTCTTTCTATTCTGCACATACTGATCATTCTCTCTTTGGAACAGAAGTTTTTTGTCTGTGCATTAAGAAACCTTTCATTTTCATACAGTTTTGTTATTTTCTTATTTTCTAATACACATGGATATCCATTTTAACAACCCAAAGCAATTTGTTTGTCAGACATGTAAGAAATTATCGAGCTGGCTATTATGAAGTTTAACTTGAACAAATCTGACTTCTGATGAGCAAGTCATGGTCACAGTTCAAACTAAATCCCAATGAAATCGTGAAATGTAATCACTGCTCTTCACTTAAGATATCTGTAAGAGATTATCATATCTCTCTTGTATCCCAAAACAGTATAAAGGCTGTTGGAGGATCCAAATTCTTCAGAAAGAGGAAGCTTGCTCAATAGTATTTAGATACAGGTGGCAGGAGCAAACATCGATAAAGCAGAAAAGTAGGCTATAGTTTCACATCACAGTGTCACTGGCAGTGAAAAAGGAGAGTCCCCATCACTCTCCAGTCACCTGTACAATTGCTTTCTGACACAGCATCAAGTACCAATCTAATCCTGTGGCGAGTTGGTTAAGGGAGCCATGAAAACATATTCCAAGATGAACTTGTTTGGCTTGCAAATGCCAGAGGGCAGGCAACAGTTTTGCTCCAACTGCCCTCTCCCCCAACCAGAGATTTCCTGAAACACAGTTACTCAGTTGTGTTTGTTCTGATGCTGCCAAACTATTGAATGGGGTTCACACACTAACATGGAAACAAATACTTTTCTTTGCTTCAATGGTCTTTGGGCATTTCAGCAAGCTGAATCAGCTCAAAGTTTGATCTGAGAGTGCAAGGTAAGACCTCTTCTCTCTTGGCAATTGCAAACTATTGATTCAACTCAAGGTCTGCTACAAAATCAGTCTGGCCCTACACAAGTAATGAATAATTCTTTTGACTGCTGCAAGCTCAGACAAGAACCAATACTAAAATAAAAGTGGCTCAGAAAAGGGAGAAGCATAACCACTCCCGCTGGTTGCAATGAGCCACCACATGGGTTTAAATGTGATGCAGAAACCAGTCCAACAAACACAGAGATGCTCTGCTACACTCTGGACAAACGCCAACTCAAAAACACACTGGAATGCAGAAGAGGAAGAACTTCTGTAACACAGACTGATAAAAAACCAAAACCCAGGACTGTGAGAAAACTGATGGTCTGTTTATCATCGATTCCTCTTGGATTCAGGAAAGCAGGGCTTTATGCTTTCTTTTATAGAAACACTTGCAAGAAAACCCAACTATCATGCCTTTCTCCTTTTCACTGGAAAAGACAATTCCCAACTTTTAGCTAGCTGCTAAAACCAAAAGAACATGTTTAAAAACAGTCATAAAAATGTACAAAGGAGTTCAGTTTTTCACTAATTAAAAAGGTTCATATCTTAAAAGTAAAACAAAGTAATTTACACTGGACAAAGGACTCTAAGGCCACAGAAAATCTTAATAAAAACAAAGGAGTTCAGACATACAGAACAGAGACTACAGAATGTAGAGGCAATTGCTTATAGTAACACCAAAACAGAGCAGACTGATAAAATTCTTACCTTCAAAAAAGCCACCATAAATGGATTCTCCTCCCCTGCCATTTCCTTTAAAGAGGAAAAGTGAAAATTAATCACTACAGTAAGTTGTAGCAGTCACATTATGGGAAGATGTTTCATAGCATAAAATACTGATCTAACTGCATCTAAGTTACTGACATTCTTGAAGATATGCAAAGAGTATCAAGATGTATCTTTACTGAAAGTACTTAGCACTCTGTGCACTAAGACAATGGAGCAGAAGCGTGTGTACACACACGTTTAAGTCTATTATGTAGGTTTTCATGTAAACGTTCAAGAGGAAAAAAAAAGAAAAAGCAGTTGGATCACAGAATAACCGATTAAGTAAATGATGCTACACAGAACTCCTGTAATATTCTATGACATAAGCATTAAAGTTTCCTTCAAAGATTTGCATCTTACCTTCACTGAAGTCACCTCCTTGGATCATAAAATCTTTCACAACCCTGTGAAACAGACAACTTTTGTAATGCAATGGCTTTTGGGTGGATTTTCCTGTACCCTTTTCACCTAAAGGAGGAGTAACAAAAACCAGAATTACTCTTTGTACCTGTGGAATCTTCATTACAAAAGAGCGCTATGTAAACACTTAATCAAAATAATCTACTAAGCTCTGGAAAATTAGTTTCTTAGGCAGACACATACCTGTAATACTAATAAGGAACTAGCATTTAAGAGAGCAGAGCAGAAACTACCTTCTGTCTCTACAGTCATACCAAAATAACTCCTTACTGACATAAGAACACAACTCTGGTCTCTTCCACACAGACTGACTGAAACTAAACATTTAGGTTTAAGACAACCTGCATTGCTCAGAAGCATTTAAGAAACACTCGGATCCTCAGTTACAACATGGCAAGGCTAAGGCACCATAAAAACTCATAACAAAAACAAGAGGCAGGGGGAAAGAGAAGGAATCTCATTCCCTCCCCTGCTCTAATTACAACTGCCACGTTCCTCCCTTATCTCAGCTCTGGTGCTCAAGATGAACAAGACGACTCTGCTTCTGCTACATCACTATCTATTTTCCCTGGTTCCTTCAAACTGACAAGATACCTGCTGACTGAGCAAGATAAATGGCTCACAGTGGGTCCTGTGAATTCCAGAGCCAACCTCAAGGCAGTACAGAGTACTCAGTGGGAGTATGTTGCAAGGAAAATTATGTCTTCCTCTCAGCCCTGACAAACCATTAGACTCTATCTTCCTATGCTCTTATTTGGAGCTAAACTGGCAGCTTTTATTAATAGCAGCTGCCTCTGAATTTATCTGTAACAGCCTGGTGCTTCCACATCTATCTAACTAGCAAGAAAAAGATCACTTGATATGAACCTTGATAAATGTTAATATGTTTAATGTATGTATGCCAGGAAAACACAAAGCTGTTGATCCCTGTTTTAAGAAAACAGCAGAAACTTTTCAAAACTGGTTAAAAAAAATGAGTAAGGAAAACAAAAACAAAATTTGAGTTAATTTGCTGCTGATTAACATCATAAGCACTCTGGCAATATATTTTCCTCACTATTCTTAAATACAGTAAAGCAGCAATGTAGTTCGGAATCTGAATTTGATTTGGAATGTCAGCAACTACGTATGAACTTAGTAGTGATTGTTTCTGACCTGAAATGCTATTGAAAGACTTCAAGTCAAAAATTGAAAGCATCAGCAGAAAATAACACCTTTATGCAATAAATCTGACTTTGGACAGTTGACAGCAGATCAAGAATGCCACACACCTATGATAACATATTCATCCATTAAAAAAGAATCACTTTAAAGTTCAAATTTGTTAACAAATTTTTATAATCTGATTTTGTGGCAATAAACCATGTCAGCTCAGGTAATACCTACACTCCTGCAGTCACCATGAATGGCACACTAAGTGCTGTAGCTAACTTGACATGAATGTAATTATGCACCCACATCTGATTCAGATCATATTAGTACTGCTGAGTGATTCAGTACTAACAGCTATAGAGCCTTGACCTGAAAAACAACAGAGCTGGGAGGAAAAGAAGTAGAAAATGTTGAAGACAAAGTTATATATGCTGTTTCTCTATTCACAAAATTATTCTTGTGATAATAAATACAAGTTTTGCTAAACTGTCAACATTTTCAACAAATGCATACAGTCTACAGGATGAGAATTCTGCTTGAAAATGCCTCCAGGAGAAAAGTCTCAAAATTTTATTCAAGAAATAATCTGAATGCCAATATAAGTGGAAATCACCAGTCTTCATCAATGAAGAAAAACTAAAATGAAGAAAAAACCTTAATGAATACAGGTAATACCTTTCAAAACATCTCAGTATACCATAAGACTTAAGAGCAAGTCTGCATGGTTGACCCCTTACTGGCTACCTTTCAACACTGGATGTTATATAATGTGAACAGTAATATCTCTGCTAGTAACAGAAAATCAGCTTACTGTGTCCGTACTTAAAGTTGATTAGTACATACTCACTGCACTGTACTGAGCCAAAGCTACCACTGCTTTGATGCTACAACTGTGTATACGAGAAATCATATAAATCTCTGGAGATACCAAGAACCAGTGCTTTATGCACTTAATGTTGTACCTAAGAAAATGTCAGGGACAATAACAGAGATATCAAACTAGCTAACATAGTATTACATTAAAAATTATAAATAAAACTAAAAATCTACAAACCGGTGCAAAGGCAGCGAAAATTCTCACATGTCTTTGGACACACATCTGAAAACAGTTCAAAGACCACTCTTCCAGCTAGAGAAAAAAAAAAGCAATATTTATTACGAATATACTCATCTTATATGAATACCATGTTACTGAATAGATATTCAGATATTTTTTCTTACCAGGTACATTGTTGATGGCTATGTCAAAAAAACAACGAGGTCTCTGGACCTTTACTCCCATGGCTTCAAAAATATAAATGCTGTAAGTAATAAAAATAGAATTTAGTTCTTCCTTTTGGGTAGTGAAACTATGTGTAAATCACTGCACCAGATATTATACAAAGAACAAAAACTGCAGAAAAGCAAACCTTCAAAAACCCAACTCTAAGTACTTTTAAAGGTTCAGAAAATGCGAAGTGTTTTAGGTCGTTTTCATATTTTTGTAGACTCAAATAAGGGATTATATTCCTGGTTGCTGCAACAGTACAAAATTTGAGTGCCATACTTCAGATGAGGAAATACAACAAGAAAATAATGTAAGGTATGGGGATAATAAAGCCTGAAGTCTTCTTGCTATGTAGATGGTGTAGGTAACCACCTAAGTTGTTTGCTTCTAGAACACTATATCCTAGGTAAAATATGCATATATAATAGAGGGGGGGGAAAAATCAGCTTTAAGACGAAACCATTTGTTTGAGTGCTCTCAAAAAACTTCTTGCAACTGCTTAAAAAGATTAATTTGCAATCCCTGTTAGGCTCAGCTTTTTTTGAGGAGGCTGTCATCACCACATGCCAACCCACTCCTCTGGTCAGGGTTAGCAGCTTCAGGTCAGGCCTCTTCTCCTCAGTAGCACATCAGCTGCTGCAGTCCACAGCTCAGTTCACCTCAGTTACTATTAACTACCTGGGCCATGAACTGTAGCTGCTCAAGAGAACACTCAGCTTGTCTAGGAGCACAGAAAGGTGAACAGATGAACTTCAACTGCTATATGCAAGTAGGAACTGCACAAGGCATGTAGGCATACATTCTAAAATACCAGGCCCTTTGCTACAAATAAAGGGAATGGTCAAAGAGTGGAAAATAACTTATTACAGCTTGACAAATTACCAACATATGGTCATGTTAAGACCTAAGCATTCAATTTCTTGGTAATATATTTCCTGAATTCCTGTCACTGAAGTTATCAGGAGCTGCTCTAATTAGGATCCAAACTATTCTACATGATAAAAAAAAAGATGCAGTTTTTCCACAAGTACTGCTCAGTTAAATGATTTTTGGTTTTATTGTTTCTTTTCTTTTTATGCCATTGCTTATCTCTTCTTAGTCACCATTCCTGGAGGTATTTAAAAGATGCATAGAGATGGTGTTTAGGGATATGAGTTAGTCGTGGACTTCATAGTGTTCAGTTTACAGTTTGGCTCAATGATGTTAAGGATCTTTTCCAATGCAGATGATTATGATTCTCTATCAAGAATTTTAATGCAACTTGCCCCTTTTCTTTGAGTAAATAAACCCCTTTATTTCCATGTGACAAGCAATGTCTTAATCTCATTTGCATCTCCATCCCTCCAACATTACATATAATCGTAACATTCCTTTCTTCTTCTGAAGCCCCATTCCCTTAAATTACTTCAGAGAGGAAAAAACAATGACAGCAAAAGGATCTGCAAGACTGTGGGTACCTTTTCCAGAATCCAGAATATAATCCATAAATTTTCAGTTCTAATTATTTTTTATTGCCAGAAAGCACTACTCAAAACTAGCTGACGTACTGCATACATCCCTCCTAGAACTTCACCCATCGCTGTGCCACAGAAAATCCTTGAAAAATTCAATTGTCACCATCTGTCACTCTCAGCTTATGAACAAGAGGCAATAAGAAATCAAAAGACAGCAGTGTAATCATGTTAGTCTATATTCTCTCTACTTGAGCTCAGTGTCACTCCTAACATTTTGCCAAGATTACACAGTGAAAATCACAAGAACAATACAGGACTGATTCAAATTAAATACCACTCAGTCGTTTATCATTCACGTGATTTTTAGCTTGAGAGACTTTGCAAACATGCAGAATCTCACTAGACACCCTCTTAGCTGTATAATGAATATAGTAACTCACACCAGCCAGAGGCTCAAAAGCAGCAGGCTTGCCTCAGTCTGCTTGCTCCTCTCCCTGAGCTACCAATTCTCTTCCAATACCACTAAGACTGAGTCATACAACAAAATTAATCCCCAGACAGTGAAACTAACAGAGCGCACACCTGCAGCTGAGAACTGTCATGTTGTTGGGTAAGAGAAGTCTGACCAGCTCACTTGGCTGCTGCTGCACAAACTCTGGTGGCAGCGTGAGCAAGGGGAGAGAGATGGGGCAGGTGGGAGGGGACAGACTGCTTCCAGGACTGAGACCAGCCCCAAGGATCCACATCAACTCACCCCGTCAGCAGCACAACAGACACTACACAGCCGCATGGAACCACAGGGGGATTTTTTTCCTAGGAAACTTCTCAATAAATGCTGCAATAAACATTGTTTGGTGGTAGAACTGACAGTTTTAACTGAGCTGAGACTAGATCTAGAGACCAGTATCGCCACAATCCATCAATTGATTGTACCCAAACTTTAAATATTTAGTTGTGGAGCTTAAGTGAGGATGGACTTAACTCCTGTTTTACAGGTAATCTGCTTGAGAAATGCAAAGGTATGCCTTAACATTTATATACAGTATTTTAACCAAAATAAATGCAAGCTAACATAATATGTGACAATTTTTAATTCAGACATTGATAATTACTGAAGCTAAATTGCAAAATAAATGTCAATACACCTATAGCAGTCAAATTTTAACTGTTTCATAGAGAACAGGGTGGGAGAGGGAAAGGAGAAAAAGAATCCCTGTTCTCACCAGTTTGATATTTTTCCAATTCTACATTGTCTCATGAACTATGGAAGAAATGAAGTTTAGTCCATGTTCTGAACGTTACCTCTAATGTTCCTTGCACTTTACCCAAATCCTCCAATAACATCCTCTAAATATTGTCTGCACTTGGTTCCCAATGACGGTTATGTCAACTGGTAAGGGTCAGTATGAACACCCTGACACGACAACACCAGGCCAGATAAATGCATCAAACCTTTGAGCTGATGTTGCCTAGTAAACCAGGCTAAAGTCAGTGACATTTATCCTACCTACAAGTCAAGTGAGCATTTCCTCCCCAATATACTTATGTATCCTTTGCACAGTTCTTACCTCAGACGGACCTCATGAATTGTTAGAGAGAAAACCACTGAGTTACAAATGATTCACGTATTCTTGTACATACTAATCATTTTAAACTTAGTTGTATTAAAAACAAGTACTTGGCGTATGAATGTTAAACACAGAAACAAAGAAAACCAATTGGGAAATACCAAGAATAAAGACAGAAAATTACGAGTAGAGCTCAATAGAGCAATACAACTAGTAACAGAGATTACACGGCTTGTGTATTCAGCTTTTAAAATTTATTTTCAATTAGAATGCAGGTACTCTTAATACTTGGCATTTTTTAATTGTGAATTTGATGGAATTTTACTAGTGATAGAAACAGGATTTTAAATTCAATCCAAAAGTTGGTCACTACACATGCATACAAAAACATGCTATGCAGAAGGGCAATCTTGAGAAGTCAGCTCACTTCTTCCTTCCAAGACTCTACAAGAAAGGACAATATAGCAACCCAAGCACTATCCTGAAATGCGATCCATCATTCTCAGCCACCTCCTGTTTAAAAGAGCCTCTTACAAAGTAGAAAGTACACTAAAAGGCCAAGCAAATCCACCAACAACCAAAACAAAAAGACTACTTCAGTATATCTAACAAAAAGAGGCCCAACTGTTTTACTTCTGAAAGTAGAATTACATTTCAGCTTAGAGTATGTTCATGTTTATTGACAAATACACTAAAAATAGTCAGTTTTGTCAGAACAGCTGCATCTACAACAGATGCATCACCAGCTGCATCAGAGTTCCCATCCCTTCAAACCTCCATCAGCCTCCTTGTTTTACTCAAATATTTGCAGGATAAAGCTGGCCAATTCATGGCTAGGCTGCAGCCAGCTGTTCTCCTTCAAAATTATCTGTGCCAATGGAAAAAAACATTTTAAACTGTTCTTGAGCATCTCTCTGCCAGAGATCACTCATATGCTTAAAAATACATCTAGGGGAATTATTTCCACATCACCTGTGCTAGCAAGGACCTGGAAATACTGCTTCATAGAAACCATCTCCTTTTCTCTGAAATGGATTCAAAAGTACTCACAGATACACACCAATTTAAGTATCAATGTGTCATACATCTCAAGAGCTGATGGCAAGCAGCAATACAGCAGTATTTCCTCATTTTATGAGGGGAGGGAAAAAAACATCACCTTTACTTTTAATTATGCTGAACAGGTCACTGGATTACTTATTTGTTTCAGTCCGTGCACAGGACAGAAGAGACGTGGAACAAAAATGTATTCCATGGGAAAAAACCCTATATGTATTATACCCTATCCCTTCACTTCTTTCTGTCATCAACAGCTCTCCCCTATTCTTAATTTATCCTTGATCTTGCCTTTATAATTGTAAACTGGTGCAAGGAAACAAATATCCTCTTTGTTGGTCTTCCTTCAATGTCCAAACGAATTGAACATTAAATAAATTTACATTCCTAGCATTTTGTTTCAGGCCATCTACAAACGCAGGAAAACAAAACTACATTGATATATATTGCAAAGACAGCCACTTGGAATCTTTAGAAATACATTTTTAAGCAAAATCTTGAGTCTAGGAAATGCAAATACACAAAGTGAATACAGAACATAAATCACACTTGCTAAGGCTATGCTTCCAGTTGCTTGAAGCCAATATAAATATCAGCTGATAGTCGAATGGAAGGTTGATAAATCCATGTGTTCTGCTTTCATACAGGTGCTTGCTTAGCTGCATAAAACCCACCCTTTCCGCCCACCTCCAAGAAAAGATCTGGCAGCAACACATCAGCTTAAAGTGACGGTGCAGCCATAGACTAAAAGCATTACATGTTTGTTCCACTGTAGAGTAAACTGGAAATGAATTCATAATAGTGAAATGGGAGACATGAAACTTTGTTCCTATCTCCACTCCTGTGTCAGAGCTTCCAGCTGTGTTAGGATGATCCTAAGGTTGTGAACAAAGAAAATCCAACCAGCCCAACTCTCTATCATTCCTTCAGCATTTTCCCCAAACACCATCATCTTTACACCTATTCTTCACCATCAAAAAACTCTGAATTAGCAGCAATGACAACTAAGGATTTTTTTTTTCCATCTTTCTAATCGGCAGCACAGGATGTTTGTTGTTGGCAGACTTAGAAATAAGGTACTACACCTGAACACATTTCAAGTTTTGGATGCCATCTTTGTGTTCTACACAAGTTTATGAAACTTATGCAGGAAGACTTTCCACTGATCATTAGAAATCACACATTGAAAGTTTTCAACCTGACTGCATCTTCTAATAGTATTCAGAAGGAAAAATCCAATGATAGGAAACTTAACACTTCTGCAGGCAAAATGTGATTGACACCACTTTCCATGCTTCTCTAGAATAATTCTAAAAGTCTTTCTAGGACTACTGAACACAGCATTTTTAACCCCTAAGAAATAAATCCAATTAAAAGATACCTGGCAATATTAACCACTGTCTTCCATGGATAGGAGGCAACAGCTTGCTGTTCTCTTAGAGACATTTAAGAAAATACCATTCTCAGATAGGTCGTGACTAAATATGCATTACTTACTTCTAACACTACTGCACTGCACAGTTTATTTGTGTCACTTTCAGTGTGATTTTTTGCAATTATTAACATGAATTTAGTCATCTTGAACTAACAAGGAATACACATCCAGTTATAACATTTCAGCTGGGAGAACATAAAATTCAGCAGAGAAGGTGGTAACTTTCTCTTAAACTACTGAAACAGAAATACAGGTTGCTATTAGACCGTGTCCTTTATTTTCCTAGGAGAACTCTACAACGAAATAGATGTTAAAATATCCAACCACATTATTGTCAATAGAAAGTAAAAAGCTTTGTTTTCAAAGGGTAATTGTTTCTAGTACTTAATTTACGCAAAAAGTACTATTTTTCCCCCATTAAGATTTGTGAAATAAATAAAGATGTTTTCTACCAGGTTTGCACATGAGTACATACCTGCCTTGATTTCACTGCTCCCTCACAAGCAGCAAAGAAACACATCCATTTTGATTCTATGATTCATAACCAGAAAATGGATTACAATAGCTCTGAAAACACAACTTATATTCTAAAACATATTACAGAGTCATGGAATGTTTTGGGTTGGAAAGGACCTTATAGAACATCTAGTTCCAATCCCCCTGCCACGGGCAGGGATGCCTTGCTCCTCATCCAACTAAGTCTCATCTAACCTGGCCTTGAAAAATCCTCTAGGAATGAGGCATCCATAACTCCTCTGGGCAAGCCATTCCTGTGCCTCACCACCCTGACAGTAAAATGCTATTTTGGGCAAATTTCAGCATTGCGTGAAAGGCAAAAAGCATTTAAAGGGTCTACTGTAATCTCCAAGCCTTATCCATTAGCATCCCCAAACTAAATTTCTGAACTGCAATCCCATCCTGCCCCTGTTACTGAAGATGAGAATAAGGCAAGACCATGCAACAGCAGGAGAAATAGTTCTTAATGCTGACCCACATTTGCCAATCATAACAAAAATGCTTGTTCCATAATCGTTTGGTTTTATGTTCTCCTCCTTTCTCTACTACTTTAGCTCTGGTTCCATTCCCCATCACATCTCAGCCTCCTACCTAAACTACACTCCAACAGAAGATGGCCAGATCTGCTCCCTGGCACTCGCGGACACTGCTTCCAAATGGAAGCTGTCTCCTAAATGCACATGCCATGGAGGAGTGAAGCGGTAGTGGAGACATCATGCTGCAGCAGAGCAGAAGCTTCCATTGCAGTACATATTCTTCACTCTGAATTCCCTCATAATCCAAAGATTTTCTGAAATCCTAAGGGGGAAAAAAAATAATCTTCTTTTGATAAAGAGCTTGATGACTCTTTAGCTAACTTTAAAGAAAAAAAATACTTGTATCATCGAAGAAGACTGGAAAAATGGTTAATCTTAATAAGGCATACAGTCCCACAGAGCACTCTCAGAGGATAATTATGTTAGTATATTCTTTGCATGTTCCCCTCCAGATCTACTTCGCATGTAGGAAACTCCGCATATTCCAAGACCTTTATAAAAGCTGATAAACTAAGCTCTGTGAGTTGAGATAAACTAATGTTTCATAAATCACGAGGAAATTCTGTATTTTTATCATGGCAACACCTAAAATTTTGAGCCATGCTGGACCTTAAAGCACCAACAAATGAGAATAGTGAAAGGGGAGATAAAGAGATAAAGCAAAAAAAACCCCAACCTAAACGAAAAACATTCTAGATGTCCAAAGAATACCCTCTTCTGCAGGCAATATGGAACAAAACCATGAAAAACTAAACATTCTCTCAGAAAAAAGGCACGTCTTAGGAAACAGACTATGCAAAACAAGTATCTCATGCTATCATTGCTACCTAAGATAATTTTCCAATTGTGACAGAATTGTAAGGCAATGTTTAGCACTACAGTAGATATCTTGTCCACAGTTCAAATCATAGAATAAGAGAACAGTTTTGGAGCCACCTCCCACTGGATCAAGTTGCTCAAAGCCTCATCCAACCTGGCCTCTGAACACTTACAGTAAAAACGTGAGCAGGACTTGGCCTCAGCACCCTCACGGGAAAAAGTTTCTTCCTACTATCTAACCCAAATCTCTCCTCTTTCAGTAAAAAACTGTTACTTCTTGTCCTAGCACTACATCTTCTTCTCCTAAGCCTCCTCAATGACTCCCAAGTACAATTACATACGCACTGTACTTAATAGCCTGGTCGTGGCTGCAAAAGAAACGAGCACGAAACTTGTTAGGCGTAACCTCTGAAGCACCTTAGGAAATCCCGACAGGAGGGGCAGAGGACCCTCCCGCCGGCCACGGCAGCTCCCGTAGGCTCCTCTTCCCTGGGAGAGGCCTGCGGAGGGGAGGAGAACATGTGGCGCGCACAGCCCGGTTCCTTCCTCTAGAGGAGGGAGGGCTCATTCAAACTCCCGAGCAGGCACAGAGCAGGACCCGGGAGGCCGAGCAGGACCCGGGCCGGCTCTGATGCGCGCGGGCAGTCCTGGGCCACGGCCGCCGCCTCGCCTACCTGTCCCGCGGCACTCGGGCCCCGCTCCCCGGGCTGCCCCTCGGGGCGGCGCTGGGCGCCCCGGCCGGGCCGGGCCTGCGCGGGGCAGAGGCGCGTGTGCGGGAGGCCCGCGGCTCGGACCCCGTCGCCTCCGTCCCCCCGAGCCCCGCTGCAGCCCGGGCCGCTACCCGCGACCGGCCGCGTGGCGAGGCCGGCGGCGGCTGCACTCACCCCGCTGGCGGCCCGCGTCGCCCCGCGCCCTCAGCGCCTCGCCGCCATGTTAGAGCTGGTGCGGCACGGACTGCGTCAGTGAAAGGAAGGGGCGGGCGGGGGCGGGGCGGCGTGGGGGGCGCGGAGACGGGAGAAGCGGCGCCCCGGCCCGGGAAGGGCAGGAGCGGGGGTCAACGGCCCCGGAGCAGCCCTACCGGGCCGTGGGGATGCTCGGGAGCGGCCGGAGCGGGGAACGGAGCCACCGCCCCCGCGAGACCCTCACCCTCCAAGCCACGCCCCGTGGAATAAGCCACGCCCCTTGCAGGGGAAAGTCACGTCCCCTCACGCCTTCAAGCCACGCCCCCTTGTTAGCAAATCACGCGTCGATAAAACACGCCCCGTCATCAAAACCACACCCCCGCGCCTCTAAACCACGCCCCATCCCCAAAATCCACGCCCCTTCCCTGTGCAAAACCACGCCCCCACCACACAAGTCACGCCCCCTCTGAAAGCGCAAATTCATTTAGTCGATAAGCCACGCCTCCTTCCCCAGCAGACCACGCTCCCTCCCGTCGCCCCGCCCACTCCTAGGTCACACACGGACCCCACGTTTAGCCGCTTCTCAGACATCCGAAGGGCTCGAGAAATGGCCAAGGGATGAGTGAACGGAACTTTCGAACGGCACTAGGAGGGCTTCAGGTCCCTGCAGCAGGGCCTGGCATGCACCGTTTGGGGCTGGGAAGAACCGAAATGGGAATTTAGACCAACTGCATGGAAAGTTCTGATAATCCTGTCGCATATGCTTTGTGTTGCCATTCAATGTTAATTTTAGTTTATGTTAAAAATAGGGATGTGGAAGTTCATGACAAAGCATGAAACTGTGGGCACCTCCAACATCAACTGGGACTCTGCGATTCAGACCTGCAGTACTAAGGACAGTAATTGTGCCCAGCAGGAGGGAACAAGAGTTCCGGGGCTGGCTGTCAAGAAGTCTGTTGGAAGCAGGGAAACATAGTTTCTCCTGGATTTCTGGAAAAAAAAATAAAATTGGGAAATGGGCCCCTGTGAGTTCTGAAATCCCGATGAAACTGGTGACAGCTCTTTGGTAAATCAACACTGGCTTGAGCACAGCAAGCTTTCATAAATCTTGTCTTCCCCTACATGTCCAACTTAATATGTAAGGTAATTTTAACCAGCATTTTTAATTCATTTTAGGCATTATTAATTGATTTCATCCAAATGTACTTGACAAGTCACAAGTAAAAGTTTAGTGAAGTCCTTAGTCTCAGTCTGTGTTCTGTGGGCATACGGAGGTCTCACAAGTTGTGCACATGACACTGATTCCTTTCTTTTCTCCTTTAACAAAGCTGGGTGCTGGACTTTGCCATTTCAGCAGCTCTCATCAAGGCCAGCACTGGCAGACACTTTGCACCCACACAGCTCTGTGCTATGGGAGGGGCCCTGCTCCACAGGCCAGGGCATCAGAGAGTCATAGAATCATAGAATGGGTTGGGTTTAAGTGTGTAGCCAAGCAGGAGGCTCCAGTAGCATATCGGATCTCTTTCAGTATGCTAATCCTTTTTTCATCATCATATCTACATGTAACAAAACAAAGGCAGAACACAGCTTCTTAAATTTTGAGCTTGATGCTTCATCACACATCCATGAAAAGTGGGATGGTCCACACATAAAGGCCTGTAGCAACCATGTGCTGAAGGTGCCACAAGAGGCTGCTTTTAGAATCACAGAATAGCTTGAGTTGGCAGAAACCTTAAAGCCCATCCAGTTCTAACCCCTCTGCCATGGGCAGGGACCCCTTCCACCAGACAAGGCTGCCCAGGGCTCCATCCAGCCTGGCCTTGAACACCTCCAGGGATGGGGCAGCCACAGTTTCCCTGGACAACCTGTGCCAGTGTGAAGATTTTTTTCCTCATACCTAGTCTAAATCTTGCCCCTTCCAATTTAAAGCTATTTCCCTTAGTCCTATCACTACAAGCCTTTGTGAACACTCCTTCCCTTGCTTTCCTGTAGCCTCTTCAGGTACTAGAAGGTCGCTATAATGTCTCCTCTGAGCCTTCTCTTCTCCAGGCTCAACAATCCCAGCTCTCTCAGCCTGTCCTCACATGGCAGGTGCTCCAGCCCTCGGATCATCTTTGTAGCCTCCTCTGGACCCGTTCAAACAGCTCCATGTCCTTCTTACGCTGAGGATTCCAGAACCGGACACAACACCCCAGGTGACGTCTCACAAGAGAGGAGCAGAGGGGCAGAGTCCCCTCCCTCGCCCTGCTGCCCACGCTCCTCCCGCTGCAGCCGCGGCCACGCCGACCTCCCCCCGCCCCTCCCCGGCTCCTCCCCGAGCCCTTCCCCGTGGCGCCTCTGCTGGAATCGGCCCCGCGCTCCTTCCCGCCGCGGACCAGGCACCAGGGCCCCGGGATGGCGGGACGGGGACCCCGAGCGCACGGTTAGCGCGTCCTTAGCGCCCTGGGCCTCGCCACCCGCCTGCGCCAGCGCCGCCCGCCTCACTTAGGGGGCTGCGAGCAGCACGACTGGCCTGGCCTGGCCTGATTTGGCCCGGCTCGGCCTGCCTTGGAGGACGCTGGGGGGAGACCTTATTGGTCTCTACAACTACCAGAAAGGAGGTTATGGAGAGGAGGGAGCTGACCTCTTCTCCCAAGTGACAGGGGACAGGACAAGAGGGAATGGCCTCAAGCTCCACCACGGGAGGTTCAGGCTGGACATTAGATAAAAAAATTCACGGAAAGGCTCACTGGGCACTGACAGAGTCTGCCCAGGGAGGTGGTTGAGTCCTCTTCCCTGGAGGTGTTTAAGGGACAGACGGGTGGCTGAGGTGCTAAGGGGCATGGCTTAGTGATTGATGGGAATGGTTGGATTCGATGATCCGGTGGGTCTTTTCCAGCCTGGTGATTCTATGATTCTGTGGCTTGGCTTGGCCTGGCCTGGTTTGGCTTAGTCCTAGTCCTAGTTCTAGTCCTAGTTCTAGTCCTGCTAAAACGCTTGGCATTGCTTTTTCGGTTGTAGCACGGCAGCACACACGTGATTTTAAAAGGCAAGTTTCTAAATGTGAAAACTTGCCAAGTGGACTCAGTTTTCTGCGTCGTTGTGAGCACATCAGTGGTCCTTGTTGGGAGCTGCTGTAAGAAGAGTCCAGGCTGTGGGTTCTCAGGCTTACCTCATCCGGAAGGTTAAAACATTGGTTTTTAGCTGCTAGTTATGACTGTGCTTAACTGCTTTCATTCTGTCTCATTACAGGTCCCTCAGATTTGAGTTCCTAGCACTGTGACCACACAGAGTGGAAGAAAAACCATCTTCTGTTTTTTCAATTTGTTCTTGGCAGCAACGTGGTTTACTGTGAAAAGTGAAACAAATCTTTCTGGACACTAAAGATGTCTGGTAGTCAGAGCAAAATGCTTTGTTTGAGACAGGTTTTCTTGTTTACAGTGAGATATTACCAAGCTCGGACTCTGAGTAGTGATCTGCTTTTGAACCAGATAAATAACTGCACCCACGAAGATGAAGTGTTCAGCCTTGTTGGAAGCAACACGGCCAGGCTGTCTGAAAAACATGTGGGAATTGCATTGAACATGCTGTGGCAGTTGCAAAAGAAGAGGCCACATCTCTCACGGACTAGTAACTATGTAAGAAATCACTCCCAGTTTCTTACTCTTTGCATTTTAGCAAAAGACAAGATGGAACACATGGAAGATGAGGCTATAGTGGATGCCCTGTATAGTATTCTGAGGTAAACAGCATTATATTGAATTCCATATATATGCATTTTGTATTGATAATAGAAAGAGATGGAGTTTTGGCTACAAAGCCGTCCCATAAGGAGGCTGGGAGATTGCCCTGTTCCAGCTTCTCTACTCTGGCTGGTGTGCAGGCAACTTAATGTGCTGTGCCTCAGTCTTTGAGATGCAGGCAGAACTGATCTGGTTTGCATTCCCAGGAAATGGAGTTCTGATTATTAATGCACAAATGCCTGTAATTTTTTTTTAATGGAAGGAGTGATAGAAAAGTAAAACAATATGATAAATAATGAAAGGACATTTGTCTTATTTCTTTGTAACTTTTGAAGCAAACTTCAGACTATTATGTCTTTCTTCTGAAGGCTCAGTGTTGGACACCACAATTCTCTAGCAGAAGTTCTTGTTACAGAAGCATGGAAAAGATTAGAAAGGCAAGTACTTTACAATTATGCTTAGTGAAAGTGATAAGTTGCAAGTGTGATTTGCTTCATGTGAGGCTACACAGAGTTCTCAAATAGTGTTTGCAAGACATTTTAAACATTATGTGAGTATTTAAAGTGTCAATTGTATTTTTGAATGTTTTGGGAATTATTTTTCTACATATGGAGGCTTTGAGTACTGATGGACTTCAGTACACAAATGCTTGAGAGATTCAGATGAAGCAACTGACACTTAAGGGTTTGATATATATTGTCTGTGTAGTTTTGTGAGTTTTAAGTAAATCACAGGTTTTAATATTACAGTTTTATCTTAGTACTTGCTGTCCTACTTTTAAATATTATTAGAACCTTGCTTATCTCAATTTCAGTAAAAATCTTTTGTATTGTTACATCAACAGGGTCCCCTTGCGGTTGTTTTGATACTTTTTTTTTAATATTGTAATTTTCATTCTTTAATCTCAGGTCAGTGGCAGAAGCTGGTGTCACTCTTGGTACCAGCATCACAGAGTTGCCTCTCCCAGCTTAACACCTGGGGCATTTTAACAAGTAAATAACTTAAGTGTATCCAGAACACAAAGGGACATTCAGGCAATAAATGGCTGACATTAATTTTAACTATTTCACTTTGTTGCTTGATAATGTAATCTTTCTAGATTTTTTACACTGATCTGGTTAAATTAAAACTTCTGATTTGTGTAGAGCCTCATATGTGCAACATGCTTTAGTATGAAATACCTAGGTGTTTTGGCTATGTCCACTATAGTGATGAAATAGGAAATGCCTAAATATGTTGTTTCCTTGTTTTGTAATTTGAATCTAACCTCTTTTTATAACTGTCAAAGTAGATTTTAGTCTTTAGTTATTCACTAGAAATCAAAGGTAAATATTCTTTCTGTCTTTCTTTGATGTCTTGACAGGCTTAGTTTGCCAGCTCTGTCTAAATTTGCAATGTGTTTATACAAGCAACACAGACATTTCAGTCCTGTTATTGGCAAAATAGCTCATATTGTGGACATGAAACTGGATTCTATACGGGATATAAGGTAAGTGTTAAACTGAGTGGCATGAGAAGCAATATGTCACAATTGCTGACCTGCCTATGCTGGATGTTCTACCTCTTCCTCAACTAGAGGTTGTTCTTCAGCGTGAGGTTAGTGTGAAAGGAGTGATTTGTATTCGTGCCTTGATTTTCATGGACAGGTCTGCTAAGATTTATGCAGCAGTGGATGCAGGCTGCTGGAGCACCTCCCATATGAGGACAGGCTGAGAGAGTTTGGCTTGTGTAGACTGGAGAAGACTCCAGGGAGACTTTAGAGCAGACTTTCAGTACCTTAAGGGGGCCTACAGCAAAGCTGGGGAGAGAGGCTCTTTATCAGGGAGTGCAGTGATAGGATGAGGGTTAATGGATTTATGCTAAATGAGAGGAGATTTAGATTAGCTATTAGGAAGCATTTTTTTTCCTGTGAGGGTAATGATGGACTAGAACAGGTTACCCAGAGAAGTTGTGGATACCCCATCCCTGTAAGCGTTCAAGGACAGGTTGAACGAGGGTTTGAGCAACCTGATGAACTGGAAGGTGTCTCTGCTTGTGGTGGTAGAGTTGGAACTGGATGGTATTTAAGTCCCTTCCAACCAAAACCATTCTTTGATTCTATGAATTTCCCAATGATTTTGCAAAGAATTTTTTTAGAACCAATTAAAGACTTAATTAAAAATCATGTTCTTACAACGGAGAAACACCAGATACTGCTTTTAAATTCTAAATTGTGTATGGACTTTTTTTTTTTTTTTTTTTAGAATTTAGATCCTATTGGTTCACTGGAAGGTATTTTTCTTCCTTGGCATTGATAGTTTCTCTATTATGACATGGATTTAGTTTACTATTGCGAGTAGCAATAAGGAGTCTTAAAGACAATGTTATTTTTAGTTAGAGCATTTTTTTGTCAAGTTGAATGACTCTGTTCTCTTGCTAGTATGTCTAGTGCTTTACCTTAATATTAAAATAACTTAAATCCTGGCCCTTGTCAAAGCAGTCCAAGCTGCTTTTCCTTGCCTCTGTTACTGCTGGGCCATTGTAGCAAAGGCTTTCTTTTTTTCTGCTTTACACAGCACCAGCAGTCCCAACACTTATTTTTGCAGATGTGTGTGGAGCATGGTTATGAAACTCATTGAACGAGACTGCCTTTCTTTACAGAAATGACTCTCCCTGTGGTCATAAGTTTTATTCCCTTAGGAAAGGATTCTTTCTTAGGACGGGAAATGGCCCTTCTCTCCATTCTGTCACTTGGGAGTTGTTTGGGTTTCTCTGATTTCCACTGAACATTAAAGGTTTTTTTCCAAATTTGAATCAGGCAAGTCAAGGTCTTGCCTTAGGCAAACACTTTTGTCATGTACAACCTGGTAAAGGATGGCTGAAAAATCCCAGTTGTTTCAGAAAATCACTGAAAGAAGAATTTTGACTTGAGGAGGAGAAATGGGTTTTTCTCCTTTTATGGTTTTTTTTCTGCATTAGATTTAAATTCCCTTTTTACACTGAAGCCAGGAACACACCCTCACTAACCTTCCTCTTGTGTAGTTTATTTAATGTGTCTAAAATGTGTTACTTACTGTGTTCAATGTATAAGTGTAAAATCTTTTGAATCTTTTAGGGTCTTGTCAGTTTTGATGATCAGCATATCTGATGTTATCTCACAGAGTTTTCGAGATCGGTTACTGCAAAAGGCTGGACAGCTTTTGGAAGAGAAGAATGAACTCCACTTGAACTATGCCAAAAGAATACTCCAGTTTCTTCAAAATGTTAGACTGAGATATCATCCCTTGCTAGAAAAATGCAACAACATATTCCTAAGAAGTGCCTCCCATCTTGATATACACAGTATTAATCTTATTTTGAGACAGTATGAGCAGCTGGGTTTTGACAGTGCTGAATTCCGCTTGGTTGCTAAACAGCTGCTGTCTGAAACTGTAGATGATTATAATGATCCTGAAACTTTTGCAAAATTGTTTTTTGCTCTCGGGCCTATGGCGGGATCCAAGGCAAGAGACAGGTAAGTTTATTATTTATGGTATATATGTAGTCTTGAGTAGAAATGAAAACAGGAATTTTTGAGCCTGTAGTGAGCTGTGCATTAGGTTTCCTAGTTGTAACTTTTTAGCAAAGCTTTGTTTCATTATGGAAACACTGTCATAGCAGTTTGTCTTAAAACAGTTGCATAGAAACCTGGATCCGGTAATCAAGGGATATGCAAGTGCTGTTATGCAAGGCCGTCTTGTAGCTCTGATTCTTAAGCTACAGCCTTCTTTTCACAGGGGCCGCTTGCAAAAAATCTTTGTCTTACTCTGAGAAATACACACAGTGAGTTGCATGTGTTGCTTTTTTTTAAGACTGGCAGTAGCTGAAACAGCCTTGGTCTTATCCTATCTGAGTTTACTCTACATCCTATTCTATTTGAAAGGTTGTCAGCGGGGAACACTTCAGCATTTATTTAGCAGTTAAAGCATAGTATTGCATGGCAGATTTTTCTCTGCCTTTTTTTTTTTGTGCTACAGAATCCTATTTGGGATTGGCATTAGTTATGGGTCTCTCAAAGTCAGCAGTTTTAGGCAGAATTTGCTGTATTAATGACTATTCATTTGCCTTTATGCAGAGATCAAAACACTGCAAGCCTGTGTTGGTTTTGCTATAGCTGATTTAGTTCCAAAAGATTTTCCTAGATTTTTTTTAATTATTTTTTTTATATATAAAAATCTGTGTGAGATAGAAAAAAATCTTTGGCTTTATTTGGCCTACGAATAGTTCAACTGCTGTTTGATTCTGTTGTCTGTAGCTTGCTGATTGCTGATGAATTGTTTAGTGTCTTAGAGTGCCTTCCCTGCATCTTGTTTACATTCAGGATTGCTGGACTAGCTGATGTCTTGCATCAGAGCAATAGATGCTGCTCTGACACACTCTCATCTCTTTATCTGTGCCATACATATCAGCTGTTTAGTAGAAAGATCCACAGAACAAAGACCTCTAGTTTGGGGGCATTTGTTTTCCTGTATTTCCCAAAGTGGTCTATTAATTCTTTCCCCCTTAGACAAAGAAATTGACTGCAGCCTTTGCTGGAGTTTTTCAGCTGTTTTATTTTAGAAGATATATATCTTTTTCTTTTCCTCTTTAGGTTGCTAGTAACTGCAGCACGCATGGCAGAAGAATTTAGCAGTCACCAAGTATTGGTAATACTGAAGACGATGCAGAAAATGAAATGCAGACATTCTCATCTACTCAAAAAGTAATGGTTTTGATACAATTAAGAAGTTGTATCCTCTAGGCAAATTAGAGTGTTAGTATGGAGTATGGAATACTATATAATGTCCAATAAGTTGCGAGTGGAGTATATCACTTGCACACAAATGTATAGATGTATAATTAGCTATTGCAGATTTTGGAATATCACAGCTTGACCCAGAAGTACTTGAGGCAATTTAGGAATTACATAGAAGGGCATTTCAACCCTACTGAGTTGATGTGATACTTGCGAATAAGCAAAAACCTATATATTATCCTATCTGAGTAAACTTAGACTTTAACAGTTACTGTGAACTGGTGAGACAAATGAGAATATGGTAAGCTGCAGAAAATGTGTCCTGCCTAGGAGATCCTGTTACTGATGTGAATTGTTTCTTCAAAAGTCATAATGCTTTGCTTTGAATGATAAGGTCCTGCATCTTTAAGAACCTGGAACAGATTTTGGGGATTGTAAAAAGAACATTATTTGTAGGGAGAGGTGGTGTCTTTCATACAATAAAGAGAAAAGCGGTTGAGGTTTTGGGCATAGAAGATGTAGCATCTGAAATGTCAACAGATGCAGCAAAGTTAAGTGCAGGTTGTGAGCAATAACTGGATTGAATGTAATTGTATGAACAATCTTTGGAAGAAAAAAGGACAAGCAGTACTGTGAAGCAGAGTGGTATTAAAGGCAAGACCAGGTGAATGAATGCTTTTTCTCCTTGAATCTCACTGTCTTATGGTATTATCTTTCCCTACAAATCCAAGCTCCTCTTGTAACCGAAGTAGCTGTAGCAACTGCTAGTACATGAGTGGGTACAGTGATGCTGTAGCTGATGCTGCTGTTCTAGTTTATTGCATTCTTGGTTCACTCTGAATTTAAATGATTGTAAAGTCTTCAACAGAAATTATTAGAGTGAAGTAGCTGTTTTGCTGTGAAGGAGGCTTTAATTTTGCAAATCAGCTATGTGGAGAGAGGCTGCTGTGGAACACCATCAAAACTAGGGCAGAAAGGAGTGCTGGCATGTGCAAACATCCACCTAGGTACTGCACACCAGGGGACACCCTTTCTTGATGTTGGGTTCTGCAGTATCTTCTCTGTTTAGCATAGTACCATGTAATCTTTTTTTTTCATTTTATCAGAATTACTTCTGTTCTGCACAAACACTTGGACAGCTATCATGTATTGCAGTTGGTAAAGTTAACGCAGTACTTGGTGGTTTTGCGTTGCCAGGATCTGGAGCTGTTTGCCAAACTAGCAACATTGCTATTTGGGTAAGTGTATGTTCTTGGAAATGTGGCTATTTAAGTATTTAACAGTTGTCTGCTTAGTATTTTAAATAACAAGCTAAGATGTGAAACTGTTTTGCTTCCATAAAATATGAAAAAATAACAAACTGTTAAAAGTATTTGATTCTGTTAAAAACATAAATCAGAGGTTAGGAAACAGATGTTGTCTTGACTGTAGACCCAATAGTATCTGCTAGTAGTTATTAGATCTTTTAAAAATAGATAATTTTTTTGCCTCTTAGCCGCTGCAATATAATGACATTGAACAGGAAATTTTGAATGGTACTTTATAGGAAGGGTAGATATTAATGTTTTCTTTGATGTTTGAAGGAAGAAGCAGTGGAAAATATACAGTATGAATGGCGTGGTTAGGACAAGTGAAAGTGTAAAGCAGAAGTACTCTGCTTTTGATTCAAGAACTGTCTTATTAGTCCTCAGTCTTGTACAGGTGCAATGTAGAAAGGGAAACTGTTCCTGGAATCACAGGAGAAGAGATCTGCCACTGTTGCTTCCATTGCTCGACCCTGATAGGAATGCAGTGCCATGGCCATATTTGTCTTTTGTGGATTATGCCTTTGTATTCCTTAGGCGCCTCAGAAGCTGGACTATCCAGGACAGAAATCGCAGAAATCGTCTGGGCCCAGAAACACGCAGACTCCATTAGCAAATGTGGGCTGTGTCCTTACTAAGAACTTCTGTGTTTTTCAGTAACACTTGAAGCCTTACCAGCTGACTGAGATGCTCCCTCTCTTCTTCCCTTTTTTGGTTTTGAATAAATTAGAAGAAAGAAGTTCATCTCAATGAAAAAAGATGGTGGTCACTAAATATGAATTTCTATCATATCATTATTACTCTACTTATTTGATGAACAGCTTTTGACTTTTAATACAGAATTTTCATGCATGTAATTTTTGTTTTTAAATGTTTGTACTTTGTCAGTACTGATGGTCTGTTTCCATTTCGCTCTCTTCCAGTTTTCTAAAATCTAGTGTTATACCTGCTGATACTGCTGCAATAATTCGTGCTCTGGCCATGCTTCCTTCAGTTCAAGTGGACAAAATCATTATAAACCAAGCAGCAGCCGTGCTGCCTCAGTGCAGACTCCATCATTTGAATTGCATTGCTACAGCTCTTGTCAAATGGAATCATTATGACCACTTGCACTGGCAAAACAGTTCTGAGCTATGTGTAAAGCTTCTGCAAAAGCTAAATGAGTGTGGATTTCAGAGGCTTCAGAAAGCTAACAACTTAAATCTTCTGTTGGAAGAACTTAGCCATGTGAATGCAGAGTGGTTTGAAGAAGTCCTCAGTGAGGAAACTGTGGCCATGTGTCAGCGCTTGATAGACCAAATAACATGGGCAAATGTATTGCAGTTGTCTTTGTTTCTCATGAAAACAAACCTCCGTTGTCCTTCATTACTTGACAGAATAGCTTCTGTGACTGTGGAAAACATAGACAAGGTATGGCAGTTTTGCTTTATATTGCTGTGTAACTCATTCAGTAAGAAAGAATGGGTTACTAATTAATGTGTTTTGCAGCACAATTCACAGTGTTTATAAGTCTTCTTCCTGATTTGGAACTTCTCTCTTTTCTGTTCACTCAAAGCTGGTTTGCTTTCATGTATATTATTTTGCACTTATTTCTCTTTAATTTTCCTTTCTTATTTTATTGTTCAATCAGTCAGTGTTAGGTCAACCATAATCCTTTGCATTCAGCTTTACATTTGACCATCTTAAATATTTTTTTCACTTATTTACAAATAGCCATATCACAGTGTATGTTTTACATGACTTGTTCTTGTGGGGATTTCCCCAACAGCATGTCTTCATGTTCTTGCTATCTTTTTTTTTTTTCCTTATCAATCTGCTATTTATATCGACCTTTGATTTCATTTTATGACAGTTCATTTTTTCAAGAGCATTTAATGTGAAGCCTTTTTAAAAGCTTTTTAAAGTCTTAAGTATACACAAACACTGTGATCATCTGCATGAAATATATTTTAAGTTTTAGCCATAGCCGCAATTTTAATGATTTCTGCACTTTATTTTTTAAATATTTTTCCTCCAGGAAAGCTTGGCAAAAAAAATCTCCCTGTTCAGAAATAATTCTAGACCCCTTTTTGATTGTAGAGCTGTATTAGGATAGTTTGCAGTGACTTAATTTATGTCTTTTTTTTTCCAGATCCATCCTTTTGAAATCTATTTTATTCTTTACCTTTTCTCTGCTCTGAATTATGACCCTCCTGCCAATGAAGAGCTATTTGAGACTTGTATCCAACATCTTACTTCAAACTTGGGTAAAAGCATTAGACAAAGATATTCTGACATCAAATATATTATTTATACTGAATAAAAATGGGAATAGAATGGTGGGTTTTTTTAAGCAAAGAAAAAAGTGTGTCTGTATGTTCCTACTCATACTCCACCTAATGGTGTTAAACCATGGTAAAGTTTCAGTGTGTGATTCTGTTGGGTTTTCTATTTTAATTTCACCCTTTATCTATTACTGCTGATGAGGGACTAGCAAAATATCTTAAGTGTAGTTAAAAGCAAGTGAAAATTCTGATTAATTCACTGTGCTGTATTGGATAGAATTGTCGTGGCATTCCCAAGGAATCATTGTTTGGGGACAGGATACATTCTGTGATTCATCACAAAGAAATAGCAAAGTTGTAGAGGAAATGTATAGAGACTTTTTTTTTTTTTTTTTTTTTTAATATTGATTGATGATACGGCCTCACAGAACTGTGAAAATTTTGTATCTACTGAAATATTGTGGAGTTACCTTTTTTTAAGACTAACTAGTTTCCTCCTGCAAAGACCTGCTAAGAGTTACTTTATGCCTTGGTGTAGTTAGCAGAGGTTGTTCTTACTCTGCCTTGCATGTTAATTTAGCATGATAAGAAAGAAACTTGGATGACTGGGGGGTTCAGGGACATTGCAAACCCTTTCAGCTTTGTCATGTGTTAATATGGATTTCTGTCTGACTTTTAAAGGTTGTTTTGAAAGTCACCGCTTGGTGCTGCTTGGTCATGTTTTGGCAGTGGCTGGGTATTTTCCTCCAGTTCTGATAACGAGGATATTTAATGTTTCTTTCCTAAGCAAACTGGATTCTCAACTTGAAGGTAGGTATATAACTCTCTGATGAATTTGATTATGTAGCATTTGGCATAAAATAGGATTATGGACCTGTATATGACTTGAGAAGTAGAATTGCTCTTAAAACCACTCAATTTTCTGGAAAGACCCCTCTATATAATCCAGTCATTATTTGAGTGCAGAAGGGAAGGCATGAACAAAAATGTATATTTTGTTTTAAAATTACAGACATATTGCAGATGAGAGAAGCTCACTTAAAACAAATTTCATAGGCAACTTATTGCACTCAGTGTTTATTAATTCTTCAGTTTTATTGGAAATGAAATTACCCGGGTGTGGTATTTATTACTAGAAATAGTCACAATGCTCAAGAAGTAATGTGAGATTCTTTTCTGCAAGAAATTAGTCCTACCAGTCTCTCCTCTCTAAATATGAGACTGAGTGTTTGTCTGACTGTTGCCTTCCTCTCTGCATGTACGTTGTCTGCTATCAGTGTTCTATTGCCATTTTGCCTTCGACACTTCAATAAAGTTAAATGATGGGAGAGTGTTTAAAATGCTTCTGATTGCTGTTCTTAATATTGAACAAAACTGTTGTTTTAGTTTTTTTCCTCTTGGATTTTGAGAACCTTTCTAAGATTCTGCAACATGAATATTATAAATGCTGTAGTGCATAGATGACTTGCCTTTCTAGTAAAGAATTCAGAGGTAGCCATTTTGTTCCATGTGTGGCATTTTTCACATTTCAGTTCACACGTTTTTATTTTGTTTAACTCAGTCCTGCCTGATACCCTAAAGCAGAGGGTCTGCTTAGGCCTCATGAAATTGAACAGAGCAGTCTGCCTGGAATGCCCAGAGTTCCGCATCCCTTGGTTTCATGAGTACTACTGCCAACATGTCTTTCACAACAGTAAGTAACTGAGGAGATGAAAAGCTGCCCTTGTTAGTAGTAATCATCTGTTTTCAACAGTCTGCTAGACACTTCTAAAAACTGTCATCCTGACACTAGCACACAATAGAAGCTCCCCACTATCTGCTGAGGATGTGTTCTTGAAAAGTGCAGCTGCTGAGTAGTGTGACAGATATCAAAGCAGTTTTCCCTGTGATAATTCATGTAATAGAGATGGAACATTTCTTCATAAGGAATAAAATGTAAATACACAGAAACAGTGTATTTGGCATGGAGTTTGGAGAGGCAAGAAGAGAATCGTTAAGATTGTCTGCTGGAGTATGTGTCACCTCGATCCCTTTTTCACTTACAAGACTGAGCATTTGACTTATTTTTCGAGGTGAACATTTTTGCTACCTCATTTTGAACTTACTGCTGACACCTTCCTCAGAAGGATCGAGATCTGTCAAGGATAAGAGATGAAGAAGTAGGCTAGGGATCAAGTGTAGCAGCTGAAGGTCTTTCAGAATAGTGATCAGTTCAGAAAATCCAGCAAATTCACACTCAGTATCTGCTTTTCTCATTCTCATGGGGGAGATCTGCTTTGCTATCCATTGAACTCAGCTGCTTTATCTGTGAGACTGAAGATGTTTAATGGAGCAAAGTATTAAACAATCTGCAACAGCTAGAGAAGGGACAGAAAGCATGGTGTACCTGTAATAGATGCAAAATAAATAAACACTTAAATAAGTGTCTAAGCATAATTAATAGCAAACAAGATTCAAGGGGTGAAACCTGAAACTGAAATGTTTGTAGGATGTGAAAAGGAAAAGTCCTGGGATGGTAAGTCTGGATTTGAAATTCATGCTTAATAGATGCCTGCCACTTTCTACCCAAAAGGTGATCACATGGTCTCTGAATTATGATAGGATAACACCAGAGATCTGTGGAAAAGCTTTATTTGAGTGGGCTTGCTGTCAAAAAGCAGTATCACAAAGTGTTATTTTCAGAGCTTCGGCCGTGGAAGTTTTAATGTATGAATTCTTGATTTTGTCTTTGTAGGCAGTAGCCGAATAAATCCCCTGCGACAGCATGTTCACAGAATGCTGACAGAGATCTTAGGAGGGAGCCATTATGCAAGAATGTCTGTTCTCACGCCATACTACTATGAAATAGGTGAAAAGTTAATCCTCTAAGGCTTGTTATGGAGACCTGATAATTACCACTAAGATTAGGAAGCCTCTGGGGGCGTGGGTGCAAAATGCTGCAAAGAAGAAATTGCTGTATAAAATAGTGTTTCTAAAAATTTCTGCATAATATAAGTAATGTTGAATATCTCTAACTATGGTTACCACTTAGTTTTTCTAAAAGTAAACACTGTACAGATCTACTTATTTCACTTTTTATTTGACAGTCAAAAGGACTGTTTTGTTTTCTTGCAGATTTTGAGTGCATTCTAGATGAAAATAAAACCCCCCTTTCCTATATGGCTCAAAATATACCTTCGGATGATGTGAAGGGCGTACACTTGAACCATGATGTCAAGGATGAATGGAGAAAGGCTCTGCCACCAGGAGCTCAGAGGTTGGTACATCACATTTTTGCACATTAACTCTTCCAAGTTTAGACCAAAATTTTAATGCTTATGTCCTAAATGGTTGCTGCAACCCCTAGGCTACTGATTTTTCTGCTCCTTTTTCCACCTTATGAGGTTTGGCCTTCCTAGGTGTGGTGGGTTTGACCCCAGCTGGCAAGTGAACTCACACCCAGTTGCTCCCCCACTCCCTGCAGTGTGATGAGAGAGAGAACCTGGAGGGTGAAAGTGAGACTAAAAAATCCTGGGCTGCAATTCAGACAGTTTAATAAGTGAAGGGAAGGAAGGAAGGGAGGGAGGGAGGGAGGGAGGGAGGGAGGGAAAAGGGAAAAGGGAAAAGAAAAGTATTGGTGCAAGAGTCATCACTCCCAACCAGCAGAGCAGTGCCAGGGCAATGGCTACTCTGGAAAAAACGCCCAGTTTTATTGCTGAGCATGGTATTATATGGTGTGGAATATTGCTTTGGCCAGTTGAAGCTCCAGTTGTGTCTCCTCCCAGCCTCTTTCCAACAAAAGATTGAATAGTGAGATTGGAACTCTCGTTTCCTCTTGCCTCTTCAAATGTAAGCCTTGGGAATGCTGGTTAGCTGCTTTTGCCATTTCCATAAAAACAGCTGCAGGGAGGAAATGCTCTTTCTAAATAATAAGAAGTTTAAATATCTCTAGGTAAATGTGAGGAAAATGTTTAGTCTAGTTTCAGGGAGTATGATTTTCTATGAATTGTCAGGTTTAACTGGTAATGGTCTTGCTGCAACTTTCAGTATTGAACTAGAGATAGCACTTCTCACTATTCAGGTAGGACATGAAAGTAAAGGCATACTTCTGTTGTTTGCAGGATTGCTTTAGAATTTCTTGATTCAAAAGCTTTTAGCAAAGATTCACGACATCTGAAAGGAGAAACTGCAGTGAAAAAACGACACCTGGAAATGCTGGGGTACCGGGTAGTTCAGGTGAGCAGTTGACAATATCTTATGTCCTTTGTGATTTGTATCCATAGCGCAGATTAAATCTGTTGCAAGGAAAATGTATCAAAGATAGTTTTAATAGTTAAAAGCACCTACTCGGTGAGAGCAATTTTTTTGTATTTAGGGGGAAATTCCAAGCTATTCTCAAAATGGTGTAAGGGTTTCATAGAACTCATCCATTCTGTGAAAGTGGTTGCAGCAGAACTGAAGTCAAAAGGTATCAGCCCTGCCTTACTGCAGGGAAACCAGCAATCTCCAGGTAGCCTGAGTGAAGGAGAAGAAGAGAAATGAGAGTTTGGGTTCAACTCAACGAAGATTTTAGCAGTAGAAAACATTTAACATGCCCTCTTTGAGTGACAGAGAGACAGTTGGAGCAGGATGTGGATGCTAGCGGCTGCAGCAGTGATAATGCTGTGACAGGGAAGACTAGGGGGCAGGGAGAACTCTCAACTCCCAGCATAGAAGCATTTGGGTAATAGAGGCTCATGAATGCAGATTATCCTATGTATATAATCACTTACCTACTCTAATTTTAGCTACAATCGTTCCATAAGCTTAAGTTTGGGTTGGTTATTTTTTTTAAAGGATAATCGTCCTAATAATAATATTGCTGTGACAGTAAACGTGCTCCTGAACCACCACTCCACTTTGATACGTTACCATTACAAACTATAGTCATCTGGGATTTTTCTCCTGATGAGAGTTTCAGAAGGTGGGAGTTGGTGTAATGGAGTTGTCAGAGCCTGTATTGTGTGGGCATCTACTTTACATCTCTGCAACTGTGCTGCTTTTTGGAAGCAAATTGACTGTTCTTACATAAAGAAGAATCTTGCATTGAAAAATTAATCTTTTCACTATTAGAATATGCCTAGTTTATAGAATGATGAGGGTGATAAAATATCTTCCAAGTGGAGAACAGAGAGCCTTTTCTTTGCTGTAAGGGGTATGTGGCTTATACAAATGTTAACTCACAGTCTGTGTGATTCTGTTCTACAGATTCCTCACTTTGAATGGAATTCTATGGTTCTGTCAACAAAAGGTGAACAGGTAGAATATCTGAGAAGGCATCTATATGGAATACAGTGATGGCAGGCATGCAGCTAAAAGTACTTTTTTAATATATTTCAAGTACCATTAAACATCTTGTGATCCTGGAATACTTAGTTTCAAAAATCTCTTTATCAGTGAATCTGGTCAACCAAGGCTTGGGAGGTATCAAGAGATGTAATACTCAGTTTGTTGGAGATTGCAAAAGCTACGTCATAATGGGCCATGAAGATGTGATAAAGACGCTAAAAATCTCCCAGTATCTGAAAGCAGTACATGAATCTGTGACAGTTTTGCCATGAAAATATATTATCTCTAAAATAAATAGCACAGAGGCTTAGCCAGACATAAAACTATCCAAAGAAAAAGTTGGCAATACTTTTGCTGTGAGAGTGGAGGCAGCAAATCACTGGAAACTATCCTCCAGCATGTGACAGAATGAGCGACAGGGATCAAACAGTATCTGTACTGTGAAACCAAGAAACTGAAATGCAGATTTACTAAGAATAGGTCAGCTATTGCAGCCAGTCTTTTTCCATCTTCAGAACAGAGGTACTGTGGGTGCCTGTGTTGGGGGAGGGTGCGTGGTGAGGAACCTCCAGCTGCCTCTCCAACCCTGTGCTGTGGCATGTGCTTGGCTTGGTGTGGCTTGAACCTTCTGGAACACCTTCACATATGTAACAAGATAGACACATTCTTGAGGTCTGGCAGCCACCCAGACCCTTGAGACACCTGTACTCCAGTTAAATGCAACTTGGAAGGAATACTTGGAAGATTTATACAATGTAAGGAGAAAATAATGCTTCTGGCAGACAAAGGCACTTCAATAATTCATGAAACTTACTATTATGGCCTTATGCATTGGACTAGCCCTTGCTAACAGAAATAAACCAAAATGAGACAAACTATGTGACCTGCCTACTCTCTAAATAAGACAGTGTACCAAAGAGCAAAATCAGACTGACAATTGAAGCAAGAATTGAGACCAAGAAGTCTTCAGAGGGTGGCAACCACCGCGGCTACTGATGGTTAAAAACATTGCTGGTTGATTTAACATGTTTCAAAACCATCTGCCAGTTACCAGGCTTCCTGTGATCGTGCTCAGCCAGTGTTTGTGTCGGGAGGGGTAAGATGCCAAGATGTAGTAGGAGACAGGAAAATGTTCATTGGAGAGAGTTAACTGTAGAGTGGTCAGACTCCTGCAGATCAGCCTGTTTCCAGAGGCAGTCATGTTGTGACCACAGCTGCAGTTACTTTGTGACAACTCGTAGCTGTGCCCCTCTCTTAAACACACATAGTGTGTGTTTTCATGCCTTTTTAGTGGAAGCAATAGACTTTTTTGAAACTTGGCAGAAGTTAAGCAACCGCAGTTCTGAATTGACCACTATACACCTGGCTGTCTTTTTGGTTTTTCGCTATTAGTAGTAGAAAATATTTGTATTGGTTGAATACAAATCAGGACAGTAATGAAAAATGAGGAAAAGCTGATAGAAGTGTTCTAAGCTGGAAAGTGCTTCCTTTCTGAGGCAGCCCTTGTGTTTCTGGGATGACTGAAAAAAACGGTAGGTGGTTGTCTGCTTATGGTATCAAATGGACAAGGGCCCCAAGACTTAGAAAAGGCAGGGCACATACATAGAAAGACCACATGCACGTTGTATTTTGTGTAACATGGAGAAGATAATCATAGTTTAAGATCTCAGAAGGTGGGCTACAAGTGAGAGGGCTCTTGCACAACCTCACTTCTGTACAGACAGCCTGGGAGTAGCTACCTTGGAGTGTAAGAAAGGTGGCAGTCGCTTTAGCTGAAGTGACCAGTCATGGATGGTCATGTGTTTGAGCTGAACCCTGCTTTCCAAGCATCCAGCAGGCACTCTGTGCCAAACCAGGTGTCTTCAAGTTATGTATGTATGAAAATATGAGTATTCACAGTGGGAAAAGGATTAAAACTTCCTATAAGTGGATTCAGAATGAGCATCTAAGAAAAGCAAACCAGAAGAGTATTTCAGAAAAATTTGCTGCTTTTGATCCTTTGAAGCCATTCTTTCTAAACTAAGTCAGCAAGTGTTAGAGCAGATGGGCTGGTTACGGCAGTGATTTAACTGGAGCCAATGAAAAGATGCCAAGAACAGCTGAAGATTTGGATGCTAGAGGGGAAAACAGAAAAGATGGCCCACACATTAATAGTGGTGTACAGTAACATACTGAAGTGAGCTGTGATGGATGGACCTTTGCCAGACATTTACCTCCATCTCCTAGGAAGGCAATGCAGGGGGTCATTTGCTAGTTAGATTCCTGTTCCGTCACATGTGGTAGGCTGCTTCTCCATTTTTCCTGCTACATCAGTTGTACTTAGATTTATGACACCCTCTTGATTCAGCAAAGAAATCCTTTGAAGAGCTATTCTATAACAAAGGTGGGCATGCTCTGCTTTGAGAGACTGAGTGCTCTGTTTTAGGCAAAGGCCCATACAAAGGAATCTGCCTCCTCTCAGTCCAATAGTGATGCCAGGCTGATCACTGAAAGGGACACCATCAAGTGACACTTCTATAGTTTTAAAACCAAAGTTTAATTGTTAAAAGTTTCAACGTCAAAATGCATCAAGTATTTATTAGATGGAAGAGTCCTCTCTGCTGTAGCCATTTGCTGATGATCTAGGACTTTTTCATGAATGCTTGTTAATGGCCTTAAATCTCTGAGAAAAACTTCCATAAAATATTTGCTTTGGAAATAAATATAAAAGCATAAAAAAGTGGAAAATACTTGTTATCAGAAGCCTAAACAGATCAGGTGAAACAGTAGAGCTATATTAACTTTGTGAACTTCTCCCATCCTTCACACCTAGATACTAGCACAGCTTTGACTGAAACTAGCACTTCTCAGGCCATGCTGGTTTTCAATATGCACCCCAGGCCCAGGGTAAGTTATTTTTACAAGGTTCTAATGAAAATATTTTCAAGATATGACTGAAGAATGTAGGATTTACATACCCTGCTGAAGGGGGAATCAGGCATACAAACAGCTGGTTCTAATAAAATTAGCTACTTTCTAGTTGTATTTAATGTAACAATCAGTTCATGGGCATTGTTTGGAGGATAAGCCACCAGTATCCTGGACTGTCTGAACATAAGGAAGTATAACTCATTGGCAGTTTCACGGAGTTGTCTCTGAAATCTTTTTTTGTTCTAATTGATGTTAATTAGAAGTCTTTAGGAATTTAAACGCTGGCAAAAATTCTATTGTTGTTGATTAGCTACTAAATATCTTAAGACTTGGACAGACAGACAACTGTTTAACAGTTAACAGCGTAACTAATATGCTGCTACAAAACTCTGTACAATCTGGGGACATTTTCATGCAACGAAATCACAAGAGCCTGTCAAAACTCCCGCACCGTATCACGTTTTCCAGCATTTTGTTTACAGTTTTGATAACTTGAAGAGGTTTAAGCGTGTAGCCAGGCAGGAGGCTCCAGTAGCATATCGGATCTCTTTCAGTATGCCAATCCATTCCTTCTTTTCATCATCATACCTACATGTAACAAAACAAGGGCAGAACACAGCTTCTTAAATTCTGAGTTTGATGCTTCATCACACATCCATGAAAAGGAGGACAGCCCACACGTTGCAAAGGCCTGTAGCAGCCTTGTGCTGAAGGTGCCACAAGAGGCTGCTTTTAGAATCACGGAATGGTTTGGGTTGGAAGGGACCTTAAAGATTACCAAGTTCCAACCCTGCTCCATGGCCAGGGACAGCTCCTACTAGATCAGATTGCTCAAAGCCTTGTCCAACCTGGCCTTGAACACTTCCAGGGATGGGGCATCCACGATTTCTCTGGGCAACCTGTGCCAGTGCCTCATCACACTCACAGTAAAAAATTCCTTCCTAATACCTAATCTAAAATCTGCCTTCTTTCAGCTTAAAACCATTACCTGCATTCTATTACTACACTCCCTGATAAAGAGCCCCTCCACAGCCTTCCTGTGGGCCTTAAGTACTGAAAAGCTGCTATAAGGTCTCTCCCTTATGCATGAGTTGTCCTTTTCTTGGTCCCTAAAGCTTGTTGCTGGCCTGTGTCATAGTTTGTTTAATCCCATAAACCTTCCTCCTTCAGATTCTTAAATATAAAGGTGTTTTTTTCTGAGAACCCTGCTAGTTAAAACTGAATACCGTAGCAACTGAAGAGTCACAGCAGAGTTGTGATACTCAATTGCTGATACCATGATTTAGATAAAAAGAATTAAATCTAGGAGCCAGGGATTTCTGATTCCTTGGAACAATTACTCATTGGGCTATGTGTTAATAGTATGCACAGACCTCTATGTCTACAGGCTCTTCTGCGCAAGAATGTCACAAAACAGAGAATGTTTTTATGGTAGACTTAAAAGGCTAAGCCTGCCAAGAGATATGGCAACTTATTCTTTCACTATTTAAAAGACTATGAAGATCATGACTCAGACCTTTCAAGTTATTTGTAGGTGAAAGTAGTCATTAGATCCAAGTCTCACGAACATTTCTATCAAACATTTCTGTCAGTAAGTGCTTTACAACCTGTACTGTGGTTCAGTTCCAGCATTAAACAGAAAATTTCCCTGCTATGTCTACAAACCTCAGTTTTAGAGAGGGCTTTCCACCAGGAAAGTGTGATTGAAATTAAACTTACTTCCATATGTCAGTGACTTCACTGGGTGCAAATTCCTTAGATTCAAGCTGTATCATTGCAAAGCCTCCAATAGCATACAAGGCTCCACTTAAGGTGACTAAACTGATGGAACTTCTCTCTTGGGGAAATTCAGGCATAATCTCCCACCTAAAGATGAAAAGAAAAACTTAAGTTAGATGAACACATGAGAAATATTCCAAACTGAATGAACTAAATCTCACATAATTGACATAGACTCAGGTACCAAGGACGGCTTGGTTCAGTAAAAGGTAAAATTCTGGGGTCCAGCAGCAGTGAGTTCCAGTGTCTCCACACCCACAGGGACTTCCTGTAAGTCTTAAGTGCTGATCAGTTTTATACAGATGTATCATGCCCCAGAAAAATGTACCAAACATCATGGTGATAAAATGAACTTTACCTTCTTTTGCTTTCTATAGAAAGTATAACATCCAAAGTTCCCTCACAGAATTACTTCTTGCCTAACTGACATGTTGTATTGCTAAATTTTATAAGCAAGTCTCTTTGGGATAGTGTACAGTTAAGTTAAAGCTTTTGTTGTGAGGCTGCTGGCTGCAATGCCACCTGTCAGTGAAGACAGCACAGGCAAGTGTGTTTATATAGGTGACAGAAATACTTATTAATTTACAAAAAGGTGCATCCAGACCCAGTGGCAAGTTGAGCTATCATAATAGAGCTTCATGGATATAATTTTAAATGAATATTTGTAAAATAAGCTGATAGGAAGGAAAAGTAACAAAAGTAACAAAAAGAAAAATTAACACACAGAGGGTATAAACACCTGGAAAAACATTTGATGGATGCTGACTGAAAAAGACTCCGGCTGTGAGAAAGAACACTGGAAAGTATCTAGGCCAAATAAGTGACCTAACTGCAGGTATGACTTACGCTCTTTGCTCATTACTTTTTCTTTATAGTAATTGAGAGTATGCACTTAAAGTTGAAAGTCTTCCTGGAGTTTTCATATTAAATAAGCAGAGTTACCTGCCTGTCGCTAGCCAGTGGTAAATGGTATTTGTTGTGACAAAGAAAGTGAACAGCAAGACCATGTACTTATCAGACATTCCTTTAAACCTGTTTAGACACTCAATTTCTTTTGCTGAGGTTTCATGTTCAGTGCCAGTGCTGTCTCAACTAGACTGTGTGGCCTTTGACCCTCTCTCCCACTTCCCCCCGGTTATTACAGCACATCTGTTTATGTGCCTGTGTGGTCAGCTAAAGGAAAATAATCATCAGACTGGGGAAAAAAATCATCACGTGGCGGGTTATTTTTGCTACATGAACACTATTGATCAAGTAGCTATGTAAGCATAGGAAATGCGTGTGTGAGCAGGAAAAATGGCCAGAGACACAGGCTTTTTAAGCTGCTGCTGCTGGCAAAGATGTCAATATGGCCTGTGTCTTGGGGGACTATAGGCACCCAAACACCTTTGTGACTCTTGCCTCAGAGCTCCTAAAAGCCTAGGTGATAAAGCAGTTTATAAAAAATACCTTGAATATTGCACTCACTTATTGGTAGTCAGATCAAAAGCTTCAACAGATGCAGTAAGGCCCTCTTCAGTGACACCACCTGCAATGACAATCTTGCCCTTATGGACAGCTGTTCCAAACATCGAGCGAGCTACTTTCATTGGAGCCAGGTCTCTCCAGTCTCCTTTCTTGGGATTGTACACAAATAATCTATTAGTGCACTTCCTGGGGAGGAAAAAGAAAACCTGTGATCATCTCTAATGAACATTTGGATTGTTCCAAGTGAGACCTAGTTGAGGTGCATTGTGTGGGTTAACACCTACCACCTTTCCTCTCCGTGTGATCTTTTCTAGTATTTGACCTGGGAATCTGCCTGTCCACAAGGCACTAATGACACCCATAGAACCTGATTTCTGAATGTGAGGACATATAAAAGACCAACCAAATGATGTTATAAATTGTTGTGAAAAGATTTAGAGACTCACTTATCATCCGTTTTTCCACCAAGACAATATATTAATCCGTTGTTTGAGATAGTAGCATGGCCATATACTTTGATAGGTAGTTTTTTGATCTCACCCCATTTCATTGCCCTGGAACAAGAAGAATATCACTGTTAGGCTCTTTCAACTAACAACGGGCTATTTACATGTCCCCAGTGGTTACAATTAAATGTTAAACATACACAGGATCATAGCACAATACTGAATCTAGTGACTCCTCCGTGCGAAGGTCCTTGCCTGCAATTACATAGATCTTGTTTTCCGACTCCCCCAGCCCGAAGAGACACCTGGCTGACGGCAGAGGAGGAAGGGCAATCCACTCGCTGGCAATGCTGTCCAGCTGAAAGAGCATCAGAACAGGAAGTGTTAGGAAACGCAAATAGTAAAAATACACACAAGGAACACTGTTCCACACAATTAATGTAACAGCACTCAATGTCTCTTGACAGCTCATCTGCTTGCCTGAACAGCCTAACCCTCCCTCAGCACAGCTGAAGAATTATGACTCCTACCCACACATCCTTCATGGTGCTGCAACCGAGCAGGAGTCAATGCCACATCACGTCTCTGCATCTGCTTGCCTTCACTCATTCCCACAGAGTTTCTCTGCCTCTTTATTAAGCTCTTCTCCTTGTTTAAAGGTCCCCCACTCTCTGGGTTCCCTATCACATGCTGGAAAAAGTTGTTATTCTTCCTGCCTGGAAGTAGCAGACAGTCCTGCCATTCCACACCTACACATTTAGCTGGTTCTGCTCATCGCTACAATGAGAAATGCCAGACATCCTCACACCACTCCTCACAATGACCAGAAAATATTACACGGCAAATGGCACAGAACTTTCTTCTGCAACTCCTAGAGCAAAAGAGGTGGTCTGCATCACAAATACCCTCCAAAGCTCCTGCAATCTCTGAAGCCAAAATGAATTAAGACTTCACGCCTAAGCAAAAAAGGCAGGCAGTACAGCTCTATTGGCAATGGTATTGATGTTATCCCTACTGAAGTACTCCCACAGCTGTCTCAATTCACATCCAGAATGCTGACAGCACCTAAGGAGAAGGAGCAGCAGGAGGACAGAAGAAAAACAAAACAACTAAAACCAAACAATATTTTCCAAGAACTGTGGCATTTGATTTTTGTTTTGATCTGAGAACTTACAACTGAATCTGAATACCCTCTAACATTTAAAAAGAATATTTTTTTCTCTTGTATTGCATTTAGATTTGCTTCATGATGTACAGGAAGCAAAGGTAAAATGTGAGTTTGCATGAGTGTAAAGGCACTTGATAGAAAGCAAGCAAAAGTTCAGTTGAAGTAATCAGATCTGGGTTTAGGTCAGTGACATCCTTTTTCCAGAAGTACATTCCACAGTCAAGGTCTCTGTGCTAAAATACATCTCCCAGATTTGACAGACCATCCCTACTGGACAGGAAGTTTCACTGCAACAGTGGAATTTAGTTTATGGACATAGATTGTGCCAGTCACTGGAAGCGGGTGGTTTAATGATGAGATGTACCCATCACAGCCTGCTTAGTGAATCAGCCTTCACAATGACTGAAGACAGGGCATAAAACAGTCATGCATTTTTGAGCCAGTGGCAGCCTTGTTTTCTCCTGGGTTGCTTGCAGCCAAATACAATGGTGACAGGCGCACCACTGATGGAAAAAGGAAGATTTAAAATTGGCTTGGCACCACATTAACGTTTTAGAGGGAACAACAAACCTGGGGGGAAATGCAGACAAGCCTTTTAACTATAGGCAGTAGCAGCAGCAAGTAAGCTTAAAGACAACAAGCAAGAGAGCAGGATTTCAGGTAATGGACATAGCCACATGAAGCAGGATTCTGAAAACTTCATCAACTTTTAATATCAGTCTTGAGGTTTAGTTTTTTTAGAGGCCCCTTTCTAGTAGCCCGAGACTTAGATTATTCATTCTGGACTATATTTATAATGACATCAGCACAGTATTTCTATTAGGAGAATATTTCTGTAGTAAGTTTTGTACTTCAGTGATGAATTATTTACATCCCCATAAGGAAATGAAAAGGTGCTAATCCCTCTCTAGTAAACTAAGACTTCCCTCTCATAGATAAAACAAATGCCTGAAACCAACTCTTCCATGGTGTGTGAAATCAGTGAGACATACTCCTATTAAAACTGTTTGCATTTTTTAATAGCTGAAGGTTTTAGAATTCTCTCACTGCTTATCACTCTGCTTTCTTTCATATTTAAATAGGAATTATTTCACACTTTTAAGCCAATGTGCCTAAAGACAGGACCTGGCTAGCAGCAGCATATTGCATAATTCATCATGAGATGGTTTAACTATGCCTAAGGCATGTAGCCAGGTAGCTAAAACCCCAAAAGAATTAGTCTAAGGCATAAGTACAACAAACTGCAGTTTTGCTAATTTTTATGAAACGTGTCATAGTTTACATTTATTAGCCTTATTTACAAAGATTACCAAAGATATAAAATTACTCCCTTGGTTGAAACACAGTATTTAGTGTAGTGACATTGACAGTTTGCCAAGAAAAAAACCTTCTACCTCTAAATGATGTACTTTAGAATGCTCTTAGGTTTTCAGATGCAGATGTCACAAAAGAACTTCTGGAATTTTAGTGACAAAAGTGGCACTTAAAATATACATGTTACTACTGTCATAAAAATAATTCAGATGCAAAAAAAAGAAAAACATCTCATTAGATCTAAAGCAGCAAAGCACTCAGCTTTCATGGAAGTTAACAGAAATTCACAAAAAGTAATTTACTAAAATATTCTTAGGCTTACATTCAGGTATTTGTACCATGAAAAATCTGGGCCTTCAAGAATGAAAGCTGGTGCCTGGATACAGTACAGTGATCTTCTCAGTTTTTTTCTGAGATCTCACCAGGGGCTTGGTCTTGAAAGAGGAGCTCCAAGTCCCTTGGTTTCATTTATCTCTCTGTGACAAGAATAGCTCTCTATAGATATTTCTCTCTGTCAACTGTACAGACAGAACTCGCTTGCATGGACTGAGAATACTTTCCAGTAGCTCTTAGAAGCACCTGTTACCGCACCAACAATTATAAACTCATACCTGGAAGAAGTATGACTGGAAAGGCTGATCCTTGTTCTCCTCTTCTACATACAGTCCTCCAACAACGTAGACGTGATTTTGTTTGGTGACTACACTGGAATGATTTCTGGGAATCTGTTCTGCCAGGGCTGCTAGGTAGCACTCATTTTCAAGTGGATCATAAGCCACTGCAGCAGTGTCATTAACCAGAAGAATTAGGTCTTTGACAAACATGCCATGCCTGGGTAGGTCATTTAGGTAGCCAGGCAGTAAATCTTCATCTCCCACATCGCCATTGACCTCCCCTTTGCTTGACTTTTCTGTACTTTTGCTAGAGTCAGGCAGTTTCCCAGCAAAAGCATCCTTAATGATCTTTACTTTTTTCTGAAGGTCTGAGTTGCTTTTAATTATATCATCCTTCTCAACGTGTTCTTTGAAGTATTTTTCTGGCATAAGACGAAAACGTATGCAGTCAAAAATTTCCCCCAGGCTCTTTACTCTGTTCTCCTTGTCTGTTCGGACCCATCTCATTACTGCTTCAAATACCAGTTCTTCCTTTTCTACATTTAGGCTGTCAGGTGAAATAACTGAGATAAGTTCATTTGGAGCAAGCTGCATGAAATCCTCTTCTTTGCAGATCTGCACAAAATGATCTGAAACAAAATCACGGGCGGAAAATGCAAGCCTTGGGCAATCGAGCAGAACACCTAACCGGAGGATGGCCAGACAGTTACCGACAGCAAGCCTCTTCTGAAGGTAGGAGACGCACACAGTGAATACAGAAGGGATCTGAAAGCGACTGGCCAAAGCAAAAATGTCCTGCACGTTGGAATCGTTAAGATCAATACTTGCAGAATAAAGGTATTTGACAATCATATCCAGGATATTGGGGTCAACATTATCTAGAACTACCTCCTTCTTTTTCTCTTCATTTTGCTCAGATAAGAAATACTCACGAAAATAAGGGCTACATGCCGACAGAATCAACCTGTGGCAAGGCAGGCTTCTGTCACCAGCTTTTAGAGAGCAATCTACAAACTTTTTCTCCTCGAGGAGTTCCTTGAGGCCATCCTGGAGAAGGGTGGATTGGTAAAGTCTGAGCTCTTCAGTGAGTTCCCTTTGGGAATCCATTTTGCAAATACTTGGGAAAGGGGAGGGAGCAGAAAGCTTTAGCTGTTGCCTGCCCAAAGGTCTGCCTGTAAAAAAGGCAGACCAATGTGCTTTGCCCTGCCTGAAGCCTCTGCAATTTAATCTCACTAGCTAAATATAGGTACACACTCTTACAGGTCGGAATTTAGGATGGATGGTCTGGAAAAAAAGAGTTGCTCTTGCAGCTGTCAGACCGAAAGAAGCAACTGTTGCCTTTAGTCACTTGTCATCAGGTTTTGCCATCATTCTCCACATTGAATCAATGAGATTACATTCAATGTAATACATTCTTTGACATGAGTAAGGACAGCAGAATCTGGCCCTCAGAGAGAGAGCTATGAGCAAAATTGTAATTATACATGTTACCAAATATTCTGAAATAGAAATATTATTAATCAAGCCGTCAGCTGCAACTACAGCTCACTTATTCAGAGTGGCTTAATACATCTCATTGCTGCAGTCAAAGATTTTTTAAAAACTCCAGAAATCTGCATCAATTATCTATGCTCTAAGATTATTTTTTTGCATACCAATACCACATCTGCAATATCTTCAGATATTGATAAGATGACTTTAAAAGTAATTTTGAGCTGCTTCTTAATAACCATTTGGTTGTATTTACTTGTAAACAAAACCTTACTGTTTAGACATAAAATATAGATTACTTAGGTAAAGTTCTGCTTTCAAAAATAACTTAAAATGAAGTCTCCATCTTCCCTTTATCCACACTATTCTTGACTTCAGATAATCAGTAGACATTAACAATCCTTTTAACTTTGACTGTACTAGAAATGGTGTTAATTGCTGTTTAACTAAACTGAAAACAGTACACAGGAAAGACAGAACAGAGAGAGACATATAATCCACCATATTTACACTATTTTACAAATATGTGATTTTAAAAACTTGAAAAAAAAACCAGAATTTAAACCACAAATCCCCAAGTCAGAAAAACATTTTGAAAAGTGAATTTAAAAAATTTATGTGTATGTGAGAATTTCACAATTTAGACTGGGAACATTTACATTTTGATTAAAGGTGGCAATACAGATCCAAAACAAATTTGCATTTTTAAGTTGTTTAATGTACCTTGATGAAGGACTGTATTTTGCCCATATAAGGAATGCTTTTTACCCACGTGGTAACATGTTCTTTGAATGTAATGGGAACAGCATCAAAACACAACTTTTTGAATGCAAGACCTACAATGGGGTATAACATAATCAAAGTTTATTGAAATAATGATTGTTTTTCAATATAGGGAGTATTTCATTAAAATATACACCTTGAAAGATTTTCTACAAACAATAATATTCCCACTGTGGTTACTTTACTATTACAGTCAGCTGCTAAAACAACAGCTGAGAGGAGAGCTCATTTGACTTTTTCCACTTATAGAAAATAGTGCAGAGGTCTTATCACTCTAGAAAATGTAACAGCTGCATCTTCCTTTAAACAATAAATGACTCATTTCTCTCTAACACATAACATCGTAAAGGTCTAATGACTCAGACACAGAAGCTATTTGTATGCACACTTTTTTCCTAGATCATTCCTTAAAAAAGTGCTCTAGCCAAAAACCAAAAGACAAGCAAAATAACTTTAAGAGGATATTGAGGATATCTGCATTACAACTGTGTACCTGGAATGTTACGTGCTGAACATTTAACAAAATCCTAAGACATGAAAACTAATATTTGGAACAGTACTTATCAAAGTTAACAGTAACGCAGCGCTGCTTCAATGACACAGCCAATATGCCACATACAAAATGCTGTGCATGTGATGTTATTTCTGTGTTGTGCAACATTAAACAAGTTATGGAAATCTGATTTAGCTTGAGTCATTATGGGAAAAAGCATCACTGTGTATAATTACAGGAATACTTTGAGCATCAAACTATATGCCACACACTGCCCTGTCTCCAATAGCCTCTGTGTCCACAGGAAGAGGAAGCTTCCCTTTCTGACATACACACAGGTAAAAATGCAGGTGGTAGCTGGTCCTGGCAGCCAATCATGGGGCTGTGTGTAAACACAGGGGTCACAACGATGTAAAAATATGGTGGCTGAAACACCATGGTGAACCCTGTGCTGTTAGGGGAGGAAGGCCTCCTGCTCTGACAGTTTGGGGACCAGGATGGGGTGGTTGGTCCATCCAACTGTATGTCTGAAAACACCTGGGATACCGGTGTGTCAAAACGTGCAGTCAGCCAGTTGCAAGGCAGAATGAAAATGTGGGTATGACACTTTAAACAGAATGGCAGTCACCATGCACTGTGGGGGAGAGAGGTCCTTTAACCTTACAGAGAGAGGAGGGACCTGTGTGGTCCTTACACTGTGTGACCAGTGGAAGGGTGAGACTTCTGGGGCTTGCAGAACACATGGCTGCCTGCAGGAGCCCTGCCACTTCCCTAACTGGCTACTGGTTGTCCTCATGCTCCTTACAGAAACAGTTTGATAAAAAAAAGCCCTTATGCATTCAAGGGGTTAGATATTCTTTCCTTTATGACATTTCCTGAGGGCATATTATCTAATATTTGCCTACTATTTAGCTTTGACATGTTCTTTCTCTGCTACTCAGATACTGCTACATACTCTTCTATAGATCTCACAAGACCAATAAGAACTGAGAGTTTTTCCTTGTGTGCCAATCTAAATCAGGTCATTACTTCCCAGAGTCCCTGGAGTGTGAATCCGTCCTTTAGCTTCTCTATCGCAAGTCCTAGTTCTTCTGAAAAAACAGGCTCCCGATCATGTTCCTTTTTTGAATGCAAAAGATATGACAGAAAATAAAATAAGGCATAAAATAATACTTTTAAATTTTATTATCCCATTTTAACAAGAATAATTTGGTAGTATAAAAAAAGACATTCTTACCTTGTTTTCATCAGCAAAGTAAGCCTGCAAAAGAAAGAAAAGAACTCACAACCTTGAAAAAAAAAAGTCTAAATCCAAATTTACTAGTAATTCCTTGGGGTCAAAACTGTATTTGGTAAGTCTTCTTCAATAAATCAGTCTGCATGGGTTTTATTTGTGTTTTGTGAACAAGATCAGAGTTACTTCCACAGTGAAATAATTTACAAAAGGGTCCTAAGAGGAGTTTGTGATTATGTTATTTTTCACTAAATACTCATCTTTGAATTTTCTATCATAATAAAGAGAGATTTTTAAATGGTAAAATTTTCATGTAACATTTGTTACAATGACAAATACTTTATAGGGATTAAAATATAAATATGAAGGCAAACTGACTGCATCCTAGCAGTTTCTGCCTCACATGCAGCAACATTTATTATCCAATTTCAAAAACTAACTTAAAATGTATATTCAGATAACGTCATACTCTGTCTAAGAAATGAACACAGAGGAACTGAACATTAACCAAATCTTTCTGCTCTCAAAGATCCAGGAAAGAGATATCATCTTTCCCATTCTCTGTGTGTAGAAATAAAAGCTCAAACTCTTCAGGAAGTCAGACTTCTGAAAATACCCATTCTACAAGTCTCTTGACCAGCAGTCTCTATATCTTCATCTTTACCAAAAAGAGACACTCTTGCTTTATCTGCCCCTGTGGACTCGCAAGGGGCAGCAAAGAAGGCATTTTCCTGCTCATCTGGATTTCAAGCTACACAAAACTCTACCAGAACAGCAGCGCAGTTGTCAAGTCTCATGAAATATTGGTGTGGAGTCACACCTGGGTGCTGGACAATCTAAATCTCCTTAGAAAAAAGCTATGCAAAAATGAAAAAAGATCAGAAAGTGAGGAAAAAGGAGGGAATGGAAGAACTAGAAGCTTATCTGCATCAGTAAATGACAGCAAAGGAAAAGATGGAAATACTGATTTACCAGTTTTCAGAGATGGATTAAGAAAACATTAAGTGACAGTGTGTCAAGGCCAGTACTTAAACATGTGCAGTGTACCTGCGCATTCCGTTGTTACTGGGGTGCACAGTAAGTTTGGAAACTCCTAGAAAGAAGTTGTCAAGCAACCTAAAGCATTTAAAAGTAAATTCTCCTGAAATGTCAGGAGAACTATACTAACACAGCTTTCTAAGCTGGTAGTGTCAGGAGAGTAAAGGTTGTCAGGAGTGACTCAAAATTACTGCTGCCTTTCTAAAAATCTTCCAAGTTTGAATCTTAAATGAATGTTGAGCATACAAATATCACCATCTATTAATCTGCTCCAAAAGAAGGAAGACTTCTTTTAGTATAATGTATCTGGTTGCATTATACTGCTGCTTTTCAACTAGTACAACTATTACTTCAAATTTCTACTACTATTTATTTTGAATAATAGTTTATTCTTAAATTAAAAATCCACACACAGAAAAGAATCCTGTAGTAATCAGGATTTTGAACAGAAGGCATGTAAGCATGTTTTAAATATAGAAAGTTCAGTTGTAGCTTATCTTTAATAAAGGATTACAGCTGTGCATTGTTTAGATTTGAATAACCAAGCAAGAATTATTTTATTTTTCAGTTTTCTGTGGAGCAGCTTACCACAAAAGCATCTGTATGTTCATCAGATTCCATCTCTACGTCATCTTGAACCTGCTCCACCGTTAAGTCTTCAATAGGTTGCGGCTGCAAATTAAAAAACTTAAGTAAGCAAATCCACACATCTAGTATGTTTAATATATTTTTATTACTGACATTAATACAATATTGTATCTAAGATAAAATAAATGAGTGGAGTACCTTTTCTTCCATCTCATAATCCACTCCAAATATAGGATTAGCTGAATAAACTTTGTGAAGTGAATTAATTTCTTTCACTGCCTCCTGTAGTTTCTCCACAGGGTCTATTTTAAAACCAAGTACATATCCTCCACTCTATACGACAAGGGAAAAAGCAAACATATCTTTATTAGAGTTGCTTATTGTTTAAAGAACTTTTTCCCCTTGATAGGGATTTGCGGTTTAATGATAATATATTTCAGTTTACTGATAAAACGTTATCTGTATTTTAGTAATATCTTATTTTCATTCTGCTATTTAAACCATCAGTAACATAAAAACAATGACAATGCTTCTGTATGAGATAAATAACCTTTTAACTTCTCATTCATTATATAAGAGAACACACTTCTTATACATTAAAACAAAGACTTAGGTCTTGATGTCATTACAGAAGAAGCTCTCAGATACAGTAAATAAAGTTAATCAAACTTTTAAAACGTCATCATCAATCAAAAATCATCATCTTTCAGTTAAGGTCAAATCGAAGAAAAATAATTTTGTCTCTTACAGTAAAACAGATACACAAGTGCAAAAAAATAAAAAGAGTGGTCAGAGTTAAGTATAGAAGAAATTAGATCTCAAAGACAATCTGCCAAAAGACACTGGTTTTAATAGTTATTTTACTAAAAGTAGTCATGCTGGCCTGTTGTCGCTTCACTCATAAACCGTAACTCACAACAGCCACATTGACCTTAACATACAAACATTTTATGCAGTGTGAAGAGAAATTTTTAAAAGTTGAGTTCAAAAGACCAAAGAGGAGGAATACTCCAAGTACCTTAAAAGTAGCCCTGAAACATTTCATAATTAGATAACTATTATATATAAAAACGAGACCAAAGGAAAAGGGCTATTAATGCTTCTTACCTGTTGAGAACTCTCAATCACAAGCGCCAAGCCAAACTTTGAGTCTCTGATTTTTATTGAACGCTAATCATAAAGAAGTAAAAACTGTTTATTAAAAATTTTGTAACTGCTTGATAAAAATCTGCTTTATATATTTTTATGAGGTTTCAGGGGTGGGTGAGGTTTTTTTGTTTGTTTGTTTTCATGCTGTACTGATAACAAGTGCTGGCTCTGGAAGCTTGGCAGCCAGCACTTGCTCCCATTTACTATTACTAATCTGAGTGGCTGAACCTCAGGGAAAAGTGGTTTTATCAGAAGTGCTAACAGTAAATTTCTGAAAATCAGGTTCACACATCATTAGTCCCAGTGTATGTACATGGCATGAAGCATCATAATAGTCTGATAATTGGAAATACAAGCCATTTTCAACATCTGAAGCTGCTCAGGAAAGCCCCCATCTGATCTGGACAAAATAAAAAAAAAAACCCACAACCCTACCCTGTGGTTGTTGCTGCTAAGACTGAATTCCTCCCTGACTGTGGGACACGAAATTCTAATTTTGGTGAGCTGGGAGTTTTAACTGAAGACCTGAACTTGTGCCATTTCATTTTGAAGGTGGTTGTTTTAAGATACTTACAATTTGTAGATAAGGTATGCTGACATTAAAGCTGTCGTTCATATTTGCATGCCACACTATTCTCACATTAGTAATAAAAAATGTTCCCAAATTTCCCTGTTAAAGAAAAGACATGTTAGACCACTTTGAAAGTACAGAGCCCATATTCCAGACACCATGTTTACTGTTATCCACTCAAACACAATCAGGATTCGGCTTCATATTCACATACAGCACCCCAGTGGTGAAAATAGCTTGGGAGTAACTATCACTGCAGCAAAGCAGGATCAAATCACAGCACGTCAGACGCTTGGGAGTACATGAAGCATCTCAGAGTGTTCTTAACTGTACAGATCTGGAATTGGTGCACAGTGTAAGTGTAATGGCATGTGGGTTAAACTTAGGCAATTGTGGAGATGTGTGCCAAGCGAATGTAGAGGAAAGAACTGTTTAGCTTGTTAGAATGGATCATATTTCCATTCTGGACTAAAACTTCACAGACAGAAATAAAGCTCCCATTTTGTTCTGTGGTTGTGGGAAACACTTGCAAGTAATGCTCTGTAAAATAATGTTTTCTATTTTTTCCCTAGAGTGTATTTTTACATGTTTTCAGACATAGATCCCTACTTCAAAGTTTTCGACTCCCAGTAATCAAAAGATAATACAGCCTTACACTGTAGTCAAAGCTGCATGTAAACATGCAAATATTCAGCAGAGCACTTAAGAAATAACATGGTTCAGGATGATACGAAGCCTTAGACTCATAAATGTATATTTTTAATGGAACTGTATGTCTAGTTCCTTGCATATTAGATGTGTCATGTAGACTTCAGGTTGCCAAAAAGAAACTTTGTTGTACTGAGCAGCAAATACATGTAATCAGCTTCTCTGCATGCATTAACTGAAGAACTGAACTAAGGGTAATTCCTTTGAGGTTACAAACTAATGTAGTACAATTGCTAGACGACAGAGCAATTTAATGTCCCTGTAGTCAAGATAGTCTCCTTTTTGCTGTACCTGGTCACTTGATAAGTTCCAAACTCCATTGACTTTATCATATATTTGTTCTTGTGGCAACAATCTCAGTTGCTTGTTTTGAATCAATGCACTTCTCAGCTTCAGATCACGATACATTTTAGAAGTTTCATAAGCTCTGCAAAAAATAAAAATTACACATTACCATTTCAGTGTTCCATTACCTTTACTGTTTGAGCACCAAAATGAAATGTAATTTTCAACTTTTCTTACCATCACGTTGCACAAAAATGAAATGTACTATTAAAACCTCAATGTAAAACATTCTAATTTCAGCTTTCCATAATGAAGCTATCTTTAAAGCTTTTTTAGACATCTGTTTCCATCAGCTACTTTTTTTTTTCCCTTAAGAAAGCCATCTCCCCGTTTCTATTGCTAAGTATAAGTCTTCTGGGTCACCACGTCATACATGATATAGACATGAAGAATCCTTAATTTTCCAATGCTGGTTAAGTCACAAGCAGCCAATACATGTACATCAGAATTCCACAGCTCTTAAATAGAAACCTGTGGTTATGTAACACGCACACATTCATTCAAATAACTTTTCTTTAGGTGCGAAACACACACTCTTTAGTAGTCCATTAGAGTTTTGACCAGGACTTAGCTTTTCATTTCCATTACATGGTCCAAAATGAGGAAATATTATTACAGGCAGAAATTACAGATAGAAAACTTAGCTCTCTTGTACTTTCATTTGTTCAAATAGTTTATACACACCAGGTGTATAAACTGTCATCAATGACTGGCATTGATACATATTAATTTTCATTTTGCATAGTTATCTACTAGAATTTGTGATCATTCTCTCTTTTCCTTCCAGAGATTGTGTTCTCTGCTCTTGGGAAAGTTTTCCGCGTGTTAAATATAGGCAGTTGTATAACCTGTCCATTAGCAATAGTAATCTCACATATTTAATGTACTGAATTTTGTAAATGAATGAACATTATTTTAAATATGTACCTGTGTACAGCAATAACTGAAGTGAAGAGTCTGGGACTCCCAGGGACAACATTAGTAAATATGAACTCAAACCGGGTATTGTTACATTTAGTCAATATATACAGAGCTTCTGTCTGCCCTCGTAATTTCTGTAAGGAAAAAGTAAAATTTAACATTTTGACAACACAGTAGTTTGACTGTGCAGGTAATAAATAATTTTGATCTATTTTATAAATTCTTGTTCTAAATAGTATATCTGAAGGTGTAATCCTGACTCTACCACAGATCTACTGCTATCTTCAACTGAATTGAGGTTATTTTTTTTGAGAAAGTAGTTCCATCAACAGTGCAACTCTTGCTTGCCTGCTATACGTTTGCAATATTATGACTGAAACAGTATTTTTGGCTTTTTCACCAAGTGGCTGCCCAGGGAACCTACACACTCGTCCTGCTAGGGCTTTGCTGCAACCCAAATGGTTTCACAGTTGCATGTAATTCAGGCTATATATATGAGAGCTTACATGCACAAAATTAGTACCTCTGTGGACCTGTTAAATTTAGACACAATGAACCAACATGTACTTGATTTACATAGATGGGAGAAGAATCACCAAACAGTGCGATTACACGAGTTTTACTGCTTTAAGAAACGCATGCCTACAGAAATGTAAAACTCTCAACTTTTAAAACTAAACCTCCATTACTATTCTATTACTGTTCTTGTAAGTAAATGTTCAGATTGTTGTTGATGTAGTACAATAAATATAAACAATGAACTACAGCTTCTTTTATTACTTTTAAAAATATTTTTTGAAACTTACTGAGTTGGCAGTTCTTGTAGTTATATTTATGATGCAGTTGTAACCAACAGCTAAAAGTTAGAGAAAAAAAAAAGAATAGTTTTGAGAATAAGAAAAAATAATAGCCAAAATTACAAAGGATAATATTGAATTTTGCAGCACGGCTTTGGATGCTATTTATGAGAACAGCATATTATGGTGGTTAATGGGCCCTCATCACAAAATGAAAGATTAATTTAAGCTGTACCTGGGGAGGCTGTCTGGTTCAATGCTCTCCTTAAGACAGGACGAGCTCCACCTGATTGCTAAGTTTTTAACATTTTCAAAGAAAGAGACTCCACAACCACTCTGGGAGCCTGTTCCACTGTGTGATCGCCATCATTGTGAAGGTTTTGCTCCTAATACTTAATCAGAATTTCCTTTGTTTCAGTGTTTGACTGTTGCACCAAGAAGGTCACTTCATCATGGTGTTGCCCATACATTTTACCCTTATAAATAAACTTTCAATGTCAATGTAATATTTTGTAGAAGAGCTAAGGAGATGACAAAGAAAGAATGCAGCAAAATAGAAGGTATAAGTGAAGAAGAAACAAAAAGAAGAGGAGGAAAAAACAGTTGTAAATTTCACTTTGCCTATTCTACAGAAGTTCTCTGATACAAAATAAAAACAGAAACGATCCCACTTGTTCTTCCTAAAACAAGTGGATGCACTAGATTGGTGCTAGGCTAAATCTCAATGTCAATGACAATCTTGCTACTGATACTAACAGCAGCACAGCCAGGTTCCAAAACAAACAATTAAATAAATTATCAAATGAGAACTAGAATTTGCTATGCAAAGATTCTGCCTTTACAAAAGCTGAGATGTGGCAGCATTTATGTAGATAATAATATTCAGTCTTTATGGGATTAATACAGATGAAAATACCAGAAGAGACTATTTCCTAGGTTCCTTATAAGAGACTTTCTAAAAAGAAAAGAAAGAGTATGGTCAAAACCGGTAACCATTAAAACAGAATTTTGCCAATATGGTCCTTTACTGGAAGGAATAATGCATTATCCTGAAATCTAAATAGTATTTTAAACTTTAAAAGCCAAAGGTGAGACTTCTTTGAGCTTCTGTAGGGCTGAACTACTCCGTAAGTTTCTTTATTAATTTCTCTATAAAGATCTGTCCTAACTTAAATACACGAACAAGTAGTTTCAAAAATTATTTTGTAAATGCATATAAAGTAGCTGTGTGTGTGTGTGTGTGCTTGCATGTGTGTGCTTGCATGTGTGTGCATGTAGCAGACAGTAGATGCACAAGAGCAAGCAGACAGAGGGCATAACTTTATATATATTATAAACAATGCAGATTTTCAATATTGCCCGGCTATTGGGAACTGAGCACTGGAAAAAAGCTGGGTACAAAGTAAGTGCATCCTGCCCCTGTTTCAGCAGGTTATATTAAATATGAGTAGACCTGCTAGCCACTTATACAGTTAAAATTAGAAGCTTGTTTAGCACTTACAAGAGTAAATTTGGAAAGGCAGGTACTTGTGGAGAATAAAAACTGTAGGACCATTCAGAATGTGAATAAACAAGTAGCAACAATGGGTACAAGTAAAGCAATGTGTGAAGAAACTCAAACTTTTGTTTCTAGAAAAATGAACGAATTCCATGCAGGCCAAACAAAAATTATGTGTGAAGCACTCTTCAACTTCTGTTCTGACAAATTAACATTGAATATTAATGTTTTGCTAGGAATTATTATATCAGTTTCTATATTACAAATAGATTAATTAGTAGCAACTTATTTCAGACATTACAGAGCAACAGAACTATACTATTCTGCATTGTTATCAATCCTGTTGTGAAAGAACAGCATGATAACACAAAGGAAACTCAAAATTTGCAGTTGTTTAACATGAGATGATACTTACAGAGATTGACTCTGGGCAATGACAACGAGCGCCAAATAATCCGCAAATTTGTCACAAGCAGTCTCCCTGAAAATAAAGAATGCAGGTATTTTTAATCTGAGTAACTTCCATTTACCTCTAGTTTTGAAATACCGGAATACTCCTTCCCTTTGACAGGAAAAAGAAGAACTAAAAACTTTTTTATTTTGAATGCTAGGAAAGCAATTCCAGGAAGGAAGAAATGGAACAACCTCTAATGTATACCAGCATTCCTCAAAACCAAAACAACAACAGTTACTGATTTCACATCTACTTGCCTATGGTAAAAATGCAGAGACACAAGCAGTGCAGAACTGTTCTGGGGAGAAGGGTAAGGCAGTGAGTTAACTAGAGCAGCTGTCTTCATGAATAACCTCACCCCTTTATGTCACACGCAAATTTCTTTTATTCTGCACCCTGTACAGCAACACACCCAACCCCAGTAAAGGTCATCTCAGCACGCTGGCAGCTTCAAGCCCTTGCACACTATATTCCTTACTGATTCAGGTCAAACCAGGTTAGGAAAAACTAAGCATTAAACAGGATTACAGCAAGAGATCACCACAACGTTTACAAATGGATTATTCTTACAAGGCTTTCAATTCTAAACTAACTTTGAGACAAGATTATCACCACCCTGTAACTTTGAATAATCCTATTTGAAAATACTCCAAGGGGAGACAGATCTGTGAAACACACAGGATCTATGTTCTGCAAGAGACCATTGATAGGGAGCTCAATGAAAACCAAGACAGAACTTTCAGGAACCCATACAGGTTAAATGCTAGAAAGTTTACAATTTTACTGACTATGCAGTTACCTCTGTCTCCATTGTTTCCTTTGGTATCTTCAACAGACTCTAAGCAGTCTATAAGGACCTCTCCAGGCCTCATTTTCATTTGTCTAAAATTAAAAAAAAAAAAGGAAGAAAAAAATTATCTAATGAAAAGTAGATTAGATTTACCCTCCAAAAGAAGGCCATTTCTATTTCCCTACTTTGCTTTCCTTTCTTTTTTGCATCATACAATGAAAAATCCACAGATGCCCACATACACTCAAATCATTATATACCTGAATTTGTTATCACTACATCTGGCATGTGACAAATATTAATACTTCTATTATTAAATTATAACAGTAAATAATTAATTATATAGCAAGTGGGATCAAGCAAACTAAAAAAGATGTATGAAAATGGAAAGGAAAAGCAAAGAAGTTGCAGTCACATAATTTTTATGGATAGAATTTGTTGTGTCTTGGTGTACTTTTTGGTCAAAAGGAGTGAAGTGAGGCTAAGGAAAGAATAGATGCCAGCATAGGAAATACTGATGTATGCTGACATGTGAAATGCTCTGCTAAATTTTCCACAAAAGGTGTGGTTTGGGTGTGGGTTTTATTATTTGTATTTTGCTTGATTTAATTGGTCTAACCACTGAATTACACAAAACCAGATGTAGTGTGAAATTGTACTGTATTTTAATTGTATAAAGAAGCCAAAGCTCATCAGTGTATTGGTACGACAGAAACAAAATCCATTACTGGGAGGTGGACTCCACAACATACTACTGGTCATAAGGATTGAAACACTAGGTGTGGACTTGACAACACATAACAGAACACCAAAAATAATATTAGATGGGAGGTAGCAAGAACAGTAACACTAGCATTGAAGAAACTGTGGAAGCAGGCTCTGTCTACGTGACAATTCTACAAGTAGAATAGACATAACTGTTTAAACATCCAAGATACAATTTCACATTTCTAAAATTACTGCAGGCAGCATGTGTAAGGGACAAGTGGTTTTCTCAGCAGGGTCAACTGAATAGGAGGAAGCAGAATCATAGAACCACAGAATCATCTGGGTTGGAAGTAACATTAAAAGATCATCCAGTTCCAACTCCTCTGCCATGAACAGGGAAACCTTCCACTAGACCAGGTTCCTCAAAGCCTCATCCAACCTGGCTTTTAACACCTCCACTGATGGGGTGACCTCTCTGGACAACCTGTGCCAGTGCTTCACAGTAAAAATTTTCTTCCTAATATCTAATCTAAATCTCCCTTCTTTCAGCTGAAAACCACTACCTAACACTGTACTCCCTGACAGAGCCCTTCCCCAGCTTTCCCTAGGTCCCCTTTAAGTACTGGAAGGCTGTTATAAGGTCACAACAATGATACAGTTTGTGGAATATTTCAAAGTGGAATATTTTGATTTAAGCTGAAGTAAAGTTTCATCTAAGCAGTTGCAGTGTTTGAAAGCTAGACAGAATGTCCTGATAGTGTGTTTTCTTTCTCTGATAGCATGTCTTCCTTAAAACAGTGTTTTTCAGGCAATGTCCTTTCTTTGAAAATGATAATACATTGTGTGAGGTACGATTTGTACTGAACAGATGTCTCTTCTTTAATCACCTCTGTTTAGAATCCTTACTAATCTGAAAGGCAAGGTCAAGTAGAGAGGTGGAGCCAGCTCCAAATTAGCAAGAGTTTTGACTGCTGCAAAGTTTCATAACATTGAAATTGGACCTTGGAAAGTAATAGAATATGTGTAAGATTTCTGGGAAAATTTATACATACGCATGGAAGTGGAAAATATATTCTGTAAAATTGCATATGATTGATGGAGATCATTCCTGCATGTTGCCTACACCTGATAAAGGATGCTTGTTTTCTAAAACACCAGAGAGTTTTTATTTGCCTGCATTTTCAGTATCAATGGTATGCTTCCATCCTTCACCCACAAAATCACCACCACCCTGCTGCTAAGTTGTAACTGCACATTACAAAAGCTGTGCACAGTTTCACCGCACAAAGGAGAGCCTAAGTTTTATGTCTCCTGCACTTCTGTAGGGCTCTGGCTGCCATAGTGCACTGGGGGCTCCCAGTGCTGCTTCCTTGCATACCCTGCATTTGCTTTTTGGGCTGGGGAAAGAGCACCTTCCTTCCGTCCCGCAGTGCTTGACCTGCTTTTCATTTTCCCTCTACCTCAGGCAAGGTGATGGGGCTCCTCACTACAAGGACAGCAAGGTCCCGCAACACATCCACAGGTGAGGGCAACGGAGATGGAGAACAAGGGTTGTGAGGCCTGGCTGAGGGAGCTGGGGTTGGAGAAAAGCCTGGAGGGAGCCTGGAGAAAAGAAACCTGAGGGAGACCTTATTGCCTGAAAGGAGGTTGTAGCGAAGTGGGTGTTGGTCTCTTCTCCCCAGTAATAGGTGGCAGGATGAAAAATTTCTTCACCGCAAGGGTTCTCAGGCACTGGAACCATTTGTAAAGGGAGGTGGCAGAGTTCCCGTCCCTAGGGGTGCTTAAAAGAGGAGTAGAGGTGCTCAGGGATGTGGTTTAGTAGCAGACAGGTATTGCTGGACTTGATGATCTCAGAAGTCTTTTCCAGCCAAGTGAAGAAACGAGAAAAGGACTTGGGGGTCCTGACTGACAAGAAGCCCAACATAAGCCGGCAATGTGAGCTTGCAGCCCAGAAGGCCGACTGTATCCTGGGCTGCATCAAAAGAAGCGTGGCCGGCAGGGTGAGGGAATGGATTCTGCTTCTCCAGTCCTCTCTCGTGTAGCCTCATCTGGAGTATTGTGTCCTGTTCCAGAATCCTCAACATGAGGAGACTATGGAGCTGTAGAAACGGGCCCAGAGGAGGCTACAAGAATGGTCACAGGGCTGGAGCACCTTCCCTATGAGAACAGGCTGAGAGAGTTGGGGTTGTTAAGCCTGGAGAAGGCTCCGAGGAGATCTTATAGCAACCTTCCAGTACCCGAAGGGGCTACAAAAAAGATGGAAATGGGCTGTTTACAAAAGCTTGTGGCAATAGGACCAGGGACAACAGGCGTAAACCGGAGAGGGGCAGATTTAGACTAGACATAAGCAGGAATTTCTTCACCATGAGAGTGGTGAGGCACTGGCACAGGCTTCCCGGGAAGCTGTGGCTGCCCCATCCCTGGGGATGTTCAAGGTCTGGCTGGCTGGGGCCTTGGGCAGCCTGGTCTGGTGGGAGGGGTCCCTGCCCGTGACAGGGGGTGGCACTGGAGGATCTTTACGGTCCCTTCCAATCCAAACTATTCTACGACTCCGTGATGCTGAGCCCTCCCCACTGCGCCGCTCCCGCCGCCCACCCGCGCGCAGCCGAGCGGCAGGGCCGGACGGTGCCGGCAGCCCCGCTGGGAGGGCAGGACGAGGCGGGGCGGGGGCACTCACTGCGGGGAGATGTCGAAGCGGACATCCCTGTCCTCCCACAGCACGTCCAGTACCGCACTCATGGCCGCCTTGGCAAAGCGCGGGGGAACGGGGGAGGGCGTCACCTCGCGCCCCGCCCCGGCCGCGGGGGACGCCGGGATGGGCGGGATCCACCTGTAGGGGAAGGAGGGAAGGAAGGGAAGAAGGGAGGGAAGAAGGAAAGGAGGAAGGGAGGAAAGAAGGAAGGAAGGAAGCAAGCAAGCTAGCTAGCTAGCTGCAGTTTGTGGTATCTTTGCTCTGCATGGTGCCCACACCACTGAGAAAGCCTCCTCAGCCCTGTGCGTGGCTGCCACATCCTTGGAGGTGTTCAAGGCCAGGCTGGATGGGGCTCTTGGCAATCTGATCTGGTTGAAGATGTCCCTGCCCATGGCAGGGGAGGGTGGAATGTAGATGGTCTTTAAGGTCTCTTCCAACTCAAACCATACTATGATTCTATGAGGTCCTGTGGGTTTGGTTTTTAAACTAGATAGCATGTATAGAAATGTGGTTTTTTTTTCTTCTGGAATGATTTGAAAATTGTATCTAGCTGAAGTTTAATTGCAGTATCCTACCAGTTTCAAATAAATGCTCGTCATAAGTACAAATTACAGGAAGAAGTACATCTTAAATTAGTTCTTTCCCTGAAGCTGATCCCTGAAAGATGAGGAGCCCATTGTAACCCACCTGTGAGTCAATACAAGATATTTGGAAGAAATTTTTTACCCTGATCATAGAATCATAGAATTGTAGAACAACCAGGTTGGAAGACACCCACAGGATCATCAAGTCCAACCATTCCTGTAGAACACTAAACCATGTCCCTTAGCACCTTGTCCACCTGTGCCTTAAACACCTCCAGGGAAGGTAATTCAACCACCTCCCTGGGCAGCCTGTTCCTATGCCCAGTGACCCTTTCTGTGAAAAAATTTTTCCTAAAGTCCGGCCTAAACCTCCCCTGGTGGAGCTTGAGGCCATTCCCTCTTGTCCTGTTCCCTGTCACTTGGGAGAAGAGGCCAGCACCCTCCTTTCTACAACCTTCTTACAGGTAGTTACAGAGAACAATGAGGTCTCAGCCTCCTGTTCTCCAGGCTAAACAACCTCAGCTCTCTCAGCCGTTCCTCACGAGGCCTGTTATCCAGCCCCTTCAGCAGCTTCGTTGCTCTTCTCTGGACTCGCTCCAGAGCCTCAACATCCTTCTTGTGGTGAGGGACCCAGAACTGAACACAATATTCAAGAAGCACTCTCACCAGTGCCGAGTACAGAGAGAGAATAACCTCTCTGGACCTGCTGGTCATGCCATTTCTGATACAAGCCAGGATGCCATTGGCCTTCTTGGCCACCTGGGCACACTGCTGGCTCATGTTCAGTTGGCTGTCGACCAACATCCCCAGGTCTCTCTCCTCCAGGCAGCTTTCCAACCAGGCTTCTCCTAGTCTGTAGCTGCATAGGGTTGTTGTAGCCCCAAGTGCAGGACCCGGCATTTGGCTGTGTTAAACCACATTTGTTAAACCAACCTGATGTTGGTAAAACAATGGCACAAGTTGCCCAGAGAGGCAGTAGATGCCCCATTGCTGGAAATATTCAAAGTTAGGTTGGATGGGGCTCTGAGCAATCTGATCTGGTTGAAGATGTCCCTGCTCACTGCAGGGGAGGTTGGACTACATGACCTTTATGGTTCCTTCTAACCCCAAACCATTCCTTTGGCACTACCCATGCTTCCTTCTCTCCCTCTGTCCCACTTCCCTCTGCACTGGGGAGAAGAGCAGCCTTCTACTGCACCCAGGTGGGATTCTGTTGCAGTAGGGCCAGGGACTCTCGAAGGGTAGTGGCTGTTTGGCTGGAGACCGAATCCCAATTTTTGTTGATATGCTGAACTTAACATTTGTTCAGAAAAAAACCCCACAAACCCAACCAAAATGGGTCATTGTTTTTCATATCTACAAGTGCCTAATCCAAGATTTTCACTCTTGTTAAGGGCTATTTATCATCAGGAATGTGTTACACAGTAACTCTAATTTAGCTGTGAGATACGTTTTTAGTCCTGTAAAAGCAAGTTGTCCATTGTCCATTCTCTGTCCTGGTGGTAAAACCAGAATTGTTTTATTAGAAACAAGCTTTTAAGTGTATAAGTAATAGGAAATACAAAAATACAGGCCAAGAGAAATGTAAAAATCAATACGGCAGTGAAGGGCAATAAAGAATAAACTTTATGCTGTGTTTTGTTAAAGAAAACTAATTAGTTAAATCCAAATTTGTAGAGTTAGTTGCTCATCATTAGGATGTAGGAATGAATTATAGATGAAGCATTTTTAAACTGCAAGCACTTGCTTAGCTTTAGTAGCTGAATTTATGAAGCCTTAGGCTAGAAGGTCTGAACTGTCACCTGGATATGTTTAACTTACTTAGGTTGAACTTTTACTGAATTACACAAAAGAATGCCCCAGTTCAAGACAGAAGATAATAAAGCTACAACCAGTGGCAAACCTTGAAGATAAGAAGAGTTGGCCTGCCTAGAGACAAGGAAAGAATTCAATAAAGACTGAGAAGACCCCAGCCCCTAAACCCCACTGGACCAACTGTCACGTGGACAGTGCGTGAGAAGCACATGGAGGTTGAATTATAAGGGTATAATTGCCCAGGGATTTCTTTGTTCAGGGTCCCTCTCCAGTGGCACCCAGCTCAAGCTGTAACCTGATGCTGTAATATCAATAAATTAGCCCGAATAATTTTTTTGTCTGAGACTGCTTTGGGAAACCTAGGGCCAAGTCAGTAGGAGAAACCTGACACAGAGAGAAACTGAGGGAGTGGATAAGAGAGTAAAAAGAGGCACCTGTTAGTTCACTGGAGCTACCTGCTGCGTATGGACCTTGGTCCTAGCAGCTGAAGTCTTGGTTGGAGTGGATGTGACTCTGTGGTGCATATGCTCTGGTGAGATTTTTTTTTCCTCTAACAGTTTGATGTTTTGAATGTGAGTTTAAAAAGTTTTTTAAGAAAGAGTTAAAGATACTAAAATGCATTTTAAAATTAGACTTTGCTTTCAGAAGAGAAACTATGTTAAATGCCACTTTAGACATGAGCCAACTTAATTTAGTGATGCCAGCTATTGGTGTAGTCACTCATATAAATCTGTCAATGTGTTTTAATTGTATTTGTCATACATCTTGCTAACTAATGGAAACTGAGGAAAGTTTACAGAAAAAAAATGATATTTTATGCTTGAAATATTAGAACAGGATTTGTGGGAACACTTTCATTTAGAGAAAGTGAGGTCTTCATTGCAGAATCGCCAAGAATCAGATTTCTGTAATAAAAAAGAAATACATAATTATTATGACCAAAGATTTCCAAAGCAGTACCTATAATTTAAAATAAGCTACAATTAGTGACGTTACAATTGCAGTATTTAAAGATACAGGTGAAGCAAGGGCAACTACTATGGCAAATATTATACTGGTCTTACAAACCTTAGAAAAAGGGAATTTTGTACTGCTGAAAAATTGCTCTTTTGTTACATAAGGACTATATCATACAATATATGCAAAAAAGATAAAGTGAGCTTGCATAGGTAGCCTTTTTAAAAAATAGTGAGCATATGACTTTATAATATTAACATTCTTTAAATTAGTGGGTTTAGTTTCACATATTTACTAGATAAATTACAACAAACTCAAACAATCAGTGCTTTCAACTTGTTCATTTTGAATGTATAGATAAATTCCTACCTCCAGAATGAAATACACAAGCCTCTCTACATTCCTCTTCACTCTCAAAGCGGTTTGCATTTCCGTCACAGCCACCATACCAAAACTGTGCACAAGCATTGGCTTGTTTATCATAATACCATTTTATGATATAAACACGGCATGGCCCTTGATCTAGCCTTAACTTGCACCGGAGGTCCAGGATACTTTCTAAAATGAAGACAAAAAAGGAATAGAAACAATTCAGTCTGTAAAATCAATTGTATTGCATAGACTTTAACTTTTAAACTCTGATTTTATTCTTTTTTCTGTTAATGCTGTATAGGAGTTTAAGACTCACTTTTTAGTTCTACAGATGTTAGCATGGCTCTACAGGGCAAACAATATGAATTGATAATTTTGAAATCTAATTTTTGAAATCTATTTATCAACAACCAGTCTTGTGAGCAAACCAAAATTGTAAGCCAAAGAGCTATAAGCTATTCGCGTGTCCTATTTTTGAAATACAAATATGACAATTGTCTTTCTGCAGTACATTGATTCAGTACATTAGCTTTCTTTGTGGTGTGTGGGAAGAGGCATTAGAGTAGTGAGAAGAGTATATAAGCTTAGTCTTTCTTTTTTAAGGTGTTTGTGCGACTTATCTAATACAATGGTAGTAATTCTGTACATAATAGTTAACTTTTAATGTAAAGCTTGTTGGTCTGAAGTCTTTGGTAACTGATATCTTGCCACTTTTTTTTTTTAAAAAAAGTTATTACCAGAGACAATAATAATTATGTCAGTGTTCCCAGGAGACATGGGCCCATGCTTCTATTGCTCTGTTCTGTTGCTCCTATCATATTACACTATTTCTGGAATTCAAAAGTGTGAATCCCCCAGATGATCAACAGAATACATTTGGATATATAATATGAAAAGAATCAATACTTTGAGCAGTCAGCTCCTTCAAATAACTAAACACTGTTTTTTTCTTGTTTCAACTCTGAAGGAGAAATCTATTTTTTCTGTCCAATTCTGAAGTCTTTATCTTCTCTGTCTTTAATAAAGCTTCCCTTCCCCATGGACTGCACCTTCTTGGCTGGCAAAATACCTGCTGAGTGGCCTGCCTCTTCTAGCACTGTGTTCTCTTGTTAATGCCAATTATGAGCTCCGTCTCATGTTATAGTGCTTAGACCTTGCTTCTGTTCTAAGTGGAGCAGTGGGATTTGGAAGACAAGAACTGGTGAACAGACTGGACTAGAACTGCAACTAGAACTGTTATAAAATCCTTAAATTATTATCTTCCACAGCATGTACTTAGAAAATCTTCAGAGTAGAATAAAATTATCAAAAGTCAGTATCAGGATAAGAGGTAACAAAATTAAAAACTAGTTATGATCTATAACCTGGTCTTGATGTGAGCCTTGCTGTTGAAAGAGATGATGTCATCACTTTATCTGATGATGATGGTTTAGATGGCAATAATGGTACCACAGCTGCATGTGAAAAGAAACAGAACAAGACATTGATTTTTGATCAGCCAAAAATAAGTAGAGGATGAAGAAATGAATGATGATAAAAATACCTCTAGTGTCTAGTGCTACCAAGGATGACCGTTCCTCCTCTTCTTCTTCTTCGTAGGCTTCATATAGTACCACAGGAGGTATTTTGGTCTGAAATAAACATTTGATTTTCTTTCCTTTACAGATATTGTGAATTGTGTCAAAATAAAGAACCCCTTCATCACTTAGAGGTTTTCTAATGTTTTTCCTTCCCATTTACTATGACTTCCATGTTAAGGATCAGGTTTTAACCTCATCTTGTTGGTTTACCAGGAGGTTTGTCAATCCTAAACCTGGGATAATTTTTTTCAAGTTGACCTTTAGAGAATTTTATTTATAGACTTGAAAATAAAGACTAAATTTTAGTTACTATTCTTAAACTTAATTATTACAGTATAATTGCCTTTTAATAATGTTATGTTTCATGCTGTGGCACAAACATTACTATATTGAACACAAGAGTAATAATCCTTGTAATATCATCAGGGATAAATTCGGGCCCTCGGATAACTACTGCATGCAACATCAGAACTCTTACTCAGAACAACAAGCACCAACCATACTAAGTTAAAGGAGCTGTTGCAGTATCCCTTCTGTAGAAAGGTAGGGGGGAAAGTTACAGCAGGCAACAGAGAAGGAATTATGTATTAAACTTTTGCTTATTAAAGCTTGCTGAATTTTCATACTGGAGTTAATGGTTGAGGAAGTTCACCAAGAGTCAGAGGACTTTCTACTGTAGATACTCCAGATGTCTGTGCTGAAAGTGACTGCCTGTTAACATTGTTGTTCTGAAGCATGTAATGTAAAGAACTTGAATATACTGAATGGAAAGATGATCCACTTATGCTTGCGCCATTTCCATTGTGATTGTATATTAAGGTACCATGTTCATCTTCACAAAACTGGTTGACTAATTTGGACTCCAGAGCTGTTTGAAAAAAAAAAAGTAAAAACCTCATCATACTGAGAAATTCAGTGTATTTTTTGAACTTGTATTATTTATACACAGAAATACATACGTACTAATCTCGTACTCCTTTGGGTCATTTATATGCATCTAAGATTATTCCAGGCTCTCTGGACTACGGCTTTTATTTCTTACAAATTTGCCAGCCTGTAAGTCCTCTGCGTGGTACAAAATACAATGAGCTCACCAAAAGATGTTCATCTAAGCTTAGTAACAACTACTAGTTGGTAGTGGGGAAATAACTTCTTACCTAGCTGATGTGAAAAACCTCATGTGAATTGGGTTATATCCCAGTGGAAGTGAATAAGAAGAATTTACCCCAGTGGGTTAGATTGTCATCTCCAGTCCAGATTAACGGTGCATGAGCACTTACTCAGTTTAGCAAGCTAGTTTAAGCAACTGTTTTCTTACACTGTAGGTGACACCCCTGTTTGGGGTGTTGAGTCATTGCCGTATAACATGGCTTCTTAAAAGAAGGGAATCTGTATCTTCAGGTTCCTATTACTTTGCACCTTGTAACTGATTCTCATCAGCATCAAAACAATATATCCTCAAAAATAACAATTCCCCCACTCCCCTACCCCATACTAAGAAGCATCACATATAATGCAGAATGAAACTGCAATGAACACACCTGGGAGAGTATTAAAGTCGTCGATGAGATACATGTGTTCTTTATCTGGATCTGAAGCAATCAAGTTTAGTTCACGCACAAACTCAACCTGTGTTGGATCTGAAGTATTTACAATTCCTATTGCATACATTTTGATGTTTGCTGCATGAGCCTCTCGAACAACAATATCTAGTTTTACAGCTTCTCTCTTGTCTGCTTGGCCGTCTGTTAGCACAACAGCTACTTTTCGTACTCCTGTTCGAGCACCAAAAAATCCTTCCTGGGTTGCTTTGTGGATGGCAGTTCCTGTGTAAGTGCCTTCTCCCATGTATTGCATTTTTCTAATTGCTTGCTTAACATCCAGTTGAGTTGTGTATTTGTTGAGACCAAATTCTAGCCGAACTTCTGAACTGTATAACACAAGGGCAATTCTGGTAGCGTTTCTACCTACAGTTACTCTGTCTACTAACGCAGATACAAAGTCTTTGATAATCTCAAAATTTTCTGGTCCCACACTCTCAGAGCTGTCAATCACAAATACAAGCTCCATAGGAATTTCCTTACATTTAATACCACAACCTACAAAGGAAAAATAAAATAACAGATCATGATGACACTTGGTACCCTTTTGGAAAGGAGAAGAATGTAAATGTAATGAAGAAAAAATAGAATAGGAAATTAAAGATTTCCTTAATACTTACCACATATCTCTTTAATTAATTTAATTATATCTTCCCTCTGGATATGAAAAAAATATAAAAATATTTTACAATTTACCATTTTCAAATGAGGTACAATATTGACACTTCCAAAGATTTTGTTTTTATCTGAGTCCTACACAGACTTTACAAAAAATCTTAGTATTTAAATTTCAATCTTGACCTTCCAACCTTGGAACGAGTCCCACATTTCACAATGAGTCATTTTATATGGCGTTCTTCAGTTGACAACAGAGCAACACCTTTATCTAAAACAATTAATTGCTGTTATTGTAAAGAATGTTTTGTGATTATTTGGTTCTTGTTAAAACTTGAAGTCAAAGCCCATTTGTATTTTAGCATCTGAATAAGGCTACCCCTTTTAATTGTATTGGGAGTAGAGAAATAGCTTCTGCTTGTAGTGAGCTGGCATGTGACACAAAGCATTAACATAGAATGGAAATGGGATTCGTGAACCCTGGTGTACCTAGCCCTCTGTATTACCCAGCTTTCAGTAGAAAAAAACCCCAACCCTGCTGTCTTCAGAGCTATCTGTTCAGGGAAGTGGTAGCTTCCATGACCTGCAAACGAAGTGTTTCTCCTTATTTGAACAAATATTTGTTACATTTCTTTAAGTGCACGACAGGACTCAATTGGCATTGAGTCAGTCTTTCAAATACAACCTTTTGCTACTGCTGCTCAGCTTCTATCATAAACCTCAACAGTATTTATACACTCACTGACATACTTTACTGAATTTGAGTCTAGTGCAGTTCAGGCTTAGCAGAAGTGTAATTAAATTTATAGCATGATAGACCACGACAGGTCTGAAGAGCTTTGCTTTTTAGGCTGTTAAATACCTTTAAAAACCTCAGCCTAGCAGGTACACAACTGGGTCATCTAACAGGAACTGTAAAAGAACATGTAACAGAAAAATACCAGAAATCACCAGGAATTTTAAATTCCAATTCAGCATAAAGTAGGTGAGAAAAAATTAGAAACTTCTGTGTAGTATGCTATTACAGAGCCACTCCTGGTCAGAAAGCTCTTTCCAAACTAATTACCATGGGATACTTTTAATCTGACAGTACCTTATTTTACTCATATCTTGTAATGGGATTTAAATAATGGAATTTGCTTACCGTTAGGCCTTGCTCTCCCTTTGGTCCAGTTTTGCCCTGTAACAGTGATTGTTAATTAAGCTACTGAATTTAATTGGTAACACTGTAGTTCAGAATATAACTTAATCAATACCATTGTTAGAATAAAATTGGGCCAATAAGAACTTTAGCTAGTGAAATTACAGTTCTTGTGATATTACCTTGTGCATGCAATACCCTCAGCCTCCTAAGGTGGTGAGGTGTTTTATGGGAATTGGATCACTGACTGCCAGTTTACATTAGAAAGAGAGAATCTGTGCAAGCTTTCCTGTCTACCATATTGTGTTTGCTTCCTTTTTCAAGAGAGCACATATCTACCTGTCACCCTGGAATAATAAAAATTCTGCTTCATCAGATGTGAGTGTAATAGGGCTCCTGTCAGGGCAAGAACAGCAATGGTGTGTATGTATTTGTATTTAATAGTGTGGAAATATCAGAACAGAAGGGCACCACATTTTGCTTTCCAGCTTTTGGGGACCTGCCCATCACCAGAAGTTACCTTTTGCCTCCCTTCATCTACTCATCAGCTTTGAGGGGAAGGCTGAGCTACATTACTTGGTAGCTGTAGAATAAATTGCATATTTTGTCTTAAAACATGGTAATTGTCTTTCACTGCCTTAAGAAAGAAACTATATCTGTGGGAAGTGGGGTATTCAGCATGAAAATGTCTTCTTTATGCTTTTAATGATTTAAATAATTTCAGTTTCTTAAGTATTTCAGATTGTGTAGTTAAATAGTAAGAACTGAGCTTTATTTTTAAGCAGTTTAAGAAAACAGACATGTTAAACACGAGTTACTCACAGGTTCTCCAGATAAACCAGGGACACCCATGTCACCTTTTTCTCCTTTTTTTCCCTTTTCACCTGTAGCTCCTCGATCTCCCTTTAAAATCATGTCAATAAACAGACAGAAAGCATTTGTCAGTTTTTATTACACTTTTCACACTTCTCTCTAGCTGCCCTTGTCGAACTCGTCTTCAGCTTCTAACATGAGCCAGTTGAAAGAGATCGTTTGAATCAACTGGTATTTGTGAATTGCAACAACAACTTATAGTATTGGCTCAGCACTTTTATGGGAAAAAATAACTGAAGCAGTTTGAGCAATGAACCATCTCAAACAGATCTGCATACAGAGTGGTTTTGTGGGATATTGCATGATGGTAATTATCTCTCTCTGAGAAAAATAAGACATTAGGGAAAATGAGAAGAAAGGCAAGCATATAGTTGAATTGGATGATGAAAGTATCACTCTGAGAAATATTTTCGCCTAGAAAAGGTGTTTGAAACAGCCTCCTGGTTTGATTCTTAGCAGGGGACTTTGTACAGTCGTTTGAACTGATGTGGTCACATCAAAAAATTATTCCAGCCCACATTTCTGCTTTTCTTAATATTGATGTAGCCCTCAAATTTTGCATCCTGGACAGGTAAAAGAAAGGCAGTGATATTAAATCTAATATCTATAGTTCTTCTATTGCAGAAGACAATAAGTCTCGTATGATACTAAAATAAGCAACAGTGAAAGAGATGCTGCCATAAAATATTAAAACTAACATGTGAATGACTGGGGTTTTCCCAAGTCCTCATTCTCCTTTCATAGAATTCACATGCCTTCAATGAGACCTGAGCGTAATGAGCATTTTTGGTACTTTGGGTTTGGTCTAGGACATTATGTCTGATTTAGATATCATACCTTCGGTCCCAAAAGCCCTTGTCCAGGGGGACCTCGAGGTCCTGGCATTCCTTGAATTCCTTGTTCCCCCTAATAAAAATCCAGATGGTGATATTAACCCTTTGTCATCATCCATTATTTTTTAATGTTCAAAGAGAAAGTGTTTTAAACTGCATTTTAACAAGTGTTTTGAGGCACTTGAGACAATGTAGTAGCTAGCTTATATTTCTCAAATACTTGATCAATATGTCTGCTCTAAAGATATATAATATTGAAAAACTGCATGATCATTATTGGTTTTACTTCTCCTGTTCCCTCCTTCCATCCCAGTTTATTCCTTCTTATTCCCCCTTTCTCATTTCTGTCTTTCGAGTCTGTCTTAATTTGATCTATGCATTGGGTAAAAGTGCATATTACAGGGAAAAAATAATATTACATATAGGTTCAGGATGGAGACTCTTTCTCTACCATAGGTGGGAGTTCATATAACTGCTTCAGACTTCTCCACTGGTACAATAGCTGGGGAGGAGGGAATGGTATTTTTAATTCTGTAAATCTATCTTTCGGTGATATAAGATGCCCCTGCTTCCTCCTCTCTGAAAACACAACATTTGGCTTGTTGTTTACAGCAGCAGAGACAAAACATACTTTGTCAGTGCTCTGCTGCCCTTCTCGTTTTCTAGGCTGAGGCCCTCCTCATATAAAAACCGGTGTGAAATCCCCTTAACACTGTGATGGTCAGATTGAGCACTCAACATAGGTTAAATATTGAAGACACTGAGTCTTTGTACCTTAATTCCTTGAATACCTTCACCAGGAGGTCCAGGAGAGCCAGGTGGCCCTGGGCGTCCTATGATTCCCTAGAGAGAAACCCTGCATATGTTAAATACAATATTTCTCATAAAAACAGTCAGGAAATTGTTATATCACCATGATATCCTGTCCATTCTCTACCAAACTGATGTCTTTTTATGATATAACTAGTAAGGATAAGATTGGTCTAGCTAATAGACTCTTTTTCTCTTTTATCAGATTATTAAAAGCCAGTTTATACTTCAAAGGAGTCACTCAGGCCCTACTGCTCATTGAACATAAATCACTGTGCTGATGGAGATACACATTGCATTGATTGTATTGGTGACTGAATTAAGACTTATGATACTAGTATTGTTGTGTTGTCTTTCACCACCATTAAGCATACACAGTAAGACCTACACGTATATATACCAGTGTGGCATAAACAGTTGAGGCTAATTTATTAGCTAGTTTTAAAAAGAACTCTAGAGAAATTGTTTTAGTTCTGTGTGTTCCTCATAGGAAACAAACAGAGTACAAAATTAATTTTAGACTTATATTGCTTTTTCAGTTTCCCTGCATGAAATTCTCAGTTGCCTCATTCACAGAACAGAATCACAGAATCACAGAACAACCAGGTTGGAAGGCACCCATCGGATCTTCTAGTCCAACCATTCCTATCTAACACTAAACCAAGTCCCTCAAGACCTCATCCACCCGTGCCTTAAACACCTCCAGGGAAGGTGACTCAACCACCTCCCTGGGCAGCCTATTCCAATGCCCAATGACCCTCTGTGTGAAAAACCTCCTCCTAATCTCCAGCCTAAATCTCCCCTGGCGGAGCTTGAGGCCATTCCCTCTTGTCCTGTCCCCTGTCACTTGGGAGAAGAGCCCAGCTCCCTCCTCTCCACAACCTCCTTTCAGGTACTTGTAGAGAGTAATGAGGTCTCCTCTCAGCCTCCTCTTCTCCAGGCTAAACAACCCCAGCTCTCTCAGCCGCTCCTCATAGGGCCTGTTCTCCAGCCCCTTCACCAGCTTTGTTGCTCTTCTCTGGACTCATTTCAGAGCCTCAACATCCTTCTTGTGGTGAGGGGCCCAGAACTGGACACAGTATTCAAGGAGCACTCTCACCAGTGCTGAGTACAGAGGGAGAATCACCTCCCTGGACCTGCTGGTCACACCATTTCAGATACAAGCCAGGATGCCATTGGCCTTCTTGGCCACCTGGGCACACTGCTGGCTCATGTTCAGTCGGCTGTTGACCAACACCCCCAGGTCCCTCTCCTCCTGGCAGTTTTCCAGCCAGGCTTCTCCCAGTCTGTAGTTCTGCATAGGGTTGTTGTGCCCCAAGTGCAGGACCCAGCATTTGGCCGTGTTAAACCTCATGCCATTGGACACTGCCCAGCGGTCCAGCCTGTTTAGGTCCCTTTGCAGAGCCTCCCTACCCTCCAGCAGATCGACACTTGCACACAGCTTTGTGTCATCTGCAAACGTGCTAAGGGTACCCTCAATGCCCTCATCCAGGTCATTGATGAAGACATTGAACAGGACTGGACCTAGCACTGAGCCCTGGGGAACACCACTTGTCACTGGCCTCCAGCTGGACTTGACACCATTTACCACGATGCTGTGCACGTGTCAGTTGTTGGGACTTGCATTGGCCAGGGAAGTGCTTCACCACTGCTTAGCTCTGGACCTAGCCTTTGTGCCAACATGAACTGACTCTCTGGGAATAATAAACCACGTTGTGCAGGTAATACATTATTATGTTGCAAAATCTTTGCATTTGACCTTGTTCAGTTTGTTTACAGTTACATTCTAAAACAGTTCTTTGGTATTAGTAGACTCCAAAAGCTGAGCTATAGGAGCATGTGTTTCCATTTTTAGAGGTTTCATAGTGAAAATTCCTTTTATAGTTACAATAATTTTGAGACCTTTGTCATGTTGTATGTTATAATTACACAAATAATCTTTTTTTTTTTTTTTTTTTTTTTTTTTTTTTTTCAGGGATTGGTCATCATATTGGTCATTAGTTGATTATTGTTTATATGGTAAAGAAGAGGAATTAATTCCAGAACTACTCAATGTTTGCCTGCAGCTGTAACGGTAGTAAAGGAAAGACACAGTAAGTGCTTGCTGGGCCATTAATTTTGACTGATGTTAGGTCTGAGGAAATTTCTGCTGCTCAGTTGCAGCTAATGTCTGCAGGAACTAGATGTTTCATCACTGACCTTCACTGCAAGATTATCACTTTATAATTTATCGTATGCAATAGGAGGAAGACAATGACTAGTTCCCAGAAACATTTGATTTTCGAGAAAATAAAGACACTCTGTTCCTTAATTATCTTATTTGTTAGAGTAGTTATTTCTAGTTTAAAGTGAAGACAGAAAATATGGAGATGTGTATGCATAATCACACATTTATATTCAATACTTTTTTGGTCTGTTTCTTTGTTTTATAATAGGAAATAGACAATGGGAGACATTATTGTTTAAATGGCTTACTTTTGGTCCTGGTAGGCCTTCTCCTGGGGGCCCTGGGAGACCAACTGGTCCTCTACTACCAGGATCACCCTGAAAGTGGATACTTTAAAAAATAAGTAGTGAATACAAAAGTTTAATTTATCTCTAGAATTCCCAGCATCTGTTGTATTGAAATGGGACAAAGAAAGGAGGATTATTGAACAGCATGGAAGCAATGCCAGACTATGCGTACTGCAAGGCAGGACAAGGAATTTATTTGAGATAAACAGTGGCTAGACGTCTAAACATATTCACAACAGGTACAGTCATTTATGCAATAGATACACAGGAACTACAGTTCCTGTATCATACAATGAATTCCAGGTTCTGCAGACCAAACAAAATGGTTTTGCTTGTTGCATGTCAGTTGAATCAGACCCCATGTTCACATTGGCTCTGTTCCAGCTTTTCTCCTACCAGTGCCTTCAGTAAGCTAGCGGCATGAGGTGAGTGGAAGAAAGATGTACATCCTTTTTTAGAGACCTCAAGCATATTTAAATAGCTGTAATTAATCCCTCAATTGCCTGTAAAATTCCAGTAATCCTGCAATCAGTATCAGAATGAGTTCTGAAGTAAAGGTTGAAGATCTTCTAAAGGATGTACCTTTTATATACTGACAAGTGAGTTAAAGCTGGATTAAAAGGTATTCTGACTGACCTATGGCTAGGAATTATATCTGCATGAAGTACAATACATACACGTATTTACTTTTCTACAAGTTAAAGTCTATACCTTAGGTCCTGGTAGTCCAACTCCATCTGGTCCTTGGTCACCAGGAATTCCAGGAAGGCCTGGTAAACCCTGAAGTGATATTTACAGACATAATATTAATTTAATCTCTAGCTATACTGATTGCATGTTTTTGTTAACATTAATATTATGGTATCCTGAATATATTGTCTCTTAGTGTATTACTGTGGTCTACAGCCATAGTTAAATTCTCTGGGGTATATCCTCCTGTTTGGGAATAAATTGTCCATGGTTGGACAGCAGAGAGTATTCTACATAACAATATTGAGGGAACTAATGGAAACATCAGCGATACTCCTGAGAAAAAATAAGCCCCACTTGGAATATGCTACATTGCATAATCAGGAGGAGTGGAGGACATGGAAGGTGTTGGACTACTTCGTATGGAGATTTTTTCTTCCTTCTATGCTGAAATGCATTTCCAGAGTTGAGGAGCCTTTTAGTCTTTCCCAGCATGCCAGCCATGAAGGCTAATGCTTTGGTGTAGCAATTATTCATTCCTGATTAACATTAAAAAATGGTCTGTAAACTTACAGGTGGGCCAGGGTAACCATCTCCTTTTGGCCCAAAGGGGCCAGGGGGTCCTGGAAGACCACGTTCACCCTGATGAAGGCAGGAAAAACAGCAGAGGTGAATGCCAATACAATTGCTAGCAGGAAATTTTCCATGAAAGTGAAACTTGTCTAGCAAATACACTGTAAGTTTATTTTATCTGCTTGTCTACCTGCTAATGTATTTTACAAAGTGAATGATTATTGTAAGTTATTAATCCTAGACTAACACTGGGATATTTAATAGTGCTGAGGATTTACAGAACATTTCACTTATAAGACACCACATTGAATCTTCTACAAGACCTCAGTCTCTTGTCATTTGTGGCCTGCGTAAAAGAAGGAATGACTTCTTATAACTGGAGAGACCTTATAATTCTTATTACTGAAGACAGACAAAGTGCTGAAAGGCACTGGAAAAACATTGTATAGCTGCTGCACGTAATATATGTTTGTGTGGTAAGACAAAGGATGCAGGGCAGGGGACAATATCTTCCTGATTAAAGTAAATTTAAGGATCTCGAAAACCACTAACTGATCAAAAATATATAGAGCTTATTAAATGTTTCTCATACTTCTGTTACTGTGTTCCATTCACTCAAAGAAAAAGAGATAAGGGCTATGCTCAAAATTGCTGTTCACTAAGTTCACTAAGTGAAAAAAAAGAGGAGGGTGGCATGATCCAGTTTCTTTTGAGAAACACGGGTTTATATGTCCCAAGTTTCTTGGTATTCAGACAAAATCAGCGCTGCAATGAAGAGCGTCTTACAAAGGTTGAATCTAGGTAACACTGAGGCAAGACTAGAGAAGAGCTAGAGAGAAGACCATAGAGACTGGCTACTTGTTCATGATCTTCTTCCTCTACTTAAAGCATCTCTTCTCACACTGACAGTTTAGCTTACATTATGAGATGTTTGAAGTCTGTGCTTCACCCTGTTCCAAAATTAGGAATGAAGCATAGGAACCTGGCTAAGAAAATTAACTGTGCTTGACAGGTAGGCACATAAATCAGGTATTCTGTCTATATTCATTCCTCATCAATTAAAAACTGACATTTTCCTCCTTGTTCTATGCCATGTGGAAGCTTATTTTTCATGCAGCCTGGAAGACTGACCATCCATGGTCTTATAGTTCTGCAAATCCTTATACTCTGCTAGTGTTGTACAACATACACCTTAAGAATAGTGGAAGACTTGGCCATCCTAGGCAATCTGCTGTTGCTTCACTGAAATCCTGCTTTATTTTACAGTTTGTCTAGAAATTAGTTTAACAATTTAGGAGATACCTTTGCTCCAGGAAGCCCAAAACCTGGGTCTCCAACTGGTCCAGGAAGACCAGGTAACCCAATGTCACCCTGCAATGAAGAAAACATGTGCTCTAGTTATATAATTTATTAAACACTAATCACAGCCTGTGCTTTTGGATTTCTGTTGGACAAATTAATATACATAAAGCATAATAGCTAATTTTACTTTTTGCTCTATCAAGCATTAAGCACCAAAAGCAGAAGAAAGAGAAGTATTTTGATATCTAAGTTATCCAAAACAAACAAAAGAACGTAGGTAGGCCACACCTCAAGCTGGTACACCATTAATACCAGAGCATGGTGGTAACTAGACTGGATACAATACATAACTCTGTTTGTTAGCATTGGGGCGACAAACATATAACGCTCTGGGAAGGGTTATATGTGGTGCTTTATTGTGAGGCCCCGGGAACCAGGGGGCAGTCAGCACCCAAATCCAGTTCTGACGACAGTTAAACGCGACCCAGTTTATCCTCATGAGGTTTTGCAATCTAATGTATATTCAATAGGTTACATCATTGTCTAATACATATGTATGTTTTGATGATTTCATCAGCAAGTTTTTTATCAGCCCTTACTGCGCTTGCATGCCTCCTTCTGGTGGTAATCTTATGCTTTCACATGAGAAACAGCTATGTGAGTATTCTATCTCACAGCTCAATAGACTACAAAGTAACAACTCAAGGTCTACCAAAGAAAAGTTACCAGTGAGAAACAAGAGAAGCATTATAGCAGAACAATCATTTAATGTTGTAAAAGAAACTTTGAGCCTGTATAAGCCTTTGTATTCGTGGCGTTGTTAGCATTCCTAAGTAACTAACACTTCTTTCTAAACAACTAGGTTTCAAGATTTCTTGTAACTTTAAAACAACTACATACATTTAAATAATTTCTTTTCTTGATTTGCAACTAATTCAAACTACTGTATATAATAAAGTTTTAGATTCTTGCTCCAACATGTTCATAGGAAAAAGTGTTATTGACCTCATAAGGCTGAGATTATTTACACAAATAACAGCATGGCCTATTTCACACTTTTCACCCTGTCTTCATAAGCACTAAGAGCTGCAGTGTGGATGTTACCTTTGGTCCAGGCACAGATCTTCCAGGAGGCCCTGGCATTCCAAGACGTCCTGGTGCACCAGGCTCACCCTGCAGTGAAGGAAAGAGAGAAAAAATGATGGATTTTTGTGAAAATGAGCATGATCATCTCACAGAGAAAACTTTTAAAACAGTTTTAGATTTTTTTTTTACATAGTCTGTTTACTGTACATTTTTATCCCATTTTATTTTTACTTTTGTTTGTATAAATAGCAAAGGACTTAATAAGAAACTGGAGGAGAAATCTGGCACAGCCCCTCTCTCACTTTCAGTGAGTACTAAATATTTGAGTAGAAACTCAAACCCATAACAGAATATCAGCCAAGAGTCAGTGTAAAGGAGAATAAAACTGTCATGTGTATATGCCATACATCATACTATCTTCCCAAGTATTTCAAGATAAAAATATCACTATTAGTGTCCCTTAACTTTTTCCAAAATGACAGGGAAACAACATGGTAAATGCAAAATGTTTTAAAAAAATGCTTGTATATCATAGAACCATAGAATGGTTTGTGTTGGAAGGGACTGTAAAGACCATCTAGTTTCAACCTTCCTGCCATGGGCATGGACACCTCACAGTGGAGCAGGCTGCTCAAAGCCTCATCCAGACTGGCCTTGAGCACCTCCTGGAATGGGACATCCATGACTACTCTGGGACACCTGTGTGAGTGCCTCACCACCCTTACAGTAAAAATTTCTTCCTAATATCTTATCTAAATCTTCCTTCTTTCAGCTTAAAATCATTACCTGAGATCCTATCACTGCACTCCTTGATAAAGAGCCCCTCCTCGGCTTTCCTGTAGCCCCCTTTAAGTACTGGAAGGTCGCTATAAGGTCTCCCTGGAGCCTTCTCTTCTCTAGGTTAAACGAGCTCAACTCTCTCAGCCTGTCTTTGTATGGGAGGTGCTCCAGCCCTCCGATCATCTTTGTCGCCCTCCTCTGGGCTCGCTCTAACAGATCCATGTCCTTCCTATGCTGAGGTCTCCAGAATTTAACACAGTACTCCAGGTGGGGGGTCTCTCACCAGAGTGGAGTAGAGAGGGAGAATCACCTCCTTTGACCTGCTGGTCACACTTCTTATGATGCAGCCCAGGATACGTTTGGCTTTCTGGGCTGCAAGTGCACTTTGCTGGCTCACATTGAGCTTCTCATCCACCCCTGTCAAGTCCTTCTCTTCAGGGCTACTCTCAATCCATTCTATGCCCAGCCTGTGTTTGTGCTTGGGATTGCCCAGCTGAGGTACAAAACCTTGCATTTGGCCTTGTTGAACTTCATGAGGTTCGTGAAGGCCCACCTCTCAAGCCTGGCAAGGTCCCTTTGGATGGCATCCCTTCCCATATTTATAGGGATCATGGCATATCTTGCTAAGAGAAGCCTCAGCTGAACCTTTTTTAAAATTACTTTTTAAGAAGCAAGTTTATGCCAGGACAGTTGCTTCTGAGATCTAGAATAAAGCACAGCTTTGGAAGGCTATTTTACATGCACCTGATGGTAATAAACCTACTTTCGCTCCAGCAGGTCCAGGCACTCCTGCTGGTCCTGTGAATCCACGTATCCCTCTCTGACCTTGATCTCCCTACAAAAACAGAGAAGACATGTCACACATACCAAATCAAATTAAGAATGTGTTAATCAAAATTAGTTGTAAATATCAGTGAAAGACAGCGAAGTTCTGTCTCAGAGCTGGTGCACATGAGCTGCTCCTATTGCCCTCATTGGCAAGACTGTTAATTCCACTCAGTAGTTGTCCAGTTTTGGATTAGTATAGTTAAAAATATGTAGATTTAATCTGAAATTAAATTAACAGATTTATTAGTGAATACTGGAGAAAAAAAAGAACCAAAAGGAGTCTCAATAATTGCATCCTTGCAGCTGAAAATTCAAGTTAAGTAATTACATGAAAAAGATACTATTTAAGAGAAATATAAAAAAAAAGGGGAAAGATAATGCACTCAAAGGTACTTTTTAAATTCAAGGACAAATAGGGCCAATCAATTTACCACAATGTGCTCTCTGATTAATCAGCTTATAATTCTGAGCAGAAGAAAGTTAACAATAGATTGTGTAAAGTTTGTAAAGAGGTAACTGCTTATTAGGCTTAGTAATTGCAACACAAATGGAACAGGTGAGTCCAGAAAAATTCTGAATAAGTTCCAATACTGTAATTAATTTTATTGCTGTATCATGTCATCTGCATGTACTCCCTACCAAAGTAATCTGAAAACATCTACATGCCTTGATTTTCCTTCCTGTGCTGTTTTTCAGCCCTTCCAGCTTTTTGCAATTGTGACACTTAGTCTTTTTCTTTCTCTTCTATTGTGACATTAAATTTCTGTAGGTCTTGTCAAATGTCTTGGACAACTTTTCCAGCAATTTTCAGTGTCTTTATTTCACAGGATACAGATGCTGATAGGAGAAATCAGTATTAGTTCTCCACCTGTGAGTCAGTACAGAGACCAGCACAAGTGCCAGAACTTAAAAATTGACCCAGTTATTCCTATTAGGAGAAGCAGTATTCACAGTTTGCTTTTTGTGAACTTCCAGAATCAGATACTACCACAGGTACACTCATTAACTTCTCCACTGAGGTATATTTTTTCGTTACTTATAACTAATGGAAAAAAACCAAGGCTTTGACAAATCTGTTCCTGGAACATTACAATTTTGAATGTCACCTTTAGTAAGAAATTCTCACCTTTCCCCCTTGTACTCCAATCCCTGGGGCACCTTCAGGACCTCTAAGACCAGGTAACCCAGGTTCACCCTGGAACAGAAAATTAAAGGAGTATTTCAGTGTTGCACAGACATAGTACAGGATCAACTCGGTATTCACTTGCATAAACTCATTAAAATCATAGACCCTGAGACAAAACTCCCACTGATATCAGTGTACCCAGGATTTTCTTCCCATATTCAGAAGAAACCACTGAAATACTCTGTAGAATACATGAAGTTGCAATGTTTCATAGGATCATAGAATGGTTTGAATTGGAAGGGACAGTAAAGGTCATCTAGTCCAATCATCCCTGCAGTGAGCAGGGACATCTTCAACCAGACCAGATTGCTCAAAGCCCCATCCAACCTGGCCTTGAATGTTTCCAGCAATGGGGCATCTACCATTTCTCTGGGCAACCTGTTCCAGTGTTTCACCACCCTGAGTGTAAAAATTTCTTCCTAATATTTAGTCTAAACCTCTCCTCTTTTAGTTTAAGATCATTACCCATTGTCCTGTTCCTACAGGTCCTGCTACAAAGTTTTCCCCATCTTATTTATAAGTCCCCTTTAAGTATTATATTTCCCTAATGATGGCTGAACATTCAGAGTATAGAACCTTTAAATGTATAGAGTTCCTGATTTTAGGAAAACACCATGATTGAAAGGCTACGAAAGGTGGCCTGAAGCCATTTTAGTGGTTTACCTTCTGAGTTACAGGGCATTTGGAGGATTAAGAAAAGCCAATGAGTGTAAACAAGATAAGACAACACCTCCCCACTCCCCACAAAAATATATTTTTTTAAATGTTTGAAAGACAATTTTCTTCATTGAAAAATGTGCAACTTTTCCCCTTGTCCATGAATGCTCTCTCTTCCATGTTTGGGTGTCAGCAATTGGAGGGAAGCAGTTAGACTTCGGACAGAGCAGAACCAACCTTTTGTCCAGGGGCTCCATCTTCTCCTGGAAGACCAGGCAGACCTGCCAGTCCTGAAGGGCCTGGCTCACCCTGACACCAAAAAAATTAAGTCCTTCCATTAAATGTAGATTTGGCACTATTCTTTCTCTGAATCAAAGACATCTATTTTTAAAAGTTTGTTTAACTGTAAATAGATATTTATAGCAAATATTTATGCATATGAACCCAAATCTTGTCAGGTTATAAAGACAACTCTCATGTATCTGGAACTATCCTACTGTGTGACTGTTCAAACTGTGCTTTTATCTAGGCAATTAATATTATTTTCTGTAAATGGTCCAGCTCATTCTTAATAAACAATGCCATAATTTGATGAAGTGGCAGGATTTGAAGACAGAGCTGACTGTGACATGATGACTGACATCTTGCTGGTGAAAATCAATACAAATCTCTTAATGGCGGTGGAATTGTCATTAGCTCATTTATTTAAGGTTCAAGAGCCTGACTTGGTTTTACATAAAATGGGATTATATGAGGTCAAATGGGTTCACTCAGCATTACCGTATTTTGTGAAATTAAAGAAATCAAAGAATTTCTTTCCTTTCTGAACCCCTGTCCCAAATCCCTAATAAACAAGAGCAAAACTAGTTTCCACTGTCACAAAAGTGCTTATTAATCTGTCCTGGTATTTTGTATTAATCTGGCTGTTAAAGACATAGGGCCTGGTTAATATCCCAGTCACATTAGCATTAAGATTATCTGATAACAGCTTTCTTTTCTTTAAGCAAGTGTGCTTTTTTTCTATTAGCACAGCTTGTTTCCTTTCTGAAGGTGCAAGGATGTAGCTGCAGCTCTGTTTACAACCTATCTTATGTGAAATGAAAAGAAGCAGCACTGTAACTATTGTTTAGTGCTTTTTTTTCCCCACCAGCTCTGACTATAGCTTAGGTTATGCTGGAGACTATGAGTTCTAGCAACTGTTCTATATTCTGGATAATTTTCTGGACAGAGATGTAGGTAAACTGTATACAACAGTGTCTTAAGCATGAGCCAGGCACGTGGAGATTTTCAGTCACAAGAAATCTTACTACTTTTGTACAGAACTGGGATATTTAAAACTGGGATATTTAAAATTAAAAATCTCTGTTAAAAAATTTATAGATTGACAACCTGAATTTTATTTCTAAAACTATTTTTATATGCCTAAAGAAAGGATACACAGGAAACACCAATTTCAAATCCAAATAAATAAACAAACAAATGAATAAATAGACAAATTCCTCTATTAACAACATACCTTAGAACCAGGTTCCCCAATACCTCTTTCTCCTGGCACTCCAGTCTCTCCTGGCAAGCCTTGTTCACCCTTAATTAGGAATTATTTTTTAACGGTGTTATGAAAAAATATAAAAGCATATTCTTGTTTACATATATATAAAGAAAGATTAGTGTGATATTGTCTTTCATATGACATGTTAAATGCTTAGTCACAATAATTTAGAATCTGCAGCATGTTTTGAGCTGTCATCAAGAAGCTGTTGGTGGAAATGATTAATGCTGTCAATCTATAATTTTATGTCCCTGTAAACATTTCCTGCAAAGGTAGCTGATATTTCAGGAGCATATCTGACATCCACAGACAACTGATCCTTCTCAGGCAAAGCATATCCCTGCACAATCACTTAAAATGTAAGAGATGATCTCTGATGCTGCAAAATACTTTATCTGATGTAGACCTTTGACTCACACTTCTAGTTCCCTTATACTGTACTTTAACAGCCTGCAGCCATTCAGAACCTTTTCTGTCACCTCTTTCAGAAAATTACTTTAAATCTTCATTCCAAACACTCCAAGGGAGACATCTTTCATTAACTGTTCTGTATTTTGTGATAATGTCAAGGCTAGGTTATTCTGACAGTTTTCCTTCAGCAAAGGTAAGATTCATTATGCCTCGGACCATTCTTAACTGCTAGATACAGTTAGTACACAAAGTCAGGTGAGAACAATAGGCAACAGGAGTAACAAGGAAGGCAGACAATCTGCAAGGTATGTATGCATTTTTCTGGAGTGGCAACAGTACAGCGAGGATACAAGATGCTCTTGAAAAGTTACTGTGCTGTGTTAAGTGCAACTACTTTTTTTGAACTGATTCACTGCACCTGATACTATGAAACTGCAAGCTTAAGGCAGACAACCCTTTCAATAGAAACATATTGGACAAAGTGCAATCCAGTCTCTGATATGTTTTAACTCAAAAGGTTCTGTGGTGAGCCAAGCCAAAACCTAAATAGATAGCTATGGCATTGGTTTATCAAGACTTTTCAGTGAAGTAGCTTCTGCTGTACAGTTTAATAATATTAATAAAGAAAACGATATCCTGCAACTAAGTGAATTCTTAAATTAGTGTTCAGCACTTTAACAAGCACAAGGATAGAGACAGACCACTTCTTAATCAGGAAATATAACAGTAAAACCAGCACAGTAGCTTTTACATCAGAAAATTCCCTAACCTTTGGTCCAGGTAGTCCCTGTCCTGGTAATCCTCTAAAGCCAGGTGGTCCTTTTGGGCCCTCCACTCCCTGAAAAGATTATTTGGGTAATTATTGACAATAAAATATTCTTTGCTGTTACACATTTAAATGCGGGGTGAGGGGAAAGTGAAAACTGCACCTTCTCTCCTTGAATTCCAATTCCAGGTAATCCAATTGGCCCAGGTAAACCAGGAGGACCAAATTCACCCTGGCAAACAAAGTATAATTGCTTAGTTGTGTAAAGGTACAGAAACAATCTGGGACAGATCCTGTGCTAGTACACATTGCCTTTACCTCTTTTGAAGTAGTGACATTAGGGATCTGACCTTTTATCTTTCATATGTGCATTTACTCCCTGCTGGGTCAGTTGCAAACAACCACTAGTCTCTTTTGCCTTTTCTAAACCTTAACATTCCCATGGAATGCTTTTTGTAACATTTCCTATTTTAATATGAAGAGATGTTAAAACGGGTTGGGAGACTTTACTAGGCACAAATCTCTCTACAAAATACCTTATTTTCCAGAGCCTATTGTAGGTTCCTTGCCTCATTATACCTTTTTGTAGCAAATATCAACCATATATTCCTGCTGTTATACAGCTATATTAGCACTTGTTAATCCTCTGTATTTACTTACTGCTCACCTTTTCTCCTTTTATGCTGATGCCTGGAAGTCCACGAGGGCCTTTTGGTCCATCATACCCACGGTCTCCCTTCATGAAAAAAATAATACCTAGTTAGCTGCAGAAAGGCACAGCTGTTCTGTCTGAAGTAACTAGATACACTGTTTGCTCTGTCATCATGAAAACTACAATGAGAAGAACCAGAAAATAGCTCCTGGATCTGTTTTCCAGAACATTAAAGAGGTCATCTTTTCAAATGAGCTTGCTCTGCAGTTTGAAACTGCTGATGAAAGAACTGAAGCTTCTTTTTATTTTCCTGCCCACCTCAGTTGCTTAAGGTCCTGTTCTACTTCAGTGATAAAACCACAACTGATTTATGTGTCAGCTATGTTGAGTTCTGAGACTAACAGAAAGCTGAATTCTGCTTATTTGTGCCATGAGATAATATCTTTTAAGTGTGTTAATGAGGATCTAGCTCTTGCTGAAATAAAGACTAGGCCAAACTCCATTTTTGTAGAAGTCTGTATGTAAATGTCGTTGTCTTTCTAAAAGTTTATTTACAAAATCATGGTCCTGGGGAGAATTCAGGTTACTTATAAGTACCCAAATATTGTGCTTTCTTGTACTTCTGTTAATAAAATATGTAGAGACAGGTCATTAGTTTGTGTAAATTGTCACAGACTATGTGACACAGTTGGGCACAGTTATGCCCAAGACAAACCCTTTCTCTCCCTAGTAACACATCCCATGATTATAAGTGTCACTGAAATACAGTATTTGGATTTCTGTTTTAAAATAGCATACTTTACTCTGGATGCTTTAGAACACCTGCCTTCACTTTCTGTCTCACTGAACTATAAGCTTCTAGTAAAAATGTTCTGAAGAAAGCAACTATAAAATTTGATTTAGATGAACAAATCACCTGGTTAATATGTGTTTAAACCCAAAAAACTGACATACTTGGCAGCTGTAAATATGATGAGGGATGTGTATAGACTCTGTTGATACATGCTTCCCTCCAGGTCAGATTTGGCACTAAGAAGTTGTACATATTTTATAGAATCAAGGGTTCCAATAATGCTGTCAGAATTCCACTTTGATTATTTTGATTATTTCAGTCTACCTATCTCAATTACTCAATAGTTCTGGTTAGATTATGCATTCTTCTGTACTTGTTCCCACTGTTCATTGTTGCCATGCTTTACTTATTAGTGGTAGGTGTCTCCACATGAATTGGTATTTCAGTGGCAATGGAGTAATTTCTAAGTGTATTTTCTTAAAAAAATTTGTTTTCATGCATGAGAACTGCTAAGCGAATACAAGCCACCAACAATGAGACTAAATAATTTATATAATTCATCATGATATATATACTAGATGTTTGAAGAGACTATGTTGCTATCAGCAGTCAAATTTAAACCTATCTGAGTACAGTATTGTGCTAAGCAAAAATCCTAAGGTTCTAGTTAAGGGACAGTTGGGACCTGCATCTGTGAAACAATTTTTTATTGTTTTCCCAACCAAAATTGCCTTGGTGCATGCATAAAAATGAGTGAACCATTTAGTTAATTGCTTAGTTATGTACAAGCTGTGTCAGTTTCTTACTGTAACCAAAGGGTTGTTTTTCACCAGCCAGCACTAGGAGCTAACAGTGGGTCTAGTGAGTCCATCTATGTAGGTGCAATTGCTAATGTCATTACTTTCCACTATATCTGAAAATTAGTAACTGCAGTTTCCTTTTCTCACAAAATTAATTCAGACTTCTGCTAAAATGCATAAGCCAGTGGCTGAGGTATTTAAGAAGTTTAGAAGCCTTCCTTTAGTGACAGCAAAGATCCCATTATCTTAAAGGCAACAACAAAAGAGTATTTTTCTCACTTTTATATACAGAAACACTTTTATTGTAGTTTATTTAAAATCAGATGCTGAAAGCTGTTTTCAAATTATAGCTGAATTCTTTCCTGACTTAGATCCCACAAATCGAGTGTCAGGTGAATTAAATATTGTCTTTATGAGCTGCAAAGGCTAGCTGTGTCTAGAAGTTGTGTTTGGACCAGCTGAATTCTATGAAAATGTACTGAGTTAATTGATGCCAAATCTTAATGTTAATTTACAAGCTTATTTCTCTGATTCCCTTGTCTGCTTTTAATTTGTTTCATCATGCACTCATTTAATGGTGTCACTCTGGTCTTAAAACCCCTTTGACTGCTGTACCTTTGCTCCTGGAAGCCCTTCTCCTGGTGAACCTCTTTCTCCTTGAACACCTTGTGGTCCTGGAGGCCCCTGTTAACATAAGTTTAAAATGGTCTAGAATAGGTATTAACTACTCAAATCAACCGGAGCATGTTCTATGTCATTGTTGGTCTTAAGCACATCTTTAAAAGCTGGCGTAGTTATAACCTGTTAGAAATGATACAGTAATATGATACGTACAGTGAATAAATGATGAGCATTCTGGCCTGCAGCAATAACAAGGCAGACAGTTTTACTTTTCTGGTTACTTATGAATCAGAGGTTATGTAGCCATAATTCCTATTCCTTATGATTTTGAAATCTTTACTCTCTAAACTTCAGTTTGGTTTACAAATTGTTACTGATACATATTAATGTACCAGTATAATCATGAGACACGGGGAGGACCAGAATAAAGACCATTCAGAACAGTACTGAAGAAGATATAGTTGTAAAGAGAGGTAACTCTCACTGGTTAAGAGAATAATAGATGCCCATTTCTTTTTGCAAGTAGATCTGATATAGAAGCTCAAGGAATGAATAGGACAACTAAAACCTTTCATTAAATGGAAGTCCAAAATCTGTGGACTGCTTCACAGTGTTTTCCCACATTTGTATTTATTTGTCTGATTTATTCCTTGAGATTAGATGCACATCAATGAATGCTGGTAGATTTCGCTTTGCATAGCCTAAATATGCTTCTGCTTCTGTACAGAGCTTTAGAGTTATGCCTAGTTCTTATGTAAAGATAATTACACTGCATTCAACTATAAAAAAACCCCAAGAGTTCTGAAGTAAATACACTTTAAAGTAAATTTAAAAAACCCGTCTTTAGTATATTTTTCAAATTCAGAAACTCTTGTTATACTAGTACAGCTCTTGTGGCTAACAAAGATGCACATTGCAGCTGCCTCTTTCCCCACAAAATGGCTCCATTCTCTGTGCTGTTGCTGAAGAGACTCCTCACTGCCCCAGTTTGACTGTCACCACTGGTCTTACTTATAACGTTCATTTCTTTGGGATCTTCAGCAAGAACTCACTCCTTTCCAGTAGTATATTTTCAAGAAGATTTGAGATCACTCATTTCAATTACCAAAGCATCTTTCTGTTTGTCATTGGACTCCCTCTTCTGAAGCAATTATTACAAATACTTCCTTGTCAGTGTGAAAAAGCTATTTGTGAAAAAAGTGGACATTATTTCCCTTGTGGTTGCTGAAAAGGTCTTTAATCCACGTGATAAGAAATTAATTTGAGTCTGCTGTGTTGTAAATATCTCAGTAAAAGGTGCTGTTTGGCACTTCGGAAAAAAGTGATCATAAATTTGGTATACTGGTTTTCTAAATCACCACAGAGATTAAGTTTACAAGTACCAGCAGAAGGAAAGGAAAGGAAAGGGGAGACTTCAGACCCAAATCTACTATAAATTCTGAAAGATAAAAGTTTGTTTTGTTTTATTTTTTTTAAATTTATCCCTCTGTTATCTCCATTGAAGGTAACATAAGTCAGATTTTTATCTGGGACCACATATATATAGTCTGAATGTCTTTATGGAGCTTGCGTAGGTATGACCATTTCTAATGCTGCCATGGCTGAAATCAGCCTCTCTGTCAAAGCCATGTTGGTGTTAATGTTCTTATGATACTGAAAAACAGTCAACTTAAAAGTTACCCCATGTGGATTTGAATCTATCAGGGGACAAATTTATTTAAATATTTATGTGGGTTTACATAAGTTATTTTTTTCATAGCTATTTCAGAGACTAAAATAATTAGAGAAGTTAAGGACCCAAAACCATTTCCAGTTTATTGAGGGAAATGAAAGTCAGGCAACACAGTATGTATGACAGTGAGGAATAGTGGAAGAAAGAAAAGAGATGGTATCATTTAACACTCATGTATCTCATCAGGGAAGCACTGACATTTTTGCCTTTCTGTCCTGCTTCACTCTCACCAGATGAAAAGAAAGACATACCAGAAGTCCTGGCTCACCAACTCCAGGTGGTCCAACAGGGCCTGGTCTTCCCATCAAACCAGTGTCGCCCTTCAAACAAAGATGTATTTTGAAAATACCTGATTTAAGTGCTTGCATGTGTGCAGCGTATAACAATGCATCAGATATTTGAAGTCTGCAGTTGCTTATGTAGGAGAATACAGCAACAGCAGGGAAAATCCCAAGTGTCCACAGATCTTCAGGGCATAAAAAACCAAACAGAAATTGAACTGGTGCATTTTCACAGTGTTAGGGGACAGCCTCAGTTCTGCATTTGAGATAAGACAATGTTGAATCTAAATGGTTAATTATTCCCATTGTATTCCTGGTATATTATGTTAAAGTTGTCCTTTTCCAAGAAGTCAGATTTTCTATCATAGTGTTTTGGTTTCCTTTATACCAATCATCCAAACTAACAAGTCTGTTTAATGCAAGATAAGTTTTGTTTAAGACTATGTATGTGTTTCTGCTTAGCCATAAACTGCTTGGATCGAGTTATCTCCAAGAACTACTGTAAAACGTCCTCTGAAGTATATACTTAAAATGTACTTCTTTTTTTTAAATAGTTTTGATCAACACACAAAACACCTGTCCAGTACCATAAAAACAGCATTTGAGGGCTTAAAGTTTCTCATGTACCAGCAAGTATATTACCTCAGCTGTCTTAGTTTTCATTCTTATCCTAAACTACATGTAGAAGATGGAAAATGCTTGTACCTTTGGGCCTGGCAGTCCTATTCCAGTCTCTCCAGGCAGGCCCGGTGGCCCAGGGAGACCTCTTTCACCCTTTTCAAAGAATGAAAAAAGAAACAGTTCTGCTTATCAACTGATGTCTAGGAAAATCAGTTTAACATATTTTGTTGACAAAGAACAAATTTTGAAATTAATTTTTTTTTATATCCCGATTTTCAGCCCATTGGAATTGTCTTAGACAGTACTTCACCTCTTCACCCTTTGAATGCTTAAAAATTCTCTTTATTAAGAACACAGATATTTCTTGTACAAAGCGATACCAGAGGAAAAAAAGGCTTTTTTTTTTTTGTTTTGTTTCATGTGGGCTATGAGAGTTTTGACAGCCAACTGGTCTATGCCTCACTTTTGGCAAAGGAGATATCAAGAGAGGTATCAAAATAGATTATGTCCTTTACAAACTTATTTTCAAGTTTTTCTCCATAACAATATTCCTTTCAATAGCTGAAGAACCCATTAGCCTTTACTGAATTATTTAGTTTAAGGTTTTTCTGAGCATCAAAGTGTAACTGTGGTCTCTCTTTATGTAATTAAAACAGTTCCTATAATTGTTCATAATAGCCAGTGATATTTGCATCTTCTGTTAATCTACTATGATAAAGATATCAAATCATCATAGTATCACAGAATGAAGAAATCTCCATTGTCATACCTGGAGTTTAAAATGGGTAACTAAGTAGTAAACTCAGCATATCTTCAGGATTTAATAAATGTAAATCACAAATTTTTCAAAGAAACAAATACAAAATAATTTACATTTACAGAGGAGGCTGGATCTTGCAGTGATGCACTAGGTGATTTCTATGGTCCACCTTCAGAGGGCTCATTGCAAGACTCATCCTCATGTCTTTCATATATCTTTTGCTGAATATCAATAAAGAGTAGGACTACTAATTTTGAGCTACAAAATTGTTCTTGAGAATGTATAGTTTCAAGAGAAGTGTGTGTTTGAGAACCCAAACATAGTTCCTGCTTGGCACTTAGGGAAAATAAGTTTTAAATTGGAAACTGAAGAAATGCAATGCTACACTACTCCCAAGTCATATTCTGTGATGCTGCCATATTTTAACTGTTCATGAGAAAAGATTGGAGTGTGATTTGAACCTGAATCCAATAAAAAGAGCAAATGAATACCTTTCTTAGGAACCCTGTAAACTACAAGCAGTATATGACTCGATAGCAACATCATGTTAAACTGCATCCTCTACAAGAGGGATATGGAATAAAAGGATAAAAGTATTACTGTTGTGAGACTGTATTAATCTTCTAATATTAAGAGAAGAAATAATGCAGTTCTTGCCTTTGATCCTTGCAGGCCTTCAGGCCCTTGATCTCCAGGTTGTCCTTGGGAACCCTAGTAAAACACAATTGGGATTAATGAGATTTTTTTCAAGCTTTCAGAATAAGGGTGATTTGAAAAACAACCTCTAATTTATTGTAATCTGCATGAAAATATGAGTTACAAACATTTCAGAACTGAAGCTTTGCTTTCAAATGTATATATTTAGCTACTCAACTCAGCTGGAGCTGGGTCCAGTAATTAAGGGGAAGAATTTGGCTTTCCCTTTACTTGCATACAATTAAAGGTACTCAAAAGCCAAGATTTACAGAAACATCTATGATGGGCTGAGCTCCTTGGCCTTCAGTGCAAGAGTATTGGCATGAAAAGAGACTTAAGTGTTTTCATGTACTTCTGTGAGATAATGAAATATCTAAGACACTGAAAGGGAAAAAAATTATTTGTTTTTTTATGGAACTATATTTTCTGTGGTCTTTGAGACTTAACTCATCTAGACTGGTCCATCAAATTCTTGTTAATTTTGCTGTTTAAGAAGATACATTTTGGACGCCTTAAACTCAGTGACTCAAAGATTCCATGATGGCTGCAGGATAATATTATTTCAGAGCTTTGAATCTCAGGGAACCAGGTACTGTTTTTATAGTTTCTTTATGATTTCTTTTTTTTTTTTTTTTTTTTTTTAACCTGTAACCCTGTTGTTCCTCTGGGGCCGACTGGACCTTCAGGACCCTGAAAGTCAAGTGAAAAAAAAAAAAGATACATTTATGTATAGTTCGATTTAGTCAAAGCCACTTTTAGTTAGCTTTTTACTAAGTTATCTTATTTAGCTGTCTTCACATTAAAATAGAAAAACAAAATCACATGAAGCTCAGCAGTCAGCAAGTATTATCAAGCTTAATTACCAAGTAATCCAGGATTATATTCTGTTTAATTTAATATAGTCACAGCAATTATATACCAAGTCTTGAAGTTCAGTGGCAGAAACATTGACTTAATTTTTATCTCTCATTCCTTTTGCTTACTACTTCAAGCCTTCTACCTCTTTTAAAATCAAGTAGAATTTTACCATTGTTATAAACAGGCGAGGCTTGAGCCTTACGAGGAATCATAAAAACACAGAAGGAGCTGAGAAAGTTACTATAATTGGTATCCTTGCTGACTTGATTTTTTAAAACTGTCAGTTGCTAATTTCCCTCACGCTTAGAATTAATATTTGCCATAAATCTATCACCATGTTTTTTATTGAGGGAATTGTAGTTTTTCTTTATTTTCAGTGTGTTTCCCTAAAGCATAACAGATTTGTGGCTTCTTACTCTGTCTCCTTTTATCCCTGGGATTCCACATTCACCTCTTTCACCCTAGAAAGGAACAGGAATAAATATTTATGAGGTATACTGAGCATATCATCCGTATTCTTGGGGTGCTTTAGTTGAAAACTGAACATTAATGTTATCATGACATATCATAGCAGTTGTGCTGTACATTCATTGGCGAAGGGACATACAGAATCACAGAAGGACAGAATGGTTTGAGTTGGAAGGGACTGTAAAGATCATTCAGTTCCAACCTCCCTCCATGGGCACGGACACCTTCCACTAGACCATGCTGCTCAAAGCCTCATCCAGCCTGGCCTCCAGGAATGGGGCATCCATGACTACTTTGGGCCACCTGTTTGAGTGCCTCACCATCCTCAGAGTACAACATTTCTTGCTAACATGTAACCTAAATCTTCCCTCCTTCAGCTTAAAACGGTTACTATACTACCTGTTAAAGAGCTCCTCTCCATCTATCCTATAGGTAACATCTTCTATGACAGCTTGTGCAGCAGGTGGTAAGACGATGTCATTGTTCATTACAAGTATTTATATGAAACATGACACTATAAATAACAACAACATAATCAAATATCCAAATGTAAGCAGAAGCTTTATCCAGAAGTAGTACCTTCTCTCCTTTATATCCAGATTTCCCCTGGTAAAAATAAAAAAGCAAAGCAGGTTGTGAGGATATACAGCCTGAACGAGAGTGTCGGTGCTATTTATAATGAATAGTTAGGTAGAAAAGGTGATCTCTGACAATACGACTCTAAATACTGCACCTACTGCTTTGCGTGTGAACACATTATGAAAGTGCCATTTTTAACTGAGATTTTGATGATGTAAAAGCATATCAGCTAGAGTTTGTATTTCCACCTTAGTGAGAAACATGTTAGAAAAAGGAAGCAAGAAAAAAGTCACTAATTAAGAAGGATGCACTTAAAAAAGAAGACAATATAGAGTGACTAAAACATGAATGAATTCAAAGTTAAACACTAAGGGGCTGGTCCTACGGTTACTTTCTATATGGATTTCATCAAACTTTTTCATTGCTGCTACAAACTTTATTTGCCAAATGAAAAATTTAAACTGACAATAAAGATGCTGGTAGAGTCTCAGTTTCTGTAATGTTCTTAGAGTATCATATCAGAGCTTTTCACACTTTTTAGGAGGGTATATTATATATAGGTATATTTAGGAGGGTATATTAATATATATTATTAGACAGCATTTTCTAGATCATACTTATAAGAATATTCCCTTTCTTTGTAAGGTTTTTCTCTTTATTTAAACACTGATGATGTTTTCAGTTTTTCTAGTGTTAATGAATCGTTAGCTGGTAAACCAGAACTTAAATTTGCTATTATAAGAAAAAAAGATGCTTATTGGAGAAGGGAAAAAATATTTTTTACCTCTATTCCATCGTGCCCTGGGATTCCATTAACACCTGGTTCCCCCTGCAAATAATCCAACATCAAGATCAGTGAAATCAGGAAACGATAATATTCTCCTGATTATCTGAGTAGATATCTCAGCGTAGTACAGGAAGCATACTAGTTTACACTTTTTACACCCCGATGTTTCTATACATTAGATAGAAGATCTTAATTTGTAAAAAATCCTAGTCTTTACTAAAGCAAAACTTTGTAGATGAAGATTAAGAAATCCACAGGTGAAAATACATGGGCACTATTAGGGTGTTATTGTCATATTAATGAAGTACAAAAATTTCCTTGTAAATCTGAAAAATCATATCACCTTTGCTCCTTTCAGGCCTGGAGCTCCATCATCCCCAGTGCGACCTTTTTTACCCTGAAAACAACAAAATAAAATTCTTACTTGTTAGTCAAGTAATTTTATTTTACAATACATACACCTTAGATGTACAGGACATTTGCCTCTTATAGATTTATTTTTAAAAATCTCTAGATTTACCATAACCTTGAAACTGAAGTTCTGGGAGCAGTGGGACTGACTCAAGAGGCAGCTATTTTCCTTTTTTATCTTTGTTGTCAACCAAAATTATTCAGGTCTCCTCTGAAGCAAACAGATGATCAGATGGTTTTGTAGCTACCCAGCTTGCCAAATGGGTGTTTAGTTTTGAGCTCTTTAAGATATATGCTTTTCTTTAAAAGGTATTTGCACTCTCAAAGGAAAGACATGGAAAAATAACCCAAACAAAACTACCGTTGGCCCACATGAGGGTGTATTTTCAATTAAAATGCAGTGCACTGTGCAGAATAAAACTGATATGTATTTCTGTTTATGTAGCTATAGGATGTTCAGGTCAAACAGATGATGATAGTGTTGGGGATATAATGTCAGAGCATTCAAATACTAGAGTTCATTTTGAAACATAAAGCTTGCAGTTACCAAATCCTGTATGAAGCAATCCCCTAGATTTGCTTGGGAGTTCCAGTTTCAGTTTATCCTGGAAGAAGTCCAGTCTATTTTACCTTCTTATGAGTCCTATCTCAATTGTTCCTAGCCTCTTGCTCTCTCTCTTGCTTTCAGAGAGCTTTTCAGACAGATTTTCAGACACGACTGTTTGATTTGGGGCTAGCTGTATCCACCTGGTCTGATTGTGACAGGTGAATCATTGTTCTGCACAGGAAAGTTGCTCCTTCCTGCCTTTTAAACAAAAAGGCAGACTAACGAGGCTAAAGGCTGATCCTCACCACATCACACTCTCCTTTTTTCAGAGGGAGTGTTTCATGGCATTCTCAGGTGCCTTTGTGCATTTCTACTGGTGTAACATCTCCATACAATGTAACTATGGAGGAGTGTGTACTGAACTTTGAACTATCATTGTCTCGGAATTTGGGTTCAAAAAATCCCCCCCGCCAAGAATCCCACAATGAAATAAATCTTGATTTATACTATATATCAGTTATTAGAGCAATGACAGCTACTTACAGCAGGGCCAGGAAGCCCTCTTTCCCCCTTCTCACAGTTACACGTGGCAGCTTGGGAACACTTTGAATGGAAATAGTTCAAGTCAGCACATTTCAATACAAGAGAAAGAAAACACATTAGTATTCCTTTAAAGTTACTGTATGGCTAGTCTGAGTATACCAGTAATGACCAGAAGCCAGTTATATTTACATGTTTTACAGAAATAACAACTGTCAGTTTACCAGTCATCAGGAATGTGCCCTCTTATATTCCATCCAAAAATCTATGTAATTCCTGCTCCTGAAACTTCTATCATCTTGATAATGGCTTTACCTCCAGACTCCTCACAAGGTAAGTGTGTTGTTATGATGTGTCTATGATGGCAGATTTATTTTGATTACTAGTCACTGTAGATATAGCCAAGACAACAGGGTAAGAAAACTTCTTACATGCTTTTTCTACTTTACTCCACTATATGTGGGATAGATCACAGTTTAACTCTAGCTTGGTCTAGAATAAAATGTTATGGATATGCACTTTTACCTAGTTATGGCAATTAATTATAATAGTTTCTAATGTTTTTTTCTGTTATTGCTTCTGTTATGTGTTCCAATTAGAAATTATTATAGTATGTAGTTATGTGATTTTTAGGATCTTTTTGAAACTTTAAGGGCATTATACAATCTAGAATTATTACAGATAATAAGGTTATTTTTGGAGGAGGAATAAGGCATATTACTTTTATTGTTTGTTTAATTATTTATTGAACCTCCACTCAGCTTGGAGTTGTCTAGAAGTGAAAGATTTAAGTATAATTCTTATCTGAATACTCCAATTAGTAGCAATATGTTTTCTAAGGATACCATTGAATGTCTTCCTACTTCAGGATTTATTTTGACAGAAAAAAATCAACATGCTAGTGGAAATGAGTGGAAAATAAAACACTTCAAGTTTTGCAAACACTCATAATATGTAACAGTTCCTTTAAGCTGCTCATGAGAACAGTTTTGCCTGAAATAACTGTACCTTAAGTAGGGCTAACATCTTTAAAAGGCCACCTAACTTTATTACCCCTAAAATGGCAACCAGATCTACAAACGCCTGCAGTCAGGATGACAAAGTGTGGACAAACCTCAAAAAATGCAATGGTAGAGCTTTGGTTGAGTTCCTTCCCTTTTTTAACTCCATTACACAGGAAGAGCATTAAGGGCTAGAACTGCACCACATTCATCTCCGTGTAATGTTTTCTTATCCACTGAGTCTGTTGGATGATGTGCTGAGACATATCAGCAAATTCTTGCTAACCGGAATAGTCATACAGTGTTCTTTTTCAATTTGGAAAATAAGGAGTGAAAGTAAATGAGAGTAGGATAGCAAATTAAAGCTCTGTCCTTCAAATACAAAAGCATGTTTTACTTGAAGGCAATTCCATTAGACTTAATATTTAGCCAACACCCTGAGCTATCAGTTCTCTTGAAATATGTTTCCACATAATTGTTAATGTCTACATTAAGCAGTAATTCTGTATAAGAAAAAAAAATACTTACTTCTTCCTCAGACAGACCTTTCTGTAAAAGCAGATATTCAAAACATTAGAAACTTAAATGTCACAATACAGCTCAACAGGAAGGACACTGAAAGATGTTAAAATGAAGTGCTTCAGCAGCTAGTTAATTAAATTGTGCAATTAACTTGTTAACTAACATTAATTCAGCTTTAATTTCTGAGAAACATACTAGTTATGCCTCCACTCTAAAAAGAATAATTTAAATAATTTCAATTCCTATTAAAAACTGTTGACTGCACAAATCACTGTCCTTGTCCAGACACAATCTGATAAAATTACAGTGGTAAACAGACTTAAATGGACAGTTAGCTAGGTAGGCTGGAGTAGTGCACCCAGAAATTACACTGTTTTGGAAGTGCTGAATAGAAGTAGCTCTCTAGTGGGAGTGAATGATACATGTTCTGCCCTTGAGAGAATCAGAAGTGTAGAGTCTTCTATGCATAGTTAGGCATGCACAAAATGAGAACATGAAGAACACCTTTTCCAAGATTTGATTTGGCAGTGATCACATGAAGGTATCATCATTGTATACTTTCTGTTATTTTTTAGATCTCTACCAATGAAACACCCGCCTGCAATTCATTCCTCCCAATCTTTACAACTGATGTAGTCTTTTGAGGCTCTTGATGTGTTGATGAACAGCAATGTAATACACATCTTTAAAATTTACATACATATGCATGGATAATTTTGCCAAAGCCATTATTTAAACTAGACAGCAGCCATGTTCTGAAAAGAAGGAACCTGAGGATGACTGTTTGGAACAGGTAAAAAAAAAGTGTGTTTAGTCACTTCAGAGGTGGTTGCTGTGATGCACAAAGCAATAGTAATTCCAGAGAAGATAGGTGATATGCAGGGAAATCAACACAGAGCGTCTGGCTGTCTAAGTGAAGGACAGATAGACAGGAAGGCCAGCTTGTGTACATGCTGTGGGCCTGTATGAGATCACTTTGGTGTCAGTTTTACTGCACAAATCTTCTGGTAGTTAGTCATATTTCTATTTTCTATCTCTGTGCATGCTCAGATCAGGGCTTTACCCACAACTTGTGTTACCAGATTCATATGCTAGAGGATGGCTCTATTCTCCATGCTTGGCAGGGTGTGGGTTTCTTTTTTTTTTTTTTTTTTTTTTTTTTTGGGTTGGTTGGTTTCTTTAAAGTTCTTATGCAGAAAAAACTTACCCAAACACAACTTCAAGCTCAATTTAAACATTATCTCTTGATTAAGTGGTAAGATTTCTATGGAAACATAAAGATGTCTATGGTGAAATTCAGATTTTATCTCAGGTCTTTTTAAGTTTAACTCAGTTTCGAACTTCAAATATTTTGGCTGGTGAGATCTGAATAGTAGGAAGAGAAAGCAAACCTGTACTTTGGCACAGTGATCTCATTAATAAAAGTGGGCTGCTTTAACATGTAAAAAGTACAGGTTTCTTCAATAGCATAAGCGCTTCAAAATAATGTATTTGTATCTATAACTATTTCAAATTGTTTCTCATACCTACCATTTCTTTGAGAACTTTCTCCACAGTTTCTTTCTCCTGGAGGTTAAAAACAAATCTGGATGCTGGGGTGCTGGCCAAGAGCCGGAGCTTGGCAGCATTACTAACCTCCTCAGCCACTCTGGTCATTCCCATTATGAAAAATACAATTCCTTGGTGTTTAGCATCAGCTGTAGCTGCAAAAATATCTGGGTTTCTTGGATGGTCTACTCCATCAGTGAAGAGCACAGCTACTTTCACGCTACCTGGAGTTCCTTCAGTCACATACAGTTGTGTGAGATTAGTTATTGCATAAGTTGTGTAGGTGCCATGACCTATGTAGGCGATGGGAGCAATGCGGGATTTGAATGCTTCAGGACCTTTCCAGTCATGGAAAGTTTGCTCTGTGAAAACAGTGCTGCTGTACTGAAGTAAGGCCATCCTCCAGCTAAGAGTACGTCCAGAACTAAGCTGAAGACTTTTCATTCTGTCTACTGTTGCCAGAACAAATTTTTTCTGTTGTTCGTGATTATAGTCCTTTGCACTTTCAGAGCTGTCCAGTAAAAAAGTGATTTCCAGAATGCAGTCTTCATCTAGAATAAATAGGTATGCAGATGAGTGGAGTGATTTTATAGTGTATCTCCCATTCTGCCCCTACCCTCACATGTACTTTAGGCTTCGAAAGTGGGAGTGCAGTTTTAGGATTTTTTTTGAAAACATCTGTGATCACAAGTGCAAGACTCTCATGGAGACAGACTATCCGGGGACTAAGGAGTTTGTTCCTGGACATATGCCCCAAGGAACAAGAAACTTAAGATGAGGTAATGGCATGTAGTACAAAATGAGGAATTTTGTAGTGGTTTTATGCATTCATTCTGTCCTCTTGCTTGGTATCTCACTGAATATCCCACCAGGATGAGGACTGTGAAGGTAGAAATCATCTACTGGAAAATAAGCCTCAGTGAGTACAACAATGAAATGTGATTTTACACAGCTAAATTTTGTCCCTGGAACTGACACGCACTTCCAGTGACATAAAAGTTTCCAAAAGCAGGATCTGCCGATTATTAATTTTCTAATATAATAATGATATTGCTTCTATAGAAATAAGAGCTATATGGCCTATATATTGGGGCTGTTCTTGCAGTGACAGTAACAGGCTATCAGCCATATCATAAAAAAGCCCAGAATACTCTCCTTTTCTGAAATACACAAAAAGGGAAGGCAAAGATAGGATTAAAAAGATAAATGTGCAAAATAAGGCATATGAAAAGGTAGAATTCAAATAAATGACTCAAGGCAAAACCCCCCACATCTGTTTGAAAACAGCAATATTCACCTTGATCACTTGGGCTGGGATATTTTTCTACAGTATTTGACAGAATGTTTTTAGGTTTCAGTCTTCTCAATCCATATCGGTTTTCTTCCCTGAGATTTTCTGCTAAAAACTCGTGGTACTCAAGTATCCACAAAAGCCACCAGACTCTAAAGAACACCATTTATTTGGATTTTGATTCCTAAAAAAATAATAATACAGAAAAGGAGAGTATGAGGATAATAAAACATCATGCAATTTTGGTTCAATATGTTGCTTTTAGGCTAGGTTTTAAAATATATTCCCTAAAAATGAGCTGACCTTGTTAATCTTTTCATAAGATCTTCCCCAAAATACTGAATAAATCATAATCAGAGAAATACTGGAGTGATTTTCTAGCATACTGCGTATAATTCTAGTGCATGACAAGCTGGAAACAGTCATTTTATAAAAATACTTCAGATCTTTCTCACTGGCTGGTAACGTTTGCACAATCAGCACTTTTCAGAAACCTTAACCTTGGCTGTACCCATATAGATGCACTGTGAATCCTAAGTGTAATTCACAGGGGTGGTTTTTGTAAATCTTTTTCCAGAGCTAGCATGGAAAGGAGTAGGTACAGAGGCAGACTCAAGTTTTCCCTGTTCACTTTACTTAAGAGCAGAGGGTCGTGCATACCTCTCCTTGCTATCACAGTCCCAGTGTCCTCAGCAGTCCTACAGAGAACAGTCATGGCCTGAAGGTGCTGTCCAGGCATGAATGAACTTTCTGTGCAATCCTGGGACATGTGGGTGCAGAGTGTTGAGCCCAGGCTCAACTGCTACCTATTTTTAGGAATTCTTCCTTCTGCAGGGGCCAGAGCTGTTTGTCCTGGGATCGTCCCTGCCCATTGCAGGGGGGTTGGAACTAGATGATCTTTAAGGTTCCTTCCAACCTACACCATTCTGTGATTCTGTGATTCACAGATGCATCCAGAGCTCATAGCCAGCTCAGGGATTGACAAGTCAGTCCTGGCCCAGTTTACTTTCATTGTCATCTCTCCCCATTGTCAAGGTCTCCCCAGGCAGGCACAACACCACAAAATGAGAGCTCAGTGGCAAGAATGAACCTGCCAGGACTTAGCATCTCACACAAGTCCCTAACACAGCTGTGTCTGCAGATTTTTTCATCTCTTGTGAGTTTAGGCTAGGAGCTGTGTTGCCCACATACACAGTGAGGACAGGTGATCCTTACCTCAATGCTCCTTAGCAAAAGGCTCAGCAGAGATGTAGGATGCTGCCGCAGGCTTGCTAGCAGCTGTGCTCTCCTCCCTTTGTGCTGGTTGCTCTGTGAGGAAAGGAGAAAGAAGTTTGTCCACAAGCTTCTAGGAGAATTGGTGTCATGTGTCAGGAGGGGCCAGCAGACAGCAGGGAAGATCAGCAATGCTGGCTCCCCCTCCTCAGCCCCCACCCACTCCTCAGTCCTTGTCCATACCTGCGCATGTACGCTTCTCGCCCCAACACACTTCTCTACATGCCAGCCCAGTTACGTTCACTCTCTTCTCACATCACTCCTACCTTTTTGCATTAAAAATGAACATACTAAATAAGGAGGTCTATTTCACAGAAATACATACCTTTTTTTTCCCCTTTTCCTGTGCACTGATCATTTTCCACCTACCTGCACACAAAGAGGACCCAATGCCGATTGCTGTCCTCCTTTCCATCTTAAGTATGCACCTGCTCCACTCACTTATAACAGTTACAGCCAAGAAGTCTGGGGGAATTGTGGGGAAAGGATGTGGATATGGCTTCAAATGAAATAGTCAGGAGGGGTTAGTAGGGCAATGCAGTTGGATTCTGAAGCCATTTGCTGTGGTTCTAACCCTGGTTTATATTTTCTTCCTTTACCAGTAATAAGTTGTAAACTGGTGAACGAGGATGGCTAATTCAACTACAGACATTATATATTCATCCTTACCTAAGCTGGAACTAGCTCAGATGCAGCTATTTCTGCTACATTTACAGCTAAGAAAGAATCTTCTTTCGAGGTTGGAAAGAATTTATGTTTATTTTAACTCAGCTACATTTATTTTTCCGTGCTTATACTGACATATTTAGATTAAGGCAAGGATATAAAAGGCAACTTTTTACCCTTAAGGGAATACACAAAATACAGCATTTAACTGAAACAGATATAATAAATCTCACATAGCCCCTAAATCTTACTGAGAAAAAATCTAATCCTAGCAAGAAAAAGCATGTTAACTATGGTTGGGATTACGTGCTTCCCATAAGCAAAACTTGTCATTCTTTCATTTTTATTGCTAACTCCTACCTTAAAACATAGCTGGCAAATAATTTTTTAATTAAGTAACTATTTTGCTTGTATATTTAGTAGCAAGTTCTTAACCTCAGGATACCTCCTTCTATTAATGAATTATGTTTACCCCGAGGACACATTTTCTTTATTTTTTTTGGCCAGGTGCAACTTTAAAAGCATAGTGAGGCCTCCACATTTTTACAGCTCTTTGCTCGGGATGCATGGTATTATTTTGTCCAGAATTCCAGGTATGTGACATACCATGCAGTTTGCTTCTAGACTTTGCAGTCTTGTGAAGTTGTGATGTTCTCAACACCTGCCCAATTCTTGTGGTGACAGTTTAGCAAAACCTAAATGATATCAGTATAAAATATGTATGCATCAATGCACCTGAGATAACTCTTAAAAATAAAAAATAACAATAAGCTTTCTTGGCTCATTTACTACAAACTTTACCAAGTGCTTATTTAACATTTTGATGGTATTACACCGTATGTATTTTTAAATAGAAGAAGTGTCTTAAAAGCTATGACTAGGAACATTGAGACTATCATTTCAAAGTGATAAATTTACTGCAAGAATCCAATTATATATATTTTAAACAAATAAAGTTTTATGTTTTGTCTTAAGAAATCTAGACATTGGATGCTTCAGCATACATCTGACTGCATTTCTGTTCACCTACTATTACAATATATTTAAGTATCTTTAATGTCTCTGGGAGATGACAGTACAGACTTAGATATTATGTTGACTGAGCTGTGCCCAGCTACCCCAGGTTACATATATTTCCAGTGTGAGAGTAGTTGGAATTAACATTTATAATTTTTACAGGAGTCAAAGACTGAAATGAATATAAGGGCTATGTTATACTTGCACCAGCTGAAGCTGAGGTCACAAATATTGCTGTATATTCAGATTCTTGTATTTTTTCCATCACTGTTTGAAATCCAAGATTTCTCAGCTGTCTCGTCTCATAATTTCAGTCTAAGTAATAAGTTCTAACATTTTTCAAAGAATAAAGGGGTGTATGAGAGCTATTTAAAATCTCAACTACATAGGCTATACTCGATTAAAGGAAATTCCTTATCATTTTAGAACCTGGAGGAGAGATACTATGAAGAAAGATACACTCTGCAAGCGTGTTTAAGCACTATTAAGAAGGGAGACCAAAGTGATATTATACTCCCTCTACTGCATCGGGGGTAACAGTTTCAGAGCTACATGGGGTTGCAAGGCTGTTTTGAAGGTATATTGAATGAAGAACTGAGGCTTAGGGATGCCACTTGCTGTGATGCAGCATGACCTCGTGTGTCAGCAACAGTCCTCCCTATCACTTTTTGATGGGCAGAAGTAGCAGCAAGTTATTATAAACTTCTTTCCTAGTGCTCTCTTCTTCATCTGTCTCCCCTCTGACCATGGCTCAACTGCAACCCCTTCCTCCACCGATTAGCAAAATTCAGTATGTTATTAAGAAACCTCAAGTAAATTCTCTTAAGATGGATTAACTAATGCCATCTAGCATGATATCACATCACTAGAATGTGACAGAGTTTTGCTTAGTCCTTCTTCAGCTGTTTAACAATTGTTCAACAAGACTGGATATGGAGTAATCATGAACCAGCATAGCTGGCTAAGTGCCATCTGAATATCTCTATAGGCTAAAGAAATACTCGGCTCCCAACGAGGGCAGTGAGTGAGAGAAGCAGGAAGAAGACAGAACATGCTCGCAATTTTCCTCCTCTCTGACAGTAACTTTTTTGTTCTGAAGGGCTTGATATGATGCTTCTCAAATATGTTTCTACTTTTTTGCCACCTCAATGTGAATAATGCGCATACCTTATCTGCTGTGAACCGTTAAAAATACGCAAATATCACACAGTCTTCTAGTGTTTCATGGCCTAAGGACAGTCTTGACCATTTAACCTGACTACATCATGCAGTAATGGTATTTCAAGAGTATTTATTTCATTATACTTTACGTGTCAGTACATGACCAAAGTGCCCAGAAAACAAAGATCCACCTGGTTTGTACTTGTAAAATAATATTTACAGTATTTCAGATCCTGATATTAGAGAACAATGTTATAAAGAATGTGGTTCACAGTCCCCTAAATTCTATCACATGTGCGAATTTTAAACAAGAAAATTTAAAAATCAGAACTTGGCTTCACTGAAGAGTGCACCTGAAGAAGGATAAATAGAAACCTGTATCTTGCCTTTGGAATGCAAAATGTATTTCAGTGGATTAGACAGTCGTGGCTGTACTTGAAAAAAAAATAACGTGGACCTATGTTCTATGATAGTTCTGATAGTTCTGTGATACATTATGTCTTAATGACACAGTGCTATAAAAACCTATAAAGAAATCTTGGTGTATGTGAAGGTAGTGCCAGAATTATTGATTCCAGTGAGGCCAGAATTTTTCCTTTGCTTTTTGGCAGAAAACTTGAGCAAGTAGTCTGAAAATGCAGTAAGCAAGGTCTTTGATGGTAAAAGGTACTCTTTGTGTAGTTCCCAAAAGATTTTAATGATTCTTTGGGACCGAAGTTGTAAATGTGCCCTTTTTTTTTGCAGCTGGTATGAACCTGGCTCTCAATCTTTCCATTTTCTCCTTTTAAATTATCTTCTTCAACTTTTCTTCAGGAAGTGCAGCAAGAAAGCATAAACTGTAATAAGGCACAAAGGGAAGAGGGTGTATTCAGTACTTTGTCATCTTATAGCTATGCAATACAGCCATATACAAAGCTCACTCTGGGTATTTTCATGCTAAATAAACACTGAAAATCTGTGCGTAATATCAATATATTAGACTTTTTTTGTTTTGACAGTATTTGCTTATTTCTACTTTCATTGTAACAGTTTTCCTTTCATTTTTAGTTTCCCTCATTGAGAGGTATTTTCCACCTTACAGTCTAAGTAAGAAAACACATCTATACATATGAAACTGTTATCTTCAAAAGTATTTGTAGCATTCAGTCTAGGAAGGGAATGAAAGCCTATAAATAAACAGTACAGATACATTTTAACATACTAAATTTTTGACTGAACATTTGATAATATTGAACATTTCACTAGATCAAGAATACTCTTAAAATGAAAACTAAGCAAAACCTTAAAGATTTGATTTGTACATGAAAATGTACTTAGACAAGTAATTGTTTTGAAAATGCTATTGAACTCAGTTACTTCTTATTGTAAAGTGTACTTTGCCCAACAATTTTCTTTCACCTGCCTAACTTTCAGCAGCATAACTGTAATTAGCAATATGAAACTCTTCTACACCATTCCTTTTCAAATACAGTAATTAGATCTTTCAGGAGTGAAAGCTCATATATTTTGATGGAATTGCAGTAAAAAACAGATGCTTCAATCTCACCTAGCACATTTAGAAAAGATACTTTCTGATCATTGGCAAAGGAATTACTCCGCTGGAAACACATTTAACAAGTTAAAGCCTGTTGCTGTATGTAATGCACAGTATTTTGCAAATGAAACTTGCAGAGACTTGGTAGAAAAAGTCAAGCTTGGTACAGTTCTAAAGTTGTAATCCTTTTAATATTGGGAATATATTTTGTTGTTCAGAGAGATGATATATCTAAAAAGACAAATATCTTAAAACCATTGCTTTCAGTATAACTCTAAACTTGCATAAATGTCAGAATTTGCATCTTTCAACCTATGGATTTTGTAAACTGTTATAAAAGTATGCATTAAAATCGGAACTCATAACAATGCTAGTAAATTAGCTGTCAGAGCTCTTAATGTGCCTTAATGTTCCTGACCTGCATCACTAGATATCCCTCCCAAGCCCTCTGTCCATGGGTCTGGGGTCTCTATTTCAGCTTAGTCCAAGGACACCAGTCTTGGTTCTAGTGGTACAGTAGGATGATGGTCTCTAGCTCTGTGGCAGCCTTATATGGGCTTGCTAAGCTGCGTCTGACCTGTGGCTGACATCCCATCCCCATGAAGGTGTCGGGGTGTCTGTCAGGTTGCCCACCTACCCAGAGAGAGCTCCTGACAGAGCTAGCCCCATTGTTTCCAGCTTGACATGAATGCTGGTTGGCATCTGAATGCCAGTAGGCAGCCACAGGTCTTCACATACCCCTTGGTGAAACCAAATGTCAGCCCTATGAGCTTGTGGCTAAACACTGTCTACTGGAGCTGGGGTGGGTCTTCTCTCTGATAAACCAGCAAAACTCTATTGCAGTCAGTGATTTTAAAAAAGGTGAATATGTTTAAACCTATGTTTGTAAATATACTGGTTTTGAAGACAAGTACTTTATAATAAAACAACCGCATTTTCCACATGTTAAGTATTCCTATAAGCTGATGTGTCCGCATTTTACTATAATTTAATACAGCTTACAGTCTATCAAATAGTAACAACTCTTTGCTCTACTTTAGGAGATCATGAGATGTCAGAACTTAAAAGGCTTTCACCTCAGATTGTCAGTAAAACAACATAAATCCAAAAGTTACTCCCTTCACCACCATAATGAAATATCCATCTGCATACACAATCAACATTAGAATCACATTAGGGACAACTTACTTATCTCCCTTCCCACTGAACAAAGGCAGAACGACACAGAGACATTTATCGAGTTCTTCATCTGATTAGAAGTTTTTCCATGTGTACAGACATATGGAATGACTATATATCCTGAATTTGTAGTCCCAGTTCATAAAGTCCAGCTGTCAAATGGCATTCAAACAGCTCTTTGCTTTCAGTACGTTTCTTTCCTATGTGCCATAGATCTGTCCTTCCATGTAGGAGCACATGAGCTGCAGAAGGAACCTGTGTGATGGGCTAGTGAGTTGAGAGCTTAATACAATGCACTCATTACTAAACAGTATTGCCCAGGAATAATTGGCAGCAGTAACAAATGTTTAATCCCATCTACTCTTAAATATTTGGAGCACCAAGCCAACTGAATCTTGCTGTTTAGCCTTAAAAAATGTCTTTAAGCTCAGCACCTGATTTTTAACCTGGCTTATACAGGGCTTCAGTAAACAGTAGCTGCTTTACAGAGGCTGGTTGAGATGCATGGGGCTAAATGAAACTTGGTAAAAGCTAAATTGCATGAGACCTCACAAGAAAAAGTCAGTAGATGGGACCATGTTCGGGACTTGCCCTGTAGAACTTTCCTGCCTCGGGTTCATGGCCTGCCTTGTAGGACTCCACAGTAGGGTGGCTCAGCAGCTGCTGGCTTCAACACTGCAACTCTGCACCAGGGGAAGCAGCACACATTTCTAAAAGCAAAGTCTGACTGCCTGTTGCAGCTAAGGTGGGAGATAGAGCTGAAACTGCTGCAGCACTTCTGCACACATAACTCCTCCCTTGAGGGCAAGCAGCTCAGCTCTTCCCGGCAGCTACTATAAAGACTCCGAATTTGGGAGGCAGAAATCAATTTAACCCGAGAAGAATGTGCTCCCAGGAGTAGAGCCAATCAGTAGTATAAGGGAAAAGATAACTAGTGGCTTTCCACAGTAGAGACATGGTTCCTGCTGTAGAGTTGACTTAATAAATAGTTTAAGCATCTGATACTGCTGTAAAATCCTCTGGAGGAGGGAGGGAATAGAGCCTGAGTGTGAAGCTGAAGAAAAGAGGCTGTGGTTTCAAATGCTTAAAAGTTAACAAAAATAGTATCACATTTGGTGGTAGTATAACAAGGATTTTTGTACTGAAGAAAAGTGTTGTCTCCTTTTGGTAAGAATAGGCTTGTTGGAGGACATTAGTAATTCTCCATAAACATCTAACAGTCAAAATATTTTCTGCTGTAATATTGTGTATCTAGCCTAGAAAAAAGGAGACCTTTTTTTGGTTCTAAGGATTGCTATAGAAACAAAGCAACTAATTATGATGAGGTTTGTTTCAGCAGTATTTTTGTTTAAATAGAGATTTATTATTTCTGTCAGTTAGGTTTACAGCTATCTCTACTGAAGCTCCTGTACTCAATAAAATATGCTAAGCTAGTTGGGGACTTGGTAGCTCCATATGCTAGAGAAGAAAAGAACTGCTAAGGCTCATCCTTACAATAAACTAATGTATCCTCTTTGTTTAACACTACCGGAAAACGTATATCTTTTAGTTTAAGTGAAATTGAAAAAGGGATGCTATGGCTTTAGAAGTACTTAAGTAAAATTATTAGATAATGAATGCAAGCAAACTTGAAGTTTCACCTATACCTTTTTCTTTATTAAAAACACAAGACACCAAGAAGTCTGAAAGTTAGTGTTAGTTCCTTTTAAAAGGTGTGTCACAGTTAGCGTATGGCTTTATATTCCCTGATTTCCACATGAATCATATTATCAACTGTAGCCAAAATAATGTTTGCTTAGCTCCAAGGTCTTACCTCATAGTAATAGCTGCTTTAACTTTGAAAAGCAGAGAAAGGAAATAAAATCTTGGGTGTAATTTTTCCAAGTACTTCGAATACTTTCTCACATGTTCTTTGTGCAAATGATTGGGACATCCCCCCTAAAGAAGTGCTTCCTCCCTCAGTTCAGGCTAAGGAAACCTTGTTAGATACCAAAACAGAGCAGTGGGATGTTCCCTGTCTGCAGAGCTGTCCCGAGATCAGTTCCAGAGCAGTTACAAGGTGCCTTGAAATTATCAATGGCTTGCATGCTTACGGAAGATGAGGATAGTTGGATACTGAAGAAAAATGTTCTGGGTATTCAAAATTATTTGGGTTATTTTTACATATAATCACTGAACAAATGTGAGACAGCAGAAAGTTTTCAGCTGCGTACATTACTCAAAGAACAGGGAGGACAAAAGGCGTACCTTTGAGAAAACCTTCTGTTTTACTGAGCTCACACAGTTATGTGTCCTTGCGGTCTTCTAGATGCATGTGCTTCTGGCTTATATAATCTCTCCTGTGAGTTACTGGACACTGCTGGCTACAGAAATGGATCCTGTGGAAGAAAGAATAGCTGCTACACACAAAGGATCTTTACATCTTTACTGGTATTAATAGCAAGCTTCTAACTCAGTTTATGTAAAATAAAATAAATGTAATGTTTTGCACCAGATATGGATAGTACAGACACTAAAGTGTAGACTCTACTGCGACTGCTAGTATTTTACAAATCTGCAGGCTAACTGTTATTCTATGCCTTTTAAGGACCAATAGAAAAAGAAATCTGACAAAATTTTCCAGTACCCAGAATGACTTGTTTCAAAGTGGTTAGTGTTTCAGCAGTTGATCTGATTGCCCTGCCTGCAGATGTTATTTGAATACATAGATGCTACCACAGTACTATCCTTTGCTATTGCTGAATTGTGTGTCTTTTCAGCAATCACTCTTCTGGATTCTACACTGCAAATCATGTACCTTAATCCTATAGACTCAGAACTCTATATGCTATAGAGAAAATTATCCTGCTACTTTGTTTGTGCCCTTGCTACTTTCTCATATTACTATTCAGATGAAAAGCTGAAATGCTTCAGGTCAAGCAACTGACACTTCCTAACTGGTATGTGCAGCATTCATATTCTATCGAAAATTATTTTAAGAGATGATTTAATTTGCGTCATCTCCTCCAGGCAGCATTACAAATAATTTCAAGATATTATTGCTATCCTTGAAATGGATGTACTGTCTAAGAAAGACTAACTGTAGCTCAGGGTATTTAATTTTTCCCAGGTTATGATGGACAACCTAGTGCCTCTAAAAGAAATGATTCTTGGGTGTTTTAGCTGATAAAGCAATAACATCAACCCAGTAAAGTCGTGTTTTAGCAGCTGAAACATGACTTTGCTGAATTGATGCTACTCTCCCACCTTTTAGAGAAGAACCTCATTCTGTTAGTCTGGTATGTGCTGCCTTAGGGCTTGAATGCATTTGCTAAACTGCTGATAGTGTTAGTGAAATAATAAGCATCATTCTGCTGTATTTTGTTGACCACATTGAAGGGCTGTACTGCTAAGCATTTACCAAAGATGGGGCATATGATAAAGAAAGTACTTGTTGCTAGTATCACAAAACTCTACTATACCATCTTTGGATAAGCTGAAACCTTAACTCTATGTAGTTCTGCCTGTCAAGGTGCCATGCATGTCTCTGAGGGAGAATAAATAAGGCTTTTTATTTTGAAGTATCTCATAAACAAGTACATGACTTACCTATTGCTCAGTTAGATTTGGCGATACTAAATCAAAATAGATTTGACTATTATGGTATTGCTGCTTTTGAAATAAATGAAGCTAGAGATATAGGAAGTAAACTAATTTTTTTTCTGTATATGATGATCATTTTACATGTGTTCTGTATTCTACTCCTACAAAAAATTACTTCCTTTGGTGTTTGATTGAAGTTCAGCGGCTAGAAGCTATATATTAATACTGCATCAAGGGAAATCAGTCACTCCTTAGTCACTAATGCTTGAATCTAATACCATGCTTATAGTTTGTAATTCTTGTTAAAAGGATTTTGTGGAAATACAGAAAATAGATGTCAATTTCTGAAGCAGTTAACCTACCAGGTGCTTTAATATCAAAACATCTTTCTGCTCTCCTTATCATCTATTAACCATAATAAGTAGAAAGGTGGGACTAGATTTTCTACATTTGTAAAGCCTGTGGTATTCAAAATTTGTTAAATGCATTTACAAATGCATTTGCAAAACATCTGACTTGTTAGAGACTTAAGGAAACAAGTGTATTTATATATAGTATGAATTTCCAGCTGATTTATTTTATATATTGAACATATTGCTATTGAACAACTGAAGCTTTTTAAGTGGTTTTCAGAAGACAGGGATGAAGGCTTGTAGTAGAATCTGTGGAATGTCAGGCCTTAAAATTGGCATTGAAAAAAAAAAATCAGCTAAAGGATGTGGCCGCTGGGTGTCAGTCTTTACTCAAGGTTTTGTGGTGCTGCTGACTGCAGATTTTCCTTGAGATGACTGATGGAGCAAAGCTGTTATTATCAGTCCTGCGACTAACATGCTTACTTTTTTAAACTTCAGGAAACTGATCTGTCACGTAGGAGTAACACTGCTATGACTATAGCCGCTTTGCTTCAAAAAGAGACCAAACCGCATAATATGGTGGTTTTATAGTTTTGGGTTTCTATTGAATGGTCTGTTTGGGCACTGTACTTTACCTATGGATCAGAAAGATGTAAATGGAAATAACTGATCTTTCCTCTTGCCTGACCTGTGGAATGCTACTATAAAAAACTGCAGTGCCAGCACTGGCCTGTAATGGATTGTAGGCTACTGGAGGCGTCCTTGAAAGAGTGAAAAAGGAAAGGGGTAATATCTTTTGTATGAATTGCATTGCCTGCTGGAATTACTGAGATACAGAGTCTGATAGTTAATCTACTCTGCTTACTATACTTACTGCTCCTGGCATGCACTTTTATGTTAAACTTACATCTTTTTAGAGTTAACCTCATGTCACATACCTTCAGTCTTCTCTCCTGAAAACCACTTGAAAAGTTTCAGTTGTTCTGTACTGCAGAAAATAAGGGTTTTTTTTTAAAGACAGTATTTCTACACTCCCTTCCCAAAGGCATTCTTAATTTAGCTTTGTATATCACATGTACAATAAATGTCTAAGGCTATATTACACTTCTTTATGCTGTCCGTATCTGCACTTGATAGACAGAATGATTAAAAAATTGCTTAGGGAACATCACATAGTAGTAAATGAGCTTTGCTAAACTCTGTCTGAATGGGGCTCAGACTATTGGTAACTCAGCTGATGAAAATGCTGATTCAAAATACTCTGTAATGTTTTCATGGTTGAAATTAATTAATTAATTATGTCTTGAATCATTTCAGAGTATGAATACTTTCTAAAAATAAAATCACATTCAAGGATAACTGCTTTTCAATAGTCAGTTTGCAGTACTGGCAAAGCTGACATAACTGGGAAGGAATATTCTTCACAGTTAAAGTTAAGAAACTTTTAGTGCAAGATTTCTTGTATTCTTGAAACTGTATGTCTTGAGACTGAGGTAACTTCAAATAAAAGCCAGCTGAATATTAGAATGTCCAAGTACCTTTTATCTGCAGGATCCTGAAGCACCTTCATTGCATCTTTTATGTTCTGACAAGGTAGATTTTTATGGGGAGATGGCAGTTACGGACACAAATTTACAGGATAGGGTGTTTTTTTGTGGAGCATCTTTATTTGCTCCACATTGGTTTGTACAGGTTAGAGATGCTGGGTGGGAAGGGGGGCTGCTGTGGGACAGAACTCACAAAATATGGTTCAAAACTTGCTCCCATGAATCATATAATGACAACTACCTCATACCTGTAGAGGCTGCTCAATTCTGGAATGATGCTTCAAAGTTGTGACTGGGAATTTGAAGAACATGAATGATGCAGCAAGGTTAGGTTGAAGGGAACAGTAGCATGGTGTACTCACTAAGTCTGACCTGGACAAAGCAGCAGTTGCTTATACCTGTAGTGCCTGTTGCTTATCATGCTTGTAGTGTCGTGTAAAGCAGTAAATCTCAGACCTTCTTGCCTCCTTGCTTGAGGATCTCTTGACAACTCTGGTCTGGAGCAGAACCCTACTCTAAATACATGAAGTTCTAGTGGAAGGATTTTAAAATTAAAACCAAAAAAGGTGAAGTTGCCTTAACTAGAGGTGATTGCTCCAGGTTCAGATCATTGCATATTATAAAGCATGCTGTAGCATAATTAAGACAGTTACTCTGCAAAATACAAGGAGGAGGAATTTACAAGCATTTTGATGTAAGATTCTTTGAGTACTGTGAGTTTCTTTCCTGCAGTCTTCAATGTGTCAGGTATTTGGTCCATCTCAGCCCTGTTGGTAATGGTTACCATCAAGAAGAAGATAATGTCAAGATGGAAGAAGTCTTTTGTCAAAGAATGAGACGTTAAGTGTACTAAAAGCATTACTATTTTATTTGCTTTTAGAAGTCATTCATGCCATAGGCTTTCCTGAGTAGACCCTTGCAGAGCATGTCTGTTTCCCAGGTCTGTTAAATGTCACCTCAGAGATCAGGAAAAATTTCTTCTCCTCCCCTTCAAGCCTTTTAGCCAGATGCAGCTGAAATAAAGAACACTTCAAAGGCAAGGAAAGCTTTTATTTTGTTTTACTTGGCATTGCAGTGGCAGTAGATGGTAGCTCTAATTTTAACTGGCACAGTCGAATGTTATAACTATGCCTGTTTCTCTTCATATCTGTGCCCATCAGGAACATGTCTTGTAAAGATGCAGGATTTGTAGTAGCTTAAAAATGGTGTAGAAATAGAATCATTCCCATACACGATACAAGCTCGAAGGCAGAAGGCATGTGACTCAACATTCCTTATCTTCAGCTGTAGCTCCTTTCAGGAGTGCTTAGATAAGATTAAAAGAACCAGGCTTCCTTCCAACCATGTTCCACTTTTTCACCTGAAGAAATCTGCTCAGAAAAGGAGCTCACTCTGGCTGCAGAATTTGAGTTGGCTTCCAGCATATCACAATGCAGATTCAAATTCAAGGAAAACAGTGCTCATTTCTGCAAATGTGCTTGTGAAGTTGAGCTATTTTTTAATGCTGTGATTGAGTTGATAGAAATGATTCTATTGACTCCTTTTTGCCATTCATTCTCTGTGGAAACCTGTGCACACCAAATACTGAAAGAGCCACAAACTAAGATCTGAGAGGATTCTGCCAGCGAGTTTAAATAACCAAAATTAACTTCAACAAACTATTAGAGTTGCAAACTTAAGTAGTCTTAGAATGTAAATACTACCGTTGCCCACAAAATTTTACCTCTCATCCTCCTCACCAATGTATTTTTTTATATTAAGGAATCGAGTGACAGTAGCAAAAATCTCTGCTTTGTTTCCTAGGTAAGGAAGTGCAGACATCAAGATCAAAATGACATGAAAACCAAAAGGGAATAGTTTATTATCTTGTAGCGTAAACCCTCCAAACCAATACTGAGTGTATTCTAACTGTTCAGAGTGATTTGCATTTATTTTTTGTCACTCTGTTCTGTGACTGGATTCTATATGCAGAAATCAAAGTATATATTAATGTCAAGACTGAAAAACGCTGTAAACACTGGTGTCTGATGCAGTTATTATTCAGGCTTTAGTGATAAAACAATTAGAGAGTAATTTTACATGTTTATTTTGTAGTGGCACCCAAAGGTTCCATTAGGATGAAGTTTTAATGAAAAGCATTACTTGAAATATCCTTATGTCCTCTGTATTTAGACAGTGCAACATGAGCAGTGATGATTTTGAGAATATGACACATGGAAAACTACATTTTGCTGTGGGGAAAAAAGGCATCTCCTGAAGTATATGATTGAGGGCAGGGAGTGCAATCTTGTCCTTGTGGAAATTAGTCAGTTGTGACAAGTTTTTTAATGTGAAAAATAATACTGATTCTCTTTAGTAGTCTAGAATACAGGAAATCCCTTGTATTTTAACCCTTAACTGAATTCCAGAGAAAATTATATTTTTAATAGCTTTCTTCTAATTTGACCAGATTATTATACTCTTAAAACATAAAGGTCAAACTAAAATGGAAAATTGCCCACAGATCCTTAGTCTTTCACTGTGTTTAACTCAGGATGAGCATGAGATAATGACAGGTGGCTTTAAAGTACCTTTTGTCCTTTCTTAATCCTGGTTTATGGGGATTTAAACATCATGGGCACAGTAAGTAGTCCACAAACTGCCCTATCTCATACATAGTTGCCTAGGGATCACTGGGAACTAGGACAATATAGAAGACAATAGTGTTGTACCTTCACCTCTTTCTGGTATGCATTCTTGTCATCTGGATTAGGATCTGTTCTGGTGACCCTCGATCATATTCAGTTTGTATAGTGTATTTATACTGGTAAGCCAGTTCAAACCAGCAGCTTCATAGTTGTGACTCTGACCTGCAGTTTGATCAAAACATCAGTTTACATAAGAAGTAATTGCGCAATAAGAATAGTAAGAACTGCTGCATACATTGAAAATGTCCTTTTTCTTTGCAGTCCTGTTTACTGTCTCTTGTAACCTCATCTTTAAAGAAACCAATTAATGCTGCAAGGAGATATTGGGAAGACAAGAAGATATTGGAAAGGAAGGAAGGAAAAGGAAATGACCATTTAGAGGAACGTATTTTCCATACTGGGATGAGGGAGGTTATAATAACAGGAGTAAGCAAAGGGAAAAGCACGGTGTCCATTATGAGAACAGTAAATGTTTCTTGGTGCTGTAGCTCTAAGAGCAAGATTTGGCTTCAATATTCTCTTTCTTCAAAAAGACCATAATGCAGAAATGGAAGAGCACTGGCAATAACATTATGTGTAATTTGCATCTCTGCTGATTGTAGTCAGTGCTTCAGTTTTTCAAAGAGCTGTGGTCTGAAAACATGTGGAAAAGTTGGATGCTAGTAAAACATGAGAAGAGTTCCATGTGTTTAGAATGTGATCTGTAAATTGTATTGAAGCTCACTTCTCTGAATTGATTTAAAATAAAAAAATACATCATCTAAAGCTAACCTATTACTAAATTCATGAAACTTGTCAAAGCCCAAGCAAAGCAGAATTAACAGTGATTATTTGCAATGAGGTACATAAAGAAGCAGGCACGACTAAATCATACTACAAGGATGGTGTGAGATGCCTGTGTTGATTACTGAGAATGTAAATATTTGTCTTGAATTTTCACCAGATCTTTTTGATTGCTGATATAACAAGAGAGAGATCTGCTTCTGCTGGAGATGAAGCCGAATCAACAGAGTTTCTATTCATTAATCTTTACTTCAGCATTTCTCAGCATCATCATCCACCTGTCAGATGATGACAGCTTTTTAAATGAGAATTTCAGCATTCATATATACATTCCTTTGCTCTTCAAGCTGAATCACTTTATTGTGCTCAAAGGGTGGCAAGCCTTGAAGGCCACTCAGAAACAACATCTAATAAAAATTCAGGGGAGTAGTTACCTGAAAGGTTTAATGGCAGAACTGACTGTTGACTACAGTGAGTTCCTGCTTGTGTCTAGGACAACTAAATACCTAGTTTCTAAATTCAGGTATAGGGTTTTGTCATATTTTCTATAATTGATTCTTTTTTTCCTGCAGTAGATCCAGGCGTTTTGTGCTTCATTTGAATACCTGCTATGGGGAGCTTGTTACTGAGCTGAACTACTCAAGTTTGGAGTTTTCCTTTGTTAGTCTAATGGAGGCAGAATTTAGCCTAATGTCTAATTGTTTTCTTAATACAGGAAAAAGCTTTTTAACTGTGACCTGTGGAAATCATCTGAATGTTTTGAGAACTGAAGGCAAACTTCTTGGTATGTATTTGATCACCCATTGGCTTTTCACAGGTAGATGGCAATAGTAATATATGAGGACTGCTGAGTCCTTACTCCCCCTTTGCCATTGTGCAATAATTTACTGGGTATTCAGCTTCATAATTCAAAGGTCTAAGGTTTGAGGTTCGTCCTCTTAATTATTTCTGGAGTTTTGACTACAACACTACAGTATGAATAAAACATTACTTTCAGGTCAATATGAGGGTTCAAGCTCACAGCCTTCAATTTAGTGAAACAACTTCTTCTAGTGTACCTAATCAGCCACAAAGGATTATGGGGACGTAGGGCATTTCCATTAGTATCTCTTGAAGTGCCTGACACAAAGTGACATAGCTCCAGTTTTTCTGGAAAGGCTAAACATTAAACAGTCATTCTGAAGGAGCAAAAGTAGTTTTAATATCTAGGTGAATGTGGTATATAATGCCCTATTTACTTTTAATAGCCTGTGACCTAACTTATAATGACATTTAAGCACAACTGTTTATCTTAAAGAGGAAAAAAAGCAATGCACCACCGCCCAAAGCCTTCTAATACATCAAAAATTACAATAAGTATGTTGCATAGCTCTATTCTTATACATTTTTTTCAAAGTCATAGACTACTATTCCAGTGGAAATTAGGAAAGATGAGTAAAGAATATGTACCAGTTTCTTCCCTTTACCTTATGGTGTTGTTGTGCAGCTGAACTAGAAATGCAAGTGAAATTTCTTAAGATAATCACCAGAAAAGTAAGTTTCCTGTTGGCTTTAGGATCTTACTCTCAATAGTGTTGATCACTCTATGTTCTAAACAGTAGAACAGCACTCTTTACTGTGCTGAGGTCTTTAGAAGTCCTAATCAGGAAAAATCTTAAATTTTGGAAAAAGATCATATAACAATAACTCCTGTATGCAAGAATAAGTGCTGAGAGGAAGGAGGAATTCAGTTAGATGTCTTGCAAAATACAAAACACACCATGAAGCTGCTATTTGATGGCAAAATTCCATGTCACAACTCTCCGTTCTGTGAAGTGGCTATAAAAATAACATCGTATGCTTTCCTGATGGAAGCTCGAGTGGATCTAGTTTCTCCAGGCACACTGTCCTGTTCCTCTTGGATTGTAAAGTATGTTGGCAGGAGCAATGAAGTCAGTTTGAGGGTGCTGTGCTCCACACTGCCATTTGCAGTTCTATCCTGTACTTTAGGGGCCTGTGCTGTACAGCAGGCACCGCGATCAAAGCTCTCTTGGGGACCTGTGCAACTGAGGGGAAAAAAGGGAGGGTGAATTGCAATGCTGCAGCTCTGAGGGGAGACGGATAAAGGGGGAAGGGTGGGCTTCTCAAGCCAGTTACCCTGCTTACCAAAGTCTGTGCTCACTGAAGTGTCCTATATCTCATTCCTGTGAACAAGTCCCCCAAGGAGGAGAGAGGTTGTTTTTTTTTAATTATTGTAATCCTTTTGACCTCATGCATTCATGAGTTTGGTCCCTTCTTGTCAAAGTAGTTTTGCAGGTCGGCTGAATCAGGTGCTATTCTCAAAGCAAATATTTTGGGTATTGTTCCTCAGCAATCAGTTAAGAATTGCTAAAATCTGGCTTATCTCAAGCTTTAATTGTCTTCATATTTTTTCCATTTAATTTAATATAACAAAATATGAGTATACTATAAATATCTTGCTTTACAAATTAGTAATTAGTATGCACAGAGTATTGCAGGGTAGCTATATTTTGTTCATACAATGAGTAACTTTGTTCTCAGAAATACTGTGTTTCACAGGCCCATTGCTGCCTAGTCCTCTTTTTCAATAAGCACAAAGGCTTGTTTGCAAAATTGATGGAGTAAGACCATATTTTCAGCTTTTCTTTCAAGTAGACAGTGGTTAATCTCTTATGTTCTGAAATACATCTCAAAACTGTGAGAATCCATCACTTGCAACCCCTACACTGCTAAACCATGTTCTCATTTTTTTACTGCTATTACCTTGGGTTTGGCCTGAAATTCTAATTAGTACTACTGATCCACACACTTATTATTTATCTTTTTTCAGGTGTTTTGATGGACTGCTTTTGTGATATCTCAAGCATTTCATCTCACCTGCTGGAGGAATGAGATGTATCAGCTCTAAGTATGTGAGAGTGCCACTTACAAGGTGTACTGTACAAGGTGGTAGACTATTTTCTCCCTCTGTCTTATGTACTACTTATTTTTCACAGAGAAGAAGCTCACTAATATCCTCTCAGACATTTTCTAGTTCTCATCTGTGAAGTGCCTGAGAGATTAATCTAGTTTTATGCACGGGAAATTGATGCATAGAAGGATTATGGTTAAAATTTCCTTCGGGTTTGGGGTTCTTTTTTTGGTACCTCAACTAAGATATCAAGGGCTCAGAATTTCACAGTATTTGGTATGACACCTTTAGAGCACAGCTCTTATCAACTTTGGTTACAGCAATGAGGACATCAGGTGTTGCTAAACAGATCTTTGTATCCTTGTATCTTTCCTTCCTTCCTTTCTTCCTTCTCTCTTACCTTTCTGCAATAAATGAGACAGGGTCTTTCCTTTGCTATTTGATCCTCTTTGATTATCCAAGAACACTGCAGGTGTACTGAATGAGGTTACAGAGTCTAAAAATAGTAGGTTCTTGTATAATTAAACTGTTCCTGAGTTTCTGTCTTCAGAAGTGAAGATTCATTGGCTCTTATTTTGAAAGTCATGCTATATGTTTCTCTCCTTTATGGAATACTGTGCTGAGATGCATAACTTTCAGAATGAGTATTATCACACAGAGCATCTAAGTAAGCGTGACAAATGCTAAAGTTTCTCTTGTTTTGTTTTACATGTGACTGCAGTGAAACCTAGGAAAGATATTCACAGAGTAATTAATTTCTGCCCTATAAGCACTCTTGGGATGTGCACTTGTGGTTTTGCAATGTTCCCCAGGCTTGGCTGGTAGAGTGTAATGTGGTTGGAAACACATCTTTACCTCCTATTCCTTTTCAGGCACAAATTCCATCTGTTGCCTCCTTGAAGCAGAGCAGACACTGAAGGGCCGGTGAACTGGAGAAAAACTGAGGACACCTCTTCCTCAGAAAAAGTGCCAAAGTCATCTGCTTGCAGTAACACAAGAACCAAGAACTTTGGTAACTAGAAATACAGATGGGGTAAAGCATGCCTACATTTACGTTGTGACTATGTCTCCAGGACAGCGCACAGGGACTTGCAGGCTGGACCAGACAGTACCAACCGAAGAGTGGAGGGGACCACTGGAAACTCTTTAATCTTTCTCTACTTCCTTCTGCCTGCCAGGTAAATAAACTCTCTCATCTCAATACCGTTACTGCTAAAGTCCATCACAGGCCCAGTTCTGCAGGTGAAATGCACAGGGGTTGTTTGGAAGCTCATTTTTTAGTGACTGTCTCTCTGGTAGTTTCACTTGTTCAGTGGCAGTTATCATAAAAGTGCTCAGTTCCCATGCAGTGCATCTTGTACCACGGCACAGTGATATAATTGCAGGTTGAAAAGGAATTTTAATATGTCACTAAACAGGAGATCTTGAGGCAACTTCTCACCGCAGTGTCAGCAGCATTGTGCAATGACAACCATGATTTCTGCTCCAGCCCAATTCAGATTTCCTAAGTTTAATGTTTCTCACATTTGTGTGGGCTGGGGATCCACCTTTGATCTAGTATTCTGGAAATCTGTGCTCTAGTTATTAATATACATTAGATGCTTGGGAACCATATCAACTGAGGCCCTCTTTTTTCAGTTTGAGATTAGGTGGGTTTTGTTTGTTCTTTAAACTGAAAAAAACCCTGGCAAATAACTGCCATTGTTCTAGATTCTGCAAAATATGATGTGGCTTGTATCAGAAACCTAGTGAAATCAGGTCCACTTTCTGCTTTCCTTTTCCATACGTTGTAGAGTTGAAACTAATACCAATTCTCTTTAAAAGATGCAGCTCAATTCCCTAAAATATGACCTTCCTGTTTATGAAAACTTGTGCTCACACTATGTGTGCTTGGAAGTGGTGAAATCCAAATACATATGCTACTGTGAGCTTCTATGAAACTAAGTCTGCTTTCCCTGAAGTCTAATGGCTGTGGTGCAAACTGATTTTGGTCTCAGGTGAAGGAAATATCTCTAGAGTACTGCCTTTAAAGAGACCCTCCTGCTATTAATAGCCTATTAAGAAAGAAGGCTCTAACACAAACAAATATTGTTCCTTGCTGCAAAAGGAAGGTAGCTAGAAAACTTCCTTCCCTGGTTCACGAGACAGACTACTATCCTCTGATAGTAGTCCAAACTGGTAATGATGATTTAGTAAGCAGAAAGACCAAACCCATCGAGAAATACTTCAGGTCCATTGGGAAAAAGATGGAGGGCTCTGGGGAGTATTCTGCTCCAGGAGGAGCTGGAAGTCAGGAAAAAGAACTCAATTAATGCCTGGCTCTGAGCCTGGTGTGAGGAAAGGGGCTTTGGCTTCTTTGATCATGGGGTGACTCACACCCCCCTAGATTTTGTTGCTAAGGATGGGACATGTGGGTCTCCTAGGGGGGCTAAAGCCCTTGCTAAAAACCTAGCTAAGTTCATAAATTGAGCTTTAAACTACATGTGAAGGGGGAGGGGATTGAGACCAGGCTAGATAGGAGCGAGCCTGGATGTGGGGCACTAATGATTCGGAGAGGGTGTGCTGATGAGGACCACCAGTACATCACCACACAGAAAGCGTGGGAGAACACATCTGGGGGTGGTAAGGAAGATATGGGCACTCTGGTACAAGCTACTCCAGTTACCAGGCAATTGGGAATGAACTCTGTTCCCTCTAAGAGGGCTGAAGGCTTGGCAGCTCAGCTGAGGTGCATTTACACCAATGCGCACAGCATGGGTAATAAGAAGGAAGAGCTGGAACCTGTTGTAGGGCAAGGAGCCTATGATGTTGTTGCCATCACGGAAATGTGGTGGGATGACTCATATAACTGAAGTACAGGTATGGTGGGGTATAAACTCTTCAGATGGTTAGGAAGGGTAGGAGAGGAGGTGGGATAGCCCTCTTTATAAGGGAGGACTTGTACACCACTGAGATGGATTGTGGTGACGAGGAGATTGAGCGCCTGTGGGTTAAAATCAGAGGAGCCCATAAGAAGATAGATTTTGTGATGGGAGTCTGTTATAGGCCACCCAGCCAAGGAGAAGCAGCTGACGAGCTCTTCTATAAACAGCTGGGGTTAATCTCCAAATCAATGCCTCTTGTCCTTGTGGGAGACTTCAGTCTCCCTGATATCTGCTGGGAGTACAACAGAGCAGAAAGGAAGCAGTCTAGGAGGTTCCTGGAGTGTGTGTAAGACAACTTCCCTGCACAACTGGTGAATGAACCAACAAGGTTAAGGTGCCCTCCTGGACCTGCTGTTTGTGAGCAGAGAAGGCCTTGTGGGGGATGTGGCAGTAGGAGGATGCCTAGGACAAAGCAATCATGAGATGATAGGGTTTTCTGTTCTAGGTGAAGTGAAGAGGGTGGTTAGCAGGACAGTAGCATTAAATTTCCAGAGGGCAGACTTTGAACTCTTTAGAAGGCTGGTTGGCAAAGTCTCATGGGAGACAGTACTTAAGGGCAAGGCAGCCCAATAATGGCTGGGAGCTCTTCAAAAAGAAGATCCTAGCATCTCAGGAGAAAGCCATCCCCATGTTCCAGAAAAAAAAGCTGGCAGGGGAAAAAACAGCTTGATTGAACAGAGAGATCTTGAGTGATATCAAGAAGAGGAATGTTTATGGGCTCTGGAACAGGGGACAAGCATCTTGGGTTGACTACAGAAGGGAAGTGAGATTGTGTAAAGAAAAAATCAGAAGGGCTAAGGCTCAACTAGAAATCAGATTGGCAAAATCTGTGAAAGATAAGAAAAAATCTTCCTATAAATAATAAAAGGAGGACTAGGAAGACCATACAGTCCCTATTGGATGCAGAAGGAACAACAGTGACAGAGGATGAGGAAAAGGCTGAGGTACTTAATGCCTTCTTTGCCTCAGTCTTTAATTGTAAAGAAAGCTGTTCCCTCTGTGTACAAACTGCGGAGCTAGAGGAGCAAAATGAGGCTCCCATGATACAAGAGAATGTGGTCAGACCTTACTAGTCCGACTACACACCCACAAGTCTATGGGGCCAGATGGGATTCACCCAAGAATATTGAAGGAGCTGGTGGATGTACTGGCCAAACCCCTTTCCATCATCTTCCAGCAGTCCTGGAAGACTGGGGAAGTTCCACTGGACTGGAGGCTGCCTGATGTTGTGCCCATCTACAAGAAGGGTTGCAGGGAGGATCCAGGGAACTACAGGCCAGTCAGTCTGACCTCAGTGCCAGGGAAAGTCATGGAACAAGTGATCTTGAGTGCTATCATGAAGCACATGCAAAAGAACTGGGTGATCAGGTGTAGTCAACACAGGTTTACCAAAGGCAGGTCTTGCCAAACTAACCTGATCGCCTTCTATGACAAAGTGACTTGGCTGCTGGATGAGGGAAAGGCTATGGATGTGGTCTTCCTAGACTTCAGTAAAGCCTTTGACACAGTTTCTCACAGCATTCTCCTATGGAAACTGTCAACCTCTGGCCTGGACAGGCGCACACTCTCCTGGGTGGAAAACTGGTTGGCTGGCAGGGCCCAGACAGTGGTGGTAAATGGTGTTAAAGCCAGCTGGAGGCCAGTGATAAGTGGGGTTCCCCAGGGCTCAGTGCTGGGTCCAGCCCTGTTCAATGTCTTCATCAATGACCTGGATGAAGGTATTGATTGCTCCCTTAGAAGTCTGCAGGGAGGAAGTGTGGATCTGCTGGAGGGTAGGGAGGCTCTGCAAAGGGATCTGAACAGGCTGGACCGCTGGGCTGAGTCCAATGCCATGAGGTTTAACATGGCCAAATGTCGGGTCCTGCACTTGGGGCACAACAACCCTATGCAGAGCTACAGGCTGGGAGAAGTCTGTCTGGAAAGCTACCTGGAGGAGAAGGACCTGGGGGTGTTGGTTGACAGTGACAGAACATGAGCCAGCAGTGTGCCCAGATGGCCAAGAAGCCAATGGTATCCTAGCTTGTAACAGAAATGGTGTGACCAGTAGGTCTGGGGAGGTTCTTCTCCCTCTGTACTCGGCACTGGTGAGATTGTTCCTTGAATCCTGTGTTCAGTTCTGGGCCCCTCACCACAAGAAGGATGTTGAGGCTCTGGAGTGAGTCCAGAGAAGAGCAACAAAGCTGGTGAAGGGGCTGGAGAACAGGCCTCATGAGGAACAGCTGAGAGAGCTGGGGTTGTGTAGCCTGGAGAAGAAGAGGTTGAGGGGAGATTTCATTGCTCTGTACAACTACTTGAAAAGAGGTTGTAGGAAGGAGGGTGCTGGCCTCTTCTCCCAAGTGACAGGGGACAGGACAAGAGGAAATGTCCTCAGGCTCTGCCAGGGGAGATTGAGGCTGGACATTACGAAAAAATTTTTCACAGAAAGGGTCATTGGGCACTGACAGAGGCTGCCCAGGGAGGTGATTGATTCACCTTCCCTGGAAGTGTTTAAGGCATGGGTGGATGAGGTGCTGAGGGGCATGGTTTAGTGTTTGATAGGAATGGTCGGTCTCGATCTGGTGGGTCTTTTCCAATCTGGTTATTCTATGATTCTATGAAAACAGAGGTTTATTTGAATAAATGGGGCACTTTAAATTGTCAAACAGCAGAGACAGGTGAAATCTAAAAAAATGAAGTGCTGTTGTGGGTACTTACACAATTACTGAGGCAGAGACAATGTCTTTAGTTAAGATCTCATTACTAGCATTCTTTCATAAAACGAACATGCCTACAGGTAACCTTGCTTTAGTATGATTCAACAAAAATAAGAGAAAAGCTCATCATAATAAAGGCATACCATATAATGATGGAACTTAAATGTGGAATTGGAAACGCAATTTGTAATATAAAATGTTTCTATGTGGAAAAACCCCTGGGTTTATCCAAGGACAGATTGACCACAAGATTACCAAATGCCACAGACAATTACAGCTTTACTGGATAACGCACTGGGCAGATTGTCACCCTCTGTAAACTGTTGTAGCCCTGAGAAATTCAGAAGAGACAAATTTACAGATGCAGATCTGACTCACAGTTTTTTTTAGTGAATATACAGATATTTTATTAGCCATCACCTTTATGTCTTTATCTAATCATACATCAGTCCTGGTGTTTCTATCTATCTGTTACAAATTAGATGAGTTTGGACACTAAATTAGAACTGAACCCTGGTCAAAAATCAAGGTTTTTAATTTTTAACTTCTGTGCTTAGCATGCATCTTTAATGCTTAAGCAACATGGAAGTTTGTTCTAAACTATGCCTTTAACAGCTTTTCTGATTGCTTGCTTACATCAAACACCAGGCAAGCAAACACAGCTTAAACTGTGTTTTGAATTAAAAGCAGAGTTCAGTGCCTGTCTTCTACCTCTAGCTTTCTAACAGATGTTCTACATCTTCTTAAACCTGAAATAATAACCCAAGAGTCCCTAGATTTCAATCAGAAAATGAACAGCTGACATTTCAGTCATCAGGAAACTGAGAGGCAGAGATGTGCTACACCAGCACATGCAATTTTGGATGTAGTTATGTGTTTGACTCTGATCTTGCAGCTCTAGTCTCACTTAAGTCCCATTTGATGGAATGTAGCAGGATAGGGTCCCTTTGGTTGGATGATGAGGTGCCACAAAGTGAGAGAAGAAAATTTTAGATCAAGTCAAAGAAGAACAGCGTTGTTTTATGCTGGCTCCTTAGTGGTTGTCATTCCTCAGCAGTGAAGCATCAGTTCTTTTGTCTCTGAATGCAAGTTTTGTCTTCTGAGCTGAAGAATAATGGATGGGGAAGGCTGACCCACTATTTCACCACAGGGCTTCCCCTCACTGCCAACAGTCTCCATCGTTTCTTCTGAGAACACCTCCTGCCCACCACCCTCTGGGAAGTATAGATGTGTAGAAATTGTCATAGTGATTGGGGAAGGAGCACACTGTGTGGGACTGAAACACAGACAGGTGCCTCCCAAAGCTTGTATCCAGGTCACCTCAAACACAGGATGTTGAGGCTCTGGAGTGAGTTCAGAGAAGAGCAACGAAGCTGGTGAAGGGACCGGAGCCTTATGAGGAATGGCTGAGAGAGCTGGGGTTGTTTAGCCTGAAGAAGGGGAGGCTGAGGGGAGACTTCATTGCTCCTTACAACTACCTGAAAGGAAGTTGTGGAGAGGAGGGAGCTGGCCTCTTCTCCAAAGTGACAGGGGACAGGACGAGAGGGAATGGCCTTAAGCTCCATCAGGGGAGGTTTAGGCTGGACATTAGGAAAAAAATTTTCAAAGAAAGGGTCATTGAGCACTGGAACAGGCTTCCCAGGGAGGTGGTTGAGTCACCTTCCCTGGAGGTGTTTAAGGCACGGGTGGACGAGGTGCTGAGGGGCATGGTTTAGTGATTGATAGGAATGGTTGGACTCGATGACCTGGTGGGTCTCTTCCAACCTATTTTTTCTGTGATTCTATGATTCTATAGTGACTGAAGAGCGCACACACCTCCCAGTCCGGGGTGGCAGCTCCCAGGCACTGACTGTTTGCCTCGTCTGCACGTTGCTGGGGTGTGAATCGCTTTAAACAATCCCACTTCTAATTAAGTACGGTCAATCTGCGTATTGTCTTTTCAGGCACCCATCCGCACAGAGTGGATCTGCTTGCTCCCCTCTGAGGATCCCTCCCTTCCCTCCCCACCGGCGTCGTTGGGGGATTAAAGCAGCGGCAGCCCCACACACAATCGCAGCTGGTTCCGTTTGGTCAGCCTGAGCCTTGCTGTGAAACCACGACAAGAATTCCAGTAAGTTGGCAACACTGAAACACAAAGAAAACAACAATAGGAAAAGTCCTTCCGTGCAGAAAGGAATGTTTCAAGCGCTGTTCTCCTACAGTGAAAGGAGAGAGGGTGGGTGGGAGGAGAGAGATTTGAAGAGGCAGGTTCCCCCCCTCCTCCCCCGGCAGCTCTGGATCTTGTGATAGAGAGATCTTATCCTCTCTTTGTGATTCAGAGGTGCCAGGAAGCTAATTGAATATTCTGATCTGCCCCCAGTGTTTCTTGTGGCTTGACCCCGGTGCTGTGTCGTACCACTACACCAAACAGCCCCGAACCTGCATAAATCACAACCTTGCAAAAAAAAAACCTTCCACCCACCCCCCAACTCCCCCTTCTGTCTTGATAGATAGAAAACCTTTATGGAAAGGTTTAGGGGGATTAGTGGCCTACAGGACCCGGGAAAAAAAATCGGAATCAGCTAAGAAGCAACAATATGTTTCTCTACAACTTTTGTAAGAGTAATGCAGGCACCACTATGTCTTAGTTGAAATTGCAGTTCATGGCAAAAAGACAGAGTTAATGCTCTGAAAGGTAACACTTAAGTTCTATCGCAGTGTGATGAACATGGCGTGAAGGTAACATAAACAATATATGGAACTTATAAAGGTAATGTCATTAAAACTGATCTGACACTGCCTCTTGCAAGACAAATAGACCTATGGCACGTATGCACTTACTCATTGTTCACATGCGTGTGTACGTGTGCTCTCACAGAGAGAGGAACAACTTGGCACAACTAGTTTTAGAAGACTATTGCTGCCTAATACATAACAAAGTAATGATTTATCTTCACACAGTTTTATGCATGATGCTTCTGATCCTGCAAGCAAAGCCTCCCAAATGTGAGCCCTTTTCCCCAAGACTATATTCCAACCAGAAGTATTAGGGTTTCCTTATCTTTCCCCTGTGATACTACTTCTGCTCCTGTTACTAGGTACATAATTCCTGCAATGGCAGCAGTAAAACACAGGCAGGCATTTAATGTGTGTTGGAGAGTTAGAACCAGGTTAAGGTGTCTCCAGGAGATATATATGAGCAGCCAAAGCACTTTACTAAAGTAGTTTTACCCGCTAAGTAAGTACGGGAGTTGGTTTCATCCCCACAGTTTTCCTTCCACGGTATTTCTTTGAGGAATAATAATAATAATAAGTTTCAAGCTTTATCCCCTGCGCTGGTAAGCAGGTGTTGGGTTGGTTTTCAGAGTTATCAAAACTACTTTCCTTGTTCGGAGCGAGCCTTTGGGACAGGGAAACTTGGGATATGCTTGGCATATACCTGGGATATATACTTGGGATATACCTGGAATTGCCCCTATCTACTCCGAACTCTCCGTGTAGCTGCCGCGGGCTCTGTTCTAAAAGCCTGCAAAGTGCAGGGACTCGGGAGCATCTCTCCTGCCCAGCGGAGGGTGGAAGGAGGGGCCGGGGCCGCCTGTGGCCGCAGCGCCCGGAGCGGCGCCTGATTCCCTCATGCAGGTTCCGGGGCCGCCGGGTATAAAGAGCTTTATGCAATGTCTGGAGGGTGGGAGTTTATAGAAAACGCGATGTCTCCGCGGGCGAAAGCGCCTTTCTTCCGCTACTAGCGGGATAAGAGAAAGGACACCGGGCTCCTCGTGCTGTCGCCGTGCAGACCAGCGCCCCGGAGTCGAGGAACCAGCTTCGGGGGGAGCTGGAGCATCCCAGCCCCGATGGGACTTCGCCGTCGGATGGATGGAAGAGCAGCGACTGCCTGCAAACTGCTCGTGTTATTCGCTGCATGCATAATGCAGGGCAGTTGCCAAGGTAAGCGCTATGCTCCGACCCCTCTGGAAGAGCGTTGGCACCGCGAGGAGCACATCCTTGTCCTGGGGACTTCCAGGAGAAAAGACCGAAGTGCCTGAAAGTAGAGAGTTCATGGGAGCTGATTCAAGGAGTTCCTTCCAATGGCTCGGGGAGCCAGCCGGCTCCTCCAGGAGCCGTTTGATGGAGTAGATTTCTGCTTTTGGAAAGGAACTAGCACCTAAACCCCACTACAAACACCACCGGCTCCTTAGCTCCACTTCTTCTTGGGTTTAAATTATCCCAGAATGTTTCCTTCTGATTGCTTTTATGGTTTGTTCAAAGTTTTGTTTTTCTATTTGTTTGTATTAAGGCAGTAATACGCAAATGTCGCTAAGTCTGGAGGGGCAGCTCAGCCTCTGCCACTTCACTAACTCACAGTTTCAGGGATGCAAGAGGGCAGCTCTTGCTGTAGTCCCGCTTTCTGCCTGCGGGTAAGGTTAAAAAACCCCCCAACAACAACAAAAAAAACCAAACAAAACCTTAGTCGCTCCAGAATTTTTGCATTTTTCCTTCGCTCTCTTTGTGCCCCTCTCGCTTCGAAGCGCGGGTGGCTTTGCAGAGGGCAGTTCACCTGCCTTCCAGGAGCAGGTTTGGTGACCAGCAGGACTGTCCCGGGGGGTGGGTTTGGGGAGGGCAGCAGGTTGGGGGGGGTGGGGGTTGCACGCAGTCCTTTACAGAAAGCTTGCAAGGAAGAAACAGATGCTTAGTCTGGAGCACAATAAGCTCCCCTCAAGTCGGTCTCAGCCGCAGATTTGAAGTTGAGAGAGGGAGAACTTTTTTTTTCCCTGGGCTTTGCTGTTGCTAGGCGACCCCGGCGAGCATGTGACGGGCAGAGCGGGCTCTGCTGCTAATCTGGCGGCTGGGGATGCGGAGCCCGGTCCCCGATCCCGGTCCCCATGGCGGTCCCCAGCCCCCTCCCCGCTCGGGGCTCCCCCGAGCTGCCGGCCCGGGCCGCCCCTACGTGTGCGTTCGAATCGGTAATCTGCTTCCTTTGCTCGGCTCTTAGTTTAAGCTCCTTAGACGGAATCAAGTAAGTAATTATACAGCAACTGCCGCTAGCGGCTCCCGCGTACGAGCCGGGGAGCAGGAGATGGCTAATGGTGCAGCGGGAGACCGGCAGGAGCTGCGGCCGAGCGGGTCACCCCGGGCACAGCTAATCCTAACGTTTTACCTTGGAGAGAACGGGAGCTGCGGTGCTGATGGAAAAGTTTATTTCATTGCTCTACGGCCGCTTTTGACTGTTCGGGATGCGGCAGCACAAGCAGAGGGAAGCTCTGGACGAGCATCCGTGGGCAGTGAAACTGCTCAAGTTTTTAATGCTGATGGCGCAGCACGTGTCGTTGTCCCTCCCCCAAGACAGTAACTGAAAACTAAACGGTTTAGTCTTAGTAAGGGGTCGCTGATACTAATAAAATCTCTGGATAGCAATCCTGGCCACGCTGTGATTATTATTATGAGACATTTGGTATCCTTACGTTTCTAGCTCCTTGAATGTTCGAATCATATCATACCCTTATTAAAAAAAAAAAAAAAAAAAAAAAAAGCCAACCTTAGAGAATCAGGAAAGCGGTTCCAAGACTCAGAAAATGGTGAAATTCATGTTATCTTGCTTAATTCTCAGTATTTTCAAAGGTCTTCCCATGCGATGTGGTGTTTTTCAAGATTTTTGTTGGCAATACCCCAGTGTTCCCAGTATAGGCTGGATGTTTCTAGAAGTAGTTTAATCTGAGTACTTGCTCTAATGATAGTGTCATGATTCTTCCCTCGATTTATCTAATTCTGGATTTCCTGGAATTAATCATACCACTTACAAATGAATAAAAATACTGCCTCTTGTAATTGCCAGTAGTACGGGACCCGGTTCTGCAACCTTTACTCTTTAAGCCTTCTTGCCTGTGGGGTTAACTGTTATCAGAAAAAGTTGCAACTGGAATCTAAAAAACTATGTGGCAAGAAGGAGCATCATGGGACTAAGGTTAATGTTTGTTTTGAGGAGTCTCAAAGTACTTCACGCTCAGAGACATAAACTAGAGACGCTAGATGGATGTTGTACTCTCAGCAGGGGACAAATGAGATCACTGGGGCAACTTTACATTTGAACAATGATTTCTTTAATGTTAACGCAAGGCATACCAGATCTACATACTCACGCAATATTCCAAGTAGTATGTGTTATCAGGCTCACCTTATCTAGCATGAAAGGCCTGCTGTACCTTTTTTTTTTGGATGAGGATTTAGTACTTGAGAGTATTTGAATTTTTTCTGTTCTTAATGGTTCGGCACCAGAAGAACTGTTAGTTTTGTTTCTTTGTAAAATTACTGATATATATATAAAAAAATAATATAGGAATAATTCATAGAAACTTTTTTATGAAAACCCCTTTCTTTGTAGATGCAAAGTATTAAGAACATTGTTCTCAAATCTATTGCAGTTAATATTTCTGTAACCTATGCATTTTTGATCACTTAAATTTCCTTTGTTGCTTTTTTGCTGTCCCTTAGGTCCTGATGACCTATTTTCAATAGAAATTATGTAAAGCTTCCAGGAAAATAAATGCATTAATATTAAAATAGTACGAAATAATAAATGACACTGATTTTGATTTTTGTCACCAATTCTGTAAAATTAGTACAAGTTAAAAAATTATACCAGTGTCATCTTTTTCCCAGATTTGCATGTGCTTGTGTTGAAATTCTAACCTTGCTACAATTAACTTTGAAGTACCAAGTTGTTAATGTAAAGGCTAGGATTTCACTGTATTGCATCCTTTACAATGTTTAAATTGCTGTTTGCCCCCTTGCCTTTCTGGTGGATACTTCTGAGGATCTTTTTACTTCTTTAACTTGCTTCATGGATGGAATCAAAGAGGAGAGATTCACATGGCTGTGAATGAAATGAGATCAAGGATTGTTCAGCCAGGCTGTATATTTTCCTTGCTGGTAATCATAATATTCATGTAAAATGTCAAGGGGAGGGAAGATTTAGATGAGACATTAGGAAAAATCTCTTCACAGTGAGGGTGGTGAGGCACTGGCACAGGTTGCCCAGGGAAGTTGTGGTGCCCCTTCCCTGGAAGTGCTCAAAGGCGCATTGGATGGGGCCCTGGGCAGCCTGGTCTAGTGAGAGGTGCCCTTGCCCATGGCAGGGGGGTTGGGACTGGATGATCTTTAAGGTCCTGTCCAATCCAAACCATTGTATGACTTTATGATTATATCTGCAATGATAAATCATCAACTCAAATGCATCTCAGGCCAAAATGACGAATATTTGTTACCAGTTATAGGGTTGCTACTAGTCTGAGAATGAAGGTTATTCTAATAATGAATCTATAAGGTGTGATATCACATCTCAGGAATCACAATGAACAGTTGCATCAGGTAAGGCCAATAATGAATAGTTAAAATAAGACCAAATAGAGAAGAGCTACTGCAGTTCTTTTCAAAATGGTGTGGAGAGAACTTTCCCATCAAGCACTGTAATAATTAAGTCTCCAGATTAATAATTCAGTGGTTTTTAGACATTGCCTTCACTCAAATCTGTTTAATCTTTCTGTAGGATGATCTGTAGTCATGTTGCTGTAGGCGACAGGCCAGAGTCAGTATCCGTACTCACTTACACTGCACTGTGCACATTTAAATGACAGAGAAGCCTGTCTGTAAGATCATACTTCTGCCAGGACCTAGTGTTTGAAGACCCTGAGTGAGACTTTCCTTGGGGATTGAGTATTTGGGAGTAATGCGACAGAAGAAAAGATAGCAAAGAAAATGAATAGGACTGCAATCCTTATGTACATTTTAATAGGTATTGTGCTTGACCTATGGGTTGCAGTGTTCATAATCCTGCACTAGTATAATGTCTTGGCTTCTCTTGGGGATGCACTTGCACAAAATGTAGAGCAACAGTCCCACTAAGCGTCCATCTACCTGGCTCTGAACTCGATTGTTTCCCGAGAGCTGACAATTTAAAAGTACCTAGCAGTGAAACATTATAAATTTCTCATGTTTTAATTAAGGAGTGGTACACTGACAGTCTTTTTATTTTATGGTTCTTTTTAATGAGTAGCCATTTTTTAGTACATCTCTTGAATTTTCTTAATAATTTACTCTTTTTTGATATTCTGTTCAGCAAAGCATATCAGGAATTTGCAAAGTAATCATCTAAGGCAAAGAATGAGATGAACCCCAGAATTTTAGTTAAAAATTGAAAGCAGTAATTGGATGACACCTGGTTAGATTTAGGTTCTATGCCAAATGCTAGAATTACAGTAAATAATTAAGCTGTGGGAGTGAAGACAAATAGAGACGAAGCATCTAAGGAGATTTCAACCAAGATAAATTTGTGATGTATGCAGTACTTCTATTTTCCTGTAAGACAAACCAAAACCTTCTTTCATATATTGAGCTGATTGGAAATTTGAGCAATTAAATCCTACTTTAATCCAGATTTACTTTCCATGTGTTTTGCAGGAAATGAGCAAAGATTCTTTTGGGGGAAAGGTAGAATGCAGCTTCATTAAAGCCCTTTAATTCTTTCGGGCTTCTTGGATTGACATGAAATGAGTCACACTGTTTGGAGCCTTTCCCCCTTCATATGCCTTCTTGCAGTGTTAGTTATTGCCAGATCAAAACCCAGTGGTGTTTTTTTTTTAACTTATTATTTCGAACTGAATCTGGAGGTTCTTCTGTTGAGATTTCCTTTTTTTTTTTTTTAAAAAAAAATTTGCTCCTATTTTAAATTGAGGAGCAATTAGGTACATTGTAGAGGTAGCTCACTTTATGGGTATTGGATCAGATGCTACTTCCCACAAAACTTGATTTTAGATTTGAGACCTTGTAAAACTTCCTCAGGCAGACAAATCTGTAACTTTGAATCAGATTGTATTATCACTTCTTTAAACATGAGTTTATAATTCTTTCTTCTCTTTTAGAGCTTGCTTAAAAAGAGCTGGAACCATAAAGCACTTTGGATGTTTCAAAAGAAATCACACTTTCTAGAAGTTGTTGTTGAAATACATTAAAGTTCCCTTCTGATTAATGATCTGCACATTTACATCTATTTAAAGAGAAGGTGATGTTTTAATTCTGCTGTGGCTAATTAGCAATGATAATCAGATAACTTGTCAGTGTCTTTAATAGCTTACACAATGTGGTATATAAAGGACAGCTTTTTTTCAAATTATTCAAAACTAAGGTGATTCTTTACATAATTCAATATTTATATTTTATTCTTAAAGATACCTTGAGCTTTTTTAGAAGAAGGAATAGCAAGGTTTCTTCTAAGTTAACCCAGCACAACTCAGTTAATTTCAAAGCAATTATCCCAAACTTGTACTGGTTTAAGAGACAGAAGATAGGATTCAGTGAAGAGTAAACATCTCTTTTAATAGCTTATTATGGCTTGAGATCCATTTTGAAGTCCACTTTTTACTGATAATATTCATTTTGTAAACTGCTTTTTGCTTCCTTAACGCTGCATGCTTTTCAGACAGTTTAAGAAAATGAAGCAAAGTAAGTGTAGACATGTTTAACAGAATGGATAGCCTTTAGCAGATTCTGTAAGCTTCTACTGTTGGTTTCAAGGCTTTTAATGTTTCCTTTGTTTTGCAATGCTTAAAGTGGATTAGAGATCTAAGGATCGCTGTTACAAGTTTTGTTTTGGATTAATGAAATGACATATAAGAGTTGACTGAAATTGTGCTGCTTTTATGACCTGTTCTATTTTATGCTTTTATCATGAATAAATTGCCTTTGTTTCACAATCAAGAAACCAGATCTTCAGCAAAAGGGCACTGTTTACAGCAGCAGCGTGTCTGCACTATTATTGTCTTGCACAAGCATGTCATGATACTACACCCTGCTGAGTGGAGTCAAAGAGTGGAGGTCCATTCCAACAGAAACTCCCTTTGATGGGGATTGCAGGCTCATGCTTTTGTGGAGCAAGAAGGACAAGGTTTTTATGTTACAGCATAGTCCACAAAATATCCCAGCAACTGATACATTCACTGATATACTCATATGTAGAACCTAGGTAATGGTTTTTATCTTCAGAAACCATTGTGCATATTATAATTGCAGATAAATATATCATAGAGGCTCTAGTGAAGTTTGAGGAAGTATGGGGCCTGCAGAACTGGAGTACATACGTAAATCAATAATCCTTCCTAGGTTTGTCAACAAACTGGGAGTTTACTATATAAAGTTCACATTGTTCAACAGCAGTTGGAGACCCCATTTAGATCTGATCAAGCCCTTGTCATCTCTTGTCATCTAAGAGTACAGTTTCATGAGAAGAGATGAGTCAATTGAACAGTTCGCAGCTGCTGGAAGCAGCAGGCACCAGTCTCCTCTCCTCTTTCTTCCATGGTCCCATTCCTGTGTTGCTGCCAACCTTGAGTTCTTGCTGCTTGCTTTGTCCTAGCACCACTGCTTAATTGGACCTCTCTCTGAGTTGCTTTCACTTACAAATTTGAAGGAAAACTAAACCAGACCTAGGGGATTAAGTGGTTTTGCAGTGGCTTAGTGATTTGTAGAAATGTCTGGTAGTTACTGGAGTCTGAAAAAGAAAGTGAACTTTGGCATCAAGTAGGGTAAGAAGGAAAATTGCAGAGAAGGGAAGAAAGAGAGAGCCTTTTTCCTCTGGTAAGTGAGTGGGTTGGCTTAGGTGGCCATGCAACCACTGCTTAATGCTGCTGCTAAGAAGACATGGGAAATGCTTGGCTAGCATGCCAGTTACAAGAGTGGTCCCATCAAGGGCTATAGCGGTTGCACTGCGGGGAGACTCTTTTGTGATGTTGGCTAGTGTAAACAGATGGCTTGACTTGAATGGAACTGCTCACGTGTTCACTTTTGAGCAGGATTGTAGGGCTGTTCTCAACCTGCAATGCAATAAATAAGTTGGATGATAACCAAGCCCATGGAATGCTGCTGCAGTTTTGTTGGCCTTCTAGCTGTATTAAAAAAATAAATTTTACTACTGTGAGGTCTAGTAGGTTTACCATTTCACGTGAAAAAAAAAAGAGCTCCAATTTGTATCTGAAACGAGTGACAGAGTCTGTGGTGTTTTCCGTATGACTATATGAGCTATATTTCTTAGCTTTGCAATTTTTACTTTTCTGTGTGCAGTCAGCCACAGAGTGCACTTTAAAGCCTCTCTGAAGATGAATTTTTGTTCTTGCTATTCTTTAAATGTAGCAAAGTAATAAAATTCCTTTTGTTATCTCTGCATTATGTGAAAGGTATTTACTGGAGTAATTAAACTGTGTCGACTTCAGTTGTTAATTGGAGCCTTGACAAATTTCTGTTGGCCGAACCAACAGGAATCTGAATAGAGCCTCAGTTGTGGGCTGTCTTTTTGCTCAGGCAGGCTGGCCATATACTTTGTAGGGAGCTCTGCCTGAGTAAAGATGGAAATGACAGTTGGGCTCCCTCAGTAGTTGCAGAAGTGCTTTCCTGTCATGGAATTTGTATTCTTACTGTGGACAATTGAAAAAGTGATCCAAGAATGATGACTACTGATTTAACAGTGGAAATGCAAAAATGCTGTGAATATCGGCTCTTATTAGTTTTGAGGTTCTTAACTTCATGAAACCTAGCACAGAATGTGTTACAAAATGGTTGTCTTGCAGTGAAAATGCAAAAAATAATAAAACTATAAAGCTGAACTTTAAATCCTTTAGAAATGTGGATATCTCTGGGATTTGTCTGAGTCAAAAAGGAAATAAAAGGCAAATAGTTAAATTCAATAAAATAATGAGTAGCAAAATTTAAATCAATTTAAAGTGAGGTAAAAGCATCATCCAACTTTATCTGTACCAAGACTTTATTAAGTAACAGAAACCATTCCTCCTTGGTTTTTGTTTGGTGTCCTATAGAAAAGGTGCTTTAGCAATCAATTGCTTTTTTTTTTTCTTCTCCAGATGTGCAATACTTTTTAACTTGTTGGCCTATTTAACTTTTTCTAATAGTGGCCAAGAATTCCAATACTTAAATCCCAAGAAATTTTACAAGATAGAGGAGAGAGAGAGACCCAAATTATCACCTTGTTGAGGGAGAAATCTCTGTCATTAACCATTCTCTGTGGAGATGTTGACTCTGTGGACAGTAATATGCCAGGCATGGTTGGAGTCTTCTTCCTAGCAGGTCTTTTGGAAAACTGATGGGAACTATTGCAGTGAGGAAGGCATTTAAAGGTTGCAAGTCTGTAGGCAAATGCCTGCAGTTCTTTGAGCAATGATATTTATATGCTGCACACTACCTTTGTGAAGCTTGGGAGGCAACGTGTGGCCTTTCTTGTGGTTTTATGCACTTGCTTCTGGATGCAAGTACGTATTATGCAGTACTCAAATGATCTTATTTCCAAGGAGGCAGCAATTGTAGGACTTTCCCAGCTACACAGCCTAGAACAGGAGGCCCTTCTTCCCTGCTATTTGCCCTTGTGCCTGGAATGCAGCTTTGAGTACCTAGCTACTGTTGTTTAAAGAATTAAAAATATTGTACACTATCAGCCAGCAGTGAAGGGAAGTAGCAGCAGAATCAAGCATTCTTAAGAAATCCAAGTGAGTGAGTAGATCTAATAGTTGTAGAATTTGTAGAACATGGGAGATCTAAGTTAAATGCTTCCATTGGGGGTAGCAGGAAGGGTAGTGTTTCAGTGAGAGATGGTATTTCTTATTTATCCTCTTCTGATGAATTCAGGGTATTTTTCTTTTAAAACTGACAAACTCATTACTGTTACTGTTTGGATGGAGGATTGAGGGACTTTTAATTTTGTTTTGTTTTTAAATGGAAAACTAAAGAAAATATATCATATTTCAAAATGAGGTAGTCAAATGATTTAATTCTTACTGTTAATTTCCAGGTCTCTTAAGATTAAGTCGCATTTTGTGTGGACACATTGGATAACGTTGTTGTTTCAGTTTAGGTGATCAAACCTGCCTTAGCACATGGAATTTCTTTTTCAAGAAGCTTGCTAAGGAGTGACCAGCCATAGCTCTTAGCTGCTAGCTGAAATTGAGTCTCTGCTGAATAAAGGATAAATGTGATGAGTGTCAATGCGTCTGACAAAGTGTATTTAGGCCCTAACATCATGAGCATTACTAAGTGTCTGTCTAGGCCCATTAGATGCTTGTAGCATATGACCTATCTACTCTGTACTGACATATGATTTTTTCTGCTTTTCTGAAATGTTCTCATATGTTGCAACAAGTAACTGTCACTATTTTTGAAGTACAAAATGATAACTATTACCATTTGAAGCTTTGGAACACAGCCTAAACTACCTTTTTTTTTTATCTATAATCCCACTAGTTATGATGGTACTACTCAAGTAGTGAAGAATTTCGTTACAGGTGTGGGTTCTGTGATGGGAAGAGAGAAATAGCTTTTGCTTTATGTGCTTACTGTATTGACAATCTGTAATGGAAAGTGGTTTATTTTATTACGTTGCATAGCAATTTTCAATCTAGCAAAAATACATTACAGAAATATAGAACAATTGCACAGCTTCAGTGTCACAAGCTGGACTGGAAAGCTCTTACTGAGGCTGATTTCTAGGACTACAGTGACTCATCAGCTTTCAGGAGATTGAATTGAATGCAGCTCACCATCTCAGCAAGGGATCTAATATTGAGAGCAAACAGCTCAGTGGTTGGAAAATTTACTTGAAAAACAGCACATCTCTCAAAAAATGAGAATAGCTTCCTGAGAGGGTTGTTTTATTGGCCACTGCTGCATCTATCACTTTCCAAGTAATATGTATTGTGCATGTTTTCTCTAAGTTCTTTCAACACTTTTTTTTTCTTTTCATTTTCCACACACTGTGTATTTGTAAATACTTCCTAGTCTTGAAGGTTTTCTCTTTGGACATATCGCCCCCCTCACTCCGTTACCCAATTGTTATTCTACAGCAGCCTTGGGACCATTAGCAAGGTTCATTCTTATGAAAATGCTTGGGATGCTTCCTTCTGTGAGTAACTGATGGTGTCTTTATTTCCACTGTGTTTGCTTGTTCTTCTTCCTCTTTATGTCATTTGGTCAATTAGAACAGGTTTTTACATATTTAATATGCCATTCATGAAAAAGAATCTTCTGGGATTTAGGACAGCTCATATATATAGGCTTCCCTAGAGATCCACAGTGCTTGCTTCGCTAACCCAGCTAATACAATCACAATTGATTTATGTGGATTAAGGCACCTAATGCCGAGACAACTGGTTGAGGTTATCCAATTTAGTGCAGAACATATTCTTTACATGTAAGGTGTCTGATATACGTTTATAATTTAATACAACTATATTGTGAAGGCTCATCTTTCCATACTGCAAAAAACTGATTCTCTTCAATTTGGACATGGAAATAACAGCCTTCCTAAATTCTCTAAGAAAGGTTTACAAATAGTTTTTATTACTCTCAGCTTGGAATATACTGTATACAACTGGGTTTAAAGAAAGCCTCCAACAAAGAAAAAATTAATGGCTTATCTCAGGTATCAGTGAAGTATGAAAAATTTGACAATGACTTAAAAGGAAGGAGCACAATCTGTTTAGTATAAGGAATATTTACTTTATCAGTAAAAAGGAGTATCACCTCCTGTTTATTAGAAATAGCTCTTCCTTAAAAGGATTATTTCTTATTCCTGCCTTGTTATAGGACTAAGATGACCATAGAAAGAGTTAATTTGTTGCTTTTTAAAAGTGTGTGAATTGAAGCAAGATTATAAAGGAACTTATTTTTATTATAGTACTGTGTGATGGTAAAGATACATAGTATGGATATGTGCTGTTTGTGAGCATGTATGATGAATAAACTCTTATGATTATAAGTTTAAGAAGTTTAATTTTTTTAACATTTGGGATCAGTGTGAAAAATTTTAAAATACTGTATATATTTTTTTTATCTTTTTCCAGAATTGCTAGTTTTAAAGAGAGAATTTAGAAACTATAGTTATTTTTTCTGAATACCAGGGATTTAAATTAAAAAAAAAGAAAGTTTAAAATGGAGCGTTTTTCCAAAAGGTTCTTATCAGGTTTATCAGAAAATTAGGAGCTTGTTTTCATTTTTAGTTTAGGCTTATATTTGAAAAAAATGAAATTGAATACATTTGTTAAAAATGCATTTATAAACAGTTTCTATTTTTATCAGACTGTTTGCATTCGTTGCTTTTTCAATTAATAAAGTTAGAGTAAGGTAAAAGGATGAGGATTATGAATATCTTTAAGGTTGCTAGGAGGCACTTGCAGTGTCATTCCTTTGAACTTGATGTCTGCAGGAGACTTGAACTCTTTCTTAGCAGGAAATCTTCTCTGCTTAGTTTCAGTAGATTAAAATCCTGAATTTCTTTAATTCTTGGATTTATGTTGAAGCATTAGCAGAAATGAATCTATAGTCCTTTTATAACTGTATTAACTGAAAACAAATAGCTTTACATAGAATACACTAATTTTAAGTATTTTTTTAAAAAAGATTTTGCATGTGAGAACTATTAAAATGAGATTTGATGCTTTACTCTTAACAAGGACCCAAAGCACAGACTATAATGTAGATTTTGCTGTCTCCAGCAGCCTTCTTTTTTTTTTTTTTTCCAATTACTTGGCAAGTGATTTTGAAAGGGAAACCCTAAAAATCTGCTGTTGTTGCAGTGAAACTTGATATTTCTACATCCATACTGAAAGAGAAAAAAAAATCACTTTTGTTGTTGAATTTTAAGGTGCTTTTTAGTAAAAATCAGTGAGTAGAAATTTAAAATGTAGGTATTTGTTGGGTTCTCCTGTGACAGGCAAGATCCCTGTAGCACAGTTTCTGATGTCTGTCACTCCACTGATCTTGAGATGTGGTTTACTCAAAGTTCCCTTTCCTGTGAATATGGAATATCTAGCTCATTCATGTGAAATGGATATAGATTCAGTTTATCCAGGTAGGTTTACAGAAGGAGACAAATGAGCAAAGACTGAACTTGAGATCTCTTCTGTTTTCATTCATCTCTCCCTCCTGATATCAGTTCTATTTATGATACAATATATATACGTATACAATATATATACTATATATACATATAAAGGTCTACAGGTAAGTAGATTTTTAGAGAGAAGAGCTTGCAATGTCATTTCCTAGTGTTTGGTGGAACAAAAACTATTTTATTATTTTTATCAGTGGGTTTCTGAACATTTTTGTGGAGGCTGTGCAGCTGGGACTTCAGAGCCAAATATCTTAGTCCAGTTAGCATCAGTGAAGAACTTATCTGTTGCTTCAAGTTCAGCCATTTATCATTTCCCTATTCCTTTCCCCCATAAAACAATCTGAAATAATCTGTATTATTTGTGTACCAGAAAGTTTTCTAAAAGGTCTGTATCTTTGCTTGGGGGCTAGAGAGTATGTAATGAAACAATCAAATTAAATGAAGTGTTTCTGCGCACACATCGCTTGATGTTGTTGTCGTTTGGAAGAATAAATGGATTCAAAACCAAAGTAGATGAATTTTGTGTAGAGTAGTGTATTGATCACCATTAGATGCAACAGTTAGAGATGGAGTCTAGAACTAGGAATCCTTCCAACATAAACTGATAGAAGGTTGGAAGTCCCTCCCTATGAAGGATGAAGGTATATGTGCCTTGTTTCTTGTGCTGCCTGATACATATACCAGCAAAAATGAGAGTGCAGCTCACGTACAGTGACTCCTGGAGTGCTACTGGAGAAAGACTAGAATATGAGTATGTACTGGTGAAGAGAGGAACAGCACCATTTGGCCTTGGCTTGTTGACATTGGGCCACCCAGGTGTGAATTCAAGTGTCTGCCATCTTCAGTCTGCAAACTACCTAGGGGTACGATCCTTCTTTCTTAAGTGTTTGTACAGCGCAAGGCACAAAGAATCCTTGATAAACTACTAAGTCAGGAGATGCTGTTTTACCACTAATAATCTCTTTGCAATATGTAATTGGATTATAATTCAGTAATAGAAATCTGATACTCCCCTATCAACATTATAACTCACTCTATCTGGCATTGGAGCTCTTCTGCTTCAGATTGTGCCTTGACCAGTCCCCTATCCACCTATCAAACTGTAGAAAGACAACTTGCAGTCATGTGAAGTGGAAGTAGAGACACATTTGTACCGTCTGTCTGTTGATCTTGTCAGTTAAAGTTATTTCTCTAATATAATCTAGTTTAGAGACACATAAGTACAAAAGATGTTCAGTGTTGCAAGGTTTTGAAGGCTGAAGATAAATCTTGTATTCCTTTCTGCAATACTTACAAATGCTCATGTTGTCTGTGTTTTTTTATTCTGAACAGTTTTATTAAATGTAATGTAGTTTGCAGAGTATAGAAGATCTGAAAGTTAAATGTTGTCTTAAGGTATAAGATGTTTAGCATAAGTTTATCCCTAATTTTCTTTATATTTTCAATAATCTTTATTCATTGGCCTATTGCAATTGCTCACAATTACTACTTTTCAGTGTCACAGGGCATTTTACAGTAATAAGCAAAGGTTTTTCCTGAGCTATGGATTTTACTTCTTTCTTCATTAGTGTGGGAGAATAGAGATGGAATTTCCAGAGGTTCAGCTTCCCCTCCCCAAGCATTCCAAAACCTCAGGCTATTTGACATGTAATTAAGCTAGGCAAAATCCTGACATCAAAGTGTGTAGAAAGTGATTCTCCAGGGTTCTTCTACCTGCAAGGCTGCTGGAGTGGAGTGTTCTGTTTGGGGACTGAATGGGAACAGAGACTACCCTTTGTTGGAAGGCAGAAATAGAGAAAAGACAATTGTCAGTTTTCTTTTTGTAAAAGTTACATGGAAGAGGCTTGCAATGTACAGTCTGTTTGCACTTATTTGTTGAAAAACTGCGTATGTGTGAAAGGTGGAACTCTTCAGTTAGAAAAATTTTGCCTTGAAGTGCTTTACTCTTAAATGCAAAAAAATCTGTTAAGAGAGATGTTTCTTGAAGTGTAAAGTAATTAGAACAGCGTAGGCATCACTTTTGACTGTGCAGTTAGTGTGGTACAACCTGCCTTGGGCTTAATACAACCTTCATTACTTAAAATCTTCCATTCAAACTTAGTTGTTAAAGTGATGTTAGGAATTCTCAAAGGTATTGTGAGCATGAGGAAGAAAGAATAAATGAGGCATTTTGGCCTATTCCGTGTAGTCAGAATAAACAGTCATGGTTCCCATAATCTGTGCATAACAACTGTAATTCAGAAGTTTTTTAGTCAAAGCTAGTAGTATGAGAGACTTCAAAGTTGAATGGGCAGGTAGGAAATGTGTAAAAATAATTGAAAGACTATAAGTGTTCAGAGAGGAACTAAGAAGAACCTAAAGTAATGTAAAGAGTGGCAGAAAATAAGGTAGTATTGGTTTTTGTTATAGGCCAAACACAAAATTTTGGGTTTAGTACAAAAGTATACAATTTAAACTTTAATTCTCAATCTAAATATTTCTACATAAACATATTGGGGCAAATGAAGCACAGAGGAAGCTGAGAGGATGTAATCATCTGCCTTTCTACTGAAGAGCCATGTTAACCTCATAAGGTTCAACAAGGCCAAATGCAAGGTCCTGCACCTCGGTTGGGCCAATCCACAGCTTCGTTACAGACTGGGGGTTGATGCGATTGACAGCAGCCTTACAGGGAAGCACTTGAGGGTGCTGGTTGATGAGAAGCTTGATATGAGCCGTCACTGTGTGCTCACAGCCCAGAAGGCCAAAAATACCCTGGGCTGCATCAAAAGAAGTGTGGCCAGTCATTCGAAGGAGGTGATTTTGCCCTTCTACTCTGCTTTTGTGAGACCCCACCTGGAGTACTGCGTCCACTTCTGCAATTCCCAGCATAAGGAAGATATGGAACTGTTGGAACAGTTCTGGAGAAGGACCATGAAGATGATCAGCCCCTCTGCTATGGGGACAGACTAAGAGAGTTGGGGTTGTTCAACCTGGAGAAGGCTCCAAGAAGACCTTATAGCAGCCTTCCAGTACCTAAATGGGGCTACAAGAAAGATGGAAGGGGACTTATAAGGGCATTTAATGATAGGATGAGAGGGAATGGCTGTAAATGGGAAGGAAGAATATTTAGACTAGACATTAGGATGAGATTCTTCATGATGCCCTGGGTGGTTTGGATGCCCCCTCCGTGGAGGTGTTCAAGGCCAGGTTGGATGGGCTTTGGGCAGCCTGGTCTGGTGGGAGATGTCCCTGCCCTTGGCAGTGAGGTTGGAACTGGATGATCTTTAAGGTCCCTTCCAACCCAAACTATTCTATGATTCTAAGGCTGTAGCCCTATAGGTTAAACCATTGGGCTGTGAAGTACCTGAAGCTATGTGGTCCAACATTTAAAAAAATGCCACTCTGCCTGTAACTTTTTATTTAACAAATTAAGAAAATCAACTATGATTGCATTCAAAATAGTTCCCTTCTGAATTGACACCCAACTGCATATGATGCTGCCAAAGTTCAAAGCAATTCTGCAGATCATTTTCTGAAAGGCTGTTGAGGTTGTCTGTCATTTGTACTTTCACATCTTCTAATGACAAAAAATGGATTTCTTTGAGCACTAACTGATCTTTGGGAAGAGGGATCCAGGACTGGTGAATAGGGTGGGTGCTTAAGCACAATGATGTTTTTATGAGCTAAAAACTGCTTCACAGACAAAGCGTGAGCTGGTGCACCCTCTTACTGAGGGAAAGAAAACATCTATATTTGAACACACGTCCACTTGTACTGAGTGAAGCAATCAAGTTGAGACTTGTCTCACTATGACAGGTTAGAACATGTTCTATAACCATCTTTGTCTCCCCACGCTTGGTTCCCGAGCTATATGGTTTGTCTAGGGTTTTTTTGTGTCAAACCTCGTATTTTTCTAGCAATACTTCTGATTTTTGGTATGCATTTTTCAGTACTAGACTGGTTCATGCTAAAGATGATACAATGTATTTGTTTTTAGCTTGGTGTTTTCTGGAATATTTACCAGTTGAAACAGATCTTACCTTTCAGAATATTTTTTGGTATTACCTGGAGATTTTTCTTTATCTGTGTTCTGGTGTGATTCATATAGCGTGCTCTCCATTTTTTGGTCTGTATTTTAGCAGTGCTTTAATCACAGTCAGAATACATAAACTGGATTATAGTGAAAGCAGAATAACACAAAAATTCCAATTGTTTCTGAATTTTGAACTTTCAAAAGTCACCTAGGTTCTTTTCTATTATCAAATTTTAAGCATAACAGTGAACACTAATTATTTTACTGCTTCTTTTTGAAATCGGTGGTTATTTTCTCCAGGAATCCCGCTGACAGGATTCTCTTTGCCTGTAAGAGGTGTCTGATTTTATCAGCATCTGTCAGGGTAAATCAGAATTTCTGTGGAAATTAGCTCATTAGTATTAATTTTTGGCAATATTTGACTGATTCATGAGCTGCCCTGACATTAAAAAAAGAAAATGTCTCTTACTGCTTTAGGGAAGCAAAACCTTCCCTAAAAATACTAACGACTAATCCTTAAGTGTATCTGGCCTGCAAATAATGGCAATAAACAAGTGATTGCTGCTTGTGTTGTGACAGTCCTCACTCTTGCTGAAGCCCAGGTGCCGCAGGCTCATATTACATACATGCCCATGTCCTTGTAGACTTCAAATGCTTCCTCTGCGGAAGTCTGCCTGAGTAATACCTGGGACATTTTGCTTAAATCAATACTGTTTAAAATGTATAACTAAACTTTTAGTAACTAAGTCACAGTTCTTCAAATCTTACACATTTCCAGTATTTGTTTTAGCAGAATACGGTGGGTTAAGTTTTGAGCAAACAGCCTGTAGTAGCAAACCTGGTTATTGCTGACACAGCTGTTTTTTTTCATTCCGAATTTGAGTATTTGTAAGGCTGATTTTATCGTTGTGTATTTTTCCCCGATTACTTTCTCCTTTATCGAAGCTTAGACTTGATTTTGATCACAGTTGAAACACCAGCTTTTTAGAACCCTGATAAGAAGTTCTCTTGATGCTGTAGATAACTTCTACATCTTCCGTATTAATTATTATTAAGGATTGTTTTTAAGTGAATTAACATAATTATTTGCTATGTTATTTTCTTTGTTCTAAAGATAGGATAAAACAGTCAAGTGAAATAGCAATCTTTTGTATTTCTTATGGGTGTTTCAGAGTTCTTTGCTTTCGGTTGTAAGCAAGCACAGAAGATAACATTTGAAAAACCTAATGCCATAGTTAAATGAATTTTAACAGGTGTGCTGAAAAACTGTACAAATGGACATTTATACAACGTTTACTCTATGTAGGTGTGAGCAATTTAAACTATAATTCTGCTAGCGTATAGGAAAACTGCATGATTCCAGGCTTTCTGTTAACATTTAGTTGCTGCTTCTCATACCGTTCAAAGGCTGCTGTGTTTATAGTTCTTTCTAAAAAGTTCATCAGTGTTATCTCCTTTTTGTTTAATTACTGTAGGGGTGTGCTGAACTATTGTAACTTAATAGAAGGTAAGCAAAATAGATTCACGTTGTTGTATGTAGGGCGTGATTTTTTTTTTTTTGGCTACTTACTATTTACAAATAACATGCACATTTCTTGTATTGCTTGTCTATAAGCATCTGTTTAATCAGAAATTCTAATGTGGATATGGATTTAATTCTGTTTTGTAAATTCTTTTAATTAAGAGGCCATGAATTCTCCAGTGGTTTTGCATAGCAACAATATACTAAATATACAAGCAGATTTAGTATTTTCTTTGCGTAATAATTCCAATTGATAAATAGTGGTTTGTATCTAGTGCTTATTAGAGCTTTAACTGCTAATCTCATATGTAAATGTTGCTTCATAGGGCAAAATTCAGCAAGAGGGCCTGGGATTCCAGAGTGAACTTGTACATTCCTTCAGGGCATTTTTGCAAGGGAGGTTGTTGTGTTTTAAAGGTAGTGATAAGAGACCTGCACCACCAACCCCAGACCTGCACCACCAACCACCATCATGCATTAGTCTATAGAAGGTATTTGGGTGAACATACTCCTGTACCACTCTGTACCACCATTTATCCAAGTGAAATTTTTGACCATTTGCAGGATACATTATAAATCAGGATGTCACTACCAGACAATCAGATTTGAACATTCCTTGCATAAAGTAGCTTGCCTATATCCCTTACGAATACATCACTTAACTGTGTTTATGTGACAGTGTTGATATGCCTGGTTTTACATGAAAGTTAGGGTAGCATGTTATTTATGTCATCAAGAATTCAAAAAGTAAGTGGTTGTGCTTTATGTACACTGAGGTTATCTTCTCTGGACAAATCACTCAGAATAATTGAAAGATGTAGTTTTATCATACTGCTATTAATTAGAGGAGGAAACAGAATTTTTTTTCCTTCAGAGCTGAGGTTTGCTACTACCTCGGGTTTTTTCTGTGTACCCTTCTCTGAGGTGCTGACAACAGATTAACATGAAACAGAGCTCTGTCGAAACTAATTATGTTATACCTCATTGTTTTGGGGGCCTATAAAACTGTTCACTCCCTTTTTATGATGGTGTAGTCACAACAAAAGGCCATAAACAGTGCATTTTCTCTTTCCTACGGGACTAGAGATTTCATTAGTCAACTCTAGTAAAGGCCTGATCCAGCTGCATTTACACCTGGGAGTGAATCCTTCTTTATCAGGTCTTAATCCTTAGTGGCAGTACGACAGCACTATATCTTTTAATCAGCCATAAATGTCCGAAAGCTTAATTCACTATAAAATTATTTGCTGTTTAAACGTTGACTGACACCATGCTTTCCTGTACTTCAAAGGAAAGATTTTGAATACTAGAGCATTATTTTAAAAAAGACGAAATAAAGCTGAGGTCTTTCAATACTTTCAATCAGGTCACTGCTTAAACAAGATTTCCATGTAAGCTAAGGGGATGAGTGTCGGACACTCTGGGGAGGACTAATGTTTAGCATGTGTAGCCCTTGGAAATAATGTGGAAGATGTTTTGTTCCTACTAAATAGGTTTCCATAGTGTAGGTTCTCCTCTGAGACTTGTCTGGGCAATTTTTTTTCTTTTTTTTTAATTTTGTTATCTGGGTAATACACAAATATATTGACATTATGTGAATTTCCTAGTAATTTAGTTATGAAACAATTTAGATTTTGTCTAATGTTTTATGCACATATATACACACACACAAACACACGGACACTTATTTATATTTTTGTACTACTGTGTTTTCTCTCCTTTCTCTGCTTTAAGATGATGGATAGATTACAGTTGTTTGACAAGAATGCGCTCCACTGTCTGTTTTTATTTGCTGGTACTGCTAACCTGCTTGTTAATCGACTTCTCCACAGGCTGTGAGCATGGGCAGTTTCGCTGTGGAAATGGTCGCTGTATTCCTGCAGACTGGAGGTGTGATGGGGCTAGAGACTGCTCAGATGATACAGATGAAGCTGGTTGTCGTAAGTGAAACAATTTTAGTGCAACTTGTTTGTAAGATAAGAAATACTACAATCCTGATGTGCTTAACTGTACCTGTGGTACAAGAATGAATATTAGAGAAGGAAGATGTTCCTCCTTGTCTTGAGATGATTACAGAATCTCTTTAAGAGTCATGTTTCTTGAATCCATTTGCTTCGGTAGTTAGAAAATCAAGTAGTGTTCAACTTCTAAAATAACTTAGACTTCTCTTCACGTTGATTTGGTGAAAAGTAAAAAACCCCAACCCTGACACCTACTACACTTGTCATAGTTATAACCACGAAATTAAGTTGCTATCATTTTCATACACTTGATCAATTAGGAAGATGCAAATGAAACTTTCATTTTTTTTCAGTTAATTGTGCTTTTAAAAAACATGTTCATGTGCTATAGGTAGAGGGGCACGTAAGCATCTAGGAAGACAGTTTTAAACTGTTTAAAACTAGCCTAAGGTTAAAACTACAAGATTATTCTTTGGTTCTTAAAGCAAGAATGGAAAAAAAAGTATGCATGAAATGCATACTTCTGTCCCTTGCACGTAATTGATTTTATCCCTCTAATTACTTTCCTCTAGTTTAATTTTGTACTTCTGAACTCTAAGTCTACAAAATGATTTAATTTTCTCCATTGATGCTTTGTTTACATCGACAGCTATATTTATGTATCATCCCATGAGCACAAAGTGTTTCTAGTAGACCTCATAGAACAGTAAAAAAGTGATTCTGAGAAGAAAGATTAAGACCTGTCCTGTCTGCTGGACTGCATTGTTTTAGTGATTCTTCCTGAGAGTATTACTGGGGATGGAGTAAGCTGTAATACAGTTTCAAAAACCATTTTTGATCTTTCTGTATAATGGCTCCCTGTTGTTTGGCTATTTAAAAAGTACAGAATGGAGCTCTGACAACAATGTTCAGGTTGTTCTGAACTGACCTTAGTTGCCTCATGAATTCACAGAGAGGAATCATGAGCTTGTTTTGAAAAACCTTCATCCTACCAACGATACATAAAACATCTGAGGTAAAGTGGGAGCAATTAAACAGGCCTCTGTGAGAGTAGGGAAACTAGTATGATTCCATATATAAGTAAAAAAAAAAAAAAAGGGGCTCTGCTAGAGGGCATTTCAGAGCCTCAAGCTTTAACTGTGACTTGCCTTCTAGAGGAACCTGTCTCTCCAGGGGAAGACACAAAACTGAAGATTCAGACACATGAGTTCGCTAAGTTTTGCTTTTGAGCATCCTTCTACTGGCCCACTTACCCCTCCCTGCTCTGTTTTCTTTGGTTTGTCAAATGCATCATGTGTTTGGTGGAAGTTACAGTCAATTGACACTTGAACCTTAAGTCCTCCTTTCCCTTATGGAATTGTTTTCCTTGAAAGTGCATTTCCAGACATCTGTGAACTGATGACTTTTTTCATTGCTTCCACTAGCACAACCTACCTGTGAAGGAAATCAGTTTCAGTGTAAGACTGATGGTGAATGTATCCCACAGTCATGGGTTTGTGATGACGAGGAAGACTGTGAGGATGGCTCGGATGAGCATCAACAATGTCGTGAGTATTTAAGTTCTAATGTTATACCAGGTTTGTGAAATAAGGTAATTCAGCTAGCCACATATTGACAACACAGAGAAACAAGCCTGCTCTATGTACACCTTTTACCAGAAGAGTCTCTTTAAAATAGTTTTTAGCAATGAAATAATCTGAAATTGGAAGTAAATAAAATATAGAACTAAGTAGTTCAGTTAACTAAAGAGATTCCAGTTAACTAAAAAGAGGGAAAAAAAGAAAAAAATACAGTCCGTGTTAGTGCCATAGCTGATACAAAATTTATTTATTCAAAAAATGGTGAAATGTATGTAATGCTCTGTCCAAACACTGTCTCAGTCACAGAAAAGCCATTTCTTTCATTGTATAACAAAGTTCACACTGGCATATCAGAATGATAATAAAAAAAAATTTATTTCTAGAAAATTGAGGAATTGAAGTAAACATTGCTAAAGATTCTTGTGCCGTCTTCTGTGGTACTATTAAATGGCATTATTATTTAACGTGACCAGAGTCGTCTTTTTTTCACATTCAGAGAGGAGGAATAGCAAATGTCGTGGCATGGGGTAGAAGTCTAGTCTTTCATTGTCATTTAGACAGCTTAAATTCAGGACATTGTTCCTACTAGTATTTAACTCTAATATGCTTAAGAGTGTCTTAATCATGTTTGAATTGCTATTTTGAACTAAAGTGATCAGTGTTATCTGTGTATTTTAGAGCAAAGAAATCATTTAACATCCAAGCTACCTTAACCATAGGCTCTTTTTTCAGTACTGTTAGCAAGACAAATACTGACTATAATAAAATATGTTACTCTGATTGTTTAATCAGATTTCCTACTACTTCTAGCAGTAGAAATTACCTTAAATGAGGATAAGATGAATTTATTTTCCTTTTGATTCTGTGTGGAATTTTTGGATAATTTCTTGAATATTCACTAGCCTCGTTGACTCTGGGGAGGTTCACAGGTTTTGAGAGGATTTTGCTCACAGATTTGGTTTGTGGTTTTGTATCTTGATACTTGTTCCCACTGAGGATGGAAAAATTGGACCTGAGGTTAACTGCCTTTCTTTACGCTCTTTCTCCGAAAAGGTGTCAGCACAACTGCTGGTTATGTTTTAACTAAGCAATCTGCAGATACAAACCAGTAAATTAGCAACAGCTCCAAGCTGACTTTTGAACTGGGTCACTGTAACATTGTTTTCCATGTGCTGGTTAATCGTGAGTGTTGGTAACTATACAATGGCACTGCGCTGCTGCTGTTTTTGAGCAATCTCCTGGTATTTGTCCTTATTCTTCTAAAGGGACTTTTTATCTCTGTGCTTGGGAATCCTGGGGGAGGTTTTGCTTGAAATGTTAATTTTTTTCCTGAGAAAAATGGCCAACAGCTTTGGGAGTCACACATGCAGAGTTAAACCAAATGTGGTTTACTTTGCTGCAGTGCTCTTGTTTTTCATCATGATGCTAGTATCACACTGCTGATAAAAGAGGTAACAGGGAGTCCCTGTAAAGCAGCAGATCAGATGCTGGTGTATAGGCTAGGATAGTGTTGAAGTATAGCATGAGTTTGAAAGAAACTAACATACAGGTGATAGAAGAGGGGAAAACTTGGAAGTGATTTTGCCCTTCAACTATTCCTTCACAGATTCAATTAATTGGCCTAAGAAGAACAGAAAGTGTGATTTAGCTGTAGTAGAATCAAAGTGGAATTGCATCTTTTATGCGGTTGCTTTTCACTGATACAGTTGTCGCAAGAAGAGACATAGTCATTCTCAATCCTCTAGTAGTTGTGAATGTAAAATATTCCTGACTCTTGAGGCCCTACATGTATTAGAGAGGCAGTGCCTTACCTGCAGCTCTGCTGTATTTACATTGTGGCATTCTGGTTGATCCCACCATTCTGGTGGGTCCCACAGAGGGTGAAAGCAAGGGTAGGTCCTGTGGGAAGAATACAGAGGAATTGACTAAGTGACCAGGGATCAGGTTAAGAAAGCTAAAGCCCTGATAGAATTGAATCTGATAGAGACATAAAGGGCAACAAGAAAAGCTTCTGCAGATTTGTAGGCGATAAAAGGAAGACTAGGGAGAACATGGGCCCTCTCTGGAAGGAAGGAGGAGATCTGGTTACTTAGCATATAAAGAAGGCTGAGGTACTTGATGACTGTCTTTGCCTCAGTGTCCACTGGCAAGTGCTCCAGCCATGCTGCCCACATCACTGGGGAGAATAAAGAACTGCCCACCGTAGGAGAGGATCAGGTTTGAGACCATTTAAGGAACCTAAAGGTGCACAAGTCCGTGGGACCTGATGAGATGCATCCATGGATTCTAAGGGAATTGGGAGGTGAAGTTGCTGAGACACTGTCATATTTGAGAAGTCATGGCAGAATGGTGAAGTTCCCACTGACTGGGAAAGGGGAAACATAATCCCCATTTTTAAGAAAGGAAAAAAGGAAGACTCGGGGAAGGACAAGTCAGTCAGTCTCACCTCTGTGTCCAAAGAGATCATGGAGCAGGTTATTGATTGATTTTGACTCAGTAAACAAAATAATCGGGAAAACTTTAAAACAGTGAGAACTGTTAGTATAATCTTTTAGGCAGAATAGTGAGGTAATTTTTAACCTGGAGGTCAGCCCCTTCAGTGGAGAAAAACAGTGACCTTGCAGGCTACAGAGGGCATCATAGAGCTGTGTTATCTGTCATGTGCTTATCAAGTGTTCCTTAATCTCCTTGAGTACACAAAGGTACAAGAGGAGGAAGTCTTATGTTGATGTTAGTGAGAAGGTTGGAGAGTAGTTAAGAAAGAGAGAAAATATTTTTCTGTATAAATATTTTGTTTGATGGAGAAGACTGATTAAGTGCCTTTCTCTTGCAGCGGGAAGGACATGCTCAAGTCAGCAGTTCACATGTTCAAATGGACAGTGTATCCCGAGTGCCTACTGGTGCGATCGAGTAAAGGACTGCACTGATGGAACAGATGAAAGAGTCTGTCGTGAGTCTTAACTCCTAGCACTAGATCTGGTTTCATCTCATCTCACTGTGGCATTTTGATATATTTATAAGATTGAAGAGCTTGTTGATGGACAGAATGACCACAATATGCTGCTTGTTATGAGAATTTCATTTCAGATTCTTTTGTGTATTAGAGCTAATGTTATGATAGAGGTCCATTATTGCAGAACTCAAGTGCAAACTGCTACCGTAGGATCAGGGCTTCTTGTTTGTAATTATCTGAAAGATAATTAACATTGCATTGGCAAGAAACAAGCATGTTTAAATGGCTTAAAGCCTTGGGAGACTCAGAGCTAACTTTGCCAATTTTTTTCATGTTCTTTTTGCATAGTCCTTGTGAAGTGAGTGGTAACTATTACCTGTATAGAAAAGCAGCATTTGACCCCAGATCACTTATTTGAGGGACTTCGACCCTGTCAAAAGCTTGTGTATTCTGGAATGCAATTTTCTGTGAAGATGAAGCAGTGTTAGGTCATATTGTATTCAGATAAGCTGTTTCTATTGTTGCAACAAAATGCAGATGAACAGCTAGTTTTTTCTGGTCTACCTTTCCCAGAATTGAGGCTGCCTCACTGTCTGGTGACAACCTCCCTAGATCTTGGTCTAAGTTGAATACTGATGGAAAGGATAGTTAGGCACAGACTAGAGGCTCCATTTTTCAGAGATGTTTTTGCCTAATACCAACACAACAGCATGGAAGCACGTGTCTATTCATTGCTGGTATCCAGGAAGAGCTTTACAGATGTCATGAGTGATGTGTAACACAGAGCTGCTATTTCAGCTATAGGAACTTAGTGTGCCTTTGGGAAAAAGATGTAAATGTAAATTTTGCTCAGAACAAGACCTGGAGCAGGATGTGAGGGAAGAGGATAGGTTGCTAAGGAATGGATAAAGAAGCAAGAAATACAATGTTGTTAATGGCTGTGCTTAGAGGGAAAAGGACCATATGCACATGCTGTGTAAAGGAAAACCAGCATATTACACAGTCAGCCATCTGTTAGTGTGTTTTATCCCTAACTCACAAGTGGCTAAAAGATACACTCTGGAAAATGTAAGATGATGTAAAACTGTATTGTACTCTGGAATAAAAGGTTGCTGAGACAGCTGTCTTGGAACTTTACCATGTGATAGACCCAGTTCTGAAGTTGCCAACACAAATGTCTGAAAGCCAAACCCCGAAGTACCTTATTTAATTGCTGGAGGAATATCTACAGTAGCTTGACAGTTTCTCCTTTAAATTTTTGAGGAAGAAAAGAGATTTGTAACTTAATTTAGGAAATCTGTGACACATTAGAGAAAAGTCCCGAAGGAAAGTTATTTGTTTAAAAAATACTTTATTTGTGAATTAAAAAAGAGGAACAGCTCAGCACCTCTGAAAAAAATTCCATGAGTGGTCATTGAATATGTTATAGAACAGCCAGGTGAAACATTGTGATCATTATAATATATACTAGAGCTGTGGCAGACTGGGAGTGAAGTCCTAAAGACCTTACTCACTGTTAATTTTTCAGACGTGAAGACACAGTGATGTCTGAAAATTGAAGTGATTATTTTAGTTAGTGTTTTATATTAATCAACTAAGTAAGTTAAAAAGGCGGTTTGGAAAGGGGTGTCTAGATGCCTTAAAAATAATACTTGGCTGCTCTGTGGGGAACCCAGTCATCGCTGAGTCAGTCAGTAGGTCCCATGACTGTTGTGAAGGCAGCAAATTTTGCCTCAGGGAGAGGGACTGTCTCATATCATTCAACAACCTCTACTCTGGTTTATTAGAAGATGTGTTGACAGTCCCTCTAAGACAGAAGAATGACTGTGACTTAGAAAGTAGGAGTATTGGACTAGTTTAAAGAAATGTGATGGTGCTGAAGACATGAGAATCAAGAAGAATGCAATGACAAAACCCTTCCAAAAAGGTTGATTATTTTTTTATTGACTGTCTGTCTTTGCAAGGCCTGGAATTTTAAACAGAAGCTGTAAGATAAAATGAATACTTTGGTGATTTTATCATTAACTGTACAATAGGGATGAGTGTGTTAGATTTTACTGTCTTGAAACAGTTTTTAATACTTGCTTTGAATATTAATTTTTCTTTCTGTTTCATCAATTTCCTTTTCCACATTATCTGATATAAACAAATAGAAGAGGAATATCACTATTTTGGCCTATCCCTTTGTAATTATTTTTCCCTTATTTAATTTATGCTAAAAGGTTTCATCAATAAAAATGAAACGTCCATGAACAATGAAAGAAAAAAGCTGCTAAGAATTGATTCTGTTGTTTCATGGAGCATAAGAAACTTATCATGTCCATTTACTTACGCCTTGCACTCACTGATCTGTCTGGAAGCAGATTTAGATTGTAAAGAAGATAAAATTTTCTTGCTGAATAAGTTACATTATTTAAGATGTATTAAGATTGCATTTACTCAAACGCAAAATGTCACCAATATGAAATAACTCAGCAATTAGATGTGAAAAAATAGAACAAAGGGATTCAAAGCCTTAGTCCATTTTACTGCTAATGGGATTAACAGCAAAGGAAAACTATCCATGCAGAGGCTAAAATAAATATCAGAACAATGTTTCAGTTAGAGGTCGTGTAATTAGTGTATCAAAGCTGTTTAATTTCATATTTTTTTAAAAAATCACATTGTTTTTCCAGCTTTCTTAATAGTCAGTATCTAGAAAAGGCTTTCATTTTAATACTTAAGAAATATAGAAAGAAATGTCAGACTATCTGGAGTAGAAAATACATTTTTTCAGTAAGCAGGCAATACTTGTGTCGTTCTGTGCTACATACTTATTTCTTTCAATTAAAGGTAGAATTCTCTCTCCTGCCTCAGCTTAGTAGTTGAAAAATGAAAATCCCAGCCATGTCCATTTTGCTTTGCTGTAGCTGACAGAATAAGCCCTCTGGATACAACTTTGGATGCTGAGCACTGCCCTGAGGACGTGAGGGAGAAAGGGGAAGAGTTTTAAGGGTGTGTTGTTTGAGTCTGATGGGCTAAGCACAAACCCAGAAACTCCAGGATTTTAGTTCTAATTTGAATGTAGAGTGGCTGCCATGGGTTGACTGCTTAAGTTCTTAATTCCTGCCTCTTGTTTGCCACACTTAACAGCTGTTTTGGTGAGGAAGTGGGCAGGCAGGTCTGAAATGAATTTGCAGGTGAAGGCAAAAAGTGAACAAAGATCAAGAACTGGAGAGATTGTAAAGGGTGCAGTCCAAGTAGGAAGAAAAGGGATGCGGTCAGAGGCTGATGTTTTTGATATTGGACATATTATATGTAACAGCTGCAGGACAAGGCAGAAATTCAGACTGAAGGAACTATGTCCACCAGGGAAAGTCTGGGACAGGTAAGAAGCAAAACTAGAGCAAGGTAAGAAAGGTAGCCAAAGACTTGAGTGGCAGGGGTCAAAATAAGGTATTAGTGTGAGGAATGAAGGTCTGGTCAGCCTGCCAGCTCTCGAAGCATCTCTGCTATGAGCACTATCTGGTATCATGTAGCTTGCAGGACTCTTGGGCTCGGGTTGAGTCCTCATCCTGGTGTCTCTAATAGTGTGTGAGTTGTCTGGGCAATAATTTGCTCACTGTGAGGTGATGACTCATGGCAATGAGTCAAAGGGTTTTAATTAATTTTATTTTGTAAAACATCTTGAAACGTTGCTGCAATAAAAGAAAGACACTTGGAAGTAGGAAATTGCCTGCTTTGTTTCTTTCTCCTGCTTGTAACATGAGTTAGGGTTATGGAAGGTTACATTTCTTGACTGTGTTAGAAATCAGTGCCTGCTGAACCAAATAGCAGTTTTGACTGTTTGCTGTTGCTAGTTTTTGGGTGGATTTATTTCCAACTTGCATAAAAAACAGTGTTGGAGAGCAAAATAATGTAGGTTTAGTAATTCCTGTAGCGTAACTTTCAAGCTTCTTCCACATGTGTACATTGAAATGTGCCATTCAAATGTGTTTGTGAGTGTTGCCCCAAACCAGTTTGTGGGTTACAAGAAGCAAGATGCCTCATCTGTCATTTGTGCTGACGTTTACCACTTGTTTGTTTTTTGCAACTGAAGTCTGGCATACCACAGGGAGACAGATTGTGGAGAAGTACTTTGGCTAAGAAGCCTGAGGGAAAGGGGAGAAAAAGGGCTCACTTTCTTCCTGAGCACTAGAATGCATGTAGCTGAATTTGCCTGTTTTCACAAAGCTTGTGTTATCTTCCAGGAATTTTGGTCACTATGAAAATTCTCTCTTCTTTTCAATTTTCTGTAATTAGCCAAAAGTTCTCAGGAGGAAATAATAAACAATATTCATGTTGGAGGCTTTTCAGTCTTTTACCATCTTCTTCCACTCTCTCCTCCTGTACAGCTGTGTTCTCAGACCTTAAATGCAGAGTACCTACCTTGTCATCTTTTCAACTCAGAACCTTATCCTTCCTCTTTAGCTCTTCCTAATCCCTCTGCTACTGACCTAGAACAAAGCAACATGTCTGAGTCCCTGGAAGAGAACCCTTTCTTTGGTTTTCATATAGTCCCAGGTCACTCACAGAGCACTGACACTTCTTCCATGTGCTCCCTAGAATGGAGGCAGTATGATCAGCTTCTCTGATCAGTGTCAGTTCTTGCATAGCTGTGGGTTTTTATACATGAATGCATTGCTCTGGGGTCAGATGCATATGGAAAGCTAGGAAATGTTTATTATGCAAGCCCCAAATACAGCTACCAATGTAATACCTTCCCTAATACTTAAATTTTAAATGTTGTGATACTTTCCAGACTTCCTTTACTGGTAGGCTTTTTATTAGGAAGTATTATATAGGCATTCCAGCTTAGGGGGTTCATCCCATTCCTACCTTTGCCATTGCCAAGGTCCAGATTCTTCTTTTCCTATTCAGAACCTTCCATTTAGTGACAGGGAGTAGAAGAACTTGGCTCATTGCTAATGTTTTCTAAATTTTGTTGAGAAAAGGAGTTTAAATACTGTTTTTTCACTACTGCAAGAACAAGAGCTTCTTCCTTTTCAGATGTCCTAGTATTGTTTTGGCTTCCTTCATTCTCTCAGCATCAGTGTTGTCAAAGAATCATAGAATGTCCTGAGTTGGAAGAACACACAAGAATCATGATGTTTAACTCCCGTCCCTGGAGAGGACAACCCAAACATTCACACCATGTGTCTGAGGGTGTTGTACAAATGCTTCTTGGATACTGTCAGGCTTGTTGCCATTACTGCTTCCCTGGGGATCCTGTTCCAGTGCACTACCACCTGCTGGGTGAAGAGCCTTTCTCTAGTATCCAAACTAAATTCTCTTAGTACATCTTCCTAACATCCCTTGAAGTCCTATCAATGGTCATCCTATCATCCCTTTCTGCAGGGCTCCTTTCTAGCCTCTCCCTCCCCAGCATGTATCTGGGGTTGCCGTGCCCCAGGTGCAAGATTGGGCACTTACCCTTGTTTAACATCATGCAGCTGGTGATTTCCCAGTTCTCCAATTTATCTGCCCTCAAGAGTGTCAATAACTGTCCACAATTTTGTGCTATTCACAAGCTTAGTTACTAAACCTCCTGCCTCTGAGCCATTTATGAAGACGTTAAAGAGTGCTGGCCCTAAGATGGATCCCTGTGGAACCCCACTAGTAACTAGTAGCAAGCCCCATGGAACCCCATTTACTATGATCCTTTGAGCCCAGCCTGTCAGCCCATTGCTCACTCATTGCGTCATGTGTTTATCCAGCTGTATGCTGGACATTCTGTTCAGGAGGATACTGTGAGAAACTGTATCAAAGTCTTTACTGAAATCCAGAAAGATTACTTCAACTGTTTTCCCTTGGTCAACTAGGTGGGTAACCTCGTCCACCTCAAACATAATGCCCCAGGCGCATCATGTGTGTGACTTCAACAGGGGCTTTAGTTGGGAGATGTTTGGAGAATAGCTGTTGCGTAGGAGCTGTAGCAGAGTGGTTGACCCTCACTGAAACCAGCATTTCTTGCCTAATTCTTGCATCTCTGCTACTTATTCATCCACATCTTTATGGTAAGAGATCTCAGCTACTGTAGAACTGTCCTGATGGCAGAGATGGTCATGAACCTTGCAGTGCGTTTGCTACAGCCTTTGTAACTCACAGCTTTGTCATTATACATGAAGATTAGTTTTTGATACCCCAAATAATTAAAACCATAATAAATAATATTTATTAAAGTAATACACTATAAGATACAGTGAGTGCAATGTGCAGTGCAGTGAAAAATGTCACTTAACTCGGTGAGAAAGCTGTGGTTAGAGCTGTAATTTAATAAACTTAGTCTTATATAAAGGATTGGAAACAGGATTACCTGTACAGAATTTAAAAGTTAAATTCACCTCAATCGGGCTTTTCAAAGAATTTTCTTCCTTCTGCAACTACAATTAAAATAAATAATCTGTGTGCTAAGCAGATTTAAAGAGAAAATAGAGAAAAAGAAGTATTTGTTTACATTTTAAATAAACAAGCAATGTAGTCAGAATATGTATTCTGAAGTGTCTTCAAAAGATCTTTACTTATTGCCCTGCTTGGTATTTTTATAATGATTTGCATTTATACACTAGATTACATATTATAATAAAGATTTTTGCAGGCTGACGACTTCTCCAGTCTTCTTGCAAGGTTTGCAGCATCTATCTAGAGACAGATGAGAAAGAGGTATCTGTAGAGAGATATCTGTTGGAGGGAACAATGTACTGGATAAATCAATTGATTGTCAGTACTAGTGTGGGAAGTTTTGTATTCCTTTTTGCTTTCCTATAAATCAAGATATTCTGTTGACACTGGATATATATGACTCATTATACTCTAACAGTCTAACATTCATGCTAATACCGAAGGATTTCTTGTTGTAGACTACCCAAGATGTGAACAGTTATCATGTGCAAATGGAGCATGTTTTAATGCAAGCCAACGATGTGATGGCAAAGTTGATTGCAGAGATTCTTCTGATGAAGCTAATTGCAGTAAGTACCATGTACAGAGTGGTCCCAAACAAATCTGCGTTATAGCTTTGCTTTTAACATTTGTGACAGATTTTCTGAAAGTCTTTCTGTGCTAAAATCTCTTTCAGCACATGGCTGTACCAGTGCACAGTTCCAGTGTGCTAATGGAGAATGCATCCCACGAGCCTTTATCTGTGACCATGATGACGACTGTGGAGATAGGAGCGATGAAAACTCTTGCAGTATGATGTTTTTCCCCCATTTTCTTTAATCGTTTTACTAAGTATTGTTTCAAGCAGATAGCAGGAAGTAGATTGCTTGGCTATACAACCATCAAAACACACTCACTGTTCTACAAGGGGGTTTTTTGTACAGAAAGATGAGAATCATAGAACCATAGAATAACCAGGTTGGAAGAGACCCACAGGATCATCGAGTCCAGCCATTCCTATCAAACACTAAACCATGTCCCTTAGCACCTTGTCCGCCTGTACCTGAAACACCTCCAGTGCTTCTTTGATAGATGCTTTTTATGTTGTCTTTGTTGCTAAGTGCCTGTATGTGTGGTCACTATTTGAATTCGCTGGATTAGGTGACAGTTTGCTTGTTAACACATACAGTTTTACTTCTTCCTGCTGTTGTCATTTTCTTCATTTCAGCATAACCCAAAGGTAATTCGCTCGCTCTGAAATCTCAGTTAGATACAGCATGGTGTTGCTTTTTTTTTTTTTTTGGTCCAGATCTGTTTAAGTTGGGTTTTTTTTCATTTTTTATTTTCTGATCAATGCAGTAAGTCTTGTAGAATTATTCCCAGTGACTATAATACACAACTTTACAGACATAACTATACAAGCAGTAGTCCTTTAGATATTCACCTAAGGTCTTTAATTGACTCCTGTTTCTGGAAATTTCTTGCTTATTCTTTTCTTCATGGTAAGAGCATCCCAGGTTATTACATCTTCAGCCAGAATCATCGCTGATTTGCTCTAGTTTTAGGCATGAACTTAGAATACTCTAATACTTTATGGAAATAAAAAGGAAGGCTAAATTTCTCACTTAATTGTGCACCTAATTGCATAGTTCCTTATTAACAAAGTTCCCGAACATAAGACTTTGGGATTTAAAATATTTGTTAATGTATGAATCAATATTACTATTTCTAACCTTTTAGTCACTTAGAGTAGTTTGATTTTCTCGTGTTTCTTTCCGTAGCTTATGCAACTTGCAAAGGCAACTTCTTCACTTGCCCAAGTGGCCGTTGCATTCATCAGAGTTGGATATGTGATGGAGATGATGATTGTGAAGACAATGAAGATGAAAGAGGATGTGGTATATACTAATGCTAACTTCTAACAATGACATTTTCAGAGCAAGACCTCACTAAGCTATTGTATGAAATTTTGACCAGTGAAGATGTTCTGAATCCATTTCATTTCTATTGAAAACCTTAGAATTCCATCTTTACCTGTTTCTCTCTCTTTTTTAAAAAAATTATTTATTACTGTTGTAATACTATTTTTTATTGTTGTGCTATTGTTGTGATACCGAGTATGATGTAAACTAAGTTTAGCATATAGCAACTTTTTTTTTCTTTTACATTGCCTCTTACATCTTTTTGTTTTCCTGTTGAGATTTTTCAGGTCATCTATAAAGAGATGTGAGGCTTCTAGTAACCGAAATAAGTTGTTTGAAAATGAAAATAACTTGCTTCCTCCTAGGATTTGTCATGCAAGAAACAGGATTTTTAGTGAATGAAAGTGTGGGCTTTTTTCCCTTTATTGGCCTTTTCTGTGATAAGCTTTATTCTCTTTACCTTTATGTGTTTTGAAAGCACAAAACTGTAGTTTCTGGTGCACCAGTTAGTCTGCAGCTAAATGATTTGATTGTTTCTAAACCACCCAGAAAACTAAAAATTCTTGTGTCTGCCCAAGTATTGCTTGCATGGTACTTTGAGGGCAAGAGAAAAAGCTTGACAAGGAAGTATAGATTATGTTTTTTCTGTTAGCTTTCTCAGCTGTGTGCAAGAAACAGAAACTTGAGTACTGAAAAATAGAGATGCTTTGGGAAGCTGCTAGAGAAGAAATTCTAAGTATTGTTTGAAAAATATTCCTCATTTATTCTTGGTTTTCTTTTCCATAGAAAGTGGTCACCATGAGTGCTACCCAGGAGAATGGGCCTGCCCTGGGTCAGGACATTGCATTCCAGTTGGGAAGGTGTGTGATGGGACTGCAGACTGCCCTGGAGGAGAAGATGAAACTAATACCACTGCAGGCAGACATTGCAGTATGTATCAAAAGCATATACAGAATAGCTGAAAGATCAGTATTGATGTCTTTTTACATTCATCTTTTGTCTCCTAAAGAGTACTGAAATTTTGGAAGTTTACTATGTTTATTGGCAGTGTTTTGACTGTATGGTCTGCAAACAGACTGCTCATTTTATAAATCTGTACATGAAGTTTCAGAAATAAAGATTTTTAACTCACTCTTCAAATCTGAAAATGTGCTCAAGAAGGCAGAGAAGGATATACCATATGCCTTTTTTTTTGTTTAAATATCTGTGTTTTTTCCCTTTTTATAAGCAAGAAGGAATGTTGTGTAGTGATTGGAATACAGGACTGAATTAGTGTATCCTGAGCCTTGGCTAAATCACTTATATTAGAGTTTTAAAAATATCTTTTCACCTGGGGTGCCTGATTCTCCGCTTACTGGTATACTGTTTTTTCTCTGTTGGAAGTGGTGAGCATTCATGGTTCCTATTCATTTCACTCTTATGAATATTGATTCTGCCTGAGAATCAGGACCAGGACATTTTATATTTTTAATTTCTAGGAAGAGGGAAATCCCTATTAATAAAATCATGGTTTTGGGAGAAAGAATGTTTTATTTGTAATATCTGCAAAGCAAGGTCAAGAAAACAAGGAAAACGAAGATGAAAAGGAAGGAGGTGGAAGTCAGCAAATGCTTTATAATCATAATTTGATCACCTATGGCAAGTTTTGTGGAACTTCAGACACACAATTTCTTGTGCAGATTTGTTTTATGAAGCTATTCCTGAAATTGTAGACTAGTCATAGAAAAGACTAGAGCTTTTTAACTGTTAGCAAGACAAAAAGCTATTCTACTGGTAATACATGTAATTGTATTTCTAATCTGTTTTATCCCCTTTTTAGACATCTCACAATGTGCTGCTCTGAGTTGCCAGTATCGCTGTCATTCTTCTCCCTCAGGAGGGATGTGTTATTGCCCTGCAGGATATACAATAAGTAGCAATGACAGTCGTACTTGTGTTGGTAAGTGAAATCCAATGATTGCAGAGGTCTAGTACCATCTCAAAGCTTGTTGGAATTTAGATTCCAGGAAGGCGAGTAAGTTCCAAGTAGGTGGGTGTACTGGACAAACAGAAAATCTCAAGACTCAGCAAAAGAATTAAAATCTAAGAAATACAGTGGCAGTGTGGTGACACAGATACCAACTTGAGAAATATCATAAAGACAGCTTTCAGTGAGACTGCTCAGGCAGAGTGAGAAAATGATTATGTTTAAAAAGATTTGCACTTGGATAGCTGTTTTATAATAAAACTTTTTTTTACAGGACTTTTAGTAGTTAGATAGGGAGAGTTTTTTGGCTCCAGAGATGTGTGTTGTTATGTGCCTGGAAAAACAGTTAATGATATTGAAGTGTTTGATACTTTTAAAAAGTGACTGTATATGAAGCCAGTATTTGTATTTGCACTATGGAATGTCTGTTTCTCCTATGACATTTCAGTATATGCCATATTTACATGAAAATGAAGAATATTTGCAACAATGTAAAGCTGAGTAAGGTACTGTGGTGTTGCTTTTCTGTTCTGTAGCTGCTGTAACCTAGTAGCACACAAAGCCTTGGTACTACAAATAATTTATCTCAGAAGTTAGAAATAGAATGACTTCAGAATCATGAAGTCTATCATTGCCTAGTAAAATAAACTGGGTAAATATCTGTTATGAGTTTGCTATTTAAAGTATTCCAGGTGCTCAGTCTCTATTGAGATTTCTGTATTTTCAAAAACACTGGGTGGCCTATGACTGTTTGAGCTGCAAGACAGCACAGTTGCTCCTAATAGAGAGAAATAATCAATGCACTGACTCCGGGCGCAAAATTACTGGGTTTTCAATCTTATGTGGGAAATATATGAAGTACACATTTGTAAACCTTGGTGCAGTATCGTTGAGTGTTCTGGTGTTCTTTGACTGCCCTGTGAACCTAGTTATCTGATTCTGGCTTGGAAATCTGAGTCAATATATTTTGGTTTGCTGAGATCTAGGCATGTATTTGTAGTGGGAGCAAGTCTTGTCTTGGAATGGCTTGCAATCAGTGGTGTATAATTTCAGATCTTAGTTTAAATGAATGTTATTGGTTTAAGGCCAGAAGATAATGTTAGCAAAGTGTTGAAATCATAATCTTTTTAATTTGTCTTCTCTTCATTTGCTTCTGGCTTACTATATACTAAAGGTTTTTAACACATATGGAAGCTGGAAAACTACCGAGAACAACATATTTTCAGTACTAAAATCTTCTATTGAGTAAACATTTCATTTTCACCTACATGTTAATAAATGTTTAACACCAGAAGTTCCAGTAGGAAGAATATTTGAGATCTCATTTTCTTTATTTCTTTTGGCTCGGCAGTATAATTACCAGTTTCCAGCAATATAATGTGCTGATTCTGCTCATGGTTTTCAGATGTAGGACGTCAGACTTTTAATGTCAAACCCAGGTGTTAAGCAGTGTCAGAAGTCTCCTAGGATTTAAATAACCACAGATAAGATGAAACAACAGACAGTGTTCAGATCTGATTTTTTTTGTTTGTGTTAGATAGTCAGAATTTTAAAAGGCCTTGTTTGTATGACTAGTTTTCAAAATTTTAGAAGATTCTGCAGCAGTTTCTCTGGAAACTGCTTGTAGAGCACATCTGTGAGAACTTGGTAGGTTGTCCTAGCTGCAAGATCTACCTATATAGTATTTTGCATGCCAAAGTGAACTCTGTACTTTTTGCCATCTGCTTCTGGTGCATAGCCAGCTTTTAATTGGCAGTCAGACACCTGTTGGCATGGTACCAAGTCTGAGCTAATAAACACTGCTGCTTAGCAGGACTTATTAGCTTGAGCACTGCACTAACATAAAGGTAGGGTTCTCCTCCAGAGTGGGCTTAAAACACAGAATCACAGCATGGTCAGGTCGGAAGGGACCTCTGGAGATCATCTAGTTTAACCCCTCTGCTAATGCAGGTTCACTTAGAGCAGGCTACACAGGAATGTGTTCAGGCGGGTTTTAAATACCTCCAGAGAAGGAGACTCTACAACCTCATCCTGTTCCAGTGCTCTCTCACCCTCACAGGAGAGACATTTTTCCTCATGTTAAGGTGGAACTTCTGTATTCCAGTTGCCCCTTGTCCTGTTGCTGGGCACCACTAGAAAGGGTTTGGCGCCATCCTCTTGATACTGGCCCTTTAGATATTTACAAGTATTGATAAGATCCCCTCTAGGTCTTCTTCAGGCTAAAAAGACCCAGATTCTAAACTTTTCCTCATAAGAGAGAGTCCCCAGTCCCTTGATCATTTTTGTAGCCCTCCATTGGAATGTCCTCAGTATTACCTTGTCTTTTCTTGAGCTGAGGATCCCGGAACTGGACACAGTACTACAGACATGGCCTCACTAGGGCAGAATAGAAGGGGAGGATGATCTCTACAAGCCTACTGGCTACAATCTTTTCTGATGTCCCCTAGGACACCATTTGCCCTCTTGCCCTTGAGGGCACATTGCTGGCTCATGGTTAGCTTGTTATCCACCAGGACTCCCGGGTCATTCTCAGCAGAACTGTTTTCCAGCATTTTAACCTCTAATTTGTATTGATGTAGGGGGTTATTCCTCCCAAGGTACAGAATCCTACACTTGTCTTTGTTGTACTTTGTGGGAACATTTTACAGAGAAGGTCTGGATGCTGTGAGACTGCTTGATACTGAACAACTTTAACAAGACCTTGAAGCAGAGAGCCGAAAGATAAACAAGTACCAACTGAAAGGAAAACAACAGAACAGAACTCTCAACATAGTTAACTTTAGTGTAACTTGGTTTCTTGGCAGGTGCAGTAGTTTAGCCAATAATATGTTAGTAATAGCTTTATGGACAGCTACCTTTAACCAATAATACACTGTAGTCATCCTCCTGGGCAGACAGTTATGTAGCCGAATAGGGTGTATAAAGAAACAGTTAAGCTCAAGACATTGAACACTTGCTGATCATATTGATCTCTCCATCTGATTCCATGATCTCCTGTCAACAGTACTCTTCATTAGGTTCCTCTCTGCCCAACTCTCCAGCCTGTCCAAGTCTTGCTGAATGGCAGCACAGCTTTCTGGTGCATTAGCCACTCATACAAGTTTTCTATCATAAGCGAATTTGCTGAGGGTATGCTCTGTCCCCTTAGCCACATCGTTGATGCATATGTTGAGCAAGACTTGGCCCAGTATGGACCCCCGAGAGAGTGTGTGCAAAGCGTACAAATCTGTTGCATGAAGAATACTGGATAAACACATTCTATATTATGGGAAATAGACAATGACATCCCTTCGAGTGATTTTTGCCTTTTCTCCTAGAAGGTGTGTGTGTGATTTTGGGGGAGAAAGACAGGGCACAGTTAGGTCTCTGGGCAGTAAATATTAGTTGTTTTGTTGACCAGAAGTAGAAAATTGAAACATTGGTAAAAAACTTTTCTTGTGCCCCAGTTTTGCGAGCAGATATAAAGTATGGAGAAAGAGGACAAACTTACACCTTCCCAAATGTCATGACATCTGTTTTATACAAAACATTGTATATAAATATTCTTTATTCAATTGACAGATTTTGATGACTGCAAAATGTGGGGTGTTTGTGACCAGCTGTGTGAAGATCGTGTGGGACATCACCAGTGTCACTGTGTGGAGGGTTACTTCCTAGAGCATCATCGACATTGTCGGGCCAACACATCAGGTTAGTGTGCAGCGTTGCAAATCTCTTTCTATTGTTAGACTTAAATAACATAGGATAGATAAAGTGAGACAATTTGCATGGCTATGCCATACAGCTGTGTTTGATTTTAACATAAGTCTGGTGTTAAGGACTTAAGGTAAGCACAGCATTCAGAACATCAGTAGTTATCAACAAGAGACTCCATATCTGCTGGCACCTGCAAGCTTGCATAGCTGACTGCCTCATCAGGGTTGCTTCTTCTCAAAACAGTGTCTTCTGGGTTCTTGTGCTTTCTCAGCATTCTTGACTTCTGCAGAGCTGGGAGGTGATGGTGAGATCCCTGCTTAGTAGACAAAATCTTCCTTTTTTGGGGAGGCAGTTTACTGATGTGTTCTGGGTGGAACTCAGTAGACTCAAGAAAATAGGAAATGTTACTTTTTCTTGAAGAACTGTGCCATGCAAGAAGATGGTTTTGCTGAATGTTGAGCTTGGACAGTTTCCTATGAGAGAAACCATGCTCCTGGCTTCTAGTATCTCAGTCTGAGCTCAGGAGGAATGCTTGTCTCACACAGACTGTTTTGACACAAACCCCATTGTCAGTAGGTAGCTGTTTCTGGTTGTTCACCTCCTGCTCTGTTCTGAAAGCAGGTGAATAGGGTTTGGACTTAAATATATTCTTGTCAGTTTTATATTATGCCTTTCAACAGACAGCTACTTTGAAAGTCAGCTTTCCTTCAAAGACTTAATGGACTCTCTTGTATTGTAAGATACAGCAAAGATTTTCTTATGAGAAGACACAATGAGGAAGGTAAATAAGGTAAAGCAGTACATAAAAACCTAAATGTGTTTTGCCTGTTAAAGTCAAGGAACATCTGAGTTGTATGGAGAAGAAAAATCTTAGGAAAGGTTGTACATTGATTAAGGGGCTAAAGCATGGAAATGGAAGAGCAGAAGTAGTCTTCTGGAGTTGAGATGCACAGAGATTTTGTATAAGTTTTGTATAAGTTTTACCTAGTAGGGCTTTAAATACATATTCCTGCCTGGTTTGCTCCAAGTCTAGAAAACAAAGGCATAGCAAACCAAGTTAGTACTCGCATCTCATATAGAAACATTTATACAAATTGTAGTCTCAGAATCTATTCAAACAGCTCAGCGTGTATTGACAAAAAGTATGTACTTCAATGCCCCTTTGCAGAATACCTTTCCTAAAGAGTAGTCATATGTTTGTTCCCCTTGCTTTCAGCTGGTGTTGCATCAATTATTTTTTCCAATGGCCGTGATTTGCTGATTGGAGATCTTCACGGAAGAAGTTTTCGTACTTTGGTGCAGTCGCAGAATCGTGGGGTTGCAGTTGGAGTGGACTTTCACTTTTACCTTCACAGAATCTTTTGGACCGATACAGTGCAAGATAAGGTGGGTAGAAGTTTCAAAAAGAATGTATTTTTGTGTATGTGGAAGCAGAGAACTACCACAGTCAGAATGTGTTGATAGGCTTTAATTTTTGAGAGCAGAAACTCGCTGTATGCTTTGTTTCCTAACAAAAAAAATCTTGAAATGTTTCATGTTAGTGACTGCATTTTTGAAGCTATACTATTACATGTTACATATTAAACAAAGAATCCTATTATGTGGGAATGTCTTGAGCAACTCTTAATTTTACTTGAGATGGAGTCCAAAAAACTAATTAAGAGAAATAGTAGACATTCTTTCAAAACTGAACAAATTTTTCTTGGTAATTTTTTGAAACATGATCATTTAAAATGTAAAAGCTGTGTTCGTTCCAAGATGATAAAGATCAGTTTTCTTCTTCTACTTCAAATGGCTCTGTAATTGAGGTTGGATAACAAATATTGACAGTACTTTGTGTAATGAGCCAATGTTATGTTATTTCTTATTTTGAGGAGGAAATATTTTAGCTTCAAGGTATTGGTAAAGCAAAGTAATTTTTAAATACAGTCTAGGGCCCTTGTGAAAGTTGGAAAAGTTTTCTCCATGCATAACAAAGAAATCCTAGATCAAAAGATTAAACTCTATGGTCTTCATCCTCATGTTGATTGTCATGCAGAGTGAAAGAGAATCCATGGCCTGCTGACACCAGCAGGCACCAGTAATGATCAATTAGGTGTCATTGTTGTAATTCTGAAACTACACATAAGCTGTAAACGTGGTTTCTGCTGCAGTGCCATGGTGGTTCCATTGGAAAGCACCTTTCATAGCTGTCAAGTAGGGCAGGATTTGATTGCACGATTTTTGACTTGTCCACAATTCTGGCATTTTTATTTTTACTGCTCTGTATTCCCATTCCCTACAGTTGCATTTACAAAGCTTGAATTAAGTCAGGGTTATATCTGAACTTTGATGAGATGGGATATTCATACCATGTCTGTAAGAGGAATAAACAAAAGACAATGTGGTTGTTTTTTTTTTTTTTTTCTAGTGTGCTTCCCAGATGGCTAGGACTGCTTTTTAATCTGCCAAATATAGTTAAATCCAAATTAATTAATTAGGATTAATTAATTAATCTAAGTCCTAGCTAGAATACCCAGGTGAAAACAGAGACGTGACAAATTCTGTTATATGACGGATATTTTCACCCGATGACTTATAATAGAAGTATTATTAGGGTGTTTGTTTTGGTTGTCCTTTTTTTTTAAAGATATAAACTAATGCAGAAAAATGTGGGTTGTGTTCTGTGTCATCTTTATCTCATTTAGTGTACTGCCTGATAACCTAATGCCCATAAGCTCTTCCATCAACAAGGTTTCCAAAGAACAGAATTGACAGTTAAATAGTTTTTGATTATTGTTACCTGGACCTAATATTCAAAACGGTGTCACTATTTCATGTCTTCTTTTTTGTTTTGGTTTGGTTTTGCACATGTTTACTTGTGGTAACCTCTATTTTCACTTAAATACTTTCCAAAATTCATACTGTTGTTCAAAAAAAAGGGATATTGATTCCCAGCTTTTCATATTTCCCACTGTTAAAATCACATGATGACTATATGTGTAAAATTATGTTTATAATCTTTGCTTCATGTGTCTCTGAGCTTGCTTTTAAGGAAGGAAGGAAGGAAGGAAGGAGAGCTTTCCCCTTCTTTCTTCACTTCACAATTTCTTTTTAGCAGTTTATGCAGTAAGAGCTCCCCCTCTTGTTTGTGGTCACTGATGTCACCGATGAGAGCTTTACTAAAGCATGTTCATTTGTTTTAAGTTGATGAAAATACTGGGGTTTACTTGATTCCAGGAAAGAAAGATGCACTTTCCTCATAAGTTTGTTAAGTTTGTTTTTTTTTCTTTCATGTTTGCTAAAGCACAAGGCTATTTAGGCTGTTACTGTGTCTATTTTGCAGAAATTCTAGTTGAAAGCAGACTTCCATTAGTTTTTGCATTGATTTCCAAATTTCTGCAGAAACCCCTTACCTAAAGGAATAACTTTGTGAGTTACTTGACTGTATCTATTGACCAGTTGTGGATCTGTGCTCAATGTGATGATAAAGGACAAATATCATGTGATTACCATAATGTGATTATCATTGTGTGGGTACTGACAATATTTGTATCATTTTCAGGTATTCTCTATTAATATTGATGGCTCTGATTTCCAAGAAGTTTTAAATGTTTCAGTGGACACACCTGAAAATCTAGCAGTGGATTGGGTTAACAATAAACTGTACGTGGTCGAGACCAGTGTGAACAGAATAGATATGGTTAACTTGGATGGAACAAACCGTGTGACTCTTATTACTGAAAGCCTTGGAAATCCTAGAGGAATAGCACTTGATCCAACAGTTGGGTAAGTGATACACGTCAGATAATGGTTAAAGATGTCAGAAGTTCCTTTATTTCAATGCAGAAGGAGGAGAACTAAGAAATAGCTAGGGTGGTTATTTTAGAAATAAAGAGTTAAAAACATTTATGTACTATCCTAATATATTCTACACCTTAAATTTTTATGAGAGGGGTGTGCATTGATTTTACTCTCAATGTTTGGAATCTGTTTTATGGCTAGAGTTGTACATGCATGAGCAGCTTAGGGGAATTGTGGAATTGTGCTGCAGAACAGTAGGAATTATCCTGAAAGGTTTGTGTTGTGATACCATCCACAGACCTCTGATCTGAAATAAAGGGATGGACTGAAGCCAGGGAAACTGCCATCTCCCAACAAAACAGGCTTCAGAAATGTATGCGAGACATGGAAACTTGGATCCTCAGAGAAAGGGAAGAGGAATTTCATGTCAAGTGTAGTGATGGATGCTGTTTTTGTGATGCATCTGTTTGTCATTGGTTTATTTCTGGCAGTACACTGAAGTCTGTATTTTACTAAGGAAACTCGGCATTTGTGTGGCCTTTGGGTTGAAAGCATGTTTCTTTTAGATTCATGCAATAAAAAAAAAAAATGCTGATTACTTCCTGGGCAGTAGGTGTCATATTTTCGTAGTATGCCAGCAGGGAATCCAGGGCTGTCTTGAAAGGATGCTGGTTTTAAATTCTGTGTAAAATGTTGTTGGTTGTTAAAAAGTCAAGGAAACATGGGGGTTTTTTTTCTTTCTTCTTTTTCTTTTATAGCTACTTGTTTTTCTCAGACTGGGATAGTCTGTCTGGTGATCCTAAAGTGGAAAGGGCCTTCATGGATGGCACAAATCGTCAGGTCTTGATAAAAACAAAATTAGGCTGGCCTGCTGGAATAACTCTGGATATTGTATCAAAGAGACTTTACTGGGTTGACAGCCGGTTTGATTACATTGAGACTGTAACTTATGATGGGCTTCAAAGGTAGGAGAAATATTATTCCCTGGAGGTTACAGATACAAAATAGTCAGTGTATCTAGTTCAAAGAAAGATTTGTCTAACAAAACGAAGTACACAAAGGATGAAAATTAGAACATAATGGATGAGATGCACCTTGATATCTATGGTGTCGTGCTAGTTTTAGAAAATCCTTAATTACTTCATCATTTTTTGTTCTTTTTCTTCCTTGAATACTTATTGAACTTCTCATTTAATGTATTTTTTATAGTCCACCATTACGCTACACATTTTTATAGTATTTACTTTTTATTACTTTTGAATTATAGACATTGTCCCATTATAATTTCTTTGTCTTTTTCATGAATGAATTTATTTGATGCATTCCACTCCAAAGCACCACTTTGTGTAATGAGTATTAAGTGCTCTCCTTCATTTTATGAGTCTTATAATGTCAGAAATTAAGTCATCACTCACCCTATTGAGATGCTGGGGTAACTGTATTACAGCATGCATAAAATGAGTCCTTGAGTTTTATGAGACTTTTTATTATAGCGTAGTGTTTAGAAGCCTGTTTTATCTCTGCAGCTGTGATTAGTCTGTGTTACGCAAACAAGAAAAAAATTGTCTCTTTTAACATAATTCCTACATATCAACTTGAAAAACAGCCCTCTGATCGTTTAACAAGTTTATTGCTCAATGTATTTTTTTCACTTACAAAATTATAAAAATGATGCTCGTATCTTGCTCCTTCATCAGGTTTTAGTAAGGCAAGAATGTGTTCAGTGAAATCTTTGGGTTTGGGAGATAAAAAGTCATCTCTTACAGCAACGGCAAGAATCTTGTAGATGTTGTGCAAGTAGGCAAGAGGCAATGGCATAGTCTGCAAAGAATTTTAAAACACAGCTTGCTGTTCACTTGTTTCACATCTTGCATGCCTACAAAATGAACCCAAATCACCCGGGGAACTACTAGAGTAGAGTTGTAGAATTCATGTGATTTTGTAGACATCCTTTAATGACTCCATGGAAATAATGTGGTAGTGTTATTATTATGTATTGTGTGAGCATTTAGATGTCTCTGTCTCCTAATACATATCCAGAAAAATATTGTCACAATATAATTTTTTTGCAGCTATAAATGTTTTTTATATTCAAGTTTTCTTGAATATTTCAAATTGCTACAGACGTGTTTGGTTTCCTCTGTTTAGCTTGTTTCTCTAATTTTCTCTCACTAATTATCAATATTTTCCTACATTTTTGAGTCATTGTCTTTACACACTATTTTCTTGGAAATTGCTAACACCTTTGATTGCTCTGTTTTTCCTACTGTATTTTTTATGTTTATGCATCCTGTATGTTTACCTTCATGTCATCAGTTCATTTGGTCTTTTTAATTTGTGCTTTGACAGCTCCCATGCAGAAGCAAAAGCCAGTGAATGAATTAATAATCCTGTATCCTCTCCTCTGTTATTAAAGTTATTTTCTAGATAATATTTGATAAATAATTTTAAAACCATCTCTATGACAGGAGAACAGTAGCTCATGGAGGCTCACTGGTTCCTCATCCATATGGAATCTCTTTATTTGAGCACAGTGTTTATTTCACTGATTGGACCAAAATGGCAGTGGTGAAAGCTAACAAGTTTTCAGAATCTAACCCGCAAGTGATCTACCAGTCTTCATTGAGACCTTATGGAGTGACGGTTTACCATGCTGCCAGGCAGCCATATGGTAAGGCAATAAGTAGATTATTAAGGGAAGCTTAGGAACTATTTTACCAAAAGTTGGTAAGAATTATGAGACAGTTACTTTGATCTAAATAACTAATAATTGTAATACTTAAATTCTTATTGTCAAACTGGACTGTTTTTTTATCACACAGTGGTTTCATCAAGCCCCTATATCTAATGAACGGTCAAATGCCATGTTTATGAGTGGGGGAGTTTATTAAGTGTGTTGGTATTTGGAAGAGTCAAACTTCTTCTTATGAGCAGTGTTGGTGTTTGGGCCTTTTTTTTCATCAACAGTGCAATGAGGATGCAGTTGGAAAAGGCTTCCAGTGTGAATGGGTTCTGTGAGATACAGTTCTGAAGCAGAGCTAAATGCAGAAATCTGTAGCTGAGGTTATGGTCTCAATGGTGTGTGCTATGTATTCTCTGTACAGAGCTAAGTACATTGGATGTCAATTAGCGCTGATGTGATTTTTGGTGCATTCCAGGGTAGAACTGGTGGTGTATGATATCCGTGTGATGTAATGCCCAGAGAGCCCTCATGATTTATTATGAATGATGAAAAGATCCTGAAAAATCAAGATAATGATGCCATTAGGTTAATGGATGAAGATTATAATCCTACCTGTATTATTTTCCAGTAAGAAATCCATGTGGAAGTAATAATGGGGGATGTGAACAGATCTGTGTTCTCAGCCACAAAACCGATAATGATGGACTAGGTTATCGCTGTAGATGCATACTGGGCTTTGATCTGCATGTAGATGGACGACATTGTGTTGGTAAGAAAATGCCTTATGATTGCTGGAAATATTGCTTCTGTTAGCTTTAGAGTTACTTCTAGAACATTCTTCCTCTCTTCAATAGTTTAGTGGGTTCAATATGCCAAGGGCTTAATGTTTTTTTATCACAGCTCTTGTTTACAGCTTTCAATGTAATAGTTTCTTCTGATGTTCATTTGAATCCAAAACAACTTAATCTCACCACCTTTTAAGAACATTTTAAGAGAAACGTGCGATACGTGTAGATAGCTTTATGATTGAACTCTTAATCTTGAAATCAATCATGAGTGCTTATTAATATGAAGATTTTGCATTATTTTGAACATGTAAGACTGCTTTCCTATGCAGGAGTGGGTGGATTAGGTTGATCATCTTACTTTGAACACATATAGCAAGAATAAGAGATTGTTTTTTGGAGCTGTGGGCTTCCTGATGCTACCTGTTTGAGTGTAGAATTGTCACTGGTGGGAAGTTTACCATGAGTATTTGTTGGCAAATCAAGCTGAAGATGTCTCTAGTTTTACTATTTGCTCATGCATTTTTCGGGCTAGATGGGATATAGTCTGAAATTATGGTGGCTCCACAAAGTCTGTGAGGTATTTTATGTAGATGATTGTGAAGAGGTGAGCACAGAAATTGATTTCTGCTTTCATAGCGATAATGTTTTCTGTAAAGGTATTAGTGCAAGAGGGATATTTGACCACATCACCTAATATTCTGGGCTAGATTTTGTTTTTCTTCTTCACTTTTTAGCTCTGTGTATATTTAAATTTCTGTTTTCTAGTTCTTCTCTTTTCTATTCCCAGGTTATTAGTGTTGCCAAAGGAAAATTGAAGTTAGTTAATGTTCAATTATCTCACCTTGTGAATAAGTAAAGACTCTGCCTGATCTTTTCTTTTTACAGCTGTGCAGCAGTTCCTGCTGTTTTCATCACAGCTGGCAGTGCGTGGGATTCCATTCAATCTCTCCACCCAGGAAGATGTGATCATACCTGTAACAGGGAGCCCTTCGTACTTTGTTGGGATTGACTTCTCTGCTCAGGATGAAACCATTTTTTTTTCAGACACAACCAAAGACATGATCTATAAACAGAAAACTGATGGTTCAGGTGAGAATAATTTGTAGAAATTGTAGAGTAATTGTGGTAAGGAGAGTAGAATATATATTTCCAGGAAGAAGCACAAAAAGTCACATTGTGAGATATACAGACAAATCTCAGTGTCACTCCAGTAATGTGGTAAATATAAAAATTTTTTTTTAAATTCATACCGAGCTCATTGAAGTCTCCTTCTCTTTGGCAAACTTGTTTTATGTGTTTGGGAATTAACTATTTGTGGCATTTATCGCAATTAGCATTTGTCATGACCAGTCTGTTTATGCAGCCTAGTGTATGCGGTTCAGTAGTATGACACTGAGATTCTCTTTTTAATTGCCCTCTCTGGAGAGCGGAATGTTTGTTATACTGTAATACAGAAAAAGAATGTTATGGTTATGAGAGCTGGAAGTGCTATTTGTGGTAGCTTGAAGGTTACTCTCCAATTTATAATAATGGCTGGGTATATATTAAGTTAGTATATAGTCTTCTGCATTTGATACCTTTGGTCAGAGTAATGGTGGCTGTTCAGCAAGTTGCACTGACCTTGATGACCTTCATTCATAAAACTCCTTTTAATGTAAACTTAGTAACAGATTTTTTTCTTATCTTTGGATAGTCTTTATTTCTCCTTTTGTGTTTGTGTTTCTAAACATATACGTCCTTTGCCTGGAGTAAAGGGCATCCCCCTCTCCTTGGTTATTGGTCTTTATATAATGTAGCACAGGGGGAGCATTTTTACGAAGGGTAACCACCAGTTTTGTGAACAGAATACTGCCTTCATCTTATTTCCTGTGTTTTTAAGCATTTATAATAATTATTTGTGCTATAAATTCTAGGAAGAGAAGTCCTGACAGCCAATAGAGTGGAAAGTGTTGAGGATTTGGCCTTTGACTGGATCTCAAAGAATCTGTACTGGACAGACCCTCGATATAGAAGCATTAGTGTGATGAGACTGGCAGATAAATCTAGGAGAGCTATTGTTCAGAATCTAAATAATCCTCGATCAATAGTGGTTCATCCTGTTATTGGGTAAGGTTAGCTTTGATTCTTACCTGTAACTGTATGAACAAATATGTGGTTTAAGCAGAATTTATCAGGTTATATTCGCATCTCATTCTAGATTTCTGTTTGCATTTATATTCTTTTACAGAATACAATCTCTTTTCAGTGCTTTTGTCTTTGTTCAGTACTCAGAGGAAAGGGCAAGGTGATAGAAATTCCACATGAAAGAAGCACTCAAAAATATTCTCTTTAAAAGCACCAGTTTTTATCTTTTTCTCCTATGTGTTGATAAACAGGGAAAATAACTGTTTCTTTGAATTATTCAGATTAGGATACTATTTTTCATAGTTGAAAGATGTATTTTTTTAAAGTATCTTTAACAGCCCTTCAGTTCACAGAATGTTAACCTTAGTTCCTTTATTTATTGTCTGAATTTCTTTCTTTAAACATATTAGATACTACTGGCTGTATTTGATACACACTTTACAACACGTGATTCTTTGTACATAAAGTGAAGCCCTGCTTTCTTTGATGGAAATGGTTAACTTCAAATTCAGTATTCTTTTATTTGGCCATGCAAGAGCAGTGTTTCTTTCACAACATGGTTCACTTTCATACCACCATACTACAGAATTTCTTAATTCTTGGATATTGAATTTTTATGATTCACTGTTACATATGTGTAATATATATAAAAATTATGATATATATAAAATTTATATAAAACATATATATATATATATAAAATTTATACATATTATATATTTTGGAAGTACTCTCATAAAAAATGTGTTGAACTCGGATCCTTTTTTGTTTGCTGCTTTGTAAAGTTATTTAACTCTTCAGAGAGATTCAACCCTTTGACTGTAGGCATAAGCCAAGAGGATCAGGAGAAAATTCTTTGTAATAGTCTTGCTTACTTGTGTTACTCAAAGATGTGTTTTTTTCTTGGTTCTTCCTCCCTGCCAGTGCGTAAATGGAATCTTTAACAATATTAACAAAGTTACACATATTTTGTGCCTAAAGGGACAATCCTCCTCTGAAGATTTTTGGAAGTTATTGCACACAGGATAAATATTGGTGCTACTACCAATTGAGGAGATGGTTATAATAGTAATTTTAAAGATATGTGATGATGTGGTACAAAGAATGTTAATGCTATTCAATATTTGTGCTGTTCAATTATGTTGTATCATTTGATTCATGTGTAGTCTGATATATGTCCTTTCAGATATATATTCTGGACAGATTGGTTCCGTCCTGCTAAAATCATGAGGGCCTGGAGTGATGGATCCCATTCCTTGCCAATTGTGAATACAACACTAGGCTGGCCCAATGGCTTAGCCATTGACTGGAGGTAAGCACGATACAAAAGGTTTTTGAACAAGTGTGTTTCTTCCTTTAAACAGTTAAGGAGTAAAAATAAAGGGATTGTCAGATTGCATGCACTGACACATTTGTATTGAAGACTTTGTATTTCAATTTGTTGAAAAGCCTGTAAAATGTAAGATTTTCTCAGCAACCCTCCCCACACACCCCAACAGCCTCTAGCAAGAGTTAAGATTATTATTTAAGAAAATGTTGGTGCTTCCTAATGGACGTAATGTCATTTGAAGAGATATTATATTTTCATTATTTATAGTGCTCTAAGGCTGTACTGGGTGGATGCCTTCTTTGACAAAATTGAGCACAGCACTTTTGATGGGCTGGACAGACGGACTCTTGAACGTATTACTCAGATGACTCACCCATTTGGCCTTACTATTTTTGGAAGTAAGTCTGGCACTGAAAAATATTACCCATTACTATTGCAGATTCTTTTCATACAATGATCAGTGAGATAAAATAATGTGACTTTTGTAATATTCCTTTTCCCATAAAAAGCACTGTTGAAAGTTTTTATAAAAATAAATATTTAGTACTTGCTTGTATTTAGAGATGGTTTTATGTATATTTGTGTTTAATATGAGGTAGATGTGGTAACTCTTTTAATGCAACAAGATAGATATTCTGTATCAATTATAGCCTCCAAGGTGGACTGCTCAGGCTAGACAGGCAAGGTAAATCATGCCCCTAGAGGTGATCATCAATGTCAGTATATTATTAATTTTATGTAGAGTTTATCACTGGCTTTATGTTGTCTGTGAAGAAAGATGTCAGCATCCGACCCCTTCTGATAATATGTAAAGAAATGTTCATAAATATTATAAAATTTTCTGGAAAATTAATGAATGAGTTTAAAAATAGTCTTAAAATTTGAAATATTAGTTGAATCTGCTGTATCTCAACTTAAGTGAAAGCTGAGAGGGCTTATTTTTCTGAGTTATCTGCCTATGATTGAAGGACTCACTTCGTGTTAATGATAAAAGTATTTTTGTCTTTTTCATTAAATGGACATAAAAAATTATTAAATTTACATGAAAAGCCTTGCATTATCTTTGATGTAATATTGCCCTGTAGTAGTTAAATGTTAAATGTCTTTCACAACAGGTTATGCTTACTTCACTGATTGGAGACTTGGTGGAATAGTTCGAGTGAGGAAATCTGATGGAGGAGAAATGACTATTATTAGGAGGGGTATTAATAACATTATGCATGTTAAAGCATATGATGCTCATTCCCAAATAGGTAAGCTCTTTTGTTGTACAAAGGAAAGACATGAAATAGGGGATAAGAACCAATATCAGGACAGTAGGTTTCCACTCTCAGTTTTAGAAATGGCTATACTGAGTTGTAACTGACACAGAAGAGGCAGCACAGGCACTTGAATCACAAATTGTATATTTTACTGTTCAGTGATTGTATGTAGTTTTCCTCCACTACTTCTATTACTTTATTAAATAAATCTTCTAGAATGAAATTATGATTCCATTGCACTTTGTGAAATTGTATCATCAATTACAGCCTTGTATTTCTTTTCTTCCAGTAGAAGTTTTACTTAAACTGAAGTATTTATTTTAAGAAATTGGGCAAATGCTTATTAATCAAACTACTATTCTTAATCACTGTACTTAGATGTCTAGTTTTGTCTTCTTTTCACTGCTGAATTCTCTGCAATTCTGTAATCTAAAACAAGAATTTGATAGGGTTGCTAATTCAGTAAATCACCCAATGCACTACCAAACATATGCTCAAACTGTGTGCTAAGGCTCAGCACTTATTTGATGCCCAAAGATAGGGTCAAGTCTCCCAGCCTTGTGCAGACTAAAGTCCTAATTTGTGGTAGTATGCTTGTTTCCAGAGAGTTGCTGAATACAAGCAGAAAATTGGATGAAATTTAGCAGCAGGTTCTTGGTTTCCATAAACTTTTGTGCCAATGAAGAGTATATGAACGTGGGATTTTGAAAATACTGCTACTAATACTGTCTGTGGACTTGACCCTGGTTTGCAGTGTACACAAGGACAGAATTTCCTACAGCATCCTTTTTTTGTATAACATTCTTTTACAGTTACTATGCACTTTTAATAGTTCTCAAACAATTATTAGTAATGTATACATGGATTTTCTCTGTCACTTTTTAAGGCTCTAACTACTGTAATAGAGGAACAAATCCCAATGGAGACTGTAGCCATTTCTGCTTCCCAGTACCAAATTTTCAGAGAGTTTGTGGTTGTCCTTATGGCATGAAGCTGGCTTCAAATCAGCTGACGTGTGTTGAAGATCCATCCAATGAGCCACCCACTTTGCAGTGTGGCTCCTATTCATTTTCCTGTGATAATGGAAGATGTGTGCCTCGACGCTATCAGTGTGATGGTGTTGATGACTGCCATGATAACAGTGATGAACAAAACTGTGGTTATTTAAGTAAGTAATTGCTGTAATTTACAGTTAGTATTTGTTCTGATGGGTCAGTCTGATTTCATTGGAATAAATCCAGGTTTTTTAGGGTAGCATCAGTAGATAAATCTTGAAACCTACTTGGGAGGTTAGTTACTTTGGAAATTATTAGGTTAACTCGTGGGAAGATGGGATTCAACACTGGCCACCTAAAGAATACACAAAATATTTCTTAGTTCTTATCATTCAGTTTACAGAGTAAAAAAAAATTATTTTCTAAAGAAAAATGTTATATTTTTTTCTTAATATTTATCAATTTTGAAAGACGCCAGAATAGTAATTTTTATAGTAAAGTGGATTAAGATCACCTTGTTTCACTCCCTGGTTTTGCTGTGAAATATCTCACACTAAGGTTTTTTTTAAATCAAGTGAATTGAGAGAACAGTGGGTTAATTATACTTGATAAGATATTGAGGAGTTCTTTTATGACACATTTAGTGCTTCTTTCTTCAGAGTTAAGTCTTTATAATCACAAACAAGAATACAGTATATATTGATAAAATGTATCCTTAATGCATAGAACTAACTAGTATAAACTCCTATTTGTGGACTGTTTTAGAATAGCTGGAATGTCTTCTGGGGAAAGGAAAGTATGAAGCAAATGGCTACTTGAAGAAGTTATTTTTCTTGATCTTAGATTGTTTTGAAGTGTGTAACAATTTAGTTTTTTATAGATTCTTGTAGTTTAAAAAAGCTTGTAAGTATTCTGTCCTGTTCTGCAGCATGACAGATTTTTTCATTTTAAGCATTGTGCATTCTAGAATTTGATGCATATTTTAGACTTTCTGTTAGTATACTAAAAGTGTTCTGGCATGGGAAGCAAGTTTTGGAGATCTTTATAAAAGTGTTCTTCTGTTTTCTTTTCTATTTAGATAACACTTGTGCTTCATCAGCTTTTACCTGCGCCAGTGGACAGTGTATTCCAGGGCACTGGCATTGCGATAGACATAATGACTGTTTTGATGGCAGTGATGAATTGCATTGTCCTACACAAGGACCCACTTCATGCCCTGCAACCATGTTCACCTGTGACAATAATAGATGTGTTCCTAGGATCTGGCTATGTGATACCGATAATGACTGTGGTGATGGGTCAGATGAGAAAAACTGCAGTGAGTATCACACTGTGAGGAGGAAAGAACTGAGATCTAAGATAGACTAATATTTTTCAGTTCTTAAGATGGGGAAAACTCATCTAATTTGAACTACCAAAACCAATTAGAATGCAGAAAAAAATTAAAAAGGGGCAGCTGTGATTGTTTTAATAATTATGGTGCTGCACAATGTCATCCACTGAATTTACAGCAAAGAACAGCTAAAGCTTATATTTGGTAAGCATTTATTTAATGAGTGATCTTAGTAGTGAATAATGGTGTAGTGAGCTAATTTGGTCTGGAAGTTTTTTGACAGAAAGTTTCTCTGTGTACTTTCGTTAGTGTTATTTACCCCTAAGTGGAATCTCCTGTTTGTTTTGCATGAGTCCAAGCCTACATATGAATAAACAATTATCTGATACTAAAGTATCAGTTCTTGTAATTTATACGATTACCAGTTTCTGTATTACATGATGCAAGTTAGTGAAAGTGTCTTTATATTATCTCAGTATTATGCTGGTCACAGAAGAAACAAAAGAAACACACCTGTGTTTATTGTCATTCTTAATAGCTTTCACAAGTACTTGTGAACCCAGGCAATTTCAGTGTCCGGACCATCGCTGTATTGATCCATTCTATGTCTGTGATGGAGACAAAGACTGTATAGACGGTGCTGATGAGCATGACTGCAGTAAGTGTAACTTTGTTGGATTTCTCTTTCATTGTTTCCTTACTCTTACCTCCTGAGGGGTCTTTGGTGGCTTTATATTACCAGCTCCAAGATAGCAGAATGTGCAGTGAACCTGTCCATAAATTAACCCTGTTTGTGATACTTGTTTTAGGATTTTAGTATGCCCTTTGTCTAGTCTGGTTGTAGAGGCTGAAATCTGTTTCCTCTTAAGTTTTCTGTAGATTCCAAGATCGCTGTGTGTTCTGGGTCCTGGGAATACCATGGTCTCCAGTGTAGCTTTGTCTCCTGATATTATATCTACTTGGGCACTTTTAGAAAAATTGGGTGCAGTCTAGCTCTGTGAAATAAAAAAGTAATATTTTTCTATTATTATTTTGTAGTATATAACTGCAGTGCCACGCAGTTTAAATGTCTAAGTGGAGACCAGTGTATTAGCTCTTACTACCGGTGTGATGGTGTTTTTGACTGTAATGATCACTCAGATGAGACTGACTGCCGTAAGTATATTGATGCTGAAAGAAAGGTTTCAATTATTTAGGTATTGCTTCCAAAGATTTCCTTTGCTTGTTATATCAAATAATTGACACTACTGTCCTTAAAACTTCAAAATTCTTTTTAGTGAAACTTGTCTATAAATTGTTTTTTCTGATCAGAAAACCTGTAGTTGGTTCCAGCTTAAGAGTGTTTTTTTTCTGGCAAAGAATAGTATGTATTGCTTTTGGCACTAATGTTTTGTTTTAATTGGCACTTGAGTCTTAAGTATTTTAAAAGTAAAATTAAGGAATCTCTTCATTTGGAAAACTGAAAACCATCTATCTATGGGAGTTAGACTGAAACTTTTCCTGGAATAATTTTTTTTTCTTTTTACATTTAAATTAGTTAAGATGTTGCAGTGCAGGGTGGTGAAAACTTGTTTCAGCAAGTAATTTCATATTGCTTTGGGCATGTACGCAGATGTCAGTATACATAAATATCAATGTGTGCCTGCTCAAAACATAGTAGTAGTTGAATTGTGTTGTTTACGGTATAAAGTAGAAGTTAAATTGGTCTGATTCTAAAATGTTATGTAAACTGACTGGTTGAATCTATGGCCTGATCTCAAACCAGCAGAGTTCTTAATAGTATTGTAACTAGTTATGCAAGAGATGAACTGAAGGTAGTGATGTTGCTTTTCTATCTGAAGTTGAAACATCTTCTGAACTGTTGAATGTCACTGTTTTAGCTACAAGACCACCAGGGATGTGCCACCAGAATGAATTCCAATGTCAATCAGATGGCAGTTGTGTTCCTGCTAATTGGGAATGTGATGGCCATCCTGACTGTGTAGATGGCTCAGATGAACATCATAGATGTCCTGCCAGGACCTGTCCTCCATCTCTGTTCCGCTGTGATAATGGCAACTGTGTCTATCAAGCATGGATCTGTGATGGTGATAACGACTGCAGGGATATGAGCGATGAGAGAGATTGTCCTACTCAACCCTTCCGTTGCCCCAGCTGGCAGTGGCAATGTCCAGGTCACAGTATCTGCGTGAATCTGACCAAAGTATGTGATAATTCTGCTGATTGTCCCAACGGAGCTGATGAATCCCCATTGTGCAGTAAGTTCTTGTTCAAGCATCTACTAAAGCATACTATGTGCTGTGGCTTCAGAAAGAAATGGAATATTCAGCATGCTGTATTTAGGGTGGAGACATTTCTAGCAGAAATTGTAAGCATGCTGAAATTGAAGCTCAAATTACTAAGTGAGACTTGCTTGCAGTGAAAAGAGACTACAATGATGACTGGTGAATTCATTAACTATATTCAGTCTTGTGCTCGGAATTCAAACGTGACTTCATTGACTTCAGTATAGGTTTTAGATAGCAATATGGGAATGAGTTTCTGTTCCTGAACACATTCACTAAAGCATGGTATGCTTTCAGTTCACATGAAGAGTAATTCAGTCCTTAATATTTTCTTTTAAATTTCTAACTTCAAAAAATCATGGGAAAAAAATCTAAAAGCTCACATGTAGCCTGAATTTGTATTTGTTGATTATCAATTGATCTAAGTATAACCTTTTTCTTTCTTTCCTTCCTTCCTTCCTTCCTCCTCCTTCTCTCTAATCAATGCATATTCTCAGATGAACCCCAGCCAGGTATGATTATAAATTATTTTAGATTATTGTTTATTACTACTATTTATGTTTAAAGTATTACAGTAAAATTTGTATATTTCTAGCTAGTTTTGATTTTTTAATAAATTCTTAGTCTTTAGCATTCATTTAATGGATTCAGTAATACACACTATATTGTTTTCGGTATTTATATACGTTGTATGTATTATGTTTTGCATAAGAGCCTTAGTCCTGATGATTGTGCAGTCATATTTTAGCAGCAGTCTTAGGCTACAAATGCAAATGCAAAGTATTAAATTTAGCATAAGAACTTTTGTTAACTATTTGCTTATTTCTTTTCTGAACCCTATTTCAGATCAGGAGAGCTGCTCTGACAATAATGCTGGCTGCACTCATGAATGTATTCAAGGACCCTTTGGAGCCCAGTGTACTTGTCCTATCGGATACCAACTTGCAAATGACTCCAAGACCTGTGAAGATATTAATGAATGTGACCCTCCAGGCTTTTGTAGTCAGCACTGTTACAATGAGAGAGGGTCTTATAGATGCTATTGTGATGAAGGATACGTTCTAGAAACTAATGGAAGGACTTGTAAAGCAGCAGGTAAGGAATATTGATGTGAACTTGTAGAATGACAGCAGCGTCTGGAAAATGCTCATTTTCATATTGGTGTCTTTTAAAATTGGCGATATAAGCAGCCACTTAGAAGTTGTTCATGGCAGGTACCCTTGAGTATTAGAATTGTCAGTTGAGGGTTTAATTGGAAACTATTATTTAGTTGAAATAGCATAATTAAATTAATAGTGTAATTTTTAACTCTTTAATGGTCAAAACCTATTCTGGAGACAAGCAATGCCAGACACCTGTAAGTCACAGGTTAAAATCTGCTATTTATAAAGTTCAGTGCTCACAGTGTTTAAATCCCAGCCTTTCACAGGACTCACTGAGTGCCTATGCCATACTTCATGTCAGTGTTTGCTCTTTAGAAATGAGCAGCCTCGCTGTCTGTTGTTCTATCACTTTTACGTAATACAGTGACAGTACAGAGGAGACATGTGCCCAGTGGAACCACAGGTATTCTGGTTTAGGGATATACTCAGGTTGGGGAAGACACTTGCAATATACCTGCAGATAAGTCTGGCCCTTACTAGTAGGGAGTTTCTCATAGGTTACTGTTTTTACAGTTGTCACTTTGCAGTTGTTTTTCAGCAGCTTATCAGGGTAGGCTGTGGCACAACAGTCTAACCACAGCAACCTGTGGCTTTCTTGTAGTCTGTTTATTCTCCTCCCTGGTGCCCATGTAATCTAAAGGGGAAAAAAAGAGCAGGCTGGCTAAAAAATAGGAAGAGCCATACTGCTTAGAGAATTGGTGGTACAAAAAACTTTGGAATTTGAATCAGGACTGGATGCTGATAGCAGCTTATGGAGGAATGAGGGCAGGACATCAACAGCAATTTCGACAGTGGGGAAGAGGACCCGAAGTCCAGATATAAGACTCAAAGGGGAGTCTAGAAGAAAGAGTCAATGATGGAGAAAGGGTGGAAGAAAGAAAATCTAGATCAAAAAGTGAGGATGGACAGACTGGATATGATAAAATATCTTAACCTGAGAGTTGATTTGAATTTGTCCTTTCAATATGTATATCTACTTTGGCGCTATAAAGCCATGTCAAGTTACTCAGTGTTTCTTTTACTTGCAGAATTGCTGTTAAATAACTTATTGGTTTGTTTAAATTTCTTTCCCTTCGACAGAGTCTGGGAATCTTCTTTTGTTTGTCGCAAGTCGTAACCAAATCATTGTGGACAATATCACCTCCCAGTCACATAGTCTTTATTCTCTGATTCGGGATGGGAGAAGTATTGTGGCTGTTGATTTTGATTCAGTAACAGATCGTATCTTTTGGTCTGACACGACACAGGATAAAATTTGGAGTGCTTATCAAAATGGGACTGACCGGAAAATAGTAAGTTTTCCCGAATTGTTACTGTATTTTTTACTGGAGAGAAAAAGAAGACGCTGTATCCCCATTTAACAAAGGGGAACAGGCAAATCACAACATAGTAAGAAGAGGGATAACATATTCAAAGTGAAAAAACTTTACAGATACTAAGCTAATATTTCATGTGGGTTTTTGAAAAAGACAACAGAATGCTTTCAAGAAGCTCTTTTTTAATATCAGGTTATAAGTTGATTTTTCTTGTAGTAGATGCTAACTTCTTCAATAGACCCAGTGCAGATAGTAGGAGTGTTTGAACGTACATTTTGTCAGTGCCTTGAATATGGGCCTTGTGACTTTAGTTTGCTTAAGAGAGCTAGAAACTGTTGGAGATTTGGTCCCCTATTTTCCATAACTATAGAAATGGAATGTAAAAATATACAATAAACTAGCTTGTTCTCTTTTCTCTCTCCTTTTTTTTTTTACTTTTTGTTATTAAACAGGTGTTTGACAGTGGTGTCACCGTGACTGAAAGTATAGCGGTAGATTGGGTAGGTCGCAATCTTTACTGGACAGACTTTGTTCTGGAAACAATTGAAGTCTCTAAAATGGATGGGAGCCACAGGACTGTGCTGATTAGTGAAAATGTAACAAACCCAAGGGGACTAGTGTTAGATCCCAGAATTGAGTAAGATTTTTTTTATGTTTTGTTTTGAAAAGATGTGTATTTTCTGATGTAGCAATATTCAAATTTGAGATATGCCCAGATTGTATTGTAATTGTAAATAACAAGTGAAAGAGAAAACTTAAGACAATTTTTTTAAATAGTATGTTTGCAGAGTTGATTTACTGTTTAAAGTCATATGGTAATTATTTGTAATCTATCCTCTGTCTTGCTGTAGCAAGATTTTTTTTGCCTGTGGAACATGTTTTCCTGTATTTGTTCCTAGTTAAGAACTATTCATTCAAAAGTCTGATGCATCCTTATCAGTTGGTGGTATACTGCAAACTTACATGTAATATAATGTGGTATGTCTGCCTGGCAAAGAATGAATTCCTTCATAGTCCCAGGACTTGAATAATTATCTTTTCTGTTTTAATGTTATCACAAAAGCATCTTCCCATATCAGATAGCAAGTGGCATAGGGTAAATGGAATGCTACCGTTTAAACTGTTCACACACAAACATTTGCTGATATTGGAGATCTTCAGTGCTGTGAACTCTGTTTACTGCTAGCCACATGGGGCTCTTCAGTTATGGCACTGTTGGCGTTATCACTGCATTCCTGTAAAGTGCAAACCCATGTCAAATTATTATTTAGCAAATGGAGAATCAGATTATAATCAATACTGAAAAACAGTAATAACAGTAGCTTCTATGTGCTGCTACTATTGATAAAAGAAAACAGCAGCAGAGGTATTAAAAGGATTTTTACAACAGGAATTATGATAATATCTTAAACTTAATGCTGAGATGAATAATTTCACTATCATTGTGTCATTGTGTAGGACTTCACTTAAAAGGTGTCTGTTAGTTTTTGGCCAATGAGTCTTTATGTAGCATTTGTTAGTAGGCAGCATAGTTTTTTTCAGGTTAGTAACTGCAAATTACTTTTTACAGTGCTCATTTAATATTCTGGACTGACTGGGGCCAAAATCCTCGAATTGAAAAAGCCAGCATGGATGGAAATATGCGAACAGTGATTGTTGACAATAAAATCTACTGGCCCAATGGACTCTCCATTGATTACCCAAATAAACTTCTCTATTTTGCTGATGCTTATCTTGATTATATCGATTTTTGTGATTATAACGGAAACAACAGACGACAAGTGGTTGCAAGTGATTTGGTAAGACATTAATAAGAAACCATTGTTTTTTCATGCCCTTGCTGATAGTACTTAAAATCATATTTGCACTGTCATAGACTTGGATGCATTTTTCTTCAAAATACTTGGGTGAAGTAGATTTGAAATATTTTAGCTGCTTGCCACAACTGGAAGGAAAAAACCAGCATATCCTATTCACAGTTTCTCAAGAGACCTTCAACAGAATCTTGAGCTGAGTGTAGACTTAGTGTTTTAGGTCATTCTCATTTGTTCTGTCTGCATGCATGAAATCTAAAGGTGGCGTCTGATACTGCTGGTACTAGCTAGTGTATTTGCTGTAGGCAAATACAGGACAAATAAAGCTGGAAGAACCTTCCCAGGTCACCTTCTGTGAGTGGTGATTGCTGTAGTTCTTGATGGCAGTGAAGGGTTTTGTACTGCCAGGACTTGCTGTGTGCAAGGCACTTCATGAAGACCGTCCTTCTTACTGAGGCTATGCCCCAGTTGTTGCACTGTTGCTTTACCAGCACAACAGTTCAAATGTTCGGTTCATACGGATAAGCTGGTATAATTAACCACATGTATATTTTCAGGAATTGAACCTTTGGACTTTTATTTTTGCCTAGAGAGACAGTTTGTGTGAAATAGGAGCCAGTGCAGTGTTTCTTGCTCCCCTCCTATTTTTCTGAAATTTTGATCAGCCACCTTCCTCACTCTCTGTTAAATTAGAGGGAAGATAATTAGAGCTGCAAAGTCTTGACAGGCCTGTAATTCTCACTAGACATTTCCTCTTGTGCCCTTGAAAATCTACAATTGGTTCTTTATCTGTTGGTTCCATGTATTCTGCTCTGTAGTTCGAGTACTGTGTTAATTCTTCATGTTGTATATCTCATGGGATCTATTTAGCATTTTCATTTTTTAAAATGTGCATTTCTCCCATAATTAATGTTTTATTTTCATGCAATAGATGATTTTTCATATTCTTTTGCTGAAAAATATCTTTGGAGACACTGCTGCTTTTTATCTTAAATATAAAATTATGCTCAGCTCTGCCGTTGTTTCATTGCAGACTTCACATATACAAATCTCCAGAACTAAATTGGTAAACACCCTTGCCTTTCAGATATTGCAGCATCCACATGCTTTAACTCTCTTTGAAGATTTTGTGTACTGGACTGACCGCTATACTAATCGAGTAATTCGGGCCAATAAATGGCATGGAGGAAACCAGACTGTTATGATTTACAACCTTCACCAGCCTTTGGGGCTCGTGGCAGTCCATCCCGTAAAGCAACCTAATAGTAAGTTCCACAAAACAACTGCATTGATATCATGCATAGACACTTCTGGAATCAGCCTTGTCAGCTAGTGGGCCAGGTTAAAATTAGCCAATAATTCATACAATTGACTTGCAACTGAAGGTCATTTCAGCCTGTCTAACTTACTGAACCAGCCTCTCCAACCTGATGTCTAGGGAAAGTCACCTAGGCAGAAGTAAGCATGACTACCCAAAAAGAATAGTAGTAAAGAAGTATGTGCCATTTTGTTTCACATTGTTTTGAATATTTTTATGAGAAAATCAGAACATTTTTGGACAGCATTTTGGGTTTTAAGATATGTCTCACTGGTACACCAGCCTCAACTTCTTCTGCCTGCATGTGCAGGCAATCTTTTTCAGCTGAAAGACTGTAAAACATAATGAATATTTTTTTTTCTTTTTGTTAGATAGAGTTATTTTCCAAATCAGACTTGTTGTCATTTCATGTCATGACTTGAAGGGTGGGAAATACTTTGATAAAAATACTGTTGTTTATTGTTTCTGCTGTTTCTTGTGTATGGGGTAGTTTTGATTAATGAATGTTACAATGACTTAGATTTGTCTTTTTTTCTTGAAAACTTTCATACAGGGGAGAGTGGAGACTTGCATCTGAGTAAGGTGCTAGGAATTTCAGCTCTATATTTTTATTTTTGGAAGAAAATGTTTCTCAATCATGTTCCAAGCTAAAGCCACTTAGCCTTCTTGCTGTAAATTGGTGGTCACTAGAGGGTACCATTAATTTATACTTTATTGTTCTGGTTCAAGAGGTTTTATTTCACAACCCAGAGTTTAAAAAACTTTCTACTGCTGAAGGGGAAAATAGTTTATTTTTCTTCATTGTCTTAATTTAGTGCATTTTGTGATTTTTCATTTAGAACTGTTTTATTGCGCTTTATGTGGCCAGACGCACAAGAATAAGAGAATAAAGCACTTGCAAAATAGCAAAATATCCTAATGCTTACAAATTAGGAAATCATTAATTGCTGGTAGAAATGCCAGATGAAGTATTAAAACTGTTGTTGACTCTTGTTTAGTTTTGTAAATCATTAGATCTCACACTTACTAGAGTTTAGATTTGTTATACTGGTGAGAATTTTCTTATAATTTGAGTTCTGAGTTTATACCATTGTTTTATTGACATCTTGTTAATTGTTTTGGATTCTGGGGTTTTTTTATTGGGAACAACTGGGTCATTTCCTGGAAACTCCAAGTTTCTTAGAAAAAGGCCTACTGCAGTTGTGAAGGATGTACTAAAAATCTAATTTTTGGTTTTTACAAAGATGTGTCTTCCTGAAAAATCCTCTTTTGCAGCAAGTTTGTGGAAATGACCTAACTACTGAATTTTAGCATATAGTAATAATACCAGTCAGTCAATACTACCTTCATTATCCTTTTTTTTACAAGCTTAGACTGCTAGTTGCAAAGTGATCCAAAAAATTATGCACTGAACTCCCACTACCTTTGAGTGAAATATAGGCAACTATTTTATCTCTTAAGTTTTCCCCAAGAAGCTTCAGTAAATAGTCTAGAAGATTTATAATGATCAAAGACTGAAAATCCTTCAGGTATCCTGATTCAGTTAAAACAGTTCTGAGAAAGAGTTTCAAAGATTTTGTATGTGATAATAGTTAACCACTATAGATAACCAGATAGATATGTGATAATAGATAACCACTGTGATAATAGTTTTGCATGCAGCATTATATCCTTTTACAAGCTTATTGCATTGCTTGCGGCTCTTGGAAATAATTTAATTTTTAATTTTAAGGAAATAGTGAAACTGATTTTGTGCTGTAGCGATTACATTGAGTCTTCTTACAGTCTCTCATATTGTTCGAGTTGCAAATATTTTCTTTTTTCATTTCAGGTATCAACTCCTGTGCATCATCCCCCTGTAGCCACCTCTGCCTGCTTTCTTCATCTGGACCATTGTTTTTTAGCTGTGCTTGTCCTTCAGGATGGATGCTTTCTCCTGATAACAGGAACTGCATGAGAGGTAGAGTAGCAATAATGACAGATGAAAAAAAAATGACCTGGTACTGTCAAATCCATCCCTCTGTCAGGCAGAAAATCTACTTCGTATCTGTGGGCTGCTGCTAAGGAAATCAAAGTTTGGGGCTGTTCCAGGCAGATTTCATTTAGGAAGCATGGAATGTATTTGGCCTAAAGGCTTGGAGCCATTTTCTGGAAAAAACTCAGTCAGAGATTCAGATACTTCATTTGGGGAAAATTGATTAACTCCACTCTCTTTTAAGAATGCTTTTCTGTTGAAATACGTCTGGAAGGAGCTTAGTATCAGTTAAAAATCAACATTCTGCCAGAGTACGTTTTCTTCTTCTCATTATAAATATTTAACCTAGAAACCTGTTTTTAAGAGTTACAATGGTAAAGATGTAGGAGTGCAGGACTAGAAGGGACTTTCTTTGCCATTCAAGTCTGTGTCCTTGTCTTTGACTACCACATCCTATGTCCCCTTTCACCAGTCAAGCTCCAGTTTAAGACTGATTTGGTTTCTTACTCTTAAAAGTCACTGAACCTCACAGTTTTTATTTTTGGAAACATTTGATAACATTTCTGCTAAAATATAGTCCGTCTGTAGTTTATGCCCATTTCTTATGCCATTTTTGTCCTTCATGATAAATAGCATCAGTAGTTCTCCTTCATCCCTGGCATATGTTCTGTTTTATGTACTTGAAGTGATTATCACATTCTTTCTCAGCCTGTGGTTTGCTAAGTAGTAAGATACAATTTTTGATCACTTCTGATCAGGACAGATCCTGTCCCTGTTCCTTATCCCTCTCTTCAGCCTGTCTGAATTAATGCATTTTGGAATTCAGATAAAAATGTAACAGTTTTCACTTTTTTTCTCTCCAGTGTAAAAAATCAGTATGCCAAATGCAGGAATCCTGGAAACACAACCTAAAATTACAGATATTACAGGTGATGCAGCTGTAACAAAGCTAATCTTTGCAAACAAAACTTCATATCAAAAAGTACCACTAAACTTTCTTTGAACCGTGTACAGACTCCCAATGATTTTAAAGGATCCCTTATCCACTTGATTTAAAAAAAAAGTCACAAAAATTCACATTCCTGGCAGGCAGTTTGTGACTAGAAATTTGACCAGATTAATTTTGTCAGATGAAGCATTCATTATTGATTTTCCTATCAGTTGTACAGATATAAAGTGTATTCTGGTATATCCCTAATAAGGAAGCTTCAAATCACTAAAATTACGTAGATTATCTTTGGGATGAGCTAACACTAGAAATTTCTGTCAGTCAAGAGATTCTTTTCGTTTAAAACTACCTAAATGTTAAAAGCTGTTTCCCTGCTTGATACTTAAAGTGCTCTTTGAAGAACTATATTGCATTTATATTTTATTTAGTCCAAGTGAGAGAACTACCTGTTTATTTAATATGAGATGAAGTGCAAGCTTGTTTGATCTATTTAAAAAAGATTTCTTTTACAAATGTGTACTGGTTTTAGTATGTGCAGGCTTACAGAGGAATCATGATGAAAGAAATGGAATATAGCACTGATAAAGTACACGTATGTGTAAAGGTGGACCCAGTTTTGCCACTAAATCAAACTATTGGCAGTTCTTATCTTTATCTCCCACATATTGCAAAGTTCTCTGTCTACTTATGTGCAGTTGTGGTACTTTTATGAATTATATAATTGCTCCATGTAGGTTGTGTAAGAGAGAAATATAAATATCTTGTGAAGGACAATTCTTTAAGACTATGTAAACTTTTTTTTTCCCTCTAAATGGAATTTATGCATTTAAAACGGTATGTAAAAACGTCTGCAGATTTTGGGAATTTTTAAAATCTGTTTGCTGATTGTCAGCACATCAGAAAGAGTTGTACTGAGTCCTTTAATGGTAAAAGAATTTAATTATTAGTAATGATTGCAAAGGTATAGGTATTTGCCATTTCTCTTCTAATGTTTACTATGATCCTTATCCTTGCTGTCATTGTTTACTTTAATAGGCCAGCACAAACTTGCAGTAGAAAGGTAAAGCTGAGCTGCATGCATTTGTGTGCCCAGTGTGTCTAGAACAATGATATCGCTAGTCTCTGCCCATCTAGTTAGTGTACTAAATGCTGCTAAATTGGTGCTAATGGAAAAACATTGATTCTAGGATTGTGCGAGTTGTAGCTTTACATGAGATGAAGAATGCTAATACTACAACATTGCCTGCATGCTTATTATGCTTCAAACTGCATTCCAGGTTGATATTAAAGATGCTAACGTAGCAAGCTGGCCTGGAAACAAAGCAAAGAATTTGCAAATATTAAAATCTTGTATTTGTATATTTAATTAACAGTACATGAGATTTATATGCTTTATCATTTGGTGTGTAAACCTATATTAAGAGTTGCAGAAGGTATATTAATGTCTAACTGATCAAGCTACACAGATTTTAGACCTGTATAGGCCAGCAAACTTACAAAGTACAAACAGTCTAGCCTAGAGGATTCACATATCTGTATTTTGGCAGGATTTAATAGTGTTATACTGTGTACAGTTAGAAAGGGAATAATGACTCCAGGGTCTTGTATGCATTGGAACAATTTCACATAAATTTATCAGTTCCTTGCAAGTATTTTATAGAAGAAAAATTTTTTTTGGAAAAAAAAATTATGGAAGAAGTCCAAGGATATCACAGTTGGAGCTATTTGTCTTCAGCCATTAGTTGCCAAAATGTGATTTTTATGCTGAGACGAATGATATCTAAGCTTATGTCAAATTTGACAGGTATTTCCAGCTGCCAGAGAGAAGTATGGAGAATGGGTTTTGAGATGTGCAACCATGCTGTGATTTGTGATTTTTTTGTGTCAAAATTTTCAGTGCAAAATTTATATTAAGTGTTTAAATAGCCAGAGAAGAAAATCAAAACAAAAAATAAAACAACAACAAAAAAGTATTTTGATATTATAAAAGAGGAAATGGGTTACTGCTGCCTTCTATGCAGCAACAGCAACAGCAGCAGCCTATCAAGTGTTAGCGTGTGCCTGTGGAGAGAAGAGGCTGGAATTTGATATTCAAGGGCAAAAACACAAAGAAGAGGGGAATCAGTGTTGGGGAGATTCCCTTCCCCTCATTCCTAGCAGATGAGAAATGCAGTTGCTGACTCATGCTCTACAGCTGTCTGATGCATTTTCTTAGCTCATGCATCCAGGTGCCCTTTTTAAATGAAATTTAAACATAAGGGTACAAGATTACTTAAAAGTCATTATAGGAAAAGGAAGCATGTCTAATCCCTTAGACATAAACCAAGAAAATAGAGTGCTGCAGTTATATTTAATAAGAAAGATCAACAATTGCTGTACCATTGTACCCTGTGAGCCCTTCTCAGGCACATCCTGGAAAGCTCTTAGAGTTTTGTCCTGCTGGTTCCCATTCTCAGAGATTTGGAAAAGCTACTGAGAACAGCTGTGTGAATGTACTTCTTTCCTTGGCCAGCAATGAGTGATCCTACCTTGTTTACTTCCTCCTTCTTGGAATTTGCTTGTATATGCATTGTAGTTGGAAGTGCTAAAATTTTAAATGTTACAATATGTACAGTAACTGATAACCATACTCCTAGTGAGGGAACAAACATAAGCAGATGGTTGCAAAATGTGATTGGTAGCATTCAACCAGTCTTACCATCAGGGAAGCCTATCATAATGCCACTTTCTTGATCAGAAACAACTCTGAATGTATTTTATATGTTTTCACAGTTGAACACCCTTTCCTTATTGCTGTAAGAGATAATATAATTTATGGAATTTCTCTGAACCCTGAGGAGAAGATGAATGATGCTATGGTTCCTATAGCAGGAGTTCAAAACGGTGTTGATGTTGACTTTGATGACTCTGAACAGATGATTTATTGGGTTGAAAATCCGGTAAGTTAGTGTTTGCGTTAAGGATGTGCACTGAAATGAGACATTTACAAAATAATGCTTTTGACTGAAATATATTAGCATTGTGGGCAAGAATTTTATTAAATATGATTGAAAGAAAGGGGTTTTGTTCCCACCCCCATAAGATAAAGAGGCTTCATCTCTTTTCTAGATTAATTTTCATTTTTTTCAGCTGAAATACCTGACTAGTGCTGTTTCAGCTCAACCAGAGACATGAGCAGGAAATATCAGAAAGCATTGACAAAACCATACTCTCAGCTCCCCTTTGCTATATTCCACTCTTTCACCTCTCTCTTGATTTAGGATTTAACTCTGCAAACACAATGAGAACACTTCCCCATGTGAGGAGTAGATTTGACACAGTGTCACTAAATATTAGAGTGGAAATACATGTATCTAGTATGAGCACTTAGTGAAGTAATGCAGTAGAAAAGTGTCTTTTTTCTTTAAATAGAAAAAAATATTTGCAAAGTCACAACAATTTCCAGATCTGTGAGGCTCATAGATCTAAAAATTAGTTCAAACTAATTGTTAATAGTTGGTTATTTGACTAAACAATTTTAATGCTTCTTCTGAACGAAGAAATGATATATGATCTCTAAAGTTAACTTGACATAAAAAATTCCTAATTTTTGCATAATGGGCACTTCAAGAAACACTTCTGTGGTAGTTTGGGAGATGGATGTGGTAGGGACCTGTGTCCACTCTTGGATGCTTAAAAGCAGTTCTTTTCTCAAGAAAAACAGTGCTTAGGTCCTCAAGAAGTAGTGATGGTAAATTAGAAGATTTCTGTAGTTTGGTTTTACAGAAGGAATTCATGCTAACTCGTTACCTCTCATCTGCACAAGACTTACATTTTTTTCCCCCAACCCATTTCCCTTACATTTCATAGGTTTGAAATAAAAATAAGTTTAAAAGTCAGTCATTTTAAAACCTTTTCTGTCATTCATAAAGAAATTATAATTTATTTCATTATTTGTTCTTCTAAGATTAGAATGTTTAGTTCCCAAGAAGTATTTAAATAGACTTATTTTGGCAAACCTTTGCCCAAGGAACTAGATAAATACCCAGGAATCTGTTTGATCCTCTGTGCAGTCTGAAAAAGTGTTCTTGACAGATCTCAACCAGCAGACATTTACAAGAAGTTCAAGAGTTCTCTAGAAGGTCATGGGCTTGATCTATCCATTAGCAGAGTTGCCAAGTGCAATGCCAGGTGCCTCAGCAGGCTGAGTGTGGGTGTTTTACTTAGTTCTTGATCTCCAACCTGATGAATGTGTAGCTGTGGGCTGCGACCCCGGTCTGTATCCCTGACCTACAGGCCTCAGGCTGCTGTTGCTCCCAAACAGAGCTGAGACACCTGTGCCAGTCATAGCTTAGTCTCTGCAAAAAGGTATCTCTCTAGTTTCTAAGAACAGAAGCATGTTTGCCTTCTTTCTTAATTGTAGTGTTTGTCCATTACTACAAGGCTTCTTCCTGAGCCCCGTGTTTTACCTCCATAAATTGTGTGCTTGGGTTTTGCTGGAGTTTGTCTACACTTGCATAGTTTGTAGCTGTAATTTCACTGGTAGTGTTGGCAGCAGCTGAAGCTGTAGCTAGAGCTCATGTGAATGTCCCTCAACTTGTTCATCTTGTCCAAAGCAAACACAGAAAATGATAAATACCAGTCTTGTCGTTATTCTACTTGAAAAACACTTCCAAGGTACTTTTATCTTCAGCTGTTATGTTCCATAGGTTATCTACTGTAAATGTCAATTACTCTTGTGGTCTTATGTTTTATTATTTTATTATTATATCTATTATTTTTAGTAAGATATTACAGCTTGTTAGAAGTTTAGTTCTTAAATATATACGCAAGGAAAGAACAGTGTTTTTCTTCACCAGATTTCAGATATAGTCAAGATGGTTAACAGAGGTATTCTGGTAAAAGCTTTGTGAAAATGAAAAACAAATTACAGAAATGTGACTATATGGAGCTTAAATATATACAGTTAAACTTCATAAAATGTAGCCATTTTATTTCTGTTGATCAGACTTTGGTTAGTGAATAGAAATGGGTCTTGACAGTGGTTAATTATGATTTACAATTGTATTTTGACCTTGTTTATGCATTTCTCTCTACTGGATTTTATTTTTAACTGCAAAAAGATTACACTATAAACTAAGTGCTCATGTAGCTGGAAGAGAAAAGTGGTTTTTACTCTTGAGATTTTTTCACTTTTCCTATTTTTTCTTTCCAAGGGTGAAATTCACAGAGTGAGGTCAGATGGAACCAACAGGACAGTTTTTGCTCCAGCAGCTGTTATTGGTGCTCCTATGGGTTTGGCATTGGACTGGATATCTGCAAACCTGTATTACAGTAACCCAGGGACACAATCAATTGAGGTAATTATTTAAGAGGGACAAACTGAAAGTACAAACCTAGATTTTTCACTGCTATGTATACAGGCTGAAATCACTAAACATCATTTTTAGTGAAAAGTTGAAATTAGTTTTATTTTTAAATGCAAAGAGCCTGTAGAAAAACACTTTCCAAACTTGAATAGATAAACCTTAATTTGAGCATAATCAGAAAGATTGAAAGCATTATATTTGTGCATAGATGTCTATTTTTTTTTCCTCTCTCTGTTTCCGCCCTGCCCCCCAACTTCAACTCATTAGACTCTGGTGTTTGACATACGACCTCTCCAATCGCTAGAATTACTATAATTATTACTATTCTCACTTCAAATCAGTTATCTCAATGCAGCGTGTCTGATAGCAAAGGAATATTGCTATCAAATGCAGTAAGATCCACTCCTAAATGTTTTGATATCATACTAAGTAGCTTTCTAGAGACTAGCAGTCTGATGTTATCTACCAGTTAGTGTAGGGAAATTGAGGATAAGCAATATATAATACAGTAATGTCTGTGAATAAGCCCAATCATTAATGTCTGCATCCCAAAATGTAAATACATACTGTTAAATTAAAAGGCAACTAATTTAAATAAAATGGAATACTTTCTAGATTGGAATTATGTTCATCCTATTCATACTATAATACTTTGAATATATTATACAAGCTGAAAGATTAGTTATTTTTCTATCTAGGATGCTTACTTGTTAGCATGGGCAGGTTCTAAGCTGCAAGCAGCTCATTCAAGGAGTGCGTAATAGAGAGGAATGGTTAGCATACAGAACAATGTGCTTTTTCTTCATAGTATTTGAGAGAGTCTTCTGCAATTTCAGCTCCCTGTGGATTTAGGCTTACTGCCTTTAATTTAAAAATCTATCATAAGTTCCATATTACATGCTTTGATAAATTCAATGTTTGATTAGGTCCTGAAGCTGCATGGTGACATCAAGTACAGGAAAACACTGATTACCAATGATGGCACGTCTCTTGGAGCTGGCATGCCAATTGGTTTGACAGTTGATCCAGCAAGAGGGTAGGTTTCCAAAATTGCTGTTGTCTGCACATGAATATATTCACCTCATATTTCTTAAAAAGTGTCTTCACTTCTAATGGATTTGAAATGGTTTGTTTTTTTTTTTTCTTATTGGTGCAGAATTTATTCATTTTAAACCCTAGAAAATAATCGCTTTACTTCATAATTTGTTGCATAGATGTTTGTTCTCCTTAATTGACCATATGCTTGTATGGTAAAAAAGGGGTCTTAGAATTTTATGATTTTGGGAAAAAATCTCTGAAAAAATCAAAACCCAGAGTAGAAAGAAATCTGAAGAGTTTTTTTGTAATATCTGGTGATTCTGTCTTAAGACCTATGTATAGTAGAAAGACACTACACAGGAATAATGTCACATGTTAAACAGAACAGTGCTAAATACGATTTTGCTGCTTTCTCCCCAAAAGAGCTGTAATTTACTTCTTTCCCAACAGAGTATTCAAAATTGCAATATGATTTTTTGTCATTGTTTCAAAATTAGCGTTCCATAGGACTACAGTAACAATGAGACAGTTCTGCTGGTGACTTGGCAGGCTTTCAGATGAATTGATGACTGACTTTTTGTCCCTTGTTGAGAGTTGGACTGCCATGTGCCCTAGGTGTTCTTCAGCAGCATGAGCAGTGCGCATATTCTCTGTAGCTACATAATGGAATGCTGTTTCTTATGGATTTTTTTAACTTGTAATTTTAATTCCGAACTGGAACCAAAATCACTCTGAAATCTTGCAGCCATCTGTGAAACAGAATTAATATTCTCCTGCTTTCTTGCTGTAGTCCTAATACTCTCCTGAGTTTACCTGCTGCTGGTATTGTGGGGTGATACAGGGGAGGTTATAGATTTTTAAAAAATTATTTAACAGGCATTGTTCATTCTATTCAAGAGAAAAAGGCATTTTTCTATTTTTGTAAGTAAGATCTTGTCTTCATTGTGGCCTGATCTCTGATCTGCATATACTGAAGTATTTAGCTGGCAACGGAATTAAATTGAAGCATATGTTCAAGTGACTGTGATCCCTTTCTCTCCATTACGAGCTTTGCTAACAGATGTGATAATGTGTGTGTTACAGGAAGCTTTATTGGACAGACCAGGGAACTGACAGTGGAGTCCCAGCAAAAGTTGCCAGTGCAAACATGGATGGATCGGGCATACAAACCCTCTTCACTGGCAACCTTGACCATGTAGAGTTCATTACTATTGACATCAAGGAGCAAAAATTGTACTGGGCTGTCACTAGCACAGGAGTGGTAGGAGACATTTGTTTAATAATTGGTTTTTTACCTGTTGATCTGTCTCTGTCTGTGGTTTACATGAGTAAATCAGTTACTGTAGTTTACTCATGTAACTGGGAGTTATGTGACTGAGCAAAGTCTGAACAACTGTTGTTACTAATTACCATTAAAAATGTGATGAATTTGAAGGGTAAATGAGAAATCATTATTGACAATCCTGCTGATGCTTTCCTTCCTGCCTTGTATGTAGACATGTCGTGCATGAAGAGAATTTAGTAGCATATGTTGCATTTTGATTTTGTATTGTAACATTGAACTTTTATTATAAAAAATGTAATATTAAGCTTTAAACTGATTTCTTAGATTGAGAAAGGCAATGTGGATGGTACGAATCGTGTGACTCTGGTGGTTCATCTTTCTCATCCATGGGGAATTGCTGTGTATGATACCTTCCTGTACTACACTGATCGAGATTATGAAGTTATTGAACGAGTTGACAAGTCTACCGGAGCAAACAAAGTAGTACTAAGAGATAATGTCCCAAGACTGAAGTGCCTTCGTGTGTATTACAGAGACAGTAAGTATTTTCTAGAGAGGCATTTGAGGATATTCAAGCTGTGAAAACTTGAACTTTCCTCAGAGACAAAACACATGCTTTTTCAAAGGAAATAGTTTGATTAGGCTTTCAGGAAAAGTGTCAGAAACATTTTACCTGGTTTTGGTAAAGAGGTGTTCCACTATCCAGTTAAGGCATCTATTAGCACATGTAGTTTTACTAAAATGTTGACTGAATGTGATGTAATATTGACTAAATAACAAATGTTGTTCCTTTGACTTCAAACGTACATGTCTGTTTTATCTGATTCTTGGCCCAATTGATTTTAGATGTCAAGAAACCAATGAATGCATTGCTAACACTTAAGTGCTAAAATGTTCAATGATTAAGATCTTTGGTTTTGTCAGCTGATTGTTAATAACATGCAACTGTAAGAATTTGATTATATTTCCATGAGAGTCTGTGGTGATGTAGTTTTTATGTCTTGTCATATGTGTCTTTTGCAGATTCTGCTGGTTCCTCAAATGGCTGCAGTAATAATATTGGAGTTTGCCAGCAGCTTTGCCTGCCTGTACCTGGTGGATTGTTCTCCTGTGCCTGTGCTACTGGCTTTCAGCTAAATCCTGATAACAGAACCTGTTCCCCATACAGTTCATTTGTAGTTGTTTCGATGCTTTCTGCAATTAAGGGATTTAGTTTAGAGACATCAGATCACTCTGAAGCCATGGTACCACTGGCAGGAAGAGGTATGTGACTATTATAGCAGGAAGAAATCTGATAATGCCTAATGTTTTGGCATTTCTTGCTGGCATAGCACATGTTTAAAATAAGTTAGTTTGTATCATAGATAATTAATTATTACTTTTCAAAATATTTCAGGACGAAATGCACTTCACGTGGATGTTCACATGCCTTCTGGTTTCATTTACTGGTGTGATTTCAGTAGCACAGTTTCTTCTCAGAATGCAATACGTAAAATCAAACCTGATGGTTCTTATTTTAGAAATGTTATAACAAATGGAATAGGACGAAATGGGATCCGTGGCATTGCAATTGACTGGGTAGCAGGTAAGCACAGTGAAATTTAGGAGAATGTTATTCTTCAGAAAGATTGTAGTATTTCTAGACTACCATAAACAGACCCTAGTGGAACTATTTTGAATTGAAGTCTTATGATTCTAACTTGTGTGTCTATGGATTGATTTTAAAGCAAGAGGGAATAATGAATGGCTCTTCTGTTTGTGTGTGTGTGTAAAAATGAAAGTTTATCAGAGCAGATGTATAGAACATTTTCTCTCATGGTGATTTTGTATTTGTCTTAAGTCTGTCTTGGCTGTGTATTCATAAGTAGCTGTTATGAAGTATACTGCTATGCTTTATTGACATAGTGAAAAATATGTACCAGAGAAGAGTGCTCAAAAGTTGTCTGATGACATTGCTAAGAATAAGAATAATAAGAAAGAACAACCCTTCACTTACCCTCAGATTACTTCGTACAAATCTTATGAATTTTAATGAAAAGTAAGCAAAACAAAAGAAATACACTGTTTTTTAGCTTTAATTTTCCTACTTGCACTTCATGTTTCTATTAAAACATGTTAGAAATTAATTAAAATATTAACTCTTCAGAAAGTGTTCATCAACTCTAAGTAGCTGTGCATTGCCGTTAATACCATTATTTTATATGTATATGTACTATATATATATATGTTTGCAAAAGTTCTTTTGTTGATTACTAGACTTCGTGGGATGAGTTTTAGAATAATCGTCTGTTATATACACCTAATTTAGTTATTGTATACAGTGCTGTGCCATAACATGGTTTTTGTAGTTTTGTGTTGTAAAAGGTAAAGGAGCAAGAGTGTTTAAGTGCAAGCTAAAGGCTTAGATTAAAAAAAAGCACACCTAAAGAACAACAACAGTTAATGCACTTTTGAATGTATACCACTGATTTTTCCCATAGCAGTCAATGAGGACTTAGAAATTAAGAGATTGTTGTCAGTGTGTCTTTCTTCTAATTCCTCAAAGTGTAGGCAAGTACTTTATGCGCACAATTTCTAAGATGTTTACGGATATTAATATTATGATTTAATATTTTATCATCTCATGTTTTTCACATATTAATGCTATATATTAACTTTCTGTTTTGTTTTTCTACTTTGGTTTCTCTTCCTTCTTTAAATACAGGAAATCTTTATTTTACAAATGCATTCCTGACAGAGACTTTTATAGAAGTTTTGCGCTTAAACAGAACTTTTCGCCGTGTTCTGCTTAAAACTACCATAGATATGCCAAGGCACATAGTCGTTGACCCAAAAAACAGATACCTGTTCTGGGCAGATTATGGACAAAATCCAAAGATTGAACGTGCATTTCTGGACTGCACAAACAGAACAATTCTTGTGTCTGAGGGCATTGTCACACCTCGTGGCCTGGCCATAGATCACAGCAATGGCTACGTTTACTGGGTGGACGATTCCTTAGATATGATTGCAAGAATTCAGCCTGATGGTGGTGATGTTGAAATTGTGCGTTATGGAAGTCGGTATCCAACTCCGTATGGTATCACCATCTTTGGAAATTCTATGATCTGGGTGGATCGGAACCTGAAAAAAGTCTTCCAAGCCAGCAAGGAGCCAGGCAATACTGATCAGCCAACAGTAATACGAGACAACATTAATTGGCTAAGGGATGTTACCATTTACGACAGTCATTTCCAGTCACGTTCACCCCTTGATGTCAACAATAATCCTTGTTTGAACAGCAATGGAGATTGTTCTCATCTATGTTTTGCCCTGCCTGACGTGCAGACACCCAAATGTGGTTGTGCCTTTGGAACGCTTGATGGTGATGGCAAGAGATGTTCTATTTCAACTGATAATTTTTTGATTTTTGCTCTTGAGAATAACCTCAGAAGTATCCACCTAGATCCTGAAAATCACAGTCCTCCCTTTCGCACAGTCAATGTGTTGAGAACCGCAGTGGCCCTGGATTTTGACAGCATAAACAACCGAATATATTTTACACAAAGTTTTGCTTCAGGGACAGGAAGAATTAGTTATGTTAGTATTTACTCAGGAACTGGCTCTCAAACAGTAGTTGCATCTGGTAAGTGTGCTGGAATGTAATACAAAGTAATTCAATAATGACAAAAGCATGTAGCCCTAGCTTAGCAAGTACTGTTATGCTAATGGTCAAGGTAGACTATTTAGTTAAGATGTTTGATGAAATGGTTCCTTCTAACTCTTCTCATCAGTTTTTTTCCACTTCTGAGATTCTTATTTAATCTTGACCACAATGAAATAGAAAACTGGTTAAATATTATTATATTTATATAAAATTATATATAATAAATTGAAATCACATGAATTTTATGGAGTAAGAGATGATTCCTGCTACTTGGAGAATAGTAACCGGAACTTAGGTCTGCATAAGGAAAGGGTCTTTGTAACACTACTGCATACGGGGGACTACTTGAACCCTAAGCATTAGTTCTTCAGTTTTTTAAATGGACAACTTTACATTGATACCAAAAGACTGTTCAAGGAGATCTTCAGTATTGCCACATTATGATAGACAAAGAGTAGTGCAATATCTCAGGAGACTGTACTGAGCTTGCACGTGTCTGTATTTGGTTGCATGTGTCTAAGACCTGGGGACTCCAGATGGCATAGCCTTTGACTGGATCAACAACAGACTTTACTACAGTGACTACCTCAACCAGACTATCAGCTCAATGTCGGTGGATGGCTCGAACCGCACAGTGATTGCCCGCGTTCCACGACCAAGAGCTGTTGTGTTAGATCCTTGCAGAGGGTATGTGTTGCACTTTGTATACTTTGATTTAGACTTCAGTGAAGATGATCAGATACTTCCTGTTCTAAGCCCTAAGTTGCAGCTGTGCATAACCATCCTAGATGGTTTAGTGGTTTAGTGGTTGATAGGAATGGTTGGATTCCATGATCCTGGAGTTCTTTTCCAACCTAGTGATTCTGTGATGCTATAGATATAACTTTTGAGGTTTAAGTTTTCTAAACTGATCTCAGCCTCAGAGATTAGAGTTTTCTTATGAAATTTTTAGGTCATTCATAAATATGGAATGCATGTGGATCCACTTAGTGCAGGTGAGAGCCAGGTACAGGGTGTAAATGAAAACAGTGTTCTATTTGCTGTGTAAGGCAGAAAAACAAAGATTATTTGTTGAAACTAAGATTTCTTCAAGAACATAATTGTAGCAGTCGGGGCAATCCATGACACATAGAAGTTGTGGGCCGAAAGACCACATATCATATCATATCATATCATATCATATCATATCATATCATATCATATCATATCATATCATATCATGATAATAGATCAGGTGGTGCTGCCAAGCAATCTCTGTGTTTAAAGGCTTCTGTGATCTTTCCCTTTTTCTGTTTCCTGAATGCCTCAGAAGAATTTTTGTTACACTATCAAAACATCCTCCAAGAGGCTGGGGGCATTACTGTATTATACTATGTTTCTAATGTTATTACTAACAATACTGTATTTCAAATGAAGAAAAAAAGCAGATTAATTGACTATAGGAGCTGGAAAAACTTTTCTGAAGTTCACTCCAGTGGAGCCTTCCGATGCCTGCTGGAAGTTTCCTGTGTAAATGTGGGCTACAATAGAGGGAGACGTTCTTTTCCACTAGTTTTGCACTGCACACTTCAGTGAGAGACATCAGCATAGTAATTCTCTGGAGCAGATAAGAGCTTCAGGTGCTTTATTTTCTGCAAATATAATGCTGCAATCATGTTATTGACAGGTATATGTACTGGACTGACTGGAGTACAAATGCAAAGATAGAACGAGCTACACTTGGAGGGAACTTCAGGACACCTATTGTGAGCACTGATTTGGTATGGCCAAACGGGCTTACCCTGGACTATGAAGAAGAGCAGCTATACTGGGCTGATGCAAATCTGTATGTATTGATAACACACTTGTGATATATACATTTGGTTATTTTTCAGTAGATGTATTATTTATTTTTACTAATTTTTAAACTGTTTTTCAGTGTTTTAATTCAATTGGATACTTTGTATAATAGCAATGCAATGTCAAGTCTTGATATTGATGTGGAACTGTTGTGCCAGAAGTTTTGTTATGCCAGAAGTAGATTTAGTCCATTGCTCTATGGCATTTGTACCCACTGGCAGTTTGTTCATCTTCGTTCAACTCACAACTTTTATAAGCATCTCCAGTAGAAAGTATGAACCCAGATCATTCTTTGCTCATGGCTAATGGCTGTCACCTGTGTAATTTGGCATAGTGTTCTTGCTATTGCTTAGCAGACAGAACTCTGCCCTTTAATTTATGCCACCAGAAGCATAGGAAGGTTTTTTTAAAATAATTGAGTTTGTACCCATTCAAATTCACACATGATCTTGGAGAAATCACTGAAGCAATCAGACCTTTTTCTTCTAGTTCAGCATAGCAGCTCTTTTGCAGGCTTTTCCTTTGCTGTTACAGAAGATGGATTTTTGTATTGTAATAACTCTTATGTCTATATGGCATCTTCTGGGAGGAGAGCATTCTTTGGATTCATATTGGGCAGAACAGGGCATCTGTAGTGGGACCTTCTACTTTAAGGGGAATGCAGGATGTCAGATAAGACATCCTCTTTTCTCTTTCAGTCTCTAATTAGTGGAGGTAGGGGAGCATATGCTTAACAATGTGAAGACTTTTTTATTCTGACTTGCCTTTACCTCTTCAGAGAGGCAGATAATAGCATGGGGTAAGATATGAAGGCCAGCCACTCAAAAATGGCAATGCTCCTTAGCACTGAATGCACTAAGAGAACACAAGTGTGAGCTGAATATTCTTCTCCATTTTATCTCTGGCTTGTTCTCATCTTACTTATGTTAGTCTCCCAAAGGTGCTATCCCTTTTTCACTAGACTAGTGTTTCTGTTCTTTTCTTCTAGATCCTCCTGTTGCCTTGTAAATGATACTATTGGGGGCACAAGCATCTCTTGACATACATCTCGAGCAGATAGAACTTACATGCTAGTTGTACCCCGTTCCTTTCCCATATCTTTGCAGTTTCTGCATGCAATAGTGCAAGAACCCCCCGCTAGACATCATGCTGACAGTTCAGACCTATGTGCAGGGACTCCCCTTAAAAGAGTCCCTGTGGCATAAAAGAGGGAAATTACCCAAGCCTGTGTTGCAGGAGAGTTGCATTTGAGCTTCTTTGCTGTTGTAGAAGTGCACTTTCCACTCAACTGTTCATTCATATTAAAACCTTTGCCTTTTAAAATGTCTGCCTATTATTACTCCTGTAATCATTACTGAAATCCTAATTTTTCTTCTGCTTATGTGAAATGCAGCTTTATCCTTCCTACTATTGATGACAAAGGAGGTGAGCTGTTCAGCTTGTTGAGAAACTTCTTATCTGCTCATCATCTCTCATTAGCCCTTTCCATCCTTGTTCAGCCTACACTGGCAATCTAGTAAATGCCTTAAACAATGCCTTAATAATTAAATTTTGTCTCTAGTGGAGACATAAACATACAGTTGCTTTGAGGTTCGATAAAATAAGTTAAAATTATTTTCTTACTACTAATGCTAAGTTGTTGGAGCATTCTCTGTTTCTGTAAGAACTCTTTTGCTTGCTTGAGCCAAAGGATGGAGGTTCTACTTGGGGAATCCTAAACCAACGTTTGGCTCTTCTGACTTCACAGACAAGAGTTACTGGCCATGCAGTGATGAAAAGAGAGAGAAATGATTAGCAGGAAGAACATCACTGGGTATGATGTCTTCAGTCCCATAGCTTCCTTATCTGTACCCTCCATAAAGCTGTTCTGGGATTCTTAGTAGATCCTTTTCAGAAGCCTGTGTATGAAAGGTGCCCCAGTCTTCTAGAGAATTGTTCTATTCCATAAACATCACTCCACTTCTTAGGCATTTTATCTTTATGCATAAGCATACATACTGCCTTACCTCTGTCTGCTCTTCAGAGATGAGTATTGAGAACAGTGCAGTTGAATGATGCTATACTTGATGGAGCGGAGACAACCCAAAGTGTCATCTTTCTGTCAGTAAGCGGTTGGCAGCCTTGCCATATGTTCAGTGTGACTGAATAGCAAATTGCTGGGAGCTGAAGGCAAGGAAAAGCCTTTATTCATGCTCACTTTTGTTCTTCTGTCTTAAGCTTTGTGACTACCATACCTCATTTTCAGTATTTTATTACATCCTGATTTTTTTTTTGTCAAGCTCTTTTTCTTACACCATCTATTACTTGCAAATAACTTTTGAACATTCACCATTTTCTCTTGTCTCGTGCATTATTCTTGTATAGTCTGCCTATCTTGGACAGGAATCTGTGCACTGAAAGAAACACCTAACTCTTAATATAACTTTTAAAGCAATATTAAGAAATGATATCCTTGCATGAACAGCACCTTTTGAGTCTCCTGGCGTTGGCATGACTTATACTGCTTCCCCACTGACCTTTGTTGAAGTGGTTGCTAAAGTTGGGAATGACTGAAGGGGAGAGGCAGTGACGAGGTGATTGGAGGTCAGCAGTGCTGTTCGTGTGAGTAATGAATGGCTCACATAGAACAGAACTAGTCCATCTCAGAACTTGGAGTTGAACTCTGATTTTCTGGGACTCCTTAAAGTCCTGTTTGTGGGAAATGTGTTTATCATTGCAAAGGCAGAATCAAAACTGGAAGATCAACAAGGAAGAAATGTTCATCATATGTTACATATTTGTGGCTATTAGATTATATATATATATACAGTGGTTATGATATGTTAGAACTGTTTTTCCCTCTGTATTCTTATCCGAGAAACAGCAGAAAATGCATGTTTATCGTCTCATGGATTTGCTTATGTTTCTTGATTGTGTAGATTTGAATCTGCAGAAGATAAAACTGAAATGGAAATGTGTTCCATTTCATGGGACCATTGGTTTTCTCCTGGTATGATTCTTTAAAATCATACTTATTCCAAAACTGTATTCCCTCATGAAGTTTTCAGCCTGATTACTTCCAGTATATTAATGTGTCAGTATTACAGAGCTGCTACTCTGAATCACCATTGAAGCCATAGACTGGAAAATTTGAGCATTTTAACTCATAAGAGCACCGTACCTATTGGTATCCATTGCTAAAACTGCAGATGCTAGTTGCGAGACTAATTAGGGCATGGCTTTATACATCTTAAAAGACTTCTTTCTTTTAAGATGTAGTGATTTCTTTGTTATTTTAGGCAAAAGATTGAGCGATGCACTCTCACTGGTACAAATCGTGAAGTAATTGTTAGCACTGCTCTGCATCCATTTGCAATGACAGTGTTTGATCAGCACATATATTGGACGGACTGGAACACACAAAGCATTTACCGAGCTAATAAGTATGATGGTTCAGATCAGATAGTAATGATTATGAATCTCCCACGAAGACCAATGGATATTCATGTCTGGGCAAAAAATAAGCAACAGCAGTGTACCAACCCTTGCAACCAATTCAATGGTGGCTGCAGTCACATCTGTGCACCAGGTAAGCTCTTCAGCTGGATAACTGTTACCTGTATTAGAGGTCATAGTATAACAGTTTTAGGCACGTGGGTTTAGCTGAAATATTATTTATTAGTGCTCTTAAATGTTTAATTTTATTTATTTAAATGCAATCAAAATGATTGCCATTCAAGGTCATGCTATTTTGCTAGCACATGTGAGGGCTGTGTCTAAGAATCTGCACAAATAAAAATTATGGATTTCTCTGATTTAACCCACAACATTGTTTTCTGGGATTTTAAAGGTTTTTTCCTCTGGGACAAGACATGAAGTGAGCTCTGCAGCATATGATTACATTAGGAATACATACTCATACACCGTATACTGAATAGGTGCTTCCTATAATTAAATCTTTTTGGGTCGCTGTTTCTTTATCACATGATATTATGACATCTTTACTGAATGATTAATTTCCAAAATAAATGTTCTTACTTACTTGTTTTAAATGTTGGACAGTTACCAAGAAGATAGTGCAAATTGATTTCTATCTATGCTGTGGGGCAGATGTCCTTTTAAGTCATGTACAGCAGAAGCATATTCAGTATCATCAGCTGCACGCATGTTGGGGTGAGACCTGAGTGATGTGTATCCCATCTTGTATCTCTCCTTGTGCCCATGTAGGGGGAGTCAAAGAGCTCCAACAGGTCATAGGTCCAGATGACTAGGAAACTAGAATGGAATTTTGAAAACCCTGTTTTGATTTCAAGGGATAGAACCTCAGGATAGAATCTTGCTGCCACTCAAAACCTATTTGTACAACAAGCAAATCTTAAGACACTCCAAGCCATGTTCTGATCTTGATTCCTCCTGAGAACTCTGAAACAACTCTTGGAGGTTTTAATGGGTTTGCATACGCTTAACTGAAATACTGGAGCTGTGAGAATTTCACTGCCTTTTCCAGTGTTATAGCTATTAAAGGTTTCATAGAACCCTATCTAAAGGATCAATGTTGAATTTATTTTATTTTTTTCTCTCCTTTTTTTTTTTTAACTGTCAAACATAACTTCAGGTCCAGCTGGTGCAGAATGTCAGTGCCCCTCTGAAGGTCGCTGGTATTTAGCCAATAATAACAAGCACTGTATTGTGGATAATGGTACCAGGTGTGATACTGGTTTCTTCACATGCCTTAATGGGCAGTGTATCTCCGAGGGATGGAAGTGCGACAATGACAATGATTGTGGTGATGGCAGTGATGAGTTAGAAAGTGTGTGTGGTAAGCATTTAAAATAACTACGTGGGAAAGCTATGCGGCTTCTGTCTTGCCTGTATTGTGTTTTCTATCACTTTTATGGCTTCATGATCATGGATCTTGTGGCTGTAGTTTGGAAATGATCCCTTGCTTGCTCATATATTTGAGGTCTGATCAGATCTGACTCAAGTTTGACTCTGAGGTCTAGAGCTGATTTACTCTGGAACCCAAAAGTGCTACGGTATTGATTTTTCATCATGTTTAGTCAATTCCTGCTTTGTTTAATTCCAATATGTATTTTACTTTTCATGCAGTCCGTTTTGCAGCTGTGTTTGCCCTGGCAGGTAAAAACATTGATATTTTACTTGTTATGCTGTTGGAGGACTTAGATTATGTTTTACAATGTATGTTATTTTAAATTTTTTTATTATGATGATTTCCTGCAGCTTTCCATACTTGTCAGCCAACAGCTTTTACTTGTGGTAACGGGCGATGTGTACCCTATCATTACCGCTGTGACCACTACAATGACTGTGGGGATAACAGTGATGAGGATGGCTGCTTGTTCCGAACTTGTGACTCCCACACAGAATTTACCTGCAATAATGGGAGGTGTATATCTCTTCAGTACGTCTGCAATGGAGTAAACAACTGTTACGATAATGGAACATCAGATGAGAGAAATTGCCGTAAGTTTATCCTAATTACCTAGAGCACATTTGAATTTGACTCTTCAGACTAAAGAAGAGGCAAATGTGTATGGAGAATTATAACAAAATCAGCCTTTGCTGGTTTTCTTTATTTACGTTGTAGATGCTGCTGTGTGATATGTGAAGCAAATTGACTTTTAAAAACATATTCTGGAATACTGCAAGGCGCTACATTGTAGCTGTTGCTTTTTTTCCTTGATGCATCAAATGCTCGTGCATTGCTTAATGTTGAGTCTTGTGAGCAATCCCATGGACTTCAAAAGTATTACTTTAGATTAATTGGATGCAAGACTTATAGGCTTATATTTTTGCAGGATTAGCCTGTAGTTTGGCAGTGGGTTTTTACTTTGTATCATGCTGTATTAATTATGATAGATCTAATCATCAGGGGTGTACAATGTGGTACTTAGACAGACACAGTTTATATTTTTTCTGTTTAAAAATATATTCCTTATAACTCTCAAAAAGTTATAACTTATGTTTGTTTTCCTTGAGATGTAACTATGATTAGTTCAATACTGACTACTCTTGCAGTTAATCAAACTATTCATGCCTTTGCACTAAGATTACATTCTTCTCTGGAAAATTTGAAACTAGTGCAACTGATAAACGTGTACATAGAGTTTGTTTGGTTTTTTCCACGTTTTTGTGCACACTGATTATTTTTTTAAAACATATTATTTGTGACTATTTTTGCTATCAGTGAAATTTGAGTATTTGGAATTCTTGGAATATGGATAGTTGGTCTGATGATTCATACAGTACTGGTGGCTACAGATGCCAGCATTATGGTGTAAATACACGTCAGTTTACATTCCCTCATCTCCAGATATTGGCCTGTATTTCTTTGGTCATGGTTTTGTCAGGATTTTTCTCAAGAAAAGCAGTTTAATTGTTTCCATATAGCACATGTGAGTGCATGTAAGCAAGTGAGTGACATGGGACTCTTTTAAAAGTACTGTGTGTCTTTCAATAAGATACAGCTTAATGGCTTTAAAAGAAGCTCTGAAGAAATTTTGCTTTTTTTTTTTTTTTTTTTTTCCCTCCATCTTACAGCGGAGCGCACTTGCCAGTCTGGTTTTACAAAATGTCAAAGCACAAATATCTGCATTCCTCGAACATATTTATGTGATGGGGATAATGACTGTGGAGATATGAGTGATGAGAGTCCAACTCACTGTGGTAAGTTAATAGGACCTCTCTTATTTTTCTCATACTTCAGTAATTTATTCCACTGCTCTTCACATTCGACCTAATTACAACTGTTCTCAAAACGTCTACTCTTGCAATACTGAAGATGCATTCTGTTATTAGCTCTCAATTATCTGAATCGTGCTTTTATCCAATAAAAAGGATCTTAATTTTCTGTAGCATTTTTATGCAGCGTTTGAGGGTACATTTCTTTTGCTTATTCTATTCAGTATCCTTTATGGTTTTATGAGGTAATTGGCACTTAAGTATTATGGTGAATTGGCTTTTTTCAGGAACTTTAATATTGGATTTTTTTTCCATTCTAATCAAATGAAATTGTATACTGTCTCAGAGACAAATTCTTTTAGCTCTTTCATCTAGTTAAGTATGCCTTAGCATATGATTCATTGTTCATTGTAGCTTCGGGTTAGTGTGCATGAGTGTCTAGTTTTCAGTCAGCCTTAACTACGAAACAGTTTGTCTTGCTAGTACAGACATTGGTATTAGGTAGTAGCTACGTAGTACTTTTCCCATATAAAATGTTCTGAATCTATTTGTAAAACGTAATGGATTTCTCCATGGTATTGCCTGAGTGGATTATTTTTGCTTTCACTAGTTTTCCTAAAGGTACCTGCCTTGAATTAACTATGTCATAATTTTTCTGAAATATGAGTTCAATCTTTCTTAGCCAGAAGGTGTTCACTTTTACCTATGGACAGCTGTGTGTTAAAAGTGTGTGGCTATATGTGAAGATACATATATGTGCTACTTATGAAAGGCGTGCTTTGTCCCTTCTACTGTTTGTCCCAGCAGCACTGCTGAATTATTTAAATTGAGAAGTGGTGATGGGCAAGAAAGAGGGAGAGAAGGGGAGAATTAGAGATGAAAGAAAGTGTAAGATATTAATGAGCAATGTGTTAATTGTCTTTCCATCATTGAAAGTACATAGAAGAACAAGTTAAAAGGCCAGACTAGGACCTTTTCAGTGTCTTGAAATGATCGGGATCAAGGGGCTCAGCCAAAGTCCAAAAGGAATATTTGCACTGGGCTTAGCTGGAACTGTTCAGTGTTACAGGTTGTTCTTCAATGTCATTATGAAAAGATTCCTACCTGGAAGTGAAGAAAAATCAGTGGAAGAACAAGAAAAGCATTATCTACTGTGAGATATTATTTCTTTACTACAATTTTGATTCCTTGTAAAGCATGGAGTCTGCTACCACCTGGTTTGGGGACTGGAGAAATGAATCAGAGAATTGGACTATGGTCATATTGTTGTGCACAAACCCCAAGTGAAAACATAGATCATCTACAGTTGCTCTATACAATCCTGTTGCCAGGGCAAATTCTGTCTACTTATAAGCTGATACTGACGCCCAAGCAGAGAATTAAGCCCATTTTCTGCACACAAAGATTAAGCTAATTTGTACAAAGTACTCTTTGCAGACAGGCTGCGAAAAGACATCCTTCCTAGCATAATTTTTTCTCTTTCTTTTTTGGGGTCTGTAATGTTTTTGCATAACATGGACTCAAAAGCAACTTAAAACAAGTTGGAAAGGTAACAGAAAGAAAGAAGTCATACATAGGTTTTTTCTTCCAGTCTCACTGACTTGCACAAATAGTGAGTTTCGTTGTACATCGGGACGTTGTATTCCTGCTCATTGGTACTGTGATCAAGGAATAGACTGCGCTGATGGCTCTGATGAACCTGCCTCTTGTGGTAAGTTTGCATGGTGGGTTATGGGAAATCAGAAGTTTCTCTTGTAGGCAGCAGCGTGAATCCAGACTGGGTGGAAGTATGTTCTGAGGTTTTTTTCACATAGTCTAAGTAATGTGAGTCACTGAGCAATTCAAGTCTTAAATATCTAAACTGTGTGTGAAATACAAAGACTTCTAATCGCCACAATTGTTTCCTCTAAATGTATAACCTCTTGTCTCTTTATAAGACTGTTATGGTGGTGAATGAAGTGAACAAAAGGTAGTAAATATTTTCATGTTGTTTTGGATATAAAATCAAATGTCATGCTTTAAAGGGACTGTGTATTCAGTATTGCATTTGAAGGAGTTTAGGATGCAGGAGAACGTTTTTTGACACAGTATGAGGTGGAGTATCATAGAATTACAATCCTGTATGTACAATAGAAGTGGATTGTAATAAGCAGCAGAGGATATAAGAAGGTGAAAAGATGTAATCTCTAGGGAGGAAACAGTTGGAGGTAACTGAAGTAACTGAGAATCAATATTACAGTGTTGTCATTATTTTCACTGTAGAGGTTGGCATAACAGAAGGCAGAAGAGAGTCTTCTATGATTTAACCAAGGCTGATAGCTCACTTTGCACATTGCTGGAGTTGCACCTTTAACTTAAGAATATGTCTTTCAGATTATAGCTTAACACTCTTAAACTTTTATTTTACAATTTGTTATCATAAGATTCTACCTAAAATACCCTCCTCAGTGCAGGTTGGTTTAACAGTCTGAGTGATTATGTTAATTTTTTAAAGTGCCCCAAGTGCGAACTTGTTCAAGTGCCGAGTTCAGATGTGATGATGGCAGATGTATCCCAGCAACATGGATCTGTGATGGTGATAATGACTGTGGGGACATGAGTGATGAGGATCAAAGGCACAATTGTGGTATGTGTTTAATGCAAATAGGTACTGCACTTACTTTGTTTGTGCTGCAGATGTTTTTTAGAAAACAACCAAACAACCCCCTAAACCCTACCGTGTGCCAATTTTCCTATCCATAAAGGTGCATGTTGAACAGGAAGTACACTCATGCTATACATTTGTTTTCGTTATATTGAATGAAAATTGAATATTTTACTGGTTAGAGAAATGTTCTAATTTTGTGATTACTCTTCCTTGAACTGTTGAGTTCAAAAGGACCTATAATTAATCTGGGGTTTTGGTATGATCTGGGCAGGAATAACAGCTTCAGTGTAGATGTTCCCTCATCATCATGCAGTGCATATTGTGCATATTAATAACCACACTGTTTGGTCATAATATCTTTAAAAATTAGTGAGGAAAAGAAGCCTGGCTGTGAACAAAGGTAAGAAGGTTCACCAAGTCTGACCCTGCTCCACGATTCTTTTAACATCACCTGGATAAGCTTGTAGTTCTTGCTGCTTTTAACTGCAATGGTACTTCCTTTGTTTGCTCCCTGGAACACAGAATACCTTGAAGCAAGCAGGGGTTAGAGAGCCTAGACTTAATACCTTTTTAGCTGCCAGAAAATTGGTCCAGGTGTGTGAAAAGCTTGTACTGAGAATCCAGCAAGATCCAGACTTCTGCACATGCCAGCGTTGCCTAAGGAATCCTACAGTGCTTTAGCTTCCAGTCAGCCTCCATGAAAAGCAATGCACAGTGAAAATTGGTGGGAATGAGCATGAGTTTGGTATATGAAGGTCCAATGTTTTCTAACTTTGCACATGCAGCAAAGCATGGCTCTAATGCAGACTCAGGATGTATATCCAAGCTGCATCTGTGTGGCAGGGAAGGATGTTGCAGGGTATAACTTGGTGTTTAATTCATTGAATATGCTTTTCTTTCAGCAAATCGCAACTGCACAGCAGCAGAGTTCACATGTGTCAACAACCGACCGCCACTCAGGAGGTGCATTCCTCGTGCGTGGGTCTGTGATGGTGATGCTGACTGCAGTGATGCATTTGATGAACACCAGAACTGCACACGAAGATCTTGCACAGTAAATGAGTTTACTTGTAGCAATGGCTTGTGCATCCGAAACACATACAGGTTGGTGACTAACTGAGCTGCTGCAGAAATTCTCAAAATTTGCTTAAAGTGAAGGAGCTATTCTACCTTTTTTCACTCTAATTAGTTGTTAAGTAGATCTACATATTGTAATGAAACTATTTATCTGCTCTACATTAATACATCAGTTTTAACTTGAAAATTCTTTGCCGTTTTCCCTGTTAATGTCCCCAGTGCTCACCATTAGCATTTAATCCTTTTTATTGTGCTTGATAACCTCTCCTGGGGTGATTCTGTTCAGGGAATATAAGCAGAACTCACAGGATTGGACTCTATATAATATGACCCTGTATAATATGATCCTCGAAGTCTTCCATTGGACCCAATAATATCTGACCTGCTTTGGAAATCAGCAGAGTGTATCTATCCATGTGCCCTAGAGATAATTATTACCTTCTTATATCTGAAAAAAAGTGTTCATTCTTCTTCAGATGTGACAGGCGGAATGACTGTGGTGACAGCAGTGATGAAAGGGGATGCATCTATGAACCATGTCAACAGCACCAGTTTACTTGTCAGAATGGGCGCTGCATTTCCAAGGCCTACGTCTGTGATGGGGATAATGACTGTGGTGATGAATCAGATGAACTGGAACATCTCTGCAGTACTCCAGAAGCTACCTGCTCTCCCCATCATTTTAAATGTGACAATGGAAACTGCATTGAAATGGTTAAAGTCTGCAATCGGTTGGATGATTGCTTAGATAATAGTGATGAAAAAGGGTGTGGTATGTGTAGATTTATTCGTTCTTTCTTGTTTAATTTAAAATGCTTAGGCAGTTTATAAAAAATGAGTCAATTGGGGTAATTGCTTAATTACAATCATATCTATTCCATGGTGGTCTCTTAGAAGGATTATGAGAAATGTATAGATCAAATTTTTTGTTTTAGTTAAATCACATTTATTATATAGTGTTTTAACAAAGTTATATAGTGTTTTAACAAAGTGTGAAAATAAGCTAATTATATAAACATTTATATAATACGTTTATTATATACGTTATATATTACTCTTAGATTTCCAATCACCACTCATAAGTGTATATTTTGCGCTCATTATGTTTGGTGACAGACCTCAAAGGTGCTAGGATTATTTTATATTAGATTCTTTTTCTTGTTCCTCCATTATAGCAGCTCAGATTAATATTCAGCATTTTCAGGGTATCACAGAGAGAGTACATTGGAAAGTGACTGCACTATTTTTTCTCCCAGCTGATTACATGACTAGAACTTTCCTTCCCCAGGTATAAATGAATGCAATGACCCTTCAATCAGTGGATGTGATCATGACTGTACAGACACACAGACAAGTTTCTACTGTTCTTGTCATCCCGGATACAAACTTATGTCTGATAAACGAACTTGTGATGATATTGATGAGTGCAATGAAACTCCATCAGTATGTAGCCAGATTTGTGAGAACACAGCTGGCTCCTACATCTGTAAGTGTGCCCCAGGCTATATCCGGGAGCCTGACGGAAAAAGTTGCCGGCAAAATAGTAATATCTCCCCATACCTTATTTTTAGCAACCGTTACTATCTGAGAAATCTCACAGCAGATGGTCAGTCTTACTCTCTCATTTTGCAAGGACTGAGAAATGTGGTGGCACTGGACTTTGACAGGGTGGAAAAGAGGTTGTACTGGATTGATGTGGGGAGAAAGGTCATTGAACGAATGTTCCTAAATGGAACAAATAAGGAGGAAGTGATAAGTGATGATGTGCCCAACGGGGAAGGTATCGCTGTTGACTGGGTTGGCAGGTAAGAAAATGTATTTTCTGTCTTTCTGGGCTACTAAGGAAATCACGCACGAGGGAGTTTATCTTAGGAGTTTTCTCCCACTTCAGATGAAATTCCCAATGAGTGCTGAAATAGTTTTATATTGTGGATGCAGTCTTATACAACTGCTCTGTTTATCAGCCTCTAATATATTGTATAATATTTTTCTATAATTGCTCTCGTATCTACTGTACTGAGGTTAAATCAGAGTTGCTCGCTCATCGACAATAAAATTGCGTGTATAATCCTTGGGAAAACTTGCTAGGAAACCACTAATGAAGAGATGAGGCAAGCAGGCTGGTGGGATGTTACATGTGGCTACAGGATAGGGATTCTGAGCTTAGACTCTTTATTCCTTTGCTAGCAGTTTTTGGGATTGGGATGCAGGCTTCACTTTATGCATAAACAATATATTACCATAGGTAACTAAATTCCAGTGCAGCAATTATGAAAAAACATTAATGAGATGTAGCTCTTAGACCAATATTAAGAGTGTATTTCTTTTAGTCTTGAAAAAATATATCTTTGACTAATGCTAAAATGATGTGATCCACATTATTTGCTGTAGGGAGGGCAGTATAAGGGTGAGGAAATTGGGAAGTGGTTTGCATGATGGTAATTTTTAATTGCCTGCTGTGTGTCAAAAAGTAGCCTGATTTACTCCCACAGAAACTCCACCCTTATGTGCCCTCTGACAGTTTTCTTGGCTGTGTTTCATCAGATTTTGCTTTCTGAGTGCAGTACTATCAGTATGAACAGTTTAAATAACGTGGATCACACTCTGCAAAATAATGAGAGTGGTTCAAAAAGTCATATTTGGAACTGATATGAAAATGTTGATATCAATATGTCAATATAAGATTGTATTTTTAAACCACTTCATCTATAAATCTGATGATAATTAATGTTGCTAGCAGTCACAGATGCTTTATGATCAATGGAGAGGTGAGGAAAAGAAAACCTAATTTTAGATGAAATGGTCCATTACTTCAAGGCCAGGTTGGATGGGGCCTTGGGCAGCATGATCTAGTGGGATGTTCCTGCTCATGGCAGGGAGGTTGGAACTGGATGATCTTTAAAGTCTCTTACAACCCAAACTATTCTACGATTCCGTGATTACTAATACATGTGTTGAATTATTTCAGCTACCATTAATGTCTTCAGTCAGTTTTTGTTTAGGTGCTTCAGAAAGGCTGAAGGCTCTTAGAATGGTAGATGAGGTTTTCTGCGCACATTCAGTACAGGCAGAGACCAGGAGGGTGCCATGAGGTGCAGATTAGGGAAGACTACCTTTTCCTCCTCCCTTGTCAGAATAGTACTGCTCAGGGTGGTGTAGACAGAGACTATCTGTCAGGCTGTTTCTGAAATGACCCTGTGGATGCTGGAGCTGACCTGCTCTGCAGACAGTTTCAAAGTAGCCCACTGTAGTTCTAATTGAATTACATGTTTTGTTTTGTTGCAAGCTTTTAAAAAAAAAATTCCTTCAGCTTGCATGATTTCTTTCATTATAGCTGTGTATAATTCCTAGGCAAAGTAATAGAAGGGTTAGAAAATTCTAGGTGAAGTTTAAATTGGGGCACCAAACTGCTTAGAAGTTTTCAAAGGCAAACCTGGCAGCTATTCTGCCTATTTGAGAGCAGAGGTGGCAGCATGGAATGGGTGGTGATTCTCTCTAATAGTTTACAGCTCTGCTCCTAATCACGCTGCATGTCTGTTTTCCTGCTCCTCTTTGCTGGCCATTGTTGATTGTAGAGGAAGGGAAGAGAAGGGGGATTTATGGATTTATGGGCAAATGGTATTATTATTACTTGACTGGGCAACAGTGAGTTTGAATTTGGCACTAATGACTACAAATGTAGGAAGAGCAGGAGTGAGAAGGGCAATCTGGAGCATGGTATAGGAGAGAAGTCAGTACAGTATATGTGTTTCTTCCTTTAAAGTGGATACATTGTAGAAGAAAAAAGTCTGTGAAATTTAGGGTACTCTGAAGCAAAACAAACAAACAAACAAGTAAATAAAATTAATTAACATTTCAGAAAGTTGTACTGGGTGGACGCCTACAAAGATTGTCTTTATGTCTCTGAACTTGATGGAAGATTCCGGAAAAAACTGGTGGATCGGTGTGTGGATGCCAACAACACTTTCTGCTTTCAGTACCCCAGAGCAATTGTTGTTCATCCAAAATACGGGTATGACATTTCAAGAGTGCTTTTCCTTTATTTTGCAAATAGTCTTGCAATGTTTCTGAAAATTTGATTTGTGTGGCATTAGGTCTTAGTTGCAGCTTAGGAAAAATAGTACCTTGCCTTTCGTAAGTATATATGCACAGCTGGCAGATATAACTGAAGGTGGAATTTGGTTTCAAGTGGACAAGGAAGTCTTGATTGCAAGCTAAAAGGCCAAGAGCCATGTGTGTGGTTTGATAGACAGTGGGGTTACCAGTTACGTTCTTTAAAGATAATTGTGATCACACAATTGTCTGCTCTAGCACCTAAAGTAACAAAGATATTAATGTTTTTCTTATTTTCCTCAGTCTCTCTTAAGTTCTGTGGTGGGAAATACTGCATTTAAGGTATGGCTTATCGTGCTTACTTCAGCGTATTTTTACTACAATCCTAACTCCTAAGTATTTGTTTGAACAGACAGATTTACTGGACAGACTGGGCAGATCGAGCCTACATTGGACGAGCAGGCATGGATGGCAAGGAGAAGATGGTGGTTATCTCGACAAAGTTAGAGTGGCCTAATGGACTCACCATAGATTACACCAATGACAAGCTCTACTGGGCAGATGCCCATCTAAATTACATTGAGTATGTATACAGAAAAGAATAAAACAACTGAATAACTGTACATATGAGATTGCAGTGGTAGCATTTTTAGATGCTGTAGGCATAATATATGTTTCTGAGCACTGACTCTTTAGGAAACTGGAGACAGGATGTAGTGAGCGACACAAATTACTAGGTGACACAGTAGCCTAATTCCTATATTTGCATCCTGGGTCCTGTTGGAAGTGGTACAAAAGTTATAGTGAAAAGATTCACAGTCTGTGTTTGAATATGCAACTCTAGATGTACAAACTGAACCAAAGCAAAATTGAATAGAAAATGACTACTTTTTACTGATTGACTTGTTTCTGCCTAGAGTTCAACTTTAAATAAACTAGTTATGTCATAATAAAATAGTATACAAATTGTTAGGAGATATCTGAAATTTTGTCCATAGGTACAATGTGGAATTTCCTTTTAGCATGTTGGGGTTTTATTGTTAATCAGGAAAAATCTATTTGGTACTTCTATTATTAGAAAATTTCCACAAAAAAGAATAACCAGCATTCTTGTTCTTGTCAAGGCACTGAAGTACTTTAAAAACAATTCTTTGTATTTCTACTAGTGTGTATATCTTGTTCATATTTACAAGTACATTTAGATTTATGTTTACTTCTATTCTTTGCATTCATTCTTCTGGCAGCCTTTTCTATGTTGAAGTGTTAAAAATGTCTTTCTGAAAATGAATATTAAATTATATGTATGTTTGTCTCTTCTTCTCTTTTGTGTTTCATAATTTCCCCCTATAGCAAGGTGAGAGTAAAATTCTGAAGTCTTATTACAGATATCTCATTGGAGGAGGCTCTAAATCAGAAAGACATGTAAAACCTAGGAATATAGGAGACCTATTATTGTCTTAAGTGTTCCATTATTAACAATCTAAATGATGCAGGCAAGCTATTCTCCTGTCTGACAAAAATAACTGCTGTAAGGCAGTAAATGTGCAAAATTTCATTGGCGTAGCTGATAAGCTCCTGTGGGAAGACTTTAAATTTCAGTAGATGTTCCTCTATTCCATTTATTTGCCTAAAATAACCTGTTTTATTTTCCCACGTGTCTTAAGATGAATTCACTGAGAATAGTACTCTATCATTAGAGATTAAAGAAGCTGCAATTCCACATTGCATGATCCTGGTCATCAATAATGAAGTAACATAAGCATAGATAATACAGATGTTTTAGCATTATCTGAATGTTTTGCACATACTTTTCTTTGTGTAGGTACTCTGACCTGGATGGGCATCATCGTCACACAGTATACGATGGGATTTTACCTCATCCGTTTGCAATAACAATTTTTGAAGACACAATATATTGGACTGACTGGAACACAAGAACTGTTGAAAAGGGAAATAAATATGATGGATCAGGCAGGACAGTTCTTGTGAACACCACACACCGGCCATTTGACATCCATGTTTACCATCCATACAGACAGCCATTTGGTGAGAAAGCAGAATCAGATTTGCATTTAGAGAGTCAGTTGTTATTCTGATCCTGGTTCTATAGGGTCCTGAATACCCTCAGCTTTTGCCTTTGCTCCAGGAAACAAAATACACAGATAAATGTAGGCCTCTACATTTGTAAATCGCCTTTTATTTGAATAGCTATGACTGGAAACTCATTATTTTAAATTGGTTTCTAAAACGCTATGGCTTGATAGCCTGCATTTACTGTATATGAAACCATAGATGTTTCTCTCACTAAGTGCCTACTTAACCTACATTTTGTTTTGCTACTTAATACATGTCAGCTTTCAATATAGTATTAGAGCAGTCTGGTGTAGACAGAGACCTTCGTGTCCTGGTATTTGCAAAGTGTGATAATATTTGTTCTTCTCTTTTACCAGTTAATAATCCCTGTGGCACCAACAATGGTGGTTGTTCCCATCTTTGTCTAATAAAAGCTGGTGGTCAGGGTTATTCCTGTGAATGTCCCGATAACTTCATGATAGTACACTTTGGCAATACAGCCCACTGCCTTCCAATGTGCTCTAGCACTCAGTTTCTCTGTGCAGACACCGAGAGGTAAGTCCTCCGCTCACCACATTTTTAAGGATGTATTTTACAGTTTAGTGTCTTCAAAACTACATGAAATTAGGGATTCCTCCTGCACTCATTAAGAGTTTCTGGTGTGTTTGCAATGACAAAGCCAGGACCAGACAGGCTTCTGTTTTGGACTCATTGTTTAAATAGTATGCTTTTTTATTTCTTTCCCCTTTTCTCCATGTTGTGTGGTATTGCTAATGTAGCAAAGCTGGGGATGTTAGAAACATGTACCTCCAACAAACCATTTCCAGTTGAATTCACAAAATGGGACCATTTCTGTTTTTTTTTTTTTGTATATCCTTTACAATGTATGTGTTTCTACCAAATACAAGCTGCTTGCGAGTGGCCCAGGAAAGCTATTTAGCTGATGTAGGGGCACATTTGTGACCTTTTTTCCTAGAACAACAGCAGTAGAGAGAGACGAATGGTGACATAAGAGCTACTGTACTCATTTTATCATTCTGGAGCCTTTGAGGCAGCTGTGCTTATTGGATATCCTTTTGAAGCAGTGTTACAATGGTAATACCTAGTGAAATTCTTGTGCTAAATTCAGGTGAATTAAAATATTACCTCATTAAAAATACAATTGAAGAGTGATTTGGTATGAGAGTTGTTTACCATGAAAATACATAAAAGTTAAGTCCTTATTTATTTGCCATGAACTTCCTTCTAGACTCCCACCAATATCATCTGTTTCTAGTGACAGTTTTCTGGCATATTTTATTGGCATTTGACATATGAAACAGAAGACATGAAATTCAAGGTGTCTTGGAAGTTTCAAGAATTAACACTGAGAAGACTGGGTTTTTGTGCTGAAAAAGGATGGTTGTGTATCTGTAGAGACATATCCTCAACAAAGAAAACATTGTTTTCTCTTTATAGGTGTATTCCTATCTGGTGGAAATGTGATGGGCAGAGGGACTGTCGAGACGGCTCTGATGAGCCCCCTACCTGTCCACATCGATACTGTTCTGTTGGTCAGTTCCAGTGCAATGATGGCAACTGCACGAGTCCGCATTTCTTGTGCAATACCGAACCAGATTGCCATGACAGATCAGACGAAGATCCTGTACTTTGTGGTATGTAACAGCTAATAAATTTAAGTGTTTTGCAAGTACAAATTGTGTAAACTATTTATAAATTTCAGAATAATTCTTCCTTTTTAACAGATGAAAAGGTGAGGTAGATAGATGTGATCTTTTCTAGTCTTGCACCCGGTAGAGTAATTTATGCCAGTGCAAAAGCAGATTAAATAAGAGAAAAATTGTACAATATAAAAATGTAAACATTTTATATAATAAAATGATTTGCACTGGTATAAATTACAGCCCGAAGCAAAAAATACTAGAATCAGGACTTGCTTAATTTTTTCAAAGCCAAACCATGATGAGAATGGGGAATCTAAGGCTTCCTAATGCCCATGTCAGTCTACCAGGTAGGCTAATCTTCCCTGTGTTCTAGAACTTTGCATGAGGAGACAGAATTATTTCCCTCTGCATTGCAGAAAATCCAGTGTATGTGGGAAGGTTTGTTTTGGAGAGCTATTTTTGATGGCAGCATTTTAGTGATGTGACCTAATAATGCCTGTGGAATAATCTTGCTTCCTTACAAACCTGTATTATTTAACATACGTCTAATTTTAAAATGCAAATCCTTAGTTCTCTTTTTGTTAGCAATGTAGTTCTGGCAGTTGCAAGCTTAGGTTATAACAGGTGAAGAAGGAAAGCAGTGTGGTTGTATAATTGATAGTTTCATTGCCTTCCATTGTAAAGTGTTTCTAGAGATGACAGAATTAAATAAAACGTCAATTTTACTTTAGTTTTAAAGAGCTGAGCTCTTAAGTGAGGCACAGGGGAGTATTAAGTAAGTACAAATGTGGCAGTTGCATATTTTGTCGTTAGTTTTTACATTCTGGGTACAATAAAAGTCAGTTTAGGTCTACATAATTATTTCTGCATGTTGTCTCATACATGGGAATAGAATTCTTTAGTTTAGAAAATGTATGGAAATTAAAATATAGTTTCCTCTTCAATGGTTTGGCAGCATATGTGAAAAAGTAGTAGGATGGTGTCCAGTTAGACATATTAAGTCTGGAAGCAGAGGACAACATTGACTTTTATTTTTACGAACCTTTAGAGCTCCCCCAGTTTGCCAGCACTGCTGCCATCAGCTTCTAGTGCTTTGCCCCTTGGAAACAGAGGCTGTGCATTTATAGGCTGTGGAGCTGCCAAAAGCATGGTGTTCTGCTAAGTTTTCTGACCTCTTCATTCATAGTCAGAAGAAGACTCATCAGGCAGCGTACATCTAAATTGGTAGCATGGCCAGAACTACAATCTCATTTAGCTCCTCTGTGAAGTGACTGGGAGCCCCTGCCTCAATCATATTTGAATGTTGGGTTTGCTTCCCGCTACCTTAGGAGAAGGTGGAATCTGTCTTCCTCCTAGAAAAATGTAGAGTCTTAGTGAAATTGTCTGAAGATGCCTGTGGGAAATGTGCCATGGGTGATTAGAAGTCCGTACCTTTACTGGGCAAGTAAATGTAATGCTTTATATTTTTTACTGGCTTTCGTTTTAACTTTCAGTGTAGACATGGTAACTACTCAATTGACACAAACAGCAGCTGACTGTTCTTGTAAGCTATAGCATCCTAACAGCCAATTTGTATTCTTTCAGCTAATCACCAGTGTGAAACACATCAGTGGCAGTGTGCCAATAAACGGTGCATCCCAGAAGCCTGGCAGTGTGATAGAGAGGATGACTGTGGTGACAACTCGGATGAGGATAGTACTCATTGTGCCAGTAGAACCTGTCCCCCAGGCCAATTTAAATGTGACAATGGTCGCTGCATCCCACAGTCCTGGAAGTGTGATGTGGATGATGATTGTGGTGATAACTCTGATGAGCCGTTCCACGAATGCAGTAAGCATACAGCTGTAGTAAGCTGCCTACATTGTGGTACTCCAAAAGTAAAGCAAACAGCAGTTATTAATTTTTCTGAGGTTGTCAATTTATTGGAAAGCAATATTTTCTGCAAGCCAGTTGCAATCGTTTAGACTGTTTAGAAAACATAAAGGCTTTGTGATAATTTTCTAGTTTTTTTGTTCTTGAAGGGGAGAAATCTTATTTATGCTGGTCAAATTATCAAGAGCTGTCATCATCTCAATCTGACTTGCTTGATCGTAGCAGCGTCATATGCTTGGCCCCTAACCACACTTTGTGAAAAGGATATATGCTGATCAATTGCCTGTGTGGAAGCAGTGAATGCCAGTTCACCAGTTCTTAAATTTTTTCACTTCGGAGCATTGTATATGTAATGCTTTTTACAAAAGCAAAGTAAAGTTTCTTTTCTCGAAGCTTAAGTTTCTTATGATGATGGACATATAATTTGGAAACTAGCACTTAAAAGGAGAAAACATGCACACCACTATCTAGCCTGTGTTTAATGTGCTCGAGCATGTGTCTCAGTCACTGATATTCTGGAAGACCTTGTGACCAGGCTTTACCATCTGAGGACAAGCTGCCTCTTCTGGCTTTGATGTCTGGGGTTTCTATTACCAGTTTTAAATACTGCAGGGAAAACCACACTGAATGTGATTTGAACTTGTTATGGGTTTGTAGTGTATGCAGAATACAAGCAGCATTGACTGGAAAAGACAGATACATTTAATGCTTTCTCATTTACAGCACTGAAGGTAGCAGATAGTTGGTTTTGGTAGCAATAATTGACTATAAATCACAGTGGATTTTGAAAGACTGAATAGCAAGGACAGTTTAATGGCTAAGTAAAACAACTAAATTTGACAACTATCTCTTTCAGTGGGCCCTGACTATCGGTGTGACAATCACACGCAATTCAGCTGCAGAAGCAACTACCGTTGCATCCCACTATGGGCAGTGTGCGATGGGAATGATGACTGCAGAGACAACAGTGACGAACAAGGCTGTGGTATGTTTGGAGAAAGAGGTTGTTTCAACATAACTTTGTACCTTAAATATTTCCCCAATTTACAAATTGCTTGATTTTATGAAAGTTTCCAGCAATAATGTACCTGGGCATATCTTGTTTGATGTCAGTTAATTGGCCTGGTAGTTATTTGTCTTCTGTGAGCAGCAATTCATTGTGCAGCTCATTTGATTGAGCTCTGAAGATCAGAATTTTATTATTTTGCCTGGTCTGTCAAGAGATGTAACAGGAAATACTTCTACTTGAGCTAAGCTATTCTAGACAATGAAAACTGTCAGTTTTCTACATTTACTCATCTTACCTCCTGTACTAGTGAAACTGTCAGTATGGGATGTATGATGATGCTTTCCCAGACCCTTACATTTGTGTTGAATTCTCTCATATGCTTATTCAGAAAACTTAGAGGGCATTGGGTCAGTATTTCAGAAAAGACCTCAAACTTTTAACACACCATAAAGCCAAGGTGCCCTCACTTGAAAGTACTAAGTTTCTTTCTCTGTATTTCAATCTCAATTCTATATAGTCATTTCAGCTGTTTCTTAGTAATTTCTCTATTACTTGGTCCAGTTAACGGTACAAACAGCTCTATCTACTTCAACTTTTATGTGCTCCATCTTATCCAAAGACTGTGCTAATATGTGTTGTTTCATTGGCAAACTGTTCGCACTACAGAGGAGATGACTTGCAGTCCTTTTGGAGATTTCCGTTGTGACAACCATCGATGTATCCCACTGCGCTGGAAGTGTGATGGAGATAATGACTGTGGAGATAACTCTGATGAGCACAACTGCAGTGAGTTCTTTTTTTGGCTGTTATAGTATAGCCCAGCTTTTAACTTAACTAGCCTTCTACTTCTTATGAGAGCGAGATATACAGCTCTTAACTGCAACTATTCCATTGCTTTTACTGTGTATCCTCTCTTTCCTTTGCTGAAATGTACCACAGTGATGTCACAAGAAGGCATTTTGAATATAAAAATATTGATAAATCCAGTCGTCACAGTAAAACCAATTCCTGTTTTCCACTGAGAAGTGACATTTGAATTCAGCCATGTGCAAATGTAGTATAATCTAGTTCCTTAAACAATGAGGGTAGATTTTGTTTTTTCTTATGTGAAATAAAATATTTCTGTATTCTGTGATGAAACAAAATCCATAATAAATTTGTTTTTTCTATGTCAAGAGGGACATAGAATGTTTAACACAATTGATTGTGTTATATTACACGTATTACTTGTGTCTAATGAGACAGGTGTGGATGTTTAAACCTACATCTGGAGAACTTTTCATATCTGTGCATTCATTTTAAATGAAGGTCCTCGTGAATGCACAGAAAGTGAATACCGTTGTGACAATTTGCGCTGCATCCCTTCCCGGTGGATCTGTGATCATGATGATGACTGTGAAGACAATTCAGATGAGCGTGACTGTGGTGCGTATTGTCTGGATGGTACCTCTTACATATTCATGCTTTTATTTCTGATGTGATAAATTGTTCTGCAAAATGCTCTTTTATGGGAAGCATTTTTAATGGAGTAATGTGGAGTAATGTTGACCAGATCACTTTAGTCATTCCACCCAAAGTAGAGGTTACCGCAGTTGTAATGCCCTTGGATTTTGCAGCCTTTTTAAGGATGTTGTACTCAAAAAATAAAAACTTTATGTAGATTTGAACAAGAAGTCATTCCAACAGATATTCTGAATTTTTTCAGAGCTGAGGACCTGCCACCCAGGTTATTTCCAGTGCAATAGTGGACACTGCGTTGCAGAGCGCTTCAGATGTGATGGAAATGCAGACTGCCTTGATTTCTCTGATGAAGCAACTTGTCGTGAGTTTCAAGCTTTGCAGTTGGTGCTCATTGAGCTCACTTCCAGAAAGATTTGTACTTTTCTCTCTCTTCAAGTGAGATGAATCCTTAGAAGTACAGGTTTACCTGCAGCACTCAGTGACATTAGTAAAAATTCAGAAATAGTACAGTATTTTAAACCAGATTTTTAATATAATGATGGGTTACCATCTCTTGCATTGGTTGTAAGCACATTCCTAACACAAGTAAATTAATGTGTTTACAAGGTTCTGCACAAGTTATATATGATTGAATTAAAATTGTTGACGATCCCATGGCACTGCAAGATCCAATGTTTCAGTTGTACCATATTCTAACAGGTTCTGTAAAGGGATTGTTTTTTTGTAATGCTCGAAGTTGTGTATGATAGTCTCCTAAAGTACTTTTCTGTCTTCCTTCTGTGTATTCATCTACTGTTAAAAAATGCCTGTTCAATGTAGCTTGTATGGAGCTCCAACTCTAGCTGTTTGCCAAGAAAGTATCGTTCCCAGTAGGACTGAAAATACCACGTCTGTGCTCTATCTGTGCTGTCTGATGTGGATTTTTAATATGATATTGAAGTGTTGGTTCTGACTTAAATGTTCATATGATTTGGGGCTTCAGTAGTTGGAAGAATTGCTTTCTCAGGGCAGTTCTGTACATCTTCCTGTGTACTTCCTGTGTACACCTATGCTTTAAGAAGGGACATCTACACAGTAGGACCTTTATTTTCCTGATGGAAACCACATCCTGTAATGTACATGGCAATGACTGATCTATCAGAACCTGAGTTTCACTATATTTGGCTTTTCCTAAAGGGAGGAAGAAGTGTATGAGGAGCTATTGAAGAGGCAAGGGTATGACTCATTCATGTCATATATTTTTGGGTTCTCTTTGTTCTACTTCAGTTTTTTTTTCACAACTTTTACAGATTCTGAGTAGGTGGGGTTTTTTTTTTTTGGTTTTTTTTTTTGGTTTTTTTTTTGTTCTGCCGTCATAAACCCTTTTGGAATTAGATATCTTAGGTACTTTTTCAGTCATACATTGTTGGTACCAGTGGCATTATTTATCTTTGTTACTGAACTAGACTTGTTGGTAACAATTCACGTAGCATTTGTTAAATGCACAATGTTTATTTTTCAGGAGCTTCTGGAAGCAACTTGCACTGTTTCTGTATTCATTCAAATCTGAATGAATTGTTATAGCTACCAAGAAATCCTCAGTTCTTGCAGTCTGTTGTTGCTGTAGATCTTTGCATTGCCTTGCATTATATCTCTTACTATGGAGAGAAGGGTATTGAAAAAACGTTATAGAGTTGGGCTGAATATTTTGCAGGAGAACCTAAATTTTCATTGTAGATGAAAATGTCATAACTTTCTTTTCTTCAGCAACACGGTATCCTAATGGTACATACTGTCCACCCATGCTGTTTGAATGTAAAAACCACGTCTGTATCCAGCCATACTGGAAATGTGATGGTGATAATGACTGTGGAGATAACTCTGATGAAGAGCTTCACCTTTGCTGTAAGAGAGAAAAATTACATTGAAATGTACTATACGCATAATAAAATCTCTAATTAGAGAGAACAATTAGAAAATAAATCTTAAATATTTTATTTTCACTGGAGATTCTCACAGGCTTGATTCAGGATGAGTGCTGAGAATTTTGCTTTGTGTGCAAGTTTACTTCATCTTCCTACAGTTTTTCTCACTGCTTTGCAGATGTTTTATGTGTGGTTATAACAGTAAGAAGAAACAATCAAAGAGTTAAGGACAGTATTTCATATTTTCAGATTGGCTATTTGAAATAAAAGCATGAGTTTGCAATTAAAAATGTAATTCAGATAACGTATACTCCCAAAGTTGCTGAGCTTTTAAAGCTATTAAAGTCAGCTAGTACTGACTTTAGCTCGAAAAATGTGGTGTTGGAGGTGCTAATTCAACAATTTTTGTCATTTATGAATTATGCAGCTACTGGATGGGTATGATGAATTTTCAGTCAGTTTACTGTTAAATGCACTCATAGGGGTATGTCTTCGGCCAAAAATGATGCGTTGTCTTCTGACAAAAAAATGTACAATGACCTAACATACAGTCACCAAACTCAAGAAAATATTCTTTTGGGTATGAATGCCTCCACACATTTTAAAACATAGGAAACATGTAAATATCACCAGAGAAAAGTGATTAGGATAATTTGTGACTCAATGGTATGAAGTATCAAAGTGTGACTGACTCGATCTCTGTGGTTTCAGTGGATATTGCTTGTGAATCTCCGTTCCGTTTCCGATGTGAAAATAATCGCTGTATATACAGTCACGAGCTGTGCAACCAGGAGGATGACTGTGGGGATGGAAGTGATGAAAAAGCGGAACACTGTAGGTTTACGCTAAGTTGAGCAGCAAATTAAGTAATTCTGATGTGCTTAATGTTTGATAATATCAAAGGAAATGTCAAAATTAAACATAAATTATGAAAACTAGAACTCAGATGAGATAACTTGAACTATGCTTATTGGTACTATGTATTCACAGCATTCCATGCAAGTACTAAAAATCAGCAAGTATTTGTCTGAAAAGTACATAACGTGGTTTTCAAAGTCATATTTTGAGAAGTAGCTGAATTGTGTCTACTTATTATGAATTCTACTTAAAATAAGGAGGAAGAAAGTTGACTATATCATTCAATAAGGATGGGATGGATAGCTGGGACTTTTGAAATGTGAAAAGGGTACTTCTGAATTTCTCACACTGTTACGCACATAGCAACAGTGTTGATATTTAGACCTAAATCCTGCAGAAGCTCTGTTAATATTCAGTAGGTTTTTGCTTATGTAATTCTCATTGACTATGTTGATTTTTGTATTATTTAGTCAGATTTTTTGTGGCTTAATGATACTATTTGCTGACTTTATTTTACAATATTCTTAATAGTTTGCTAATATCTCAATACTGTATTGAAGTCTGCAGTAGATTGAAGTATATCCTTAAAGGATATGAACAGATTTGTGCAATTAGAAAGAAAGTTCATTCAGCTGTTAACAAAAAGAATTACCCTCTATCTTTATAAAATGATGGGGCTTCTTTTTGGTTCATGGAGATATAGCTAGAAGACAGGAAGCCCTGGTTATAGTTTTAGCTTTACTACAGAATTCTAAAGTCTCTATAGTCATTATTTCACTAGATGGCATCAGCTTCCTCATTAACAATGTGGAATAGTGCTTTCTGTTGGTACTGTATAGCTGTAAGTATTTCTCTTCTCTACTCTAGGTAGAGAACCAACCCCAAGACCTTGTACGACTGAAGAATTCAAGTGCAGTAATGGAAATTGCATTCCTCTGCATTATGTCTGTGACAATTATGATGACTGTGGAGACCATTTTGATGAAATGGGTTGCAGTAAGTAATAATAGCAATAGAACACAAAATTCCAATGCTGTTGTATTAAAAAATTCTCAAAATGTTAGCAAGACATATTTCTTCTTGAACAGCATATTAAGAAGTATTGGCTTGTAATTAGTCTCTACTAGGATTATCCCGTTATCTTCTGTTTTCCTTCTTTTGGGGGAAAACCTTATGAAATTCAGTGCTCTGAACAGTCCATTGTAGGCTTAGAGTATTTATACTTCACAAAAAAAGTTTCTTCTTGTTTTGAAATGGGTTGCATTAAGAAGACAAGACTATCTGATGTTTAAATCGTAATTGCAAAAGGCCAACCTATGAAATTATTCATGGCAGACTCTGAACTGGCATAGGTTACTCTAGCCCTGTTGAAAACAAAAATTATATTGAGGTACTCCTGTTGTTCTGTTTACAGACATGATCACAGAATTCTAGAAGAACAGTTGGGCTGAGGGCCCTTTCAGATTGTCTGCATGACTGTTATTAACTATATGTTTTAAATTTACTAGCATCTATTTAGATGCAAAAGCTTTGACTTGAACATTGAGGCACGAGAGAGTACTTTTGTGGAATCTGGAATCTTGCCTTTTTATATCCATATATAGACAGCTGTGGAGTGATAACATGGGCATGTACTTGCAATTTCAATTTGTCCTGCTTTGATGGTTACAAGTGAAAATGTGCCAAATGGTGCACCTCCAATTTACAAAATGCAAATAACTGAGAAGCCTATAGTGCAGTCCATTTTGAAGCAGCTGGTTGCTCTGTTTCACATACCATCCCAGTGGTCTTTAGGTAATATAACCTAATGTAATGACTTGATGAAAATGCAAAAATATAAAAAGGATATGAAACACTGCAAAATAGACACCTTCTTACAGTCAGCGTTATGCTCATTGAGGGCTGATACGAATGCAGATATGATGGTAACATTTGTAGCCTTCTCAACCTCAAATACCTCTGATAGAGAGAAAATAGAATATTTTCATGTGTGTTTATAGTGAATTTGTGCTTCTACATGTATATGAAACTGAGCGGTTTAAACTTAATTTAATCAGCACTGGGATATATGTATATATTAAAGAGATATTCAGCTTAATGTAATTTCTTTGCCATGCATCTGTACCTTTTTCTTATGCTCTATCAATAAGCGTGTATTATTTATCTTTTCTACTTGTATAGCAGACTTGAGTTTGAAAGCACTTTGTGTATATGTAGACTATGTCAGAATCAATAGAATGTACTTTAAGAAGAATATTATTTTTATTATGTTACAGAGTATGTTATTTCTGACTTGCCTTTTGCATTATAGGCACATTTTAGAGAGTAGTGCTTTCTGTGCATAAACTGTGTTGACTTCAGTAGGTTTTTGATTAGGTACAGCATGGAGAAGCTATGATCTTCTTTCTAATTTGCAGATACAAATAATACGAGGTCTCTGTTACCCATGATAGCAATTGAGAAATTGTTGTTTAGCTAGTGAGAAAGACTTGGTTAAGAAAGAGGCAGGTTCACAAATGTAGGAGTTAATAGCAAATTCTCAAACAGTTTCTGTGCTTGGTGCAGATTTCTGGCCATGTAACATGCCATTTCCCTTAAGGAAAATTAACCTGGATGGTTATGGTTCTTATACTGACCCTGTTCACTTCTAGAGGTTAAACAACTTTGTTGACAGCATCTTGGCCAGTGTTTACCTCCCTCTTCTAATTAGCCTTAGAGAAAAGATGTTTGCATTAATTGAGTTTTGATTAGAAAAAAAGAAAAGAAAACTAATGTTGCTTATATGGCAACCATTTTCAATGATAATAATGATCAAAATTATGATGCCCTATTCTCCCCTTATCACTTTATTTTTTGGTTATAATTGGGTAATTTACTTTTTTCCCCTCTAGATTCTGGAACAGAACGAAGTTGTGCAGAAAATATCTGTGAACATAACTGTACCAACCTGCATGAAGGAGGCTTTATCTGTTCATGTAGACCTGGGTACAAGGCCAGTGAAAATAACCGAAACTCCTGTGATGGTATTTTCAGTCTTCTAAACATCATCTCCCCAATAAATGTTCAGTGACCTTACTATCCATTTTTATACATTTTGCAGATGTTTCCCAAGAAGTTTTGCTGATGAATCATGTTTTCCAACATGCAGGCCATTCAACAAAGAACTAACTCCACAATTCTGTCTTGTTTTAAGCTTTTGATAGCTATGGGCATATGGTTTTGCTTTACTGTATGTAGGTTTTGTCATATCTTTGCAATCTGAGGGACGGAAATTTGTTGGGTGTTTTTTTCTTTATTGAAAGAGAATGTACTGAAGGTTCTTTCTGTTCTGCTCCAGAACAGGCCTGCAGTGAAGTTCTGTTGTCCCATAATTTTGTCCTGGTTATATGCAGATAAAATATGGTGAGAGGTCTATCCAAAGGTCATTGTTTGTAGTCATGCAATATCACAGTTACCATTTCAGTATGTTTTGATGAGGATGCTCCTATTTGTTGCTTCCACCTCCTGTGGACAATTTGTGTAGTTTTATTGAAGTTGGGTTTTGTGTTTGGTTTTTTTTTTTTTTTTTTTTTTTAAATTGAGCTTCTATTGAACCAAAGCTACCCCTCTCTTTCCTTCCTGCTGATACTGGTTTTGAGGACTAGGGGTCTTTGCTTCAGCATTTCAGGATGGCTTTGTTCTTGCATCTCAGTGTAATCATACCTCATCTTTTGTCGTTCCTTGGTGATTTAACACAAAAGTACATGATCAAATATACCTGAAAAGCAGTTTGATAAGCTGGAGCAGTGCAGTTATTAGTAATTAAGCCACATTAAGCAATAGATGAGTAATGAGTTCTGTTATCTAACAGTTGCTGATGTTTTAAAGATCAGTTATTTGCTTACTGATCTTTTAGAGTGTGTGGAAGGGTCAAATCTACCACTCTGTGGAGTAGGGATGACCGGCATGTTAAGAAAGAGATTGAGTTCTAGCTATCTATCCTTTCTCTACTTACATCTAGACATCAATGAGTGTGAGATCTTTGGAACGTGCACCCAGGACTGCAAGAATTCCAAAGGAAGCTATGAATGTTTCTGTGCAGATGGCTTCAGGTCTGTGGGTGATCAACAAGGGAGACAATGCGCTGCGGATGGTATGTTAACTGATAGGAAGATTGATTGCTACCTGTAAAGAGCAAGTGGAGTGTAGCAACTTAATGAATAAAATCCTTTCTTATTTTAGGAAAAGTATAATGACAACAAAAGTTTATTCTGTAACATGTTATCTGTGTACTCCACCCATTCCATAATTGGGTATAGAAGTGCTCATCTCTGCTCCCAGTTGTAAACATCAAAAAGAATATTTTGATTTGGATGCCTGCCTTCCTTTCTCCTGAAATTCTCTGCAAACAAAAAGCTGCTTATCCTGTGGTTGTCATTTGAAGGAAATTATTGTTGCCTATTCCTGAAGTTTAGGTTTTCTCAACAAAATAATGCATCAGAAAATTACATTGAACTGGTACAAATGATAGGCAGTTTGATGACAAAATGCCATTCGTTGTTCATGGACTGATGCACACAAACAGAAGCACTTTGGCCAATGTTTAATGTCAATCATTAGCTTTTTGTCAGACCTCAGTGCAGTGGCTACAAAGTCTGACATTCACTGGATAGGTAAAGAGTTGATTCAGAAAATAATAGTAATAGAATAGTAATATTAAAGAGTCGAAGAAAACAGAGAAAAGTGACAAGGTGGCAGTATTATATAAAAGATGGAAACAATATTGTATTTAGAAAAGTACTTACACTTTAATAGCTTTAAGATGGAAAAAAATATGATGTGACTTTTCAAATTGTAAAATCTTCAGAACAGCATGCCTGTAACCAAAAGGGCATGATGATGGAGGTTTTGAAACTTAGAAATTATTTTTAAAATGAGAAATAATATAAAAAATACAGGTCCCCAGGTGTCCAGTCCAGAGGCCTAATTCAGTAAATATTTACTGTTGAGCATGAGACTGGAAGTACAAAAGGGCATTTTCACCTGAGTTTCTGCCTGGGTGCTTTTTTATGTATCTGTGTCAGAAATCTAGTTCTTTGAAACCCTTCTTCATAGGCTTTATTCAGGAAGCATCTAGAAGTCCAGAGTTTTCCAGTCTAAGTGACAGAAAATATTATGATTGTAGCTGATAACAGAATGAAATTCGTTGCACCAAAAGTTCTACGTACACCTAGAACTCCACCACTCTTTGTAGTATAAGCTCATGGCATTCATAAATGAAGGCTTCCTTTGCCTGTGTCTGCCCCAGGACAGATCAGTAGGCATTTTCAGAACACACACAGAATATTAGGTCCCTTTTTTCATAGAATATATAATCAAAATGTTGTTAAGTTCTACACTGAATTGTACATCCATTAGAGAGTAGAGTCACTTGTCTTTTTCCCCATAGTTGGGTGTGACTTAAAGGGAAAGGGAGTGGATTCAAAGGAACATTTAATTGGAAATTGTAGATTATTAGTTGGAAAAGGCACTAGTACATGAGATTTTCCTTACCCAGTTGAATGCCTTGTCATTTCTCATTGCCTCTGTGAAGATGAGATTAATACAGGAGAACTTGTCTAGACGAAGGCCTAGAATTTAACTTCATGACTCCCAACTAGACATTGTCCTTAGCAAAAGACCTGAACAATTAAATTTTCTTACCAGCAAAATGAGCCAGGTGGAACTGATATTCCTTCTAGTCAAGTTATTAGACTATTGAGACTAACACCAAATAAGGCTGTAGCTGGATAGGAGAGCATTCGTCTGAATGTGGAGACATTAGTATTTAAAGACTTTCAGGTAGAAGAACTCAGAGATTGTGGCTCAAGGTACTGGCAATTTATTCATACTTTCAAAATTGCTCCACATACTTTGAGGCAGGAAACTGAACTGCATTGTATGTACTAGCATTTTGCTTTGGAGATGTGAATTTTTTAAGGAATTACCTCTTAATGATTACTACTGCACAAAATCTATGGTGAAAAGATGAGTACTATCCTCAGTGGTAAACATTTCCACGGTTTTTAATGAGTTTTGCAAAGCCAGGAGGCTTGAATGGCTGTGAAGCTTTAGAAGTGACTCTGTTCCTTCAGCTTGCTATTCAAACAAACTTGTGAAAACCTCAGTTTAATTTTGACTAGACATGACTTTCACCTGTTACTTTTAAAATGAGAAATACATCAAAGTGAAATTCATGATTGTTTCCCAGGTAATCCTCCATTGTTGCTGCTGCCAGATAATGTGAGAATTCGAAGATATAATATCTCATCAGAACAGTACTCCGACTATATTGATAACCAGGAACGCATCCAAGCTCTGGATTATGATTGGGACCCTGAAGGGATAGGCCTGAGTGAGTATGTGTAGAATCAATACTCAACTATGCAGTGTTTAGTTTAAAAAGATACATTTCTGCAGCATAGGTTTTAATTTACGCTGGAAATCAATATCAAATTAGATTAACTATCTAGGTCTTCGTTGAATGCGACCCTCCCCTCTACTCACTCTTCAGTATCGGTGAGATTCGTTTTAATGCTTAAATTCAGTTTAACTAAGTTTTGCTTGGTTTTTCTTTTGGCATGAGTTCAGCAGTGGAATTGTGGCTTTTCAGGATTATGCAGTAGTAGAGGATTGATATAAATTCCTTCCTGTTTTTCTGCCTCTGCCAGTCCCCAGACCTCACTTAAGTCTCTCAAGAATTAATCCTTCTACTAATCAGGAATGGCCAGTAGATCTCTATATTTTAGCTTACATCTTTCCCTCTTTATCAGCTTTTCTGCTTTTGCATTTTTTATGGAGCCTCTGTCCTGGGCCATGCTTGCTCCTTAGGGTCACAAGAATAAAATACTCTCAAAATCGTGTGCAAAGGCTTCAAAACTAAGACCCTCTGGTCTTGAGAAATGTCATTCGTATTTCTTGATGACCTAGACCAAGATGTTTTTAGATGTATGTCTTACCCATGATGAATGACATAAAAATTTATACACTAGAATCAATGTAATTTAACTGAACAGCTGACTCCATATTATTCTTGAACAAATGGGTCTGGTATCTTCACATAAGAACCTCAAAGATTGTTTTCAAAAAATATGGAATAACTAGACTTTTAAAATGATCTTTGTAATATTTTTTGAAGGTATTGTGTACTTCAGCATTCTGGGTCAAGGTTCTGAGTTTGGAGCCATCAAACGTGCTTATCTGCCCACATTTGACAGCAGTAGGAACAATCCTACAAAGGAAGTTGACTTGAATCTCAAATACATAGTTAACCCTGATGGTTTAGCTGTTGACTGGGTTGGAAGGTAAGCACACTGAGAAGCTATAAAAATGCTGTACATTGAATGTGTCAAGGGTCTGTTCAGACAGTGGAAAATCCACTCTTTGTCTCGCAAATCTAGTCTCAAGGTAGTTCAGAAAACTGTGGTAAGCTCCGTTTGCTCAAACAGCAAGTTAAAAGGTCAAATGCATATTGCTGACTGTGTCATCAGGGTCACAGAAATGATTAGAGGCACATATCATCTTCCCTATGAGAGAGTTGGGGTTTTCAGCCTGGAGAAGGGCAGGTTCTAGGGACACCTATTGAAGTCTTTAATACTTAAAGGAGGTTTATAAGAAAGGTGGGGACAAACTTTTTAGCAGGGTGTTTTGTGATAAGGTAAGGTGTAATGGTTTAAAACTAAAAGAAGGTAGATTTAGGCTAGATATAAGGAAATTTTTTACAATGATGGTGGTGAAACACTGGAACAGGCTGCGCAAGGAGGAGGTAGATGCTTTGTCCCTGGAAATATTCAAGACCGGGCTGACTGGAGCTCTGAGCAACCTGTTTTAATTGAAGATGTCCCTACTTAAAATATTGGACTAGATGACTTTAAAGGTTTTTTCCAATCCAGACTTTCTGTGATTCTATGATCATGTATTCTTTGAGGCAATTTGCATTCCTTCACAACTGGCAGATTGGTGAGTGTTAGTAAAGTGATAATACACTGACTATTATGTCAGATGGATTCTTCTTCTGGAAATCAGATAAACTGTACTGTTGGAAGGAGCACCTCCCTCCCCTAGTCTTCAATGGAGTTTGCCTTTTATCTTTCAGCACTGGTGAGGCCGCTCCTTGAATACTGTGTCCAGTTCTGGGCCCTTCAGCACAAGAAGGATGTTGAGGCTCTGGAGCAAGTCCAGAGAAGAGCAACGAGGCTGGTGAAGGGGCTGGAGAACAGACCCTATGAGGAGCGGCTGAGAGAGCTGGGGTTGTTTAGCCTGGAGAAGAGGAGGCTGAGAGGAGACCTCATTACTCTCTACAAGTACCTGAAAGGTGGTTGTAGAGAGGAGGGAGCTGGCCTCTTCTCCCAAGTGACAGGGGACAGGACGAGAGGGAATGGCCTCAAGCTCCGCCAGGGTAGATTTAGGCTGGAGATTAGGAGGAGGTTTTTCACACAGAGGGTCATTGGGCATTGAAATAGGCTGCCCAGGGAGGTAGTTGAGTCACCTTCCCTGGAGGTGTTTAAGACATGGGTGGATGAGGTCTTGAGGGACTTGGTTTAGTGTTAGATAGGAATGGTTGGACTAGAAGATCCAATGGGTCCCTTCCAACCTGGTTGTTCTGTGATTCTGTGATTTGCTCTTTTCTTACCAACCCTGTGCTTTATGAAATAATCCTGAAGAAGCAGCAGCTCAAAGTATGAATACATGTGCTTTCTTAGAAAAAGGTTACATTCTTGTAATTGTGTTGTGGAATTTTTTCTCCCTGTTGTTAACTTTGGATATTTTTAGGCTAGAACATGCAATTTTTTTTAAACTTAATTCTAGAAATCATGCTTATTTTGCCTCCATTGGAGAAGATCTGGGAGAAAGCTGGGCATGACTTTTGAGAGTTTGACTCTGATTTTGATGGTGTCGTTTCTTATTTGCAATATAACTGTTAAAGGATGTGGTGGATGGGCATAGCTGTAGTTCATTTGATGTAATGTTGAGAGGATCCTCATGTTTGTAGATAGACATTATGAAATGTAGCCAGGGTCATGTTTGAAGCTCAGTGGACAGAGCTTATAGAGATGAGCCAATGTTCTGAATGCTGTTGACAAATTTTGAATGGTCTTGGTATTGCAGTCAGTAGGATGAAGAAGATGATCACAGTAAAGCATAATATTCCTGGAAAGCTGAAAAATAAAAGAAGAAACTTAGCTATCTGCTTCCTCTCTGTCATGTGGTTATCAACTAAGTGAATGGTTGCTTTGCCTTTTATGTCCTAAATCAAAATATGATTGTAAGGTGCTGAAGATCTGGATGGCAGCTAGGTAGCACCTAACTCTGAATTGTGTTTGTGACAACAGAGATTTTTTTTTTTTCTCCCCCTCCAATGGTTCAAAAAGCTGTTGTATCAGTAGGCAAAGACTGGGAAAAGATTTATGCCAGTTTAGGGCCTAATATGTAGTTTCCATTATCTAGAGTCATGTATGCTATGTTAGGTGTTGCTTCCTATGAAATGAACCAAATGTCTGTGAGCGCAGCAGGGAGTATCTATATTTCTGTTCACAAATCTATGTGGTCACGAAACCAAGGATAAGAGATCATCAGCATCTTCAGCTCTTCAAATCTAGTGTTAACTGATTCCAGCACAACATTAAAACACGTTTTAAAAAAATACATATTTAAGTGCTTGCATATTATATAAAAACTGATACACATGGTTTGAGACACTTAGTCCTTCTGCCCATCTGCAAAATAGGGATTTTCTTACATTGCTAAGCCAATTACGAGTTAATGTATTCCACCAGAAGGCACTGTGTGGTTAGTGAGTGCATAATAATGTGTTTACTACCTAACATGAAAAAAATAATAAAGCTATGATGATAAAGATAAGCAAAATTCAAAGAAAAGTAGGCTGAGTGCCTTGTTTTTAAGAACCAAAAGCTTTTGCTTCTGATGTGGTAACAAGTATTCATTAACATCTCTGTTAGAACAAAAGTCTAGAGAGAAGCTGTGGACTAACAAACTGGATACCTTCAGAGTTGCTCTATAAATTACATGGTAAATAAAATTTTATTTGTAATGAACTTTATTGTTTCCTGGAAAACTGAACTTTAATAATGCTTATTAGCCACCTCTGATGCTTAAAAGTATCACTGAAAATTCTCAGTAGCTCTTTAATGGAGATTGTTCGACAGGGAACAGAGGCAGCTGCAGAAACTTTTTCAGAGGGGAAAACTAGGAAGCTGATTGATCGCATTTGCTAAACTCACCTATATTTAGGGTCTGTATGTTCCAGTCTGAAAAAGTTCAGATGTAATCAATGCAAATTCATTATATTAATTTTGTTTGGGTTTGATACAGCTTTTCTTCTGAAAGACTTTATTATTATTTTTATTCCTCTCCCAACTATTTACTATTTATTATATATTATTTTATTTATTAACTATTATTTTTGGAATGTTTGTGTTTTATGTAATTCAGACATCTTTACTGGACTGATGCAGGGACTAATCGCATAGAGGTGGCAAAATTAGATGGACGGTACAGGAAATGGCTTATCTTTTCTCTGCTGGATCAACCAGCAGCTATTGCTGTCAATCCAAAACGTGGGTAAGTACTACAGAACTTCCCAGAATTATTTTCACTGCTATTCAATACCAAAAAAACCCAGCAAAGGTAAATTTACAGGGAAGTTTGAGGGAATGCTTTCTGGAGCCTCTCTTTACTAACATTAGGAAATTTGTATACATGGAAAAGTATTTTAGAATTATATTTCATAGTGGTGCTTGTATTGATGACCCCACTGGGCAGGTCAAATGAAAATGTCCTTTCTACAGTATTGTGTGCCCACCGAATTTCACTGTTACTACTGAAACAGGGAAATGATGGGAATGTCTCTTTACCAGCTCCAAGCAGTAGAGACATAGCCTCCTTCACAGTGAGCAGCAATGTAAATGCACTGGAACATTCAGCAGCTATGCTTGCTACATTTGGTATTATGTGATTGATCACCAGGTAGCACTATACATACTTCTCTCAGCTGGACTAAGTAGCTCCCTGAGGTCGCTTGAGCTCTGCAGCTTTATTGTGACTGGTGGATGTTCAGTGTTCATAGTCAATTTTCTTCCACTGAGAATGAGAAATCATCATTTAAACCATTCTTTCTCCAAATCAGGACACAAGATGCAAACATTCTTCTTTCAGTATTTTTGTTCTGTACTTCAAACAGGTTTGTTCAGTGACCTTCCTGCTCACATCTGCAAAATGTAGGTTGCTGAACAGCTTTATGTTCCACAGCTGACCTTTTCCATGAAACTCCAAAGGATAGTCATGGTAAGCAAATTCTGAACTATATTAAATTCTGATTCTGTCCTTTCAGGCTCATGTATTGGACTGACTGGGGAAGGCAGCCAAAGATTGAATGTGCCTGGATGGACGGACAACAAAGACAAACTCTGGTCTCTGAAGACCTTGGCTGGCCAACAGGTCTTTCTATTGATTATTTGAACAATGATAGGATCTATTGGAGTGATTCCAAAGAAAATATTATTGAATCCATGAGACCTGATGGGACAGACAGAACTGTAGTATTACATGGAGGTAAGAACTTGTAATACAATTAATATAACAGTAAATAAGATGTATGCTAATGAGCACTTGGGCCTCACAAGTGAGGCTGCTTTTCAAAGTGTAAGAATTGGTAGTGATTTCTCCTTTATACAGGGATAAATGGCACACCAGGTTCTGAGCTCATGGTGCCTGGTAACAAGATTCTCCCAGGGTACTTTACATGACCCAAGTGGGGGACGGTATGCAGAATTGTATTCTTGCTTTTTTTTAATGTGTATTATTAAGCAGTCTGTGGGTACAATGGCACAAAGTGATCAGGTACACAAGGATATGTATGTGTAGCTAAAAATGTGTTAAAATTGAAGGATTAGATGATGTATTTAAGCTGAAGAGTAGCTGTTTTACCACTTCTGCTAGAGATTTGCTTGCTGACAGTCTATTGTTTCGTTTCTTTGAGAAGCAGGTAGTCCATACAGCCTTGATGTCTTTGAAGGTCATTTATATTGGATAGCTAAAGAGCGAGGAGAAGTCTGGAAGAAAGATAAATTTGGAAGTGGAGAAAAAGTGAAAGTGCTGACTGTAAATCCTTGGCTTACTCAAGTACGCATATATCACCAGCATAGATACAACCAGTCAGGTAGGTAATGAGCATCCTGGTGAGCCATTCCTTGCTATGGGATCCAAGTTGGTATTTATGTCTTCAGAGAGCTCGGTAATCTTCTGATTATGCATCTACTGTTATATGACAATATTCACTTCCGAAAACATAAAAATGGAATAGAGTCTGGCAAGTATTTCCTGCATACTAAAGTGAAATCAACAGTGTAATACAACAAACTGCTTTTTAGAGTCTCTTGGTTCTAAGTTATGACCCTGTCATTTTTCTAGTTCCCCTCTGTCATGGAGTTGTTATAAAAGTGGCAGCCACAGTATGAATTTATCATGGTAACACACAGAGTGCTGCCTATTTAATACTGCCTTCAAAGGCAATATTTCAGCTATAACATATCCAAAGTAATCACAGGGGAGGGTGTTGATAGGAACATCCTGCACAGACATCTTTGAAAGCTCTGCATTGCTTGGAGATATTCAGTTTCTTCTTGGTGCTGTGCTGTCTCCCAACAGCTGTACTCTTTCCCTTAAGAATGTAAGAAAAGGGAGAGAGAAGATTTTGGTATAAATATGGTAGTTAGGCATCAGTTATTTTAAGAAAATGGATCTAGACTTGTTTAAGTTTCTGGTGTGTCATACTGAGATACTCTATTGACTAGGGAATTGCCCTGTCTTGCCTCAGGAATATGCTGCATTGCTTCTTCAGCTGTCTTCATCACTTTTTTCTTTTCCCCAGTACCTAATCCTTGTAAAGATGTCTGCAGCCACCTCTGCTTGCTGAGACCAGGAGGGTACACCTGCTCTTGTCCCCAGGGGACTCGATTCATAGAAGGCAGCAGCACAGAGTGTGATGCAGGTACAATAATTTGTCAGACTGGAAATGAAAACAAAAGAATCTTGTCTTTAGAAATGCAAATGCACGACTGAATTATAAATATGGAGGAAATAGCTAGCTGGTATAATAGATGTTGGTAAGTCAGGACATCTGGCTTTTATTCTCCACCAACACTGATTTGTAGTCGTCTTGTGCATTTCCTTTGATCTCTTTGCATGTCATTTGTAAGCTGGATACGGATATATCATTCCAACCAGTCCAGACCCAGCTGCAAAATTGGTCACAGTTTTTGATTTTTGTTTTGAAATTCCAAAATATTTTATTTTATTAAAATATTTTATTTGATTTTTTTCAAATGCATTGATATCAGAACTAGAGTATTTCTGACAAATTATGGCTTACAATTATGTTTACAATTCTGTACAACATATAGAAACTTGAAATAAAGCTGATAAACTCACAGTGTTAACAGAGATCACTTCTAGATAATTATTGTATACTAGAAAGCCTTCTAAGCACTAAATTCAGTGCTTGGTTGTTGTGTTGGAGCAGAGCCCCCACAGTGCTTCCAGGACTGCAGATGCAATAGAATTGCTCAGCGTTTCCTGAGAAGAAAAAGCATACCACTGCAGGATTTCTGTTAGCTGAGAGTCTGCATTCTTAGCTTACGGTGATGTGGGTGGTAGCCAGATGTCCTTGTACTGTCTTTGCAACATATCTCTGATAAATTACGCTTTATAACATTATGTTGGCATCTTTTCTCTGGTTAATCTCTGAATTTTCTCCTTTTTGCATTAAAAGAGAAAATGTCTTATTTTTTTACACTGCCTTACCTCTAAAATAATTTTTGTAGTAATTGTTAATGCTTTTTACTCTTGCCACATGATGTGAGCTGTAAAAAGAGAAGCTAATGCTATGATGTAATAGTGAATGAAAGCATGCAATACATGTTTACACTAGGGATTAGTGATGCTTTTGATTGCGTTTTTGATATGCTGTTGATTGCTATGAGGACACTGCATTTCTTCTTCTTTGCTGAAACTTGGTTACATAAAATGTCCAGAAACTAAGAAAACTGCACTTGACCTTATTTGGAGGAAAAGGAGGAGATAGCAAGTAAGATATGCAGTACCGTCTTCATTTTTGAACTTAATTTTTGAACTTCAAGCAATTTTTTTAGCCGGTGAACTGTGATTGACATACTGACCAAACAGCTTTTTGTGTACAGATTTGGTTTATTTGGTCCTTTACCCGTATTGCAGCTACTGAGAAAAAAAGCCAATAAGGCCTTTGCATTTCACCTTTTTGTATCCCCTATTGAATCCCCGCCCACAATACCACCAGCATGCAGGTGCATGTATGGAGGAACATGGTATATATTTACTCAAAGGGAGTTTTACCTCTAAGGAACATTGTAGCAACAGACTCCCTCTACCTCTGGCTGATAAAATTTTATGGCAAAAGTATTGTGATCTAACTTATCAGTGCAAGACAGACTGTCAAAACTCCATCTTTAACTTAATGTCTATAATGGTGTCTAAGATGCAGAGCTTGTCTGATGTGAACTGTGCTTTTCTGACAGCATGTCCTGAGCTCTTCCTGAAGGCTAATATAACTTCAAGAAATATCACGTCTTTCTCCACTCGCCTTAGCTTTAGAATAACACCAGAACCTTTGTAGCTCTATGTTTGGGCCAGCTCGGGCAGCACTGCCACCGGGGCACCTAAGGGCTCCCAGAGTGCAGCTGAGACACTGGTGTGATGAACAAGGGGCTGCTGCACTACTTGGTGCCAAGCCTGTGCTCTGTACTGACAGGAGACTCTGAGGATTCTGAGTTTCTGTCTCTCTCACTGTCAGGACTCTCCTGTATGCACATTTCCATCCACCGCTTTTCTTCATAAGTAAATGCATCACTCCCAGCTGGTTGGATGGAGGAATCTGAGCAAAGGACAGAAAGTATTGTTGGGATCTGAATGGAAGTGATTGAAGGAGTGGTGGTCTGCATTACACAGGCAAAATAAAGTGATGGGACAGACAGCTTTTGAGTTGTCTAAGCCTACATTTACTAAACTGTTACTTTCTAAGAAATGGTTTTACTTCCAATAAAATAAGCTTATTTGGCAGAAAAATAAATACAAAAGCAACAAATGTGCTGTTAAAAGTAAAGCTTCTGAAAAGTAAAGCTTCTGAGAAGTAGCCTGTGAGTTTCCATATGCAAGTTTTGTAGAGATGAATAAAATGGTCTATGGTACTATTTTGTTATAGATGTCTTGAGTACTGATGTGGCTTTTCAATTTTGCAGCTATTGAATCCCCTCCCACAATGCCACCAGCATGCAGATGCATGTATGGAGGAACATGCTATATAGATGAAAGTGGTCTTCCGAAATGCAAGTAAGTCAGTAGGTTGTTAAGGTAGTTCTGGGTCAGACTGCGCTGATTTAGTCTCACAAAACAATTGAGCTCTTTGATATGTGTTGGAGATGCTTCAGAAGATATCATACATCTGCATTGGCGTGTTTGTAACAATTACGGAAGAAAACATATATGCATGAAAATATCAGCAAATAAGGAATGTAAATGCATCAGTCTGGAAAAAAACAACGAAACAAACAAAAACCACTGGAAAAAACAAAGACAAACCTCTGAAGATTCTAGTTAAAGACTATACAAAACATTGTAACAATGAAGTAATGCTCAGTCAATGTAGCTTGGAACAGCCAGTAGGTGCCACTGATGCTCTGCTGAAACCGAATCTTTTGACTTCAGTGACTAGTTTTCTGTTCTGACTCAGCACTTTTTGTTGGCACTTTTAATTAAATGAAGGTAGCAGACAACTATATTTATAGTCAGTGAAACACGTAATTACTGAGCACAGAGTTAAAATTTATGACATGTAGGTACACATTACTGAATGTAATAATAAAGATGAGAGCTTAGCTTTAATAAAAGCCAGTGATACTTCTTACATTTACAGGTGTTCTTATGGCTACACTGGGAATTATTGTGAAATAGGATTGTCAAAGGGAGTGCCTCCTGGAACAAGTAAGCTTCAAGTATATATTGCACTTGGTATTTTGAACTAAAGAAACTATAATACTTCACTAAAATACCTGTTCAGAGTCAAACTTATAATTCTCTGGGCTCTTTCTAAAACACTGAACTATGCTTGCTTGAATGTTTGCTTATTCTTCTGTCTTTGATAGCAGCAGTAGCAGTGTTGCTGACAATCATATTAATCATAATAATTGGAGTGTTAGCGGTTGGCGGCTTTTTTAACTACAGACGAACAGGCTCCCTCTTACCAGCGCTTCCCAAACTACCGAGGTATGTTTTGAAGGCTTTCATAGCTGGAATGTCTGTGTGCTGAACATGTATGTTTCTTCCTAAATATTTCTGAAAAACCCAGTTTGTGTGCCCATTCTGTTGGAATATGGCAAGTGCAGTGTTGCAGCAATCCTAGTGGCTTTTTGATTCCAAGTGATATCATAGATATCATTATTTTATGACAAAGGACTATCGTAAAATTCTTCTACATTCTAAATTATTTTTTTAAATAATGAGCAATATAGAAGACTGTTTACCAGATCTGGAACTCATTATTCAGTTCAAAAAGACAAAAAAGACCATAGTTACATATATTTTAATTTTTTATAAAGCTTTGTCCAAAGATGATCCTGGCAACGAGGTCTTTTTTTACACTGAAATGCTAAGCTCATCTGCAAAACTGTATTCATCTATTGAAATATAATATGGGGCCTGTGTAGTGAACTGAGGTCTGTTTTCAGTGCCTGAAAAATAAAGGCTTTTTGTATGTTCCTGCTCTCCTGACGGTCATACTGTCCAGTGAAAACCACCTTTGTGAAATATAATAATGTGAAATAAATATATAAAATAAAATATTTGGTGTTTTACATCAAGGGAAGACAAAGAAAAATATTTGCCAATATATTAATTAATTAATCAATTAATTATTATTTATTCTTATTAATTTCAATTATTCTGACATTAAAAAATGTCAGAATATGATACTTCAAAGGTTTTTAGCTTTAAGTAAATGATATATTTTTAAAGGCATAAAGCTGCATCTTTATAGTCTTAACGCCAGTTTCACAATAATAGGTCTTAAATCAGTGTTATTAAATTATTGTAATAAGTACGGTGGATGTAGCTATAACGGCTCCCTCACTGGTGGATTACACTGAACTAATTAAATTTATTTATGACTTGATGTAGTTACATTGGGGCAAAATTTTTGTGCAGAACAATCCTGCAGAACAAAGAGTTTGTAAGAAATCTCCAGGTGACTCACTGGAATTTCCTGATTCTTACTTTTTTGAACAGAAATATTCTGCATCATCAGATAGGGGACAAGTAGAAATTTTAATGCACTGACTCAAACTTTACTGTTCAACAATACTTAAATGAGTTATGAGGTCATGTGAGATGGAGATGTCAGATTTTGTCAGTCAGGCTTGATTCACAGTTTTTGTTTCTGCCTTAGTATATGCCTCAGTGCTCTTTAAACTGTTAACTCATGTCTTTACTGCAGGGTTAACTCAAGCTACAACTTATCCACTACCCTTAACATGAGACTTGTCCGTGTACAAGAATCATAGCTAAGATTTATGTTTTGGGTTTGTTTTTTTTAATGAAATCAGCTGTTATCTGGGGGGCCAACTGGTAAAGTGTGCGCATGAGGCACCAGTGTAGGCAAGAGTTTTAAGTACGAGCCAGCTCAAGTGAGGACACCCAAATAGATTATTTCAATGCTTTTGTCTTCCTTCAACTTAGAAAAATTTGATAAAAAGAACTCAAAGATTAACTCTTCACTGGATTTATAGTTGCATATTTTTGGTGAGTTGCATGCTCAGAGTTCTGTGCTGAAGGTCATCTATTTTGCTGCTCACTTCTATCTTTCACTGCAGCCCATTTCCAATATTTCTCATACAAATCTAATATGCACTTAGGACCATAAATCTATATGCCAATTGAGCATTTACTTATATGACACCGGTATCCTATAGGTATCTTCATGATTTGCATGCATAAACACCTTTAGTATAGGTATTCTTGGAATTGTGTCCACAAATTTGTATGGCATTTTAGCTACATTTTTAAAATAGGTTTCAGTAAGTTTGAATAACTGAGTGGTTTTATGCGTTTGTAGATCAACGCTGAAGTCAAAATGTAGGTAAATTTGGGGGAATTGTAATTTATGGAGTTCATTCGATGTCAAAATGAGCACATATAAAGATAGATAAGATCATTCTGAATGGGCTAGTTTAGGTTACAAAAAACCTGTTGAACTACTGCAGGAATACTTCTGGTGCCCTCACTAGCTTGTTTATAGACAGCAAAAATTCTAATTGATAATTATGCTTAGAAGAACAGTGTGGAAGAATCTGTTTTGTAAGCTTTCTTTCTGTATGATCTGTTCTCTCTTATTTGTTGTGGGTTTTTTTTGTTGTTGTTTTTTGGGTTTTTTTAATAGTTTAAGCAGCCTTGTAAAATCTACTGAAAATGGCAATGGGGTTACTTTCCGATCTGGAGCAGATGTGAGTATGGACATAGGTGTCTCTGGCTTTGGAGGAGATGCTGCTATAGACAGAGCAATGCAAATGGTAAGGTTTTTTTCTGAACTAATTTTTTAAAATTTTATCTGACAGAGAGATGATAAATATGTTCTAGAAAAAAAGTAAACATTGATTGATAATTTCCTGGAAGAGATTTTTGTAAATTGGGGCAAGGACAAATACAGGCTGTTCTTCAAATTAATTATTACTATTTATATGATAGAAATTAAGTTGATTACTTGCTTTCCTATTTTGGCATATTCATGGCAAAATATGAATGGAGAATAAGTATGCAAATGAAAACATTGTAAGAAGGAATTTTTTGAAGGCTTTTGTACTACTTGGACAAAATTAATAAATTCCATTCTTTTATATTTCAGATAGTGCTTATTAATTTGTATGTAATTTTGCAGTCTCTAAAATTAAATGTTCATTTCTAGATTATGTTTCCTTTGATATCCCTTCCCTGTTGAAGGTGTGATTTGTGAGAGTAATTTTTCGTCACCATGAAATACATTGAGCCAGTTATTAAAATGTGAGAGTATTTTGTCCAGCTAGGAAATGAGGTCGTATTGGAACAATCAGTGGTCCAGGCTGTGAAGTCAGGTCATAAAATAATGGATGATAAACTAAAGAACAGAAGCTTGATTTTGTCTAGGCCTATGTGAAAATAAATGTGCAATGTTCAGTGAGATGAAGAATTGGACTATAAACTAATCCGTAGGAATATGGTTGAGTTTACTGTACTGCAATTGGCTTGGGTTTGTTTTTCGTTCATAGAACGAAAATTTTGTGGTGGAGTCAGCAAAACAGCCAATCACATTTGAAAATCCAGTGTATGCAACCAGAGATGGCGGAGCCAGCACAGCCACTCCAGTTACAGTCGTTCAGCCAACACAGGTGAGAGGAACCTAAACTTCACTTTTTATTTTTATTTTCCTTTAGGACCTTCTTTTCTTTGAAGAACATTAATTTTCCTTCTCCTACAGGTAGCAGCAGCTAGTAGTGAAGAAAATGAAAATTTTGAAAATCCTGTATATGCCTCTGAGATATCTACTAGTCCGAAGGAAACCCCTGAGAGTACAGATGCACCTCAGGTAGGGAGCAGAAGTGCTTGAAGGCCGCCTTGTTTGTTTTGTGCTCTAAATCAGAGAAATGAATTGTTAGGGAAGCTGCAATATAGTTTCAATTGTCTTTAAATTAAATAATACCATGGAGTTGGCACATAATCTGCATCAAGTCAAACTGACTGAACCACATTTACAAGATTTACAAGAGCTGGTCAGGAACAGTTTGATAAGAGAAAAGAACAGTAAACACACAGTTACCCAGGGGACACAGTAAGGATCTATTTGGATTAAATCCCCTCTTTTTTCATGGTCTACACAGTTATTTTGAAATATAAGAAAAGAAATGCCCAAATATAAAAAGAAAACCCAGGAAAAATTATATTTTGGTTTAAAACAGTGATAACCTGGGGTGGAGCTGGTTTAGTACAGAAAATTGAAATAAGACATTTAGTCAATGTAGTGATATCATTTTTTTCCACGTTTATTTGTCATTTGAGGGACAATCGAGACCCTTATTCTATGTGTTCTTGCAGGACATTTTAACAATCAAGATCAAAGTATTGTCTCATCTGAATTATTCATGATTCACAGAAGATATGTTCTTATGTCTTAAAATCTATCTGAATGAGCTGATGGTGGCTTGTTTATAGGGCTGTTTTCAGACACTATGTGCTAAAAAGCAGTTATGATGACCTTTGAAAAGACAGGTTTGTCAGCCTGTCATAGTTCCATGTCCTCAGTAATTTTGCTTGTTTTGCTTTCAAGACCATTTTTCTCCCCTTTGACCTATTTGTCAGGAGCGATAAGACTTCTATGAATTAATTTAGTCACTTTCATTGCCTTCTGGCCTAACTTTATGAATACTGCTTTAGGTAAAACAGCCATAACTGGTTAACTAGCAGGAAAGAAAGTTGGGTTCTGTGCTTAATATTACAACGTAGTACTGTAAGAAGATCCAGCTGATGTCACGGGGTTAGCAGTCAGCACACATGAAATCCAACAACAGTAATGTCAGTTTCCAGAGAAGTTGTGAAAAAATGTGTAAAGTTATAATACTTTCTGTGTTTCAGGAATCAAAGTGGAGTTTCTTCAAGAGAAAATTGAAACAAAATACTAATTTTGAAAACCCAATATATGCAGAGGTATTGCTCTATATTGCATGAATCTATTTTTCAGCTAGTGTACTGCTGGACTTCTTTCTTGCTTTTATAGGATAAAGGCTATGCGTACATTCTGCTGCTAAGTGAAGCAGCACAGGAATTCCAGTGCATGTCAAAGTAGGACTGAAGTGATTTTGAGAAAAGTTATAGTGTCTTGTGCAGAATGAGGTGTTCAGCAGGCATTCAGCTCAGGCAACACAACTCCATTGCCCACATCTCTACTTTCCCATCCCAGTCATTGTGCTGGCTTCACCTTGGTGGTGCATTCTGATCCACCTCAGCGACCCAGCAGCAGTGGAGGCTATCATACTGCACTGAGAGTGAAGTGTCTATTTCTACCTTCTCAGTTCTCACTTGAGAACCGCACAAAAATTCAATAGCTCTGCATTCTGCAGCCCTGTCTCTACATCAGCCTATTTTTTTCATCCATACAGTTGGATGAGACAGTTCTATTAAGATGATGTGCCAGCAGGCAATATTGTGTGCTGGAGGAATTCTCCCCTGGCTTGGGTATGAAGGTTGGGAGTTCCACTGACTTGAGCCACTAGTTCCAGCCCTTTTCATCTTACAGTTTAAAATTTTCAAGTGGCCTAATTGCCTCAAGAACCTCAGTCTCTCAGTGAGGTAACTAGAACTAGCTCACTGAAGGCTCAGTGTGTGGAGTAAGTTTGTTGTGGTGTATTTACTCAGACGTACCATCTGATGTGAAATTAGCGGTTAATTTTGTTATAACTTGTGATTTGCAGAAATAACTTACACCATGAATCTGACTTTAGCAAAATACTTGGATATCAGTTTAATGTTTCTGAAAGTTAAGGCTGGATATTTTGTACTTTGGAAGGTAAATATAAGTTTTGTCTTCATTGTTTCAGATGGAAAAGGACCAGCAACAGGACACAGAAAATATCCCTTCTCCTTCTCCTTCACTGCCTCCCAAGATTACTCTGAAGAGAGACCAACCACTAGCTTATACAGCAACAGAGGACACATTTAAAGACACCGCCAGTCTTGTTAAAGAGGACTCTGTGGTATAACTAGGTAACCGATTTAGGGAAAATTAGACACATCCATTTGCACATATATTTTTTATAAACAGAAGAGTAAGGTTCACATTCAAATGCTTTATAAAAATACATACAACTCAGCCAATGGCTGGATGTATGTTGAAACTATGCCTTGTTTTTTGACAAATGCCAATTTCTATTTTTATGAACAATTTTCATGATGTACTATATGTATATCTTTGCACTGAAGCTGTCTGAAAGTAATGTTATAAATATATTGTACATTTGTAAATTTTTGAAAGATTATCTTGTTCAGTGGTGTTTCTAGTAGAGATCTGTATGGAATTGATCATATCTGTAGGGATAAATGCATTATGTAAATGCATAAACTAAAAAAGAACCAAACAAGGCGAATATAGGAACATTACCGATTTACAGGTTCTTTAGAGTATATGTTTATAACAGCACCTTTTAAAAGCTTGACTGCTATGGGCATCTTTATCACCACTTTTATATACTCCTGTATGTAAAAATGGGTGTGTCTGTTTATCTTGTGTTAAACAAAAGATGGAAGAGTCAACGCAGCATCATTATGCTGAGTAGTGACCTGTGCAAAAGGTTGTTCTTGCAGTATTTTAGCTGCCTGAGATAAAATTATTTCTTCTCAATCCGTAAGACACGTAATTTTCATCTAGGTTCCAGTTAACACCATTCCATTAATAGTATTCTTAAAAAGATCTGATATATTTAGAATTTAGTGCCACAAGTACTTAATTTAATGAGATTTTCTCCTGCTCATCAGTGGAATAGCTCTGTTCTTGGCTGGAGTCTCAAAGTAATTTGTACTATTAAATGAAGTAGCTAGATTTCCTTAACAGCTTATTTCTAAACAGCAAAATAGAAAAGATACTGGTTCATTTAAGAAATTATTCAGGTATTTTAATGTGAAAATTTAATTTTATTGACTATTTATTTCCTGAGGCGGACATGAATAGAAAGGGAAACAATTTCTACTAATGCATTCTTTGTATAAACTTCCATCAGAAAATACTGTATATCTTATTAGCTTTTCTATTAATTAGTCAGTATAGTTTCCATAACATGAACCATTTGAAAAAACTCTGAGTACCATTGCAGGAACAATGTTATTCAGCATTCCTGGCTAGCTACTCATATAATTTAAAGATTCCTAAAAGTATAATCATTGAGACTTCTGCTATTTGATTGTTTTATATCTGAGTTCTCAAAATATACACTATTTCTTATTAGAATGCTTATAATTACTTTGTAATTACTTTGATTAGAAAATACAACTGGAAAATGCTGCTGCTGAATAAATCTAATATTATTTTATCACATCCTCATTCCATAATTTGTGTCAAGACTCTTACTTTTTTCAGTTGTGGAGGGTTTGGTGCACTCGAGATGGAAACAATAGTGCTTTAGATACATCACTGAGGTTATATGACTGAGAGTGTGAAAACTGCCCCATTACACACGTTAAAGAAGCTCTTGTTATTGGTTGTAAAAGAGTGACTATCAAGGTAGTATAGACATAAGCAATTAAAGCCTTAGTTCAATTAAATACCATATCTAAGTGCTTTAATGTAGCAGAAGTCCTTAGACTGTTGGTCAAAGCATACACACCTGTAAGGCTATGAGAAAGGGTTTCTTTAAAAGAGGTATTGTTGCTCTTAAGGAAAGTGTTCATAATCTTTTTTTAAAGAGAGAAGGCAGAAGTAATGTTTCTACAAGACTCACCTCCATTTGCATACTACAAGTAGCTTCAGCTTTGTGAATAGTCTTTGTCAACAGAAATATTTGGAAGCAGTTTTGGAGAAAACCACTTATATGCCAGCCATGTATTGCAGAGACCTTTTTGTTACCTGTGAGAATTTTAACTATTCAGGTGTGAAAGAAAACCATCCCTGAGATGCTGTATAGGTAGGTAGTACGTAGATTTTCTTGTTTAACGTACCTGTGGTGAAGGATTCCTAAGGTTCAGCTGGGCCTCTTCCTCTCAATTGCATATGACAGTGTACCCTTCTGATTATGTAAAATTTAAGTTTTGGTAGTTTGGTCAACAGAAGCTTTAGTTTCTGTTCCTAACTTCAGCATTTTAAGTTGTACTTTTTTCCCCTAATGAGGATAGTCCCTGCTTGGATTCTTGAATTCTGGACTCAGTCTGTCTCAAAGAAGGCTGATTTTTAGAGATCTTGGCACCGCTCTGTAATCTGCTGCTTACATGGCTTACAAATTATATACTGTTAAGTTTTTCCGTGTACACTCTGTTTACAGCTGTCAGGCCACATAGAGAGAACTATTGTTCTGCGAGTATTTATCATGAAATATAGTAAAATAAACTTATTCTTGAAGCCATCTGCCAGAAAACAGAACCTCAGTGAAATACTTAAAGGTTACTGAACACTTTATACATTATCGCTTTCTTCTGCATGTAACACCCCCTCCACCCCCCACCCCATCTCATACACACAAGTGCTGAAACTCCTTTCTTGCATTTGGAGTTCTGACCTGCACATGGTATTTTTTGTGAGCTAAATTGAATTGCACATTAATGATTAATCACCAGTGTAGCTCTTCAGCAAATAAAACCTTTACCCCTTTTAATATCTTTAGGAACATCAGTTTGTGAGCCTCTAGCTAGCAGCTTAACAGATAGGAATAGTGCACGAGAGGCACAGTAACCTCAGCTAACATTTTATCATTCTGAACACACTTTTTTTACTGTCAGAATAATTTTCAGTGGATACACTAATGACCTGTTTCATCTTATAGATGAGATAATCATCCCTTTAACTTGTGAAGCATGCTGAGGATGAAATAAATGTGAATGCATATTATTTTTAATAATGTCCTCATAAACTATACTGATACTAGGAAGAAAAAGTGTAAGTAGGTACTCTACATAGTAACAGACTACGGTGTAGATTTGATTTCCCTTGTAATTACATATCTGTAAAATAGCTTGTGTTTTATCACTACATAGTTGAACAATTAGGAGATTAAATGTGGTCGAATACTGCAATTTTAAGTTTTGGAATATGTTGCGATAGCTGTGCTTTGTTATTTGATTTCATGTCTTGTGCTCTGAAGCTTGCGAAGTTTAGCACCTGCCATGAACAAACTGCCCATGAAATAGGTAACTAAATCTGACTGAATACATTGTGTAGGGCATGTGTATAAGATACATGTTTTGAAAGGTGATTGTTTTATTTCAAGTTCACTAACAGGCTTATAGGTTGATGAAGTCTACTAGAAAAACTGATTATTTTAGTTATTTTTCTTATTTAAATTTTTTTTTATTGTATGGGTAGTATTAACTAGGTTTGTAGATGAATTTTTTTATGAATGCACATACTACGGAGGTATCATTTCTGAGCATAAACAATGACCTTCAAAAACATGCTACCTTTACAAGCTTATCTGCAAATTCATAAATTCAGGTAAGGAGGGATGGGGGTTGGGCACTGGAGAAAGTGTCTTCTGAAAGGAATTTAAGCAGTCTGGTAAAGAAGAGGATATCTCGGTTTCTGGTTTTGACAGGATTAATATTTATTTCCACAGTGCTGATGCTGGTTTAATACTAAATGTTAATTACGACTTCAGGAGCTGATCTCCTACTGGCTGCTGGAGCTGGAAATGTCATATGTAGCAGCATGTCAGATAAACAGCTTGGGGCATAGGAGAGGAACAGCCAAAAGAACTTTGCATCCCATCCAGCTCTGTATCGTGTCCTCGGGTACTTTGCTATCAGGGCATGTTCCATGCATTTTATGACCTTAGAAATATCAGAGTCACACAGTCTTTTCACTGATGATCTTTGAGCTTTAATATCTGCAAAGAAGAAAACAAACGTGAGAGTATTTAGATACAACATTCTCTGAGAGAGGATTCTTTATATTCAAAGGTTTGGCTACAGCTTCAGACTTGCTTTAAACTGCTAGCTCAAGTACTGAGAGCAGCATAGCTACAGCAGAGCAGAGACCAGCAAGGCTGCAGTACATTCAAGATCCCAGCCAACAGAAACCTCTCTGGCCTGTATTCTGAGCTAGATATTCCCTGCAATAAGTGCAGTGTGTTACAGTACAGCTTTTCAAACAAAGTTACCATAGGGTCATAGTAATTCATTCCCCCTGGACATTCTGCCTCTAAGTATGGAGGGGCTGTAGATGGTAGCATGACATCACAGCACACTAACTTCATATGGGAACGAATAACACAAGCCACACCAAACATACACATAGTCCATAACAGTCAGCAGTGGGCTCTTAACAAATGTTAGTAAGTTCAGCAAACTCATAGAATCACAAGTTGGTTGATGTTAGAAGGGACCTCTGGTCCAACCTCCCCCTGTGTCACCTGTAGCGGGCTACCAAGGACTGTGTCCAGAGAGCTTTTGAATATCTCCAAGGATGGAGAGACTGCAACCTCCCTGGGCAACCTGTGCCAGTGCTCAGTCAACCTCACAGAAAAAGGTTCAGCAGTATCATCTTAAGTTTCAGTGTGTGCCCATTGCCTTGGGTCCTGTCCCCGGACACCCCTGAAGAGAACCTGGCTCTGTTGTCTTTGCAGCCTTGCTTCAGGTATTTATGTATGTTAATAATATCCCCCTTGAGCTTTTGGTCCCTTCTCTACTTACATTCAACAAAGTATTTTTCTCCGTAGGAGTTCCTGATCTCAGGAGTCAGTCTGTTCCAAAGTCTTAACAGATCTCTCTTGGTGACATCTGAATTAATTACTCCTGCCATAAAGAAGCCATGCTCAACAATGCTTACTTTCACTCCAAAATGCTGCATCTCTCTTCTAGAAGAAAAAAAACCAGTGACCATCATGGCGTAACCATTAAGCATGCATAAATTTAAAGTCTGGTACATAAATGAATATTTGAGACTTTGAGTCTTATCTTTAAAATTTAGAATATTTTTGAGATGTTCAAATTAGTTTCATAGCAGTGTGTCTGTCTTGTGAAAGCACAGTAGGCAAATAACTGAGGGTAGATTCACAGCTTTCCGTGTTATGTTGGACTAATGCAAAGGATGGAGCAGCCTACCTTCAGCTTAGTCATTATTATCAAACTAAAAGTTTTGACTATTTAAAATACTGTTGTATCATTTTGGTTTCCAGGAGGAACAGATTATTAAAGAGCCTGGGAAAGAGTAAAAGTGAGCAAAATGTTTCAATTTGATTAGAATTTTATTCTTCATTGTAGGATTAAATGGCTATGTTTAAGTGCTTAAATGTTAGTATAATAAAAGTTAGTGTGTTTTCTGGTAGCATTGTTTCCTCTATGTAATTTTGAGTTGCAATGCAGTTCCTTTGGGATGAAAACGGCCTATTTGTCTTACTGAGCAACTCAAGAGAACCAAGCAGATGTGTTCAAAAGTGTGTAAAGGAATGGACCACATGTGCCTTGGCCATTCGTTTATATTATATTCCCTTGGGGCGTACACCTTCTTTACATAAGCCTTCATAATGGTTTGCAGTCAGCTTCTCTAGTCCTTGTGAAGACTTGCTGGGCTAGGCCTTTGACTTCTCAAGGCAGTACAACACAACTTGCTCACCTTAGTTTTCACAAGTTACAAGTACCTTTGGTGATATGGTTGCTGCCTAGAATTGCCCAAGTCAGATTGCTGTGGAGCATTAGAACAAAGTAAAATAGGTTGTTAGCGGGCAAATACAACTAAATACATCTTGCCCAGGAAACTCTGGGTGTCTGACCAGGCTATGCTGTTGATTTACTTTTCTGTGTGCAGTGGATTCATGTGCCCAGAAGCTGCACACTAGCCACGTTTTCAGGAAATGAAGATTTCCCAGTGCAGTTTCCTGGTGAGTCTGTTTGTAGTACTGGAGACTGAAATCCCATTTAGGCAAGATTTCCAGAGAGAAAATAAGATGGGCAAAGGTGCAATCATCCCTCCATAGCACCTCTGGAGTCTTTTCTTGGATTCATACATCTATTTCTAGCTACTCACCGTAAGGTGTCAGTGAAAGCTTCCATGCCCCATTTGGACAGGCTGTAGCCACCCCCTACAAAAGCCATGAGGCCTTTGGCATTCATTAGATTGACTACTCTTCCCTCAGCTTTTTTCAGAAGTGGCAGAAGCTTGAGCGTGATTTCAATCAATCCCAGCAGACTAACATCCAGCGCTGAGCAGAAGTCTTCAGTCCTCAGCCAGTCAGTAGGTGCTACTGGTGCTGTTCCTTCAGCATTGCTCACAAAGCCCAAAAGCCCTAAGAGGATTACAAAAACAATTACTTCAGTATGGAGCAATATCATACCCTAGAGTTTCATACACAGCACTGGGAACCAAGCACACAGTCTGCAAAAACATCAGTGAAATGAATACATTTGTCTGGGGTTTGCTTGTAACATCAATTCTATACACCTGGCAAAATCTGCTGAAGGCCTTAGGCAGTGACTTTAAAAGATCATGAATAAAGTATTAAAGGAAACCTATTTCAGATGGATATGTGGACCACCATGATGGGCTCTGTTATCCAGATCCACTCAAGTATGTGGGCTCCTTAATACGCACTCAAATTCTTATGAAAAGAGAATTCAAACACTCTACATAAAATTGGAGAGACTGATTTTTTTCTGGGTTAGGGTCTAAAGGCTTAAAGAAGACACGTGGAATTAGTCAGCACTTTTAAAAATATTAGCTTAATCCTGCGTATTGATAATACTACTTTACTATCTTCACTTCAGGGACTTTAGATAAATAGTGACGCTTCCAAGAGTTTGCTGAGGGCAGCCTGTCCCTGAAGGGAGAGGCTGAAAGTCCAGCACTCAGCCTGCACAAAGACTTTCTCAGACTGAAGTGACAGCCTTAGCAGTAGTTACCCTGACCAGGAACGTGTGGTTTTTCACAGTCTGGAAGCAGGAGCCTGCCAGAGGAGGTAAGTGCTAATAATCATGTTGTCACTGCCCTCAATCACTGCATTCAAGAATGCTATGGAATCCTCATGATGAGGCCAACAGTGTTTTACAAGCTTTGAAGAGAGAGTGCTTCTGGTAGAAGATAGGTGTTTTCCTGTTTTAAGTAGTTAATTAATTAAGAAGCCTATTGAATGTTTGGTATAACTGTGTTACAGCTGGCAGTTGCAGTGCTGTGATTGCCTTTGGCAGCCCTTAACAATGTCTAGTCTCAGCCGTCAGCGCTGAGAAAGAAATATATTGCCATGGTTGAATATATTTACCACACAGATCTTTTTATTACTCTTTACCAAAACCGACACTTAAGTCGTTTTTAACTCCATTCATAGGCATCCAAGGACAAACTGTTCCTCTTTTAGAAATATGCTCAGAGGTATATGATGGCAGTAGTGAGAGTTACCTATGTAACAACTCTAAGAAATCTGGCTGAAACAGCTAGTGTTTAACTGTTATGATCAATGCAAAAGTTTGTGTGTGCATTACAGAAATTGGACTTATTCAGCCATACAAATCACTCTGCTGCTTAGTACATGAGTGCTGAAGAAGCCCTGCCCCAGTGATTTCTAATTGGGCAGGCTGGTTTTTGTTGTCAAGACAGATCTTTTTGAGATTCTTTACTTGCCCCAAAAAGAATCTGAAAAACACACCTGGGGATGATCTAGTTTTATTCAACAGAGCAACTAGAATTTTAGGGACCCTGCTGGTGAAAGTGAGGTGAAGCCCTAAAGCATCATTGGAGAGAATCCCTTTGAACTGAGAAATGATGCAACTGACAAGTGCATGCATTTCATCAGTAAGATGAAAAATGCCTCTGTGGGGAGTGGAGAGGCACTAGAACTTGAGTATTTTTTCCGGGAAATTACCTTACCACTTACCATTTCCAGCTGTCTCTTCTGTCACAAACAGTACAGCCCTGGCAATGCTGTTGGAGTCAGCTAAGTTCAGATTCACTGTTTTCAGTGAGAGTGAGGTGCAGGACCGTAGCTCTTGGCCTCCTTTTTCTGTGGCACATGCAGCAATGACACAAAATCCTTTTTTGTCAAGCCATTTAGCCAGTGAGTTTCCAAGTCCAGTGTCACAGCCTGTTATGAAGACATGCTTTCCACTGAGGTTTCCCACTCTGCGACTGTCTCTGGCCAGCCAGTAAATTATAAGAGAAAGTATGGAAGCCAAAATCGCTATGTGCAGCGAGTCTGAAAGTGAGAGCTACAAAGCAAAGAAGTTAATGATCTAAAAATGCAATGAAGCAAACTTGCTCAGCCAACCAACCAGCTTCCTCAGACATAATTCCAGTAAGGGGCTTTGTTTCTAGTTGCAGCCCTTCCAACTCCCTGTAAGCTGGGGGTGAGCAGGGGTGGAAGATTTGGCACAATGTGATCAGGATCCATAAATAATATGTGCCTTGGCAAAACCTTCTCTATCCTGCTTTTCAATAATATTCCGTTGTTTTCAAGCTCTGCTGACCAATCTTTCTAGTCAGCCCTGTCCTTTCAGAATGTTTCAGTGAAAGGAATGACTGCATCAGTTCTCACAGTAGCATCTGAGAATTTTTGTGGATGTCTGTGATTGTGCTAATAGTTGGGAGGAGAATTTATCTGGGAAGAATTTGACCACCTATATGGTACCACCCAGGATGCTTTTCTAATCCATAGTATGGAAGCAGAGTGACCCCCAAAACAACTGGAAAAACCTAAGCTGTAGCGGTGGGTGTGATGCCTAATATGTTGTGTGACTTGTGTTGTGTGATGATGGGTGATCTGCTTTCTGCCCCTTAGACAAGATGGGCTTTGGGGCAGAGCCCGAGTCTTCTGTCTTCTTGCTCACTGCCTGTTTAGCACTGATATGATATACCCTACTATCCCGTGTATAGGAAGCGTGTTTCTATAAAGAAATGGGAAACTGCATAGAGATGTTGCTTTCAGCCAAAAGAACACAGAGGGAACATATTTCCCTAAGTCTGGTGGGGGGGATATTGTTTATGTATTACAAAAATTTTTGATCAGTGTAGAACGTAGTTCTTGCCTTCTAAAATCATCATGATTGAATACTGGTTTTCTATTTATGTTTTTGGCTTGTGCAATGTAAACATAACTAATGAAAGTCAGTATTTATGGGAAGACCGGTAAATATGTTCCAGACATCCTGTTAAAGAGAAATTTTTTATAGGTGCTAAGCAGTCATCCAGGTTCTAGTTACCTACATAGGTACAGAGGTGCAGACATCTGACCTTTAAGATGTGATTGCATTCTAATAATGAAATGATACTTAAAATAATAATTTTTTTTAACATCTTGGAAGTACTCACAGAGGAAAGGATCTCTCTTCTCTAATTCATAGCTGCCTGAAGCATTCATTCATTCATTCATTCGGCTGATTTTTGGTGTAACATCCTTGCTGCCTGAAGACACAAATATTAAAGGAAGCCCAGTGTATTAGGCCTGGTTGCTGGTGTTCTTTCCTACTGAGTTCATGGAGGGATTTGGATTTATTCTGATTCTAAAATTTGCTGTGATGTCACCAAGTAGGAATGAAAGGAATCTCAGAATCTGATAGGGAATGAATGTTGTCCTCTCATTAAATAATTATATCAGTCACATAGCTGATAAATTCTAACAAGTTGGATTTATCATCATTGATAATGGTTGGACTTGATGATTTTAAAGGTCTTCACCAACCTAAAAAATTCTATGATGGCAATCCTACAATGACAACAACTAATGATCTTATTTTATACAGCTGAGTACATCAGTAGGCATCAGTATGGACTTCAGAGATACTGATTAACGCTCTCTGATTTTAAAATGTTAAGCAAATACATAAAAATAAGTTTGTGTTTCCTTACAGTGCAATCTACAGGGAAGTTCCCATTGCATTTGTGGTCTGTTAGATTGGTCCCTCGGCTGTGCTGGTTATTTTAGCAGCCAATCTCACTCTTGTGACTATATGGCTGATGTAGTCAGCCCTCTAGTTCAGGTACTTCACTGAGGTATGTGGTTTTCCTGCTGTGAATGCCCCTGTTAGGTCTGACAACCTCTCACTTTGGAATCATCTTGGTAGTGTTTCACCATTACTAGTGGTGACATTTATTTTCTGAGGGGACTCATAGAGTATGCACTGACAAAATGCTACTAAAACTGTAGCCACTGAGAGAGCTCAAGATAATTCAGGCTTCTGTGCTGTAACATAAAGTCTGAAAACAGGATGTTGTAGCAGCTGATTGTAGATATGCCCAGTCCATTCGCAATGATGAGCCAGGCAATGACTTTTCCTTTGACTGTTGATTTTGACACAAAGAGAGAGGAGTTGCTACCAGCAGGCTCTTGTAAACCCATGCTGATAAAACTCCACAAGCTAGTGCTATGATATGTCATCTTAGGAATCAATTCACCTTTTCCCCGATACAAAGGTAAATGAAATAATTAAAGATTTGGGGACAAGATTCACCTAATTGGAAACAGGAGATGTAAATCACACCATTCTTCCCTGACTGTAGTGAGGAAGCAGTAGGCAGTGAGCTTGTGCTACTGGAAAGCAGGTTAAGTTCGACACTGGGCTCTGTGAAAAAGGCCTGGAGTGTCTAGCCAGGACACCTACCTGACCTCTGTAAGAGAAACACCCAGGACTTATGCCCTATAAGGAATGGCTGAGAGAGCTGGGGTTATTTAGCCTGGAGAAGAGGAGGCCAAGAGGAGACCTCATTGCTCTCTACAACTACCTGAAAGGAGGTTGTGGAGAGGAGGGAGCTGACCTCTTCTCCCAAGTGACAGGGGACAGGACAAGAGGGAATGGCCTCAAGTTCCGCCAGGGGAAATTTAGGCTAGGGATTAGCAGGAAGTTTTTCATGGAAAGGGTCATTGGGCATTGGAGTAGGCTGCCCAGGGAGGTGGTTGATTCACCTTCCTTGGAGGTGTTTAAGGCACAGGTAGACGAGGTCCTGAGGGACATGGTTTAGTGTTTGATAGGAATGGTTGGACTCCATGATCTGGTGGGTCTCTTCCAACCTGGTGATTCTATGATTCTATGACTTCTCTTGTCAGTGTTATTCTCTGTGTTTAGGTAGCAATAATAGGCACAAAAGCAACGTATAGAAGGGGCTCTCAAGGTGACAGATGAGAGGGTAGGACTGCATATGGAGCCTCCACTGCTCTCCTCTCCCCTACTACCCCTCAGACCCTTTTCCTAAGCCTGTAATGCCTAACTGCCTCATTTTCCCTAAGTACTAGGGCACATTCTCCAACAACACATGGACATTTGATGCCAAGCACCATGGCTGGTTTTGCTCTGCTGAAGCCTTCTGCCAGTATTTATTCTGCTAGATGATGTCATTGCTGTTGGAAGGAGTCTACGGTCAGAATCAAAGGAAATAGTTAAAATTTTCTTCCAAGAAAATTGTCTAGTTCTCTGAATATACAACGTTATGCAAAATATTTCTTGTTTGATGTAGAGCACTAAAAAGCCACCTGTCTTCCAGGGGCACATCGATTCTGAAATAGCTGCCTGGAGTGGCAAAGAGTGTTTCCAGAGAAAATGTCAGCATGATATTTCAAAAGTATTGATATATCTTCATAAATATTGAATTCTGATTACTAACATAGCCAGTAAATATCTAAAGGCAAATTCTACTTTCCATTAAATCTTTGATATTTGCCTGGCAAATCGAGAACTCTTGGGATGGAGCCAGGCTTCTTATGCCTAGACAAGTGCCATTATAAAAGCAATTGATTTCAGAGAAAAGCAGCATGACTGCACCAAGAGACCTTTAAAATCCTTAGATGACTGCAAAATACAGTATCCCTCTGCTTCTCTGCACTACAGGAAACTGAAGCACATAGAACATACTGAAGCGTCACTACATTTTTACTCATACAGCAAGTTTGCTTTAGTAGTCATGCCAAAGAATCTCAGGTTGGGGTGAGGTTTGAAGTCTAAGTATGCTTTGGGTTCCTTCATCTGCCACTGTGCTGGCCATGCAAGCCTCCAGAAATCCTTGCTCTGCAATGGGTTAGAGTGACCTCCCAGGCATGCTGAAGAAAAACTGCAAAGGGGAAATTAAGGGAATAGAGCTCTTCAGAAACTGCATTAATGTAACCCTCAGTAGAAGGTTTAGATGTATGAGACAATACTCTGACAGGCCACCCAACAGCTTTCCATAATCTAGGAAGTACAAACTTTAATAATGGATCATCCTGCCAGAGCTGCAAGCCCCCTGAGCTTCAGCTAATAAATTAAACAAATATGCAGTCACAAAAAGATCACATTGCCCATTCTTAGGTGAGATATTCCTGCCCTTGCAGGGCTTTGCACTTTCTTTTTGTGGAATAAGAATGTTTTTTTTCACATACTGTGTAAAAATGTCAGTGTCATAATTCAGTTAAGTGGTCAGCAGAGAATTTAAGATCTTTATTAATACATCACCTTAAAAGACATACATCTCCAAACTGTCCTGCTCAGCATTTTGCAGGAAGATGTAGTCTGGTACAATGAGGACTGATTTTTTGGCATGATTGTATCTTTCCTTACATTGCTTGCACTTCAGAATTTTGCCACAACATCAGTAAAAGACACAGGAAAACGAAATGCGGTAAACTCTTAGGTGACTGAACCAATAATTCAAAATAAAAGAGTAGAGAAAGATTCCAGATGTTGCGAAGAACATTTCTGAGTCAGCATTTTATTCAGACCCTGTAGGCTGCTTAGATAAGCAACAATAGCTAAAATCACTTTAGAAAGGAAGGAACTGCATGTTCTCTTGTCTGTGCCCTCAAAAACAAGTGTTTAATTTTCTGTTAGCTATTACACAAATACATTTAATGGGTACTGCTCACTATAGCAATAGACACAAGCTCTGTTTTGTGCCAGTACTCACATTCTGGGGAGACATCTACAAGCTCAGTCTCTAACTCCAGGTGCTCACGAGTTGCCTTTGCCAGTTATTTCCACTGTCAGAATGTAGAAACTACTCAAGTCAAACTCAGAAGCTTGCGTACCAAGACTGCATGGTGATAGTTTTTCCAGAAAAATCTTTCTGGAAATTCTGTATCTGGTGGTACTTTCCAATTGCTGTACATCAGCTGACAAGCACAGCCCCTCTCCCTTCTTTTGATAATGACTTGTGCTGTGATGCTTCTGCCTTAGGGACTTAGTTGGTATTAACCTCCTGTATATGCCCTGCAGCTGCCTTACCCTACCTATGTTGTATAAGCATTGCTGGCTATTTATAGTAAACAACAGCGCCTGGGGGAGTCAAGACTCATTAGGGAGAACTAATCTACTCAGCTGGGAAGGGCTGATAGGTGCTTCCTCTTGAAACCAGCAGGAGCCTTTTGATTGATTTAACAGGGTTTGGTTCAGATCTCCAGTTTTTCTGCATGTCAGTGAGTTATTACTGATATTAATTGATCTTTGAAGATACATCCTTGTACAGGAAAACTTCCAGGGATAAATTATTTTTTCTACTCTAGGGGCAGATTTTTGATACTAGAGATAAGTCAATTGCCTGAGTAACTAAACAATGTTTTTTAAATTTTCCTAGAGAATTCACCTAGAGAAGCTGGTGGCTCATAGTTTAGACAAGTGTAGCCTTCACTCAGTTAAAAACTGGATGGGTGACCAAGCCCAGAGAGTTGTTGTAAACAAAGTTGAATCCAGTTGGTGTCTGGTCACAAGCATTGTTCCCAGGAGCTCAGTCTTGGGACTGATCTTTTTTAATAGCTTTAGCAATTATCTGAATTATTTTTTAATATCTTTAGCAATTATCTGAATTTAGAGCACACTCAGTAAGTTTGCAGACTATACCACATTGAGTGGGAGTGTTGATCTACTTGAGGGCAGGAAGTTTCTGCAGCCTGCACAGGCTGGGTCAGTGGGCTGAGGTCAATTGTATGAGGTTTAATGAGACCAAGTGCTGGGTCCTGCAATTGCATCACAACCCCATGCAATCCTGCAGACCTGGGGAAGAATGACTGGAAAGCTGTTAATCTCTTCTCCTACATGACTAGTGATAGGACAAGAGGAAATGTACTGAAGTTGCACCAAGGGAGGTTTAGTTTAGAAATTAGGAAAAAATTCTTTACTGAAAAAGTGGTGAAGCATTGGAACAGGCTGCCCAGGAAAGTGGTGGATTAACCATCCCTGGGGATATTAAAAAAGTACGGAGACCTGGCACTTTGTGACATAGTTTAGTAGACATGGTGGTATTGGGCTGATGGTTGGACTTGATGATCTTGGAGTTCTTTTCCAACCTTAGTGGTCCTAAGATTCTATGAAGTAAAGGCTCAGATTCTACAGGCTGTGCAAACAAAAGCTCTGAAGTTTGCATGGGAAAAGACTCTAATGTGACTGGTAGGCTGCTTGTTTGTGTACTACCTAGCCCAGAGTTTGCTGGGCATTTCTGGTCAAGCTGTCAGTGCTATTGTTTAAAGAGATAAGCAGAACTCCTTTCCCACACTCATCATAGCTCTGTGCAGTGCTGGATGATGCAGGAAGTGGGCATAGACCGTTTTCAAGAGCAGAATCAATGAATAAGCTTTTTATGAAAACTGATTTGAAACTAACTGAATGAGGAGTAAACTAAAACTGGAGAAACCAAGCAATGTGGTAGGATGGACCTGGAAGTGATCTGGCCCTGTTCAGTGTAGTGGACCAAGGCAAGATAGCCCGTCGCAAACTGGCTGGTGACCCTTTACTGTTTACTGCCTGCCAGGATCTGCCGAGTTGTTAGTTCATTGCTCGGTGGACAGCATTTCTCCCTCCAGTTTCTCTCCCTGATCATTTTGACATGGACCTTGAAATTCTTGCTTCCTTTGCCACTCTGAGTGCCACACCATCCTGAGCCAGCATGTGGGTTGTTATTGCACTTTAAGCCCTCTTGGAGCAGTCAGGAGATGTGTGCAGCTTGCTGGAGACTTGGGGAGTTAGCAGGTGGCTGGCAGAGATTTCCTCTCCCATTCAAGCCTGGCAGACTTGCCTACTGGGCCTGCCTCATCTTGTCTAGCCTGATTTGAATGATAGGCTCTACAGTCTGGTTGAAATGATCACAAAACAGCACTCTGCCAGTGTGCAAAGCCTGTCTCAGGGGGACGTTTCTATAGCGGTGTCAGGTCAGGAGTCTTGCTGTTGTAGATGGTGATACTTTGCCATATAAATGTAGGACAGAAAATCATAAAAGGACTTTCTCTTTCTCTACTGCTTATTTTATTTCCTCAGCAAACTGCTTTTGAACTGTAGAAAATAATTCAGAAACCTGAATAGATTCTGCTTATCATGTTGGAAAGCATTGACATACTGATTTTTTCCAATACATTCCCTTTTCACAGTGGATACTCCAGTTTGCTCAATGCACAGCACTCAAGGGAATATAGTGGAAGAGAAACCACAAAACCAAAATCTGAGCTCTCTTCCCCTTGGAGAGTTTGGTTTGTGGTGGTCTTTCATCTTCAGGAAGGAGCATATGACCATCCGATTTCCCACTGACCCCTTAGATGTATCTTATAATGAGATCCCTGACTCCTAGGAATGGTATGGGAATGCTACTCTGCTTAACCCATAACATTGGGGACGAAATATGGTTCTTGAGTAAAAAAGCAAGAAGCTAACATCATTCCTGCTGGACAAGCAAAGGTTTTGAGGCACACTTTTGTGTGCTGGCTTTAACAAGCTAATCGAAGCCAGGTCCCATAGGTGCTGTCCCTCCAGGATGTTCTGACCTTGTGGAAGCCGTGGGTGTTCTCCTGAACAAGTCTCTTCTGGTCCCAAAACCATATGTCTAAATATTCACCTACCTTACACAGTCATGTGATCAGGGCAGATAGCCATAACCGAGTACAGTGTCGCTTGCTCTTTACCAGAAGTCACCAGCTTTTGTTGCTGATGTCTGAGTAAATGAAGCATCTGGTTCCAGGAGAGAAAATGCCAGCAGAACCTGGTCCTCCTTACAGTGAGAGGTAATACATTTAACAGCTGGTGTTTTTCCTGCAATTCTAATTGAAATAACATTTTTACAGCTACTGTGACCTGTTCCAAATTCCGTTTGCTTTTTCCTTTAAATGTTAACCTTTACAATGCTAGAAGCTCACAGTGACAGCATACTTGTCTGACAGGTCTGAATTAAACCAGCTAAAGTGTACTTTCTAAATATAAAGATCAGAGTAGGTAGTGTCATTTCGTAACTTCTTTGTTTCCTTAATAACTTTTGGCAGACTAATCCTGGTGATGGAAAAAAAGCTTTAGCTTATAGAAAGTCTCTGTGTGAAGTGGCACCAGGGCTGTCTGCTAAGTTCAGAGAGCAAGATTCACATCTCTTGGGCCCAATGCTGCCTGCTCTGCAGGAGCCAAGAATTTCAGTGACTGAAGTGGACTGATTTCTTGCCAAGAAAATTAACAGCTTATACAGATTGGGACAGAGAAACTACTAGCTCACCAAAGAGCCACCCAGCAGCCTTCAGATTAAATGTTAAATAAAGAAAACTTGCTTTTCTGTCACTTTTATTGACAGAAAATTGGTTTTAAAATAAAATCTACTACAGAAATGCCATCAATATGTCAGTAGAAGTAGCCAATTTAGAGGTATTCACCTCAAACCTACTGCAGAAGGAATAAGTTTTTCAGATAACTGAGATAAAAATTAAATGACCCCACAAAAGCCTAAGCGTAAGCTGCACTGAGAAAAGCAGAACCGATGCTTTGCAGGCTCGAAAGAAACTGCATTGAAGACCAGCACTACTTGGATAGCCATCAGGTAACTTGTTCTTTAGCCTGATAATGTCACAGCAAATTCACCAGCAGGAGGAAAGCATTTATTTCATTACTGAATAGTTTCCGTGGCAGTGGGCTCCCTAAGCAACCTGTAGTTAGAGACTCAACGTGGAGCCTCTGCATTTCCCAAGCACTTTGCCATGATTAATTTCAGTGCAGCTGTCTTAACAGGCACTTGTGTCAAGAATTGAACAAGAGCAGCACCTCTCCACAGAAATTATTCAGCACCTCACAAAACACAGGGCTATTACTTTTGTGCCAAGAAATATCTTCCAGACTTGAAGTCTTGCATACTTAGAATTTTTTTTTTTTATAAGAAAACACGGCTTAGCTCTTCACTCCCTTAATTGCAGGTGTTGGACATGCTGGCCAGGAAAATGCCTCACCTAAGCCTTGCAAAGTCCTGTGAGTGGGAAAGGACATGAATCCCAACTAGCTCAATGACTTAGCCACTTTATATTGCTATTTCTCCAGTTAGGACTATACCAAGAAAAGGCAACCACGCTTTACTTGGCCTCCAATTGAACAGGAGCACTGTTAAATTAATCATAATTTTCTAAATTAAGAGAATTTTCTGCGTGCTTTCCTAGTTTATATTGCAAAAGCTTACTTCTCCTAGAGGAGGAGCATGTTACCATTCCCTTCTTTGCCTAAGATGGCTGAACTCTTCTTGCTGTACGGACTTAAAGCCCCATTTTCTGTTTTTCTGTGATACTTTTGTTTTATGGATCTTTGTAAAAACTGGAGCCTTCAAACTTTCTCAAACTGAGGACTTAAAGGTGGAGGAACTAAAAAAATCCCATTAATTCCTGAAAGTTTAATAGTTGCTTTGTTCTTTCTGGTTTACACTTTAAAAATGAAATAACATATTTTTTAATAGTAACAGATACTACAAAAATAGGTATATTTCTTATATGTACAGGGAACATGTTTGTATTTCATGTACAATTTGCATCATGTTGATATAAAGGATAGATCGCATAGAATCGGCCCTGATGGTGATGGGGAATATAATGGGAAATATTTACTTTGCATGGGAAGCTGCAGGCTTTTCTCTGTTCCACAGCAGTAGGAAGTCTTGTATAACTGCTGGCATTCTTGAGAGGGGATTCCAAAGCAACTTAGCATCCTGCCCAACAACATAATGGGCATGTGGGTGGAGGCTTGTTAGGGCATGATCCATGCACTGAACAATGGGTGAAATGTCCTTGTTAAGACAGATCTTGGACAACTTTTCTTTCTTTTCAGCATCTGTAAAGTTCAAAAAAGAAGATAATTGAATGACAACCAGGCAAGCTGACTTTTACTCCTCCCCAGCACTGATCAGCACAATTTCACTTAAGAATTGGTATTTCTTGGTTTTCCCTACATATGAATTTGTAGCATTTTCTGAAGACCAAGTCCCATAATGACTTTGTAATATGATTAACCCAAAGAATGGTCTATTACCCTTATTTGTGGAACAGTCACGGCAAACCTGAGCCTTGTATGGTCTCAGGACAGACAACCAGCATCAACACCGGCTTAGAGTAAATCTAACCATTTAAGAGGCAAAGTGACAGAGGAATGCTGCAGTTGTAAATGAGTCTCCTGTAAGGAAATTGCTTTGTGGAAAGTTGTGAAACACAACTGAAAAAAGAAAACTGGGGGACAAGAAAAATCCAAGGATCAAAAGAAAAGCATCTCCTGTTCAAGCAGGGTTAGCAAGTGTCAGACAGTTCCTGTATGGCTTCATCACCACTGGGGCTAGCAGAAGAAAAGGGAATCAATCCCTATCTGATTACTAAATAAACAAATAATAATGACAGAAAAACACATAGGGCACATCGGTTATATCATCAGATGAAAGGCTTTCTATTTGGGAGTTTAACTGTTTTGACACAAATGTCTGGAAATTGCCTCACCTTTCTGAAAATACTCCTCTCCATATTGCTTTTTAATATCAGGGGGGAGCCTATTCCAAATAACCTCCTTTTCTTTTACAGTCTTTGCTGGATTGGTTAATGGTGTTTTGAAGAGTCCAGGTTGAATACAACAAACCTTAACTCCAAAAGCTTTCATATCTCTCCTGCAAAGACAGCCCAATGATTTAATCACATTAGACATTGTTATTAGTTCTGTGGGATTTTCTTCCATATAACACTTTTATTTCTGTCCTTAAATGGCACAGCAGAACACAAATACTGAGAGCTTTCAGTGTATTTTCCCTAAAGGAAAGAGGGATGAACTATCTTACCTTCTTCTACAGAGGGAGAACATGCTTGGGCAGTGACTGTTTAGTAGCTGACAGTGTGTGTTTGCCATGCTGCTTCACCTTGCAGTAGTTCACTAGTTAACTGACTTGCCTGCAAGGCTGACTGCCTAAATGCATGTATGCAGAGCCATTTTGCATGTCCTAGGGAACCTCAAGCTCTGGTTGATGCTCCAGATTGTTACAGTTCCTCCTGGCTCCATCTGACATCTGTCGGCCCTATTTCAGTGTATTGGTATGTAAAATGGCAGTGTATATTGCTTCCTGTCTATTATAAAACTAAGCCATGGTGCTCCCCAGTATTATTTTACTGTACTCTCTAGATTTCTCTGATGTTTGGTGTAATTAAGCAAAGACACTTCAAAGAACAAAGCTTAGACAAACGTTACTACCGTGCAATAAATCACGGTATGGATATTTTTCTGGCTGGGCAGCTGCTGTATATTTCTAGGAGTACTTTTAAATTAGGAAAATGACATTTATCTTGCTAAGACATCTCAGTTCCCTTGAGTGGAATTTCCCTTGCAATAAGGCCTCTGTGCACACTAAGATAGGTTAGTTATGGATGTATAAGACTACCAACTATGCCACAGTAATACCAGAGGACAGCTTGTGCACCCAGCAAGCTTTGTACCTTAGTATTCAAAAGTGGCATAATCTATGTTGGGCAAAGGCACTTTTAAGAAGAATTAGTTCTAAGTGTCTAGTGTTTTTCAATTTTATACCAAGTGCTAGGATCAGTTTCTATTCTGCACGTGCCAGTTTTTACTTAGTACGTGAACCTTATAGAAAAAAGCAAAGGTCTTTCCACATAGTGAGTGTTGTACCTTAGGCTGTCATTAAATCCTTCCACCCCAAACTTTGAAGGAAAATAGCCTCCACCACTGAATGCTATGCGACCTCCCATACTGGACACATTTACTATCCTTCCCTTTGCTTTTTTGATCAAGGGAAGCATATTTATTGTAACATTTATGAGTCCAATTAAGTTAACTTCAATTGGTTCTCTGAAGTGCTCAATATCCAGCCAGTCTGTAGGAGCTAGTGGCCCCGTAATTCCAGCATTATTGACAAGTCCCCAGAGACCTGCAGGGGAAAAAAGAAGAAAGTCAGGAAGCAAGTTTTAATCTGAAGTATCAGAATAATTGAACTAGGTGAGAGCATGGAATATCAGTGACAGACCAAGAGGGTAATAAAAATTTGGAGGAATTGCTTGTGAATGCCCTGCAGCATTCAGCTTTATTCTCACTTCCCACTACATTTTGTAGAGCATTCCCTATACCACAGCATTTTGGGCAGTGGGTGGTATTGTGTTTTTGTGGGAGAAAGGGCAGTAGAAGAAGACCAGGTATGGGTAAGAGCAACTAGCGACAAAGAGACACCTGGTCTTTGGTACAGGTAGCATCCTGCCCTGGGTCTGAGACGGGTGAGATACTTAACAATAAAGAACATCTCTTGATAACAAAACAAAAAAAAAATTAAAGAAAAAACTCTAAAAAATGTTAAACTCAGAGGTTTGAAAACAAAATGGGAACTGTGTAGCTTCTACTTTTTTTCTCCCCCTGTCCCTGATGTTTTTGTTGTAGCAGAGAATTTCTGTCTCACATTGACTGACTGGAAATAGAAAGGAATTTTTTTTTTTTTAAATAAACAGCCAGCTCCAAAAAATGAGGCAGAGGCAGGGAAAACCATAGAACTGATTTGAGAAATACTTCTGAGCCTTCAGAAGTGGGAGGGGAAAATAAATGAATGCAAAACTAGCTGTCTTGTATCAACTGTTAGGGTTGTATGAATGAATAATTTGCTAGCCTGACCTCACTCACTTTTCCTTGCACAAGGAATCACTTTTGGCCTGAAACAAAGCAAAGTTGCTAATAAATGCAATTTGTCAAACTATAAGCAATTTCACGAAGAGATGAAAGGTCAGATGGAGATTGGAATTTAGTATTAAGTATAACTGGTACCATGGCATATCATAATAGACCAGATTTAAGGCTCTTTTAGCAGAATACAGCCTGTAAGACCTTGGGCTTTGTGAACTGGACTGCATTGCCACTCCTACTGAAATCAATTAGCATCAGTAATGGCGGCAGCAGCTTGTGTTGCACAATTTATAGGGTTGGAGATAGGGGATTTTCCTATTTTTCAGATAATCTGCAAGAATTATTTAATAATAGTTATACTCAGACTTCTGCAATAGAGTTCATATGTAATTTTTGCTTTAGATAGAATGAATGATTACTTACAAGTAATTTATTACATGTATTCAATCTCTTTGAGCTTCTTCAGTGGAATATATTTAATTTGTTCCCTAGCTGGGTAATGCAGAATGGGAGGTGCTGAGCACTCATGCCATAACACAGATGTGCATGTGAGTACAAACAGTCTCAATGAAGGATGTAGGAATTGGATTCCTGTTCTGACAATGTTTTGAGCACATTCCCAAATATTTATCTACTACTAAATAGATAAAACATCCCTCTAGTGAGATCTTCTTCCATGTTTCTGGAATGTGACATGCACACACTCATCAAATGCCAATAAAATAAGCTCTGAATGTAGAATGGTATATTCAGGAAAGTTTTGGTTTTGATTTGTTTGGGTTTTGGGTTTTTTTTTTGGTTTGTTTGTTTTCTGGTAAGACAGATATCCAGAATGGTTGGACTAGATGATCCGATGGGTCCCTTCCAACCTGGTTGTTCTATGATTCTATGATTCTATGATTCTATGATCCTGACACTCACCTTCTGGATGAACTTCAGTTTTGACCCATGCAGCCACTTTCTTAATGCTGTCTGAATCTCTCACATCTAACAGTACTGTCTGAAGCTGCTTTGAGGTCACGGCTTTTAGCTCTTTGGCACCTCTTTCAGTCAGGCAACTGGCAAAAACACGGAATCCTTTTTTATCAAAAAATTTTGCTGCCATATTTCCAAATCCTGTGTCACATCCTGTGATGAATATATATTTTCCAGTGAGGTTTGTAACCTTTATCCCATCTCTTGCCCTCCAACACCACCATAGAGAGGCGACCCCGAGAAAGAGCAAGGCATAGAAAAGCATTTTTACTGAAGTCTTCTGGACACGTTCTCCTGGAAAAAAAAAAAAGAAAGCTGCTAGTTTTAAGGGACTGCTGATTGGTTGACTTTTTTTCCTTCCTTTCTTGAATTAGCTAGCTGCAGATTTTCAGAGAAGCAGGCATAATTCAGAAATGCAGAGCATCATTCTCCTTGTGCTAAAACAAACAAAAATTCTTCCTTGAGCAGAAATGGGAATTGGTTACGATGAATAATGCATATAAGGTTATTACTGCCAGGTTAGTAAGCTCCCATTGAACATAATTTAGGAGAAACATTGACTAGAAAAGAGCAGCAAATATGAAATATTTGCATGGAAATGAACTGAAATATCTGAGCTTAGTGTCAGTTCATAGAAAATTAAAGAATTAAGACTGGGGTGAGCTGGCCACAAAAGTTCAAGCAAGAACAGCAGGACCCAGAATCTTTCTTGGTACTGTGGACACTTAAGCAGTGCTAGACAGCAAAACTTGTTTACTTCATTTTATTAAAACCTATGGTTATCAGTACCAGACTCTCAACAAAGAGAGTAGTAAGTACTGCCTCTTTGCTTCTCAAGTAATAAATTCCAACCAGCTAGGCTGTGGGATTATGCATGTGGTCCCTGAGCGTGGGAAGGAAGGTGAGGGTTGGAGCACTTCATCTGCTGGAGTGAAGGTCAGGCAGGGTGGCAGCATCAATACCATGAAATAAGTTTAGGAAGAGCCTGCATATCTGGGATTATACTCCAAATGACTTAATGGTGAATTTATAAGTAACTATTGATGGCTAATGAAATTCCACTTAAAGAAAACAGTCCGGTTTCAGGAGCCCTCATGGCCTGGAAAACAGGAGATGCCCAATGCAATTCACCAAAAAGTAATTATAAATAGACTTAAAGGAGTACCGATGTTTTTAGAGATTGCTTATAGACAATCCATCTCTGCAGGGCAAGATAAGATGAAGTTGCATGTACTATGAGCAAATTCTTCTTTGGTAAAAATTAATTTAGAAAGTAATTACAAACACCTGACATGTTCTTAGCATCATAATAGGAACAGGAACATTGCTTTTAATTTCTGCATGCTGCATTGCCTTCTGCTCTGACATGGTCCAATGTATTTTCATTGCAAGCCCTGTGGCAGCTCAAGGTGGTTGTTTATATAAATATGTGTGCTGGTGAAATAAGACTTCTAGTGCTGGCTGGAAGTTACCCAGGATTTTGTAAAAGTTGTAATGCAGAGGTAGTGGTTATTGTTGCTTAAGTTCCTCTGCAGTATCAGTAGTGAAGAAAGTATAAAGAAGTGATAAGGCAAATGCCCTCTTCATGTTATATTTCCTGGTCCATTTGCAGACTTGGTGCCACAGCTGGCTTTCCTTCTCCTGCAACCCTTATTAAAATTACAGTTCTCTCTATTACACCTTTGCTCTGCCTGGAGTTGCCAAATTCCTTTGCTGGCAGCTGAATAACAGTTTGGTAAGTCCCTGGCTGGTGCACATCAGAGCCAGGGACAAGCGTGCTCCCAGGGCTGTGTGGAGACCTGCCCTTCTTGCATGAAACCACCACTCCTTGAATCCTGTGTTCAGTTCTGGGCCTCTCACCACAAGAAGGATGTTGAGGCTCTGGCACGAGTCCAGAGAGAAGAGCAACAAAGCTGGTGAAGGGGCTGGAGAACAGGCCTTACAAGGAACGTCTGAGAGAGCTGGGGCTGTTTAGCCTGGAGAAGAGGAGGTTGAGAGGAGACCTCATTGCTCTCTACATCTACCTGAGGGGAGGTTGTAGAGAGGAGGGTGCTGGCCTCTTCTCCCAAGGGACAGGGGACAGGACAAGAGGGAATGGCCTCAAGCTCTGCCAGGGGAGATTTAGGCTAGACGTTAGGAGGAAGTTTTTCACGGAAAAGGTCATTGGGCATAGGAACAGGCTGCCCAGGTTGGTGGTTGATTCACCTTCACTAGAGGTGTTTAAGGCACAGGTGGACGAGGTGCTGAGGGGCATGGTTTAGTGTTTGATAGGAATGGTTGGACTCAAATGGTGGGTCTTCCAACCTGGTGATTCTGTGTTCACTGTTTCCATGACAGGCTACCCTCCCACTCCCGCCTGCCCCTGACCTCAGCCTTGCCATGCTGGCAACCTGAGGACCCAGGCATAAAAAGCACTTGAGAAGAGCCCCTCTAGGGGACACAGAACTGTGTTTCATCATGCCCTATGTCAACTATAAAGTAGATATAAAGTATAACTACTAAATTAACAAAAACAAACCAGAATTTTGTCCTGCTATGTAATCTGGTCAATATATAAAAACTAAAAGCTGCTGTAGGCAGACTGAGAGAAAAGGTCTACTTTTGCCATGGCAGCTGGCATGGGACTTGGGACAATCAGGATTAGCTTCTGGTCCCTGTGAACTTTAATCAGTGATGTGATGGGACTTTGTATCAAATTCTTAAAGTGCTGAAATTACAAGGTTTTCAGCCAGAATGCTTTGTACAGGCTGTGTTTCCAACTCCAGCCTGCCAGGGAGACTGACTTGTCCAGCACCTGCTCACAGTGGCCTGGCTTTGTATGTAAAGATCTACCTCTGATTTTTAAAGGGACCACAAACAAAAAAAGAAGAAAACCAAAGGGCTTATCAAGAAAAAAAAATATATTTTTCTGTGGCTTCCAGGAGGGAAAATGATAAGAGTCATTCAGTGGTTAGGAAAGCAGAGGCACAGGGGACAGGTAGCTCACATGGACATGTCATCTTCTGACAGGAACAGGCAAAGTGACTGTAGGGCCAGCTGCCCAAAGGGTGGGGAAGGCGCTCTCAGAGATGTCCTTTTGAAATAATTTTTTAATTTTAACTCATTGCATCACTTAATTTTGATATAGATGTTATAGCTAACATTTGAAATCTATAGGGTTTTTCTTCTTTTTTCTTTTTATTTTAGAAGTTTTGTTGCTACCTCTGCTATTTTTATTTGCACAACTGCTTGGCACAGACAAAAAATCCTTACCGGCTGCCAGACTTGTGTAGGATCAACAGGATAAGTGAGTGCATGTCCTGCTTCTGGTACTTCCAAGAGCAGATGGTGACAGAGTAACTATAGAAACGAGGCGAGTAACTAGAGGCAAGTCCCTTGCTGCCTACCTCCCTGCTTGGACACACTCCAGATGGTATTTTGCAGTTTCAGTACAGCATGTTTTTGTGACCAAAAAATAAATATACTGTGACTTATTTTCTCAGATCGTGATTTAGATCATGGAAGAAGAAATAAGTTTGTTCCTTTCTTTGTGTTAGCCTCCCACTTGGAGGTATCTGCTCCCTACAATCACCTGCTTAGACTTTTTACTTTCCACAACAAAAGAAAGTCACAAAAACACCCTCATTGTGCCCTGAGGTACTTTCCTTACTTCAGTGTAAGGAGAGTATCTGCTATTCCCCTTTTCAATATGAAGAAATGTTGTTTTACAAAAAAAAGGAAATGGATTTCTTGTCAGTGAACAGTTTTTTTCCTTGCAGCAAAAACCCAGCTCAAAAGAGGAAGTGTTGCTCTTAGGTGCAAAAAGGAGGTTCCTATGCAAGAAACTTGATAGAGATCTCTGGAAAGGACAGTCACTTTTCAGAAGTCATGCTGGATTGAAGGAAAAAATGTACACATGTACCTCATGGGATTGACGTAATTCGATTTTTAATAGTGTAAATCCCAAATCAGTAAAATCAGTGTAAACTTCACTTTGCATTGTACAAAGTGAATGCTGAGTCATGTTTGTATAACTACTGTGGTGCCAAGAAAAGAATGAAAACACAGCACGTGTGTACTTACTAACCTGACCAACTGTGTGTGTGGACTGAACTTTCTTGCAGATTCCTGTTCCTCCAGTCTCAGCCCTGAGCAGGGTCCCACAAAGAAGCATGCCAGCCAAATTTTGTTGGTTTTGTCCTCTAGATACCTTATTAACTGTGATTTTTTTAGATTAATTTCATAAACAGTATTTAACAAGTGACACTCTAAGAACAGATGTGGAAGTCATCTGCTTAATGCTTCAAGTTGCAAACTCTGTCTACTTTATTTCAAACGTTCCTTATCTTAAATCAGGGTACAAAAAGAGAGCTGTAACTTTTGCTTAGAGTTCACTTTACTTTCACTTTCACAATATTTAGGTGGAAAAATTGTAATAGGATGTAGAGCAAAATAACAAAAAATATTTTCAAAACCCAGGAGTAATAGAGTTTCAAAGGATCAGAGAACAAGAAGATGAAGCATTGTGCAGAAGCAGAAGTGTACTATGATCTGCCTTATGCTCCTGACACTCTGATATGCTGTTACTGTAAGTGGCACAATTAAGACGGGAATTACACTCAAGTGAAAAATCCTGGCTTCTTGTGCCTGGAACCACTACATGCTGGCTATAGAAATAAATTTGTCTATGAATGGTTAAAAAATTAGTGAAATGTAAGAGCTGTCTGCTCAATGCTTTGTGTCAGGCAAGAAAGTCCAGATGCTATAGTTGCTTACAGACTTTAGCACAAAATACTGAATCAAACTCGTCATCTGGAATCTCAGCCTGCAGTGGCAAATGGAGTCTATTTGCCCGGTAGAAAACCGGCCACCTACTCTTCCATAGTAGTGAGCATTCAGGGCAAAATTTCTGGCTACCTTTAGGAAGATTTGGAAGCATTTTATTCGATTGCTACTAGTAGATGTTGTCAATACTGGAATAAAGATCAATAGGTTATAGATTACAGCTTCAAGCTGAAAAGTCCTGTGCCAAAAGAGCATGTGAACTTCAATTTCTAACAGAGAAATTATCTGTCCAGGAATAACTAAGATTCATTTTTATTCATTTGTTCTTGCAAACAGTTGGAAGAAATCCAGAGACGAGCTAATGACTTCATTTGGAGTGCTAATATGCTAGAAAAAAACCAGATCCTTAGATTGAAGGAAGAAGCAGTTATTTTACTGTGTTTGGCTCAATGAATTGTGATCTTTTTCTTTCAGTGCAAAGAGGTATTAAAATGACATGAGCTGTACCCAAAAATAAAGGTTTCATTTCAACTCAGACCATGACTAAGAGGAATTACCCTGACAGTATTGCTTATCTGTAATGAACTAGATACTATGTGTAACCTACCAACATTCAGAGGATTTGCATGTGTCCGCTATGAGAATTCAAGGGTGGGAGCATCTGTCCTCAGTTTTCTCCCTGTACTGAAGTCCTGTACTTTATTGTTTTAGTTCAGTGACTAATTCTTCATTCATGGAAAGGCTGACTCTGTCAATAGAAACTGAGTTTTCCATTGCCAGAACATAAGAAGGGAACAAAGTACAAGAGGGCTTGAGGAGATGGAGTGGACTTGGCTAGTTTTTCTACTAGCAGCTGCAAAAGGGGAAGGTGACTATAGGAGTGCCTTGTGTTGTCCACTTTGGTCTACACAGATGTTTTTTCAGCAAAGATTCACTTTTATGGTCTATGTTGTGAAGCTGGGTAAGAATTTAGTCAGGATTTTTTGTAAGAATGAGTTGAGAGAAGTGGAGATTCAGAAGGGAGCAGGGCCCTTCAAAAAGGCTGGATTAGCCTGTGGCCTCAGCTCCGATTCATAGAATCACGGAATCATAGAATTGCTTGGTTGGAAAAGACCTTTGAGATCATTGACTCCAACCACACCTGTCCACTACTAAACCATCCCTGAGCACCTCATCTACCTGTCTTTTAAACCCCTCCAGGGATGGGGACTCAACCACCTCCCTGGGCAATTCATCACTGCCTTGATCTACTTCATTTGCTGTGTGAAACAGGCTCTGCACACACTTTCTGAATGATTAGATGAGCAAAGTCTTAAAGTGAAAAGACTGCAGTAATTTGTGTAAAGCTAAAATTATATTCTGCTTGTGGCAAGCTGAGCCTTGCCTGGCTGGACTTCCTTGCATGCTAAGTGTGAGCTCTGCTTGAGTACCTTGAAAAGCAAAGGCATTGCATGACCTTTCACCATGTTGCTTCTGAAGAAGCTGTGAGGAGAGAACAAAGCAAAACAGGGGTATACTCCATCATATGACTTTTCTTCCAGCCTCTCCATTCTTGCGCCTTGTGCTACAAGTAATTCTACTTTTATCTCTGGCTCTACATAGTGGACAAGATGATTAGCGCTGTAACATTATCTCCGACAGTGTTTTTCTCAGAGCTATGCTGTGTGCATTAGTATAGATATAGAGTTCTTTTTGTTGAGAAAATGGGACAGTACAGCAGGTTTGTGTTTGATTATGCTGTTACTGTGAACACAGAAATGATGCTAAATAAGCATAATGGAGTTCTGCTCAGCTACACATAATTGTGGTGCACTTTGGTACATAAGGTTTTATCGTGGAAAATGTATGAGTGCAGAAGACTTGAGAGAGCTAACAGGCATTATCTCTTCATCTTGTCCTCTCAGCCAGGGCTCTCTGTAGTGAGAACTCACTTCAGAGGGGAACAAACCGTGTTTGCCATTTCCCTATAAACTCTGTGGTGACATTGGCTGAGGTTATAGCATTGTTCTCACCAATGTCCTTTATTGAAAATTCCATGGAGGGCTCATCTCCATGAGAATTCACTCAGGAGCTTCTAGGTTTTAAAATCTTCATTTTAAAGGAAGAATGGGATAAGGTCAAGCTATGGTTTAGAAAAAAAGAGCTTTTGAACAGGTTTCTAATCTGAATTTAGCTTAATCTCTGAACTGATTCTCATATTACTCAGCTAGTGTTGCTATTTATTGCAGGAACAGTAGCGTACACTGATTTATTCCAAGGCTAATGAAGTAATTCTATGCTCATGCTGATAAAATAACGTTACAATAATCTCTTCCTGTACATTCATTGTAGGCATTTTTTTTTCCAGAGAACCTCCTGGTATCATCCTGTATAATAGTTTTCCAAGTACCCTAACTTTATGTTGTGAGATTACATTAGTCAAATTTAAACCCTCCATTAGATGTCAATGAACTGTGACCATAGTGACCGCACGGTTATTGACCCAGGTGCAAAGAACTAATGCCCAGTTTAAAGATTCAGTTCTGACAAATGGGTTAGAATAATGAAAACATGATGTGAAATTGGGTGTTTCACTGATTAATTGAACAGGACCCTTGTAATTTGCTGTATGATACATGATTTTTCATAGCTACAGGTAAGTTACAAATTTATCGTGTTTAATGTTCCAGAGTTAACTGATAAAGCTTTCTGAACTAAAAGATATCATGGGATATGGGATGACCTAATGCCTGGGATGACCTAGTGCCTTCTATTATCCCTAATTTCTATTATCTAAATAATTTTTAATGCAGACAACAGCAACAGTATTTTTAAGATATTGTAAGCGATCCTCCATTGAACGCTCAGACCCTGAGGAAGATTAATTTAATATCCTAGTCCATCATGCTAATTTGCTATGCTAATCTGCTGTATTAAACTCTTTAAGTTGGCTAATGAATGATGCCTGCTGAACAGGAGAGTATGAGGGTAGTACTTGATGTGTTGAGCTTTAGAAAGTATAGGAGAATTGAATTTCCATTAAAAAATATGGCACAGTCACAATTTTACTGGAAAAGGGACATCATTCCAGAAATTTTAGCTCTAGCAAGTATTCATAACTCGAATCCCTATTCAACTCTATCAGTCATTGTGGATTTTCTTCCACTTTTCCTATCATTCAAAATTGCATCAACATTCAGGCATAAAAAAATCGGTTGCAAAATACATTTCATAGCAAATACAATGTCAGAGCAAGCACTAAAATTAGAATTCCCAGCATGATACTGGCATTTAAAGGACAGATAGATTTTTATAATGTTCCTTTACAAAATTTTTATAGATGTTGTGATTGCAAAGACAAATGATAAATAGCTGAAAGAGGATAGGCAGAGAGTGACTTTGCTTTGCTTTACTTTTGCCTTGGTCAGTTTGTAGTATAACATAATCCATTATCTTTCTGAAGCAGAAATGCAATGGGGTTGGTTTTTTAACTACTTCATAGCTTTTCACTGGGAGCCACATTCAGCATTGTGGTTCAAATGGTTTATAACACTAAATTTACATAGGTTTAAACTCTGAAGAAGTTGCAAAGTATTTTAAAGATGCTGGAATGTGTGTGTAAAAAATGCCCTTATCTTGATAGCAGAACAGGTAGGAATATCGCTTCTGTACTCCAGTAGAACACGTTTTCATAATCCAGTTGACATTTTCAATTACACTGATTTAAGTGTAAAATCAGTAGTTTGTCTGTTAGATTAGCTTTGCTTATTCAGTTCTATTAATTGAATGCTAAACAGTACAAAGCAATCAGGACTAGATGATGGCTTTATTTATAAGGACAAATTGCTAGTAAAATTGCAATTGTTGTAAACTGATTTTTGCAGAAGAAAATATGAGTATATGCTTGCATTTGGTATCTTCTGGGTATTAGTAGTTCAGCTAATGATGATTTAACCATTTGAACCAAAAATACGAAGAGTTTAACAAAGATACAACATTGTGATTTCTTTGAAATTTCTTCTTCTTTTTTTAACCACGTCTTTCCTAAAAGCATATGCTTAAGTTAAAAAATAAAACTGGCCACCCTTAGGCCAATTGTTTCTTTAAATTATATTTTCCTTAGAACCCCATCACTGTGAAGGTCTACACAGTCTGTGCTACCACTGTCATAAGTCTTTGTAAACAGAGCATAATGTCTGTGTTTTCAGATCTGTAGTTCCAACCTCACAACCGAATTGGCCTACTATCAAGTGTCTTGAAAATGTTATCACTAATAAAACTGCCAAAAATGATCTGGCTGAGAAACATACTTTTTCTTAATAAACTTCTGGAATTTTAGCTTGATTCTAACAAACAGTTTTTTGAAATCTTCTGTTTCAGACAATTTCAATAAATCAGGTCCAGCAAAAGATACGAGGTTGGGAGCAGAATAAGCTTTGTGTTTTCTTTGAAGAAGTGAGTGAATTTTTTTCCACACTTGGGGAAAATCATCACTCTCATCTATGAAGTCATAGTCTCAAGGCACTTAAAGATGCTAGGATTATATGCTTGCCTTTTTTGGAAGCTACATTTATTTCAATATAAACTGAATAATGTCAGCTGGAAATCAAGCCCTTGTTAAATCCTTTTCCCTATGCTTGATGCAAATCCAGCTGAAGTTAAATTTAATAATTTGTAGATAGGTCCCATGTGAGACAGTGATATGTATAGTGATATAGTGACAGTGATATGCTTTCTTTCCTTTCTGATCAGAAGCAGGTGTTACATGCTTTCTCTGTTACATGAAAAGTTAGAAAGAGAACATGGAAATATGTGCATCGTAGAGACTTTAACTAAGGAAATACATGAACTTGTTCAGCCTATTTGCCATCTGTCTGAGAGAATGGAAAAATTGTGATTAAGATTGTAACTTTTTCACTGTATGTGGGGATAAATAAAAACTCCTGTGATTTTATGTTGCAAGTGACTATTCTAGTCCTGGTCAAACATTTCACTACTGCAGCAGTGATTTGGCTTTAGACATTTACTTAAAGAAAGAATTTGAGTCACAGAGTGAGTGGGATAGAATTTACTGATTGGTGGATGAATCTCTGCTCATCAGAAAATTTTAGTCAAGAAAAACTACATCCACAGAGTAGTAATCAATGAACCAATGTCCAATTGAATGGATGTACTGAATGAAGCCCTGCAGAAGTCTGTCTTGCTTCTGATATAAAACAGTAATATCGATAGTAATGCAGAATACACAATGAGGAATACACTTACAAATTTGATCAAGTCAGGTAGGACAGACAGTAGATACGTTGGAACATGACTAGAAAGCAAAATCCCTTTAATAAACACATAAAATGGGCTGAAGCATATTTGGGCTATTAAATATGGACAATAACAGGCAGGAGTAATCAACTGAAAATATAGTTGGGAAAGTAACTGGCTCCGTAGCAAATCTTTTGCAAAAAATGAGCAGCTTCAGTGGATTGCAAATGGAATGTGAGTCAACAATATGATACTCCTGTTAAAAAACCAAATGTCATACTGGGTTGCAATAGGAATATAATCCATTAAATCCTTTACTCTAACTGGTGCTGTTGTGCTGTTATGTACTCATTGTTTCAAGACAGAATCTGGAGGACATAAAGGAAATTTGAATGAGTTGTTTTCTTCATCTGAAAATTTCTAGTATTATTCAAATACATACAGCCTACTTACACAGTGGAAAGGAATTACTATATTCCATATACTTGTTGGATTGTACAAGAAGTAGGAGGCTTAAATTATGCCAAGTAAGATTCAGAACTAGACGTCAGAAAAACATTTTAGCAGTAACGATAATAAAACAGTAATTGCTTCTGTAGTTCTTCAGGCATGTTTGATAAACATTCATTAAAATGAGACATGAATAAATTAACTTTGCCTTGGATGTTGAGAATTAATCAAGAGACTTTGGTCTTTCTAGCCTGACTTACTTATTCAGTGATGTGCCAGGGTTGTACATGTAAGATTCAGGAGAAAATGTTAAAAGAGAGAAGGGCTTGACTGGGAGCAAGGAGTTCTTGAAAGCCAGTTTGGAGTGAAACATAACAAAAACGAAAGGTTGGGACTTTATGGGGGGTGATTTTATTAAGTCATGCACACAGCCTTAACCACTGTACTGGTTTCTATTATGTTGCTCCATTTCTGTCTAGGAAAGGGTCTATTTCTTTCATCCTCTGCTAATTTCAGAGGGAAGCTCCTGCTCACCTTTTCCCACCTGTAAGGAACAGCAGCTAATCACACAGCTGTTGCCAGTACAAAGGGGTTTGGCAGTTTTAATACTATTAGTACAAAAGAAGTGGTTCCTTTAGAGAGCTAAACAGGGAAAGACTCAGCTGGTTGGGAGGTTGGGTGGTGTAACACAGCTAATCGGTGGAAATGTGTCTTTTATATAGACTATTTCTGTTATTTGTGTATAAGACATTAAAGTATTGATATCTTAATGTGTTGTGACGTGCTTAAAACCAGGGGTTATGAGAAGTTTATACAGAAATATAAACATACAAATGTTGATGTTTAGAGACTGGAATAAGGTATTGTAACTATGCTTTGGGTTGTATTACATTAAACGAAGGTGGATATGACATGGCTTTGGTTATGAAGGGAGTGTTCTCAGGAAGGCTTTTGTGGCACTTTTCTCCAGATGCCATCTTGGATGCCAGGTCCACCTGGCCTGAACTAGCCCTACCAGCAGATTTTGCCTCACAAAAGGGCTTCTAAAACAAAAAGGTGTTAGCTTTGTCTCCTTATTTTTGCTCACGTATGACATCTGCTCAGTGTGTCAGTGTGACCAGTTAGGAATAAACCTCTCCAGAGGAGAAGGTCTGCTGGGACACTCATCCCAGCCCAGAGCTGTGGGGGTGCAGATAGTGGGGGTGATGCCACAGATGTCGGTGTGACCCTGGGGCACTCCCCTGGCCATCCCTCTTCTCATCTGACTGCTCCCCATCATGATCCTGTTGCCCACTGCCAGCCAGGATGGCACAAGGCAGGGGCAGGTCTTGTTTATTTTAATACAGCCATCAATATGGACAGGGCTGTTTGCAGTGAGGCAGGAGGTCTTGCACTTAAAGGTTACTTGGGCATGCTTCTCAGAGGTGTTTTTCTACTCTGTAGTTTCACTGTGACTGGGACATATATTGTGTTATAACTTGTGCTCCAATCAGTGGCATTGCCCTGTGATAATGAGGGCAAAACCGAGGTAAGCAGGAATTTAATGTAATACTGTTGTAAATTCAGAGACAAACATATGCTGATAACTCTTTTTCCTGTTCCCCCTCCTCCCTTTTCAGGATTTCTGATTTAAGTAACTAATCATCATGGCTGATCCTGTTGCTCTGCGTAGCATAAAGAAAATAGGAGAGGATAACTATGTTTTTGACTTGGATGGCAAAGGTAAGAAGTTCATTCTTTAGTCAGCTTTTTGTTTTATAAAGCATAAAAAATTTATGGTGGGTGGCCTAAGTGGAGCAAACAGGTGCTTTTGAGTGGGCTCTGAATAAAACAGAGCTTGATCGGGTGGGATGCTATTTTTACCTTTGGTTCTCTTTTTTTTAATTCATCAGATGTATTGGTAGAACAATTGAGCTGGATAGCGATAAAAACTATGCATTTTTATTTCACTTGAAATAGTGACAGATTACATCCAGACAATAATCAAACTTTTGCAAGACCTTATGACTGACTGCTCATAAAAGAGCCCTCTTCAAGCCTCTCTCTGCTATGTAACAGTACAGTGTCCTCGGTATAACATAAACCTAGGTCTTTATTCATTGTCATCCCAAGTGATGCTCTGCAAATATTTTCTGCATTGGCCCTTATGATGACAGTTCTTTGAAGCCACTGCCAACGTAAGCTGTGCTTTAAGTATGCTGGCTTGTAACAAAATCTCTTCAAAGGGAGCTAAATTCAGATCTGTTCTGGTGACTAAGGAGTTGCCCTGCAGCATAATAACATCTTGCAGTATAATTCTGTTTCTCTAAGCTACGGTTCCTTAGAAAGTATCCCAAGAACAAACAGTGTGACAAGTTCATCTTGCCCTCAAGGGACACAGCTGCGTCTCTTCCACATGATTTGCAGTGTCGAAGTTGCTGGAAGGCAAGTGTGAAGAGATACTGCATCTCCTTTAAGGACCATGCATGAACTGCCAGTACAGCAGTATTCCTTGATGAGACAAGCAAGACCCAAGAGAACTACTTGAATACTAGCAAACATTTTGCAATAAAAATGAGTTGAGCTTTGGTAAAAGTCCTGAATAAATTATTTAGTGAAAACCATTCTGTCTTCTGGGGGACTGAAAATTTGAGATGACTTATTCAAGAAAAAGCAGGCATTAATTGATATGAACTTACCGAGAAATTTTTAGACCCATGTCAGTTTGTGTCCCTGCTCAGATGTATCAATGGGAATAATGTTTACAACTCAGGAATGATTAGGTCCCATGGGATTTTGTTTCACCTGTCTACAGAAGATAATGTGCTTCAACAAGAATTATTAACTAGAGTGTGCATTTATTTTCCCTAACAGGTAACAGCTTCAAGAAATCAGAGTAAGTCAAGCACACAAACAGAACTATCAAAATATCTAGGAATAGAAGAAGTTAATGTCATTGGATCATATTGATGAATTTAAAGAATATATAGTATTTAATGAAAGCTGTTTTCTAAGAGTCGAACTGCTTTATTTATTACAACTAATACTGGTAGACCAAAACATTTAAAAATATAAAATAATGGCAGTAAAATAGGTGCAACTAGTCCTTTAGATTTTAACTGATCATACAGAATAGCAATACGTTATGTGAGCACTGAAAAAAACCTGTATGGTAGGGTGAGAGGCCCTACTGCCAATATGAACATGCAGACAATATAAAAGGAAATGAGATCAGAACTTTTCTCTGTCTTAAAGAAAGTTCTAGTGAACAATCTGGATGGTATGTTTTTCTCTAACTAATCTCAAATAATCCACAACCAACATTGTAGCAACAGTATTTTGATGAACTGCTTAGGAAACAAAGCATAAGCCTCCAGATCATTTTAAACTCCATTCTAGTCCCTATCTAAAATTTAGAAGAATTATCAAATCACTGGCTCCAAAGAAATCTGAAAGAAATAACTAGTCTCTTAAAATTCTGGGTAAAATGTAAATTCAGATAAATAACCAGGAGAATAATAAAAAAAATAAAGTAAAATTTTATCTTTTTGCTAGGAATTTCCATATATATGAAGAAACTTTTACAGAGAAGAAAAATGAAAAGTGAGTTAAGTTCAATTATGTGTATTATCTTTGCATATAGAACAAAATATATACTAAAATACAAGTTTATAATTTCATGTTTCCTGTTTTTGAAGGTCACCAGAAAAGAAAGGAAACAACATTCGTGTTGGCTTCTTTCAGCTGGTAATGAAAGCAATGGCTATAAATATTTTGTGTATTGTGCTGTTGAATAAGTGATGCTGATCTCTACAGTTGTTTTGGGGAATAACTGAAATTAAGCCAAACTTTTAAGTATTAAAATATTGAGCACTTGGTGCCATTAAAGTGAATGGGAATTTAATAGAACTCTAGTTTTGTCACCTTCATATCGATTATCGATATTGTCATACTTGTCAATTAAACAACCTAAAGGTACATATGGACAAAAGAGTTTAGATGCATAGAAGGTATCTAGATGACCTTGTTTCATTCTTATTTTTGCAAAAAATTTCCTGTGTGGTATTTGGCATAAAATTTAGCCTCTTTTTAATTGTTCCATAGTTGTTAGAAGATTTGGGAATTATAGAAACCTGGAAAGGCAGAATGCTGTATGATACGCCTTGCTTTTGATGGGTCTTGGAATCCCATAAGGTGAATCTAAATTTTAAAATTAATGTAATAGATAGATGCCCAACCCGGCAGCATGCAGCTAAGAGGTTCTATTACTTCCATTTTATGTGTAGTCTAGGCAATTAGTCTGTAAGTTATCCAGATGAATATGGTCTTGACTTTAGGACTGGGGCAGTCCAGTTACATCCACATAGTCTGTGTTCTGCCTGGCTAAGTATCTCAGCTCTTAGTTGGGTTGAGAAGAGTCTGTCCATGTAAATGACTATGTCTGTCAAGCAGAAGGGTTTGAAATCTTGAATTCTCTCTCCTGTTCTATGCAGATATTTAACTTCTAAAGTGCAATTGGTAAACACAGTGTGTTTGCATCAGTTATGCTGAGAGATTAGATATCACATACCTGTGCACGTATTGTGTGTTGTTTGGTTTTGATTTGGTTTTTTTTCCCCCCTCATCAAGGGAATTCCTAGACTATTTATGGGCACAGTTTGCAAAACAGTGGTAGTGCTGCAGTTTTCTTCTAATGTTTTCTGTAGAGAGATCTTTTATTTATTTCCCTTTTATGTAAACTAACTTCTTTTCCCCTTTATTTTGTCTCTGTTCTACAGTCCCTTTTCTATATTTCTTCCAAAAAGCCAACACATTTTAGATTAATTATGAGAACTTCCTCTGAGACATTTAGTTGGCTTTCTACCACAGCACCGCAGACTTTTGAGAAATTGGCTGACTCTATTCAGAGGCTCTGCATAATGGCCTAAGGCTTTTTCCTCCCTTTCCTCTCCTTCCATCCCCACAAGAAATCTGCAAAGCAGGCTATATATATTAATTATAATTACTATTCTTATACTTCTAGCTAGTTTCTGGAATGATGATAAGGTAGAATGGTATTGAGCTGTTAATGTCATATGATAATACATTAATTCACATGGTCGATGCTACTATCAGCTAAAAGGAAGCTCATAACAATTTATGAAGCTGTAATCACAGGTACATTTAGACTAGATTTGTCTCCTTTCTGTACTGAAGATAATTCTCAAATTTAAAGGGAATGATTTCGTATCTGATCCACCTAATTAATCATTTAACAGTATACAATCAACATGAAGACTACTGCTTAACAGAGACCATATTTTTTTTCTGTCTTTTTAGTTTAGATATTCTTCCTCTGTGGAAGTTTTCATGATGGCTGTTGGTAGTTTCTGTGCTATTGTTCATGGAGCAGCTCAACCAGCTGTTTTGCTTGTGTTTGGTGCAATGGCAGACACATTTATTGAATATGATATTGAAATGCAAGAGCTTAAAGACCCAGGCAAGATATGTGTAAATAACACCATAGTGTGGATTAATGGTAGTATCCATCAGAATGAAAAGAATGCCACAATCAAATGTGGGTAAGTAGTAAATGAAGAGAAATGTCTATTTCTAGGATGCAATTCATCTTAGCTTATGGGAGATGTCTAAGGCAGGTCATATGAACTGCCCTATAAGAGAGCTTGCTTCTTTCCATTAACTATAATAAATGGAGTCTAGATGTTTCGTTCAGATACAGATATCTGTCAAAGCCATATTTGAACCTGTAACCTTCCCTAAGGCTCATTTTTCAGTGCATAATTCCAAGAGATTTCTAATCTCTGAGTGACATTTAATTAGGTATTTAATTAGAATTAAAGTTACTTGTCTAAAGGTCCCTGAAATTCAGGGCACATGCAAAGTGATTCCTAGATGTTGGTGGCTGGAGCCAAATTACTTGCTCCAGGTTGTCCAAACCAGCCCCACAGGTGGGGCTGGCAGATAGAATACAGCATTTGCTGCAGGCTTCTGTTCCTCTGAAGCAGCAACTACATGTGTGGCAGCATAAATTAAGGCATTAAAAACGGTATGGAATATCTGTGTTGGGCTCCTAAGCTGCTTGCATGATTGTTTTTTCACAAGAGATCATGTCAGGTGCCCAGGGTTCCCTTTTGGCTTAAAATTTCAACATACCAGATTCTGGATAAATAGGATAAAATCTGCTGTCCATGGGATGTTTTAAATAACTTCTCTAAAAGTATAACCAATTACAACCTTAAATGCCAATTTCAAAGTAATCTAAATGCAATAGCAGCGACTCAGTCCCCTTCACTGGTGTTAGGAGTAATTTAATAGTCCTACTAGAGCTAAAAGAAAGGATCATTCCAGATCAGCAAGCTTATGATACAAAGTAATACTTGAACTGACTTCAGTAGCCCTCATTTGTTCCTCTAAAATGCTGTTTAAATCTTAGTCTTATTAGCTGGTATAATGGCATAAACCAAGATAATTCAACATCTAATGAAAACTTGCTGGGCAGCTCTTCCTTGAAACACTCTCTTCCCTGTGCTGTTTCAGAGTATGTATCTCGCAGTGTTTCTCAGAGGCTGCAGGGCTGCACCCAGATGGCAGAGCACCTCCTGGTACCTGCCAGCGCCCAGCCTCTGTGCAACAGGCAGAACAAGCAAACCAACCTCAGTGTTGGGAAACAACGCCTCTCTTACCAACACAAGCTGACTCCCCAGCTGACATGGTTAACTTGAAGAAACATCACAATAGAAATGTGCAAGAAACTTGAAATGTTGTTGTTAAATTTTTCTCACTTCCCCCCCCCCCCATTTTTTTTTTCAGGCTGCTGGACATTGAACAAGAAATGACCAGGTTTGCAGGTTACTATGCAGGAATTGGTTGTGCCATACTTGTGTTAGGATACCTCCAAGTCAGTATTTTGTTCCCTATTTTTATTTCCCAGTTTAAATCACTAAATAATTGTTTATAATAATTATGTTCCCTTTAACTGCTTAGTCATTTGCCCATTTGAGCAAAGCCCACATTTCTACTTCTCATTCTGTCGGATGAAATAGGTTAGCTTTGGTGATCTGAGACCTCCTTGGATTTGTTCATGCATACTCTTGTATATGGATACCTTTTACCCAGCAAGATGAATGCATGCTGCTCCTTTTGCACCACAAGAAATACTTGCCCAAGTGTTGTTACTAGAGAATCCATGTACCCTCCCAAAGTAACAGCTGAAGTTCATGCAAATTCTCAGTGGGCATCATAACTGTTATTCCCTGTGGTTTTGTTATATAGATATTACTGAGCAATACAAGTGTAAAACTAGCGTTAGAGAAGAATCATACCCTACACATTCAGTAGTAATGGTTCAATCCTTCTGGCTGAGATGTGCCACAAACTTGTATGATTCCTTCATAATCTGCTAAAGGGTCCACTGCTTTTGAAGCTTTTTATAATTGTAGAAATCACTTGTCATTCTTCTCCCTGAAAACTATCCCAGGGTTTTGTTGAGGTGGAATGGCTGCCATCCCTATATTACTTGCAGCTGTAGATGGAAAAATTTTTGTCTGCATGACATTCACATAAGAGCACAAGTCATTTAACTTGCACCTCCTGCCAGCCTATCAGACGAATGTTTGATCCAAAGGCTTTATAAAATTGTTGGATTACTTAAAGTTCAATGGCATAAAACAATCATGTCTCTGTAGCTAGAATATATTTTACCTGAATAGTAAGCTTATCAATAGTCAAATTGCTCTTTCCCATTTTAGCCAAATAGCTTTTTCCTGCATGTTGGCAGTAGAGAGTTTTTATTGCAATTTATCAGCCAAATCATACTCTTCACAGATCTGCCTTTGGGTTATGGCTGCAGCTCGTCAGATTCAGAAAATCAGGAAAGCTTATTTCAGGAAAGTAATGCGAATGGATATAGGCTGGTTTGACTGTACATCCGTAGGAGAACTGAACACCCGAATTTCTGAGTAAGTAATCTAGAAAAGAAAAACATGCTACACAGAACATTTTGCACTTCCTTCCAAACACAACAGAGTGCCAATAACTAGGCATTCGACAAATACTTTCTAATACAAAATACAGCTATGTTCCTGGGAGCATTTCTTCTGCTAAAGAAGGTATAAGCACCTACCTTTAGAAAGGGACCAAACGTAGATGGAGAAACCTTCTTATCCTGGATAAACACTTAGCCCTGAGAAAAGCAGAGCTTAAGGCTTCCTTCTTTTCTTAGTTGTTCCTGTTTACAGGCTGAAGGCAGCTGAGGTGAATACACTGACTCTAGATGGCTCCAATTTCTCAGTCATGCCTGCATAATAGTAATCACATTTGCAGAAGACTTTTCTGTTGTTGAAGGGGATTTTATTTGCCTTTACTCACTTCCCAGCAGATGTTATCAGCTACTCTTTTAATGAGGAATAAATGCTAAGTGTAAGTCACTGTGAAGAATTTCTCTGGCAAAAAAAAAGAAATGAACTGGGCATGTATTTGTCTAATAAATGACAACTGCCTGTTTTTTTGAACAATGTGGTCCTGTGACTACAAAAAGCTTCCTGATTACAAAAAAAACATTCTCCAGAAGAAACAGAAACATGTTCTTCAACTCAAGGCTCCTAAATTGTGTAATAAAGGACTGTAGTTTCGTTTGATGTTTCAATGAACCGAGAAGTTCACACTTTAAACCTCAATGGCATTTGCTCCTATTTATTCTGGCAGTTCCCAGATCTTCTAGTCTTGGGGGTGAGATAGTAGCCCAGAGTGACAGAAGTGTAATGTCTGTTTCGCTTTAAGACATTTTTTTTCTGCATTGGTAATGCATTAGAGACCAGATGCCCTCTGCAGCTGCCTAGGAGTCAAACGATGTTAACAGCAGCACCGCTGTCCCCCATGTGACAGAGCTGTCATGTTTTCCCACTGCCTCCAGTGATAAAGTAGCTCTGATCACTTTTCCTACTCCCCTATCTTATTTAAAGAACAAACTACCTGGTAGCATGGAGAGAGAAATCAGGAGGTAGTGGGAAGTGAAACTAGAAGGGAGTTACAGCCCCCGTTCCTTCTCCTGCCCCCTCAGCAAGGCAATACAGTTAATTCTCAGTGCCCCATGATGGAGGAATGCCGTATCAGCTATACTGTTTTTCCATTATCAGATAGCTTTATCCAGCTGCAATATCTCTGCCCTCTCCTTTAAATCTGCTGGGGCACAGTAGCAAGACAGAGCAGGTGAATGGGTCTGCTGGCAGAATTACTTTTTCCAGGAAAATACCATAATAATCTTTTCAGCAGTATTCATACATAAAAGACTTCTGTTGTTGCAAAGATACCAGGTTTTCTCACTGTAGCACAGGGTGTTTGGAAGAGGTGGTGGTGGAAAGAATACAGGGGAGGAAGGGAAAAGGCAAAGCAACTAACCCAAATGTGGCCAAGGACTGCAACACAAATAAAAGATATGCTCACTAATGTTTGGGTTTGTTTTTTTTGTTTTGTTTTGTTTTTTTTTTTGGTTTTTTATGTTTTTTTTCTCCAGTGATGTTAACAAAATTAATGAGGCTATTGCTGACCAGGTAGCGATCTTTATCCAGCGCTTAACCACCTTTGTGTGTGGATTTCTACTGGGATTTGTCAGTGGATGGAAATTAACCTTGGTTATCATTGCAGTCAGCCCTCTGCTTGGGGTTGGAGCAGCGATCTATGCCTTGGTAAGTGGATTGTGAGAGGTTCATATTGAGGTATGATGAGCAGGGAAGGTCATGCCATAGACCTGGGAGGATTGATGGAAGAGAAGACTGCTTTAAAGAGAATACTGCTTTGAAGTCAAAAAGGGTAGATGATGATGATTGCAGCATCACCAGGGGCAGGGGAGCAGGAGAGAGGTGGGCTTTGCTTCCACTTTGCTTATTTTGATTTCCAGAATAATACATCCTGCTTCTGAGAAAGGAGCATAAGCATACCTTCTACTGGATCCTGTGGATGGATACTGTGCTTGCTGACATCAGAACCTGGCCTACATCTTCTCTTTATTACTGCACACGTGGATTAGAGGGTTACTAGACATGAGACTTGATTTTTCTGTGTAGATGAGGGGCTTTTAGAGATGATCAAGCTTCAGAGCTGTAAAATAGCTGAAAATAACTGCTCATACTTACTTCAAGCTGTCCTTGCTCTTGGCAGCTACTCTCCTCTTCCAGTGGTTCTCATTCAGCTCCTTCATCCGCTCACTACTAACTCCTTGTCACTGTGCAGAGGAAGGACAGAGAAGAGGGAAACTGCAGGATCCTCTGCCTTCTCACCTCCTCTCCCACACCCAGCAGGGCTGAGCTGTTTCTGTTTCTCCTCTGCACTTTCTCATGCTCTGTTCCTTGGTTTGGTTCAGCCCTTTGGCCATCTCACTTCCTCCACATCAGGAACGCTTTTGTTATCATTCTGCTGTCAAACCTCTAATGTAACTCAGAAATCTCTTGTCTTCCTGCTCTTCTCTTAGCACCTACAAGCAGATGACATGAATAATGACTCAGTGTGAAGTGGGAGAGCAGAACCCTGGCAAGGAATGAAATAAACCCCCAAATGCTTCTTTTCTTTATTTGCAATTTCTTTTTGAGTTCATTCCCCTTTATGCTTGTAATTTCTTCCCTTTCTGTTCTTATTTCTCTGTTCCTATCACTTTCCTTTTACAAATCCACTGTTAAGTGTATCACTCCTTATGACCCTTTCCAGCTTGTCTGTATTTCACCATAAAGAAAAAAGACTCAAGGTCAATCTAGTCTGGTTTTCTGTCTCCAGAAGTGGCTAATAGATGTCTGGGGTAGGGAATATGAAGAGAGAAAGCAAATAATGACACTTCACAGTTTCTACTGACAATGACGGTTGTACTGTGTCATTCTGAAGTCAACGTGGTATCTTTCTGTAGAATTATGTGTGATTACATTTTCTTCCAATAATTTGAGCGGGTTTTTTAAGCCTAAGTAAGCTTTTGGCATCCAGGGTGCTTTAGGCTGCTGCACAGGGATCCTGTTTGCTTTCAGCCCAAGAAATAAAGCATAGTGGTGGGCACCATCTGTTTCTATACCCCCCATCAGTAATATTACCTTGTCTTCCTGAAGGTGGGGTCTACCGCATTTGCTAAAGGGCTGCTTTTGCTGCCTAAGCTTCCCCTTCCTCCCATGATGTACAAGCCCTCAGTCTGCAGTCAGCTTAAGGCCAGTTAACTGCAGAGAGAGAGGGGGAGAAGAGGAAACCAGATGTTATCAGCTGTTCTTTCTAGCTACCTGGAGCAGACCTGTTGGCCAAGGGAATAACTGTTCAGTGAAACACCCTACAGAGGTACATGTCCTAATACTGTAAATCAGAAATCTTCAAGTGTGCAGTGTGCTTAATAAAAGCCTGCTCAGGGCAGAGGAGGTGACCTCAGGCAGAGCAGACAAGCAGTGTGACATCCGGCACTGTTTACCACTGTCCTTGCCTGCACCGGCAGCTCAGGTGTAACCAGCATTTCTTATGCTTTTGTAGGCTGTAGCAAAACTAACAGGTCGAGAATTGAAGGCTTATGCAAAAGCTGGAGCTGTGGCTGATGAAGTGCTCTCATCCATCAGAACAGTGGCTGCTTTTGGTGGGGAGAATAAAGAAGTTGAAAGGTTTGTTTGTACAAATTGTAATGTCTCTAATTTCTTTTTCCTGTAGCAGCATAATGTGTAATGCACTTCAGAGTCATGGCAATTCTACAATTGCCACTTGATAGCTTTGACAGTTATATGTATGTAAGTTACAGGAGTGTAGGTTTCCAATAATACTACACATACAAAACCAGTTTCATTATTCAGACAATCAGTAAAATAAGACATCAGAAATACTATCTTCAAGTTATTCCCAGTTGTTGGAACATGCTGTCAAATTTTCCCCTAAACATTGCCATATATGTCACTTTTGCAGCAGATCTGAAAACTTTGGCTACTTTCAAGCTAAGTAAGAGGACTAGTTCCAGCAAGATATAATGATTTGATGATGTTAAGCTGCAAATTTCTCTTAAATTTGTTTCAAACATAACATAGTTGTAGGACATGCTCTGAAGTGTTGGCCAAATTCTCAAATCATGTGTTGCTCTACTAGAATTCTAAGCCCTGTGGTGAGGTATCTGCAGTAATTCTGGATTTTCTTGTGCGTATTTTACTAGACATACAAGGATTTAAAGATCTGGGATCATTGCTGGTTTCAGCAGTGGTCTCTCACTTTAGAATGAGAGAGATCAACCTTCTGTGGACCCTTTGTTAGCTGTAGCACAGTCATTGAAGATGCCTCATTTTGAATCTTCTATCAAATTCAGTTCATCCTCTTTTATTTTTCTGTCTTTCTACAGATATGATAGGAATCTGGTATTTGCCCAGCACTGGGGAATTCGGAAAGGAATAATAATGGGATTATTCACTGGTTACATGTGGCTTATAATTTTCCTGTGTTATGCATTAGCCTTTTGGTATGGCTCTAAACTTGTCCTTGAAGAAGAGGAGTATTCACCTGGCACTCTTCTGCAGGTACTCAGTTTTGCTTGATGCAACTTTCCTGGACTGTTTTTTAAAACATTTATTCTGGAACACATACAGGTAGTGTTCTGGTATCCTGTGGCCCAGTGGTGACAAACACTTTACGTGTCTTTTAAAGATCTTTACTCAGCATATGTACGAAAGTATATAACACAATTGGATAAGATTTTTTAAAAATGTTTATTTTAAGGATTTGTAATGCTGCCTGCTGTAAACAGAATAATGTTTTTATTTGAGAGCTTGCCACACAATAGACAGAGGCCTGAAACTAGCTTTCCCATTTTGTGGATCAATGTGTGGCTTTGGGAATATTAGCTTCTCTGAAAAAAAATTTGTTGTGTAAAAGCCTATTGTGGTAAGGAGGAACCTAACCTCTCACTCATGAAGAGTTTATGTTCCTTTGAACCACCATTTTCTGTTGCTAATTGCTCATTCAGCTCTATTGATGACAAAGAACATGCAAACATAAATGCTAAAAAAACACACATGGCTGTGGCTCCTGCAGTGCATACAAAATGACATAGTAACTTGCACAGCACTCATGCATCCACTTCTCTGTTGTAGACAATTTAGACATTGATGACATAAATGCAATAAACCAAACATCTACAGATATTTTAGTTATTTGCTTTAAGCCAGGACAGTCAAAATGGCAAACTCTTTACCAGAGTAAATTCTTCATGAGCCTTGGTAAGTGCTGGGTGTTCTGATGAAACCATCTATTTCTACTGCTTCTCTGCATGCTGCACATGGTGAGAGCTCCCAGCCACCAGTGGCATGCAGTGCAGAACTTCCTGCTAAATGGAGTTGGGTAGAGTTACACCAAAAACATTATAAAATTGAGTCACAATGTTCAAGGAGGATGTCCCTCACAGGAAATCATTCGCAACTGCTCTTGACACTAGCAGTTCATACAAGGTAGTACTGTGAAAAATAAAGTGAGCAATTTCCTTGCCATGCACATGATAACTATAGTCTAGTGGTTTTAAATGTTGAGTAGCAAACAGTGTTTTGCTACCCTGTAGCTAAAGAACTGTAGCTGTCAATGGGGAGACTCTCCCTTATGCTCCCTTTCCTCTCAGTATGCACTAACATTTCTTGTACTTCATGTTTTCTACCGTGCACTCTAGTCTGGTAGGGGAGGAGGAGGGAAGGATGTATGAGTAAAAAAAACGTTTAAATACGCTTTTCCTTGTTTCTGAATAACTTGTGCACCAGCCATACTCCATTGAGATACACTAAGCATTTCCTTGTCTCCTTCTTGTATCAGATGTACTATCAGAACCTACTCCCTCATGTTCATGGTGGATTCTGACATGCATATAACCTCCTTGCTTTGGGACTCGTCTACACAAGAAAATTAGTTTGTACTAAAGCTGAACAAGAACTTATGGAGTGATACATCACAGAGTAGATGTTTGCAGTGCACAGTATGTGTACAGTAGATTCTTCCATTTTAGCCATAGGGTTATTCTCAGTAAACATTGCTATGGTGCAGGGGAGAATTCAGTCCTGTGTACTTTAATTTCTTTCTCAAATGCAGTATTTTATTACATACCTTGCCCATTTATCCCAACAACTGTTTGTGTTGTATTAAAAAGGCTAGTTGAGTCCTTGATTGCTATTTAGCAGAGTTCTCAAGTATTGCCAAATTACAACACCCAGTCCAATTGAGATGGCTTAAAAATACATCAGTTATGCCTCTGTAAATATCTGGGTGTACATGTGTTTTTAGACTAGGGCAAATATCAGATAAATTTATTTATTTCTGCTTGGAAGCAAAGTTGTGAAAGACAATGAAAAAAATCTCTTCTTAGATGCATTTGTTCACTTTCTTGTGGACTAGTTATGTTCATGTCATGAATCACTGCAGCTCAGCTAATGCACAAGAATTCATTAAGCCACTGTAGTTTGATTTGCCTGTCTAAGCTCAAAAGTGTAATAAAAATGTAATGTCATATGCTGCTAATTTCTTTTTCCCCTTCTTTAGGTTTTCTTTGGTGTTTTAGTAGGAGCTTTAAATCTTGGCCAGGCATCTCCATGTCTGGAAGCCTTTGCCACTGGCCGTGGGGCTGCAGCAAATATTTTTGAGACAATAGATAAAGTAAGTAATGCATTTCTAAGCTGTGTCACTTTGTAGTGGAAAAATAAATAAGCCTCAGGTGGTAGGGGCTTTATCTACTGTGGAAATGAGCAAAAATAAATGCGATTAAAGAAAAATTGACCGTGCAATATAAAGATCTAGCAGCATGCACATGGGCTCAGAGAGGATTTCAACAGATTTCTTAAGTGTTCCTGAATAATTATTAACTCAGTTACTCCTGTTTCTTACTCCCGTTTCTTCTTACATGCAATTACTAATTAGTGCTGGCCCATGGAAAGTGTACAGGCAGGCATTAACAGTCACCTTGCAGCCAAATTTGCAGCAAGCATCTATCTTCCAGCCTCCAGATGGCATCAAATGATGAAGCTCTATTGATATTTGTGGCAAAGGTGGCCTCTGCCACTTTTCACAGAGCTACCTTGAGTTAAAATGGGACCAAATGAATACAGGCACTGGTCATGCAGCAGTCATAAATATTAATCACAGTATTATCTAGGCAGATAGATATTGAAATAAGGTTGTATGAGAAAGTCTGAGTGCTACTGGCATTTATTGGTGAAGATTTCTTTCTATAGCTGTATAAATCTAGTGGCTGTTCATTGACAGGCTTTATTGTGCTAAAAGCTGTGTAAATATGTTTAAATGCAGCTTGTCTTTTATAAAGCACATAAGGTCATATAAAGAAGGCAACAGGGGCTGTGGTAATGCTAATGGACTTTTTAGTAACTCTTCAATGTTCTATACTGTTGATAATACATATGCCTTACAAATGCACTTCTACTAAAGTTCTACTACAAACTGAAAAAGAGATAAATAAGCAAAGTGTTTTTAGAGAAAAATGTAGAAAGCCTAAAGAGTTGCAGCAGTAAGAATTAATCACAAAATTGAAGATAAGGCTGAGTCAGATAACCTTAGGGTTAAAAGAAAGAGAAAGCTAAATTCAGGTTTCATCTGTCTAGAGAAAGGGTGATAAAATTAGATCGATCTGCTTGCAGCATTTCTATATTTGTGATTAGACAGTAAAAGCACAGTTCTGCCCTGATACAGACTGTTTTCCAGCACTAAACTTAAAGCCATGCAGACGTTCCCATTTGCAGGATCAGTGAAACTTTTCTTCATAGATTAGTATCTCTATTTAAGCAAGATATATTCCTAAAGCAGAACCAATCTTTTAGCTGTTCTTAACATCCTAGAACACACACATTTCATCTATTAAAATTCCCTTCAATCAGTTAGGCTACATAAAAAAATTACGCACGTTTTCTGTTATCGAATATTGAAGTTGCTATAGTTTTAATTTGTTCTCTGTATTCCATGCTTCAAAAATCTATCTTTAGAAAAACTGATTTCTTTTGGATTCTTCAAATTTCTTCTAGTTCTCTGCTCGTGTCTAAGAGTTCACAGTACCCAAAGTCTGACCAAAAGTATGTTTAACCCAAAGCACTTCATGGGAAAACTTCAAACCAGGATTGCAGATGTTAGGACTGAGTGTGCAAGGGGCGGGCGGGGGGTGGGGGGATGTTTTAAATTCAAAGGGTTGAAACAGGCAGACTTTCAGCAATGAATTGGTTGTACAGTGCTGTAGAAGAATGTCTATGTGAGCCAGGCAGTGCAGCTTCACTCCTTAGGTGCTAGCTAAATTAACTTAGACAAAATGCACCACTCAGTCAGCTATTCATTTCCAGGAGGAAAAAAAAAAAAAAAACAACCAAAAAAACTAGCTGACTAGGCTGTGGCAATTGCAGTAAGCCTAAAACAAGATAAGAATGCATTCTTACTGCCCAGTTGTCACCCACCGCTGACAACTATCCCATCGCTTTGGCCTTCAGTTTCATATCCCTTGTCTGCCAGCCCTGGGGCAGAGCCTGCTGCTGGTTCAGTGAATATTTATCCCCTGCAGTAATGTTGTCTATTTAACAGCAAATAAATAACACAATAAATTCTACCCTAGAAACCTGTCATTGACTGCATGTCAGAAGAAGGCTACAAGCTGGATAAAATACGAGGTGAAATTGAATTTCATAATGTAACATTCCATTATCCCTCCAGACCAGACATAAAGGTAATTATTAATGATCTATCCTGTAAACAAAATTACTGTAAACAACCAAGATATACCAGTTCTGCCAGAAATTTCTAGATATTCAATAATTTGTTTTGCAGAACACCAGACCTTCTCTTTAAAAGTAGACTAAATAATTCTTCTATTAAAGGGCTCTTCTGCTCACCACTTTGCTTATTTTACCATTCTGACATACCCACTGTCATACATATTCCTTGCTGCTGAATGTAAATCCATAGTAATTCCAGACAAATTCATCTGTGTACAATCATGCAGCTGTCAATTATAATAAATTATGCACTTCTGCCAACAGGAGCTAGAATAGGGCATAAAATAAGAAGATAAATTTTATAAAATCTGCAAGATTTTATAAAACTTTTTTGTTACCCTGGGGACACATCATGTGACCTATTAAAATGCTAGGAAAAGGTACAGGAGCATTGGTTTTATACCCGCTTATTTCTCTACTATTGTAGTTGAATTGACAAATTCTCCTCAGAAAAGCATATTATTGAACAAGCAAATGAGTTCTATTGCTTCTAGAGACAGAAGCATATCAAGTATCATATTTTTCTATATAATTTCACTGTTGTTCTTAATATTTATGCTTCAATGGGCATTTATAACACATGTACTGTATTGTTTAAAAGTATTAACCTGACTGGTTCCTAATGATGAACAGCAGGAAAAAACAAAGATCAAAAATCAGCCAGCCTGTCATGGAAAACACTCTTCTGCATTTAATTCTTGAAACAATGTAAAGATATTTGTCTCTCTGTTTCCTCTTTCTTCATAATATTTTCCTCAATTTTCTAAAATTGTCTTTAATCTGTATTTTAAGATACAGAATATATCCACTTGCTTGTATGACTGTGAGGAAATTAGAATGGATAGATTCTGTTTCTGGGGTTTCTTTTGTTTTTTTTTTTCCCTCTCCAGATTTTGGATAACCTTAATATGGTTGTTAAAGCAGGGGAGACGACAGCTTTTGTTGGAGCTAGTGGAGCTGGAAAAAGTACAACAATACAGCTCATCCAGCGTTTCTATGACCCCACTGATGGCATGGTGAGTGTACCAACCTAGAATGTGTTTCTCTAGCTTTAGAGACTTGAAAGAATGACTTGGTTTCTCCTCTAAGGTGTGAAGAAATACTCCTAACTTTGTTTTGTGCGCTCAGGGGAATGCTGAACAGTCTTGTAAAAAACATTTAGGTTAAAAAAGAAAGCTTTTAGAAAGTAAAATTTCAGTGTTAAATCTGAGTATCAACTATACCTATAGATACGATAATTCACGAATGATAAATCATTTTCCATTCTGGAAAACCCAGTATTGAACATTTAATCATTATCCCATACTACTGATTTAGTGTATGCAATTACCATTTAGTAATGGATTAGCTAAGAATATGAATTACATCTATTAACAGTCTCATTCCATTTAAGTATTCCTAGTTGGGACGAATCACATACACAGTGACCTGTATTTGAATGTGTCAAAGGCTAAGAACCAATTTACTGTAAACATAAATTATTTTATTATTATTACTTTCCATCTGGTTTTATTTCTAAAGCCAAGCAAAAAGAGGTTTGGGAAATAAAATCAAGAGCACAACTCCTAGGCCCGAGAACTAACCTATGTTACTGCCACTGCATTGCATGAAAACTGTCTTCTACACTGATCATGGAAACACAAGCCCTTCATTTCCATGGTGTCTTTCTTTGTCTCTGACCTGGAGAGGATAAGGTACCTGACTATTTGTTTTAATTTGCTTCTGCAGATTACCCTGGATGGCCATGACATTCGTTCCCTTAATATCCAGTGGCTACGCTCACAGATTGGCATTGTTGAACAAGAGCCAGTGCTATTTGCCACCACGATTGCAGAGAACATTCGCTATGGTCGGGATGAGGCTACCATGGAAGATATAATCAAAGCAGCCAAACAGGCCAATGCTTATAATTTCATCATGGACTTGCCACAAGTAAGTTGTGCTTGTAAAACGTTTGGAAGAAATTGATGGAAAAACCGAGAATCCTTTTGTCCCTCCCCCCATGCAGCCATGTGTGCTCAGCTGGAAGGGCAAAAGATTAATATACATATAAAGCAGCAACCTTTCTATTGACTAGAGTTAATTAAATCTTAGTATGTGTATGTCATCAAGTAAAAATATTCAAACCCACAAAACTGGAAGAATTAGTTCCTTAGGAAACATATGCAAAACACTCAGCATCATGGTAATAATTATAGCATGACTATTATCTATCTCAGGCTAAAAGCAATTGAGAGCCTCCACTCTCTCTAACCAGGATGTGGGTTTGAGCAGTCTGTGCTGGTCCTTGTAATTTTATCTCCTCTGTAAGTTAGCTGGAGGTTCCCTCTTTCCTGATTCCTTCCCTTACAATGACAGGGCTTTGATTAGTCTTATGGTATCCTTCTTACAAAGTCCATATTTGATGATATTTGATACTACAGGGCTGTTCACTTTTCTAGAGTGTTATTTTGCCAAGTAGTTTCTCAAAGAGTCATGTTACAATGGGGAACCTGATTGACAGGATTCAAGTACCATTAACTAATGTTAGAATGTACTTTTAATCCTCCATCTATGCATTTCCAGGAAACTATTCATAGAGAGCCTGCACAAAGGCTCCTGTTTATTTCCTGGAAATGGAGGAATAAACAATATTTGTTCCTAGGTGAATATAAGTATCTGGGCTCTCAAGATGCTCGGCTTTTTGTGCTTCTTTAATTCTCTACCTGAACTCAATGCTGTCAGAGTATGATGTCCACAAATGATAGACACAGTGTTCATGAGTTACAGACAACTAGCAGACAAGTCCAGCTCTGTGGAAAGTTTGCTGGTGAGTCATTCAGTGGAGAAAGGGCAGGTGTTTCCTCTTCATTTCAGCTTTTGGTGATATAATAGTTTTAAACCAAACCAGAATATTTCACCTTTTTGTCAGTACATGCTTTTGGTTTGAGATTGGAATCTCAGTTCAGAAAAATGATATTGTTCATTATAAAGGAAGTTATTCCATCAGCTCTCCTTTGCATCTGGTAGACTAACAATTGTTTTATCTTTTAAAGACGATAATTTTTTAAGTCTAGTCCCAGGACAAATCTGAGATACATTTTACCTATGTCCTCACCAGCATGCCCTTAACATGCCCTTTCATTAGCTGTTTCATTTTCATTTTTTCTCTTCATACAGCAATTTGACACTCATGTTGGAGAGGGTGGAAGCCAAATGAGCGGAGGTCAAAAACAGAGGATAGCTATTGCTCGAGCTCTTGTGCGAAATCCAAAAATCTTGCTACTGGATATGGCTACGTCAGCACTTGATAATGAAAGTGAAGCTACTGTCCAAGAAGCACTTCATAAGGTTTGCTATAGCATAGCACAAATCAAACCTAGAAATTATTTTTAATGCATTCTGCCAAGGGTTTGCAACAAAACAGTGAGAAGATTTTCTTGATAGCTGTTTTATATGCACAAGTAGGACCTTAGTATTATTGTTGAAAATGTAATAGAAAGGAAAATATTCCGCCTTTCTTTGGGACATCAACAGAAACCTATAGCTCCCTCTGCTCACAAACAGATACTCTGTGAGCTGGGAATTAAGTTCAAGTCAAAGTCAGGTGAAACCACTAGAAAGACTCCTTGTGGTCTGACAAACTGGTTCCAAGCATTTGTGTTTGCTAGGAATGAGGCTGTTGTTGTTCCCTGTCAGGCTCGCCTCGGCCGCACAGCAATCTCGATAGCTCACCGCCTATCAGCCATCAAAGCTGCCAATGTCATCATTGGGTTTGAGCATGGAAGAGCTGTGGAGAGAGGAACTCATGAGGAGCTCTTGAAGAGGAAAGGTGTTTACTTCATGTTGGTGACCTTGCAAAGCAAAGGAGACACAGCACTTAATGGAGAAGCAACAGAAAGTAAATGTTTTGTTTTCTTTAATAAAATGATGTAAAATTCCACAGAATTCAGATTTATTTTTTTTTAGTCAGGGCTAGTTGCTTTTTCTTTTTTCTGCCTTTATTGCTGAATTTTAACATTCATAGGAGCAATGCATTGATAGCATTGACTAAAGTATTTTTACAGCCTGTGCACTGAATGACCTTCCTAATATAGATCTGCCCTAAAACATTAACCCTGACTTGTAATATCCATCATTTTATAGCTCCATTTAGTGCTAACAGTCCAGACCTGCTGCATTTGAAATGCAAGCAAATTACAGAACATGCTGAAACTACCCTATTTGTTTTACTAGAAGTGGATTTGAATCAAAGCTTGTGGAAATGGAGGTCTAATAGAATGATCTATCGTATTTTTGTGAAGCATCATACCTTGAATATGATTATCTTAAAAGAAAAGAGCAATTGCAACACTATAACAGGGAAACAGCCTTTAGAAATAATCACATCTCAAATGAGATAGTCCTTGGCTTAGTATTCAGTTAACTTTATTACTTCAAATACAAATATAAAATTTGTGGTACATGTACGTAGTAGCAAGGTTTTATTAAATTCCTTGCTTTCTACAAAGTATTCCATTTATGACTAAGAGACACTGTACATTTTTGCAGAGCCACGGTGGAGTTAGGTTGTATTTGATTTTAGCACAAACTGAAGAGCTCTATATGCTATATTTTACAGCACAAGAAAATAACGTGGTTGAGCCAAATCTTGAGAAAGTCCAGTCATTCAGCAGAGGAAGCTATCGTGCCAGTTTGCGGTGAGTCTTAAAAATTATTGCAAATCTCAGTATGTTTCCAGATCTCTATACTTTGTCCCGCCCTTTGTCCCAAAAGCTCAGTGATGCTAACTAATCACTTCTCTGTATGTTGCATAGAAGAGGGTGAAAGGGCTGCAAGCATTTTACTAGGGCAGAGTTCACTTGGAAAGAAGTAGCTTGAGCAATATGTTAGTTACTGAAGGCCCACATCTAAATAGCAAGACTCTTAATTTTACTCCTCTCTCTATCTGTAGTACCTTCTTTCCAATTCTAGTCTACTGTGATATTGTTCCATTTTTAATATTATCACCATGCAGACATATATTTATATTACCTAATGCATTTTCAGTCCAGTCATTTGAAAAATGTCTTGCTGTGCAATTACTTGAGAAATCAATGTAATGTGTTATGGCTTCTGCTTGATGAAAGTTAAAGCATTTTACAAGCCAGAGTGTCTTGTGGCTAGACACTTGTTATTTCTTTCAAGCAAGCCAACGTCAGACATATGCAAGAGCGTACATGTCTCCTACATTACAAGGTTATCTTTTGTCGGGGATAGAGGTGGATTGTTTCCACATCCTGTTTTTCTGGACTGAATTACTTCATAGTGATAATGGTGAACGGACACGGTGTCTTAAGAGCTTGTTGAAATATACTAAGATTTACTACTGTTTTTCTTAACAAAGACCTTAAATACACAGTGCAGGGTACATATAAGGCAGTATCTGAGTGGAGGGGGTGGAATATGATTTTCAAAAGTAATTTTCTCTATTGTGGGATAGTGTCTTCTAAAGAAGTTGAGGGAACATAGAAAAAGAAAGAAAAAGTCTGTGGGATTCCTATAATTTGCTTCAGTGGATCCTGATTTAGTTGATATGAAAACTTTTTCTGCTTTGCAAGCAATTATTATGTTTCTGATCTGTGAAGAAGAGACCATTTCTGTCCTTTTCACAGAGCTTCACTTCGTCAGCGCTCCAGATCTCAGCTCTCTAATGTGGTCCCTGATCCTCCATTGTCTATTGCAAAAGATAATGCAGAGTACATTATGTCTTCTTGTGAAGAAGATAATGGACAAGCAAAAAAGGTCAGATTCAATGGTTTGTTCTTAAATTTTCAACCAAACAGGGCATAGTACTTGGTAATCTGTAGATATGTACCTCTGTTATAGGAGTTATTGGCAGATAGGTATTTTTGGTTTGATCCTTTACTTAAAACCACAGCTTCAGTTCTTACTGTCTGTGTAAACCCTAGTCTGCATTCTTATGGCTGTTATACTTACTGGTCCATATAAACTTTCTAGCAGAGTATGACCTGTTGGTAAATTGATATATGTTGTAGACTGAGATGAAAAAAAAAATCACAAAAGATTAATTGACTGACAAATATCAAAATGCTTAGTCTGTGAAATGTAGCGAGTCACTCAGTTTCTTCTTCAATAAAAACTAAACTCACTTTCCTCTCAAAATCATCAGGAGACTTGAATAAAGACAGACCCTCACTGCAACCTCACCCAGAGTCCTTTCACTGACAGTGTCCTTGTGCAAGCAACTAGCATAGAAAATAAAGACAGCATACCTTAAAATTATGCAGAATATGTAGGAAAATACACAGTGGGTTTCCAAAATGCTAATGAAGCTCCTAGCACCAATTCGCATGGTTGTGGTCGTTCCATGCAGAAAGCAGCAGTTAGAAGTCACTGTCCTTGCTATTCCTAAGCCTGTTCTGTGGACAAATAAAGCGCTGTAGTGCTGTCACTCTGGCCCTAACTCAGAAGGAAGAGAAACTACAAGATGCTTCCACCCATTCATACTTGCACATTTCCAGCATAAAGGTTTTCACAGCGTCTGTTTTGTCTGTGTGTTTCCAGCCATATCAACTGAAGGAGATAAGCAAGGCTTAGCATACTGAGTGTTACAAAAATTCTGCACAAGTCAAACTGCAGGGCAAGTTATAATTTGATGATGAATATTCTGCTCTTACTGGGAGTAATTATGGGGATTCAGTATATAGTCTGAGGATGTTTCACAGAACGGAGGTATAATTAGTATGTATAAAGCCTGAATCCAGCTAGGACTCAGATTTTCCTTGTTTTAATTACATAGCATACCTGTTAATTTGATGCAGGGTCTGGTCAGTGTGTTCACCCACAATACTTAAAGTAATATTTAAGAGGATTCCATGAGTGACACACAAAGCTAATTTTGAGGAAGATATTTTAGTTTTAGCACTGGGTATTGCATCACACCTCATCTGGAGGCAGCAAAAAGGCAACAGCCTGAGTTTCAGTGACAGAAAATGTTAAACTGGTTGTAATTAACCTCTTAAGCTGGAATCAGAAGAGCTGCACTAGGCATGAATGTCTCTTTTTTAACAACTGACAGAAAAGGTAATAATTTCTGTAACCCTCTTGGCTATTTAACAGATTAGGCTAACTACTTTATCTCGCTGTTAAAGACAGAACATCACCAGGGGAATACATTTGCTTCATAAATCCAACCTATTTTTTTAGGACTCTGTTGTTGAGAAGGAAGAGGTCAAGCCTGCCCCATTTACCAGAATTTTGAAATACAATGCCTCTGAATGGCCTTACATGGTGTTTGGATCTCTGGCAGCAGCTGTGAATGGAGCAGTCAATCCACTCTACGCTTTGTTATTCAGTCAAATTCTTGGGGTATGTTATCATAACATTTCAAAGTGTATTTTAGCTCTGAAACAGAGGGGAGCAAATGTATGATGCATGTTTTGGGCAAATCTTTATATCTCATTAAAAATGGGATTAGCCTTCTTGCCTATAGACAATTACATAGTAAAGATATTTATATCACTGTCATCGTACTATCATTGGAGCCCTTTGAAGGGACAGGCTCATTAGCATTTGTTATGTGTTCTTCATTACCTCTCTTGTTTACTTTCCAGGATCTGTTAGGAGTGGATTTCTACATTTGCATACAGTTTATTTTAGATGAGACAAGATGTACCTTATATGCAGGTACCGTGGAGAGAAAGACAGGCAGAGGTCCTTGCTTGCAGAATCTTATTCTACAGACTTGGCCAAATCTTTGAGAAAGCTTTGCATCAGATACAAAAAATACTTCCCTTCTTATTTTATTTTTTTTTTTTTGCTACCTGCTCCCTGAGGAATGCTCTTGGGGAGTCAGATTAATTGTAAGAGGGTTCATAATTGCTAGCAAAAGTATACTCATATCAACAAATCTGGAAAACAAGCAGGAAACAGGAATGCGCTTTAAACTTTGGCATTCACTAAAGCAAGCAATGCCATCAAAATCCACAGTCTCTCTTGAAACTGCCTGAGAGTTCAACCATGACTGTTTCTCCCCTCACAAATTTGCTGCAATAGAAGATGGTTCCCCTTTGTAAAAAAGCTTCTTGGGGAAATATTTACCATATTAGTGGGAAACTGGAGGACTGCCTAAAGAAATTCAGTACTGCTCTAATTAACGCCTAGGAGAGTGTCCTAAATTTTCAAGAATTAGGAGGATAGAGAAAATCCCATTGTTGATGTTTTTTGTTAGGGTAAAGTAATTACATATTCACTAGAAAGAAAATAGGAATGCACCTATTGATTTTCAGTTTGGGTACCCACCTGAGATAGGATAAAACATGTTGTGATTCCCACTTACCTGTTTATGTCATGGTAGGTATGTATGTGTGCAAAGGATATATGACCTAACGAGCAGACACTCTTTGAGAAACTGGAGGTCTGAAACCTTTCAGGCAGGAAAGAGTAAATGAATGGATGCCCTAGCATCTGAGCTATTGATTAGGGTTGCCAAAATGCTCTTTATAGCAGCGCCAGTAATCTGTCAAAGGAAAGATTTAGCTTTTTTCAGGTTTGTGGTTTGTTTTTTTGGGGAGGGTGGGGAAGAGAAGGTTGGGGAGGTGTTGTTTTGGCTTAGACATTTCTCTCTGGGAAGTTACTCAGGACTTTGAATCACATTTACTTACAGCTTGATGTTTGCTAGCTAAGATCTAGGGAGGCCAGAGCAAAAGATGTTCTAGGCCCTGCTGAGCTACTAGTGGCCCTTGGCCAGTGTCCTTGGCCTTTTAAAGAGAGGTGAGGTACTTCCAAACCCTTGAGTGTCTAGACCTCATGCTAAGGACTGTGGTTTTCACTAGACGGCAGGTGAGACACAGCTATGTGCATTCTCAATGCAGCTAACTTTTGATTTGTTTTGAGAGAGGTTTTTTAGACACTGGGAGGTTTGGGGCTGATGTCATCCTGCAAGATGTTAAATGCCTTCCTGTGGCAAGGATGAATTCCTTGCCATAACGAACATGAGTGAAGTCCAACATCTGTGTTTCATTATTTATAAATTTAAAACATTTCTGCCTGCCAAAGCAGTCAAGGGAGATAGAACATATATCTGTTTTTCAAGCTGTCTGGATATCTGCAATGATGATGTGACAGACATGTGGGCTTGTACTCTGGAGAAGTGAGGGGAAAAAATTCCCATAGCTATGAAATGGAAATTTAGCAAAGTCTGCCTTGAAGGTTCTCAGAAATGAATCCCCGAATTTGGATGAAAAACTGGATACCAGTGGATATGTCTTTCAATTAGTTCAGATCAGAAGCGTTCCTTTTGGAACAAATTTCTCTGTTTTCTTCTTGCTATGCTTTAGTTCTCAATATGGAACTGTCTCAGTATGGGAAATGGATCCCTTCCAGTGAAACTCAACTAGAAAATGTGTTCTGACTGCTGCTGGGCATGTAGCCTATGGGTCCAGATAAATGACAATCCACACCAAAACTGTTGAAATTTGTATGATCTGAACACGAACAGCTCAGCAACAATGCTTTGCTTTCATAGACCTGATGCTATTGTCTGTGCTACATATTACTGTAACCAGTGTTATTTTTTTTTACATCAAGAATACCGGTCAAAAACATAGCTGAGCATGTTGGAATAGCTGACAATGAGATAGTTCGATTTTACAGGACAGTTGCAAGGGTTAAAAAATTCCTCTGTTTGCAATACAGAGATCTCTTCCCAGCTAATGTTATCCATGTTTCCTTCTGTAGGACTATAAAGTGATATTGCTCTCAGTTCAGGGAGAGTGTTCAGCCCATTGCTTTTCTTGAGCTGTGTTGATTCCTTGAAAAGGAATTGCAACAGGAAAAACAATCGGCTTCACCAAAACTCACAGACCTTGCAGATCTCTCAGCCTTTCTCTAGGAGCAGTGCAGAGTCTGGTCACAGAAACTGGGAAGGCCTTTCATGACATATTTCTTACAATAGAGAAAGCAGGGTAACCACTCTGAATGTGGGTGATATGGATAGAATAGTAAACAAAGTCTCACAGCACTCTCCCTTTTTGTGAGCACCTTCTGTATGTGTGGATATGGATCCAACCATTCTGACATAAGGAACAGTGTTGCCTTTGACTTTCTTGAAACGAAGACTCCTATTAACTTTGTCTTCCATTTAGCTACGCATAAGCAATGAATAGAAGTTTATTTATAACAAGCATGAATACTTATCTGGACTCACTGTATGGTCCTAGGGCAAGCTTGTATCTCTCTTTTCAATGCTCAGTTTTGGTTTTGGTACATTTTTATTCAATTAGAGAGAAAAATTTCAAAGTTTGCAGAGAAAAAGTTTTAAGTTCAACTCATGTGTGGGATCATCCTAGTGTTTCTGAATAACTGAAAGGAATTGGTGGAGGATGGCTACTTAGATTTGGACCACTACTTCAACAGCAGCCAGTAACACTGGCAGGTTTTAAAAAAGACCAGTTTTTAAGAACAAGAGATAAAAGAAAGATGCCATGGAGACTGGAGCAGATTGGAGTGAAGGGGCTATACATCAGGCACTAATACATTTTCTTATGTACCCAGCAGTAAGAGAATAGCTTGTATCTACACCCCTTCAGTGAAAGTAATAGGGTCATCTTGAAGCCTACCTATAGTAATTATAGACCCATTAGTGTTGTGCAAGGATAATCATGTCAGGGTACAATTATTTACACAGACTTCATTTTGTATGGCCCAACAGAGTTGCAGTCGGTGCAGATTAGAGAGGAGGTAAAGGAGCAGCTGCACTGTTGCTTTGTCGCTATGCTATTATGCTTATGTCATTGCTATTCTCTGGTTATCACATTGGATCTTGTTTAGAGTTAGAAGGGATGACTGATGAATTATAATTAGAGATGGGCAACAAATAATAGCAGTGTGTGCAGACACCAAGCATAATAAACTTGTTGTCTACCATGAGTAAAAAAGTGTTATGTTTTGTCTAGACTAACCTTAGGAAAAATAAAGAATCAGGCCTTTGCATGGGGAGAGGGATTGCTCTGTCTTCTGGCTTTGGTTCTAAGGTGGGCTTGTGCATTTGGCAATAGGGAGTCGTGAATACACACAGCAAACCTGACACTTCTAATACAATGCCACTCTTTTTTTTCAAAGACCTTCTCCATTCTTGATGAAGAAGAACAAAGAAACCAAATCAATGGTGTCTGCCTCCTTTTTGTCTTTGTTGGAATTCTTTCATTCTTCACACAGTTTCTACAGGTAATAGTTCAATGTGGGCAAATTTTGCTCCTAATCTCTTATTCTGTGGGTTTCTCTCTCTGTACGTTATTTGTATTTATTCTTATATACCCTAGGCATACACCTTTGCCAAGTCTGGTGAACTGCTTACAAGACGGTTAAGAAAAATTGGTTTCCAGGCTATGCTAGGGCAAGACATTGGTTGGTTTGATGACACGAAGAACAGTCCTGGTGCTTTGACTACAAGACTTGCAACAGATGCCTCACAGGTCCAAGGGGTAAGAACCTATTAGTTCATGAATCATTTTGCTATAAGTATAGGTTGAAAAAGCCTATTTTGGAACATTGTCACAAAAATTAGCTACCATGGAATAACCAGCAAGGTCAGAGTATATCAGTTCCTGGTTAGTCCATTAAGCTATTTCTATTAATCACAGGCTGTCAGAGTGGACTCCTTTTTATCAACTAAAAAAGCAGGGTGATAAGTCACTGCTCATTATTCCTGTCTGTATTACCAGAACAAAACCACAAGAATTAATAAAATACCAACCATCAATGGAATGAGAAGGAACACCCCACACAAAAAGATTTAATTTCCTTTCTTTCTGGAAATGAATCAACTTTTTGCCACAATGCTTAAGTATTTAAAAAACATGTCAGAGTAGTATTTTAGTGACATTCATCACTAATTATATTTTCAGGTTTTCAGCCTGGTATTGTGCTTTGTTTTGACAGTTTTTGATTTGAACCGACTGTCCACTGGAGAAAACAGTTTACAGTACTGGCTGGTGCTCCATCTGAGGACTCACGCAGCCAGTTTCAGTGTGACTTAGTATTTGGGAAAGTGAACCAGTAACTCCATGTGTTGTGTTCCTTGGTGGGTGAGGTTTAAATTGTACTGAGCTATAAATGTTACTGATCTGAATGGATGCTTTGGTAGAAGTGAGTCAGTTACTTGACTCCAATGTAAGCAATATTCTAGAAACAAAGAAGGGATCATACAGATTTCTTTGTTACAAAAATTGTCCTGTTTCAACCCAACTAAAGATGATGGGTTAGATTTTGAAAACAGTTAATGGAAGTTTTAAGAATTCAAAAGACAAATGAGAGAAGTGGTTCTCAAACCCCCCGTCAGCAGCAATTTCTCAGATTCTCAGAATCCGAGAAACCAGCTGTAAATCTTTTCAGCCCTTACAGGCACTTACAGAGTGTATTTTAATTGGAGCAAATACACTTGCAAAACATTGACTGCACTGTTCAATAGCCTTCTAAGGGACATCTTTGTTCTAAGTACATGTAGAGCAGTGGGGCACAGCCATTTAACCCACAGCTCTGGGGCAAAACCAGAGCTGATCTAGGAGCAGTGTCCTCCACCTTTCACTGCCTGGCACAGCTTAGCCAACTGCTGCTATTGCAGAGTGAGCTGAAGGTGAGAAAAAGCACACAAGTGTCTGGAGTCTGAAAATGCCTACATCTGCACCAGGAGTAAAGGTGAGGGGTGAGGGGTGTTAGACCTGAAGGCTCCAGGTAAGGGCAGCCCCATGGCTGCTCCTTTTGGTAGCCTCTGCAGAGCTGGGAGGTGCCCATTCCACTGCAGCCAGGCCTACGGCAATTTGCCTTATTGCTGCAGGTCAGAGGAGGAGTAGATGATGAACATTTTGTGCTGCAAGTTCACATTCTGCAAATAAATGGAACAGGAAGTGATCAAAGGATATCAAATGTATATTTTTTTTCTGATGCATAGCAACCTAGTTCCTATCTAGGGCTGCTGTTTACTGCTATGGAATAATATAACTTTTGAGTAAATAAGACATTATAAAGAATAGTGTTCTTGAGGCACGTAAGAAGAAGATGAATGCATTCAATAAAAATGTCAAAGGCATATTTAAATTTTTTCCTTAATAAAGTGACAGGCAGAAACTTTAATTCATCCATTCTCAGTGATGTTTCTTAGTAAATTAAGCACAGCTAAGACTTTATTGTTGTTAAGTGACAAAAGGTCTCTGTTTATTATTTAAATCTAGATGGATAAATGTAGAGTATTCAGAATGATTCTTCAGGGAACCAAGGGGATGAATTTTAGTAGTCAAATTATCTTTCTCACAATCATTAGAAACAACTTTCTGAGTTCTCAATGGAAAGTTTGTTGGTGAAAGGAATACTGGAGGACTGTATTCCTTCTCTTTTATACAGTTAATTGGAAACAGTATGTTCAGACTGGCTAAATCCCAGTGTAGTCAGTAGCCATCATTGCCTTGTGGTATTTTAACATTATTTAGAGGTTTCTAAAGTTTTATAGGAAAATTAATTGAAAAATTATTGAAGTTGCTTTTGGAATATAAATCAATCATCTCCTTTTCTTTACTTTGAAGGCTACTGGATCACAGATAGGAATGATTGTCAATTCTTTTACCAACATTGGGGTGGCCCTGATCATTGCTTTCTACTTCAGTTGGAAACTGAGTTTAGTTATTCTCTGTTTCCTGCCATTTTTGGCCTTGTCTGGAGCTGTGCAGGCTAAAATGCTGACAGGATTCGCCTCTCAGGACAAGAAAGCGCTGGAAGCCACTGGAAGGGTAATGTTATTTAAAAACTAATTTATATTTTCAGTCATGGGTAGGTAAAAAATCAGGCATTTGGGACCATCAGTAATTCAAATATAATGAAACTGGCAATGTTTTGCAAACAAGTTGTGACATTTCAGCTTCTCAAGCCACTGAAAAATCATTGGGAACTCCCTTACTGCAAAAGCACTTGCTGCGTGGAATGCGACTGACTCTTCAAAAATTATTGGACCTAATTGGTAGACACAGATCTCTCAGCAGTGTGTTTACCCTTTGTCAGTTTTTATTTAAATACTCATTTGTTGATGTTCTGTCCTTATGCTGTCTGCAGAAAGCATTGATACTTGTTATTTGATTTTATTTTTTTAGTTTATGTTTCAGATAAGCATTAACCCTTTCCCTGTTAATTTGTAACAGGAGACATAGCACTTTCTCATAATACTTTAAATTTTGCTCCATGGTTAACACACACCTGTGTGAGTATTAAAGCAACCAGCTTGGGACACATGGCAGGAAAAGAAACATGTCCATTCATTGTTCAGTGGTCCCTGGCTGAAGCCCTCCTCCCTGTTACTCTAGCTCCAGTATCATGGTTAGCAGCATCCCATGCTCCGGTGGCTACAAGACCCTGTGAATTGCCTCACCTTGAAAGCTGACTTTAGTTCTGGATCACTAAGTTCAAGCACATGACCCAAAGCCTGATACTTTTTCAACATACCTCAACTGTGCAGAAACTGAGTGGCATCTGAAATAGGGGATTTAGAAGACAGGCAAGAGGAAAGCTACTTCAGGTTACCCTGCTCAGATTAATGACTGCACCTTCTCCCCTGCTTTATGTTGCCATAATTCTAGAATCAGAAAAAAGTAAGACCTCTCAAAGCCTTGGATTTTCCTTCTGTAGAGCTACTTTAGTCCATCCTAAAATGACTGTTGCAGAGTTCCCACTCCTCCCACTCCTCCAGCCATTAGGCATCTTACCCATTCTGTGTTTCACCTTGACCCATCATAACCTTCCTTCTACTCATCTGGTCGCTCAACCAACTATCTTCAGCCTTCTCTTGACCTTCATCTGTGCAGTCAGCACATGGACTGGAGCCCTGTGCCCTGTTCAGCTCTGCAGCTACTGGCTGTTTGTTTCCCACTGCCTGCTGCAGGTAGCTCAGCCTCCCACCCCCACCTTTTTGACTTCTGAAGAAGCAAATCTTTCACTCCTGATTCCCATTTCTGGGTGGGATTTAAATAAGCATGGCATGATTGGGGGCAGAGAACTTAGAAAGTAATTTTGTCTACCTATACAGGCAGACTTCCAGATTTCTTTATTTTTTATTTTAATGCACAAAGGATATTAAGTGAATTGATATCACTTGACTTTGGTGTTGCTAACCACATGAATTAATTTATAGACCACAGTTCATTGTTATTAGGAACACTCTTCAGTTCCAGAACCCCAGGAAGAATTAAGATCTGACCAACTGCCCACTTTCATACTTGTTTAATTATTTGCAAAAAATGATAAATCAAAACACTCTCTTGGAATTGACAAGGAGAGAAACATCACTAATTAGTCCAGGCATCAGCTTTTATTCAACAGAATGACCCAGAGGGTAGGATGGAGAGGGCACTCAGTGCTTCAGCAGTTTTGGCAATGACTGATCATGTCTGGTGTTATTTTCCAATTTATTTGCCAGGTCTGCATCCAAATGCTAAACACTCTGAGTTCTTCTTCAGTGATTGTTCATCAGCCAGGCTAAACATAGAAAAACACAGTCTAGACAATCCAATTCTCAGTACCTACTTATCCACTTCTTCATGTTGAAGGGTAATGCCAGAGATTTGAATCTTAATTTTGACCTGGAAAAAAAAAGCCTTGAAACTGGATGGAGTATTTTTAATTATTTATATTCAAACCTCCTTTTACATCATTAGAACATTCATAAGTCATCTACAAGACTATTGCTTCCAAAGGAAAATGTACACTGTGAAGCTTCTATCAGAGTCCAGACAAAGTGCAGCACTGAAAACCAATTTCTTCATAAAATTGTGATAATTAGGGTGAAATCAGTATCAGTCAATTTACTTCTTTAGATGAAATTGTAGTGCTATTTTTAGGGGATAGAAACCCAAATTCTGACTGGTGACAAAACACAATATAAAGCCTACCATTAATTAAGGCTCCAGAGAGGTTTCCAACTCAGAGAAAGATCATGGGGATTGTCTCAGTTTCCTGTGTCTATTTTTCCAGGTACATAGGCAAGCATTTGTTTACTCTTTATATACAAGGTAAAGATCCTGTAAATTGCGCCACTGATAGCAGAGGAATCAAGATGTTGTCCTCCATTTATATGATGTTCCGTCTCATCAGGCTTTTATCAGAAGTGAACGAGAGGGAGGGTGAGCAGGTGAGGAAACAGTAAATTGAAATGGTTTTTATTTAAGAAACAGGAGATAGCATCACTTCTAACTCTTTTCCTGACTAACAGTGTAAGTAAAACAAATAATTAAAATAAACATCTTTAGTTAGTAAGTGCATGCAATCGAGGAAATAACAGTGTCCCTAAAACCATTTTTACTTTGTGGATGTCCCATTTAGTCACATTTGTGTTTAAGTCAGAAGTGAGAACACACATTGGTTTCCTAAGGGTGCTTATAGTAACTTAGCTCTAGTGGAGTAGACAGAGTGTTACTACTGCTGATGTCAGTGAATAACTGTGTGTAGGCAAGTGTCTCTTTAGGCTGGCTAATGTTTGGGCCAGTCTGTATCGTACCTGGATCAATTTGCATATGGCATTAATGCCCTATGTTCATAAAAGAAATATGCATTTGTGAAAAAGCATACTCTGCTTTGTCATGTACAAATGAGCTTTTACCCACTACTTTTTTTTACTTCCTGTCTCCTGCAGATTTCCAGTGAAGCCCTCTCTAACATCAGGACTGTGGCTGGGATAGGGAAAGAGAAAATGTTTATCAAGAATTTTGAGAAGCACTTGGTTATGCCCTATAGAGCTGCAGTCAAAAAAGCACATGTGTATGGGCTCTGCTTTGGCTTTGCCCAGAGCATAGTGTTCATCGCCAATGCTGTCTCCTATAGATATGGAGGGTTTCTAGTTGACGCTGAAGGACTCCATTACAGTTTTGTGTTCAGGTGAGAGCTGGACTGGAGCCAGAAACAGGCTCCTCTCCTGAAGCACTGGTCTCAGGGTAACGTTTGTTCTTCTGATGGCTTCCCATGAATGACCGCATCCCCCTTCTCTGCAGGGTGATCTCTGCTATTGTGACCAGTGGAACTGCTTTGGGAAGAGCTTCTTCCTACACCCCAAACTATGCCAAAGCCAAAACATCTGCTGCACACCTTTTTCAACTGGTTGATCGCGTTCCTAAAATCAGTGTTTACAGTGAAAAGGGGGACAAATGGGTAAGAGCGGAGATGAGTAATTTGTGATGCCATTCACCTCAATGACACCACTGAAGTTGCCTTAACAATTTATAAGTCAGTGAGGATCACTGCTTTACAGGAAGGTTGTGATGATCATATAATTGTTACTTGCCTTTGTTCTTTTGGAAGTGGGAGCAATAGGAAGAGTGACTTATGAATTTGTCAGTGTAAATCTTCCATAAAATGGAATGGGACCAATTTGGACGACTCAAGGAATAGCATGTTTTTAGTTTCTGCTCTACAGTTCACACATTAACCTGACCATTGCTAGCTTATAAAGCAGGCTTATTTCCATTCACATCAAAATGTTGGGAGTGTTCATGAGGAGGCAAATCATCTTTGAGTTAGCCAAAATAAAAACACTCAGTTTCTGGTGAACTGAGAAATTAGACCCAGAAAATTCAAATAGTTGCAAAATTCAGTTGATTTTTTCTATCAAGTATGGCTTTTGCACAAATATATTTGGACTATCACCAAATTTACATTTACACAGTGTCTGTATTAAAATAAAAAAATTACCCATTCCCAAGGTAATCCTATTTGCAATTGATGGCTCTGACCAGAGCAGTGTGGGGAAGTATAAGCAGAGCAATAGTGTTATGACTAACAGTTTCACCTCCAGGACAGCTACTCCAGTAATGGGTTTTATCCCTCTTTCAGGGCTAATTTCACAAACACTAATGTCATATTTTAAATAAAAGATGCAAGAACGTAATCTGAGGAAGAGTTACTTTGTACTTAGAACTCATCTTTGTGTTCAAGCTCACTGTAGTATCTTTCTCATTCTTTTTTTTCCACCAGGATGATTTCAAGGGAAACATTGAATTTCTTAACTGTAAATTCACATACCCTTCTCGGCCTGATATTCAGGTCCTGAAAGGACTCTCTGTAGCTGTTAAGCCTGGACAGACTTTGGCATTTGTTGGAAGCAGCGGTTGTGGTAAGAGCACCAGTGTCCAACTTCTGGAGCGTTTCTATGACCCTGAGAAAGGAAGTGTGGTAAGCAAAGGAAAGGTGGTTTGTGCGGTGCTGTTTTCAGTAAGGACATGTCTTACCATGCAGCCTAGCAGTGGTGGCACGTACATATGCAGCTTGGGGCATCAGCTCCCCCTCAAAACAATGCAGACTGTTCTAACAATTCGCTAGTGTCATCTCAGATGCACTTAGGCAAGGTCAGAACAGTTCAAGCCTCAGGTACATTCATGCATTATGTAGGCCCTAGGCATTCACCTTGGTAGCTCTTGTATACAATATATAACATGTGGTGTACATTGTGGGAACACAAGCAAAAATCAAGCCCGAGTGGAGCAATGAAGAGTCTGGAACATCCCTGAATATGTAGCATCAAAACGCTGCTTTTTTACAGTTTGAATTTATCTAGATTTAACTTTGAGTCATTATATTACTGAAAGCTTAAAAAAGCTTATATGATTTTTCCTCATGTAAATACTTCCCCATTTAGTTGAATTCTCTTTGGAAAAAGCAAGTGTGGTGATGACTGTGCCAGGAAGACAACAAAGCATATGCCTAACTTTAAGCAATTAAATAGTTCACTTGGACTTAAGGGTAAACAAACAGTTTATGGTTTGGCTGGATCACAGACATATCCAGAAAATACACATCATGCACAAATGGGTCAAATATAAGCAGATTCTTAAATCACTTTGAATCAATTGTATTTGCATTTTAGCAATATGTCTAAATCATCTTGTTTTGCTATGAACTACTTGGGGTTTGCAGGCTGTTGTTTTGGAATGATTCTTCATGTTTTCTCCTATTTCCTGTCAGTTAATAGATGGACACGACACCAAGAAAATAAACGTACAGTTTCTTAGATCAAAAATTGGAATAGTGTCACAGGAGCCTGTGCTATTTGACTGCAGCATTGCTGATAACATTAAATATGGCAGTAACACCAAAGAAGCGACAATGGAAAAAGTCATAGAAGCAGCCCAGAAGGCTCAGCTGCATGATTTTGTCATGTCACTGCCTGAGGTAAGTACCTGCGAGGCCTTGGCTGTGGAAGTATGGATAGGCTGCTTGGTGTTCATTGCAACAGGAGTTGTTCCAATACCAATACACCTTTTATTTACTCTTACAGCTATAATGATAGGAGCAAAGAGGGTGTCATGGCCCTTTGTTACGTTCCTAAGAGTTTGGGCATGAGTTACTACTGGATTTTTACAAAGTAGGTAAATATTTATACACTGAAACCAGCAGGTACAATTCTGAACTAGGAGAAAAACGGAAGATTTTTCAAAGCTATGGACACGAACAGTCAAGCAGACAAAGCATTACGCTAAGTCAGGAAATACACATTCTGTTCCCAGCTCTAGGAGATTTGCCTTCCAACTAGGGCATCTTTCTTAGATGAAAATGTTTGAAGCTGGCTCTTTATGTGCACTTAAGTGTTTAAATGCACTGAAACCATAGAAATATAAATCAGAAGAAAAGTATGAATAAAATTTAGGCACCCAAACAAAACATTTGTCCAGAAAGCCCTTCACTTTCAGTCTCTTCTCCCAAATCTAGGATAGGGGGATTGCTTTTGCCTTGGACAAATCAGCCACAATCCTGCTAACAATTTTTTCTTCCAGGCCCGTCATCATACTGCCTGGGCCACTGCACTGCAAAGCATGGCTCAGAAATGTTGCCACAAACATAAATTCTGCATTGACAGGTTTTTAATGAGGCAGCAATGGTCAGAGCTCTTGCTCTCTCCCCTTGCTTTTCCTTCCAGTTGTGTACTGGTGTGTTTGCTTACACCTGAATAAAATCCTGGTTTTGTATATTTTTCAGAAATACGAAACTAATGTAGGGGCTCAAGGATCCCAGCTGTCTCGTGGGCAAAAACAACGCATTGCTATAGCGAGGGCCATCATACGAGATCCTAAAATTTTATTACTGGATGAAGCTACATCTGCCTTAGACACAGAGAGTGAAAAGGTAAATGTGCAGTGATAAGCAATACGGGAAAATTAATACAACATCTTATAAAGTACAACACCCTTTTCTATTCTACAGAGACATTCTGGCATACTCCAGTACCCAACCACAACGTTATTCCACATTTTTAGTTTAGCACTTATACCTTTAATGATCTTTTGAAAGATCCAGGAAGCAAAGCTATAAAACCAGCAGCCAGCAACAGGGACTCTTAAGACTGCCAAGGAGAGACAACACTTTTTCAGCAATGTGCATACTAATTCCCTGGGTTTCTAAGCATTCAGTGGGAATGTTTCATGCATATAGCTTCTGCTTCTTTTAAAATCGAATCAAACAAAAAAGTATTCAAGCATATGAATTATGGTCCTGCATATTCAATAAAAAGAGCAGTGAGACAATAATCTGTGTACCTTGGATTAGAGAAATGGTGGAAATTTAAAACCATATCCACACATTGCTGACATTCAGTGTGTCAGTGGAAAAAAGACCTTCTTCGGTTTCTAATGCCGCCTTAGGTTTACCTGTCCATTCTTTGTACTGCTCATAAACTGCTCTTTTGTACTGCTCATAAACCCATGTAACCACACCAGTAACATAACCTTTGATTTAGCTTCACAGTCACTTTTGTAATTGTTGCACAATATAGTTAATTAATCTGAAGCAATCAGATTGGTTTGCATATTTTCACTCTGACACTTTGTCTGTTGCCTTTAGACTGTGCAGGCAGCACTGGATAAGGCCAGAGAAGGGCGTACCTGCATCGTCATTGCTCACCGATTATCCACGATCCAGAATGCTGACATCATCGCTGTAATGTCACAAGGACTCATCATTGAAAGGGGCACTCATGATGAACTGATGGCCACAGAAGGAGCTTATTATAAGCTTGTTACCAGTGGAGCCCCAATTAGCTGAATTAGAATCACAGAGTAGTTTAGGCTGGAAAAGACCTTTAAGACCATCAAGTCCAACCCTTAACTGCCTTAACTGCCAAGTCCACCACTAAATCATGTCATGTCTCTAAGCACTACATCCACACCTCCAGGGATGGTGACTCCACTACCTCCATGGGCAGCCTGTTCCAGTGCTTGACAACACTTTTGGTGAAATAATACTTCCTAATACACAATCAGAACTTCCCTTGGTGTAGCTTGAGGCCATTTCCTCTCATCCTATCACCTGTCTCTTACAAGACGAGATCAACACAGACCTCACCTCCCTACAACCTCCTTCCAGCCAGTTGTAGAGACCAGTAAGGTCTCCCCTCAGCCTCCTTTTGTCCAGACTAAACAGCCCCAGTTCCTCACAAGTCTGGTCGAAGCTGTAAAATAGATTTTGAATAGGAATAAATGCTTTAGTTAAATCAATGTAAAATCCTACAGTTAATCATAATGATTCTATTGAGATGGTGATGGATAATATGTTTTCTTCTTTTTCAGAAGGCAAGACAATGAGTATTACAGAAATCATAAATATATTCAGTAAAGGTGGGGGAAAAAGTACCATCATTACCTCTTTGTTTCTATTAAGCAGAGTTGTAATAACACAGTAACAATTCATTCAGACATGACAATGGTCAGAACGATTTTCTCTGTGCAGAAGCCCATATCTTTAACAGTTTATTGTAAGGTATGTTGCATGTTTCTCTGAAATATGTTATGGACTACAGGACAAGAGGATTCTTTCCTTTAGTGACTGCATCTCAGAGACAAAACAGATAGAATCTCTAAATTCAAATCCTGATCTCAAGTAATAGAGCAATAACTGGAAAAGTCATTCTCCATGTCAAAAAATCTGCAACTGGGGGTGGAGTTCGCTCACTTTGTAACAAATCACACCACAATGGAATTTCTTATAAAACTATGCAAACAGTACCAGCTGCTGGAACTTGAATAGGGCTGTAAGGGTGAAAGCTTTATTAGGATACATCCCTTAATTCCAGGCAGCAAAACCCCAGTTTCATCTTTCGTACAACTCCATTAAAAGAATTCCAACAGGCTACTGTAATCAGGGAGCTGACACTGAAACACTATTTTCCCAAGGAACTCTATATTTTAATCCTTAACTGGAAAAAAAAAAGCTACACTATTTTCATTCTGTTTTAAGCTTTTTAGCCTTTTTATGTTATAGAACAATTATTAGTATGGATGGCTCAGGACTGAAGCTATTGACAAAGAGACTATTAATAATGTATTTACATACCACATACGATATTTAATTTATCTTAGTATTTAAGGCCATGGATAAATACTGTCTCTTTGTTTAAAATAACAATTAAATATGTGTACTTGTTCCATAATTCTTTTACCTAAAGGACACCACTTTTGTGGCCCAAATTATACCAATACATTTTTTTTAACTGTTTCTCATGCTTTAGCACTTCATCTTTTACCCTTCAAACAAACACATAAGTATTTTGCAACTGAGAACAAGTATTTCTATGTATTTAGATCACGTCCGTAACAAGGTTCAGCTGTGCAGGGTAGAGCTCTTGAGAAGGCCAACACAACTACAGTAGCCTCTGCTTGCAAAGGACTCGGCCATCTCCTTGCAGGATCACAGGGACATGGGCCACCTGGGGGGTACCGCTACTGCTTTTCATCATCCTGTTTTTAGGCAGCTAGTAAATATTAGGAGCTGTGTATTGGGAAGGAAGCCTGTATAACAAAGGCACTCACAGCGTACACAAAGTTACACTGCTCCTATGTGCTCTTGGGTGCCATCTCCTGTCACATTATATGTGGGTGCTACTGACAACCAGTTGATCGTAAGGCCGTTCAGTACCTGTGCAAAGGTGTTGCAATGCAAGTGGAGCCACACAGTATGTCTGAGCATAAGCAATCAGCCTTGATGGGCTACTTGGTGCTCAGTGCAGGGCTAGATTGGCCCTTCCTCTGCAGCTGCCCTGGGGGTAAGATCTCCTAGCCCTGCAGCTTGCTGACAAGATGCCCGAGCAGACCCCAAGAACATTGGCTTATGTCTTTCAGAGTCAACCCCAAGTTGTTAGTTTTGACAGAAGTTGCTGATGATATTGATTGGCATGTCCTGCCGTATGTTTCTCCACATGGTCCACGGCAGCTGCATTATCCGGTTTTCCAAACACCCTATGCCTTTGGCTAAATATAATTATGATACTATTTTGGGATGGCATCTGAGTAATTACGGCCAGTGTCTTTCCATCAGGAAGGCACAGCAGGGAATGGAGAGGACAAAAAAGAGAAGCTGCATGTTAGCAAAAGCAAGTGTTGTGAAGTGGCTATAATGCCAGCTTGTCGGCTAGTTTGTGTGAGGAGGGAGGGATGCTTTCACTTCATGTAACTCCTGGCTAATGAGAATTTTTCTGTAGACAGACATAAGGACTTTTGGAATTGCGTTATCCCAATTTGGACAACTCTTAAGTCCAGAATAAAAGATTAACTTTCTCCTGGGATTGCATTAGTGGGAGCAAGGGGATCAGTCAAGCACTTTCCAGAGTAGGTTGAGTAGTTCATCCCATCATCATAAAGGTATAATAAGCTCTGTATCTGTTTCCACACGTTAACAACATAAAGAGCTGCAAAGGCAGCAGTTTAAATGTTTAACAATTTGTTAGCTCTTGGTTAAGGTGCCACACAACCTTACCTAATAAAGGCCCGAAGTGTGATTTTCAGCTGTGATAAGTTCTGACTGTGATGCCTGACTAAGGGACATCTGGGCCTCTTTCACTGCATCAACTGAATGGCTGGCTCCCAATTTACAATTTTAATTCTATCAAAATACTAATTTTGCTTAAGGAGTCACAATTATGGTTTCAGACTGGTTTCAAACCAGCTGTTGCAGGGAAAAAAGTTCAGAGAATTACTAAAGAAGATACTAGGAAATGCATGAAGCAGAATACTCTTCAGACCGTTAAAACAAGATGATTAATTTTTTTTAGGTCAAAATAGTCTTAGTAGGCTCTTAAATAAGGATGCCTACTTCAGATTTGCTTTTGTAATTTGTATCATGTTCATCCCCATGGGCCGCCTCCAACTATGCATCTCATTTTCCCAATTAAATAAGATTTTTTTTTCCATTTCAATTATCCCACAACTAACTGGAAGTCTAGAAGCAATACCATGTTTACATCTTATGAGCCTTACTGCTATCAAACCACACCTACAAGGCCCTCATTACTCATATTATAGCCTTACACTGCTTGTATACTAAGTATTATGAGATGGTATCAGCAAAATATGATTGTGTATAGCAAAGGAATCTGGAACAGTATGTGCAAAATAATGAACAAAAAGGAAAAGTATCTGCCTTTGCCTACGTAAAGCAACCATTTTATATAGCCAACATATATCTAACAGATTAGTTACCCATGTGCTTAGGTAATTGAAGCTGACGATATAAACTTGTAATGACTTAGTCTGCAATCACATTTTAATGATTTACACAACTACTAACAGTGATTCAGGTTTGTGGCCCTTGACCTGAGAGAACTAGAGTAATTTACCTTTGCAATACAGGAGCATAAACAACATTCTTGAGGTGACAGGCTGAGATAATTTCATTATTGACAAATTTCTTCATTAGTTACTCTGTGTAGATGAACAGAACCCAAAGATTTCTTACACCATATTTATGCACTTTTAATACCAAAAGTGTAGTCTGTATCAGTCATGATTTATGTGACCATTTTCAAAAAAGTAAAACTGACAAAACCCACACAGTAATGTGAAAATATATTCTACAGAGTCTAATTGAAATAGACTTCTATTTCTCATCTGGCTTAATCAGAAACTGGTTTGCTCGGGAAGATCAGCAAGTTAAATCTAAAGCCTTGTTTATAACTGTGATGGCCTTTTTCACAGTGGCTGTATACAGCTGTACAGTTGTTGGTGGTGTGATACTGTCACACCATCACCTTGCAGTCTAACACACAATATCTGTATATATAAAAAAATTATATATTGAGTGTCACTATGTACAACTGAGGCTTGAAGCACCATCTACCTGGAGATGGACAGAACTAAAAGACCATCAAGTAGCTAGGTAAAACTAGTTGATTATACTTTAAAACATTATGACCCAGAGTATTGGGCCATTTCTAACCATATTGCAGTGTGGTTGCAATATTTCTAGGTATAAATTCAGCAATTAATGTTTCTGAGCTGCCAAAGTAATTATTGAATATGATGATTTTGGATGTACTGGTTACTTACCAGGAGCACATCAAAGATGCAGTGGCACCCCGCTTGGTTAAAATAAGTTAGCAAAGCTGTCTTTGCAGAGGATTCTGGAACCATTCACATCCGTCCCCAAATTGCTAACCATTTGGAAACTTTATCTAATTAAGTTTCTTTTCAGTTGTCCTCATTAACGAGTGGACACAGTATGGAACCAAGGCAACTACAGTCAGAGGCATAGCTGCACTCTTACAAAAAGAGAGAATGTAGAACAAATACTCAGTATGAGTAGGTATCTTAACAAAATTATACAGTTGCAGTGTAGCTAAAGAAGCAGCTATACACAATATGCGGAAACTTATCTTACAGCTGTTTTTACCTTTGCAGCTGGTGATGAACATTTCAGAATTAATTCCAAGACCTAAGCCAAAGAGTGCACCTAAATTCCTCACCAGTCCAGCAAAAGGAGTTGTGTCAATGTTTATCCAGTCTGGGTTTGCACACCACTTCTTGGCCTTTGGCACAGACCATAGCAAGTCAATATCAACGACCTTGAGGACTAGGTAAAAGCCAAGAGCAAAGATGAAAAGAAATAAGTTTGTCTTGATGTACATTCTCAAGCTTGCTGTCTGAATAGCAGGGGTATGCTCAAATGCTTCTGCCACAAGGATGCCTGTGGAGCAGAAACTCAGTGTTACAAGGAACAGTACCCTTGTACTTTGAAGAAGCACTTTTTTTTGGGGGGGTGGTGGGAGGTGGTGGAGGGTGAGGGGGTGGTAGGAGGGGAAGGGGAGGAGAAGGTTGGGGGATGAGGGAGAGGAAGATGGAGAGGGAAAAAAAAATAGCAACATTACCAGCAAATACTCCAAGAATAACTTGATGAGGGAAATGTGTTGCTATGAATACTCTAGAGATGCACACACTGATTTGGATAATCCAAAAAATACTCCAGAGGAATGACCTTGTCAGTCTAAGGGGGAAAAGGAAGATGCTCAAAAATCGAGACAAGCTATTTTACCTAGTAATCTATACCAGGGTCCTTTGTGTCGGGCTTTTTACCAATAGGTTTACAAATTAGAGAAGTTCACAATCAGATAATTAAAACCTGAAAGTCAGTACTAAAACATGAGCAAGGATGTTTATTTTTGCAGCCACATCACCGTGGTTTTAGTAATTAAAGTCATCATTAGCAACTTAAATTACGACCTTGAACATATTTCTCACCATGAAGTCCTATTTAAATGCAAAAATTCAAATATTTGGTGAAAAAATTCACGTAGTATGGGAACAACCTTGCCAGGCTTGGAAAGAACTGCTATCAAAACAGGTATAAGACTTCTCACAGAGCTGAGTAACATATTACACTAGACTTTGCCAACATTATGCTTTAAAATGGCGTAAGTATTATCATAAAAGCAGTAAATTTATGTACTAACCAAAAGATCCAATGCATAAAGACACGTAATAGAATTCAAAATTTCAAACACTTAAGATGTGACACAACCTCTAATAGAGAAGCTGATTCAGAGATATTATATGAAATGACCATAAGTTAATAATACCAAGCCGTACAAATGGATACATACTTTTTTTTTAAGTTAGCTGACATAGATCATAACAAGAGTGGTGTTTGTTTGGTTTTTTTTACAAACTGGACAAAACAGACTATAAATATTTGTTTAAAATAACACCATTAAAAATGTAGCATGTATATAAAGAAACAGTGGTATGAGTTAGAATAATGGGAGAACACTGACCTGTGAAGAGTAGCTGCTGAGCTATCTTTCCATCTAACTGTGTAGCTAAGTGCTGCTGTGACCATTACATACCAGACACAGGAAGACCCCATGGCATGTCCAGATGGGCTTCCTAGTAAAAAAAATAAAGAAATATTCAAGCTTAAACATTACGACTGTAACACTTGTCATATAGAAAATGTCTACTGGCAGTTACCCAGATATCTAATCACGTAGAAAGAAAATGGTTAACAAAGGCTGAACAAAGGTCAACTGCTTCTCAAAAGTTAATTTTCTCAATATCATCTTTTCAGAAGACATATCTATAAGAAATCCATAATATTTGTCTGAAATCAAGTAGGTAACAACTTACCCATTTTCTAACGGTATGAGCTAGCATCTTCATTGGAAAGCATGGTATTTTTATATTACTTAAGATTTGGATTGTAATTTAAAAAATAGAGCATCTAGAGCTCTCATAGGGCTGTGATATACAACGTAGTTCTATATGAGGATCAGATGAGATAGGCTACTTCATAATTAAGGAGAGGAATGGAGATTTAGTTCTTTGTAACATTCTAAATTAAAGTACCAGTATAACTTCAGATAGCCCTTCAAAACTGCATTTTATCTGCTTCTCTAATTACCGTGGCACTAGCAACTGTGATTGTGATCTGTGTGTCATTAGTAATATTACAGGCCAGGTAATGAACATTTTAGGTAGTTTTGTAATAAATCTAGGAATTTATCTGAAGTATGATGGAAGAACTGACTTTATGCTTCACTCTGATTTACTTTGTAAATTGTAAGGTTTTGTCCAATGTCAACTACCACGGAAACAGATTATCAGTGGAACTGGCACAAGAAATGATGCTGTAACATTGGACTAATTGTTGCACCCACGGTAGTCTATAACAAGGAATCACCAACAGTGATTTCTTTGTAGCCCAGGCATAACAATATGCATGTTTTAATCTAACAAATCAAATTTTAATTTTACTGCAAGGTTCCTACAACTGTGAAAATCACCAAAACCCAATACATGCTGGCATAATGCAAGGAAAATGACCCTAAAATTACTCTGTCACTTCTTTTCCCATTTACCAGATTTGCATTCAATGAATTGAAATAGGGACGGGCAGAAAATAGATCTTTGGAATCTGCCTATAGCAGATGTTTACAGCTTGACTTTCTACGGAGATAAAAGAGACGTAAAAGGAACATGTTTGTTTTACCGGTAGAAGAAATCATTTTGACTGAAGCATGTGTTATGACCCAGCACTATACAGCAGTTTGCAAAGCAAAAGAATATTTCAGTGAAGCAGCAAAGTAGGAATGTCTATGGAGGACAAGCACAATGATTTCTAATTCCCTGTGCTCATTTTTGGTATTCTGCTTAGCAATATCTTCAGTGGTTACTCTACCAACTCTTTGGTTAATTTTGTAACAGATGTACACTTCTAAACCTCACAACAGAACAAATGTCACTGATAAGGAAACCTTCTCTTTGTTGTCATCTTGGAAAATGTCATCTAGGAAAAACAGTTTTGTAGTTCATTTGCAAATTGCCTACTAAAATTACCATAAATTTCACCTTAGGATTTACGTTCTTAAACCTTACAAACACCAGAAAAAAGATGGCTGCAGGATTTTAGTTCCGTTAATTCCATAAATACCAGCCAAATTCATGTCTTAAATTGCTTGCCATGCTTGTCAAATAAACAGTTCACTCAGCTTTCCCTCTAGTGGAGCCACAGAGTCCAGGGTTCAGGCTATCCTAGCAATACTTGGATATGCCCCTCTCATGACTATAGCTACTTCTCTAATCTTTTCACAGAAACTGCATACTTAAAAAATGTGTAAAATACCATGTAACCCCACCCAATGATGGCATACACTGCATTGACTGCACCCCCTTCTGCTAATATTGACAGATATTGCCAACAGTCAAGGGCAAACCTGGAGGTAGGAGAAAATATGGTCATTATAAGTGCAAATAAGGAATCAATATGACAGCAGTACCCACTGATCAGAAACAGGAATGCTTTGTTACTTCAGGAAGTAAGTAAAAGTAAGAAAGGCATTCTGGTTCAATAAATCAAAACCAAACACACTGGTTCTTTAGCCACAGCTTGGAATTACATGGTGCTGAATGGGCACAGTTCTGAAGGCTCCAGAAAAGACCTGAAGGACCTCAATACTTTGGGTTAGGTACCAAACACATTCACTTGAAACAGGCAGCAGATAACAGACATACCTGGCATTATTAAACCCTGTGCGATACAAGTCATTAAGCTTCTTGTTCAAAACTAAAATTCAATTTAGTGCAGGATACGGTTTACAAACAATGAGAGGTTCTGCAAACCATTTAAAAGCTTGCAATGGCATTGATAAGGCACAGAGTACATTGATTTCTACTGTTAACATTTTTGTGTACAATGAATTAAACTAAATTCAGTCAGTTCCAAGGAAGTTTACCTTATTTTACATATTAGGGCTGCATAAACTCATTTAACTTCAACAGTAGAGCATTTCAGTTCCACAGAGAAGACAATGACATATTAAAAAATGAAAATACATTAGAAATGTATATTTTCTTTAAGATTTGTTTTCCTATATATTTGTACACATACTTCCCCCCCCTTTCCCCCTCCATGTTCAGAGCCAGTGTCTGGTTCTGGGAAAAGGGGTTCCGGTTTCCGCTTCTGATACATTACATGATCAACTATTGATCCTATTGTTATTTACTCTGAATCACTTTACTATTTTCTGTGGTTTGAATAATTCCTTCAATAGCACACCAGCTCTCAAACTCAGCAGCCCTTTACTCTGTTTTGGAACAGAAACAACAGAGAAGTTCTCTCCCCAAGCTACAACTGCTCCTAGAAGTCACCTCACAAAGCGTCTGAATCACTCTTTTTTTGTGAAAATTCCCTACCAATACACTGGTGCATTCCAGTAGGAGTTATTTTTAAAGTAACCACCCTCCACTGTACTGTTTAAAGGCAATGAAGTAAACATTCTTGTCATACATCAGTCAAATACTTGTCTTATTTTATTCCTTTGTTTTTCTCTTCCTGTATTTTGACTATTTTAAACATGAGCTCTGAGCTTTTTGCACTATGTAAGATTTTCGTAAGTCGTGTCCCCTGCCCACAAAAAGCTGCTATCTCTATTAAAGGTACCAGCATTATCAACATTTCTTACCTGGTCCAGTTTCACATGTTATAGGAAACTGTTCAAGGCATGGGCTTGACTTATTGGGATAAATCATTGTTTCTTGCACCCACCAGTATGGGCGATGGCCAAATAAAATCCTGACAAAAAAATAAAAAAATAAAATGAAGCAGAAACACAATATAAAGATTTCTATGTCAGAAGGCCTCAGCAAAGTATGATAAATAATCTTACAAGCAAAATCAAGAGCTATATTGCCAAAAATATTCTGGATTAGTTCTATAGGTTCTTCCTGTCTTACCAAAATATAATTTCAAACACATATTAAATATCTTCATTGTGAATTCCTGTTCTATAATTACAGTGGAAAGGCTACTAGCACATTAGTCTCAGAAAGTTTTTTTACACTTGAGGCACATATAGTAACCATCATCAAAAATACCAAATTTTAAAATAAATCCAACTTCTTACCATTTAAATATGAGGTTGAACCAATCACCAATGACTGCCACCCATATCATTTTAGTACCAACCACCTGGTTGAGCTGAAACCAAAGTGGAAAATAAATTGAGAATATATTCCGGGGATCTCCAACATGTGACATAAAATTAAGGAAATCCTGGTAAGCCCTGTAGTCCCTCTGTAAATGTTGAATGATAAGTATGCCATTGCTATGAAGGAGATCCATCTTAATGGATTAAACTGTACTTGAAATACAGTAAAGTTCCTTTAATCTTAAATTTCTCGTAATGGAGAATGAGAACCATGGAAGGGAGCTATTAAAAAGCGAGAGAAGGTGATTGACGTTGCCTTTATATTGTATCGGTGTGGTGTAGCCAGACATTCCTGGAACACGTGGCTCCAAATCTCCAGGAAAGCACATGGGTCTCTTAGCACTGGAAAGCTTTTCTGTTTGCAAATTTTAATTGGAGGAGACTAAGTGAAGTACATGCTGAGCAGCAGCAAATTGTGGGGAAAGTTTCAATGCATGAATGATGAAATCCTTTGTATGAACAGTTGGAACATGTTTGCTTGATTTTTTCACAGTTCATTTCTCTGCAGAATGGACATTAGTAATGTGTGTACTTCATTAATTTTGTCTGTTTAAGGGATATAAAGAATACACAAATAACTGGTCTATGCAGAACTGTCACTAAAGTTCTATATTTCACTTGGAAATAGAATTTGGCTAGCATGCTTCACCTGATACTTTGCACAACACATTTTCAGTCACGGAAAATACAACCAGCATCCCTATATCAACAATGCTGTTGAGCACTAGATTCTTTTTCAAAGGAACAACATTCTCAAAGCACTGAAAACAATTGTTTCCTTCATAAAAGAGGCCATGTTAATCCAGTGCATGATGCCGATGAAGCTTAGTCTCTGAGTCACCTCATTCAGTACCCCCATTCCATTCTCACACATTGTTTCTGTGATGCAAGTCCTACACTTCTCTGCCAGAAGGAGATGAAGCCTGATCTGATGCAGCCTCACTTCTTGCCACACAGTCAAGCAGAAACAAATTCTGCTTTGCAAACCAAAGCAATGTTGGGAACAGATAATTATAAATATTTCCCAGAAGTACTCCCAGGTGAAGCATTCAGATTCTCCAGAGTGAAAAGCCAAGGGGAAACTGAGATTCTGCCAGACAGAAGGATTTTAAGAGTATACAACAAATAATGTACTAGCGCATCAGTTTTATCACTGTTAGCACTGGTAACTGTAGCACAGGAAAAGATTATATGCATTAGTTAGGTGGTTAAATGAGAAACGTTTTTCCACTAGAGATTAAATGTATACAAAAAGTCTGATGATACCATCATCTGCTATTATGAGAGTGGCAAGACAAAAACTTCAGTCCTTTATTAGGCTTTAGTATTCAGACACACTTCTATTAAAGATCATCTGTGTATCTGAAACAATTAAAATCAGAAAACAAGAGTAGCTAGCTGTATAGAAACACTGCACTTCCCTACTGTTTTCTCCATAGCACTTAAAGCTAAACTACACTAGCTATGGAGATAAAGACATGTACCACTTAACTGTTTCTGCTGAAGAGAGACTAACGACTTAACAGGACTTTATGATGTGTGGTCAGGGAAGTCACACGGAAACACTGAGTAAATTCAACAAACAAGGCAGGGCAATTAAATGGGCTTAGAAGACACCTCTTCCTGACAAAATCTCACATTTACTTTAGCTATTAAGAGAATGGTTTAAATAACTTCTTAGCAGATTTAAATCCCTTATGTTTATTGCTACCAGTTGCATGGAGCTATGTAGGAAATTTTAAAGTTAAAAAGAGATTTAAAATCCTATGCACTGTTTCTGAATAATGACTCCAATATTTTCTATACATTGACTGAATTATTCATTTCAATTCATATCACACCATTTCACAGAAAACCAATCCAAAACCAAAATTTCAGGATATCATCAACAATAAACATTTCCTAGCTCTTTAGCTGCAAATTTCTGGGGAGGTGTGTTTCTTGTTAAGCCTCGTAGATTATAGCTTTTCAGGGTGACCAGCAAGGGAACTGTCACATAAATGATATGATGGAATTAATTTTCCCCTTCAGTCCTTCCCAAGAATGAACTTGTTTAGAAACATCTCTCTCAAATAATACTTCACACCTTACTACTAAAGACAATGTCCTTTTGGCACTTTTTTCTTTTTTTTTTTTCCTGCAAAAGTACATCTCTTTTAAAGATAAGTAGGACTTAAGACAACAAAAAACCACTCTTTTATGGATGTCTGGAATCTGAGGTTTTCTTCTGGTTTTTAGTCTAATTTATGAAGAATTAAAAAAATGAGTGGAAATGTCAAGTTGGTGGCTGAAAAACAGCAATCTTAGTTAATACAGCAATTGTAGTGAGGTCAACTCTAAAAAACTATTGTTCTATGACAAAAAATATTTCACAGTAAGTGAGTTTCCATCAAGATACAATGCAATGTCCTCAGGAGGACCTATCAAGCAATAACAGAGATCACTTTCCAGGCCCTCTTTAATGCCACCATTGTTGCTCAATAGTATCTGAACCACTGCTACTCTGACGCAGGGTGTGCAGGGCCACTGCAGTAACTTTTTGCATGTTTGCTTTATTCATAAATATAAAAGCACCCACATGGTAACCACTGTGCTAGTGTTGCATCTGCTCAGGGTGAACTCTTCTTCAGACAGATCCAGTCAGGCACACCTTGGTTCCCCAGAAACTTCAGTATGATGTTTGAAGGTGCACCTTGGCAAGGTGTCAGTCAAGTAACCTCTTTCAGTATAAATGCTAAAGGCCCCCGATATTAATTTTAATTTTAAAGATTTTGCCACTGATTCATATGTTGCCAGTTATCTTTCTGGTCAAAGACAGGAAGATAAGCACCTTAGACATAATGAAGACTTAGCTGCTAACGGCAAACATAAGTAAGCTTTCATTTTCTCCTACATACTTCCTGACTGATTCAGAAGCTCCCACATCCACATCTTAGACATAGCATTTTTATAAAAGATGTTTACAACAAACAAATCCCAATATCGACCCTCTTGTTGGTCGACAGCCGACTGAACATGAGCCAGCAGTGTGCCCAGGTGGCCAAGAAGGCCAATGGCATCTTGGCTTGGATCAGAAATGGTGGAACAGGTAAGCAGGTTTCTGTGAGAGACACAGTTCAGGTGATGATCTCATTGTGCCTGGGAGCAGGCATGATCCTCCTTCATCCAAGACGCAATCAACAGCTCACATGTGAGTCATGTGATGATGTGCTTATGATATTTGGCAACCTATATAAGTCTGAGACACTAAAGACTTTCCTAGCTCTAGTAACCAGTGGAGAAAACATGGCAAAACATGTATTGAAATAACTAATTTAAACTAACAATTGAGAAACACTACAAAAGGTTTTTTCTGCCATCTCCTTCTCTATGCAAAGCACAGCAAAATGTTTCTATAATGCACTTAGTATTTAAAAGTCACTTGAGATAACATATTAAACTATTTGCTGTATTTTAGTACATGGAATTGTGAGGAACACTAGTGATCGGTATAAAATGGTCACAATGTGTACGCAATTAAGTTTTTAAATCAAAGTTTTGCCTTATTTTGATATTATATAGCTAAGGTTTGGCCTTCACAAGATCAAAAGAGTTCCTAGTGCAAAGCAAAAACCTCTAAAATGCCATCTGCTCATATAAAGAGTTACTAATTTATTTATATTTCCTTGACTTAATTTATTTGGCAAGATACAAACCCACAGATTATCCAAAACCTCATATATCGTTGGTAATAATGTAGAAACAAGTATCATGTTGAGGATCACTGAAGGGAGGCTAAGTTGTTTACAGCTGCTTTTAAACCTACATATTAGAGCAAATATTGCATAACAGGTATCAGGTGTTGTTAAGCAAATGTTTGCAAGGGAACAAAAAGCCATCAAAGCAAACATTTTCCAAAACAGTGTTAATGCAGTCGCTAACTTTCTGGTACATTATGCTTAGTTAATTGAACAATAACATTAATTTCCACATCAGTGTATTCACTGGCACTGGACCAGCTACAAGGATTAACTAGCAATTTAGTAAATTCACACATAGACATGTCTACGACAACCAGCAGCTATTTGCTTAGGTATGAATATTTTCCAAACGGTACATTGAAAAGATACACCTTAATTTTGGACCTAGTAGGAGAGGAATCTTTCAGGAAGCTCTTCCTTCCTTTCTTCCCCCCTTTCGTTTTCTTCTTTCCATATTTCATGCCCTCATACATCCTCCATGGAACTCGGGTAGCCCTAGTTAAGGTCAAGCTTCTTTAGGGCTGGGCTGACCAGCAGAGGTTTAGCAAGCACTAATATCGAACAGTTGCTTTCTCTTGGTTCTGCCACATTAATCTCATGTTTCTTACTTAATAAACTACACAAATACATTAAACTATCAAACCTGGTGTTTGCAATACAGCAGTAACTGTGTTAAAATGTTGTGTGTGTGTATATATATATATATATGTATATTTGCTTGCTAGATGTGTACTCATACTGGTTCACTTGGCTGATTCATCAAGGCCAAGTGCCAGGTCCCGCACTTACAGCCCAACAACCCTATGCAGAGCTACAGACTGGGAGTAGTCTTGCTGGAGAGCTGCCTGGAGAAGAAAGACCTGGGGGTGTTGGTTGACTGACTGAACATGAGCCAGCAGTGTGACCAGGTGGCCTAGAAGGCCAATGGCATCTTGGCTTGTATCAGAAACGGTGTGACCTACACGTCCAGGGAGGTTATTCTCCCTCTGTACTCAGCACTGGTGAGACTGCTCCTTGAATCCTGTGTTCAGTTGTGGGCCCCTCACCACAAGAAGGATGATGAGGCTTTGGAGCAAGTCCAGAGAAGAGCAACAAAGCTGGTGAAGGGGCTGGAGAACAGGACTTATGAGGAACAGCTGAGAGAGCTGGGGTTGTTTAGCCTGGAGAAGAGGAGGCTGAGAGGAGACCTCATTGCTCTGTACAACTACCTGAGGGGAGGTGGTAGAGAGGAGGGAGCTGGCCTCTTCCCCCAAGTGACAGGGGACAGGACAAGAAGAAACGGACTCAAGCTCTGCCAGGGGAGCTTCATGCTGGACATTAGGAAAAAAATTTTTCACAGAAAGGGTTATTGGGCACTGGCAGAGGCTGCCCAGGGAGGTGGCTGATTTGTCATCCCTGGAGGTGTTTAAGGGACAGGTGGATGACATGCTGAGGGTCATGATTTAGTATTTGATAGGAATGGTTGGACTTGATGATTCTGTGGGTGTTTTCCAACCTAGTGATTCTGTGATTAACCCTGACCCTTAGATAATGGCACATGCCATCCCGGTTATCTTTTCCTCCTCTATCTGACGTATCCTGATCCCAGACCTCTCATCTTTCCAATGTACAAGTCGAAAGAGGCCTGGGCACGGTGGTTCTGGGAAACATTCTCTGCCTTCCGATGCTCAAGTCTATAAATCGTGGACCCGGGACGCGACTCGCCTTTCGACAACTCACGGCTGCAAAACAAACCGTCATGGCGGCCCCGCCCACTCGCTCCCTCCCGCCCGCCATGGCAGCCCCGCCCCCACGCTCCGGCCCCGCGCGCCCCCCGTTCCGCCCCGTTCCCGGCAGCCCCCGCGCGGGCCGCGTCAGGGCCAATGGGCGGGGGCGGCGCCACCGTTTGAAAGCCGACGAGGCGGAAGCGCGCGGGGAGCTGCGGAGAGAGGGTTTAGCAGCGAACCAAGGGGAGGAAAACGGCCCCGGAGGTTTACCTTGGCGCCGTGAGTTACCGCCGCAGCGCTATGGCTAATAAAAAGACGGAAGACGAGATACTCCTCTTTGAAAAAGAGATAAAGGAGTTTTGGATTAAATTTAAAAGCGTTTACGGCCCTGAACAGATCAATCAGACTTTGGCGCTGAGAGATTCGTGCAAGGAGTCCATAAAAGCGCTTTCGGGTAAAAAGGCTTTCCCGTGTTCCCGTTACCTCTGCTGCTTTTCCGAGTTATCAGTGAACTTCTTCAAATAACCCAAATAACTTTCCATTACAGAGAAATGGTCCAAGAAGCTGAAAGAAGGGGACCTGATGATTGATAAAATTCAGCAGTATAACAGTGGTACAGTATGGTGTTATATTTATTGTGCCCAATGGTTCTAAAATTAACTTCATACAGTTCAATATAACACGCTTGCCATTTTAAAAGGTAAATAACAACACCAGAATGAAGACAGAGTTAAAACCAAACCTATTTGTTTGGTTACAGGATGTAAATCGCAAGTCAAAAGTTATTTGTTGGAAAACATTGATGATGCAAAAAAGTAGAGATCAGGTAAAAGTTTTCTGTATAGTGGTATTGCCACTTAAGTATTTAAAACAAAATGAAGCACCAGAACCTGCTGAAATTGCTTAGTACACATATAATATTCTGAGGTTACTTATGCCGCTTCTGTATTAGCTACAGAATGCAGTCAGCCTATCAGTTGAGGATTAACTACTTCGAATTTCGTAGTTAAAGTTCAGAATATCAGGCAAAAATAATGGCAACTCTCATGTCAGTCAGTGTTTCCATTCCACGCTCTGTTAAATTATTTGTGGAGAGGATCCACCATCCTTATGCTTTGAAGATGTAGATAGTGCTGATGCCAGAAACAAATTGCTTCTGATTAAAGTATCAGAGGACCCTCCCTACTTAGTAGCTCTTCTTTTGAATAACTTTCACTTTAAGGTTTTATTTTATACTCTTAGTGTTGGTCTGCTGACTTTCCAGTTGAGAAAGCATGCATTTCACTAGATTTTTATTCAAATGAGTACTCTCAAACTAGGCAAGTACTAAATAGCAGGAACCTATGCAATAAACTGTTTTGTTCATATTTTCTTGCCTCCTATCAGAAATTCTCCAGCAGAACCAACGTATATCGGAAAATCAAGAGTGTTTTACAGAAATAAAATCTAACCTAAATCAACAAGAAGAGCAAAAGAAGGACTTGACTCAGAGCATCCAGGAGCTTAAAGAAGAGTTGATGAAGAAAAAGGAAAGTGAGTAAGCAAAAGATAAGATGATTTTCTTAATTAGAGGAGGAATTGTTTTCAACACTTGCTCTTGATATGTTTTTCTACTACTTATGCATTTGTTTTACCTTTACTTTGATATTTATGGTGGCTTTTAAAATTCTAGTAATATCTTCTAAAAACAAAGCTGCTAAGGAGAGATTGGAACAACTATGCAAGTCCAAACTATTGTTTGAAGAGCGACTTGGGCTGGAGATACGCAGAATTCCCAGTAAGTGTCTGGAGTTTCTATATGTAGCAATACAATGTGGTTAATTGTGGATTGTGCAACGAAGAACATGTTAACTTACACAGCTGAAGAAGTTTCCCATCTGGGGTATTACCATTGTCTCTCAAATGGAAAAATAAATTGTGTTAAAATTTTCTTTCAAAGCGACAAAGTTTGCTTAACTTGTAAGTACTGAAAGAATATTAAGTGAAACTCTAGCTTAATATGTGATATTTAGACACCGGTAGTGGTTAATGGTGGTAATTAATTCTTTGTGTTTGCTTTAGATGATCAATTACAGTTCATATTCAGACACGTTGACCACAAAGATCCCGACAAGCAATATATGTTTACCCTTTCTATAAATGAACAGAAAGACTATGAAGGTATGTGAGTCCTTAATGCTTAAGAGGAAAGAATCTGATGCCCTTATATGAAAAAAGGGGGAGAGGAGCAAAGTGAAGTTTAGTTATAACCTTTATGTTCCAATTTCTGAATGGAAAAATCTTGCAATGGCAATATATATTTGCTAATGAAGTTTCACTTGTTAATTTATATGAAAATATAGCTGCATATGTTTACTCACCTGGGTGGAGCTGTTTTTTACTTTGTATCAAGCAGAGTAAGAGAGAGAAGAGATACAGGGATGCACAGGTGTTTAAGTTTGTAGTTTGTTGCTTCTTACCTTTATGCTAAAGTGAGTGTTTATGCTGACAGACATATTTCAACCTGTGTGAGTAGCCTAGAGGGCAGAAAAAAACTAGGTTTGCCACTATTGTAGGGAACCCTTACAGTTGTGTGACGGTTAAAACTTGAAATCCAGCACTCCCCTTCTGCAAGGGTAGAGCCTTTGAGATCTTAAAGCAGCTTTTGCAGTATGGATCTTCTTTGAGTTATGAAGAACAGCAGTAGTAGTTTGAGTATTGTGCTGAGTGACTCCTAGATGGGTGCTGCAATTCAAATATAAGCTGTGTTGAAGTTAAGTTTAATGGGCTAGATCAGTTTTCAGTCTGCTCTCCTGACAGCAACAAGAATGTTTAGGAATGTGTTTCAGTTTTTGAGCAGGCTATAGATTACAGGAAAGCAGGAGCTTAAATTCTTCTTTGAGGCTTTATCTTTGCTGAAAGAAATTACTTAATGGGTTACTCAAAAAATGCTGGATAAAGATAAAACACACAGAGATATCAGACTGCATTTGTGTTTCATAAACAGGGAAAACCACTAATGTTGATTTTTTTTATTAAATTTTTTTATACTAGTCTAATATTTTGGAAATTTATGTCATTTTAGTGACTTCCTGTATTCCTCCTCTGGACTGCATAGCAGAGTTCCAGCTCAAAGTGCGAGAAACTAACAATTTTTCTGCATTCCTTGCCAACATCAGAAAAGCCTTCACTGCTTTGTCTTATAAATCTGCATAAAACTACATTGCTTGCACTTTTTTTTCTTTCCTTCATTATTGTGAAAGTATGTATTTATATCTTACTCTTATTTCTAAATAAAGAGAAATAACAAACAGTTTTTGTCTGCTGTCATCTAGAGACATAGTGTAGTAGTATAAAAAGTACAAGTTCCTTAAATTAATGTCTTCAGAAATGTAAATTTTATGTCATTAAGCTACTTGCTTTTCTGGATCAATGATCTCCACGTAGCTACCCCAAGAAGACATTAAAAAGAAAGTACTTTCTGTAATCTGTCTCTCAAAAGCACAGAAGTATCTTTCAGGTTCGTATGTGGTTGGAATAGACTTGAAACCTACCCAAATAATGCACTGGAGTTTAGCAATTACTTCAGAGATCTGTGACACAGGTTACCGATCTTGGTTTTTTACCCTGTTTTGTGCCTTCCACTGTTACACCTCATTTTCATATGTGTAAATTCTTTTTCTTTCTTTCTGTTAAAATATATATTTTACTGCCTGTTTCAGATTCTTGTCTGGATGCCTGTTTCTGTTGTGAGTAACAAAACTGTTTGACGTGCTTTCTATTCTTAAATAAAGTTCTTAATAGAAGCCAGTGGGAACTTCGTATTGATTTGATGAGACCTAGACCTGAAATAGAACCCTGCTGTAGCCAGAAGTTTCTGTCCCCTAGAACACACACAACCTGGCAGACAAGCCAGCCTGAAACTTGAACTGTAATGGTGAATGAGTAACACTAAAAAGTAATACTTTTACTGGGCATGTTATAGAATAGGGTAGCCATTTTGCTTTATTACTAACAGCATGTTGCTGTAAAGGACTATTTAGCTTTGACAGTGGAAGTCTTAAGAGATGGCAAAGCCCTAAGTATAATGAATTAAAGTATGAAATAGGGTATTTATCTGTAACTGATCTATGTACCTTAACAGCTTATCAAGATGACTATTACTGCCACAGTTCTTGGCTTCAATTAAAACTTCTTTTTCTATCTTATCTGTAAGTCCTTTTCACAAAATATTTAAATGGACAGCTGCAACAAGAAAGAAAATTATTCACTTGATATTATAACACAGTTCAAGTAAAATCACTAAATTCAGTCCTGGAAATTCCAGTGAAGTAAGACCATTTCAATAAAAAATTAATGCTGATGACTCCACTTTGGTTCACATCTCAAATGCAAACAGCATTTCCTTTTGAAAGGTGATTAAACTGGGAGATGCACTCACAATGCATTGCTGTTGCTACTACTATGTAGTCCATAATGCAGACCAGAGTATTTGAGGCAGATACTGATCTTCCTGATTACTAATAGAACCACAGCAGCACTCACTGTTCTTGCCTCAACCATAAATCATATGCTTGAGCAAAAAAAACCAAAACACATTTCCCCCTACTACTTTATTTATATGATGATGTCTTCATTAGCTTAATATGTAAACCTGGCTATGCAGGTATGTTTAAATCTGATGATGAGGATGAGATACTCCTACTACAATTGAGAATATTGCCCAGCCTGACGTGAACTGCGTTTTAATCACTTGGTTTGTCTAAACAGTATATTTTGCAGGATACAGCACAGACTGCACTCAATATGTGAGATGGCTAAAGTGCATCTTAACAAAAACCAGTAACCCATGTTTGTACACCTTGGCTTCAAAAAGAAGATAAACTTTCAATTTCTTCCTGTAAGGCATAATTTTCTACTTTCTCAATGATGCATTGTTTTCCTTATTTTTCCTTGTACTGCAGCTGCCAGCTCTACACAAAACAAGCATCAAGGATGATAAGGATGCCAAAATTACCATTTTAGAAGAGAGAATGCAGCAGATTACTAGGCATTACTATAAAGGCATCTCAAATGAAATAAATCCTCATTTTCTTCTCTGTCTATAAATGCTATGTACTCTTTGAGACTTTTGTAGCCAATAATGGGACAGAGGCATACACTGGGAGACTGCCTTCAAGTACTGGGTCTTGTTATTCATTAGCAGATTACCTCTCCTTTTCAACTATACTAACAGGCATATTTAAATAGCAGCGTTTCCTTTCAATTCATTGGTTCTACTACTGAAAGAAAGCTGTAGGCACTTCTATGTAGGTCAATAGACTAGCTAGTAGTTAAAAAAACCCACATCCAGCCAGCTCTGCACTTTCCCTTTCTGTTTCCTCTCCCAGGTGCTACAACTGCTGTATTGCCTTGCTTGGTTGGTATCTCTTATTCTCATTGGGCATTGGAATAGGCTGCCCAGGAAGGTGGTTGAGTCACCTTCCCTGGAGCTGTTTAAGGCACGGGTAGATGAGGTCCTGAGGAACATGGTTTAGTGTTTGATAGGAATGGTTGGACTAGAAGATCCAATGGGTCCCTTCCAACCTGGTGAGTCTATGAGTCTATGATTCTATGTCAGTAAGCCTATCCCTTTGGGCTTTGCACTAAATGGCATTGTCCCTGTATCCAGAATGACTGTATATCTTACAAATATTTTACAGCTCTTTTATGGAAGCAAAAATCCAGGCAGTGCACAGCCATGTCATTTCCATATTTCCAAGTGGAGCAGTTTATTCATTAAGGGTGTAAATATTGCTCACACGCACTCTGTAGCATATCCGGTTTGATCATCATCTTCATAGGAGAAAAAAATAGAAACATGCCCTGAGTAACAAAGACAAATGCTCAGACTTACTCTTTTCATGTTCATCCCAGACATGAGTAGTTAGTTTATTGCTTCTAACAAAATTATTTTGCCAAGATTGCTATGCAGAGAACATAAAATATGACAACCACTGCAGTGGAATTTAGATTCCTAGGAATTGTTTGCTAGAAAAGATTATGTGCCTGGTTGTAAATGTTCTGTGTATATGCCTAAAGCAAGAAGTAAAGTTTGAAACATTTATTGTGTGTAATTTAAACCTTTACAGATGCTTTTGGAGTTTGAATAACGAATCTGCTTATATTTGACAAGGCAAATCAGATGCAGATCTTACTTCCTCTAAAGCAGAGTTAGGCATTCCAAAAGCAGGTAAAAGCTAGGAAAGTGTACACAATAGATTTTGGGTTTTACTTATTATAAAATATCAAGTAAAACTGACTTTTGATATCCCTAAAAAAGTCTTTATGCTAGCTGAAGATCCGTCTTAAGTTATGAAAACCTTTGTATCTTTATCAAATGCACTTAGTGCATTGAATTCCATACATCTGGATCTGTGGCAATTTGGACTTTTCCTTTTGTTCTGAAGCTGCACAAAACAGCCATATCCAATAACAGTAAGGACAACTAGGAGAATACTATATACTGTCCCAACAGATACAATAATTGGGACCTCAGTGTACTGGATATCATCCAAATCCAGACTGATATGCCCCAAAGAGCATATGGGAAAGCTCTTGAGCTCAAAAGCAATGTGCAGTTTAGGGACAACACAAATCAAACAGCACTTTCCAGTTGGTGCTAGTGCTCCATCTATTAACAGGGTTCAGTTTATCTTAAGGCACACATAGATTTTAGTGACGATCAGTAAAAGCTTTTCCTTTTTCATAAATGGGTTTGCCCAACCTAGGAAGTTGCTTTCCCTGTCACACCGCTGACCTGAATGTAGCTCGCAATGGTCAAGCCTGAAATGCGCGGTCCATCAACTAAATGCAGAAAAAGCTGATGTACCTGCAATCAGCACCTCATCAAATTTATCCCGCCTGGAATAAAAGTTGTTGAATTTATTAGATGTTGGAAATATACTATGAATTTAAGGACCGTTGGGAAGACAATATTAAATGTTAATAATGTATGTACTAAGTGCATTTAATCTTTTTTTTTTTTTTTTATGCTACCCCGAGGTCAGATTTTAAAAGAGATCAAACTACTCTAAGAGTTCTGGCTAACAGAACAGTTTTATTACACACCTACTGAACCATGACTAGAGGTGGTTAAGCTAAGTTTGTTGATATTTTTCATAAAATCTCTTAAACGTTACTGGACATATTTTAAAAAGCAAGCAAACAAGTAAAGGCAATGCTTGTCAAAATTAAAAAAGACATGGAAGTTATGCTGAGCTTGTGTCACATTCCAATTGTTTTATATAACTTACTACCTTCTTGAATGATTCAGTGAACTTGGTGAATTTATTCAGTACCTTAATATTGCCTAAATTAATCTGGTTATTTGAATACTCTAAAATCACCCTGAACTCATTTATGAATGATTTACAACTTTTTTAAAGCCCTGCAGAACCTGACAGAACAAACGTACACACACATACATGACTTAGTCCTGCAGGCAGATTACAGTACATTAATTAACTGTACAATAAACCATACTGAATAATTATGGTAATACTCTTACCTTTTTGAAAGCAATCGTTGCAATCCAATTACATCAGTTATTGCAGAATAGGATTGTATGTCTGAAAGGCTGGGGGGGAACAGCTCTGATTGCCAGACAGTGAGACTCCTTTTTCTTTCCTATTATCCCTAATCACTCTAACAATTGTATACAAGGAACCCTTTAGGATCCTGAGCTTCAAACAAATTGTTCCATCAGACCCAGAGGCAATGAAGCCTGATATCCAACAGATGTGTGGGTTTGTCCTGAAAGAGAGGTATTCCCTTCACCGCAACATCCCAGCTCTTTCCTAGTCTCCCTCCTGGATGAGCCAGCACTACTCCCAAATTCTTCCCGTGTGGAGCATCGACTTGTGGTTCTCTCCTTTACCTGTGTGCTGATTATCATTGGTCTGTAAGAACATCAATACCTACAATACAATCTCCTTTTCAGGTCTAGGGTAATAGAGCAACAGGTTCAAAAGTTGTTAGGGAGACTGATGAACTATTCTAAAAGTAGTGTTTAATCATGTAAATGTGTAGTGGGATTTTTATATGACCTTAAGCATATTTTAAAGTGGCTATGCACCAAAATCATGAGCTGAAAGAAGATAAAATTAGTGTTAATTTGATTTCCTTCCTCTTCAGTCACAGCATGTTGAACAATGCTAACTGCTATTGACTCACCTGTTCTGTAACTGATGGATAACTCTTTACATGGAAACATGCTCTTTGACTGACTTGCCTCAATACATTCTTTCACACTTTCACTTGATCTTGGGCTTGGTTCTTCCCTATCCACACTCTTCTGGACCACAGCTTCAGCTGGAATAACTGGTTCAGGGAAGAAACAGGTCTGTTGAACAAATATCAACCATACATTTGTTTTGCTTTAGAAGCATGCTACCCTTCTTTATGAATGATGGCAACTCTCATAAAGGAGTCCAGGCATTTAAGGTCAAACTGCATATGCTAACTTTTTGGCTAAATGAAGAGTAGGTAGAAATGACCTCGTGGTGGTGTACTAGCTGTCTAAGTTAAAGCACAATACATTCATGTAAATGTTTACCTCACAGGTTAAAAATAAAAACAGGCAAATATCTAATCCTTAATTTTCTAAATGAATAAAATAAACTTGCTTGTCTAACTCTATGTCTGAAGCTCCAGAGCTTCATTAAAGGAAAGACAAGGAAGGAAATTGGCAATTGTATTATTTAACATTAGTCGTCAGTATCAGCATGGCCTACTGGCCTGTATTTTCCTATACCTTGTGCAAAGGCAGACAAGCCATCTAATAAAATCATGTGTTTTTTAAAGGAAAGAGGGACATGCAATCCTCAAGGATGTCAACTGCAGCTCTGCAGCAATTACCGCTGTTTTAGGCTCCAGCTTGAGACTGCATTACAGCTGGCACGGCCACCACCTTTACTAAATGCTCTGGTAATGGCATCACTATGAATCAAAATACCAAATTTACAGTTCAGGTTCATGCAACTTACATGAGAAAGCTGGTTTGCTTTCCTCAGCTGATCCTGCTGAAGTTTCCCTGACCTATCATTTCTCAACTGTGTTGTTTGGTGCAGAACAAGCATTAAAAATTTGCATCCAATTTTGCTTTTGATGGTGCATTACTCCTATCCAGATGGAAACTGATGCCACTGTTAGCAATCCATTTTTCCTCTTCCAAATGATATAGTTAGCATTTTAGAGTAGTTACCTGTCAAATCTTAGACATGATTTCTTACGTAAGAATTCTTCCATCTGGAACAGCTCAGTTTGTTCCTGGACTAGTTGCAAGAGTAGCAAGGACCATCACAGCCTAACTATGAGCAAAGTTGATGGTTCACACATGCCTTATTTGACATTTTTTTTCTTTTTTTTAAAGACTGTTTCAATTAGTAAGGAAAGTTATGAAAGAACAGTTATTTAAAGAACTTCATGTGAAGAAGAAGACACTTCTAGACTAGACAGCAGTCACAGCTGTTTTTTACATCCACCTAGTCCAGTAGGTACACAGCCCAGGTCACCTCTTCCTCAGCATTGTTGAAGGACCAAACGCTGGATCTACATTTTAAGTAATCTAGACCACAAAAGTCTAAATCCTTTTCTGGATCTGGCATGTGGATCAGGTTGTCTCATAAAATAAGAGCAACGGACACTGATATCACTTGGAGATTGTTCAGTAAGAAAGTTCATACAAAAATGAGACACAGTAACATCTAAATGTTTTGACTGAAATAAGCTTAAACTAAAATTAGATTAAGGACTACATGAATATAACTGTAAAATGGCAAGCCTTTTTGATATGAAGCAGCTTTTTCAAAGACACCTTAGGAGGGCAACACTAATTAAAAGTACTATTGCTGGTAGTTAAAAGGGGAGATTATCTCTTTAAAAAAGCCCAGAATCAGCACAGAAAGTTGCCAGGTAGAAAGCTGGAGGAAGCGGGTACAATTCTAATTAAGGAAGAATCACATTCCACCTCTGAATTTCAGGATTATTTATTCACATGAGGAGATTGCAAAAAGAAGCCTAAATATGACAAGAAATGCTACTGTATGCAATTGCACAGGAGCCTTGCTCTGACTTATTTCAGAGTGAGTGAAAAATAAACTGCATAGGTACCTTCTATCATTAGGCAATGGAACAGGCTGCCCAGGGAGGTGGTTGACTCGCCTTCCCTGGAAGTGTTTAAGGTGCAGGTGGATGAGGTACTGAGGGGCATGGCTTAGAGATTGGTGGGGATGGTTGGACTCAGCGATCCGGTGGGTCTCTTCCAACCTGGTGATTCTATGATTCTAGGCAGAAGACCATACACTCGTAAGTATTTTAAAAATATCAGAGGTACAATGGTTTTTTTCAGATGTTCAGGAAAGGGTATTAATTTGGGAATGGGAATATATGTTGCCAGCTAGTAGCTTTAAAAAGTACATAATCTTAATTAGTTAACTATACCCCTAGCCTTACAAGTTGGGTCATGCTGCTTTTACAGATAAAAACTACAATACTCATCTGTTTTGTAATATTTCATTTTATATTGCAGTTCCCAAGGACTAAAATATAACAGTTCTGTGTCACATCTCAACAATTACATTTGAAAATCAGAACCTTACCAACACCTCAGTGTTGCACACAACCCCTGACAAGAATCATGGACAGCTTAGCATGCTCAGGCCTGGAGAAAACAGTTGTAAAGCACTTTCCTTCCTTAAGAGTGTGTTTTCCTACAGCAATAAGGTCGCATCCTTAGGTAAAAGACAGAAGGTTTGTGAGCCTCACCTGTGCTCCTAGTGGGCACTGTTGTCTTCTCCTGGCAGAGCTCTGCAGTCAAGCCTGGCACAACAAGTGCCTTAGGTAGACCATTGTTCTGCCTAGTTAATACATAGTTATTGTTTTATTCACTTCCTTTGCAGAAATAGGTTTTAGGATTATTTGAATTAACTTTTCACAGCACTGTGATCTCTGGATTTTACAGTCTAGGTGGAAGGCAGTCACTGGTGAGAAGTCTGGATACACATTTGCCCAGTGTGTGTTGCAGCTTCCTACTACAGACACCCAAGTTGATGTGGTAATAATGAGTACACTCACATTTTAAAACTCCCCAGCAAGGGAACTCTGGAAAACAGCCTATGATGACCATATGATGACCATCCTAGACTCCTCCACTACCTGAGCGCAAACTGGTATCCTGCTCTGTTAAACCCACTTAGGAAGACAAACCACAGAGAAGGGTAGGCAGTGTAAAATCTGTCAAGGGGCAGGAACAGCCTTGCAGAACAGGGCACAAAGAGCACAAGCCTGCCAGTATATATTAGGGAAAAGCAACCCTCCACCTGCACTAGCAGAGCAGGGACTAATGGTGTGGAGCACAAGCTCCCAGCCTCTGTCCATCACAGCATGCTGAGACACTCACTCAAGTGGCAGTTTACCCATTCAGCACAGTTATACATTTGGGTTCCTTCCACTCACCTTCTGTACCACAGGAGACTGCGTCACTGCCATTTAGCTCTTCTAAAGCAGCTATGACCTCCTGTCTTCTTCTGAGAACCACTCTGTTTCTTGTACAGAAGGACCTTTACAGACTTAAAGGCGGTACATAAAAATTTTTTTTGCTCTTTTTCACATTGTCCTGAGACATTTTCTGTAAACAGTGCCTTTCCCTTGTGCTATGCAAGCTGAGGGGTATATGTGGAACAAGAAGCAAGACATTAGACACAGAATTACAAATATTTCCACATAATTAAACTTCTCCATAAATCTCTTCAACAAACAGGAATTTAAATGACATATTAAAAGCACTACATGACTCTATAAATTATCATGGAGACATATTAACAACTACAGTAATTACATATTTAAACATAATGCAAATCTCCAGGTTTACTTTTCTTCCAGAGGTAAAACTTCAGTTGATGTGTGGAGATTCCCAGGTAATTGATATTTGTGTTATGAGAACTGTTGCCTCATTTTTCTGCTGAAGTTGTAAGAATGTTTTCATGCATCCCATTTCTAAGCACTTCCTCCTTGTCTTTTAATGCTGCACCAGAGCCTGCCTGACAGTGGTATTTTGTAGGCTTTACTTTGGTAAGTATATGAAAGCAATTCCAGCTCAGTGCATTGCAACACCCAGCCAGCCCCTTGTTTTATTTTTCAAAACAGCAAACCCCTTTACTTCTCCTCCTTTTAACAGTACTGAAAAAACCACAGAATCCTATCATAAATATGCAAGCAGATTGCGTCTGCTCTAATGGTCTGAAAAATGCAGCTTTCTTGGCAAAATCGAGAGCTGTAGCTTTTCCTCAGGAGAACCACAGTACAAGAGTGGCCCTCTCCTCTCAGGTCCAGAAGGGGTCAGTAGGTGGGACTTTGCCGACTGACAGTTTAGCCTGAAACATCTGAATGAACATCTACTTTAAAGAAGATCTGACCACCTAGACTGAAAACATACAGTTTTTCCAAAGTAGGGGAAGCTGGACACTCAGAAATTATTAACATGCAAATTTGTATATTTGAAATCCTAGCAACATGTCCTTCTTTAATTAGAACATTTTAAGGGAGAACCTGTCCTTCTAACACTTCCAAACAGTTTTATACAAGAAATAACAAAATACTGCACTGACAAACTCAGCAAAGACACACCTGAACATGCTCTAAAAATGCTGGGAGTTTGCAACGTGGATAACAATCTTTAAGATAAAACAAAGGAAAACATTGTTTGCATTTCATAGAAAAGAGAAGAAAACCGACACTACATTCCTAATACTTAAGTTTATTATGAAAGTGTCTCCAAATCAAAAAAGCCCACAATACTGATTGGTTCCAAAGATTTTATGAGAAATAATTATTTTCCATATTAAAAAAAAATAAATCCAAACCAGCTGAGTAAAACACAAAGTAACCCCCAAATTTCTACACAACAGCAATACATGAAAGGACTCTTAGTTAGCACATTACTGTGTCTGCAACAGTGGAGCTTCTATATACCACTGCATTTCTGAGAGAGTTGCTCAAGCACAGGATTGTCATGAAAACACAGGTGAAATAGTGTCATCTGCCTCACCCTGATCTGCAACAGGCAGTCAATATGCACAGTACAGTATGAAGGCTCGTGTATAAAAGTCAAACCCTGGGACTGCAAGAAGCTGAAGCTCAACAGAAGCAATAAAATGTGTTTTGCTGCATTTTTGGTCGCATCAGACAGCACTTTTGGTCTTTTGTCTATCACATGTGATCACTGACGTTGCTGTAAAATATCATTTCATAGTATTTCCTCCAGTTTTTTAATTGAAAGCAATTTCAAAGACTGAGAATTTTGTAAAGACAAACTCAAACACTGTGTTTTCATTGCAACTACAATCAGAAATATTTACAATTTAAAGGCTATATACGTATGCCACTTTTCCAAACTTCCACTATTACCTTTTAAAGAGGAAAAAACCAAGAATAAGGTTGTCTTAATGAAGTTACCAGTAGGTCCCTGTTTCACATCAAAACCAGTCAAATCAAGTAATACCAACTGGTTTTGCTTTATGGTTTAAAGGCAACTGTAGTTTGCAGGACACTGAAGTTAGGTCTAGTAAGGTCTACATCACAGGAAAGGTAAAAAGTACTTAATAGGTCCTCTCCCACAAATGTCACAAGAAGTACACAATAGGAGACATACAAAAATGAGTTGTAGCAAAGAGATTAAAAAAATACCAAAGCATCAACTGTAGAAAACCAACAGTAGCTCATACTTCTTCTGACAATATGGAAGGGCGCAGTAATGAGAAGATGCATGAAAAAGGTATTACACATCCTATTAGAATACTCTGTGTGAAACCCAGGTGGTGTCTAAATAAAGTTGTGTTGATCAGTATTGACACTTGCAGTAGGTTAACGGCTTTTGCCACATGTCCCATTCAGAAACAGAAATTGATTATCACTCAAAAAAAGATAAAGATTAAAAACAAGAATCACTTCACTGTAAACAAAGCTTCAGTGCACGTACTTGGGTCTCAGAAAAAGGATTTGACATTTGCAGTCACACAGAATGTTCACAGACTGAGGAGCATATGAAGTTGTGACACCTGTTCCAATTCTGCTGGAATTATTAAATAAATAACACATAGAAAAAACTACAAAATGGCAACAAGAAAACAGCATGGGACACTTTGGTATTTTAGAACTAGCACTACTGAACACTGATCAAGACCCAAAAGACTCCAACATCCACCCTTGTTGTTTGATCAGATATTTCTACCATTTTCTGCAATGTTTGATTTTAGTGTTCTACGAAAAAAACCCCACCAACAAATCAACCACCATATAGTTTTCTTTTGGTACAAAATCCGCCAATATGAGAAACAGTAAACAATGGGAGACCTGAATCTTATTTTACTGTATTCTGGGCTGGCTAGGGAGAGAAGACAAATTCTTACTATTTACTGATACACTCTACATATAATTTCCTCATTTTTCTACTTCAACATCTCAACCACTGTGCCATGTACTGTACTATAATAAAGGGAGCATAGAAGTTGAAGACAAACAAGTCATAGAGTACAAACCCTCATTTCTAAAATTACTAAAATGACAACTCTACAAAAAGTGTGAGTATACAGAACCTTTTAAGATGTCGCATTTACCATGAGCCATGTGAATCAACCAATTTTCTGGAATATGTATGATTATCCTCTAAATACTTGATAGCTTCCAAAAGCATGTTGCAAAGCTTTTCAGCAGAGAAGCAAAGAAATTCAAATGAAAAAGGAAATACCTGCACAATATCCCTTCTGCAAAGTGGAAGATGAAAGCCAAAGTGTTGACATCCATTGGTTAAAGAAATGAATCAAAACACTGTCATGTGTGTTCACTAAAACACTTGGTCCATTCCACTAGAGACAGAAACAATTGTGTCAATTTGTATTTCCATAAAAAAAATCGTAGCTTGAAAGTTTAATGATTGCTCAACAAAGGGTAGTTTTCAATACTTCCTTAGTCTTACCGCATTCTGCAACATTCATTGGAATCTTTCATCTCCCCTATTTTCCAAACATATGTGTATAAGTTTATTCTAGGCTGCTAAGAATGGACTCCAAAAAGCCAGGAGATAAGTAAGACAGTGGCAGTCAGCTGTACCATGGTTACTGCATGCATGCTTTGGTGCATCATCAGTGCAGCTGAACTTCAAAGGAAGGGTTTCAGTCCAAGTTGCATTATTTAACACTGGAGGTATACTAAGAACACATAGAATCATAGAATAACCAGGTTGGAAGAGACCCACTGGATCATCGAGTGCCAATGCATCTGACAAAATATATGTAGGTCCCAACATCATGAGCATTAGTAAGTAGCATTAGAATGTCTGTCTAGGCCCATTACATGCTTGTAGCCTATGACCTATCTACTCTGTATTGATGTGTCATTTTTTCTGCTTTTCTGAAATGTTCTCATATGTTGCAACAAGTAACGGTCCCTATTTTTGAAGTGCAAAATGATAACTATTACCCTTTGAAGCTTTGGAACACAGCCTAAATTGCCTTTTTTTTTATCTAGAATCTCACTAGTTATGATGGTGCTACTCAAGTAGTGAAGAATTTTGTTACAGGTGTGGGTTCTATGATGGGAAGAGAGAAATAGCTTTTGCTTTATGTGCTTACTGTATTTACTATATGTAATGGAAAGTGGTTTATTTTTATACATTGCATAGCAATTTTCAATCTAGTAGTAGAATCATAGAATAACCAGGTTGGAAGACACCCACCAGATCATCGAGTCTAACCATTCCCACCAACCTCTAAACCATGCTCCTTAGCACCTCATCCACCCATGCCTTAAACACCTCCAGGGAAGGTGACTCAACCAACTCCCTGGGCAGCCTCTGCCAGTGCCCAATGATGCTTTCTGTGAAAAATTTTTTCCTAATGTCCAGCCTCAATCTCCCCTGGCAGAGCTTGAGGACATTTCCTCTTGTCCTGTCCCCTGTCACTTGGGAGAAGAGCCCAGCTCCCTCCACTCTACAACCTCCCCTCAGGTAGTTACAGAAAGCAATGAGGTCTCCTCTCAGCCTCCTCTTCTTCAGGCTAAACAAGCCCAGCTCTCTCAGCTGTTCTGCATATGTCCTGTTCTCCAGCTCCTTCACCAGCTTTGTTGCTTTTCTCTGGACTCGCTCCAGAGTCTCAACATCCTTCTTCTGGTGAGGGGCCCAGAACTGAACACAGGATTCAAGGAGCGGCCTCACCAGTGCTGAGTACAGAGGGAGAATCACCTCCCTGGACCTGCTGGTGACGCCGTTTCTGATACAGCCAAGATGCCATTGGCCTTCTTGGCCACGTGGGCACACTGCTGGCTCATGTTCAGTCGGCTATCGACCAACACCCCCAGGTCCCTCTCCTCCAGGCAGCTTTCTAGACAGACTTCTCCCAGTCTGTAGCTCTGCACAGGGTTGTTGTGCCCCAAGTGCAAGACCTGACATTTGGCCATTTTAAACCTCATCCCATTGGACTCTGCCCAGCGCTCCAGCCTGTTCAGATCCCTTTGCAGAGCCTCCCTACCCTCCAGTAGATCGACACTTCCACCCAGCTTAGTGTCATCTCCAAAATTGCTAAGGGTACACTTGATGCCTTCATCCAGGTCATTGATAAAGACATGGAACAGATCTGGACTCAGCACTGAGCCCTGGGGAACCCCACTTGTAACTGGCCTCCAGCTGGATTTAACACCATTTCCCACCACTCTCTGGGCCCGGCCAGCCAACCAGTTTTCCACCTAGGAGAGCGTGCGCCTGTCCAGGCCAGAGGCTGACAGTTTCTGTAGCAGAATGCTGTGAGAAACTGTGTCAAAGGTTTTACTGGAGTCCATGTAGACCACATCCACAGCCTTTCCCTCATCCAGCAGCCACATCACTTTCTCATATGTAGCCAGTGATGATAAATCATCTCAAGGGTTGTAGCCTTTACTGTACAATTAAATGAACACTCTACAGTGCAGATGGGAAGGACCAACAGGGACAGAGACCTCCTGCTTCTTGCACAGGGACTGTTTTTGGGAACTGCTCTCTCCTGTTATCAGCATTATAGTACTTTTTTGTTTCCTATGTTGATTATGCTGAAAGGTCAGAGCAATGTTTTCTAACCATTTAAGACAAATTACTTTGCCAGTATGCCAGTTTTGTAAGCATCTTTACAGAAGGGAAATGTTCCAGTGGAGGTAGTAATTAACACGTGAAAAAAGTGTGTTTAGACTGCTATTCTCTATTAACATCTTAGCAGCTCAGATTTCAGAAATTAGACCACTCATTCAATATATCCCAAGGTGATTTTGTTTTAAAATCTTGATATCATCTTGACAGTAATTATTAAACAACTGCCACTTCGAATAATATAGATGGGATACCTTCTATTGCAATCAATATACTTTCACATGCATAACCTGGCTGGTGGATACTTGAATGAAATCAGAGGCGCAGGAAACAGATGAGAAAAATTAGAGGCAGAAAAACTTTTGGAAGAGAAGGATATTTAAATAAGACTCCCTTGCTCTCTCCAATATACTCATGAATATATAAGCTATGCAGCTGCTGAATTATGAGGTTACTTGGCTTTTTCAAAAGATAATCAGTGGGTATTAAAACTGATAGGGTTTCTTTCATGATTCACAATTTTTCAGATTTCATTATTGTTACTAAGTGGAGAGGTACCATTTTCATTCATGTCATTCTGCCCCTACTTGTAGCACATTTTTTGCCAAAGCACAAGGGTGCCTATGGATAATAAAGGTTTCAAAAGTTTTCAACAGTGACCAATAGAATAGGATGAAATTCAGTTTTTCAAAGAAATAAACGGCAACTGTCTTCAATGAAGTCTGTATAAAACAGAGCTTTTAAACATGTTTAATGGCATCGGAAACCAATCTATATTTTGCTGCTTGCATAGGTAGAAGGAATCAGAAAGGTTTCCTGACTTAGAGTTCCAGATAAACGCAGCACACCAATCCTTTTGTATACAGGAGACACTCTGTTACATTTTTTTTTCCTGGTTTGTTCTTCCCTTTCTTTTACTTTTTTGTTTCCCTTCTTATTTTGGGGTTTTTTTTTGGTTTTTTTTGGTTTTTTTTTTAAATATATCTAAATCTTTGGTCTATAAGCACATTGGTTCTGTGTGCACATACGCAATACTGTTGAACAGCGGGTTGCATAGATTCTATTACCCAAGAACCTTGCCTACTTTTGGCACTGCTCACAAATCACAGAAAAGTGTCCTGCAAGAGCTATATGATCCTTAGCATCCTTAATCCAACTTTGATCTACAGACTGGAAGAAATGTGTGTATAATTTTTAAAAAAGATGTTTATTTTGGGCATTTGTCTTCTTTAGGACACAGTTTGCAAACCTTGGATGAAAAAGAAGAGCAGAATTATTTTACAAACACTCTTAGTTTTATTTCTAGAGGTGATGAAATACTGCTGAGAATTCAAAATTTGCTGTGAATTATGTAAATTGAATTTTGCTCAAGTTTTCATGCATTCTAGTAATGTTTGGCATTCTGCCTTCTCTCTCTCACTCTACCATGAAAGTGGCAATAATGATAGGAATGATACCTAGACTGAACTGTGTCCAAGGAAACAATGAATTTTTAATCTGCAGTTTTTTCCATTATACCCCTGCTCTCAACCATCTAAACTTGCAAGAACAGATTCAGGAGTGAGGTCTGGATTCACAATGGTGCACTTGAAAAAACAAACTTTTCAACATATAATCTTTGAAAAAGAGCTAAAATCTGCAGAGGTCAAAAATTGCAAGGCAAAAAAAGAAAAAAAAAGAAAACCAGTGAGAATGAGTTTTTCCTAACTGTAGACATCAATGCTTTTGGGTATTTGCACAACTAATCAACTCTACTTCTAATGCAATTAAACACCAAATTGAATTTTAAATTATGCTAAAATAATATCCCACAATTACCACATTTTTCCCCCCAAATTGCTAACTTACCACAGTACTTACTATCTAAAGTATCAATCCAGTGTTCTAAAACTTTATGTCGGAGGAACGGCCACTGTTATTTGATAGGCAATTTCAAAATCAGCACTTTAAAACACAAAGATAGCAAAAATATCTGAAGCAGATCTAGAATCTATAAAGCTATGTTCTATTTTACTGTAAGTAACAAATCAAACAGCTATTACTTATAGCAGATTTAGCATAAGCAACAGGGATGGACAGAAGAGATCTAAGCATGATGCTCTCCACCACCAAGAATCCCGAGATAAAGTTAGAGAATGGATATTCCCTTTTGTCCAGAAGTTCCCCAAAGAATACAAAATAAATAATATTTCAAAGACAGTACAAGTGAAAATACTGCTCCCATTGTGTCAGTTACATACACATACAGCATGCCTACGTATACAGAATGGTGTGTCGTCTTCATTCACAACAGGAAACACGGCAGTGCACTATCAGAATGCTTTGATACTCCTAACTTTTTCTGATGCTGAGATATATGAAGAACTCGCATTCACAACTTATAATTTACTTCCAGTAGCAAACAGTTCCTTCTGTTCGTGTCTCATGATGGAACTCAAGGATTAATGCTCCTCTGAGCAAGTGCCACTAAGATACCCGTTTGTCCCATTGGTTCCGCCGGTTCCATTAGTGGCGACAGAGCTGTGTGAGGTCTTTGAACGAGGTACTGTTTCTTCCTCATCTGAGCTTGACTCAATGTCACTTCGGTCATCCTTTGCTACCTGTAGAATTTGGAAAAGAAGCAAGCAGTAGGTGATTTTAAGGAAATAACTGAGACTTTTTTTAGTTCAAGCCAGAATCAGAGAATTCAACCACAGGAGCCATAAACCAATTTAAGCAGTTCAACTGTTTGCTCCATCATGCCACTGGAAAGCTGTCTCAGAAATAGAATGACTTTAATTGCCAGGATTTCCTGCTAATTTCCACCTGATTTCCTTCCTGCAGGTTTATACCGATTTACTGTGTTTATGCTGTTCCTTCAGTTAAGGAGCACATTCTCCTCCTCTGTAGACCACAGGTGAAGATCACTGAGTTTGAGCTGTGTGCACTGAGTCCCTTCAGAATCCCTGAAGTGACTTTGCTTCACCCCATTCAGTCAGGTGCACCCAAAACAAGTGAAAACCCAAGTAAGGCAGGTTAAGAAGAGCAAACAAGGGCAACAGAAAAAAAGCCTGCAAAGGAAAGGCCCTACCTGCCCTGTTTTTAGTGGCATGTTTTTCCCAGGATGGTAACAACGGCACTGCAAACTTATAGGATAACTCAGGTCAGAAGAGACCTCAAGAAGTCTATGCCTAACCTCAAAGTGGGGTCAGCTCTGGAGTCAGGCAAGGTTACCGAGAGCTTTACCCAGACTGACCCTGAAAGTCTCCAAAACTGGTAAGAGTGCATCAGATAAGGTAAAAAAAAAAAACAACCAAAACACACCATCAATGCAAAGATATCTGATGTCTAAGCTGCATGCAGCTCTAGTGATGCAGCTTTCCATGCCTGATTCTACCCTCATTTGTATAGCTGAGTTTCCTAATTCATTCAGAATCTATCCATGCTGTGCTGGCTGCCACATCAGACAACTCCAATTCACTGTAATACAGTAAGTGGACACAAAGAGGGCAAAACACATGGTGAGCCTTTTCTCCAGGGAAATCAAAACAATTAAAGAACAGGGCCACTATGGGTAAGTATTTTGCATAGAATAATCCTTCTCTACTCCAAACAGCCCTCAGGACAATTCTGCTCTCCAGCTCTCACCTCAGAAATGGCCATTTGCCTTTGGGACTCCCTGTGGCACTACCATCCTTGCAATATCAGACACCTGAGTAACCCTATTGCAGTTGGGAACAGAGAAAAACAAGAGACACACAGTTCCTATACACTTCCTAATAAGTAATGTCAACGCTTAGCAAGCCCACAGTTCTGACACCCATGAAACTGAACTTGAGCTGAGGTCAGAAATCTGATTATATGCTTATACAGCTTCAATTAACTAACTACCTCAGTCTCTTTTATATAAGGGGGAATTTTATAGTAAAGATGTTCGGGGTATAGAAATACGCTTAGAATTTCACTTTTATCAGAGAGAAAAGAATGGGCCCATCATAGGGTACTGAATGCCTGTGATTAATGTGAGGGCAGACCAGATGATTGAAAAATTCTGTGTCATGTTAAATTCCCTGAATATATTAGATTCCCTGCCAGTTCTTCTGCTAGGGTCCTGCCCTGAAGCTAAACAATCAAAAGAAGATTCTATGCTACAGTCACTTCTGTTAAATATGTAATCTGCTTTCTTTATATTTAAAATGCACCAGCGTATCAGGGTCTTTCCACTTAAACGCATCTCACAGCTTGCTTTTACTCGAAAGAATCTACTGGAGTCATTTCTACAGGAATCTAGAAAATACATATCTAGGTTTATAAAACTCCTAAGCCTAACAAAGAGCAAGAAATGGATGATCAGAATTAGTTACAAATTTAATGATAATAAATTGCTTTACCAGCTGAGCTATTCCAAAAGTAACAATACAACAATAAAAAAATAAAAATGAAGATCTACTGGAAGATATCTGTAATGTGTTGAGAAAACACTGCTTATTTTACTGCAGAAATGGAACGAATGGTATAATGAGTGAGGAACTGAGTTGAGATCTGAAAGAAGAAGGGTCCTCTGTGTATACGTCATGCATATGCATATTTTACCTGCTCAGTGCTTTACTGAGAGTGTGCTTGTACCATCTAAATTTTCTCCTGTGCAATTGTTTGAACTACAAGGCAGAGGACTTACACTCTCAAGTATGCTTCTTGAATGGCAACAGAGCAGCTGCTTATTCTTCTGATACATATGTGTAAAACAGCACATGGATACTACAGACAGAAGTGGGATTGAGTGGTACTAGGCAATGAATAGGCAAGAAGTACAACTAGGCTTTAAAGATACCCTTCATTTAAATATATAAATACAAACAATGTATAAAAATACTAAACAGAAAGTACAAAAAACACCCCATAAACAACAGTATTACATAGAATAAATCTTTTTTATAGTAAATTTAAAGGAACTTACATGCAAGGAGTTCCACTTCCCAGTCTTCCAGCACAGCACAAGGGAAAGATAAACAAGCAGAGTAAGAGAGAGCATGAAGCACTCTTTGAAGTCACTGGTGTAATTCAGACAGGACAGCTGAGGCTAATAATCACTAAAAGGAGCAGAGACTGAAGTGTTGCTTCCAGGTAAAATACAATTTATGACTGCACTATCTTTCATGCAGAGCAAGTGGCAGGTCCTGGGCTCCTCCAGTACAAGGCTGAGCTCTCCGGTACATCCATAGAAAGCAGTTTTCTGCAGAACAATCCTATTCACCTGGGGGTGGTCACATATCTAAAGCACCCACTCATATGACCAGACCTTTAAAAGCAAAATGCCCTGTACTTCTCATGATCTGTAAGTGTTACCTCTACCATCTAAATGCAAGTGCTGTATCTGCACTGCAAGTATAATGGGGCTAGTATTTCTATGAAACAGAACAATGACAGCAAGACATTTAATTTTATCCCGAATAGTCTTGCCGTAGGAATCCTAGAAAAAGTACACAGCACTTTGCAGAACCTCATTAATACTAAAACCCCAAAGAGGCTCTGATTTGTAACGTTTCCACTAGCAAAGTCAACAAAATTTTGATTGGTATTATTATTACTATCACTACCACCTGGGAAATTAACACTTTGCTAACAACTACTATAAAGAAGAAAGACTGAACTGTCAACCCCAAGAAAGCAGTTGGCTTGGGTTTATTAATCCAATTCCCCTAATGTAGTTGGTTCAATGTACCAGATTATAAAAAAGAAATGTGGAAGCACATACAATGATCATTACAAGGAGCATATTAACTTAACTAACGTTTGTTAGAAGGAGCAGAAAAAAAGTTTTTGCAAGAGGAAAGAAGAGTTTACCAAAAAACCCTGTGTCTTCAGTAATGTGTTATGGATTAGAAAGAAAAAGTAACCAAAAAGTGAGTGAATTTGTATTGATAATGAAAAAGTTAAAATCCTAAACATGAAACAGAATCATGCTGTCTTACCTTGCCCTTTGTGAGAGCTTTGTAGGCTGCCTTTATGATTAGGTAGGACCATAAACAGTGCAGAATTTGAAGAATCACAAGCAGCGTGTTGAAAACCCACAAGGCAGGGAAATTGCCCAGAGCTTCATACAGTTCAAAGAATGTTGTATTTAATATCCTAGAAGAGAAAAGCGACAGAAAATTACCAACAATTTTCCTTAAGCCAACAATCTAAAAGAAGCCCTTTTAAAATGAAGATGACAAGTACTTGATTAGATGGCATCTACATGCACAGCCAGTTTGCAGAGTACTAGTAACTCAGTCTGAATCACATAGGTGTTCCCAAAGAGAAAAAACTTCCAGATCTTAATTTCAGTGTTTAACTAAATTTTGCACACAATCCATACAGAAAACAACGATCCTAGAGTTCACTTCTTCTATTCTCTTATAAAGCTGGTTGGTGCTGATTTTCTCAGATAACTCCTTCTCTGATTAGTAACAAAGACCACTTTGTTCCATTTTTTTTTTAAATCAAGCTTTTCCATCTCAACTGCCTCCAATGGGGTTTAGTGCCCTTGTATTAGTACAGGGTAACAGCAGGTATGAGGAATGTTATACTACAGTACAACCCTTATGCAGTATCATGGTCTTCAAATCATGTTGCCAAGTTGTAACAGGGAGCTGCAACCTCTCTCATGTTACATGAGACAAACCTCTACCAAGAGCCAGGCAATGCTCCCTAGGTACTCCCATGTGAAACCCTCTCTCACAAACTCAATCTCAAAGCCTAGGGGTTTGTGTCAGTGTGCACAGTTACAGGTGCCTTTGCCCTCTTGGTATCAATGCAACTGATATGCTATACGGAACTGAAAACGGACCGAAACCATTCAGTTAGCGGCATGTAAAACAAAGGCACGTGTGGTGGGATTCAGCCTCTTAAGGTTTTTTCGGAACAAGGGGAGGCTTTGGCTGCCAACATAAACTCTTTTTTTTTTTGAAACCTCTCCGCCAACAGGAATCTGAAGTCAAAATAACCAACCAGTCAAGGGGCTTAACTCTGGGTACTGAATATCCTGTGTACCTAGATTAATTTCTATATTTCTAGGCAGCTCTGGTGGTCACTTTTTGCACAAAACCTAACTTGCACACCCCTTATGTACAACAAAGAACAAGGTTTACCAATTACATAAAGGACAGGTAGACAATGGGGATACTTGAGGGTGGCAAGAACATGTGCATTAAGAAGAGTGTGGGCAGCAGGTTGAAGGAGGTTATCTTCCCCCTCTACTCTGCCCTAGTGAGACATGTCTGGAGTACTCTGTCCAGTTCTGGGCACCCCAGCTCAAGAAGGACAAGGAAATACTGGAGATAGTCCAATGGAGAGCTACAAAAATTACTAGGGGACAAGAGCATCTCTCTTATGAGGAAAGACTGGGAAACCTGGGTCTGCTTAGCCTGGAGAAGAGAAGACTGAGAAAAGACCTTACTAAAGCTTATAAATGTCTAATGGGCAGGTGTCAAGAGGATGGGTCCAGATTCTTTTCAACGGTGCCCAGCTACAGGGCCAATGGACACAAACTGGAGCACAGGAAGTTCCCCCTTACCACAAAGAGAAGATTCTTTCCTATGAAGGTGACAGAGCACTGGAACAGGCTACCCAGAGGGGTTGTGGAGTTTTCTTCTCTGGCACTATCCAAAACCCACCTAAATGCACTGCTGTACAACCTAATCTAGCAGAGGAGTAGGGGAACTGGGCTACATGATTTCTCGAGGTCCCTTCCAAACGCTACTTTTCTGTGAAATTCAGGCAGTTCTAGGCATTTGAACCAAGTTTTTGAGAACCAACATTTCAGATACAGTGATGCTACAATAAGACTTTTGAAGCGTTGAGAATAAAGCACTAATTATTCTGCCCAAGTACTCTGCCACAGTAGTTGATTTCAATATGGACATCGGCAAACAGCCTGAGAGCAGAGAGAGGACAACAGAGACTAGAAACAATAGCATTTTCGGAAACAAATAATGATCTATAAATGCCTGCTACTTAGGGAGAGAAAAAGAAAGCAAGGTGAGAATTTACCAGCCTCCATCCAGTTTCCCTGCTGTGTAAAAATCCATTAAGAAGTCCATTTGCTTTGGGGTTTTTTCGGTTTTGTGGTTTTTTTTTGGGTGGTTTTCTTTTTTCCTAAAATTAACTACCAGCCTCTGGCCACTAGATGGCCTGTTTCATCAAGCAACGCCTGCACAGCTCTTGGGCAGCACACACTTTGTCTGAAGGCAGGAGATGCAACTGAGGTCCTGAAAATTAGAGGTACCAGGCTCAGTTTTTAAATAAGCAATCATGCTCCTTTCCAACAACATAAAAATCAGTGCAAGTAGTATTAATAACTAAGTACAGACAGCAAACCCAGAATACAACATTTAGTGGTAATGACTTGTGTGTATTTACAGCTTTGGTCAAAAATCAACCAATGATTTCTAATAGATTGCTCTTATTACTATAGGGCATTTATACCTTTTTATTTTTGTCTTTTTACACCAAAGTATACATTTGCCTCATAATTTATGGAGAGCTGGATGTTTTTTAACCTCACTACATAACTGTGGTTTTACACTGTCTTTTGTAAAAAGAAACTGTTTTACACTTCGTCAAAACCCCATTGCACTATTGCTTCTGTCAGCTAAAACTTTTCAGTCTCAACTTTGTGTAATTTGTTCTGCCAATGGTAGCTCTACACGGCACAACGATACTCTCTTGCATATCAAAACACAGCTGTAGTCACAGAACAGAACAGAACAGAACAACCAGGTTGGAAGGGACCCATCGGATCTTCTAGTCCAACCATTCCTATCTAACACTAAACCAAGTCCCTCAAGACCTCATCCACCCGTGCCTTAAACACCTCCAGGGAAGATGAATCAACCACCTCCCTGGGCAGCCTGTTCCAATGCCCAATGACCCTCTGTGTGAAAAACCTCCTCCTAATCTCCAGCCTAAATCTCCCCTGGTGGAGCTTGAGGCCATTCCCTCTGGTCCTGTCCCCTGTCACTTGGGAGAAGAGGCCAGCTCCCTCCTCTCTACAACCTCCTTTCAGCACTGTTTTTAGTCAGCACTGTTTTACTCAACCAGTACTTATTTCAGTTCTAACCACTATATCAAATTTAAACTTGAAATCAACAACTCCTGTATGTAAAGTGACCATTGTTTAAATCCAACTGCCTTTTCATATGTCCAAAATTTGATATGCTACAGAATTGTAAATGCAGTTTCTACAAGTTTCTGTTTATATTTTCATTCACTGAACAAATTCATCTCTGGGGACTTCCATAGGAGTCAAGTCAAAAAAGGAACATTAGAGATGCAGATGGTCTGTTCTTGCAGAAGTCCAAAGCATCAGGAAGACAGTTAAGCCAAAAAGAGTGCTTCTAGTTCCAAAAGCAGTTTCACTGTTCATCTACTCTGTATTAAGTATGGGAAATAAGCCTTTACTGAAAAGCAGACCTCTTTCCAATCTGCTCATGTCTGGCAAACTAAGGATGGGATTGGAATTCTCCATTAAAGCTGCATAAAGGAACTCAGAAATTGCTCTGCAATGCAAAGAGGAGTCAGTGAGCTGATGTGCAGGCTAGGTGTGCAGATGGAGCTAAAACTATGTTAAAGCACGCTGGGCTGAGCAGAAGCTAAATGAAAAATACAAGAAGCCATAGATAAAAATCGAGGAGAGCAAATAAACTTTCTCTCTCAGAATAAATAATTTTATGTCAGAAGTCTGAAATGGGAGGTAAAATCATAAGGTTAGTGGGCAGAATACCAAAAATTCTACTTGTAGAGGAAGGGAGGGAGGGGGCGAGGTAGAGAAGAAAGGATAGACAATTTTCAACCAATTCCACAGCTGCAATGATTCAAGAGGAACATTTTAACCAACTACACAAACAACAGGGACTGGAAAGAGCAGGATGAGAATGGATTACAAGAAGGAGGAAGCATCTAGGGATGTATATGCAAATAAATCTTAGGTTCAACTATTCAAAAAGGCAGTCAGGCACTTAAATCTGCAAACATGCTTGCTAGAATTTTTCAAAGCTCTCTAGTGGTTAAATCCCAACTTTTCACAATGAATGGTGGTAACTTTTATTCTTGGCTATTTGAATTGAAACAGATGGACTTGATCTCACCAGGAGAAATTACTTTAAGCTGGAAGTGCTCTACCTCTCTGAAAACTTTGGTCAGTATGTTCCATGTCTCTGCAAGTTGAACCAAAACATTAACTCCTGCTTTTTGAAAATAGGTTGCGGAGTGCAGCAATTTTGCTGAGGCTTCGAAAGATTTTGATAGCCGGATACAACAACATAATTTCATGGAAAGTATTCCCTCTTCTCTCATTAAATGCATCCCAGGAAGGGTTGTGCACCTGGCTCCATGAAGCACTCAGTTCAGCTTTTTGAATTATGTAGCATGGCTGACGAAGGTAAATGAAAACAAATTCATCACTTAAGATCCAATCTACTCTTATAGATATCTGTGGTAGACTTTCAGGAATGCTGACACATATTCTGAGCCACCTTGAGAGGTAATTCTGTATTTACTGTACTTATGTTCTAAGTGAACACTCAGAATACAATTAACACATTTTCAACAACTTCTAAACGATCAGCTCTGTCACTTCAACAATAACATAGCTTTTTCCCTCTACCATCTCACTCTCGGTCTAGCCAGCTAAGTAGTACTTGGAAGGCAATCGGCAACAGGCCCATACACTGACTCAGATAAGATTACACTCCCTCCCTTCAGTGGGCACAAGTCCAGGCTCTTGGAAAGCAGTTACTAATTCTTGGCAAGCTGATCACTTGACTTGCACTAGGGATGGAATAAGGAAAGAGATATGAAAGGACAGAGATAAGGAATTAGAGGGATGGGTGGAAGAATAAAGTGCCTATTTCCTTCTGTCTGAAAACCAGCAAAAATGTGCTGTGTTTGTTTCTGCAGGGGTCCTGAGAGGAATGAAAGGATGTGAGAAAGAAGGCCATGTGGAAAGAGTAGGCATTCTTCCAGACAGGCAGGAAATTAATGATAAACTCTGCAGAATGAAGCATAGCTGGGTGATGGGCACTTCTATCACATCCAGCAGGAGCAGAAACTGCAGCTGAAATGACTGCTACTGAATACTGCTTAACTTCTGCAGCATTGTCCAGTAACCAACATACTGTATGTGCAAAGCGCTAAATGAATGGCATGTTGTTACCACAGCGTGATAGCCAGAAGTCTCAAAGTATGGCCAAGGACAGCAACACATGATACCAGCTGGTCTAAATAATTCAGAATAAATGTATTTATCTACTTTACCAAGTGTATATTAGACAATACTATTCTATATTGCACCATAACAAGCTACACTGGGACAACTTTCAATACTGCATTCATTACAGAGCAAACAGATAATTACATCCAGGTAGGCATTAACGAAATTCAGATCTTATTTAGTAGAAGCAACCCAACAACACTACTACCAGCAATGCTTCAATTCAATTTTTCGATTTTCAATGTTTTTTCATTTTTTCCTTTTTTTCCTTTAAAAAATAAACAATTACATTTAGTTCTGCTCCAAAACATAGTAGATTATTCTCCACTGTATGCGGTAAAAATTGACCAAGACTACAGAACAAAGAGTCAAGAGTCCTAAATTCTGGAGTTAGCTGTCTATTAACCTATTATGTGATCAAAAAAAATTTCTTCTTTTGTTACACGGTTTACTTTTTTTAAAGATGGACATGACGTATTGGGACATATTGTCTGCCACACAGAGATGCTGGGAGAATTAATTCAATCATTTGTTTGTAAAACATTAGGGACTGCTTGCTTAAAAGATCTCACAAAAACGATAGGTAAGAAAAATATCACCAAGGTTCACAGATAAATGAAGAAGCAGTAGAGTGTGAAAGCACATGCATGTGTACATGTTGATCAGCCACAGGATGATAAATCGGCTACATTTTATCTGCAGTCAAGATTTCTATTTGAGATTCAGACCTTGACTGAAATTTAGCAGGACTTCATATCCTAGGCTGTCCTAGTTACAATGACAATGCTAAGCTAACTTTACACAACAGGCAACCTGACACAAAGATGTTTCTGCATGAGAGGCATCAGATGAGTCACTCAACTTTTTACCTGAGACAGGTATGAAGCGATATGCAAAATACGCATTGTCAAGATTTGAGAAACTCTGGTCTATAGCACTTGCATGTCTTGGAGCCCTCAAGCTGCAGCACAGTCAAATCATGTACATAGAGGGCTCTACATAAAGGGCCAAATTGTTCCTCTTCTGAGTTTCAGCTTGGCCAGCTGCTGTTAGGATTGTGCCTATATCACTGTTCTGCTTTGAACAGATGCATCTTGGTTCTTGCTGAGTGTAAGAACAAGCTGGTTTTCCTTTTCGGATTCTACTGTCTCTTATGTTTTCTGTCCCCTAAAGCAGGATTTATACTACTAATCAGTGCATGGCAAATAAAAGGGGAGCAGCAGAGAGCAGAGACTCACTGTGAATTAAAAAGAGTCAAAACCCAGACACCCACACAGCATCAATGAAGTAGAGAAGGAAGGGCGGTGGGGGGAGATGATCTTTCAACACCATTTCAGACAGATTCTTCAGATTTTTGGTTGGTGATGCTCATTACCCTTTTCTTTTAGACAGTAAGTTGATGAAAGAGCTCCATAAAATGTAGTGTCAAAAGGGCAAGTACTGAGCCAGTATTCAGAGCAACATTAAATCCACACGCTTCAATTTTATCAGTGAGCTTAGCATTATGTGGAGTTCTGCTCACCCATACCAGCTCCAAGTCGGAGAATTTGCCAACATGGTGCTAATACAAGCTCAGCTGCTGTAGAGATGGGTGGTTTCTGTTCTATTACTAACTGGGAACATCATCTCTTTGCAGAAATCACAGCCCTGCCACTGTGTTATTTTAAGCCCTGCATAGATCAATAGGATTTCCAATTATTTAACTAAAATGATGGAACAGGCAGGAAATTATTCATGTTTGATGTACTGTAAAAGAGACCATTCTGATCAAGCTGTCACTGTCCTGGGTTTAGCTGTACTCTTCCCTTCACTCAATTCCTTCTCATCAACATTTGCTGTCCATTAACTCATTCTGAAGCCACTGGTGTGAGTAATAGTCTTTCCACTCTCGTGGACAGAAATAAACACAAATACAAGGTCAAAGACACCTTCACAATCCAAGCTCAAATCTCAGGAGAGTCTTTCAATAGACATTAGGATATGAAAAGAACACTAATTTCGTAGCACAATGTAATTCTATTCAGCAAAATGCTGTATTGATGGGTGGTTACAGACCAGAGGCCATTTAGTGAGCATCTCGAAGCACTGAACAACTTATGCTAAATGAAATAAAGACATAAGGCTTTGCAGCTTTGTATGCATAGTTTTGCACATACACACCATGAATACAAAGGCTTACACAGGCTCAAAGTTTCTTTTACCACATTAAGCGATTGTTCTGCTGTAATGCTTCTCTTGTTTCTCACTGGTAACTTTTCTTTGGTAGACCTTGAGTTGTAACTTTGTAATCTGTAGAGCTAGAATGCTCACATAGCTGTTTCTCACGGGAAAGCATAAGATTCATGTAACTGATTGCTTGTTGCTAAAGAAGAATTGTCCAATCACCTTGCTAAACAATAGCCTGTATTAATTATGTAAGGTATAAGAATCTGTTATGAACTTCAATAAACTGGCTCACTAGAATCACATTGATTCGTGAAGTGATGAACCCGTTCCTCCGTCACTATATCAGTAATCTGTTCTGGAAAAATACATGTGCGAAGGCCTGTGATCATAACACAGACACAGAGAAACTACATTCTTGAAGTACACATAAAACTTCAATAAGAATAACAGAGAATACATGTCAAGATCCACCTGCCTAGAGATCACGTCATTCTCGAAAAAGAAAGGCCATTTGTTGTAAACTATAGGAGGCCAGTTTGCAGTCTCTGAAAACAGGGTATCACAGAACAATAAACCTTTCCTGTGCCTATTTCTGCTGACTAAACAGCAGCACCTCTGCTCAAGGAATTTTAATTCCTCTTGCTTTTAGAACACACGCTGACTCAATGACTTGTGTTTAGCTATATGCCATGAGACATTTCAGGAGAAAAGATTACCTAAACTTTCCGTAAATGCAGGACTACGTCAGAATTGGTTCTAAAGCCCACAGAACACAACAGGACAGCTGCAGCCAGTTGTCCCATACCATCAGCAGTAGGAGCACCACACTTTGGATTCACTGGTCCAGTCCTGAGAATGCATGCCTAGAGTAATGGAATAATTTTTAATTCCATAAAAATCACACAGTTTAAGGAAGTATAGTGCTACAGTGTCTGTCAAAGACTCATCTTTCAAACAAATGACCTAAATACTATGTTCCAGTTGTGGAAGAAATGCCAAAAGATGCAGACAGGGAGGGGAAAAAAATCCAACACCAAAACCCTGAACAACTGCACACAAGCATTATAAGATTTTCCTCCACATAAAAATCTGGGAAATCAACCTTAAAACAATTTTCAATTTAATCCAGTTTTCTTAATAGTGATGTCTACTTTCACAGCTCTTATGGTCAAACTGCCATCGTGCCACAGTGATGAAACCAACAGTGTGCGCTTGCTTACACGGGTGCTGGGTTTCTTCCAAAGTGTTTAGCCACAATGAACAACTCCTGGCTGAGTACTAATGAGACCATAGTTGCACCACGGTTGTCGATCATGGTGTTCAAAAGACATTTACTGTTTCATGCTGGCAAGTTAACTCTCGTACTCTCATGTTTTTGTACAGCTATGATTTATACGTCCTGCATACATCAGCAGCTCACAATGAATCAGCAGCATTGTTCCACTTCTATATTGACCCTGAGCTACAAAATATCGTCCACAAACATCAAATCCTGTTGCTACGCATACAGCTTCTAAGAGAAAAGGGATTGAGAAGAAGAATAGTATTTGTGTGTGTTCAAACTACCTAGCCACCTAGAGTGTTAGCATTGGGCCACCTGTGGTATTACCAATCCAGCATAGCTCTAACCCTCCACAGAACTGGCAATGCTTAAAAGATGTATTTTGGGGCAAAATTTCCTAACCTACCTCCCTTACAGAAAACAGTCAAACTGCAAATTCCCATGGTCATCCTCTTCTTTTCCTCCTCCCCTTCCTGCAAGAAAAGCAGTTTTCAGAGGAAACTTGGAGAACTTCAGCTGACTACAAAGGAGCTTACATGGGAAGCTGACTACCATGGTGGAAGCAACTCTTGGATCAGCTTCCTCAGGTTATCCATGCTCTCCAGTCACCATGCCCTGATGAGCTGATTTAAAGATATTAACGTGTGTCCACAAGGAAAACACCTATGCTGTTTCCCCTCCCCTGAGACAGTTATACTCATCAGAATACTTCTGAGCAAAAGAAGTGCCCAGCAATGTTTTCCATCAGAGAACAGGTTATAGTAAGGACATATTTCATAACAAAATGAGGAAAGTGAAAATATTGACTGAAAGCTGGGGTTTTTTTTTCTATTTGACAATAGAAAGTATAATTAATAGAGTCTGTAGAAACTAAAAATGAGGATAAGAATCAGCTTTAGAAGTCTGGTGAAATCCTTTTCAAATAATTTTATACTGTTGTGATCACATGAAAATCTTAACAATGAAAACACTGAACAAATGCCACTTTTTGTTATTTATTCTGCAAACCCACACTGGTGAATGACATCTGTAACCTTTCCATTTATTATAGCTTCCCTGCAAATAGCTGGATCAGTATTAACTTGGCACTCCAAGGATATCAGCTTTGCTTCATACAGCACTCAGAGGGCTGAGTTCACAAGCACTGCAAACAATTTGAGGAAATAAAATAATCAGGCATTCAGAAGAACATCAGATAACGTTTGATAAAAGCAGATGGGATGACAACATTATATATGCTCCACTAAAGAGCTAAGACAAGAATCTTAAGTAAATTTATGGAGACTTAGTTAATGCAATCTTCTTTTTAATCCATAAATTGAAGTCTATGAGTTCTTCAAATATACCGTGGCCAGCTTGCCAAAAACTTTATTAAATGCTTTGGATAAACTTATAGGTTATAAGTTGCCTGCTGAAACTACAAACAGCCTGAAATATAAACACATGATATCTTTTGTTAGTTCTACAGCATCTACTCACTGACAGCATGAATAACATCAGTAATCAAGTACCTTGGATTAAAATCATAATTTATTCCTTCATATCAGATACCCACTAACAACTTTGACAGTGCTCTGGTTTAGACATTATTCTGATCAAAATAAGCTCAAAACAGTGTCAGAAGAGATTTATTTTATTAATAAACAAGTTATTTTACTGTAGAACAGAGATGTTTGTCTAGGTCAATCTGTAATACTAGCCAGGCTAGAAAGGTTTTCACTGACACTTCAGCATCCAGCCAGAGTAACTAAAATCATCACAAAATACCGTGACCATTTAGCGTACAGACAAGGCCTGGGCAGTTGGGATTTATCTGGCTACCTAAATTCTTACTATGCTGAGTAATTGACCATGTTTCTTGCTTTATCTAGTACTTATGTATTGCTTTGACATACTAGGATGCTTTTGAAGAGGAGGTCTCTGTTTTACCAATATATTCATAAGAACGAAGCAGGGTGACTCTGCCAAGGTCCACATGCTGCCTTCCCACAGTACACATGCTTCAAGGGCCAAACAGAAGAAATTGTGCCAGGAAAGAAAATCAGTATGAAAGATGACAACTAAACTTCCCTGCATGTTAAGAGTTGCACAAAAGCAGCCAGTATCAGCTAGAAAAAGAACAAAGCTGAGAAAAAAGAGAGATTCAGCAAATCTTAGCAGCAGCTGCTACACATGAGGACTCTGTGCTGCCCTATTCGTAATTCAAGCTGCAGTTTTGTTCAGGGAGAAGCTGATTCTAGGATAAAAGAAAGGAGGGAGAACAGTGCAAACTGGCAATAGTGGATCACTATTTGGAGAGTCAGTGTGTATATTAACAGCATGGCTATATCCTGTGCTATTGTACAACCAGCAATGAAACTTAGGAAGAGCTATTTAGCCACTCATGCAGAGATGAGAGAAAGACTGGTAATAAATAACTAGGGTTCATTACAGCACACCACACTGAAGAGAAGTTAATTTTAACTCAGTGAGGATCATGCCATGCTTGTCTAGTTCATGCAGATACTCATTGCCATGAAAAGGCAATTAGCAATCAGCCGTGAGCTAGCCTGTGTGTACTCTGAGCTTTAAAAATAAAAGAATAACAAGGTTGTTCTTCTGAGAAGTGGCAGACCCTTCCTTATATAGAATTTGTTGGCATAAAAATCCCATTTGGCCAACCCCACATTGTAGTTGATTAGGAGACACGCACCTGAAACAGCTTTGAGTTGTAATAGTCAGAATTATTTTTGTCATCTTTTTTTTTTGACAGAACCTTTCCAAACAGACTCATAAATAGAATATCCAATTAAAGACATATCTCATGACAATAAAGAACACTATACCAACTAACAAAAGTGGTTGACTGCCTGTTCTCACATCTTTTAACATGGTACAGTAGTCTGGGCACTGACAGTGTTTGAAGAGATCATGGACAGAAAGGTATACAGACTACCTGGATTATATTGAACTTGCCTAGATGAGAATCTGGGGACTAGCATATGCAGAACATGACCTGTGTTCTTTATAAACAGCTTAAATCAGGCTTTCATTTATATTTGTACAGTTAAGCCACTGTTTAGCATTTGTCAGTGCATACATCTAACATTTACATGCTGAGACCCCACAGGCTGCATGAATGCCAATGTTGTTTCCCTGCTCCCTCACCTTTTGACAGCAGTACTCATCAGCAATGCTTCCCTGAGACCCACTGTTCTCCCTCTCATCAGAAAAAATAATCAAAATTAATGAAAAACAGCTGCACACTAGTACTAGTGAGAGCAACCTTTAAGAACCTGAATTAACTCGGTGCCTTCATCTGGTAAATACCAACCCATCTGTCCTAGGAGCCACCTTCTTCTTTCAAATCCCAAAGTCACACCTTTACCTGCAATTACTTTAAGGTATCCTTTAAAATGATGAACAGGTTTAGTAACTTTGGATCTCCCTCCATGTCAACCACCTTTCTTCCATTGAAGCTCCTGGAAATACTCTGGTTCATACTCCACAAAACCAGTTTTGTATAACAAACTCTTCACAGTTTGCATTCCAGAAGAATAAGCAAAGTGAGTTATCCTGGGTTTCCTGTACAGGCCACATGTGAGGAGTTTCATAATTCTCAAAATACAAACCCTGCAGCTAGCAATGAGCAAAGACAGACTGGAATATGCAATGTGTTGCCTTCTTCACTCAAGTTTCCAAACTGGAAAATGCCTGTTTGTCCCCTGTGCACCTCAAAAAATGATTAATAAGTACTATGACGCCACAGAGTTTCCCTTCCTGGATATTGAAAAAAAAAAAAAAGCAACCCAAACAATAGCAAAAAGCATGGCATTCCTTTATCAAAAGAGAGAAAACTATGTCTGTGTAACTACAGCAAACAGCGGCATATAAAGCTTAGGGAAGAGGAATCACAAGGCTTATTGAAATAAAGAAAGGCTTCAGGTAACTGCTTTGTCCAGGCTGATTAGCCTAGCCAAAGGACCACATAATTTATATCAATATTTTGGTTTGAGATTGCTTTCATTCTTGCTACAGTTCTACATCACCTGAGAAGGCATCATGTTCCCCCGACTCATGGAGAGTTGTGTTTTATGTTGTAATTTGCTAGAACACTGATTATGCGCAAGTGGGAGAATTTCACAAGCAAAACATCTTGTCAGTGAAAATAGCAGCTTTACTCCTACATTCACTTAGCAGCAGGAGGCAGAAAGTGTCCTAGGGTTTTTGAATTATTGCTGAAATGAACTCCAGATGCCTGCAGAAAGGCTGCTAAATATACACTTAATTGCCAGCTTCTTTTGTCTTATCTCTGCTGCTAAACAACCTTCAGACAACGCCAACTGACACATTCTCAATTCTTTATCAGCACCTTTACACAAAATTAAATGGCACTTGTACAAAGCCAGAGCACAACAGTATGACAGAGCTTCACAAATGACATCTCTGGAAGCCTGTCTTGGGTATTTGCCTTCTTGTGTGGGGAAAGTTTTCTTATAAATTACAGTCTTCCTTTTACATTACATGCACATCAATTTTATACCTCTCAGGTTTTATGTTGGAAAAAATTTGCATATTTATGCAATATTAATCAAGCACCAAATTTTGCTTGTTTGAATATTCAGCAAAGAGAGCAAAACTATGCTTCCTGGCCTACTGCCACTCCAATGACTCATTTGCTGATATGCAAACTAGTGGGGTTGAAGATTAGAATTGCTGCTTCATAGAGAAAAAGGATTTGGGAGAGGCAAGCTCATATGTCCCATGTTTCATCCCCACCAGCCCTGACCACCACAAGCAATACCCACAGTACAGCTGAGAACTCTGAAACTACCTCTCAGCTCTGTGATAGACTGTAGATGTGTCTAAGGGTAACTATTAGGAATATATATATATCAAGGCTTTGATCTGGAAATAAAATCTTAAAAATCAAAGATGATGTATACCACATTGAATCATTTGCATATTCAAACAAATAAATGTGTTCTTCCATTGATTAAGGAAGAGGAGAGGCAGAGGGACTGCCAGTGTAACCACTCTACCTGTGACACAGGAGTACATAGTATGCCGTCAGCTGCTGCATTCCTCTAGTATATGATCCCTGCACTTCCACTGCCTTCAAGAGTCTATGCTGATCTTTTCCATCCCAGCAGAAAACTTCACCCATGGCTGCAACCTGCTGCCCTCATTATGCCTATATTCAGTACCAAGGGAGCCAACATAAACAACAGAAGCTACTGCGCAGCCCTCTCCCTCAGATCTACTTGATTGTTACCCTGCTTTTGGCACACTGGGCCAGTGTTACTCTGTAGAGCAAGACTCAGACAAGGTTCAGTTTAAAGTAGCATGGGAGTGCTGCTGTCACCTGACATAAAGGTAAACAGACAGGCACATACAGAAGACCAGCACAAAATGCTGTAAGGCAGGGCTCAAGTTTTGAACTTGCTAGATAACTTATCACTCTGCTGGTAATCTTTTCCACAGTATGATGTGTCTATTAGGGGAAGACTTCAGCTCTATGATGTCTGATTCCTACTAACTATGTCAATCTTCAGTTTATAGTTTGCCTAGTCCTAGGTCAGGGCTTCCTGCACAGTGGGACACTTGGCTGCAGCACTTCACAAAAATCACTTGAGACAGCATGAACCACCAGTTATAAACACACAGTCTTATTTTAAACACTTTGGGTTGAAAGTGTGGTCTTTGCAAAACTTGACTACCATAGCAGTAGGTTGGACCACTGGACAGAGTCCAATGGAATGAGGTTTAACACGGCCAAATGCTGGGTCCTGCACTTGGGGCACAACAACCCTATGCAGAGCTACAGACTAGGAGAAGTCTGTCTAGAAAGCTGCCTGGAGGAGAGGGATCTGGGGCTGTTGGTTGACAGCCAACGGAATATAAGCCAGCAGTGTGCCCACGTAGCCAAGAAGGCCAATGGCATCCTGGCTTGTATCAGAAATGGCATCACCAGCAGGTCCAGGAAGGTTCTTCTCCCTCTGCACTCGGCACTGGTGAGATCACTCCTCGAATCCTGTGTTCAGTTCTGGGTCCCTCACCACAAGAAGGATGTTGAGGCTCTGGAGCGAGTCCAGAGAAGAGCAACGAGGCTGGTGAAGGGGCTGGAGAACAGGACATATGCAGAACAGGTGAGAGAGCTGGGCTTGTTTAGCCTGGAGAAGAGACCTCATTGCTCTCTATAACTACCTGAGGAAATGGCCTCAAGCTCTGCCAGTGTTGGTTTAGGTTGGACATTACGAAAAAAAAATTCACAGAAAGGGTCATTGGGCACTGGAACAGGCTACCCATGGAGGTGGTTGATTCACTTTCCCTGGAGGTGTTTAAGGCACGGGTGGACAGGGTCCTGAGGGACATCGTTTAGTTTTTGATAGGAATGGTTGGACTCAACGATCCGAGGAGTCTCTTCCAACCTGGTTGTTCTATGATTCTATAGTAAGGTAAAAAAAGCCTGACTGAAGTCAAAGCAGACTATATCCACTGCTCTCTCCTTATCTGCCAAGCCAGTTATTTCACCACAGGTTATCAGGTTGGCCAACTTCCCTTTTGCTTTCCGCTCTGTGAACCCGTTCAGTCATCATCCAATTGAGCCCTTCCTGAAGCACAGTCACGTACTGCAGTCTTCAGGAAGAACTGCACTGGTAGAACTGGGTCCTTCCCAGTGGAACTGGGTCCACCCCTGGGGGTGTTGGTCGACAGCCGACTGAACATGAGCCAGCAGTGTGCCCAGGTGGCCAAGAAGGCCAATGGCATCTTGGCTTGTATCAGAAATGGTGTGACCAGCAGGTCCAGGGAGGTGATTCTCCCTCTGTATTCAGCACTGGTGAGGCCGCTCCTTGAATATTGTGTCCAGTTCTGGGCCCCTCAGCACAAGAAGGATGTTGAGGCTCTGGAGCAAGTCCAGAGAAGAGCGACGAGGCTGGTGAAGGGGCTGGAGAACAGACCCTATGAGGAGCGGCTGAGAGAACTGGGGTTGTTTAGCCTGGAGAAGAGGAGGCTGAGAGGAGACCTCATTACTCTCTAGAAGTACCTGAAAAGTGGTTGTGGAGAGGAGGGAGTTGGCCTCTTCTCCCAAGTGACAGGGGACAGGACGAGAGGGAATGGCCTCAAGCTCCGCCAGGGTAGGTTTAGGCTGGAGATTAGGAGGAGGTTTTTCACGCAGAGGGTCATTGGGCATTGGAACAGGCTGCCCAGGGAGGTGGTTGAGTCACCTTCCCTGGAGGTGTTTAAGATACGGGTGGATGAGGTATTGAGGGACTTGGTTTAGTGTTAGATAGGAATGGTTGGACTAGAAGATCCGATGGGTCCCTTCCAACCTGGTTGTTCTGTGATTCTGTGATTCCTTCATTTCTCAATATATGACAGATTGCAATAGACAAATGAAATCCTACAAATGGGAATGCCACCATTTTTCTGATATGAGATCATGTAATTAGAAAACCTAGCTGACTTCATGTACAGAAATTCATTGAATGGCCAAGTTAGCTTCAAGGAAGTATTGAAGAAAGGGAAGCAAAACTGTTTAAGAAATAAATAACTGTTCCTTGATAAAAAGGAGCATTTTTAAACATGCAGTTTGTATGTCTACCCACATTCTCATCTATCCATTTTCTCCTTTTGTCATGGTTCTTCACCAGATCACAGTGCAGTAGGGACTAGTCATTATCACATTATCTCTGAAGTCATTAAATGCTAAATGAGACTTCTGGGTTGCACTGTTAAGCAGAGCTGATGACACAGCTCCCTGAGGGCACCTTGGACTTATCCTGTTTGAATTAACAAAACCCCAAAGAAATTATAGAGGATTTGAAAGGAAACTGTGGCAGAGAAGTTATCTGCAGATCCTCTGCATACTTAAATAAGGAGCTCTTCAAATGAAGTTTTGCAAAGGGTAACATCTCTAGCATCTCTTGGTGCTTTCCCAAACCAAAACTGTCACTGTTTTCTTGTAAGGCAATGACAAATGCCCCCTTTCTCTCACAAGGATACAGAGATTTGGGATAGTTTTGTTCATATGAGGGAAAGGAAGGATACAGAACACAAAAAACTTAGGCCAATACCTACTCCCAGCCCTACCCATATACAGGGTACAAGTTACACAGAAACTTGAATGGGTTTCTACAGTGCAATACGCTAGTGCATTTCCTAACTAGCCAGCTGCATTCTTTATGTTGAAGACCTAAAGCTAAAAAAAAGAACATCTGCGTCCTGTTTGTGTACATGCATGTGTGCGTACCTAGAAGAAAGTATATGTACATGCAAGCACCTGCCTTCGTCTGGAAAAAGGTGAGATTACAGTAACACCTGTGCAACTGCCTTATAGAGGTATGTTTTATACAGCTTCTCCAGGACCCCCAATTCAAAGGAGGAGTGGAAAAGCAGTGGCCTGTGGTATCACAATCTGCATGGCAATAACATCCTTGTACTGATTTCAGCAGATTTTCCCTTCTCTCATTGTGTTTTTCTTTAAGCTGAATATGTTCATAAGTTGAGTACTGAAAGCTAATGAGAAAATCCTAGCTTCAAGCTTAGCCTTTGATCAGTGTTTCCAGTGACTAGTATTTATTTCTCCTCCAGCTTCTTGCCATCACAGGTAACCCACTGCTAACCTGGGGCTGTGTAGTCTCCATCCCACTTCTACCTTATAAATCAGCAGAAGCCCCATACATTTCCTGTCTAGCACACAATAAATACAATAGCAGTTTAGCAAGCAGGTTATATTTCAGCACCTAGTTATGTCTGAAACTCTCTTTGATGCTTTGCGGAACAGAATAATGTCAATGAATTACATTCAATTACAACATAGTTATTTCCAAGATTGTTCGATGCTTAGCACTGGAGGAAAACAATATGCTTACTCACCATAAGGGATATATGCCAAGCCTACTGACAATGAAGACAAAGGCAAACGTAAAGAACAGAAGGTCACTCAGTTTTTGACACTTGCAATAGTTTGCCATTTTAGCAGCCTGTAAAAGAAAGAAATGTTTGTTTACTTCTGTGAGGACAACTGGGATCTCTTGTATTGCATGAGAAAAATACATAATTTTTTAATGAAATCACTAACATTTTCATTGGGCCACCTCACAGTTACCTTGTAACTCCTCTTCATCATGTAGATGGAAAATGTCTTCTCAGAAAAAAAACCCAGAGTGCATAAAACCAGAGTACATCTCTCATTTCTTCCTTCTCACTCACTTTCTGAAATCTTACAATTTCAGATCCACAAAACTCTTCTAAACCTTTTACTGAACCTCACCATGCTTATGATGTCCTTGCTCCCAGTCTCTTTACCTACCTGTCTCTCACCTTTTCAGTGTGCTCCACTTGCATTTTCAGCATCCATCTGTCCAGTGCTCTCTGACCTTCTAGTGGTGCTATATACAAAATTTGCCTCAAATCCTCTATTGTGCCCCATAGCCTTTGTCCTTCTACAGCATGTCTTTTTTTCTGGCCTATACACAACAGTTTCTACCCCTAAGACTATACTCCTCCCCTTCAAATCTTTTTCCAAGGCTCTCTTTCCCTCTCTTTCCAACTTTTGCTTTCCAACTTGTTGCTCTGTGCCTATGTTTACATACTTCTCTCACTTGTCTTCATGCCGTCTTCTGACTCCTCCTTAGTGAAGGAGTCTACTAATTACTCTTTACTCAAACTACCCATTAAAACACTGATCTCTCCTGAAATTTATTTGCCCTGTTCTCCCCAAAGAAAACAGCATGTATAAGCAAGTTTCTTTTAAGATATCTATGCTGCTTCCACAGTGTTCATGTGTGTGTAAGCAGTTACTTATTTTAAAACATCAGCTTCAGGCAGGTACAGACTTTCTTTATGCTCTCTGTCAAATGCAACCAGGGAGTCACTGCACTGATATAGTGTACACTTAAGTCATCCTTTCAAAGCCCCATCTGAGTTGGCTGCATCCAACTCCAATATTGAGAAGATGCTTACTTGTGCAGAAGTTCCAAAGGGCTAAGAGGGAGCAAAATTACCATAACTATGCACACAGGATACTTTTCTGAATGCAGAATCTGAAACAGGATTGTCTAAAATGGTGACAGATACTCTTGCATTCTGTCTGATTTTTTTTGGTACAAAAGCACTGAAGCTGAAAGTGCTCAATGCTCACATCAGACAATCTGGATTCCAAAACCAACCTGTACTTTTGGATGTTACATAATACTGCAATGTTTTCACTCAAAATCTGGTTATAAAGGATATCCTCATTAACTGAAAACAAGTTAGGAAGGTCACAAAATACACTGAATGCCACCAGTATTGCAAAGGAAACATAACCCTTCTGAATCAGTCCTATATTCTATAGTGAACACAAATGAGTTTCCTAGAAGGTTGTGATCACAGTCTGATTTAGTAAGGAAACGAGAACACTTTGGTGCCAACCTGCAAAGTAAAAGAGTTACTGACACCTTGATTTTCAGTGGCTAAAAGTTCAGACAGGAATTTTGGATTTATTTCCATGATGGCAGTCTAATAAAATTGGTTTCATGGCATGTGGAGTTGTTACTGCTACAGGAACTTGTAGTAGTGTCATGTCATTTCTCAGTTCTCTAGTACAGCTGTTGGGTCACCAGTTCTCATATAACATGGAATGATATTGATAAGGAAGGCTACAAAAAAGGGAGGAGTATGTTGTTGGATGTAATGAGGTCACCCAAGACAATACAACACAATTTTCAAAGCTATGACTATAACTGAATAACACAGCTCTTCCAGAGATTCTTGTTAGGCTATTTAAATTCATTCATTTCACAGCACAGTTATTTCCTTTAGTCTGGAGTGTCCATTCCTTTTTTTTTAATTTTGTAGTAAAGTGTTTTTAGGAGACAGCTGGAACCTGGCTGAATGGATTCAGGTTGAACAGTCAGCTATGTCTCAACTCACATATGAGAAGCATATTAAATTGGCAACTGCTCATATCCATACACTAGAACCAAATTGTCACAGTGTTCACTAACTGAAGCTGTAAAGTCTTTAGGTCCCCAAATAGATGTGATTTTAAGGGCTTTAGCAGGTTAGGTTACAGTGTTTCCAACCCACAAGCTGTACCACAGTGCAAGGATAACCAAGACCCCTTAAACAACTTAGCTGGGACTCTGAAAGCTGCATCTTGCATCTCAGCTTAAGCTGATGTAATGGCTTTCCAGGCGAAAAAAAAAAAAATTAAAAAAAAAATCTCTACATTTGACCTGTCCTGCCATGGCTACGATGACTTCAATATCCAAGATAATTTCACCCAGGCCTAAGAAAACAGCTATCTAAAAATCCTGCTATAGCTCTTCTGCACCTGCACGTGCCTTAAGACCTACAGGAAAACAAACCCTCACTTCCAGTATTCTGACCAATGTATACTACCCCCTGCAATGAGAGCAGCAAAAATGTTGCATTCCATCTTTCCACTGGACACCTTTCATTATTAAATGGTAGGTGGAAAGAGTCTAGTGGCCTCTGGAAATAGTTTTTTATTTTTGCAAATGTACTAAAATAGGTCAGGTGCACAAATATGTACCTGCTGAAGGGAAGGTTTTAGCTAGCCTATTACAGCTGCTGTCCCATGGTTTTACAGTTCCACAGGCACTGGTCAGATCTGGAATGAACATCGCCAAGTACAGCTGTCTAGGGGTGATAAAACAGGGATGACGAATGTTGAGCTAGCAGAATGGATATACATATATTGCTAAAACAGAAAAATAAACATGTAAAGATGTATTTATTTTTAAAAGGAGAAATCCAGATTCTCTATCGCAATCTGAGGCACTCATATGTCTTCTAGATTTAAAAAAAAATATAAACAGATTTACAATATTATCAAAGCAGAATGGCAGTATTTTCTTTCTGCATTAGATGACTCTCACAATAATACTGTATTAGTGCATAACAGGATCCCTGCAACTACTTTAGTAAAAAATATTTTCAGGTAAGATAGTTACTAACTTTGGTTTGATCCTAATTGACAGTTTAGACAGCCCAAACCCAGCATCACCCAGAGCTGTCTACAAACTGATGCAGATGGAGGATGACAACATCCCTCAGCTGCCACTATGGAAGTTACAGAACATCTTGACTTAGAAGAATTTCAATTATCTGTTCTTTGCTAAAGTCAACTGTTTAAAGCTGGCAGGTGGATGTGGAGGCACAGGAACCTAGAAAATCCGGGGGACCAGAGGTCAGCTCATTGCCTGCACTCAGAACAGCCACCAAGTTTTCAGGTATTCTCTGTCCAGCAAATCTAAGTGTGATACCTTGAGTCTTTTGGAAACAGGGTTCTTGCCCTGCACATGACTCCAGACGTCAAGAATCAGGAGCTTCTACCCCACATAGTCAGCGCTTTCCAGACCTCATAACTTTAAGCTTTTGATTTTACCATGCTACATTTAAAATCTGTGTACAACTCTCCCTGGAATGCAATGCATCACTAGTTTCTGCTTTATACAAGCAAATTATCAAGGGATAAACCAGCCTAAAGTCACAAATGTGCACTGCTACAAGTTTAATACATTTCAACAAGGAAATACATTATATTAATCACCATTATCACTTTGAACAGGCCTCTTTGCTTAAGAAATACACGTTTTGAATAGCAAATAGATCCTACCTACTGACATGTTAACTCTCAGAATAGTGAATACCATATACGGACACAGATGATATACATATTGTCTCACCTCTAGGACAATATCAGCCACATCATGAAGACATAAGGTCAAGGTTCCCACTCGCATCAAATTGGTTACATATGAGAAGGATATCAGGGTGACTGCTACAATGTGATGTGTAAACATGATGCCAAAATCCTAGAGCAGCAAGAAGGGGGAAAGAAACCAAAAACCAATGAACAATGAACCAAACAATGAGATTCAGTACTCTTTTATAAAAATGGATGGATGTTTTCTAAACCCAGCATTATGGTTATGTTACATAGAGATTCTGCTGTACAACCACATTAAATACTCTAGTATATATTTCACTTAGACTGAATAAAATAATAATTGTACAGTAACAAAATGCAAATAGATTATTGAAAGTTGGGCAATATCTACACTTCTCAGTTGGAAGAAATTTAATCTACTGAAGAAAAAAAATCACAGTTTAAGCTACTTTGAAAGGATATGTATATACAAATCAAATTACACCATATTTCTTATGCATTAAGAAACATATAAAAAGACAAAACATACCCATTGTAAAAGTTCAAATAGCTACAAAGGAGAGGGAAACGTACTTCTACCACACTATGAGTTATTGACAGTCATATGACAAGCACAACTGAGAGCTTTCACAGAGCTGGAAATCCCAATTCCAGTTTTTTAATTAGCCTATTTTTAATGAAGCTGTTTTGTCTTCCCACTGTAACAGGGTCAGAAAAGTCATTTGAATAAGCTGGTGCACGTCGTTCTAGTCACATCTAATCTACTGACTCCCAAATGATGGAGGTTAGCTGGTCTCCAGATCAATTATTCGGAGTTATTTGGTCAGCAAAAACCTGTTACTATTGAAAAATACCAGGAGTTGGGAAGCTCCTGTAACATCACATTCACAGATGGCAGGTGAAGCAGGCGAAGGTGAAGCAAAGAGAATGACCTGCATGCCCGGCCTAGACACCCAGACTGTTCTCTGAGAGAACAAAATCTCGGAAATAAGCCTTCACTGCAAGGCACCAAGTCAGTCAAAAAGTCTGTCTGGAGCTTAGTGAACCAGCTGCAAAGGTTTAAGAAAGTGGTATCAAAATCCTGAAGAAAAGATGACAGGCATTATTTGACAGGAGAGTTTCCCCATGTACGGGGTGCAAAGTTACAACCACAGCTCTCAGCAGATGTAGTTTTTCTCACACAGGTCTGTTTGAAGGGAGAGATCCAGGTAGTCAGAAGCAATTGTTCCTCCAGGCAGCCTAATCACCAGGCATCCTGGGAGGTGGTATTTGGCTATCTGGCAGCTTTCATGGGGTAGTCCTGCTGAGTTGGGATAGTCTTCAGCTAAGCAAAATGCAACAGAGAAACCCAAACAGACACACTGCAGTCTTTAGAGAGGTAGCGCACGGTTTGCAGAAGGACTGAAGGTATATGTGTCATGCAGGAGGGCCCTACGGAAAGTGCTGGTAAGCTCTCCCTAACACAGGGTCAATTCCAAAAATGCAGCAGCTACAGCACCAACTGCTCTGTCTCTCCAATATTGGGAAGAGTATCTGCCCAATACCACAATATCTCTCTTTGGGAATGCAGCAGGCACGCAGGAGGCGCCAATGCTTCCAAGGATATGCAATGTCACTTCCAGAACCAGCACTTGGTTTCAATGGAATGTACATCTGGAGTTTATTGGAATACCTGCAGCCTGAGCAGTCTAACTGAATACAGACAGGACCTCCTCACAGCCTATCACTTTATGTTTAGTGCTATCAAGTGCTACAAGGTCCTGTTTTCTACACATACTCATCAATGGGCACTGCTAGTATCTGTGACACAAAGCCTGGGGAAGGAAGAAAACGAAAAAAAGGTCTAAAAGCAGAGAACCGTATCCTAGTCTAGTATACATGCAACAAGTTGTCAATCAGGTTACTCGGTTCCCAGCAGTGTGGAGCACACTGAAATACACTCAACGGTCATCTCAAGTCACTGCTTTAAATCCATTTTCTTAAAGCAGACTGAAGAGGAAGAGAGTTAAACACTATTTCCCTTTCTAAAAGTTTTAAAGGAAAGTGGGGTACAGCATCTTAGCCATTTCAGTAACTATAAATCCACACATGGGGACCATTTCAATATACCATAATCAAAACAGCAAAGCACCTACCTTATTCTCTGGCATTAGCTTTGTCATATGGCCATACTAGCTCTCTACCTGCCTCAGGTGCAAATGCTGCGACATGGTTCTTTATTTTCCTTCTAACTGCAATTATGCTAGCACACTGCCAGTCCAAAGTGGGGAAGAAGCCAAGTAGAAAAATCTCGTCTGTTTTTATAGTTGACATACATATGTTCAACAAATATGAGATTTCTAGTCCCTCTTGAGAACCCTTCAAGGCATTCCTGACAATACAGATTATTCCTAAGCAGCCCTAGTGCTCCTGGGCAGCAGTCTTCTGCACTTCTGCATGAGTCTACTTACAGAAATGCTGCCCAGGGAACCCCTTCTCTGATAATGTGTGTTAAAAAAGACAGTTATCTGACTCTGCTAGCTCTGACATGGAGATGTTGGACTGACCTACTGAAAATTGTTAGAAGAAAGTAGTACTGATATAAATAGAACTACTTTTGTTATTCTGGTCCTTTCTTTCCTGTTTGCAACATTTTTTTAATGTCAGTAATTAATACTATGCTTTGAAGATGCTAACTGTTAGTTTTAATTATACATAAGTGTATTGAATACATAGAAACTAATCATACAGTTCCCATAATGTCAAGTGTTACTTGTGTTTCCAGCTTATTCAAGCACTTCCACCAATACCCACCAGAAAAGCAACTGTTCAGGCAAGGGCTTTTCCTTTTTTAAAATATATTTCAAACTCTATGTATGTCTGTGCAAGATGCATTTATTTACAGCAGATTTGTAGCCTCCAGTTGTAGCTACTGAAAGATACCATGTGCTTGTGTCATGAAAATATGTGACAAATAGGAGAAAGAACCTACTGACACCATCACTGGCAAGAACACAGGGCAGACAATGGAAAAACTGCATGAGTCTCAACTTGTAGACAATCACCCCCAGAATCAAGACTTCTGCTGGCACGTTTGTTTAACATAACACACTCACTGACTAAACTGCCAAGCAGCTATGGAGCATTAGTGCCACTGAAAAGCAAAGTATCATCATCAGTAGTGACTCCAGCTTCTGGAAATGGGCTCAAACAAGGAAGGGGACTGCTACCAGCTAGAGGCTTCAGCAGTTCTAGTGAAGGTCTACAAAATGCAGGTCTGCAAATCTAAATTCCTTTCCTCTGATACAGAAGAAGTCACCTCTATGACTCTTCTATACTGAGCTCGAAGAAAGTGATCTAGGACTTCTATTCAGTGCAATGCAGCATGAAATTTTTAGAATCAAAAAGGAATATTTAAGAAAATTAGCAGCTACAGATTATTTTATTTTGGGAATGAGCAAACTGTCACTTTTAAAAAAGTGAAACACTGAAGCTCTAGGAATTGCAAAATGCTTGGAGCCAAAAGGTGTGTACATACAGAAAGGTCTCATAGATCTTCTATAAATCTATTAGAACACTAACTGAGCAGAAATTGTATACATTCCCTTAAATACACTGGTCAAATATTTTTTTATCAAACAATACTTCAGGTGCCCAAAACGCCTATAAACAAGCTTCACTGCTTTTGAATTCATTAGGGGGTTGTGACAGTAACAAAGTTCCTTGATCTATTTTTTTTTCCCTCTGCGTATTAGAAAAGAGGAGCATAGGAACCTGCACAGAGATTACAAAACCCCAAAGCATACTAGGTGCAGTCTTTGAAAACGAAAATCCTTAATGGTAGAACATCATTACAGCAACATAGTAGATATGTGTGAAGCAAACACTGTGTCATTATAAAACCATAAAAGTTAATCTACTTGGTTTGCTGCCTTAAGACCAACAGTAGGCGTGTGCAACAGCCTAAAGAGTTTGTTCACACCTCTTCAGCCAGGCAAAGATAATCTGGTAGCATTTATAACACTTAAATAAAGATAAACAGGTATCTGAAAGTCACCAAAACAATTGGAAGTAGTTTTAAAATAATTAATTTGCTATTAAAGAAGAATAAAACAGAGACTGAAAACAGCAAGTACATTCCTCTTGAGCCACAGCAAGACCAGTGCTGGAGTCAGGCCACTAGTGAGCACAGGTGCTTTCAGAGCAGATCTACTGCACCTCACCTTGAGAGAAACCCAGCTACATAAAAGCAGTTGGCTGAATTTCTGCATGACGCTGCCAGGACAGTTTTGATCATCCCAGATGACAACATAGCCACTGCTGAATTTAAAGCATGTAAAATGATAATAAAGATTTAGATAAAAGTACTCCTCTTGCTGTAACATGAAAACGTCAATAGTTTTCTCAGGCTGGGAGCTGTTAACCTGCTCTGCATAAGCTGTCACGAAGTATTACAATAACATCTGATATCAACTGGCAAATTTCCTGCTTCCTCCAGTTAAACAGAGCTTTGTTTCACATGTTGCATATTACATCAAGAGGTTTTCACACTTTTAAACTAAACCTGCTCTTTAAAAAACAAGTATTATGGTGCTGCAAGAACTGGTGTAACTGTCAAGCTTTTGTTAACTACTGTAAGCTCTCAGTGCTAACATTTTTCACCTCACGGGTTTCCTACACTTACCCTTGTCCACAGAACAGTTTTATTGGGTGACATCAGTGCATGGCTGCATTTCTCCTGTCTGATCTTCCTAGTTATCAATTTTGCTTACACTACGAGAAGAATTGTCTCCACAGTCCAAACTGGTCAGTGATCTAATAGGTTGTTTATAAATATGGCATTTCTCCTGTAGGCTACTTATAATGAAAAGCTTTCCACTTGGTATCACTGCACTGCAGATGATGTGCTCCTGCTCTCTGCCAGACACTGGATGCTCTCAGATACAGCAGATGCATGGGAAGTTGCTTTGATCTGGTGCTCTAGGTTCAAGCACTGCAAATCCACAGCAGGGATGTTATTTAGCTGTTGGCGATCTACTTCCCACCTCTATTTACAACACTTTTTCCACAGCAGGCTGCTGCAAAGTCTTCCTGATAACAAATACAAATAATTTCTATATAACTGAGAAACAGACTTGCAAAAGATTGTTTACTTGCACCATGGATCAAGCTCTGTGCTCAGCTCACCAATGGGAACAAACTCTCCAAGTCACGAAGAAAAAAAGCTATAGCATTTGCTCATGAGAAGTACTAAATGAGAGAGGTATTACTGACCCTCCCAATAGCCCTTTTCAGAAGTGTACTTCAGTGCTGAACCTAGATGCTGTTCAAGTAGCCTCCAATTACTTTTCACATAAGCAAAACAACTAGTTAGGAATCAAATAAATATTCTTTAAAGACACATTGTACTGCAAATTTGTAGTACTGTTTCAATTGCAATGCTGTTACATCTTGCTGTCCCTCAAGAGGTATGCACACACAAAAAATATGACAAATGGCACAGGGTTGAATGTGAATGGAGGGGGACTGATTAGACAAAATACTTTTCTGCAGCAGTAACGTGAACAATGCTATAACATCATTGCAGAGGTTTGGATTTGGCTGATATTATGACAAATGGCTATTAAGTATCGCTGGCACCTGCAGCCTAAGTATATTAGTAAATTTTATTTTGATTTAAATTCATCTCCACTATCACACAGCTTCACTGAGCACTTCTTCTGCATCTCTGTTTTTTGCCACAGTGAAGTTGTATTCGTTTTAAGCTCGTGCTTAACAGAATATTTAGCATCTACAGACAGCACAAGCAAGGGATTTACATGTATTCATCATAATTGGTTGTTTTGTTTACAATTTACCCTCCAAGATAGATTTAACATTTGTGGATGATTTCCTGAGATTTCCACTTCTGGAAAAAATTGGAAATTCAAACAGAGGAGTATTTGTCTACATACTCTGACATCAGTCTCCTAAGATCACATTGTGGTTCCAAATAGCAGATAAATTTATTCAGGATACACTGGATCCTCCATTTACTTATTTTAGAGTTATGCTCCTGCTAAAACTAGAATAAACAGGGGATTTTCCCTTAGCACTGCCTACAATCATTTAATTAAATGAAATCAGAAGCAGGCACATAAGAATACTATAAAAACCTTTCAAATTTTTAAATGAATAGTTTTGCAACATTAAAAAAAACCTTGCTCAATGAATAGCTCTATGAACTGTTACTACAGACTGACTGTCATGCTGCCTGTTCTGCTATAGATGAGCATCCTCCTTGAAGGAGAGAACTCTGAATAAGGAATATGGAACAGGTTGCAACTGATAATGGAAAAAGGTTTTTATCAGGCAGGATTTTCTTGATTAATAGCTCATTAATAGTAATGCTAAGCTACTTGAAATTTCATAACCATAAAGGTAAGATTAAATGTAACATCATATTGTAATATTCAATGTCTGCCTGTTTTTACCATTCGTTCGCAGAATAAATTGAAAGCCCTCATAGATCTTACCAAAGTGATACTGTGAATTTATGAGGTAGTCTTTCTCTGTCATTTATATTTCATCACGTAACTCTTAGAAGAAACAGTACATCTACTAGCTACTGTGTGTTAAATTCCATTCAACTCACTGTATAAGAGCAGAAGGGTTTTTTTCAGCTGCTGCTATTTCCCCTTGAATATTTGATTACTCCAGGCTCTGCTTCCCACGTGCAGAAAAAAAACACATCACAGTAACATGGAACAGAGAAGACAAGCACTTCCACACCAGTTTCTCAGTAGTGAATATCTGCAAGAGGTGGTGACTAGAAAGAATTGTATTTCCAGTTCACTGCACAGGTAATACACGCATTTCTCGAGTCGAAAAAGATATGTGCTTAAAGCTTTCAATGTTTTTATTTTCATTGTTCTTACCTTTCTTTTGATGTCAATGAATTGAGAAAACATTAAGGACCAGTAGAATGACAATTCAACTATGTAGTAATAATGAAGGTCAGGCATCAGTGGCTGAAAGATGGAGATGAGAAAAGGTTAATAGAGTCTAACTGACTAGAGGCAGCTGAGGTCTACAAGAGACATGCTTAATCACATGGGGATTACTGAATTATACATGAGCACCCTATGTAAGAAAAATGATGGTGGTTTCCTCTTTCAAACTTTGATGGCTTTGGAAAAGTAAAGGTCCCCAGCCCACTCTCCTCTTATCTTCCCATCTTGACAGTACTGTAATAGTGTAATACCAAAAAATTATCATACTGTCGATTCAGGACCTAGAACATAGTAAGTTCTGAAGAGTCCTAAAAGAAAGATTACTTGAAACGTCTTGTTGTACATCAGTAACCTGGCTTTAAAGTACAGCAAAAGAAACAATGCTAGAGCAGATTCAAGGAATGTTAGTATATAACTTCATCTGCTCATGATGAAAATGTGAACTTTAAACAGTGTTCTTTCTAACAGAAAAGCTTACATTTAAAGAATGTAACTGTTTCCTGGGAACATATTAATACTTGGAAAGAAGAAAATAAAATTGAAAATTTTACCCAAGCATCTTGTTTGATAAACAGCGTGGCTACACAGATATTTAAAAGTAAAAGAAATGACAATAATAAGACACAGTAACTTATGCACAACCAAAACCAACCTGGGGTAACTGCAAAGGAGGTAGCATACACAGACTGTTTAGCTCCCAGCCTACGACAGCCACTCCTAGGAGCTACTCTAATTTCCATAAAATTGTGTCCCCCTGCTTTTCACATCTTCTATTGTAGCAACAGAGACAGGTACTGGAAACGGAGAAGCTCCTAAGGCCATCTCCTGACAGATGAGATGAACCATCCCCAGAGTGGTCTGCACTGCAACTATGAGCTATTTCCACTGGCAAGAGGCATTTCAGTTGCCTCTTTTTTTTTTCCATTCTCTTCTGCAGACCAGTTCTTTGCAGCTGAAAAACAGCCCTTAGGTGCCCACTGAAATACTCTGTGTGGGTTACTTAAATATAGGTATATGATTATGCTTTATGAAAAATATGTACCCTCAAAATCAATCTTTTAAAGCCATTTCTTGGCCCAATGATAATCCATTTTTGATTAAGTGAGAACAACAGTAAGCTTTTGATTAAGTTTAATTAAAAAAAAGGAAAGGAACATGAGTTAGCAATGAACTGTGACTATTATATTCATTATTGCAAGAGAACTCACTGGGGAAAATTTTTACAATTAAGATTGTCAGCTCAGCTGCTTTATTAACAATAGCATTAGTATTTCTAAAGCCATATATAATGATAACATCACAGGAATTCTAAAGTTATCATGGTTTCCCTCCATGAAAGGATCAATAGTGTATATTTAATTTAGTTTAAATGTTAGCATTTAGCTCTCCATAGACTTCAATAGGACTACTCTGCGCTTATGGTTGTCATCCAAATGATCCGCTGACTACATTAATTCCAGATGGATTGTTGCAGTGCAGTGCTGAGTAACTTACAAAGGATTTGTAGCAAATGAGATCAGAAATGTTATCTAGTAAGAAAAAAAACCCCAACAAACTAAAAACTCAGCACTTAATTACTTTGCACCCAGTAGACACTTTTATCAAAATCATTGTCTTGGAGATAATGACTTTTATATGATTTGATTTCTGCTGGAGCCACGTTTCCACTAGTAGCATGACATTAGATATAGTAAGTTTAGTTGCCGCCCTCCAAACTTTGTAATTAACTTTTTGAATGACGTCGTTCTTCTGATAATTCTGGTATATATACGTTCTTTTACCAGTAAGAATCATGGTCTCACGCATTTAATAATACAAAAATGGTAGAACACAGGACTGAAACGCACTAGTGATTGCAACCATATCAGTTCTGACAAGTGATTGTTCCTCCTTTGAGGGATGAAGATTCAACACTTCCCCAATTGACTTTCTGCTACTGTTTTGCTAATGTTATTCAGTTCATCCTCCATTGCTTGGGTGTAATGCAAATAATTAGTTCTTCTAAGGTTAAATGATCTAATTCCTTCAGCCTTTCTCTGATTAAAATTTCTTATTACTCTTGCTGAAAGATCTCCACTGATCTATATCTAATAGATATACAAGTTTCAAAACCAATACAAGCCAAACCTAACTGCAGCTCTCCTCTTCAGCCTGTCCAGGGCTGTTCACTGTCACAGGGAATCCACGTGTATTTCAGACTACACTATTCTTCATACTTTCCAGTCTACTAATGATTGTTTTTGGTTTTTTGGTTTTTTTTTTAATTTCCCATTCCTTTAGGGAATTAAAAAAAGGGGAGAGAGGAGAGGAACACATCCTAGAATGTTTGACTCTGTAAATTGCAAACTCATGACTGGAACTTTTGGAATTCAATGTCAATTATAAATGGACAGCAATTAGTACATCTCAATGGTCCCTATAGAGACTCCTGGATGTTGAATGAAAAACAAACAAAAAAAAGACGGTCAGGTTTAGAATTTGAATTCAGACTAATTAAAAAAGCTACAAAATTAATCTTCAAGGGTTATTAAAAATTTTAAAGAGTATCTTACAAGTTCACATTTAAAACACTTGTTAACTCTGATTTATTAGAAAAGGAAAAATTATACTTCACAATTTTAATCTCTTGTTGATGCCTTCTGTTCCAAAAAGGGTATTAAGGAAAAAGGTGGTTCTTAGCTTTCCCAAAATCAATTTCTAACCCATATACATGACGCTCTGTTCCTCAAGAGGGATATCTTACTCTTATTATCAATAATAGTAAATGGGAGCATATCTTACTGTTAATAATAATAAAAGAGCATGTTTAAGTAATTCACTAATCCTCAAAATGTCCATGTTGAAAGTTATTTCTATCAGATAAGGAGGTAAAATGAGACTGTGGCATGGTCAAGGCAGTGTTCAGGAAAACCTTTTCTGAAAAATACACTGAATCTTTTCAAGCAGGTTGACTGCTCTAATTAAATACACCCCATAACTCAAGAACTATGTCCAGTAGCACAAACTAATGGAAAGCACAAGAAAGGTTTCTCAAAGCTCTTTGAGTATGCAAACTTTAAAGGCCACCACTCAGACAATGGTAGATACAATTTCTACTCTTCTCCTTCCACTTATCCTTCTCCTTTGTCCCTGGCAGAACAGTTATGGAGCTGTAAGGCTGAAATTAGTTCTGGTGTTAGTGCAGCACCTGCACGCCACTGAAGCAAGTGTGGTGCTCTGAAAGACGGCCAGAACTTTGACCTAGGAATTAACCATTCTTGGAACTAGTTAAAGTCTTAGCAGTACAAAACAGAATAAATATACAGTTGCTCTTTTGAAGAATGTTTTAAGGAAACCAGATTCCAAACTCGAGTGAATTATGTTTTGATGACTGAAAGAGGGAATGAGTGCAGCAGGACTTAACCTGAAAGGGCACTTTTTCTTTAACAGTGGCATTCTTCTCCTTACTAAAGGAGGTAAATGGCTTAAGCTCTTTCTTTGAAGCTAAGTTATATACTTTGACCTAGAACAGAGAGAAAGACTGATGATTTTTGAGTCCATGAAAATACAGACATTGCTGAAAATAAAGACTTGAAAACATTCTCAATTCTCTAATAATTTTACCTCCTTTTATTGTAAGTTTCTATGAGGGTAGGAATGGATAGTCCCTATTCAAATACTTAAAGAGAAACCTACCTTCTTCTCTTTAGACACCTCTTCGACCATACCAGCTCCTGAGGATTAAGTTTCACCCTGTGCACAGTATGAGCTACGAAAACTATATTGGCTTTTCCCATCCTGTTGAACATGGGACTTTGCTAAAACTTTCAGCATCCTCAGAACTTTGTGAGACTTGATCATTCTACTGCTGCTGCAGATGTCTGCTTGCATAGTTAAGATTTCCCAGATCTGTTTCTAGATCCTGTGTTTCATTTCAAAACAGGTGTGACAGCTGTATTCATCATTCTCATCTTGAACTCAATGAAGATGTGCAGCATCTAGCAATGCTTTGAAATGACAAGTAGTCTATTCACACTAACATACTGACACAAAGCTCCACCATAACAGAAACAGCTCTGCAGAGCTGTCATATTTGTTCTTAGGCAGCACTGTAGCTTTTACCTGATATGGATACCCGTTCCAGCATTGTCTGGTATTCCAGAGCCAGGGTGTCTGAGAGAGAAAGAAAAACAAAAAAGTCTGTACACACCACTTTGGGTAAGTATAAATGGTTAATACAAGTGAAGGACAAAACTACAGCAACAGCTTGAAATTTGCTATTTTTTATAGAGGCTATGGAAACTGAATACAGCAAGGGGATTCCCTCCAAGTTTCACAGCAAAAATTAGAGCAACTTGCCTGTTCATAGAGATTACATGTATTTTGCAGGAGTGCAGGCTGAACATAATCAGCTGGTGCTCAGGTGGTTAGATCTCACATTACCTTCTCAATAGTACAAGAAATCTTGGCTCTCAGCTGCTCACATATTTCAAAACACCTCCTGCATGTGCTGTTAGGTATAAGCATCCTTCTATATAGGATCCATCCTTCATCTCAGACACACCAGCTCAAGATAGCAAATCATACCTTTTGCTTTTCTGGCTGAAGATGTGACCACCCAGAGATGATAGATCTCACTGCCATAAGGAAAATACTCTGATACCTTAGGCCAACATGGAAGGTATTAGAGATAAATTTATTATAGCATGCATGTACAAGCTCTTACATTGTAAAAAGCTGGTCAAACTAAAAGACTTAGATACATGCACCTCTGTTATGATTCCAACCTACTGAATGGTTGGACTCGATGATCCAGTGGGTCCTTTCCAACCTAGTGATTCTATTTCTTTGCTGCTTGCACAATATATATGTGATTATTTCTCTTTCAATGCCATGAGAGAATCTTTCAAGTATTTTCTTGTAAGCAGGTTTTTTCTTTCAGAATTCTTTAGTTTTATCTCCTTTTCTGAGCAACTAAGTGGACTTGAGATGGAAAATACCCTATGGGCAAGCTTTTCTACCCAACACACTCAATCATTAAGGATTTCCACACTGGGTAACAAGAACATGACCAAATCAACATCTACCAAGCAGACACATTTCCCTTTCTGTGCATGAGCAGGAATAACTCCTTTCAGATATGCATATCCAGCAAAGCACAGCATCTCAGGTCCTGGCAGCATCTGGACTTGGAGAAACACATGGCTACAATACAAGTACCCATTCACAGGGTATCTTGCTAGAAACTTGAAAGAAAACTGTGGATTCAAGATCTTCATGCAACTCCTTTACGTAACCTTAACTGTTCTACATCCAAACACAACAGGGGCAGAACATGATTAGTAGGTCTCCTGGATTAAGGCATGAATACCCTTACAGCATTAAGTGCTTCCACTTGATTACATTTTTATTCAAATAAATCCTCATTGCGTGAGAGGCAGCATTTTCTTGTTTTCACCATCAGCTGGAGCAGGTCAACTTAGGCAAAGCATAATAACAAACTCATGCAAAATACAATGAGTGAGCGTCAAGCCAAATAAAATGAACACTAAGCAGAATGTTAAAGCCCCAGGGAGAGAATCGAGCTAGTAGAATCTTTGTAAGCAGGAAAGATTTGTACCATATCAAAAGACAAGATAAATGCTATCCAGAATTATAACCCAATTCCCAGCTGATACTTAAGTTCTAAGTGTGATTAGTCTTACAGAAAGTTCCTATAGCCTTGGTTAACAGTGATGTAATATAACTGTTAAAGGTTCTCCCTAGTTTGTTTTTTTTTTTATGTGTCCTTCACACAGAAAGTAAGATAAAATAAAACTTTTACAACAATACCCCCAGTGCTCGTGAAATGGAAAGGAATAATTCTTATAGTAACCAATGCGATAAAGCAGTATTTAAAGTAACAGACCACCTAAATGCCTCTCAACAAGGGTGCTGTAAGAATTATTGAAGTCCATCCAATTTTCTCCTTCTCTCCATTAGGAATAATTATTTCATTGAAGCAATTTTTTGTTCAAACACCCCCACAGGAGTTACCATGCTGAGTTCTCATTTCATGCAACAAAAAAGGTCTTTGGAAACAGCCACAGCCCCCCTGTAACTGTTACTATGGTACAGGATCTACTAGTATACAGAATCTAAAATATTTCTGATGGCTGCATAATTAGATCCATCCAAAAACTGCAGGACAATACATAGTTTTAGCCAACTTTGAAAAGGTGGAACCATCTTTTCCATCAGACTCAACATTAGATAAGAGATGCTTCCTACCCAATTATTTTGCTACCTAAATTACAGATGCTAGCAAAAAATGCACATTTTTCTCTCTCAAGTATTAAGATATCTTAAGGCTTCTTCAGAGAGACACCTGCTGTAGAAGCTGCAACTACAGAGGTTTATGTGCAATTAAAGTACTGAATGTTAAATTAAAATAGGCCTCACTGGAGGAACCCATAACCACAAAGCCTGAAAGGATACCACAAACTGACAAACAATATAATACATGCAATAAGCCTTTAAGACCAATACACTGCAGAACATCTGCTGCTTCTTAGCCACATAAGGCTCAGAAACAAAATGCTTTCTGCCTTCTCAAACAAAATGCTTCTGAGCAGCTGCTTGGAAACCTAATAAATCCTATGTGGGCAACAGCAGATAAGCCAGCAGGGTACCTACACCACCTTCTTAACTCTCTTCCCCAGTCTCCCCTCGACTTGCCTTGGCATCTCTGAGTTGACTCTAACAGCTGTAGCAGCAGGAGCTTTGGTTATTCTTGCCCTGGAGGGTTTTAGGGAAGAGGTCAAGAAAGAGCATAGTTTAAGTACAGTCTTCCCCTCTCACCTCCACAATGAACACAATCTTTGACTGAACCTAACTTCTTCATGAAGACAATGGTTATAATTGGAGCAAGAATCACCTTGTTTAGTCTTCTCTGAACCTCACAACTGTGGAATACTCTCTGCAGGCTACAACAGGAAGGAGAGAATCTTTAAAAAGCCCACACAGTCTGCAGTGTGACATCTAGACACACTTGTGAAAGGTGGATTAATCAGGAAGGACCCAATATCAGCATTCTCAGGGCTCAACTGAGCCCTGTGTGTGCTCACAGGATATATCTGTGTACTCTCTCACACCAGTCAAGCTCACCGTAGACTGAAGACCAGCTCTTCCTGAAAAGTCCCATGATACACAGGGAGAAGGGGTCAGTGACTTGGCTTTGCAACAGATCATTTTTTGCTAAACATAAAAAGTGCACTGTTACGCTTGCACTGCCTGTTGAATATCTATTTTTCCATTTTACTGCTTGTTCTTGGTATATCACAGACTCACAGAACAACCAGGTTGGAAGGGACCCATCGGATCTTCTAGTCCAACCATTCCCATCTAACACTAAACCAAGTCCCTCAATACCTCATCCACCCGTGCCTTAAACACCTCCAGGGAAGGTGAATCAACCACCTCCCTGGGCAGCCTATTCCAATGCCCAATGACCCTCTGTGTGAAAAACCTTCTCCTAATCTCCAGCCTAAATCTACCCTGGCGGAGCTTGAGGCCATTCCCTCTTGGCCTGTCCCCTGTCACTTGGGAGAAGAGGCCAGCTCCCTCCTCTCTACAACCTCGTTTCAGGTACTTGTAGAGAGTAATGAGGTCTCCTCTCAGCCTCCTCTTCTCCAGGCTAAACAACCCCAGCTCTCTCAGCCGCTCCTCATAGGGTCTGTTCTCCAGCCCCTTCACCAGCCTCGTCGCTCTTCTCTGGACTTGCTTCAAGGAATGGAGGAACCCGAGTAGACTGAAGAAGAGAGGAAATGCAAACATTCTGGTAACAAAAAGGCACCTTTAAGCTGGAAATGGAATATTGAAAGAGTTCAGTACCAATTATGTCAGGCACAAAGCACCCTGCAATACTGATACTCTCCCTTACAGAACATAAAGGACTTAAGACGGAAACTGAAGCTTTACTGCATTTTGGTCAGTATCAATGACAGAAGAGAATGAAACAGCTGTTGTATCTGCTGTCACTTAAGGTATTAAGGAACAAATCTCTATTATTTTTGTTTCTGTACAGGAATATCTGTCAAAAGCTCCAACGCACCTGCCTCCATCTCTGTGATTAAAGGGAGTGGTTTTAAAGAATGCTTTCAGAAATCAAACTTCTCTTGAGACAAGGGAACGATGACAATAGAGGAAAAAAAGAAAAAAAAGAACAAACTATCTGAGATGAATGGACACTTAGCCTCAGGTTTTTTTGCATTTGTTGCTTCATTCACTTATCTTTAGAGAAAGCTTCTAATTGAGCTTTGGCTTTAAGACACCCCAAGGCAATGGAAATATGCCTGTCTTGTTCGAAGTGCTAGTAGTACCTAGTATGTGAAAGATGAGTTTTGATAGTCAACAGAGGGGGAAAAAAGGTAGTACAACGAAAACCCTTCCATTTGTGATCTGTTCCCTAGACAGTCAAATGGTAGGTTTGCATGTATTTTATCAGAGAGGCAACATGATGAAGTATTATTTTAAAATAACAAGGTAAATTTTGGTTCATCACGCAATAATAAAAATAACCAAGAACACTCCACTCTCACCCATATGTACCCAGCAGAACCCACTGAGTATAGGAAACACACTAAGACCACAGACTCCTTTCCCAAAAGAGCTACACATCACCATTGAGTACTTTCCCATACTGTCAGCACGTCAGTCATCAGGCAGATGTGTGTGTATCAGGCATGTCATGGATGTAAATGAATTTCATGCACGTTTTATGGAATCAGCTTGTAGATATAAATATATATATATATACATTGGTCACACACATGGGAAAAAAAAAACTGCTTTTGGGCAGCTAAAGTTACTTCTGCAGCTTGTTCACTGCACATCACTGTATCAGCAATGAGTAATTTTCCCTTGTACCCAGCAAAACTTGAAACCCAATATGCAAGTTGTGCCCGCAGATACTGGAGCTGCTTCACCCTTGGAAGTGTAAGCTGATAGACAAAGAAGAGACGTGCAAATGAATACAGCATTGCCAGCACTCATTTTTCAGTTTTTGTAGTCCATGAACTTCAAACAGGTAACATATTGAATAAAGGTTTCCAGAAGAGCACCACTGAGCAAAACCTAGCCCTCCACAGAGTAGCTTCTGCCCTGACAGCTGGGAGTATTAGATAGAGCTGTTATGCATCTGATTTACTCCTGAGCACATGGTCATATTTTAACTCCCAATAGGGCTCTTCCTAAATTCCCAAATAAGTAAGAAAAATCTTCCAGTTTTTCTAGCTGATAAAGACACACAACTTGCTTGCTGTTTTTTTCTTTCTTACATGTTGCAGAATACAGCATGCCAAAATCCAGGAACATTATGACAGATTCCCTGCATCTCGCAGAAACCTACTGATGCTGAAAAACACAATTCCAAACAAAATGAGACATCCTTTTCAATTTTAAAATTTTACATTGCTTTTACAATTAAAAAAGTTTTGATCCTCTAAAAAAAACCCAGCAAAATAGGGTGTGCGTGTGCTCACTACTCTACAATCTGAAAAAGCCAAGATTTTATCTGACTAATCCATTTGGATACAGCTTTATATAATTTGTTTCTGACAGCTACAAGCAATATTAAGTGAAATATAAATTAGCACAATTAATTAAAGCCAGAATAATACATAGTTTTGGCGAAGTTCTACCCAGCTCATTTATTCTGGGCTGACACAGCAAAGATGTCTCAAGGCATTCTTATCTCTCCTTTCATCAAGCTACAGCAGATCCTTGCTCTTCATGGAAACAAGTGGTACAACCAAGGCCAGAAGATTTTGTCTTGATTAGCATCTACTTAGCCCCTCAAATGCTATGGTGCAATTCGCTCTTGCTCCTAGACCTAACATTCACTGTTGGATATAGACGTATGAAGTACAACATACATACTCTTTTCCTCAACAGCAGTTGCAGTCTCCCACCACATGCAGTAGACGATCTGCTCATGTGGACCGACACCTCACCATACCTGTTCTGTGCATTACAGCTTGTCTATCTAAGACTGCAATTGTAACAGCAGAGGAGGAGGATATTGCAGTCTTTCTGTTGATTGCAAAATACAGAAATGTTTAACAGTTTTCACCTCTTTTTTACTCTCCATAGACTGAAGATTACATAGTTTTACCAAACAGGACCTTTCATAACATCAGCAGAAAGCCAATTATTCCTAATTAACAGTTGGTTTTGGATGTTGGGTTGTGGTGAGTTTTTGGCATTTGATCTTCTAAATGCTTAAATTGAACAGTATCTCAACGTTCACTTTTTTACCAATCATGGCTATGGATTATAGCAATGTTTTCTTTTTCAAGGTATTAATAAATCCCCTTGCACATCATTTGCTTGAATAAGCATCCACTCAGAGGAGAATTACTTGAATTACTTGCTTTCTTTTTCTTTCTGCAACACCTGCATCCTCTTGGCATGGTATGTTGAATGGCTGCTGACGTCAGAGAGAAAGTCAGATTACCAGGCGGCACAAAAAACATATTTATGTAGTTTTCCATGCCAGGGCCTCCATGTTCTGGTGTAAAAATGACTCCACCCATTTAGAGTGAAACAGAGAGATTTTTCAATAAATTAATTTCATAGTGACCCATAGTGACCCTTTCCCCATTTTCTTACTTAACTCAACGGGGAACAGTGTAAGCGTAGACTACTGCAGCCTTTCTCTCTTAAGGGAAGTACAGATCCACGAAAGCATTTGCTTCTGCATATAATGTACAAATGAACGCACTTTCTTCCCTCTTAATTACAAAAAAACTTCTTTGTATTAATTGTTGTCAAACAGGTCAGTTTTACAAGTCACAGAAAGTGACCTTTATTTTTTCCCAAGTAGCAATACTTTGCTCATTTTTTTCTTCACAGAAGAAAGAAAATGTAACTCTTCTGCACTTTCCCTGATTTTTAGAAGATGATTTATAAAGGAACAACCAGGACATTCTGAGTCAGCTTTTCAAATTTTCTGTCATCTTCCACTAAGATTGCCTGGCCTCCAAGGGCTTCAGACTTATGATGTCTTGGAAACTTTATGTGATTACCTAGAAACAAGTGGGTTTTTTGTTATCCTTCAAAGGTTACCCTTTATTAGACAGGATGTGATCCATGCTAGCAGAATCCCTTTCTATTATTGTATTTGTTTTGCTACTAATTAAGAATTTCTCATACTAAAGTCTCACTGATTTAAAAAATACATCAGCTTGTTTCCAGTCTCTACTGGCATTGAGAGCACAACCTCAGTAGCAAATGATGCAAACAGCACTGGTTGGTATTGCTTACAGTAGGATGAACAGTGGAATAAATCTACTCTCTGCCAGCAGCAGTATTTTCTCACCTACACATCAAAATTAAGTATATTTCCCTCTACCCACAGAATCACTAAGTTCTGACAGAACACTATGGTGGGAACAAAGACAAATCAGTAAAACAGGAAAAATCCATGGCCACTATTTCACATCTACTTCAATGTGTTCTTCCTTCCAGTAATTGGTGATCTGGTTTGGGATGCTGTTGCATCAGAAACTTGTTCACAACCCCTAAGTCATCATTCATATTTCTTGACACAGTTGACAATAGAAGTCAAGACAATGTGACACGTTGTCGATGAGCCTCCTGAGGTTCCCTTCTCATACATTGTGACTTAGCAAGCTTTTAGAAGTTCCTGTAGAGCTGTTGTTTTCTCTAGAGTTCAATGCTTTGTGTCTTCAACAAACAAGGTGTTAGAGGGAAAAATGCTTCTGCAACAAAGATCGCTCAGCCTTTCCTCTCAGCATGCTACGCTGCTGATTTCTAAACATAATTAAAGTGATACTTCTACTAATCGGAAACTATAAAATATGCAGAAGGATGCATAAAAGGCCAACATTAACAACAATCACTGGAAGACGCACTTGACATTTCAAATGCAAATGCATGTGTGTCAATAAGAATATTTTTAGAAAAAAAAAGAATTCAAGTTTGGATTTACTTATATAAAATCCTCTCCAGAAAGGCAGAGTAAGCTCCATGCACCATATACATCCATTTTCCCCTTTACAAATATGATGTACAGAGACCTGTTGTTTATATCTTGTGTAATTTCAACTTCTAAATTATGTGGAAAACAAAGATGGCAAAAGGAACACATAATCCTAGAGAATCTGGAAGGATTCTAATATTGCAGCAGGACATGCATTTTACAGATGTAAAACACTCCAGTTGGAGAGGCTGGCGGTTCTCCTGTCCCCTTACCAGGCTCAGCTATCACAATGTTTGCTCTCCCTTGCGTACCTTCTTCCTCTAACACCTCCTCTGCTACTTACTTTGTAGGAAATAAAAAGTTTTAAAAATTTTTGCCCTCATGTATAATAGTAACATTTTCAAGGACTGTTTTTGTCATGAGCAAGTAGGGCAGCTAGTGGTGCCATGGCAGCTCAGACCAGCTGGAGGTCTATATAAATACTGTAGAGGCCAGGCTAAAGTTTCAATTCCCATTTCCCAGTAACACTACTCAACAAATTTTGCAGTCGCTTTATCTTCACAGTAAGAAGAATGCACAAAAAGTAGTGGACACATTCAGCTGAGCACTCCAGATACCTGACAGCCCTTTGGTGAAGCAAAGCAGCTGTAAATCCATTAGCTTTACAGCTACCTTGCATTTTTTTTATCACAGAGCCAGAGCACATCTATTAGCCTAGAATCTGCATCTAAGAGGATATTTATTAATTTATTTTATTAAAAGAAATAACATGCAACTATAGGTCTGCAGTTAGTTCGCAAAGAGAGAGTGCTGATGTTTACACTTAGCAAACCACACCTTGGTAAGAGGGTGACCTGTGTGCAATTATACCTTTAATAGATCAGTAAAAATTGCAAGAGCAAATTACTAAAAAAATAAATAGGGCAGTTCACCTCTGGCAGATTACTGCAGAACTGACTAAATTTCAGAGTCCTCCTCATTTTCCTACAGTTTCAACAAAACTCCAGGGTTTCCAGTGCTCTCTGCTCTGATAGTATGGTTACTCAAAGGCATACAGGAAAGCGGTTAATAATTAAACTCATAATTACATATCTACTTCGTGTAATTTTAGCGACTATCTGTGGCTGTTCTCTTGGAAGAGTGCATCTGTCTGACTTGAGGCAGCTGCTAACTTCCACACCCTGTGCTGATGGGAAGTGTTTACCACATCCTTCATCGTATTCCTGATGCTGACTTTTGGAAACACCCAGGGATTTGCTTTCTATTGCAGCATTCAGGGTGTGCCATGAGTACTTGTTTCACTGACATATAACATGCTCAATCACTGCATGCAGCCCACAAAGGGAAAGTTGATTTTTAATAACAACAAAAACAACTACTTATTAAGTAAGCACTGAGATTCAATTTCACACACAAAGCCAGATGCTTAAGACTGTGGTATTTATGAACCTACACTGCCTAAAAGATGGTCAGAAAAAAAAACCCAAAACCTCCCCCATCTTCCACTCCTCCAATTGCTACGTTTTGCAGCACTTTTGTATATGCACACTGCAGCAAAGTCTCAAAATCATCCCTGAGAGACTGAAAATTAGAAACATTGCAACTGCAGTATTTGTAATAGGAAATATGGGATTTCTGTAGTTCACAGGGCCAAGATTTATCCTCAGAGAGGCAACAGCATTTGAATCACACAGTGCCATGACAGGCAGCTGGTGAGGAAGCTTTTAAACTCACTCAGTGCTGCAACTAGAACCTTGACAGAAGAGCTAATGGTTTCTAAACAGAGACAAAACCAAGTCCCATCTGAAGATCAAGGGAGCAGAGCTCCTTCTAAAAAAGCTGCTAGAGCAGGTGAGCAAAAGCAGCCAACCTCCAGCTGCACCAGCATGATGGTCACTAGGTAGGGACACATTTCTAAGCACTTCAGTCATTGGGCACAGTTGCAATGAGGCACAATCCTAAGCAATAAGGAATAAGGACAGACTGGACCAATGACTTCCCCTCCACATCTGCAACCATTGGATTTTTCTGACATTAATGCATATATAACACATCAGGGTAAATTCACCTCTGGGTCTGCAGGTTTCTTCACTACTGAACTACTTCTTGGTGTATTTAATAATGCCACAAGTACTACGTACTGCCAGGAAAAAGCCCAGTGAGAAAATTTCTCCCATGCTGCATCTTTTTCAAACAGATTGAGAGTGATGGAAAATGTTAGTTAATTACTTAATTAATATAAAACCACAGTTTGCAAGAATCCTTTCCTGCTTTGTTCTGAGTCACTGGCCATGATAACATTTGCTTCACTAGAGCAAAGGAAGACAGTAAAAGTAATTTCCCAAACCTTTAAAAATGTCTAAGCCTACAAAAAATTTTACATCTATTTTCTTGTTGGTTTTACACTTCCCATCCAGCTGAGGAAGCGCACAGGTACAAACCTCTTGTTGTTCCCATTTGTCATCCTCCCAGTGGATCTATTCAGACACAACTTGTGGTGGTTTTCCACAAACGGTCTATTAAAAAAATCTGGAAATATGAGTAGAAATAGGAGCAGAGAAACAATGCTTATGTCTCATAACTGCTAAATTTGTATTAAGTACAATACCATAAACAGTAAATTTTGGGCACAGCAAAAAACTAGAGTAACTAGGCAAGAGGAGAGAGTTTGCTCTCCCTCCATTCCTTGAGTCTACAAATTTTGGGGATGGGATAACAACAAACAGGAAATCCCTGGTGAAACTCCTTGAGTCACATGTGAGATAATAGTAGTTAAAAACCAGAAGCAAATTCTGAATTAGATTTTAACTTAAAGCAGTATTTCCCCATGCTAATGTCTGTCATTTGGCAATAGCCGGTAGCTGAGACCACCAACAGGCAAGAGAAAGCTCTGAGAGAGTATAATGGGGTAACACTAGAAGGCAATATAATATAAAAAAACCCCAACCCTCACCTATCATATATTTAACTGGTAAGTTTCTCTTCCCTACTATTTCAAGTGAAGTGAGGCAGCCTTATGACTCAAAATCCTTACAGTGTGAAACTACATTGTGTTGTAAAAACTACAGTAGCTTAAATGAGGATACAGCTATCCTGCTCCAAGTCACTGCCTCAATGTTGAGTTCAATTCAATAATGGCACCTCAAAGCACTAGGCAGATTATTAATAACCTGCTCTTACATCCAAACATGTACTCTTTGCTCAGGTTTAATTAGCTGTGGAAAATAGGGCTGATTCATTCATCTGAATAGCAAAACATTAAAAGCTCCTGGCAACAGAGGAACGCTATGCTAAATACCTTGCTACAGGTATGAACGAGGCACCTTAGTTTCCTCATGTATTAAAACCATTTTTTTAATTAAAATGGCCAAATAAAACATTCTGGGGAGTACTTCCTCTAGATCTGCCATTTTTATGTACAGGGCACTGAAAACCTTGTATCTTGCAGAAAGCAGGGCTGCCAAGAAGATAAATACTGTACTGAATTCAAATTGGCAGTCAGCTGGGGGACACAAGGTTTGGTGGCCCTTCTTTCACTGGCCAGAATGCCAACAGTATAACATACAAGTAGTAAAGATGGCTCCGTACCAGCCTGGCTCTCCAAACTGCTTGATTGCTGCTATTACCAAATTAGGAATATCATTGATATTCTCCTTTTGCGTGTTTCTTTAAAAACATGCTGTTTCCTTTCAGCCACAAATAAATTTTGCCAGCCAGCTAAGCTGTGTCCTCTTTCACCTGATGTAGTTTTTATCTTAACTTCAAACAGCTTACATAATAAATTATTTCTTATGCTGCCTGGCCTTCTCTTATGAATCTTCATTGTCCAAAATGCATTGTTTTCCTTGTTGATGAACACTGAAGTGTTGGAGTCATTTAAAATTACGTTTCTCCACTGACTTTGATCTTTCTCACAGCATGACTCACGATTTATCTCTCAGGCATCCAAAGCACACTATTAATCCCTCCTAAATGCTCTAACAAATTTATATTCCCTTTTGAAGAGATACCTGAAACAAATTCTTTTTCTATTGACGAGATCTAACTTTGGTCGTACTGCAAATCTTTTCCACACATGATGCTTATTTAAAAATATAACATGGCATTTCCCCTTTTTCACAACAGCATCCTTCAGGAGAGTCTGGCACAAGTGATTTTTCCTGCTCGCACAGTGCATTAGAAATTTTCTTTAGCACCTAATGCTCAAGTCTACTTTAACAGAAAGAAGTAAGAGTATGATTGCATTTAAACACCCCAAGTTATTTTAGCTTAACAATTTTCATCACTTACAGATACTCAGCAATTTGTTTTCCAACTAAAAAAAACATAATCAAGAAAAACAGAGTCCAAATCAATTTTACAGCAAGTACAATCTGCCAAAGGCAGGCTTCATTTCCTGCCTGAGTGGCATATGTATCACATTATCCTTCTGTTAATAGCACAGTAAAATATCAAATATCAGCATCGTGTTGAAAGGGCTCCAGAGTGGCCTCTGACATTCTTCATTTAAATGAGAGTATTTATCCAGTATTCAGGCAGATAAGCTCACTGAACAAAAGTAATGACAAGGTTTCAGTAACAGATAATAGAATGCTCTTACAGGTATAACATGAGGAGGAAAGATAACAACAGATGCAGATCAGAGTAGAAAAAGTGCCCAACTGAATGCCTGCCTCAAATAATTCAAGAATGAAGGAGATAGAGGGCAGTAGCAAAGGAGGCAAACTCCCTGCTTCCTCTATTCCCTAGAGTCAGTTCTGGTTTAAACCAAGGTGGCAGTTATTACACAAACTCACACTTTGGTATCTCAGTGTTAAAACCAGAAAAGTTTAGCCTGGTTTAAGTAGTCTCCTTATAAGAATCAGACAATCAGATATATTTCAAACAGTGGTGTGAACACAGAGGGTCATTGGGCATTGGAATAGGCTGCCCAGGGAGGTAGTTGAGTCACCTTCCCTGGAGGTGTTTAAGACACGGGTGGATGAGGTATTGAGGGACTTGGTTTAGTGTTAGATAGGAATGGTTGGACTAGAAGATCCGATGGGTCCCTTCCAACCTGGTTGTTCTGTGATTCTGTGAATATTTTCAAGATGCTATGTTTCTTGTATTATTCTGCTCTGCAAAATATCCAGAAGCATTAGCTGCATGAAAAAGAACATGCAGCAATTACAACAAGAGGAGATGGAAACAATAATCAAAATACCAACCATTCTGATACAGCTTGTCTTTTTCTGTTCCAAATGACCTAGGTAACGTGCAATGAGTTCTGGAATAGCCTTCCAATAGCTGAGAAATAGAATCCAGTCTGTTCTGCTGCTAGAAAGACCAAAAAAATGTCTAGGGCACTGGACATTTCCAACACAGTAATTTATTTTTCACTCTGTGAGCTGCTGATGCTTTGCAGTACATTTTTTAAAATATAGTCTAATTCTAGTCAAATTCTACCTGCCAATGAGAAATCCTTATAGTAACATTAATCCAAAAAATTAAAAAAATATTCAGCTGCCCATTTCTGCCTTGCGAAACTTAGCTATTACAGGTGATCTTTGGCGTAGGATAGCTTCCAGCGTGGCAAGCTGTTAGTACTTTAGGCATAAATTATGTCCTCTTATGATACCCATACAATATGGATGAAAAATAAATTTGTTCCTTACTTCTAATGACAGTCATATCCAAAAGCCACCATGAAGGATGCTTTCTTCACATGGGAGAACACTTGTGTGAAGAGTCTGAAACTCTTAATTTCTGCATTCAAGCTTTTTTCTTATTTCCTCTAGAACAATGTCATTAACATTCTAAAGGAAACCTCATTTAAACTACAGCTTGTCCTCTGTTTTGAGATTACAAAAAGGTAGTTTCACAGTCCTGAGCCAAATAAAAATCCAGAAGTCCAAGTAAACACATCTGACACCTTTGAATCCACTGGCCTTACAAACTGTGCGTTGCTCATAAATCAGAAGCAAGGGATCAGTCCAGCTTGAGTAAAGAGGAAAATTGTATCCAGGAACCTTGTGAGAGTGATTTCAAAGCCTAACAGTTTTTATTCAACAGGATGCTTTTGAGCTATCATGCTTGTAAAAGACAAGAGTTTTAGGAAGCACAATATCAAAGCTATAAACAGGTTGGTTATGCTTACATATACTGTAAGGATGCATACTATTTTTACATATATAAGAATATACTTCATTTATCTGGAACCTAATTTGTCCCCCCCCAGAGGGGACATTTACAGTGCAATTTCTGCAGGTTTCATTCCAAACAGTGTAATTTTGAAAATTATTTCCCAATTATTTCACCATTTCTCAATCCAATGCCAACCAAAGGAGTAACATAAGCTTGTTAAGAAAGTCAGAGATTTCTCTATTAGCAGCTTCACTCCACTGCAGACCTCACAGTATCATGACTTAGCATGCACAATAACCAGAAATATGCCACAGATTCCCAAGTAAGTTAAGCAGTAAAAAGATCAGCTTTGAAACTTTTCTTCAAGCTAGAAAGAAGGCTTTTCAGCACTATCTATACAAAATCAGTGACATTAGGAAAAGGAAATTATTCACAGTCACGTTCCACATGAATACTTGAACAGTTCTTTGGAGATGCAGTCACCTTTGCTACCACACAACCACTCTCTCATGAAATTGGTGGGATGACTTCAAAAGCTTTTTTTAAAATCACAGTCAATAAAACATTGCAATCAGCATGAGGCTTTTGAAAAGGCTACTACATGTATCTCCTGTAGACTGTCTACAGGGAAGAGTCACTGGGCAACTGAGAAAAAAAGAGTTGGCTTCAAAGCAGCTGCACCTTGGCTTGCTTTGTCATCACCTCCAGAGCTGATCAAATACAATCCCAACTGCCCTCTGTCTTAATAAAACCACCAGGCAACAGGGCATGGTATCAGCAAGACAGTGAGAGAAGCATTCCGTTCTCACTAGCACTTTAGAAATTGCTATGTACAAAGACAAAATTCCTTATTTATTCCCTTCATATTTTAGAGAACTGACAGGAACAAATACCCTCCAGAAAGATTAAAGACCCTAATGCATGTCTGCTGAACCACAATTGACCTTGAGAGCTAAATCAAAGGTCATTGCGCTATTCCTCGCTCTGTACTCAGCACTGGTGAGACTGCTTCTTGAATCCTGTGTTCAGTTGTGGGCCCCTCACCACAAGCAGGATGTTGAGGCTCTGGAGAGAGTTCAGAGAAGAGCAACAAAGCTGGTGAAGGGGCTGGAGAACGGGCCTTACGAAGAGCAGCTGAGGGAGCTGGGGTTGTTTAGCCTGGAGAAGAGGAGGCTGAGAGGAGACCTCATTGCTCTCTACAACTACCTGAAAGGAGGTTGTAGAGAGGAGGGAGCTGGCCTCTTCTTCCATGTTACAGGGGACAGGCCAAGAGGGAATGACCTCGAGCTCCACCAGGGGAGATTTAGGCTAGACATTAGGAGGAAGTTTTTCACAGAAAGGGTCATCAGGCATTGGAATAGGCTGCCCAGGTAGGTGGTTGATTCATCTTCCCTGGAGGTGTTTAAGGCATGGGTGGACAAGGTCCTGAGGGGCATGGTTTAGTGTTTGATAGGAATGGTTAGACTTGATGACCCGGTGGGTCTCTTCCAACCTTCTTTGGAAGATCGTGATGATGTTGCATGAAATAGTCAAGGTAAAAAGATGGCAACAAGAAAGGAACGCAACAAGGCAGCCATTTGTAGTCCACAGGAACATGTAAAACTTGCAAACTTACAGAATTCCCAGATTCACACTCCAAAAGAATAAATACAGTTTTAAAAGATGGGGAGAAGCATCATAGTGATGTGAAAAAATAAAGATAAAAGTAAAGAATACTGACATAAAAGGTAGCTGACGGGTATATGGGAAAGGAAGGATAGCACAGAAGTACATAAAATTCAGCTTCTCTCCAGAATGGTCCTGCTACTTACAGTGCCACCAAGTTCTGGGCTGCACAAAACAGAAGAATTGACCATGGGAAATGGGCCACTTTGACAAACTGGCCTTTTCAAGGGGACTGCAAGGATAAAGCTGTACCTCCTTCCAACTACCCATCTTCAGATAATCCACAAGATTTGCGTGGCCAATCTTGAGACAGAGAAAACAGAAAATAAATGCTCTACATCAGGCAGAAAACTACCAGTCATATAACTCATGTTGGGTGTTCCAAGGTCAGGTCATTCTTTGCTAGGCTACATAAACTAGGTCAGGAGAAGAGAGAAGCAAACAAGTCACCAATAAGACCTATACCTACATTGCTCCATGGAGATACAATTCAGCTCTTAGGGGAACAATTAAGAAAAAATAGCATCAGTGTCAAAAAAAACCCCTCATGTAGAGCTGTGCAATTAGAATCTTCCTTGTTTATTAAAGTAATTTGTGCCTAAATTAAGCTGCTTTATTGATTCAGTGCAGGAATGTGCATGATGTATGCTGAGCATCCCTGAGCCTGCTGAGAAACTGTATGCTGAGAAGCAGGTGAACAAAGTGAAACAGGTCATTCACAATAAAAAACCCATATACTTGCTCTTTAAAACAGATTCAATTCAACATTAATCTTCCAACACTGGAGATAACTTTGGGATAATATTTACTTTTTAAGAAAAGTTTCCAGTTAAAGGAAAGACGCTTAAATAGTATAAATGTACACAGAAGTGCTATAGTGATTTTAAATTAATATTAACCCCTCACTTTTCTGGGAGCATAAGAGCTATAACATTACTTTGGCCAAAAGTAAGAGCCCACCACCTCTTGGAGGTGTTCAAAACATCTTACCATGACTAACCAGAGCAAATACAGTGACAGCAGCTCCAGTATATTAGGTCCTGAAGCTGACTAAAATAAGACATCACTAACTTATCAGCTTAATGACCAGAAAGTGAGAGACAATTCCTTTAAGGAGGATGTGTTTCCAAAACTGTTTAATTGAACAGCTAAAATAACTGGAGGTGTATTTGATGACTCTGAACATGTGGATATAGTATCAGTGACAGAATAGATGCAAGTCATGGCATACAGTGAAGCTATTGAATAGTTTAATAGCTACAAAAATCATAGGAAGATAAATAGCAGGAAACTTCCAAAACCAGAATGGTAAATGAGACACTACTCCAGGTAAACATCCCATTGTTCCTGTGTGCTAGCTTTATTTCCGACAGAGATATGAATCTCTCACAATCTTCACCTTCCTCTTCATGCCTCTTCCCCAACTATAACAACTCTATCAAGTCACTGTGACTATCAATATTATTTACTTCCCCTAAGGTTAACAATGTCAATAGTGAAGAAATACAGGTGAATTGTAATACAGAAATGATCTCAAATACCAGTCACCATACCACAAAGTGACAAGGGGTTTTTTTGTTGTTGTTTTTCAAACAAAGGTGGTTTGACTTTAGGCTCCAAAATTCTTGACTATAAACAATGCAAAATGGCATTTACAAATGCTATACTACTCTCCCAGGGCTGAAATATTTGCATGTATCACCGTTGCTATTTTTTTCTAAAAAGAGGAAAGAACATGCAAACTCGGCTGAGTAGCAGAACAAAGGCTCGTCACTCACAAAAAAATACAGGAAGCCAAATTCTCTCTAACTGCACGTAGAAACTGCAGGCCATTAACAGAGCACCTCCTGCTGCCACACAGTAATTGTCTAGATCAGTGGTTAGTACACACATAAGGATAAGCACTTAATTTTGTTCTTTTGAAACATCCTATAGTTTCAAGAAAGAGAAACTTTCACAACAGTGGAAGCGGAGCTCTACCTCTTGGGTCTTTTTTTTTTTTTAAATCCATGCTACACTGCTGTTTTTCCAGCTTCCTTCCACACACTTATGTCGCTTCAGTAGGTTTCTGGAGTCAAATTTAGACTTCTATATATCTTTCCTGTTGTGTTGCAATCTATCTGCACCACTAACAGTTGCAATTACATGGTAGATAGTGTTGTTGTAGGGGAAAACTCCTTAGGACAGGAGAATTTAAACTGACGCTCAAATCAGCTGCATAAATATAGAAGCCTGTTGCATCTGGCTTTTTTCAAACACAGCCCCTGCATCCTTGTATCATCAGCCTTGCTTCAATACTAAATTTGAAAAAGAGCAAGTCAAAAGATGTCTATACAGGCAAATGGTCCTTTTCCCAACAAGATACCTACATGCAACTTCGAATTCCCAAGTCTCCATATAAACTTTACAAGACTCTTACTGCAGGGATTTCATGCTCTTTGAGTTTGTAATTCTCACAGGCAATTAAAGGAAGGAAACTGAAATATGAAAAGTCACCATATGTCACCTGGAAGCTTTGCTTCCAGATATTTGTAAAGGTTATTCATTCTCCAGTATTAGACAGATACAGTAAAGGATCAGCAAGCAAACGTCAAGCTAATCCTGAATTCCTCACTGTTTCTTTATCACCAAAGCTAATAATAATTTCTCCATTTAATGGGAGCACAATCAGACCATTAACTCTTAATGAGCCAAGACACCACTGACTTAATTGCAAATATTACTGACGAAAACAAAAATGTTATCTTGTTCCTATGTTAGTGATAAGCAAAGCATTCAGTTTAATGTCACTGGAACTTAATGTCCTGGCATCGATACTAGTGGTGTGCTTTGCAAGTACTTACTTGCACTTGTTTTGTACACATGCAAATGAAACAAACAGTGCTGAAATATCTCAGCTGTAGTCAGAAAGGGTAAGAACTTGTAGATATGTGATCAGCATGGAAATGTAATTGGCTAGTATCTTTTAAGCTTCAAAGATAAAAAAAAGCTGTAGTATATAAGGTATAACACAAAAAACCCAAGACCAATGCTATAACTAAGAACCCAAGAGTGGGAGGGGAGAGACAAAGAGCTGGTTATATAACATGTTTTAACCTGTCACAGTAAGACAAGGCTCAACTCAATTGCTTCACTCAGTATGAGTGAACACGTGTTCAATTGCAAATGTTGTCCTATCCTTGACTAGAAAATGTCAATTTGTGCTAGCCTCAAATGCTGTCTGTGAAGCAGTTTTTAGCTCTTAAAAACATCACTATACTTGAGCACTTGTCCTGTTCACCAGAACTGGCTTTCTCTTCCCAAAGGTCAAGTTGGTACTCAAAGAAACCTATTTTTTGTAGGCAGAAGATGTGAAAACAAAACCAGCAGAGATCTTCAACAGCCTTTCAGAAAATAATCTGCAGAAATGTTCTGAAGATTGCCAAAACATTGATACAGGCAATTTCTTTGAAAAAAAATAATCAAAGTAAACATTTACTCTGGGGAGAGAGTCTGTGGGTGTTCTAAAAGATATACAAAGCTCTTGTAATCTGGGCTTCACTTCAGATGAAGCAATAAAGTACTTAGATGAAAGGAATGGCTTTGGTCCACAGTGCCAAAATGCAGCAAGGCTTGACCTAACATGTCTTTCACAAGTTGGAAAACTAAGATGGGATAGTCTCATCTAGCATTTGCCATTTTACAGGAATTGGGCAATGAGTAGTGGATGAGAAGGTGAATGCTTTCTATTAAAGGACTTTGTGGACCTCTCACTCTTTAGCACCGAATCACTTACTGCTTTCCACAGATTTAACAGAGTAATGACAGAAAACTTCACCTTTTTTTTTTTTTGAAGGTTGGCACCTCAGTCTGTTTCCTCACTCAGAAGAATAACCATCACCATATCTGCCCTTGAAAATGGTAATACTGGAGGCCAAAAGTGAACTGGCTTGAATTCCATCCTACATTTACATTGGCTTCCACTTCTCATAAAGTATCAGAATAACAGAAGTGACTTCAAATCCTAATTACTATGACCTATTTTACCCTCTTGGTGCATTAGCCACCATGCTGAGAAAGAGGACAGAGTCCCTTCCACTAAGTCTGTAGGAGATAAGAGTTCAGCCTGGAGCAGAGTTTGCTCCTGCCTGCAGGGCATGTCCTGAAACATACAGTGATATGGGGCACTGGGATGGAGAGACGAATCCATCAATCTCCCAATGTCTGTTTTATAGTAATTGTCTAGAAAGTTAGCAGTTCATTTTCATCAAATTGAAAGTTCTGGTTTGGAAGAAGAGAGACATACATTTCACTTCAACAGTGACAGCCTTTTTCAGAAGAAGAAAATCTCATCCCACTATTACATGACTTGGTAACATAAGATAGCTACAGTTGAAAGTGTTAAGTTAGAAAGGACTTTAAGAAGAACCAAAACTTTATATGGAACATCTGAAAAAGAAACCAAGACCAAGGAAACAATTTCATCTTTGAGATGCTTTAACACTGACATGTCAATAATTAATTCATTAGTTACAGACAACGACAGCAAAATCTCTAATAAAATTAAACCTTGCAGCTCTATAATATTTACTTTTTTCAATGCAAAGGAGAGTAAAACAAACAAACAAGCAAGCCTGAATGCACATAGTAGCTGGGGAAGGTAAGGTATTCATGATAACTGAATACTAATAACTCTACAGTATAACTTCTACTGAAGTCTGTTGGTCTCTTACGCATACATGTTAAAACACAATTTAGAATCATAGAATCACAGAATCACTAGGTTGGAAGAGACCCACTGGATCATTGAGTCCAACCATTTTTTGTAAGCAATGCAATGGTTTGGCTGAATATCTGAAAGGCTGTGAGCTATTCCTCTGTGTGTGGTCCATTTGCAACTAAAATCAACTGCCTGGTAAGAGAGTAGAGAAGGCAAAAGGCTTAATTCTCTCACTTCACTGTAACTCTTCAGAGGGTCACTGATTTCCTTGATATTGCAAATGCTTATAAGATGTACCAATCACCCAGCTGCACCCTGCAGTTAAAATCACCTCATGAATGGAGAAAGCAGACAGCAATAGTAGAAGTTCCACTTTTTCTATTTCTTTAGGCCCCAAGAAGGAAACAATCACAGCAGCTGGATACGGTGTATGCCATCAACAGTATATGTTACAAGAAAAAGGTTCAGTCATATCATGGTACTTCATGAGTGATGTGGTATCACAACAAAACCAAAGTTGACAACATATACCCATTTGACTTAGGAGGCACTGTGGACAAGACCAGCTCAAGCTCCATAAAGACCTCTTGCCTTGAGAATTGAGTTGTGGTGTTGGCATGAGGTGGAGGACAGTGTTGTAAAGCAGCTACTTTGTCTTTTGTCTAGATGAGCCATTAACTGCAGTCATAACAAAGACAAATCTGCCACAGCATTTGAGAGCACTATGGTCACTCTGAATGGCAGCTTTATTAGCTTTCACGTGCTTCTGTAAGGAACTGAGAAGCCAAGCTGAAACCTCAGGCCTCTTTCTCCTTGCAAGATGCTCTAGCCTGGCAAATATACAACTTCATTGCAGTTAGTTACTACCATTCTAAAAAAAAAAAAAAAAATTATGTCAGCATGTGTGCCATGCCTACGGTATCATGATTTCAGAACTAAAACAGAGCTGACAAGCCTGCTAACTAATTACTGCTTATTAAGCTAGACGCATCTTCCCAACAAGTCAGATAAACTTGTCAGTTCTACAAAGCCACTAAAGACCTAGAATGGTGGTTTGCTAGAGTACCCTGATTTGATCTTCCTTGGGTGGTTTGGTCAGCACAAGGAAACAGACATCTGCTCTTCTGCTGGCAGCGCCCTAATGCAGTAATATTGCTTTATGCAGCAATAGGGAAGGTCACAGTAGAAGACAAAATAGCAATGATTCATGTGCTGTGGGCATTATGAGAAAGATGTTTTCAGAAAGAATCCAAAATGTGACATTCATCTCCAGGCAAAGGGCAAAGCAAAGGACCTCAAAACTAGCTCAAAATGGTGCTTAAGTAATTGATGGGATCTGTGCCAGTCTTGTAGGTAAAGACTAATTTCACCCTCAAACTAAGGAAGGAACATTTAAGAGAGCCAAATGTGAACAAAAACCCCAAAGTCATCAACGTAGGCAGCAAAGCAAAAGAGCAAGAAGAGTAGGTCAGGTTGGGAAGGAAGGACAATAATATAGAAGTTAGATTATTTTGTTCCCCAGTAATTTAAGAGTCAACAAGAAACTATAAAAGAGGGAATGCATTTGGCATAGTATTTTAGGGACAGTCTTTTGAACAATTGAGTTGGTACACTTTTCTAAATGGAATACCTTGTGAGATTAGTTGGTCTTATTACTTTTAATTACGGTGAACTTCCCACTCAAGATAGCAAAACCAGCTTTCTTAAATCTGGGATCTTAACTATACAGAAATGGACAAACCAACCAACCTTCAATGATTCAATTAATTTAAAAGCACTAAAATGCAGTTTCCCTTTTAAACATATATTCTTATTACATTTGGATGTTTGAAAGAAAAACTGTATCAAAATGTCTTATCCAACTATCCAATGTAAGGCATTAACTAAGCATTAGCTTAGGTTTTAAAAGTCAAACGTATACTTCAAATGTGGTGCTATGCTGGTGACATACTCCATTCCTTAAAACAGGAACATCTATACTATTTACTCCTTCTCACCCTCTTCCAGTAAGGAAGCATATGCTGCTGTGATGGAACAGCACGCCTTGGGACTGTTGTTGCACCTCAGCTCACTCACCATACTCATCAGTCTTCCACACTATAAATCTTAGCAATGGTCACAATCATAATTTTGTTAACTTACATACATTGTCCTGTGAAAGACCTGAGTATACGAAGTAGAACACTGGAATAATGATGTAGCATAAGATATCATAAAATTAATTTACAGCATTGTAAAAATGAGTAATTAAAAATGCACAATTACATAATGAACAGGTTCTCATTGTAAAAATTAAACATGATGAAAGTTAAAATTAGAGCACAATTTACAACCAACCCTTGTTAAGCTTGTTAAGCAAGCAATAGTACCTTGTTCAAACAATTGCTATGTTAGCCAGCTCTCCTGAAATGGCAGTGTTATGCTGAACTGGGAGGAGGACATTCTGCACTTTGTATGTCAACTCAGCCTTTAGAAACACACTCACAATGGCTTGCAACAAAGCATATCTTTACTACTTCCTTCTTAGTCTTTAGAAATGCTGGTATGCAGTTCTTCCTAGAACAAACGATTTCTTTGTGTTGAGAGGGATACACTTTATTAGTCATAGATTTGCTTTCTATTAGTGATTTAATGATACTTGCTAATGGTGATTTTTGTAGTATTTGTGGCAATCTGTAATAAAGTAGAGAAAATCAGAGGATTAAGCCTTTGTGTCCTTCTCTATTACAGAATCCAGTGAACCCGTGGTTGTGGTCTCTACATACTCACAGATCAGGTAACCTTTTAGGTAATAATAATTGCTTATCAAAACTATTCTCATATTTCATACTACAGACATGGATGGAATCAAAGGCAGAAATCAGAATATCAGATTATGACCATAGAACATATTAATAGATGAAGTACATGCAAGGTCTAAGTGTTCAAGAAGACAAGGAGAGGATGCCCTTTATGTGCTGCTCTGATCTGTTTGGAGGTCTGGTACACACATGTCATGTCCCTGCTCCATGCAGGCACATCATCAGTCCTACCTACACCAAGCTGACTGGGACAACCTCAAGAAATACAACCTTAAAAACAATGAGGGTTTGGGTTTTTTTAATAGTTACTTTTATTTACAAAGTACCAGAAACATTTACAACACATTTTCTCACGTCAAATTTTTGTCCAAATTGAAGATGATAAAATGTCACGAACATACTAAGACTATATTTGACCCTAATTTCACCTCTCAGAATTACACCAATATAGTCCAACTTGCACAAAAGCTCTGAGAACTAGCCATATTGTAAGACCAATTTGCACCATAAATCCGTATTACTATCTATGGCCAGTTTAAGTGAAGCATGCCAAAGCATTTAAAAGACACCAAAATCCTTTGCTGCTTAAATTCCCAGAAACACAGTATTAATGGGAAACTCCATGGAAACTTCTTTCCACAGTACACTGGGTAAAGAACGGGCAAAAAAAATAGCATTTTATAAAACACCAGTGCATTTTGTTAATAAGAAGCAACCTCTGCCAGAGGCATTTAAATAAGGATGATGCAGAAATTCAGATAAATACTTCGGTAAGCCTTACCGCCAACTTAATGCCAATACTTTAAATTAATAAAGAGAACTATGCATGTTGCTATACCGTTTTATTTAATTTTTACCTCATTAAATATTGATAAGAACTTATATTCCTTACCAATGCCAGTAGCAACTAATTTTATGAATACAAATTAAATTTTTATTTTTTGTGGACATAAGTTTTGTGCCTGTGCTTTATATTATACTTACACAAGACGTCAAACAAATTTGAAATGTGTTATGAAAGCATAATAATATGAGTGCCTACCTTTTTCAGGAACCGTACTCCATAGGTAAATATATAAAGGTAAAATGTAAATCTCCACCTGCAAAAGGTACAAGAGGTTAACTCTAGGATATCAGGTTTACGTACTTTACAGTTCAACACATGATTTCTCATTCTACTGACAAACCACCACATCCTTCTCACATTAACTGAAGCTGAAGCACAAGTTTGGTCTGGCTTTCTACAACTTTTGCTATGAAAGGCTCATCTGTCTGCTTTTCTAGGCCTCTCATTATCCCTCTGAAAATACTGGCTAATTTCATCTAAACATAACAGGAAAAAATAAATTTTCATGGATAATTAAGTTTTTAAAAGTTTGCTGATAACCAGCAGGACAGAGGACGATTTGCACACATGCTATGGGGAAGTTCACTTATTATTAGACACTGACAATATCAGGACAATGATAATAAGAAAATCTATTAAGACTTCAAAGGGTGATGTAAGAGTGCTGCACATCAAATACAGTGTTGAATAACAAAAAGCATTATCTACAATGAGATGGAATTTTGCTTAGCAGATTCCAACACTTCATTCTTGGGTTTATAGAGTTCATTTGTGTCTGACAGTTTCTTTGATAAAGATGATTTTACATTTTCCCAAGTACACACAAAAAAGTTGCTGGGCTTCTAGTTTTTCTTTTAAGATAGAGGCAAACTAGAAGCTAGGATCCATACACCATGGAAAGTAATAAAGAAAGCATGAGATTTAATACAAAATCATCTTCTCCTCTATGTCTTTCTCTCTTCCTCAATAAAAGAAGACATATAGAGTACCTTCCTATCTTTTGGACCCATCAGTGGCCTAGGAATGACAGTTAACAGAAGTATAGGGAAATACCTCAATGTAAATTCTTAGAAGAATCGCTGGGTGTTTTTCCAAGGGTCGGAGTGACCACACAAACACGCCTGACATAAACACCAGTGAGATACTATTTATAAGGTTTATAGCAGGATGAGATTTAGCTTCCTTTGTGTGAGGGAATATTGCAGTGTGAATCATCTTCAGTCACATATTTTAGAGCACTTAAAACTTTCTCTCTACTGGAAAAACTATTGGCTTACAGTGAATTAGCACTGAAGCATGTTCAGACATTGCTGGAATAGTTTCAAAACTGAAACTGCTCCTGTGTAAAAGAAGGTTAATCCAAGCCTTCCTCTTAAAGCTACTTTTACAAGTCTTTAAAAAGAAAGTTGTGTCATATATAAATAACATATATAAATAACTCTGACAAGTTGAGTAGAGGAGAGTGTAAGAACGTCAATGAGATTTAAAGTGATACTTCAGTCAAACAGAAATTCTCTCTTATCCTGCAGCTTCCACAGCACTTCAGAGACTAATTTATTCAACTGATATGATACAAATGCCAATCCCATCAAGGATTCAGTCACACTAGCAACACAGCTCACAGTTTTCTTGCTGGCAGTTTCCCCAAGGTACTGCAAAAGACAGCACTGGGGCCAAAATGTTAGTTGTGCTAGTAGAAAACTTCATATCATGTGCACAGAAGAAACAGCAAGGACAGCAATATGATGGTAAGGTTTAATTGGTTAACATTTTTCTCATTAGGTCGGTCCTATGGCTAGGAAACCTGCCATTTAACTTCAAGGTTACACACCTCATCTAGTGAAAGTTTAAAGGCTGTCACTGAAAACAAAAATATTTGGAGTGAAAAACTGTCTAACCTAATCTCCCTCCTGAGTACTCCCAGTGCTCTTCTCTCATTCCTAAGTCCGAGCAGTTGTCATAAATTCCACATGAGTTTCCTTGTCCCTCGGTATCACCTTTTTCTCATGTTTCTCAAAGTAGAATTCATAATGTATTTGAAGATATCTGTAGCTTTCTGCTGTGAGATGCTAAATTCCAGAGGACTTCAAAGGCAGTCTAAAGTATCTGAAATATGTTAATGGTTAAGTTTTAGACAGTGAGTCTGAGGGATTTTCTACTCTGCAAAGATGTCTGAAAGACAATGGTTGCAGCACCAGCTGCAGCTGTCCCCTCAGAGTAAATAAAAAGGTCTTTTCCTGAAACAAGCAAATGCAGAAACACCAGTTACCCGGTATAGTTTTCCACCTACCCACTAAAGCACTGTCTCTGCTGTAGATCTGCACAAAAAACATGGATTGCCATCAAGGAGAATTCCTGGAGCTCTGGAAAAACGTCAGAGCCACCAAGTACCATTTGAGTCTGCCACAGACAATCAACTTGCTCCAACTGTTTGAATGCTACAAAGGTGATACATGTCTATAAGTAGATGATAATATGTACTGCTGGTCGTATTTCCTCTTTTTCCTTAACCTGCCAAGCAATCCTACTTGGATTTGAGCATCAGAAGACAAAACAAGGCTCAGAATAGGGCGACAGACAAATCTGATCAAAGTGCTAACTTCTTAAAAAAAACCAAGCAGTATTGATAGAAAAAAATTACTCATTCCTGTTAAGCAACATCCACAAAAGCTATTCAACAAATATCTGGCTTGTTCAAACTGCAATAAAGATAAATTCAGAAGAAAGCAAAGTCAGAATTGGCCCCCAGCACGTTTATCATCATTAATCAGCTAACTCTAGTGGTAGCAGAGCTATAAAGGACTTTCCACTGCTCTGTACCAGGCAGCTTGCTGCCTTTTCTGTGTGCTTCAAAGGGAAATTGCACTGGTTCAATACCCCAACTGGAATCTTAATCCCATACAAAGAAGTCCACAGTTTTCCTCATTGTTTTACCACTACTTGTAGATGGTTTACTGCTGCTACAAACCACAAAACATCCACCGGCCAAGGTCAAATAGAAGAACACAAAAAGATACAGAGGAAAATTAATTTCAGGTTATCAAGGTGTTTATTATTACACAGTAAGTGAGTATACCTGGTCTAACTAGCTAAGTAACTATGTTCAACATTTTACTATAAGTTGCACATTAACTACCAACACCAATGAGATTTCATTTGTAACTGTCTTTATAAATAAAATTTAAAAAGAGATAAATTTGTAACTAGATGCTTGTCGCCTACAAATTAACACATACTGAAATCTATAAAATCCATATGAAACTAAACCAACAGTTACAACCATTTACAGAATGAGTGATGTTTATGAGGCATTATAGTCAGAAGACATATGTACACAACAAATGGTCAAAATTAAGAAATGTTGTTCCCATCAGCTTCAACTATAGACTGAAAAAAGGCAAGGAGCCTATCTGTAGCTGTCAGCTACATGCTATGAGAAAATTAATGGTAGACATGTCAATAACCCTTTGCACAAGGTCACACATAGTTCACAATGCCTCTGAACACACAGCGAATTAGCACTCAGTTCTCTGCCTGGTTTCCTGCCTTGCTGCAGGGAGCCAGTAACCTAAAACTCCACCGATGCTTTATAGGCATGTCAGCATTCCTCAGTCCCCCGCAGCTGCCCCTTTTACTCACCCAGCAGTAAGAACATCTGCCAGGCTTTGGAAAACCTAGGTTCAATTTTCTCCTCTCTCACATCTCTCACACAGTCCTGAAAGGTTCATTAGCCATCAATTCAGCATGTGAAGGCCCATCTCTTGTTGTGAAACTGTTTTATGTAGCAGGAAATACTCTATGACTTGCAAGTAAGGATAGGGAGGACAGGCACTAAGTTGTGAAGCATTATTTGCTCAAAATCATACAGAAAAAAAGAGATAAATATGTTTCAGGCAATGTGGAGTTGTACAGCAAGATTCCTCAAAAGGTGAGCTCTCAATTAGTTTCTCCTGAAATAGGCACTCTAACAAAATCCATCATTCACAATCTACAGCATTGACCTCTTTATCACTCTATTTCGGTCTCATTGCAGCCCACTGATGAAGAGATGCGAGTTACAATTAAGAATCATGTCCACTCACAGTACAGCCCAGTGTACAAACCACCTTAGTATTCTGGGAACTTAGAATGGTCTTTCTCTCTGCATAGGACATCATAGAAGGGAAGGTCATCTTTCTTAAGCATGAGGATATCAAGCTGCATTCCCAACTGAATCCACAAGGGGTAGTTGACAAAGAAAGGTCTCAATTTCCATAGGTGGTAACAGATCCAGCTTTCACGACTGGAAAAAGCTCTTAGCTAGTCAGAGACCTCAAAGAAGGGAAGATGTCTGGCCAGTGGCATAAAACCTCTCTAGTACTCCTTTCTGATAACCTGCTTAAGGTCCCTCTTAAGCATCATCAGCCCCTGTCACCAGGTCACTGGGGGCAGCTGTTGTTTCAGTTGTCTGCAACAGGGGAACTAGTAAAGTCTTGTAAAGCAAAGTAGCAGAGCCCAACAGACTACTAAAAGCAAGGCAAGATCTGTGCTAAGATACCTTTCATTCCCCTTTCCCCCAGCAGTACTCACTGCCCTATAAAAGCAATACAATGAAGGCCACTAAGTGAAGCACTCCATTGCGAGTGACCATCACATCAATCACACTTTACAAAAGATTGCAACAGCTGAAGCTGCTCTGTTTTGTGAGTATTTGTTCTGGCCCTCAGACTTGAAACACTCCTCCAGTCAATCATACCAATCTGCAAAATTTAAATGAACCCCATACACAAAAAGCATGCTGCTTTGAAGACTTGTAACATTAATTTAAATGCAGCAAACCCAGATGAAAGCATTCAAGGAATAAGCATTCCAGAAGACTTGATCTATCTGGTCACTGTAGAGTTTATGAGGTTCACTTTAGTCCTGCACTAACTTGCCTACAAGACTTTCAGACTGAACTAGGCTTGCGTCTGGTCTGCTTTAGCTCAGGAAGAGGAAGATTAAGCCTGTTTACATTTGGCCCTTCTGGCAAATCCTTCAGGTTGTGCTTGTGCTCACCAAATGAGCTGTTGTGCTACAAATATAGATGGGACACATTGCAACAGAGCTAAGCTAAGACGTGACTCCTCAGTAACAAAAAAAGAAATTCTTTTCCAATACTATCTTAAAATTAATGCTATAGAGTCCCTCCAGGGTGCACCAACAGATTTGACCGCTCTTGTGCAACACATGAATGCATTCCTGATCCAGAGTACAGTTTCTTAACCTCTCAACACTTGTAACTTCGAGCTGCTAATGAAATTTTAAAGCATAATACAGAAAATCTAGAAAAGCAAAGCAACAAATTGTCACCTTCTTTTGAGACATCAGCTGTAAAAGGAAATTAGAAAATCAGAGTTCCAACTCTTTTCCAGGCAGAACTCAAAATAAGACATGGTGAAGATAAGGTAGCACACTCTCAGCATTCGGCCTGGTACACACGGACATACATTTTCACCTGTAAATTTTCAGAGAGATCTCCAACAAATTTCTACTCTAAGTTCCAATCTCACAATCTCCTTCACCTAACAAATCTCTTCTAAAATAACCTAAGAGCTTTATTAAAGCCCACATCTGTACGTGCTTAGATCATGACAGACCTATAGACAGAAAACCCAAACACAGAGCTGATTAGAAACACAATTAGTGCATAGTACAGCCCAATGGCATACCTTCAGATATACACCACATATCACAGAATTGTTAGGTTGGAAAAGACCAGACATAACTGCAACACTGTTCGAACATTATTTACCCTCCACTAAATCTTTCCTTAACTTCATTCCTAACAACTAGTCTCATATAAAACTGCAAGTGTGACAACATGTTTGCTGGCAGTAGCCTCATTGCTCCAATCTGTTGCCTCTCAAGATTTCTGTAAAGCTAATTTATTATATTTCTGCAAAGCCTGGCAGATGCAAATGGATGTTAATTTAAAAAAAAAAGTCCCCTCCCCCCCGACCAAATACCCTCCAAACAACATAAACTTCAACTTCTTGTCCTTCTGCCATTGTACTGCTGCTGAGTTAGACTGGACCAACCATGCAAATGGTAAATAGTTCCTGACAAAGTTACTTGAGGAATGAGACAGCTATACCCAGCCCACTAAGATGTGCAAAATAACAGATACGATAAATTGAGAAACTTTACTGCTTTCCTCTTCAATTTTCTGGTTTAAGACTTAACTGTCAGCTGATTTTCCTCTTGGCTGCAGTTCGAATCAGTTATTTAATATTTAATATAACAGTGCCACTTGAGACCAGTCCCATCCTAAATCTGTATGCTCAAAATGCAGCTCTGGAAGTCTTAAGAGCAAAATTTAGTAATGCAGAAAAAAAGGAAAGGAAACAGAGTACTAAATTTTGAAGTGATACAGTTTTGTAAGCAATAAAGCATGTTTGTATAATTAGACCAGAAAAGATGTATAATAAAATAGGTGTTTTGGTAACTCCTTCTGGGTTACATAGCTTCTTAATTGTTATACAGTTGTTTTCTTCTGATTACATTAAATACAGCTCTGATAAGGCCTCAGATATCTATTAGCATTGCTAAACCTTGCCCTACAAAGAGTATTTGGAAAGCTCATGGGAAGGGCACATATTAAAACATATGGCTGCCACAGACCCTCCCCTGTGGTATGATCAGCAGAACTGGTTTCTCATCAGTGATGTTCAATTCCCATAAGCAGGTGAGTCTTGGAAAAAACCAAACAACCCGAAGTCTTTCCAGCCTGGATCTCTCATTTCTGTTCTTACTGGTGGTCTCATATGTAACCTGTGTTTCCAAACACAGCCTTTCAGCTCCCCTGCAGATATCACAACAGTTGCTCACTGTCCCACTCTTTTCCAGTTCTAGAGGGACAAAAACTTCCAGATTGCATTTGCTCTTCACCTAGCAATGTCATCCTAGTCATAATGGCCATCATACACACATAAGGCAACTTCTGTGACAGGTAATTACCTTATTAGACCAATCTATATTAGCTGTTCCCATTTCTTCTCACGGCGAATGCTACCTTCCTGTAACATGAAGTCACCGAATTAATTAATCATGAGATTAGTTTTTAGCCTGCTAAAGCAGATGCTCACCCTTGTGCATATTGATCTTTCCAGAACTAGGTTAGGTGTTAGGGTTGTTTCTCTGTTTCCCCAAAGAAACCGCCCAGCTGTGTAGCATATTTAAATTTGTGCAACACACACTGAGTTTGTGCAGAAGCCACTCATCCTTGATACTACATAGTTACAGATCAGTCTTCTGGGGAGGGACTGCTGTTTCTTTACAATCTGTACTTCTATTTCAGATGATAAACCTCACCATCTTCTAAGCAGGAGTTGCGGTGCTACCGTAGTGGAGATAGGAGAATAAGCAAAGTTTACAGCGGTATATTCAAATCTCACCTTGTCTTGAATTCTACTTTCCTTTTAGCATCGTGAAGGAGTACACTTACAGAGTCATTTACATTCCTTCCCTTTGCCTACCTCCCAATCATCATTTGTGGCACCAGTGAAACTTTAGAATAATATATTTAATATATTGTCCATCAGAATTCCAAGCATACAAAGAAAAAGACATTTTTCTATTATTTTTCATGCAAAGTGCTGTCATCTGAGCAGTATAAAACTAAAGAAGCCATTAACTCAATTCACCATGAAGTACCATGTAACCAAACTATACTCCATTAGTCTAAAAGTGTTTAAATAACTAACCATAGCATTAAATATTTCAAAGCACAGTTTCTGCAGCACCTTGTGCGGAGTATTTCCTGTCCTACAGTCACAATTTCAGCCTGTTTCAATGCCTGCTCCTAGAAAATTTAACATGCAAGTAACTCTGAGTACATGAGCTAATGCATCACCCCACTACTCTAGAGAAATCCATGACAAAATGTACAACTCACATACTCATGTTTTTTACATCTGCCAGTTACTCCAACTTCAAAGAGGTGAGAAACAAAGCATCCCTAAATGAGCAAATGTCCCTGCCCATTGCAGGGGAGTTGGAACTAGATCATCTTTAAGGTCTCTTCCACCCAAAATGTTCTATTTTATGATCCTATGAAATGCTGGTGACCAGTCTATACAAACATAAGGGCCCATCACACTAATGATATCAGTAAAACGTAATGAGTTGAATAACGTGGATGCATGCGAAGTGCAAACTGTGTAACATACAGATGAAGTTACCAGAAGGGTAACTCCACTGCAACCTGGGCTCTGTGTTTTGCCACAGCACGGCTGTGTATAACCACTCCGATGAGACACCAAAGCGAGAGAACATAGAGGTTATGGTTACACTAGCAACCTCACAGCATCATCCCAAGAAGCATCAGGGGAACTAGCATGTTTCTCATCTCTGGCAGCACTGCTCATATATTCTTGCTGCCAACATTTATTCAGCCACAGGCCACTGCTTGCCTCTTTTGAACCTAATGATATTCCAGGGGTGTCTACGTTATTGTCCTGGACATATATACGCCCAAATATCACAGAAAATACTCTGCCAATCAAAAGTTTGTTTCCATGCGGGTACAAGAGAAATCTCTCTATAAAAGCATTTTGATAGACAGCCATACAAATGTAGCATTAGGCAAATATCATCTTCACCCAGGTCATTTTACGGCTTTCAGCTCTCAGCAAAAGAAATGGAGGAGAAAAAAAAGTAATAGTAAGTTAGATCAGTGTATGACAAGCTGCTAAATAAGCTTAAAAATACTTAAATTTCAAGAAAATACTCAGTTTAGCTTTCTCTAAAGAGCATGAAAGTACATTGTTGGGCAACTTACTAATGCAGAAAACTATGTAATCCAAAGTAATATAAAACTGTGTGACAATATAAATGTGAGGGAGAAGAGAGGAGTAAGGACTTGCATGTCAATTCATCCATTGTCGTTGCATAGCTTACAGTAAGTAAGGTATTTCAGTACAGGTAGATTTTTATGAGCAACTTGCAGAGAAAAAGTCATACTCATGTTTTTCTATTGGTAAAGACTAAAATAGGGAAGGATACCAAATAGTTTTGGACTACTGAGTCTGTAGTTGGTAATCTGCAATGGAGGAGAACAACTTGCCACAAAAGACATCCTTGAGGTGCTCCCATTGGACCAAATCTGCCTGGATTAAGTGTGAATTTGACAAACATCATCGGCTAGTGCTACACATGCAGAACTAACAACTCAGAAGACAGCAGAAATAGCAGTAAGAAGGGTATCCTTCTAAATTACATTCTGTTCATATTTGTCCTTCTTTTTTAATGAAAATAAGAGTAGAATTTGGTGGATACTTGCATTTTCCAAAAATCTGCATCTGCATAAGAATGGAGAATTTATTCTGAATCTTTCAGTAATGCTTCATGAATAAGTACTTGCTTGTAGTGTGTTTCATGAAGTTATTACAGTCTAAGCAAACACTGCTCATATCACTTTCATACTGCAAATACCTAACAGGTTGAACAAAAGTGTAGTTTGTATTGGTAACAAAATGAAATCTTTAAAACCAGAAAAGATAATTTTTTAGGAAAACATAAAGCAAAAACTGCACAAGTAACCACTAAGGCATATAAAGGCACTGTTAACTATTTTATGCCATTTACCGTGCTACTTGGACAAGAATGGGTTTATTATTGGAATGTTTCATTTAAGAGGAATTAAAAAGTCCTAAATTTTGGCAGCAATTAAGCATTTTTAACACGAGAACAAGAGATATCAGTACCTAAAATCAACCACTTAAGGGTTCAATATCACAAACATAGTATTAAATGGTGAAGAAGCAGCAGCCCAGTGCTTCACATAGACCAAAAGGGAGGAACTTGAAGAAAAACCTGTGCTGAATTTACAGATGATCCTCCTCATCAAGAGTCAAAGCCCTTGCTTTCTTGGCTCTTCTGAAAAATCTCAGCTCTACCTCCATGTTTCTTCACTGTGAAGCCACTTTTCTGCAGTGTTTGGCAAATTCACTTAAAGCCAAGACAGTCTCTTCTACAATCAACAGCTAGATAAGTCAAGGCTTATGGAACATAAGAAAGGAGCAGATACTGCAGTCTTTGCCGTTCTCCTTTAGTTGTCTTCAGTCATTATACTGCAACTGTAATTTTGCACTCATGTTCACATTAAGCAGAACTTAGGGAAGAATTATTTAATTTCCATGACATAAAATTATGATGAGCACACACAAACCACAAGAGAATGGAAACCTAGTTAATTTATTATAACTTTGCTTAATGTGCAATGATGATGTTAAGTGATGGTGGCTTCACAGGACCAGCACATGAGTTAATTTAGATTTATTAATTGTGTTAAAAACTGTGTCACAGAAGGCAGGAAGGGCAGGGAATTCAAAGTTCTAAGTAATCCAATTTTAAGGAATAGGGGAATTTCATAAGATGCAAAATGGTAAGTGCTTACAGCACAGTCTAAAAATACAGTGAGTGCAGTCAAGGCATGGACATCTTTGCCCATCTGCTCCAGCAGAATAACATGGAAGAGGGCTGGTGATCTCTGACATTTAACCAATGTTTTCATTTCCCACTAATCCCATGTTTGGGCATCGAGACATCCTACGATCCAGCTTAAAAAAGAGAAAACAGGGATCATAGGCCAGATTCACATGTGAGTACGGGAGATAAGTAGGAAAGGAATCACAAGGGTAACTGCCAACCTTGCCCAATTCTGGGATCTGTTTCATACAAGCCCCAACCGTATTGGGCCCTCAGGAGCAGCACACCATGGAGCTGCAATAAGTTTACTCTCACCGACCCCTTCATGGGACAGTTCAGCTTTCTATTGCATTGGGACAGCATGGCAACAACAGCAGAGCCAAAGCCTGTATTTTACTATTCAAAATAGAGAAATAGTGATAAGAAGAGTCAGATAAAGAATGTTAACACAGTCATAGGAACAGCTGTTCAGCAGAAAAGCACTCATTCTCTCAGTAAGTGTTAATGCATATAGACCTCGCAGCATGAAGAGAAGCACTTAAGAGTGCCACAAAGCACAACATACTATGCTCCACCACATCACGTCCTCCCACCCTCCCACATCAGAAGAGGCCAGGTGGCTGCAGCAATTCCACCCCCTCCCCACACAAAATCTGAGCTTCCACATTGGATACAAGTGCTGCCCAAGCCTTGCTGGTTTCTCTTCTGTCAACTGGATACATACATATTCTCTACCACCACAAGAAACAGGACTCCAGCATCTTTGTGACCACCTCACGATCCACAACAGAAAAATCTGACTGACAAGCACTCTGTGTTTTTATGCAGAGTGACCTTTAATACCAGTAAGTATAGTGTGCTGCCCTACAAAACAGCTGTACAACCAGCTGTCTGGAACAGGTTAGGGCAAACAGGAGGCCAAGGACACAGAGGACAGGGAGGTTGCCTTTACTGTTCTCTAGAGCCACAACAGTAGCCTGCGCTGCTGAACTTCAGCCCGAGTCAGCCTGTGCAAGTACTGACTGCACAAAAGCACATAACAAAATCATAAAAAGATGTATAATTAAGGTACTTATCCAGCCTGCCTGCCAAATAAATGTAAATAGCCCAGAGTTTAATACAGATGCTCAAGGAGGCAAAGCTAGAGGAATAAAACCACAGCAAATCACACTGTGTCAGCTGGCTGTGATTGCCCAGACTCTGCATTCAGATGCACAAGTATTGAGCAAGCTGTGCATTGGAGAGAAGGTATGTGCAAGATGTTTAGTCCTGATTCATCAGAGAGCAAGTGTTAGGATAGAATTAAAATTGCTGTCAGCGGCTGCACTGTGTTCTCACAACTTTAAAATTAGGACAGCTTGCCAGCTATTAACTTATTCATGTGTCCGGGGACTCAGGCTACAAATTGCTATATTTTATGTAACTCCAGGCAACCAGTACTGTTTTACCCCCTTTCTCTTGGAGCAGGGAAGCTATCAGTGAAGCAGCTCTGAATTATATCATACGAAAAAAGTATATTCACACTAAATGAAAAGCTTCATCAATACTCTTCTGCACTAACTTCACATGTGGCATATAAGAAGCAAAAATTCAATTCAATCTACCCTGGCATCAGAAAATAGAATCAATAATATAGAGTGTTACTCTCAAGGAGAAACATCAAACCCTGATGCAAAACAGAGAAGGATTTTCTGTCTCGGCTTTATATACCCAAACAGGGCTCCAGGCCTTTCTGCACTGCTTTAGTTTCATTGACAGGACTCTCAGTATAAATGCCTTATTCTCTTTTACCTTCTATTCAGGCCTTGCATTTAAACACCTCCCTCTTCCTTTTCTGTGATGTTATTAGATATAATACCTAAAAAATCTGTACCCTCAGCAAGTTTGCAGATGACCAAGTTGAGAGTGGTGTAGTTGCTGCAGTGGAATGATGGGATGCCATCTTGAGGGACCTGGACAAGCTTGGAGAAGTGGGGCTGTGAGAACCTCATGAGGTTCAACAAGGCCAAGTGCAAGGTCCTGCACCTGGGTTGGGGCAACCTCCGTTTTCAGTACATGATGGGGGATGACATGATTGAGAGCTGCACTGCAGAGAAGGACTAGGGTGTGCTGGTCGATGCGAAGCTCAACATGTACTGGCAACGTGCGCTCACAGCCCAGAAGGGCAACTGTATCCTGGGTTGCATCAACAGAAGCATGGCCAGCAGGTCAAGGGAGGTAATTCTGTCCCTCTATTCCTGTCCTCGTCTAGAGTATTGTGTCCTGTTCTGGAATCCTCAACATAAGAAGGATATGGAGCTGTTGGATCAGGTCCAGAGGAGGGCTACAAAGATGATCCAAAGGCTGGAGCACCTTCCCTATAATAGGTCCTTGACTGTATGAATCCCAGAGTCAAGATGCAACAGTATCACAGTATTTTACATGCTTAACTACAGATAAAACCTGCCATATCATCTTTGCCACTCTCTAGACTCTCCTTGCCACTTGCTAAATACTGAACCTCCGTTTTTGGCATCTGTAACTCACCTCAACTTCTCTACTACCTGCAGATATAATGAACTCTTCTTGTACTCTGTGAAGGTCACATTGTCCCTGTTTTGAAACAATTTCATGGACTCAAACACTCTCCACATCCCACTGAAAACCTCTGTTCTCCCTCACCAACCTGCCTGTGGTGGGTTGATTCTGGCTTTATGTCCATCAAAGCTCTATCCCTCCCTTTCACAGTCAGGCAGGCAAGAGAAAATATAACAAAAAGCTCTTGGTCCAAGACAAAGACAGGGAGATCATTCAGCAATTCGCCACAAGTGAAATGGATGTGACTTGGAGAAATTAGTTTAATTTATTACCAATAAATATCATAGTACTGTAATGAGAAATTACAAGTAAATCTTAAAACACTTTCTCCTCAACACTTCCCTTCTTCCCTGGCTTAACCCTACTCCTGAATTCTCCACCTCCCTGCTCCACATTGGCACAGATGGACAGGGGATGGAGGTTATGGTCAGTTCATCACATGTTGTCTTTGCTGCCCCTTCTGCAAAGTTGTTTCTCATTTTCATTAGAATTAGGTCATTAGGCACTGGAATGGTCTGCCCAGGGAGGTGGTTGACTCGCCTTCCCTGGAGGTGTTTAAGGGACGGGTGGATGAGGTACTGAGGGGCATGGTTTAGAGATTGGTGGGAATGGTTGGACTCAGTGATCCAGTGGGTCTCTTCCAACCTGGTTATTCTATGATTCCACTCTCACTCCTCTCCACTCTTCAGTTGCTGCTATGGATTTTGCACAGTTTTCCACGCGCCCCCTGCCCCCCCCCCCCCCCCCCTTCTTAACTAATGGAGGCTCTACCACCATTGCTGAATGGCTTGGCCTTGGCCAGCGGTGCTTCTTTCTTGGAGCCACCTGGCATTGGCTCCAAGGCCTGAGGGACGCTTCTAGCAGTTTCTAACAGAAGTCACCTCTGTAGCCTCATCTATACCAAACCCTTGCCATGCAAACCAAATACACAATCTCACAAATCTGACTGCCAACATCTGAGCCCTTACTCCTTGCTATGCCCTTTATGCCACAAACACCATTTACTCACATGGCTCTTCTTTTCCTTATCTCTGTACCCCAGTTTCAATGCATGTGCTACTTGTAAAGATTTAAGATTAGTCTTTACAACAGTTTTCTAAATAAACTGTGGATACAATCTCAGCACAACACTGAATATTCTGGTTGCCCAAGAAAATAAAGCAACCTCTAATTGAGAATTCTTGCTGACTTATTGCCTCACGAAAACAATGAACTCCAAGAAAAAAACATGAAATCGTGCTTAATTACTCAGAGTGTAAAAAATTGTTTTCACGATTCAATTTTGAATATGCTCTTTTTCATTTTCATTTAATACCTCCTGATTCTGGCACAATGAGTCAGGCTGTTCTCCATTTTCTTATACAAGTTATCATTTCCATATGCATTTATCTTATAGTAAGGGTCTCTTCTTCCATTGCCTTTCTGATCTCCTGCACAATACTTTTGGCATCTACACTCACTGTGCTGTTATTTGCATCTGCAAAGTACCATAATTCCACATTAAATTCAGTGAATACTTAAATTTAAAATGGCAATGACATAGTTTGTTCTGCTCACACCAGTGTACCAGCACACTGGGAAACAGTGACAGGAAACGCAGCTCTGTAAGTCTCTCCAGTAACAGTTATATTCCCTTCAACGACAGCTTCCCCAGAGTTGAGTAACATCTAGTCATTGTTGTTCCCCTTTGCTTTACACTAACACCATCATTTCAGAGAGTTCAAGTTTGCGAGAGACCAGCTGGCATAGACATATTCATATCCAAAGCACTCAGGGCTGGAACACCGGGTAGCATGTGCCCAGGACCTACTTCACATTCACAGGAAATATAGCTCCAAAACATCATGGGCATTGTGGGTTTGTGGGGTTTTTTTATCTCCCTCCTGCACTGCCCCACTTCTTTTCTTCTGTCTCTGCAAGAAGGAATCACATTTCTGAAATACTAAGGCTAATGCCAGAATGGTGTTTTTATAGCCTGACTCCAAGCATGCGCTGCTTGCCCTATGCCACAACGTAGACGCACCAGCCCTGTTTGAATAACAAGACTATTGCATTTGAAAGAGCCAGATTAGGTAATTTTTTTATCCATATCATCTGTCTGGAGGAAACCGTGGAGTGAATTATCTTTTCACTGAATTATCCTTTCAATAGTACCTGCATTTCCTTTTGGCAAGAGGTAGCAGCGGCATCACAGAAGGGAGTCCAGCAGCAAATCAGTATTCATGAAGTGCAGCACATGGAAGATGAGATCACTTAAGACAAAATGCAGCATGACAGTGAAGGTGCACCCTTATTTTCCAGCTTTGGTTCCATTGTGAAGGCAAAGGTGACCTTTTTTTTTAGACATTATTTTATTTCAAGTACTCAAAGGCTAAGATGATAGAATCACAGTATAGTTAAGGTTGGAAGGGACCTTAAAGATCATCTAGTTCCAACCCCCTCTGCCATAGGCAAGGACATCTCACTAGGTCATGCTGCCCAAGGCCCCATCCAACCTGGCCTTGATCACCTCTAAGATCAAGATCTTCAAGTTGCTGTTTCCAGAAAGGCGTTTAACACCATGAACTTCATAATAGTTCACAGGTTTGCTAATACTGAGAACACATTTTTGTTATTGGTTGTTCTCTCGCATTTCTACCTTAGAAATCAAACAGTAGGTTTATGACTCCCTTCTTTTAATGGTTAAAAACCAAATCAAACAAGTACACGCTTCTTGCTTTATGAGTAATTTATGGTTATTTGAGAGCCACCAATTTACTTTTATCAGCAGTTTTATGGCAGATGACTATCAGGATTCATTGACATCAAGTTCTGATATCTTTTAATGGAAAGATACATAGTTATATGACACTCAGTAAGGAAAAATTTAAAAGTAATCAATAAAGACCTTTTGAAAACACCACTAAAGTGGTCTTTATTTCTGATTAAGTCTGACAGACTCAACCTTTACTGGCTTTTAAAGTGCAACTAGTACAAACCAACAGGGACTTCACATGTAGAAAAAAAAAATAAAACTATGAACAGGGCTCTGTGTGTGTGTTGAATTAACAAAATAAATAAAACTGTTGGTTTGAACAAGAAAAAACCCTGCTACCCATGAAGATTTATGCTAAGTGTGTGTAATTTCTCAGATAATTAATTTGAAAAGGGTGCATTGTTTTATAAAAACAGATCATGTAGCAGCTGCTCCTCTCTCCTATTGATATGAGCTTGGCACAGCTGGAGCATACAGACAGCAGCAAACAGGGACACCAGAAAACTTCTTCAAAATAAAGTAAAATGCTTCAAAATTAATTTTGCAAATTTCTACATGTTGCTGAATTGATTTAAAGAAAGACTTGATGCTCCCATAAGTTAAAAGCAGCTAGACCGGGCACTTCTCAGCTTGACACTGGCAACCAGAGAAGGCTTTCCTAGATCTCCCATTGACAGGTCTGTTTTAACATGGTGGTGTTTTGAGTTAGCAGCTTTGGGAAAACCACCTTGTTGCCTGACCTAAACCAAAGCAGTCTCTGGGTTATAAACCCAGCTACTGTGCTTGAAGTAGCTCTTCTTATTCTTTCTGCCCAACTCCCTTCATTTTAAGGCCATAGCAGGGAGAAAGAAAAAAAATCTAATAGAAAAATCCACATGCAGTCACTGAGAGGTGTACACAAATACTTCGTACTTCTCAATGATATCACACAATACTGTGTTCTTCAGCCAGCACTAACAGAAATATGAAGTCGCTGCTCCAGTATTGTAACAGCTTCTGTGAAGCGCTGATGAATATTTCATTCAAGGTCACAGAAAGCTAACTGAAATACTGAAAAGAAATAAAGAATTAAAGAAAAATATGTAATGACTCACATTTTATATCTGCATATTTATCAGTCCTATTAACTGTTTCAGTACAAAGTAATCACGAAGAAATCAGAGTTATGACTTAGAGGCTTTCAGTACTATGCATCACTGCAGAGTTTTCTGCTATTTCTCAATGACTTCCAAAAATTTTGAATTTCCCTTGATGCTCTCTCCTTCAGATGAGTCTGTTGTCCTGTGACCTTGTCAACAGAAGCACTTGTCCCACAAATCTGGATGCAGCACACAGGCCACAATTAGACACAGCCCATGGCTGTATAGCACAAGAAGGAGCAGCAGAACTAAGTATCTGCCCAGTTAAAAAAGCTAATAACACAGAATTACATTAGGAAGGAAAACCTCTAACTTTTTATCAGCACAGTAGTTAAGTATGCAGTTTCCATTTCACCAAGCAGCAGGTGGAGTTACCAGTGCTTTAGATCTGAACAGAGCAGAGCAGCAGGAAATAGGTTATGCCTTTTATCTGTGAGTGAGTAAGTGAGAGAGAAGGAACAGCCATTCCTGCCTCATGGAAAAGAAGCAGAGGAAAACAAAGGAGATTTGGTAATTCTATGGTCATTGAACAATAACTATCACACTCACTCCACAGTATGTAGCATGGCATTACAGACCCACCCCCTTTTTCCCTTTTCTGCTTTTGAAACACAGATTACTCCGACACTGCATGTAGCCCCGAGGCAGCTGAAAACCTGTACTCACAAAACAGAATTAAATGGATCCATAATACTATTTGCCACATATTTTTGCTTACATCTCAAAGGTCATTGTATTGAGCAATGTTTTAGAAGTCGACTTAAGGCGGCCTGCAGCTATTACAAATTCAGAGCTAGAAGCTTTTTGATGCCTATTTATTTTCTAGTGCTTTCCTGTTACACACAAAGGAATTCATCAGACTGCTTTATGTGCCTTGTTAAGATTTGTATCAGCACAGTTCAGCACTTCAACAATCATGCAGCTGTTGCAATTTTTCCTCTTATATTGTTAATTTTTCAGTACAATTTTGTAGGAGAAAATTACTCTGCTATGCTAGTCAAGAAAAGCAATGTGGCCAAAAAGTTGCAAACTGCCAGTAACATTTTCACACAAATGTGCACAAGTGAAAAAGAAAATAAATTCTGTATATGTGTCTCTGTCTATACACATATATATGCACACACATATAAATACAGCTATATGTAGTTAAAATCTCCCCAAAAGCAATGTGCATAAACATGGCTTCAGCTCCTTAGGAAAAAGAATATGCTCTGCCTAGGAAACGAGATGGAGAGTCTTCCCTCCTCTACATCCCCTAAAAGGCACCACACCTACAGTTACTTTAGTAACCAAGCATGTTCCAGAGAAGAATAAGGGGGGAAAAAAACCTAATCTTTGGTTCCTCAGTCTGCACATTTCTACATTTTCACATGCAGACTGTTGCATAAACTCAAAAAAACTCTCTTGGTCATATGTTTTTCCAGACACTCCTTGGAAACCACATGAATGTCTTTAATAAACAGATTGTTTAAATGTACATAGCTGTAGGACAGACAATCATGAGCCTGATAACATTCCAAAAGCCCAGACTAATAACTCAGAGCATCACAGGTTCTCTCCTTTTGCTCCAGACAACAATAAAGGAGGGCAGGATGCTTCCTCTTTCTGTACTATTCAGCCTTTGAGAAATGCAGACATGCCTGCACACTGGTAGTGAGAGTGGCAGCACAATACACTGAAACCAGGTAGCATACAGAAATTGTTTGGGATTCACTACTGCACTGGCATTCTGAGACTGTCAGACATTAACAAAGACATTCCTGGATCCCGTATTCTGTCTGGCAATCAGTAGTAACCATTCATGGTCTTCCAAGAGTTACATCCTCCCAGTCATCTTCAGCATACCTCAAAGCCCTTTCCTCTCTATCTTATTCCATGCTTTGAATTCCTATTCCACTATATTCAGATGTAACATTGTTACTTACAACATTTTTGGGAACTTATTTGTGGTCAGACACCTTTTTAAAATACTTTTTGAAGTACATTTCTGTGCTAGAATTATGCTCCAGAAGATCTGTTAAAGCATTTGATCAAATTTTTATCACTAAATTGAAATCTTTGCTACAAAGATGATCTGAAGGCTGGAGCATCTGCCATATGAGGACAGACTAAGAGAGTTCGGCTTATTCAGTCTGGAGAAGAGAAGGCTCCAAGGAAATCTTATAGTGACGTTCCAGTACCTGAAATGGGCTACAAGAAAGCTCGGGAGGGAGTTTTTACAAAGGCTTGTAGTGATATGACTGGGGGCAATGGCTGTAAACTGGAGAGGGGCAGATTTAGGCTAGACATAAGGAAGAATATCTTCACTATGAGAGTGGCGAGGCACTGGAACAGGTTGCGCAGGGAAGTTGTGGCTGCCCCATCCCTGGAGGTGTTCAAGGCCAGGTTGGATGGCGCCTTGGGTAACCTTGTCTGGTGGGACATGTCCCTGCCATGGCAAGGGGGTTGCAACTACATAATCTTTAAGGTCCCTTCCAACCCAAACTATTCTATGATTCTACCTATAAATAGATTGATAGTCCTCTAGAGAAACAATTTTTAGCCTTGGAAACACAGAAACCACATGAAATCCAGAAAAAAGTCCAAGTGAATTCTCAAACATTTTCTGTATTTTCTCACGCACTGCATACTCAAAGTGCAAAGCATGCGGCCGTTGCCCTGTTCTCCTTCAGGATGAAGTCTGTCTTTCCTTGATGTTAGGCTGTGCCATAGAGACAGAGAGAAAGGAATAAAACTCAGGAATGTGTGGCAGTAGAAAAGTCCACTTTGCACACACATTTCATTGCTTTTTCTTCTCCTCTGTGCATCCTGGATCTTTCAAGTTGAGTAAAGCTGCAGAACTGCTTAAATTCCCAAAAAAGAAAGACAGACTCTCCCTTGCAGTGCATATAGCAAGTTGAATACCTGAGTATTACAATCTGAGGTTTTATTAAGTGGATTCCTTTCCTAGAGGCTATAAACACTCTGCTGTTAACTCCAAGTTTTATGTTTGAATCACCAAATCCTTGAGAAACAACCCATTAATTTGCTAGTAAAATAATCCTCAGTACCCCATTCAGTCAGACAGGCAGTAGTAATAATGGATCATGAATCATCACCTCATGAAATTATCTATTTCATATTTTATATGGGTACTTATCACCATGATATCTGACATACTAAGCAGGTATGTGATGCCACTGAAATCTCACCATTAATGGTATTCACAGCTCGAACAATCAAACAACATCTTCTTTCTCAGACTGACACACAAATATTACAGGGTGATTTCTGGTTAAGGTCCCTGAACAGTAATTTATTTTCACCACAATGCCGTGGTATCTATATATAAAAGATTTTATCACTGGCTTTTTTGTCATGAAACCACCATCTGCTGATGCCCAAGTCATCTAACAAAAGCTGCCAGCTAAGGAATTATTCCATTTGGAAGTAAAATCGTGAAGGTTTTGGAGTTTCGCTGCATTCTGTTTAGGACCAGAATTGAAGTTGCTTGAAAAGAAAAGCAATGGAAGGGGTAGAGCAAGTGAGAAATCTGTGACTAGAATGTAATTATTAAGTTACCATTCTAATCTGTTTGGGCCTGGATCTTGGGTATCATTCATCCCAGCCAATCATTTTTATCATTGAGTTTCACTTTCAGCCTTCGTCCTATTGAAGCTCCTTGATCTTAGATAGCACCCACACTACTGATTTCACAATAAAGATAAGGCAATCAGAAATAGCCTACGGTCCTTCTGGCACAGTTGCCTTCTCCCTTGCATCACGGAAAAGAAAGCCACTCTGGGCCCAAGGAACACTTCTAACAGTAAACTGAGTCGTCTCCGTGTAAAAAGAACTGGAGCTCTTCTTGAGCAGCTCCACATTTGCTGTGGGTTCTGTCACTTTTATTTCCAAGTCACAGTCAATAAAATTGCCAGTAAAACTGGAGTCTTCTCTGGAAGGACAACAGCCACTCAGCAGTTGAAGGTGGTAGGTGGGGATCACTGTCACTTGGCTTGCTCTGTGCCTGCTTCCCACAGAAGGGCACATTTTGTTCTCTGTCAGGGCTACAAAACTCTCACTGGCACCTCAGTTACTTCGAACTCTCTCCTTACCATGACTGTCATGGGAACATATGCTTTATGGAGCCTGAAACTCCAAAGCATCTGCCTCACACGGTCTCTTCATCCAAAGAAAGCCACCCCATTAATTCAATAGCTGTGAAAAGGTTACAGAGGATTTCTTTGCTCCAAACATATTGAAGCAAATTAGCACACTCAGTGCTGGTCAGATTTAACTAAACAACCATTCAACACCTGTACTGAGTGGGAAAACAACATCCCTGGCTTCCCTTTGCTGTTCTGACTGCCTACCAACAACTCCATGCAGCATGTGTGTCAGGATGGCTGGTGACACACACCGCACACTGGAAATGCTGTAAGGGCAATGTGTGCATGGTTGGTTGGTTGGTTAACACCACATTCTCACAGCAGCATGTAAGGTGACAGAGAGGCAACTCTCACTGCACCTTCTGGAAACCAAGAGCAGATAGAACCTGAAGGGTTCACCTATTATTTTTACACCACCCTGCCTCTTTTTGGACAAGTATTATCATTGCTATTATGTATGCATGTTGCAGTAACACTAAATGGCGCACTCTAAATGAAGCTGGCACTTAATTCTGTTGGCCTAGTTAGTGACATTCATTACAGCTTGATCTTACTTCCAGTTTGCTTTCAGCTCTTTCCTGCACACTTTTTCCACGATGTTATGACACAAAAGAGCAAGTTCAACACCCTGCATTTCTCTGGCACACTCAGGTTTCCTCTGCCTCTAGGTTGGCCCAGATGTGCTGGCACTAATGCAAGGAGTGAAGTCTTTGGCCTCAGATACAGCAACAGCCAAACTTACTGCTCAAATATGCTAGCTCTAATCGTAATTGAATTTTAAATTCTCTTCCAAGATCCCATTACCTTTCCTACAAGTCAAGCAAAGAAGTACATAGAGTAACAGCTACAACACTTGCAGAAAAGAAGTTGTTCTTCACTGATATAAAAAATTAATAACTCTAAGACCACCAGTTGCAGGCAACAGGATGACTAGGTTCATCCATAATCTCACCCTGCCTGGCTTTATTAAATATTCAGTAGAGTGGATTTTAGCTGTACCAAGGAAAGGTATTGGGCATTCTGACAATTAAGTTCCTCTGTTTATTAAAGAGTAATCATCTTTAGAAAATTTATCCTTCTTATTCTAAAATAAAAGAACTCCAATTCTCTGAGTAAGATAAAATCTATACTTAACTCTTCTAACTACTTAGTCCTTAGCTGAAAGTAAGAATCAGTTGCTACTCGAATAACATTTCATCTGTGTTTTAGCTCTATCAAAAATTGACGTAATACATTATTTATTCTGGATTGTATTATGAACCTTCCTGTATATCTCCACAGGAAAATACATTTTAAGGAAAACACTTAAGAAATCTACAAAATGAAAAAAAAACCACATGCGTGCATCCCTCCCTCTCTGGCTGGTCTGCAGTGTTTTTATGATTTCTCTACTACCTAACCCTTCTTTCCCAGCTAACAAAAAGTCTAACTAGAATTTTAAGCCAGTAATAACACAACTACAAACCTTTTAGAAGGGCCTATTGCAATGGGACAAGGGGTAATGGTTTTAAACCAAAAGAAGGTAGATTTAGATTAGATATAAGGAAGAAATTTTTACAGTGAGGGTGGTGAATCACTGCCCAAGGAGGTGGTAGATGCCTCATCCCTGGAAACACTGAAGGTCAGGTTGGAAGGGGCTCTGAGCAACTTTATCTCTTGAACACGTCCCTGTTCACTGCAGGGGGCTTCGACTAAATTACCTTCATGGTCCCTTCCAACCCAAACCATTCTATGTTTCTACTTGGCCAAGAGGGTGCAAGTCAATACTTGTTTATGGCCTCAGCAATATTTGCCAAGTCTCTTGATCTGGAGTGTGTAAAATTTGCCTTAAATGCAAGACCTTTCACATCAAAGGAAAAACATCCAGCAATGCTAGAGGGCAGAGTCTTGGAGTGAACGAGTCTTTCTATAAGTATTAAATTCATAACAAAACACAAAGAACAATGCCTATCAGTCCTCTTTTAAGAAAAACATGTGAATATTTTAAGTAGATTTAATTTTCTATGCTCTTTCAACACCAATTAAGTATTGATATTATAAACCCAGCTGGCATGGAAATGTAACTCAGACATTGAAAACAATGGAATTTAATTAGAAAAACTACCTTTACTTAAATAAACAGTTTGAAGAGCAGGTGAGTGCAAGGAAAGATTCCTTAGAAGTAAACCAAGGCAGGTGAGAATACCTTGCTACAGAAAGCACAGATGCTTTTAGCTCCTTAGAGTTCAGTACACCCAAGAAAATGGGTTAGTAAAGGGGACAAGCCTGGCATAAGAACACACAAAAAAGGGATTTAAAAAACCCAACTGGCTTTTATCTTTACTCCTCCATGTCAGGACCTCTGTCAGGTTGTATTAGCTAAATGTTGTGCTGTAGAGACAACTTCCCAGACAAAGACCAGGTGATTTGACTCAAAGGAACAGGCCAGCACCCTGACTGTACAGAATTACAATCATCTGACTTCTTAAAGCTTTTCACCATTGAAAATACACAAAAAGTACAATTTTAGTCCCTCAGGAGAAAGACTGCTTTCATCATTTAAGAGTTTATATTCTACCAAATTGTATTTCTACCTGTCTACAAGAACACCCATGAAGAACAAAGGGGAAAACTGATGAGAACACAGGCTCAACAGGACTCAAGAAGAGAACACATATCCTTACATGCTCTCACAGAACTTTCTAAGAGTGCTGGGCTTTTCCTGGTTGCGTCTTTGTCGAAACCAACGTTGAATGCTGCGTACATCCCAGTCCAGCTGCTTGGAGAGGCCCTCCAGCCTCTTCTCATCTGGATGCTACAGAACAGAGAAGGAAAATAATTATTTCTTTGCCCAACTGCACCAATTCCACATTAAATTTAGAACCACTATAATTGTCTCTTGATGTCTTAAGAGAGAGACACACATGAATACATAGAAATAAAATTACTCTCACAGAAATCACTGCTGGCAGATCCACATCAAAATAGGTTTACAGTGACTATTATTGATCTAGAAGGACATATGCTCTGATACATCAGGCAGGTTATTACAAATAAGAAACTTAAATGGGACAATGGGATAGAAATTTGCTTCCAACTTTGGAAGTGAGGATAAGTAGAGATAAAACACATTTTTCAAGCAGCAGGGCTTACAAACACTCCCTGACTGCCACGTGCTCTGTTTCATCCTCTTGCATCAGGATCTTTGTCCTGTCAGATGCTGCAGCAGTGAAGATTGACTGACATGGAGAGAAGATATATCCCATGTTTACATTAAAACCGAGGTCATTAAACTAAGTGACAGCTTCAAGAGGAAAATCACCTTGACAACAGTGAGAGACAACTTCTTTTTGCTGTAAAACTAGCTACACACAATTATTCTCCAAAGCAGCAAAGGCGAAATTCTCATTTCATAAGAACAGCTGCAAACCAGTGCAGAGGTAGGGTAAAAGAAAATGAGTCTATCCTTAATTTGACTACTATATGGAGAAGAGCAGTACCAGCTATATTGCCAATTATGCAGTTATTCTACACATACAGTATTGCATGAGGATTATTTATAGATTTCTCCTGATCACATTCATTTTTTAAAAAACAGAAAAAGCTTTTAGACAATCTGTTTTCTGTAGCTATAGATTTCTGCAAGCCAGTTATATACATTAAATGAGGTACAAAAGCTACCCTGTTAAAGATCTTTTTAAAATGTTGCAAAAGGTAAAACAGCAAAGCTGTCATCAGGTTGAAGTTTTCCTTTTCGGTCACCAGGAAAAGACAGGAAAGGAAGGGAAGGGAAAGGATGAGACAAATGAAGGGAAATGTATTGGCTAATAATCTCAAAAAAAACCCCACAACCAAAACCCAAACATATGAAAAAGCAAACAAAAACCCCCACCCTCAACTACTTTTAGTCAATCAAGGTAGCCACATGTTTTACAATGGAAAGTTACAAAAAGCTCTTCTCTGTAATTTCAGAAAACTGAAATGACTGATGCAGCTCTTCGGAGCTTGGCTTGAGAGAGCTGCTGCCCGTGACTCAAAAAAGGCAGCTATCTAAATTGGACAGTTTCTTTGAGAGCAGCTACCAGACAGCTATACCAAACTCTTGCAGGAAAGCAGATGCTTTCCTTTGGGGCTCTTCCCTCTGTGTACTGGGTGCTGGGAGCTGTGTGTGCCAGCTCTTCCCATGACTGACAGACATCAGTTAGATCACCTCATTCATTCAGACCCTGTATCAGACTAGCAGATGCTGTAAGGAAAAATAAAGAAGAAAAAAACCTCATTCCTGCTCCAGTGAATGAGAGCCCGCATACTGCAGCTTTTAGAAACAAGGTATGGGGAACAAACTCCCTGAAAAACAGACAAAAAGCACACCAAGAGCCATGGTGATCTCAGGATAGGGTGGGACACACGAGCAAGAAAGATTCATGGTATATTCACTATCCCTGTCACTGAACCCAATTTTGCCCTCTATGACTCTAATTATCTCTGAAGTTTAGGCTGATGCCTTTGCCGTTGAATGCCCAGCTGCAGCCTGGAGCTGAGATGGGACACGGAAATTGCAGAGAATTCATCCTTCAGGCCTCCACTGGCCAAAGTGGCTGACCACTGTGGTCTTCAGGAGATACTAAGAGACATCTGCTCACTGATACGGGAAATCTCAGGATGCTTCAAAAGGATGACACAGAGGTTTAGTCAAGATACCACACAGTGAGAGCTATAGAGACACAGATATAAGTGATGGGAGAAATCTTTTTCTTTCCACAAAAAAAGTCTGCAAGCTCTAAAACATTATTCAGTCAGTTCCCTCAATTTTTTAGCTTCTCCCTCCCCCCCGACCAACTTCAAAGGACACTTATCACAACATAAACAGCTGGGACATCAGCAAGCCAACAGCACCCTGTGCCCAGGAAGCTCCCCTAGAAGGAGTAGCTTCAAAGTGTAATGGAAAACACAGTAAGGACAATCTTACTAGCTCACAATTCACTATTTTTTAAAAACAAAAAACCCAAACACACATGACGATTTTATGGAAATTTCTAAAACTTAAGAAGCAAAAGAAGTGTAAGTGGTCATATGGCACACTCGAAGTGTTTCTGTAACAACTTTTGACTAAAAGCTTACAGGTGAGGTCACGAAGGGAAGCATAACTGCTCAAGCTGGCATGCCAATGACAACCTTGACATGTGCATGTCCTGATTTTAACTGTAAAAATACAGCACTGCATATAGCAGTTAGCTTTGTTTTGTTCCAAAACAGTTTATAGTGGTATATCCCACTTTGTTTCAGTTAAATACTCTACCTTTGTAATAGCTGTGAAAACTTTTTCCAAGATAGCATTAGGTTGAGCTTTCTGTGGTCCATTGGCTTGGACTTTAAGGCCTAAGGCACATGGTTTAGCAATGAACCTGTGAGAAACAGAAGAGTGAGAAAAGGAAACAAGTTAAATTTTGAGTTATTTATTTCATCACTGTTATCAATCAATGACATGTAGCAAATGCGCAAACATTACATCTCTTCCAAAAAAAAAAAAAAAAATTCTTAGCCGTACAGCTCAAAAGCAAGCCCATACAGGTGATTACATTGCAAAATAAGTAACATCACTTTGAAGGATGAAAGGAACTCCGTGGAGCACTTGAAACAAGATTTTCTTTCATGTTGTGAAAAGAAAGGCTAGAACAAAAGCATGAGAGTAATGCCTCCTAGAGAAGCACCAACTAATAAAAAGAGCAGGACAGCTCGCAGAGATGAGGAGCACATAATATTCTCCTCCAAATGCAGCTTTTGTCATAGATCAGTTTTCAGAGTAGCTACTGCCTCAGGACCCCTTTTGCACAGTGGAAATTCAAAGCCTTTATAGGCAGCAAGTGTTGAAACTGCCCAGTTGATACCATTTTCTAAACTATAAAGTTAGAGGCATCGCTCAATACCATTTAAAGACTTGGCTTTTCCTCCAAACTCTTCTGTTAAAATAAGAAGTTGTCACAGATCCATACACCAATCCCTAAGATCATCCAGTTCAGAAACTGTGTGTCTCTGACACACTTTAGAGATTAATTACACAACTTAAATTACACATACTCATAGACAATCATTCCACTCATTAAACACTAAATAATTTATAACTATGTGTCCAACTCTGGGATCCGCATGAAAGGTACAAAGTTTGTATAGAAATCACATTTGCATATTAACAGTATGAACTCCTGCCATATTTTAATGATACAACTCTTGATTTCACTTAAAACACTCATATTTCCTCAGTCTTCACCCGCCAGCAGAGACTAAACCAGGAAATTCTGTATTTGAGAAAGAGTTCCACATTTTTCCCGTGGGATGATCACAGGGTCTTAAAAATCACAAACTTCTTAGCCACTTACAAGCCCCTTTTTAAGCACTGTTTAGAGCTCTAACTGTTGTTTCTACTATTTTTAAGACAGCACAGCTGATAAGAGAATTAAGTCCCAAGCAATGCTGCAGTGGTTACAGCAATAGCACTTGATAAAGATGGTAGATGCCAGATCCACCTTGATTTCCTTGTTCTTCCAAAAAATATCTTGATTCATCAATACCATTACCATACGAAAGCAAATCCTATAGTCTGAAATAATTTTGGTGACTGTTGGTGAGGAGGGTGGGAAGCCATATATCCAAAGGCACCTGCAATGTATCCTTAATCTCACTCTTTGATCCTTGTATGTTATAAGAGGAAAAAAACAACCAAAGAACTTAAAACATTCTGTAAAAGTTTAGCCACAATCTGGATGAGCTGCAGACTACTACCATGCTGCTAGCTTCCTAGCATCAACCAAATCAATGGCACTGCATTAGGTGTAAATGCCCTAGTTTAAGGTGAAAACCTTTGATGACACCAGTTTCATTGATGAGCTTGAGCAGAAAGCAGTTCAGTTTTCTGCTAATGAGACAAAAGCATATAAGCTCTCTACTTCTTAAAAGCACTATTCATTTTTCCCATTTCTGTTAACAATGTGGTATTCAATTTCCTAAGCAGTCTTACTGAAACCCATGAGACTACTTATCACATAAGGTACTGCAATTAAAAGGGAAAAATTATTGCAAAAGAGTACGGAAAGTAGAATCTAGTATATTGCCAGATTTTCTCTTTAAATATGTAAATCTGAACAAATGCCACATAAGTGGCAACAAAACCGAACCAAAAAGCTCTCAGCCAGCCACTTCAGATAATGTGGGTTACTGCAGAGCACCAAATGAGGAGCACTCAGTCAATACCATGAATACCACGACAGCTGGAAAGGCAATAGGCAATTTGAGTGTCCCATACCCCCTCACAGCAGACACTGGTTTGCATTTTGGATCCTGTTTCTTTCAAATCAATTATTTACTAGCAACAACAGCAAGACCTCCTACTCCACCCCAACCTCAGAGATCAGTTCTTCATTAAAAAGGGGTCAAGAAACCCTTTGCAAAATTATTCCCACCTCCCCAGAGCATAAAAGGAAGCCGCATTTCACCAGAATTATGCACATTTGATCAAGAACAAGTACCATCTTGGGTTTTCCACTTGCCCCTTCAAAAATATCAACTAGACAAAGTCAGGCATTATTACAACAGAAAAAGAAGAAGTAAAAAACCCTTTGCCCTGGCAGAGGAAGGTATATGCCAGCTGGGTACCACTAGCTCAGTGCTACGCAGAGGGAGATGTAGATGTCCCCTAGCCATCAATCCTGGGGAAAATAAAACCTCAAACCTGCAGACTCTTCAAAAGCCATTCCCATCTCTCCACATTAGACATCTAATTCCTCACATCCACAGAATTACAGCTTAAAAATATGCTGGCTCCACTTCCTGGGCACTCCACAGCCTGTGAAAGTTTCTCTTTTGATACGCAAACAGATCAGATCAGCAATGAGCTCAAACCACCAGAGAGCACACAAGAGTTTTTTTAAAACAGCCTAAAAGGTCTGCAAGAATTAAGGTTTTTCAAACAGAGCCAAAACACACTTCCAGAATCATTAGGCTAACAGAGCTAATGAATATAACTAAATATACCTTTTTTTTTTTCAAAAATGTATGGAGAGATATAATGAAAACTCTCAGTGGCTTGTTCTAAACTTTCAACTTAAGAAATACCAGTCTTAAAATAATGGACAATGGTAGCTGGCAAGTGACAAATGTTAACCAGTTCAAAGCACGTTTGGATTCCTTCCCCTGTCCTTTCAAGTGATAGAATTATACTACTTCACAACACTTATTTGTCAAATGTTTCTACTCTATTTGGAAAGTTACTTCATGACACCAAAGCTTTCTCTAGAACAAGACAGCAAGAATCCAGAAATTGAAAATCATAATTATTTCTCCATTTTCACTAAAGTAAATAAGCAAAAGAAAGAAGGCAAACAAACAAAAAAAGTCCCACCACTCAAAAACCCAAACAAACCAAAACAAACCAAAACACCACAACTCTCTCCCTTCTCTCAAACTCAAACCTCACAAGCTGATAAGAGGCCCCGAAATAGGAAAGCACTAGACTGAATGAAAATAGTCTGCTATAGATTCCCTGTCCCACTCCACTTCAGAAGGAAACCAACTTACTATCTGATCCTTCCTTTCACTATACTGTCCTAATATATTCTGCAATAAAAGCTACTGAATTAATGTTCAATTATTTTTACAAAAGCATAAGGACAAGATTATCCATTCACGAGAACCTGAAGCAAGATGACGTTCTTTGACAGAGATGAAAAGGGGTGTATTACATTTCTGCATTTAAAACTGGCATACCTAAAAATAGGACACCATCACAAGGGATTGAGCTGCAAGTCTTTCTAGGCCCTAAACCCAGGAATAACTGCTCACAAAGTAAGCTTGGATTTTTATTTTTAAATTTATGGACTTCAGCTGTCAGATTTAATAAGGTGCCCTGCCATTCGCACGCAATGCGTTTTAAATTCTAGTGTATGTCAAGAAGGTTTCTGAAATCTGGTAAATTTTTAATTTAAAACTTTCAAGCTATGTACACTGCACAAGGGGCCTATTTGCTCCTTGACCTTGAAAAGTCTCCCAAGAATTGCAAGCAAAGACTGAATCTGTTTCAGTTTCTGGCCTATTGCTGTCATCTCTTACTTTTGCATCAACCTCCTTGTTCCATGAGTCTTGTTAAAGCAATAACCTTTTATATCTAGGTATAACACATTATAATGGCTAACAGACTCTGTAAAATCTTCTTCTCACAAATCAGAAAACCTTTATTTTTCCTTAATGTGTTTCAAGCACAGAAATCTTCCTCCCTCACTTACCTTTGGTTTTTTTGTGGCCAAGTTCAATATGGAAGTCTACTCACAAAACTTCACCTGTGCAAGAGAGAAAACCTAAGCTAGCGCACATTTCACACTTTTAAAATTTTTGCTGATCACAGTTTGAACCATTGCCTTTCATCTTTTGTTTTTATCAAAAGTAGGTTACAACAGAGAGGACAAGCGGCCTCATATTACTGCCCAAAACTTAAGAAGCCCATCAACCCCCTGACCAACAATCTATTTTCTGGGAAGGTTACTCAGCCTTGCGGAAAAGCATCTGCACAAAATCACCCTGGAGACTGCTCCTACATGATCTGTGCTAGCAGATTAAAAAATCCATGAAGCCATCAGCAGAACTCTGGCTACTAAGTCCCCATGAACACTGAGAACATTTTTACTTTAGCCTTTCACGTCCACAAAGATATTTGAGTTTATTGCTTGCCAGTGCACAATGAGTGTTTAAATCCCCCCTTCCTGTGCTAAGGATGCATCCATAAGGAGAAAACTGGTGAATGTGAAGCATGTAGAGCATCCCTAAGTCACCTTTGAATATAATGAATTCCAGTTTGAGCTAACTGGTACACACTGATCACATTCATACAGCATCTGTGTAAACCTGGGAAAAAACCTCTCTTGGACTCAGGCATGGTTCAAGAGCTGCTTGCATAAAAGACTGCTCATGTGGCTAACACCAGCCAACTCCACAATAAGCGCCGTAACAAAAAAAAACCAAGCGAGCTATTTGTGCAAATTAAGTATGTCTGTCAATCTCATAGTTTCCTGTCTACATTTACAAATACCATGGAAGGCAGTTATAACTGGCAATGCCTGTTTGTGCTAAAAAGGTGCCCACATCCGTTTTGAGAAGTCTGGCTCTCTTTTCGAAAGACTGAAGCAGAACACATTTTCTCAGCTGATCTACTTTATGCTCTCTAAACACAGATTGTTCCAGGGATTTCTGATTACAATTGTCTAACCTGTTGGACATTGCTTGCTGGTTTTAAACAGTAACAGATTAATCTAATTCGCTCTAACTACAAGGATGAGTGAAAGCAGAAGACACTTGTTTCTGAGCAGATGCTCAACAGATTTACTGCCACAACACATGAAAACAATCACTGAATTTGTTTTATTTTTGTACCGCTGACCTACTTAATTCAAAAGTTACTTATATTACTAATAAAAAACAAAAAGCAGAAAAATCTCAATACTCCTAGGACAAATTCAGTAGATAAGTAGAGCAGTCACTTCAGTGTACACATCCCAGGAGTAATTTTGCCTTTATATTTCCCCATACCCTCTGCTGCAGAAGGCCCAACAAGATACACTGTCCAAAGCACAAACAGGGGTCTTAACCCAGTTAACCTCATCTAATGGCTATACAGGAAAGTTAACTTCACTAAAATTTGCTGGGTGTGCAGGGAAATAGGTTGACTCCTGCAATGAAACTTTTCAAAGATAAGAACCTGCCTGTCACAGCAAGAAGTACAGCACAAGACTCAATACTATTGTCAGCAAGAGCTGCTGCACACACCTTGAGTGTTGCCTTGGAAGGTAACATGCATGAGAGCTTGGAGTTAACTCTTTCAGAGGGGACCTGTTCCCAACTCTCCTGAAATTACTTCAGAGAAAGCACATAAGCATCTACCCTTCATCTGAGATTTCTGATGCTTTTCTTTCTCTTCCTGTTAGAGATGCATTAGCTGTTACTTCCACAACAGCCTCACTATCCCATCTCTTCCATCAAATTATACAAACTAAGCACTATTCTGCAGGACCCACATATGCTTCTAAAAAATGAAAGCTAAGCAGCTTGCAAGAAAATTCAGATTACTGAATTGGAGAGATTTTGTCTTTCTTTGGTCCAAATTATTAGACAGCTTTTATACTCACTGGAGGAGAAAAAAATATTGCTGAAAAAATCAGTACTTTGGGGTTTATTTCAAGGTCTGGAAAGTTTCTTGTAAATGTTTTGACCAGAGAAACCCTTCCCACAAGAAAACATAGTTATGACCTTGACACTTCTACAAAGTATTCTAAGCTTCATTAAAAGGCTCTAAAAAAAATCAAAAGTAACCAACAAGAAAAAAAACCCAACTCATATACATCAATGACCTATGTCCTGCTACCTCTTAAACACAGAGCTGGGATGCTATCTGAAATCCTTCCTAACAAAGGGTACTGCTCATTCCTCATACCAAAAATCAAAGTTCACGTCAAACTGGCAGCAGAAAATGCATCTATCACACCACTTACACCTCAGCGAGAATGGCTGCAATGCTGCTGAGGGCTGGTGGAACTAATGGTGTGAAGTGAAAAATTGTTCATCTGAAAAAGGAAGCAAAATCCAATACTTTACTAAGTGCATATATTTATTAGAATTCAGTGTATGTAGAGTCCCAGAAGCCACTGGTAGCAGAAAACAATGCATTGGTCCATATGGGCTCTGTTGGGCTCGCTCCATCCAGCAGATACCCATCTGGAATATCAGTTGCTAGTACTCAAGTACTGCCACAACCCCAGTAATGTTACAGCAACACTCCCAACGCCTTTTGAAAAAATCTTTCCTTCAGTATAGCAAAGTTGGATATAAAAGGTAGGTTAAAAATAGGACTACACCTGTAACACTTGATGCAATAGCAGTACTGACACGTACACATATCAGCTGTATAAAACTGTTCCATCTCTGCTTGCAAGAGCAATGCTTCACCTTCAAAAATGTTTCAGGAATTTTTCAGCTGGGCTTCCATCCAAGAGTACTTTCACACAATAGAAAGTTTCACTTTGCTCAACAGTCTGTGAAAGGTAGCTGTGATAAAAAAAGGATTTAGTAGCTGTATTTCAGCTTGCAGGCTTACCAGTTAGTGCAGTGGTAACACACACCATTTTAAGGAAATAAAACAAATCGCCCTCATCACTCAATAGCAGTATCACAAAATGCTTTGACAGTTACTCTTATGGAACACAACTGATAGGACTAACCCATAACATTCAATTACTGTAAAACGGTTTCTTTTTTTGCAGGTGGTTTTCTCACATTTATATTGTCCAGCCTATCTTTTTCGCCCTGACTAAACATACATGCCTAAAAGACACACCTCCCCATTGCAAAAAGTAAAAAATTCCCTCTTGGTTCTGAGATTCTGGTCCAATCACAAAAACAACAACCAGTAACATTTGTTTGACTTAAGCTACTTTGCATACCTCCTAGCACTCATCACAAGCTGCAGGCAGACCCCACTGATCACAGCCTCGATTCCAGCCCCTAGTCACAAATTGCTGAACCCTTTTACCTCACTGAGCTGGCAAATCTATTTATCCCTTTCTCTCACAAGTGGAAAGGTTAGGGAGGATTCTGTCTTAAACTGTAGGTAGTTCACAACAAGGTTCCTTGGGGCAGAGGGTGTTCAGCCACCAATACCCCAATGCAGCTTCTGCCTCTGGTTGCTTGTTCAGCTAGTAAATTACTATGAAAATGAGACACAAACAAGGCCATAAGCTTACAAGCAGAAGTAGCCAAGTTTTCCAAACAGGGAAGGTATTTATTTAATATATGCATGCATAAAGTTATAAGCATTTCCGTTTCTCCTGAAGCTCTGTAAGACTGATGAAGCTCTGTAAGACCAAAAAGCTGAAGCATGGAGGAACTGCAAGCTCTCTCCAGAATAGCAACAAGAACTGCACAAATGCAGAAAAAGGTCACAAATAAATATTTTTTGCAGACAGCTGTCTAATGCTTTCTTTCTTTGTAATGTCTAAAAATAGAGAGTTTAGTCACTCTGTAACTTTCCAATCACAGATGAGGCAGAGAGGGAAGCAAACGGAAGATGCACTCCAGTTCCCTCCATCTCTCACACACAAGTGCCTCTTCTCAGCTACTCTCCACCAGCATCATCAAGACTGTAGAAAGTATGGATGGTACAATGCTGAAGGTAGCGCTCCCATCCTTTTTTGCACACATTAAATCAAGGTACATGAGTCAGGATCAGTGATAAAATTCAGATCTCCAGAATTCTAGCCTACTGCTAAAGGTCAGCGGAGATAAAAATATTCTCCCAACTTCTAAAAAGCTGCAGCTTACGGACTTTCTAGATGAAAAAAAGGCATCTTTGCACACAGCAGTCCCTAAAGAGCTGTGCCTCTGTTCCCAAGCTACACTAGCAGCTTGCTAAGCCCATGCAAACTTTTGATATCTTGTAGCAGTGCTCTCCAGTATAAATTTGGACTGTGTGAAGAAAACCACCTCCCCGCCTTTTGAACTTGCCACCATCAGTTTCAATTCTAGGGTTTACTTCGTGTACCGGGTAAAAATGAACTATTCATCACAATGCATCCTTTCCATGCCACTCCTGACCCTATAGATTCACCTCCTACTTCCCTTCTGCCACCTGTCCTCAAATGCAGAGCTCATATGTACTGCTAGTATATGTACAGCAAGTCTGGGACAATCAAAGCAAAGACTGAGCTGTAAAACATCTGCATATGAAAAGACAGATAGTCCAAATGGGATTAAGTGCTGGACAGAGGAAAGGGCAGGTAGAAACCATAGACATAAAGGGAAGATTGATAATTTAGTTTTTAAGTCACAGTAGGTCACCTTAATACAATGACTCTGTTCTAATTCAGCAACTTAGAACCCTGCAGTAATACTTTCCTCTTTTACTTTGGTCACATTTTCAATATGCAAACAAGAAAAATACCCCAAAAACCTGTGAGCAATATCTGTGTGTACATTAAAGCTGTAGCAGAAAGGCATCTATCGGCCATCCTTCAGCCTCTTGGCACGTATTCACACTCTTAATGCAGTTCTCCTTCACCCACAGAGACAGCTTCCAAGATGCAAAAAGAAGCTGCAGTTTACCTGCCACTTGGACATGACCCAAAAGTTGCTAAGTGACTCAGAGCAACTGTCTAAGGAAGTACAAGCCTCAGCAATCATTTTGATAAATAACAGAACTCTGCCCACTAGAAAGCCAATACTTCTCCAGGTTCCTCTGTGGTAGTTCTTAGACTCTGCATTAAGTGATAGCTCATCTCATCAATGTACTCTTACATCCTAATTTATATTCTTTATTCTGATCTTTTTACCACCAGGGGACAAAATAATGAAAGATGTAGTTAAAAACCCCTAGTGATCACTCTAAACAACAATCATTCCATCTGATATGATTACACTTATGACTGCACCGAGACACAGAACAGAACTGGACAATTCAGCAATGCCTTCCTGGAAAATTCAAAAGGGTACCTGAAATGTTGAGACATTATATTGTTCACCTAGAACAGGAACTCACTACTTCACATTGAGGTTAGCACGTGTTTTTTGAAAACAGAGAAGACAGAGAAAGTTTTATATTCTATAGAATATTAAAATTTAAGTCCTCAAAATGTTTCATTGCTCATCTGTTTCAAGGACCTCTCCCTCCTGCTTTCTTCCAGGGGTTCTGCAGCCAGACTCTGAGCAAGGACAGGTGCTACATGACTGGCAATACTCCTCTGCTACAAGTCTGCATTTCCATTTCAGCAAGTGATGCAGCTTGCCTACATGATTTATAATCATGCTCAGTTCCTGAATATTTTCATAATGCTACCTAGGAGAGGCACAAATTTCAGGTGTTGAAAGAAGACCACACATCACAAAGTATTTAAATATTTGTAAGGCTCCTCTTTGTTCTCCTGGGAGTTTGGCTCCTCTGCAGTGGGCAGCTGTCATTGCCTCACTCTCACTGACAAACCAGTACCTCTGGGGCAAACCCTACTTCCCCCTGAAACAGGAGGTAGGACATGTTTCAGGAACTTCCCTGCTCCAAGATGAAAGCTCACACCGACTCTTTCTTTTGCTGAGGACTGTTCTCTTTGAAGAAGGAATAGATCAAAAATACCTCACAGTGGGATGATTTTATTTCTGTATCTACTTGAAATAGGGTCAGTTGATGGTCAATTTGACTCGGATTTTAAGCTTTCATTCCAAGAGCCAGGTCATAAAATCATCAAACCTTTGGTGGGAACTTCAAGATAGCAATTTTTAATCCCGTTGGCAAGTATTAGTCACACAAGATGACACAATGGTATTAATTTGCTGTATTTTTTTATACGCGTGTGAGCACAGGTATATATGTATACACATGCACAGAAACAGACATACATATCTAAACTATATGTAATGGCAGATTTGCTTTTATATTTGTGTATATGTTATATATGTCTGTGTTTACACAATTAAACTTCAGCATAATTTTCTGACCACTCAACAACAAGAATTAGAGTTTTATTTCTTTCCAGACACTTCCCACAAAATCAGAATAAACCCCTGTTCTTAACTGGTAGAAAAACCTCGTTCCTCCATTTATTTCTAATTACCTTCCAATACAAAAAGGTAACAACTACATGTAGATATTCAGGAAACCTATTTCCAAAGAGGTATGCAACCAAACTACACAATTAATTATTTTGCCTATTTAATTTTAAAAGTGAGATTACTTAATAAGATAAGTACTGTTCAGAATTCACGTCTGGAATTTCCAGCTGGATCCAACTTAGCCAGGACAGGACAGGATAGGAAAGAGTGCAGCAATCTGAAAAGCAGCTGCAGCTCTGCATCCACAGGCATATGGCCCTTCAGAGGAGCTTACTGACCCTCCATGCACCCCACCATCTATTGGGGAGCCAGAGGAACTAGCACCTACTGGAGCAAAGGATATCCTGCAGTGTTTGAAATGTGGAAGCTCTGTTTTCTGCCTTCCATACCAAGGTTTTCTCAAAGCAAAATCCACTACTGCAAGCAAACAGTGAGCCTTGCACACAAAATGCTCATAACACAGCTGACAGGCATCTCATTGTACTCCTAATATGCAATAAACATTTAGTGATTGGACAAAGCAGTGCAAGAATAAATCCTATTAACAAATAACAGGATTTGTTAGCGGATCACCCAAACACCACTTTGGAAACAACCCGCTGGGCTGCTGCAGCCAGAAACATCAGACAGGGAAGGAAACCTTGCGGCAGAAAGCGTTTGTGAGCAGCATGCATGGCTACCAGCCAGTCGCAGGAGCTCACCAAGTGAAAGCCACACCAGTGCACTGTTTTTGACAGCAACTGAAAATGCTGCAGCACATGTCAAACAAAAGAAAAGAAGTAATCTCCTGTCTGGGATATTTGTGAATCACTTATATCTTGTAATCCAAAACCAAGTGTATTTTGTACCTCAAACACACAAGAAACCATTACAATCCTGTTTTATTTTAGCTCACTACAAGATTTTTGTCAGCAACTTGTACATTCCAACTTAAAATGATCCCATAGAGGACATGACTGAAACATGATTCTCTCCTAGTATTAGTATATAACTGCCCACATCTATCAGCACACACAAACAAAACAACAACAACAAAAAAACCCCAAATCAAACACACATATCCAAAATTTGGGCAGGTGGGTATTTGAGGGAGTCTGACACTGTAACATTATCCCCCAGTAGTTGCTGTTAGATGCCCTAAGTAAGCCATGATGAGATGGTAACTCAAGAGGTCATTCCTTTTCTGTTAGCATTTGAAAAAAAAAGAGAAATTCCCAGTGCCGAAAATCAGGCAGAGCACTTATTAGCCCTGGCAGGTCACAAGATACTTGCAAGGTAATAGTTACTTAAATCTTTAAAAGTGGCATGTATTTGTTAACTTTTTATATTTCTGTCTAGGGGTGCTATGTGCCATTTCATCTCTCTGGGATCATTAAAATGGCCTTGCTTGTTTTTAACACACCACAGCACATGTTGCTTGGGATAAAAACAGCTGTTTCTGTGCACCACAACCATTACCACATTACAGAGGAACTGGATCCTGCTCTGAATTGGTTTAGCACCTTGCATAAGAATATAAAAGTTGAAACTAATAACCAAAATTGGGACTCCATGTGAGTTATAATCATGTCATTACAGTATATTTTTACACAACAGCAGATCATAAGTTTTAGTTTTTAAATGGGAAGAAAAATGGTTTCTAAGACTGGTCATTAAGTAATTCTTATTTAGGAGCATAACTAAAAAGTCATAAAGAAAATAATTCTGCCTTTAAAATAAGCCATGATCAGGCAATGTGAGGGTACAGATTGAGAAAAGAAGGAATGCGGATGCTCCTGAAGGCAAATGTTAACCTAGTCCAACCACCGAAACTCGCTCAGTAGAACTTAGACACAAGCATGCTGCCTTCCTGGGGATCACCCCTTCCACAGGTCTTTAGAGCTTGTTCCACTGCTCCAGGTACTGCAGTAAACTAAGCATTCTGGTGTGAATGGAGAATTACAAGACAGCTTGGTGGAAAAAGCACAAAAGCTATGTAGTGTGGTATCTGATATGCTGATCTGCCAACTCAAACAGAAGCAATGTCTCACCCAGCAGGGTTAGAGATCAGCCAAATGTACACTTGAACTGTGGAGTGATGTATGCTTGCTGAGGGGAGGAAGAAAGGAGGAGATCATAGAATCACAAAATCACCAGGTTGGAAAAGACCTCCAGGATCATCAAGTCCAACAATTCCTAACGAACACTAAACCATGCCCCTCAGCACCTCATCCACCTGTGCCTTAAACACCTCCAGGGAAGGTGAATCAACCACCTACCTGGGTAGCCTGTTCCAGTGCCCAGTGACACTTTCTGTGAAAATTTTTTTCCTAACGTCCAGTCTAAACCTCCCCTGGCAGAGCTTGAGGCCATTCCCTCTTGTCCTGTCCCCTGTCACTTGGGAGAAGAGGCCAGCACTCTCCTCTCCACAACCTCCTTTCAGGTAGTTGTAGAGAGCAATGAGGGCTCCCCTCAGCCTCCTCTTCTCCAGGCTAAACAACCCCAGCTCTCTCAGCCATTCCTCATAAGGTCTGTTCTCCAGCCCCTTCACCAGCTTTGTTGCTCTTCTCTGGACTCACTCCAGAGCCTCAACATCCTTCTTCTGGTGAGGGGCCCAGAACTGAACACAGGATTCAAGGTGCGGTCTCACCAGTGCTGAGTACCGAGGGAGAATAATCTCCCTGGACCGGCAGGTCACACCATTTCTGATACAAGCCTAGATGCCATTGGCCTTCTTGGCCACCTGGACACACTGCTGGCTCATGTTCAGTCACTGTCAACCAACACCCCCAGGTCCTTTTCCTCCAGGAAGCTTTCTAGACAGACTTCTCCTAGTCTGTAGCTGCACAGGGTTGTTGAGTCCCAAGTGCAGGACCCGGCATTTGGCTGTGTTAAACCTCATGCCATTGGTCTCAGCCCAGCAGTCCAGCCTGTTCAGATCCCTTTGGAGTCCCCCAACCCTCCATCAGATCGACACTTCAACTCAGTTTAGTGTCATCCGCAAACCTGCTAAGGGTGCACTCAATGCCTTCATCCAGGTCATTGATAAAGACATTGAACATGGGTGGACCAAGCATTGAGCCCTACGGACAGCACTTGTGACCAGCCTCCAGCTGGATTTAACACCATTTACCACCACTCTCTGTGCCCCGCCATCCAACCAGTTTTCAACCCAGGAGAGTGTGCACATGTCCAGGGCAGTGGCAGGCAGTTTCCTAAGCAGAATGCTGTGAGAATGGAACAGGATGAATAAACACCTAGGCAGGAATCACTGCAGGACTCATTTTGAAGACTTACCCGTACAGCTTGATTGCCCAGGCAAATACAGGTATCAGTAGCCCACCATATGCACTCACCTAGTGTGCCACTAAGACCCCCGAACATCCCTGCTCTGTGCACTCAAACATTCAGCATGAACATCGGTTAAGTATGTGCGTAATGCTTGAGCTGCAGCAAGGCTTTCATGCACTGAGAGCACTTCATAATTACCAACTTTACACAGAATTATAGATCAAGCTTTGCCTTCCCTCGAGAACAAATTAGACATGACATCTATATCCAGGATACATGGGGAAGTATCACAGCCCAAGACTAGCTCGCTTACAGTGGGACTGGAAATGTCAGGTCAGCAGATACAATGCATCAGAAAGATACTTGGAGCAGCTCCTGTGAGTGGGCACCTCATTTCAGTTCCTGGACTGACAGTCCCTTTCTTGACATGCATGTCAGTCATCGTTCTCTAGAGAAATGTTACTGACACAGCCTGGCTCCCAAGGATTGTGACCACTGCCTCCATGCCAACAGCCAGGAACACAAAGAAAAGTAGTCTTCTGAATACCCAGAACAGCAGCACAAATATAAATTTTACTTTAGAAGAGGAAATACTGATGAATTTACTCCACTCTAAGATCAGCTTCTACCTTCTTTTCACCTTCAACAAGAAGCATTTCCAAAACCAATTAGGCATGGAAGAAAGAGGGCTAGTGAATGCTCTTATACCAAGGTCACAGTTACACGCAGGAACTATCCCTTTCCAGGCCTAGAGCAGGTGAATATTATGGATTGACGCATACAAATCAAAGAGAGACACAGCCTCCGAGTAGTTCCCAAGAAATCTACAGAACCTCCTCTGGTCCAAGTACTCAATTTGCTTTGCTTGTTCCCCATCCTTGTTTCCCTCACCACCACCATCACCCCCCTACGGCCCCCCCTCGTCAACAACAGAACCTTGTGCTTCAGATAGCGAATGGCTCTGGAAGAAAACTTCTCTGTGATCAGATGTCAGAAGACAAACACAACACACATACCTACGCAGCAACTGACTATTCCCTTTCAGATGTCTGTTGTAATGTTTATCCAGAGCATCTGGAGGGTCAAAGCACTGGTCATCAGCTTGTCATGAACCCACATGCTGTTATAGTATTTAGTACTAATCCCTGGTCCTTCACTGCTAAATAAGGGAAGAAAAATAAACAAACAAGTAATCCAAGCAAATGCTGAGACCATTTGATATAAATAGAAATAGGGCAAAACAATTAGTTTAGAGATGTCAAAAACAACCAAGAAAAGTATTTTAGCCTTGTTTAGCTTTGTGTGCAAAGCACCACCACAAAAACACGTGCACAAAGTAAAGATTCACTCTATTTCATGCACTTTGTAATACTGTGGGCAGGATGAAAAAACCAAGCAGCTAACGTCTTACAGGAGTCAAATACACAGAAAGGAGACGAATGGCAGGGCAGAGCAGACAGACCCATCCCCCAACAGTCCAGTAGAAATCGGTGCCTTCTGTTACTGACTCACTATACATGCATATTCCATGACACTATACAGTAATGACATTTTGCATTTTAACCCACCAATTCTGAACATTCAAAACAAATGCAGTTGTTCATGTAAGGAACAAAAATAAATAAATAAATAAATAAATAAATAAATAAATAAATAAATACATAAATGCTCCTCTAAAGAGGCAGCTTTATAACTGAATCTATCTGCAAAGCCATACAGACTGAAAAAAAACTAGGTCAAATCTTTTGCTAGTCAACTTTTCTGCTACTCACCCTGGCCCTGCTCCCCTTCAGCTTTCAACAGTTATTGAAGAAATCAATTAGTAAGAATGCAACAGACCTGTCATTCAGGTCTCAAATTATTTCTGTCTGTACATATCAGGGCATCATCTATGCAACTACAGACAGTAGGGTTAAAAATTAAATCATTATAATCTTTGCAGTTCTCAAATCCTAATCCTGAAGCCTATGTACTCAACGCTATTAGGGTCCATTAGCAGCCAAACTATGATGCATGTTAAAAAATAAAGAGAGGGAGGGTGCAAAAGGCAGACAAAGATAGGCTAGAAAGAGGCAAAACCAGAGGAACTGCTGTGCTTTCACTGTGCTTGCAGCAAAACCAGTATAGCATCAGCTGCTTTTAATGACATCTTGCTAGTGTATTTTCTACAGCTTCATGAATGAACAGTTTTAGAACTGTCACAAATATCTCCATTTTGACGCTAGATTTCCGAAGAGTAACTGTAACACTAGTTTTTATATTTACTAGTCACCCAGCATATGTTTTAAATAATTATCTTCTAGGGGGAAAAAAAGACTCACATACTTCAATTACTACATTCACTGTTACAAAAGGGTTTTTTTAAAACCTTCATAAAATGTAGGGACCAAGTCAGTCTAATATCAGTGAACTGATTGTTATTCATTTCTCTCCTTCCATTGCACAAACAGAAGGCACTTGCTTTCATCATTTAAAAAACAACAACAACAAAAAGAGATCTGCAATTCTGTATTAGCTATATACTAAAACAAATCACTCTCCAACTCCTTTCACCACACATAGCAAGCTGCCTGACAAGTTACTGCAAGGCAAGGAAATAAGCTTCCCAACTTACTGTAGTGATGGCCAACCTAACTGGTTTGACAGGCCAGATATCGCAACCTTCATTTGGTTGAGTGCCACAGGACCTTATGCTGCCAGCTGTAAGCTAAGGGAATGCTGGTGTGCCTCCTGGGCTGGGTGAGGGAACCAGTCTCAATCCCTAATGGCATGCGCCCCCTCTAAAGATGCAGTGACAGCAGCCTCTGACACTGCTTGCCTTGCTGCCTTCCCTGCGAGGAGGGGTGGGATACCCTGCTTACAAACAGCCAAGGGTCTTCAGTGGTGGGAAAGGTGTGCTGGGCAAGTGTGCTGCTGTTAAGCAGGACTGTTTCATTCATAGAATCACAGAATGGTTTGAGTTGGAAAGGACCTTGAAGATCACCCAGTTCCAAACCCCCTGCCACATCCCACCAGATCAGACTGTTCAAGGTCCCATCCAACTTGGCCTTGCACACTTCCATTTGCTTTGATGGAAAATAAAAGGTATTGTGGATTGTGACACTTGCAGATCCAGCTGTCAAAATACACAACCAAATGTTCAAGCCATTTTAGCCCAAATTGATGGAAATCATCATGTCTCTTTTCACACAGGTGCTCAGCAGTTTCTATTATGCTACTAAAGCCACGTTCTCTCACCAATAAACCAAGGACTATCACAGAACAACTGAGAAAGCCATTTGGAGCGCAGCACACAGTTGAGCAGTAGACTACACAGAATGCATCCTAAATTCCAGAATCTGCATGGGGAGCTTCCATCTTTGATGTTCCTTTACCATTACCCTTGCACCTTTAGTTAAATTCCATTGAAGCTATGCTACCCATAACTCATCTAAATCAGCTCCATCTGGCCTTTCTTTCTGAGCTGGATCTTATCTATAGCAGTCGCTGTTGAAGTTTCACTGTCTTGGATAATTTTTCACCCTTAAATCAGCAAGCCATTAACAGTTACCATTTCAGTACCTTAGATAAATAGCTATGGAAATGCTAACGAAAAGGTTTTGGAGTTTCTTGTTGGTTGGTTTGGTTTTGTTTGTTTCATTTGGGCTTTTTTTGACAGTGACATATTAAGTGGGGGGAGTCATCTTGGACCTGAACCCAAAAGGACACTGTAACAAATGAGATGCAAAATGCAATGTAACAAGCTATGCCTGAAGTCTCTCGGAACAGAAGGCAAGTGAAGAAATTATTGAGGTGTATATGAGGTGCTAGACAATGCAAGGTAAGGCAAACAAGCATTTATTAGAAAATTGCCAGGCTAAAAACATATGGAACCACTATGATGTCAGGTAGAGTGTCCACATACTTTGACTCACTCTAAACAAAGCTAATACCCAGTTTTGAAGTCTATACCTTAATGTTCAAATATTTCTTCTTGAGCAGTGCTCATGCATGATGGTCTAATACAGACCTTTTGCTCCCATAAAACTTCAAAGCTTTTCCCCCTTTTAACTCAGGTCAGATCAAATGCCTGTATTTACCTAAATGATAGTTCCTTTATTTATCTTTCATTTGTTAAATATTGCCCCAGGATGGGAAATACAGTCTCAGATTCAAAAGGAGAGGCTTTTTCCCCCCATCCTGTTCAACAGATAAATTTGATAGGCTTCATTTGCAGAAGCTGGATTTCTTGTTTCACAGCTCACTCGGAAACTGTTGTTATTCTTTAAACATGTCTAGCATAACCGCATTGTGAATTAGGCTTGATTTCTATGAGAAACTAGTTTCTTTTTGCTTTTAAACTACCAGCTGAAATTACAGCGTACTCAAAAATAAAACTGGAAATTACTTTTTCCTTTACTTATTTAAGAAGTTACTCAAATCAATATTTTGTATAATTCAACAGCAGCTCTCACAAACACTCAAACTACTAAGTATAGAAAACAATTTTTTTCAATTGTTTAAATTCCTCTGTTAGATCACTAAAACATCTTAAGACTGATACTCTACTTAAAGACTTAACAGAAGATCTCCCTTTATAAGCAGGTGTTTCTCAATAAGGAAATAAAAAGTTTGTGGATTTCCTTCCTAAGCCTCAGTTATTGGGAAAACATCCTACCCGTTTCTCAGAGAACAGCTCTTGTCCTTTATTGGGTTCTTGCCATAATGAACATCTGCTAAGTCTATAAATTAATTGCTGAAAACATCTTGTGCTTCTAGATGATCCAGGCAATCATAGCTGTTCTGGGTTGCAACAGAACATTACCATTTTTCTGTCTCACACAGGCACACATCGCTTCCTTACAGTGCAGCATAAAGCAGGAACAATCACTTGGCATTATTTTTAATGTCATAAAATAAACTGTCAGTGTTAATAAAGTCTTCTGAGCAGCATGCCCTAAGTTTCCCTAGATGATTTAAGCAGTACTTTTTGTACCATGATAGCCTAAGGATATGAAGGATGCCTTGCCTAGCTGACTGAAAATACTTTCTGTCTTGAAAACAAGGATTATTCTGTCAGTCTTCTTGATTTGTCAACAGCCAAGTTAGGCAAGCAGTCGCAATGGGCTCTTTCCATTCTAAAGAAAAGGCAAGTCCACTTCAGAGTGGACACAAAAAGTCCATCAGACTCAAACTCCACCTGCTTGCTCTCTATTCAAGATATCCCATTCTTCCTGGCTATACTGATATAATACAGCATGTTACCTCATCTCAGGCCCAGACACAGATCCCTCTGTCCTTGGAGCTACCAGTTCTGCAACCAAAAATCGGCTTGTTTTAATACAACTTGTAACTTCTACAGATAGAAATCACCTACTCTAATGAAAGTTTTATATGAACCTCCTGTATTTCCTTTCAGCATTCCTGGTCTCACTGACCATCCACAGTTCTGGTGAATGATGAGGACCCAGCCTATGACCAAGATCTAATTTAAGTGACAATACCTACATTTTCCAGCCAAACCTGGATGGTAGTTCTTGACTTAATTTGGAAAGAGTGGCAATGGTGCCGCCTCTCCCAAATGGCAGATTTCTGTATGCCATCAGCAGAGATAAACAGATACCAGTCTGTAATCAATTTTGGGTCACATTAGCCAGCTGCAATCTGTTTTCCTTATTATTTGTAATCTGCATTCATTAAAGATGCTGCAAGAAGGTGGGAGTGGTGCCTGGGCATCCTGAGTTCTCCATGTGGGAGGGGATTATAAGGATATAAACACTACGGCTTTCTACATCCTACTTAAAAAAAAAAAAAAAAAAAAAAAGTAAAATTCTAGTTTTTCTCAAGAATTTTCTGTCCTATGCAGAACTTGAGGCAGATAGATCACAAATAGATCAAGTCTCTTCCTTTCCTAGGACACAGGTGCTCTCAATATATCTTTGATTTAGAAGTATATCTGAAGGGAGCAATTGCAAATGCATGTTGGGTTTGGTGAGAACAAACAAACGGGCATGTCTGGTTACATTGCATTCCTCCCATCTGTACACACTTATATCATGGTCCTGTTGTTTTCCCTCTCATACTGTACTGTTAGTTTCACTCCCCTCTCCTAAGCCCCAGAAAACACCTATGTGCTTCTTCCAATTCTACTTCTATGCTCCATTCCCACCTCTGGTCCTTAACCATTAACAACATTTACATAGCGAGTACAGGAAGAAGTTGGGGAGTAATTAATTCCCTAAATTTTAAGTTCTAACTAAGCAACAGAAGCGTCAAGATACCAAAGAGCAACAGATTGTCACACCACAAACCATGTGGTTGTTGCACTGTATCTCCAAAAAAATTATATGCATTACTCACACACATGAGGGGGCTGACTTGTCATGATCTGTCATCTGAGATGCAAATATTTATTGATGGCACAGAAGTATGCCAATTTTTGGGTTTATTACTCATAATTTTAACACCGTTAGGAGCCTCTGGAACACCAAAATCACTCAGCCTGTTCTGCAGTAGGACCAAAAGAACTTAAATTTTATCACTATCCCACTTACACCATAAATAATCCAGCTGCAGGATCTAAATCCAAAACTATGATCTGAGAGCTGAAGTACACTACAGTAGTGTACTATTGTCATAAATAAAGCCTAAGAGTAAACCAAGCCTTTTATAAAAACGACAATAAATTTGTAAACACTAACTTTTTATATCTTGTCCTAAATAGCATCCAGGTGCACAAAAGCAGTACTAAAATACAGATTTTTGTGTTCCAAAACTGATTCCTTTCTAGTCTAATAAAGATGACATATCCCTGTGGTACAGAGCACTGCCACACACAGCAGTCCTCCTTTACTTACAGATCTTCATGCCAAGCATTATATTGTGCTTCCATAGAAAAGCATCGGCATTTCCTTCTGTGCCTTTACAGCTTTACACAGCTTTATTACACACAGCCAGCTACACAGCCATCATATTATTACACAGACGTTCCTCAACTGTTCATATGCATTAGGTCCCCTTTGCATCTCAAAAAAAATCTTTTGGAACAGGCAAATATTATACCATCACTGTCCCTATTATTGTTTTTAAACATAATTTTTCAAGTAAGGAATGAGGAAGGTAAAAAAATTGTGTATAACTCTTTGTAAATGGATGGGCAAAGCAAGGCAATACCATTAAAATTAACAATGGCCTTACAGACTGCACTTTCCTACCATGAAGAGTTTTTCTTTGAAGTAACATGCTGGACATCCTATCACACTGTACAATACATGCATTGAATAAGAGCTCTGACTGCAGAAAAACAGGAAAAAAAAGTGTCATCCTTTATGACATCCTTTATGCCTAATAGTAGCATTCCAGTACTTCAAGTGGGTGGCCTACAAGAAAGCTGGGGAGGGACTTTTTACAAGGGCATGTAGTGATAGAACAAGGGGGAATGGCTATAAATTGAAGAGGGGAAGATTTAGACTAGACATTAGGAAGAAATGCTTCACAGTGATGGTGGTGAGACACTGGCACAGGCTGCCCAGGGAAGCTGTGGATGCTCTCTACCTGGAAGTGTTCAAGTACAGATTGGACGCAGCTTTGAGCAGCCTGATCTAGTGAAAGGTGTCGCTGCCTTTCACAGGGGGTTGGAACCAGATGATGTTTAAAGTCCCTTCCAACTCAAATCATTCTATGACTGTGATAGAGTCAGTACACACTATAACAGCACTGCAGAGGGGCAAGACTTTGCTTCCTCTGTGTTTCAGTTCTGCCTTTTCCATACAAAAGAGTTGGGCAGCAATGGGCAAGACAGAAACTTCAGATCTGCCTTTGTTTGCCACCAGCAGCTCTGCAGAACATCATGCATGGATAGACAGCTTTTGTTCAAAGAGGGGGAATCAACAAGAGGGCAAATAAAAAGAAAAAATAAGATGGAGCAGATGCAGAACAGGAAAACACTTATGGGACATACAGAAAAAGAGACAAAGACCAGAAAGATGCACAGCAAGACATACTGAAATAAACCTTAACTTTAATCTAAATATGAGGCATGTAAGGGAAATTGTTTTGACATGGGTGCACAGCTGCAAGATGAGAAGCGAGAGAGAGAATTCAAGTGTTAGGAATCAGATGGTTTACCCCAAAACAATGCATTCTTCTTGAATAATTAATAGGCAGCTTCCATTACAGACATAAAACAATCAAAACCCTAAATTCTAGCTGTATATTCATACAGCCCTGGTTCTTCAAAGACATGATGGTTGTCATGTTTTGAGTCATAAATGAAAGCAGCATAGTAAAATACAACAAAGCAAAAAAATGTCAAAACCCCCCATATGACCCCTAAAATCCACCCTGCAGAACAGAACAATTTAACTACAAAGCACTTGTATGTTAGAATAAATGTAGGTTCTACAAGGTAACTTTGCAGTTTTCTGTTCTTTAAGGCACCTTGAGTAAGAGATTTGTTCTTAGTATTGAAAGCTCTAAGCCACTTTGGTGTTAAGCTTGAGTTATTCCAATCATGAAACAAGGTAAAAACACAAGTAATGCTATGGTGATGGATACTAAGTGCTACTTGTCTTCAAAGTAAGCAAGATGAAGTGTTCTTCATTTCTGCTAGTGCACTTTTCATCTTGACAACTGAAGGTAAATGCCAGGATAGAAGTTTGAGCTCTTGCCATGATTCTAGAGAATCTATTTTTGAGAAAAATCAATCCGTTAAGAGATTTTTTTTTTAATAAAATTTTAAAAACAAACAAAAAGAAACACACCAAAACTTTCTGTGCATCATGTATATAGATACAAACCGAGCAACTCATAATTTAAGAGCTGGTCAAGAATGTATGGTTCTGGAGGCCGGTAAAGCTACGGAGATCTTGGTTTTGTCTCTACATCATCGTCTTATAATCAGACCCCTTTATCAGTGCTAGCTGAAAGTCAAGACATCTGTTCCTGATGAAATTTTGACATTTTTAAATTTCCACTTCATTCCAAACTGGAAGAGATCCAAATATTTTTTACATTTCTATAAATGCTCTAGAAAATAATTTCAGGTTAGCACATGTAAAAGCTCTTCTAATTAGGATATAATGTGCGTTTCTTCTGTCAAATACCTCTTCCATTATCACCCCAACAACAGACATTTTTAAATATCTCATTTTCTAACCCAGTCAATATTTTATATCTGTTCTTAAAGTTTTTTTAATGTAATGTCATTAACAAAACACATTTTGAGAATTATTACTTCAGAGTGACATGATGCCACTGTGGTGTATAAATTACTGTCACGCATGTATGTGTGTATTTACAACTATACATATATGTCAGTATAAAGGATTAGTAAATACGGAACTAAAGACTGGCTTCTCTTGGGTGTTTTGTAAGACTGATCTACTCTTAATATCTCAAACTCAAAGTATAAAATCTTTTCCAGTAAGGCATGTGATCGCCGTTCCCTGTCTTCTAAGCCCATCTTTCCGTTAATTTTTTTCAAAACTAAAATTATCTTGAAGGTATTGCAGTCTGGAGAAGAACAAACTTAAGGGTAACAAAACTAAAATTATCCTCAAAACTGCCTGTTATAGTAAAATTTAATGCTGCAGGAGACTCAAAAGTATTGATCCTAGGAGGGAACAGAATGTGTTCATACCACAGCAACTCAGACTTGATTTTAAGTACCCACAAGGTAATTCCTGTCTTAGGTAGAGGAAGTCTACATCTATTTCTTGATTTACATGCTGTCTGCTCACATGCCAGATTACAACAAAATCAAAAGACCTATTCTACAGCAAATGGAAAATCCAAGTCTCCATTCAGTCAAGTGTTGTGTGTTCTGCTCTAAGTTCCTTCTACTTCAAGCTAATTCTCACCTATTCAGGTTTCCAATACAGTTTACACACTTCATATAGATACAGGATCCCCAGAGCCTCTTGGAGCCCTGCACTTTGAAAGCACCCCATTTAGTGAAGTTTATGATTTCACACAATCACTGAGGTTGGGAAAGACCTCTGGAGTCTACCCCCATACTCACGGTATGGTCAACTGGAACGGGATTGTGCCTAGCTGTTCTCTAATATGGAGACAGATGGAGACTCTACAGCCTTCCTGGGTAACAGGTACCACTGTTTCACCACATGAGGAAGAAGTTTGTTCTCATGTTTAAGCAGAATTTTCTGCATATCAGTTGCTTGTTGTCCTGAGTGCTGAGTCTAGCTCTGCCTTCTTACTTGTACACACCAGCAAGACCTCCCTAAACTATCTGTTCTCTAGATTGAACCATCCCAGCCCCCTCGCCCTCTCCTCATGTCAGATCCTTGAAATCCTTAATCGTCTTAGTGCCCCTTTACTGCCCTCACTACAGAATGTTTGTACTTTGTAGAGGAGAGATCAAAACTGGATGCATCACTCCAGACACAGCCTCACCAATGCTGAGTACAGGGGAATTATCCCTTCCCTCAGCCTGCTGGCAACACTTTCCCCAATACTGCTGGTGCATTTCTGGCTCATATTCAACTTCTTGTCTACCAGCACTCCCAGGACTCCATGTGCAGTTCTATTTGTCATAATCATGCCAATGCAATCACAACAAAGTTAATTTAATTCAACAGGTGTTGCAGTTTTTGGGACAGTGTTGGAACTTCATATTTTCAGGCTACTCTCTTATCACATCATTTTTCTCCCTTGTCTCATACTAGGTGTGTGGGAAAAGCTGACAGATAAGAATCAACCACCCAATTACCACACAATTATTGCTTCAATACATACAAAACACGCTCCTGCTTGTGGCCTAGCCACTTGCTTTTCTTTTGCTGAATGGCCTATTTCCAACATGATGCCTGCAAGAGGAACAAATACACCCCACTGAACCCGATCACCTTGTCCAGCAGGATGCTTTGGGCAACCGCAAATAGTAAACAGCAGGAAGTTCAAGAAAATCTAATGCATAATTGAAGAAAAGCTTGTCAACAGACACATTCCCACTCACGACCCACTCATTGCCTGAAACTTCATTTACAACAGAAGCAACTAGTCTCACCAGTTGCAAGGGGATTCTGGTCTTGATGACTCACTGGTCTCATGTGAGGCTGGAGCCCTCAAGCTCCCCAACTGAGCAGGTCTCCTCCTGGCTGAAAAATCCACTGGAGGAACTCACCACTACCTGTGTGGACCTCTACATTCCCCTCAGCGACAGATTCGCCAGTCACAACAGACACAAGTAGAAGGGATGTTGCAATATGCCACATGGACCTTCTTTTCATGTTACTCACTCTTGTGATCAGCAACTGCTTTTGAGTATGCAGGGTCCCTTTACTTTGCACTGTTTAGCACACTCTTATTTCTAAATAAGCAGTTCCCTGCCACTGCGTGAAGACATCTCTCAGTAGCCTGGGCAGTTGTGCTTGTTTGTACCATTTGTACAGACAGACAGTATTGTTGCAAAAGCAGCTCTCACAGTTTAAGAGTTCTGTGTGACTACATGATGCCAAACATCCTAGTAAAGTGAAAGTGATGAGTGGCCTCTGCTTTGACTCTTTTCTCAGTAAGGATGAGAGTCCCAGGGATGCAGCAAACAACAGTGAAAGTTCACGTGCCTATACAATGTTGTATAAAACTGAATTCAGACAGCATGAGAGGCCAAAAGGGACTGAAGATATTCCAACTCCAAAGTGAGGATTTCTGCATCATTTCTACCAAGCCTTTTTCTCCTTCTGCTTGCAGAACTACAAAACATTAAGTTTATCTCAGAGCATGTCAAATGGACAACAAGTAAATGCGAAGACACAACACGTAATAAATTATACAGCCACTTTTTCTCTGGGTCATCCCACTGCTGTTAAAACCAGAGCAACTAGCTTGTTACAAAGGAGAGACAAATTCTACTGCATGGACAAATACTCAGGCAGCCTCAGGAAACTAGGATTTTTATGCCCATGAACAACACCCTCTGCACTTTAACCTCTATTTTTGCACCAGTGTAACTATGTCAGCTAGATTTTTTTTTTTAGTGTAGTACTGTAGGCTATTCCCTCCCCTAATCCCTACAGAAGAAATCAAGATAAAGAAGATACTATTAAAAGGAAGCTTTTACTGCACTCACACTGAGAAAATAAATGCAAGTGATTTAGATATATTGCTTTAACCATCCTAGTATGACTTATGAGTGCAAAGAAGGTTTTTCATCATTTTAGACCAAACTTTAAAAGGCATCATTTATAATATTAAAATGAGGTTTAGGTTAGTGAATCTGAAAGATACTTCATTATTACAAGGTAGCCTGCAGAACCTTAGCCTTCTATTCCTCCCTGTGCAAAAGCTAACTTAGATTAATAGCCAATATAAAAATATGTTATGTATCTTACATATTAAAAAATACACAACATGACTAACTGGATGATACGTTTCTTTACAGCTCTTAGATAGTCTTAGTAATTATACAGACAATTAACTTGACAGTTAAAATGTGATTGTGTTACATTAGTAACAGTTATATGAGGCCTCACAATTGCTCAACAGTAAGAAAGCTTACCAACGGCAAAATTTACGATTATGAGAGGTATTAACTACATTAAAAAACTCAAATCATCACAGCTTACTCTCTGATTTAGGTATAGGTCCACCAGCATTCTGAAAATCACCTCAAAGATTATAACTGGCAATGCTAAATACTCCAGCTCTCTGACCTTCATCATAATCTGACTACTTCAGAATAACCAGAAAGGTATAATCCTTGTGAGAAACTGATGGATGCCAGAGTGGAGTTAGTCTTCTGTAAGGACCACATGCTAAAATGACTTCCTCACAGAGGACAGAAGATCATAGCCCATCCAATTGTCAGAAACTTTGTTCACCTTAAAGCAAGATATCAGTGATTCCTTCTCTTTCAAGACATCAATGACCCATGTTTCCCTCTCTTTCTCTTGATCTGGATGATCCCTGCTGCACTCCAAAATCTACAGGTGGCCAATGAATGGAGGGGGTCACTGGTGTGGGAGACTATAGAGCAACCAAGGTGTAAAATGAACACCTTCAAGGAACTGTTGATACACATCATACACATCTGACTGTTCATAAGGTGCCAACTACAGTTTTAAGCATACTACTTAATGTTATATAAGGTTACCTCACTTATGAAAGCTACGCACTTTCGTGCCATAATTTTAACTTTCTTCTCAGAATTTAAGACCACCTTGAGAAGGCACATAAGCCCTAAATGCCAATTAACTGTCAAACTACTGTAGGCATGGAATATTTAACAACTGTTGGGTAAAAAGAAAAAAAACACAACAGCAAAACAAACCAAAATGCAAATACAGTCAAGTAAACTCTGCTCAGCTCAGACATGCCCTTCCTCTCTACCACATGGACAGCTAACAGAGACAGTCAAGGGAATAGATTTCCCCAAATGTTAGTTTTACTAAACACTTCGTACACATTAATAGACACTAGCCTGCAGATGCGTAGAAAAGGGCAGAATACCAGAAGCTCTTGTTTTTCCAAGAACAAATTCTTAGCAAATGCCCTTTAATCACTGACAGGGGCATACATAGAAGATACCAAAAGAGTCACAGGCATCTTAGATCCAACTGTGCAGTTACAGAAATCCAAACAGGAGCAGAATGAGAGTTTCTAATAGCAGCTGGAACATGCACTCAGACAAAACCCAACTAACAGCAGCTCTGCCCCAATAATAAGCTCCCAGCACCTACTAGTGACCCATTACTGAAACCCTTCCTTCAGGTGAGCTATGGTTTGACTGTCATATTTCTGTCACCTGGATAATTCAGAAATCAGTTTCAATGGCATTCGCTACTCGAGCTCAACACATATTTCCCTTTTACCTATCAATTTTGAAATTGGCACTAATATGCAGGCAAGGTTTTGGGCTCCTGGAAATGCAGCAGGTTTGTATACCCTCTTCCAAATTCTGTATCCTGTCTAGCCCCCTTGTTGTGATGAAACACCTGTACTAGATGTCTCAGGAAATTACAAAAATCAAATATTTATGCATACACCACAAACCAGAGACACTTGCAAAGCTTTAACATATTGTTACCACCATGAATTTTTACATTTAGTAAAATACATATGTATTCATTTTATTTATATATATATATATTCACATACACACATACACACACAGTCATTGTATTATGTCACCCTGATCCACTAGGAATTCTACTGTGTCAGATTAAATGACAGTCAGCTGAGGTACCTTTGAGGCTGAATTATCATTATAAAAGCAAAAAGTCACACAAATGCTGTCAACTGCCATGTGTTCTTTGTCTGGAATATTTTGGTGTGACTGATAGTGAATGAAGAGGCTACCTTAGCTTAAACCAGCACAGCTGGAGAGCTGCTCCTACATATAACCATTCTGACCAAATGAACCTACATATAAACCTTCCCTGACCAAATGACTATTCCATCAGCTGAAGAAAATCAGCTTCACCCTTGAATACTGCCACCACATCAAGGCCAGAGTACAATAAAGGCATTATAAGACTGTTTTGCTGACTTATGGAGCTATGTCATGAGATCTGGGCCCAAACTGCTGTTTACAAGCTGAGGAAAATAAAGTTTACTGCAAATACAAGAAGATGATATATGGAAAACCTGAGTAGATGAGCCAAGTGTAAAGAAAGCTGCAATATCAGACTATTTGGCTCAGAAGACTGCTGGATCACATCACAAAAGTGTTTAGTTAGCAGTTCTTCTGGAGGATTGAGAGAAGTCTCTAAAGCAGTGGTGTATTATCCTCTAATTTTGCATCCAACCATCAAGCTAACTGCTGAGTGAACTTTTTTTTTTTTTTTTTGCATAAGCATACACCCCTCACTGAGGATGTGCTTGGGAAGATAAAAAGGATGCTGCTTTTGAGGAGTGAGGTCTAGCGCAGAGGGAAAAGAACTGTGTGATCCCATAAAGGAATCCAGAAAAATTTTATTTGCCCAGAATAACTCACGTTTCTGTATCTTTTCATGCCAATCAAAACCTCAATATCCTGTTGCTAGTAAGAGCAGTTTCAATTCAGCTTTAACTTGTCTTGGCCCACATTAGACCTGAAAAGGATCTGCTGAGACAGAGACTGGTATTTTTGAACATTCGCATTATCTCCTTACAGCTGAAGGTGCTGTATAGCACAAAAGGCGATCCCTAATTGCTTACACACCTTTAAAAAAACCAGTAAGACACATCACATAGATGGATCTATGAAGAAATATGTCCCTCATTACCACTGCACTGCTAAACTCCTGCCCATCTTCCAAATTACTAGGTAGCACTATCTCTGTGTTTAGTTATTACAGCTTGCTAAAATGTACTCTGTGTTTAAAGAAACAGATGAATGAGAAGGAAAGGAAAAGAGAAAAAGGCTGTTAAAGTACTTTAGCACCCCATCCATAACTATGATTGCCTCAGCAGAGAGATTCACTACATCTCATGGTTACCAGATTATACCTCAGAGTGAAGCTTATTTCAAGAGCGCTCATCATCAGATCCAATTGCTGAAGCTATTCAGCATACACTTAATGTTCTAATCTACTATTTCTTTTCATTCAAGAGTGCTGGTCAGGGATGGTAGGACAAGGAAATCAACAAAATAGTTTATTTGGTAGGAAAAGGATAAAAAAAAAAAATCAGAAGCTTCTAGATACTTTTCTTGACTTGTTTAGCTGAGTCACCAAACCGGTAACAAAACCAAAAATCCTGGCAGGATTAATTTTGTTAATAATAGATGAATATTTATAGAAAAAAGTTTTCAAGTTCTTTCATTTCAGTTGCACACACAAATAAATACACATAAATATATAAATGAAGACAACTTTTACTCCTTAGTAAACTCCTAACAAGTTTTATCCCTCGAGCATATCAAGAAGTTTGTAGCAGACACGTGAAGTCCAAAATCACAGCTTCCCCCGAACCATATTTTTGTTACTACTGTGAAGATCCATGAAACCATTTAAAAGCACACTGCTCCAGCAGCCTACCAGTCAGCCACTACGAAGGAGTCTGAAAATAATGGATATAAAATACATAATCAGATTCTTGACATCTTGTGGCTGCTTACCTGCCCGTATAAAGAATTACAAAAGCATTAGGTATCTTACACAACAAAAAAGATAGTACACTGATGTTACAAATAATGCAGTACAACCATGAATTTAAAGCAGACCTGTTTTATTTTAAAAAAGATTATATTACAGCATCTATGTTTATTTTTTTTTAGTTGCTTCCATTGCAAAAATAAGGAACACATATGCAACAGCTTGTTCCAGGATGTAGCATGTACATCAGTCATCAACAGCTTGGGCTTTGAAAGGAAAAAATGTATTTGTTTTAATGCACAGAAGAATGAAAAATGGTCAGTTTAACAGATTCCTCTCTTTTCCCTTCCTGATCTTGCATAGCTCTATCAGTTGAAATAATTGTAAGCCTTTAATTAATGTGTGCACGAGGAACTTCTGCGGCTCCCAAGAAACAAAGCACAAAGGTCTAACAAAATAAATTACTAATGAGCAATAATAAGGCTTGATTATTCCCCCATTCAAGTCAAAGACAAACCCCTTGCTTTGATCAGTGAAAGCAGGTCCAGTCACTTTTGCTCAGCCTGCTTGAATAAAATGCTCTACATGAAAAACCAAAATTGTACCATGCTGTGTGGATTAATTCCACACAAAACAGCCTGATCCAACTCTCACAGTGGAGTTTCACAATTGATTAGAAATTTAAAAGGAAGAAATAGATATTTAAGTAATTGCTAATAAAACCCTCTTTGGAGGTCTCTCACCTACTGTCAGGCTAGTAGAACACATTTCCAGATCAAAATTTTAAAATTAGCCTAAAGAATACAGAACTCTGTAAAAGTACCGATTTCCCCATCTGTGCAACACTTAAAAATACAACGTGTTGCAAAATTAAAAACTACTTTAGTTGAATGAAGACCAATAACCAGAGTGGATACAGACTACTAAATAATCAGAGTACCTTCTTTAATGCTAGTAGTCACACCAGAACTCTAGAAACAATGTGATTCTACATTTAGGCTGAAAATGATTCCCTGACTAAGTGTTCTTCCCTGCAAAGGCAGCCCTGCCGCGATACATATTGCAGTTCAGATGGCAAGAGATGCAACATCACGCACCCACTTTCACTGCTTGAAAGTACATGTCCTACAGACTGCAAAGGAGAAGAAAATAGCAAAAACACTTGCGATTTGACATTATCTTAATAATAGTTGGCTTTCAAACTGTAACTTTACTGCAGTACTTAACTCAGGATAAGTCTCTAAATGAACTTCTGATAACCTCAGATTTCTATGCAGAACACAAGTTTTCGCTGTCTTCGTCAGTAAATCTGTAACGCAGCACAGAAGTTAACACCAGCCCACGACGGCTTTTTATTTCCGAAACAAATATGGTCCTTTCAACCAAGTCGCAATAACAACCAAGTTTTTCACAAACCAACATCCCAGGCGTCAAATTCTAACCAGGTGGAAGGAACCCTTGGGAGACGCCGACTGCTACGTGGCAGATCAGCTATTTTATCATTTTTAGAGCATCTTTATAGCCTTTCTCTGGCACGTAGTAACTCCTGGTCTTCCGTTATCTTCCCGGACTCTCCTAACAGCGCGGCCTAGGCAGACAGCCCTGAAAACACGTAGGTGTCTGCCCAGGGACTCGTTCTTTTGTTCTCTGCAGATGGAGGGGCGACACCAGCTTTGTCAGGCAGCACAAAGCGCTCCAGCGAGAGACCCGCTTGGCCCCGGCTGCCTCCGCTGAACATCCACGGAAAGGGAAGAAACAGCCGCTGACGACCAATCACTCACCCGTTTGACACCTTCCGTTTAAGTGTATACAGATGCGTATATTTATACGTTGGAGAAAGGCGCGTGTCGATTTCAGGAATTCGAAGAGCGGCGAGTCCGTTCCGGTGATGCTCAGCGCCCGGAGCGCCTCCTCGAGACCCGCACGGGCAGGGACCGCGACACCGCTGCCACAGCAACCCCGCCCGGCCCTCCGGCGCTGCTTTCCCGGGGGATGCTGCCCCCTCTGCCCCGCTTCCCCTTGAGGATACCGCCCTATCTGGTCCTCCGGCGCCGCTTTCCCTGGGGATGCAGCCGTGCCCGGCCCTCCGGCGCCGTTTTCCCGAGGGATGCTGCCCCCTCTGCCCCGCTTTGCCTGGGGACGCTGCCCTGCCCAGCGGCGGCGCTTTCCCTGAGGACGCTGTCCGCCCCGCACGGGCGCTTACTCTCGTGATGCAGCCCTGCCCGACCCCGCGGCGGCGTTTTCCCTCGGCATGCAGCCCCGCCGGGCCCTCCGGCGCCGCTTTCCCTGGGGACGCTGCCCTGCCCGGCCCCGCGGCGGCGCTTTCCCACGGGATGCTGCCCCCTCGGTCCGCAGCGGCGCCTCCCTCGGGGACGCGGCCGTGCCCGGCCGTTCGGCGGCGCTTTCCCTGGGGATGCGGCCGTGCCCGGCCCCGCCGCGGCGCTCTCGCCGGGGACGCTGCCACCGCGCCCCCTCCCGTCCCCACCTGGCGCTCGGGTTCGCCGCCGCCTCCCCGGCGGCTCCGGCCCGCGATACCGGGGGGGGCCCGCTCCCCCCGCTCCCCCCGTTCCCGGGGCCGCGTCGCCTCCCGAAACGCTCCCGCGGGGGCAGCGAGAGCCCAGCACGAGCGGGAGAGAAGCGGAGGCGGCGCGGCCGCTTCCCCGCTCCCGGCCGCCCCCCGGCGCGGCGCTACCTTTCGAAGAGCATCCGGATCACGAAGATGCAGAAGGCCAGGGGGAAGGCGAGGTAGAGGTCCTCCGCCTGCGGGAAGGCGGCTTCCTCCGTGCTCTGCAGGTCCGCCCAGGTGACGTTGTGCGGCAGCCAGAACCGCTCGTTCCAGAACCAGGCGAGGATCCCGGCCATCTTCGCTCCGCTCGGCCCGGCGAGGCGGCGGAGACGGGAGGACGGAGGCGCCCGTCAGCCCCGCTCCGCTCCGCGCCCCGCCCGCCGCCGCCCCATTGGCTCCCGCCCGCCCGCCCGCGGGGACCCGCGCCGGGCCGGGGGAGCCGCTCCCCGCCCTCCCCCGCCGAGCCGGGACCGGCCCGGGAGGAACGAACCTCCGCACCGTTAAAGGGCTTAACCCTGCGCGCGGGCGGTAAGTGAGGCGTGGGAAAGAGCCGGAGCGCCCCGCCGCCCGCAGCCAAACCGGGGTCGGGACGGACTCGGTCGTCCCGGCGGCAGAAATAGGGTTTGATTTTACTTTCGGTTCCTTCATAGAATCGTAGAACAGCCGGGTTGGAAGGGACCCATCGGATCATCGAGTCCAGTCATCCTTTCCTCGCTGCCGGTCCCGCTAGAGACAAGCTGCCTTTGGCACCGCGGGAGTTCACACCAAAGGCGACTCGCAGGCTTTAGCCGCAGGGCTATGCGCACCGTGGTCTCCAGGTGCACGCAAAACTGCTTCAGGTGTTAGGAAGGATGCTCTTGTAGCGTCACCGTGTTGCCTGCCCTGCCTGACTTTATTTTGAAAGGCTTCACGTTTTTCCCCTGTATCATGACACTCTCCAACTGGCTGCTGTATACCGAGACACTGACTTCCACCCATGACACGCTCCAGAGCTTTATTATCCTGGTTAGGTTTTCTTCTATCTCACTCTTCCACCCCCCAGTTAGCTCTAGTTGTTTGTCCTCAAAAATTAATTGTATGGGTCCTCCTGTCTACACTGAAGAAAACTCTTAAGTTCAATGCATGATCCTGATGATGGGAAAAATGCTATATTGATTTAAACCAAACAATTTCTGTATACAGAGAGGATTTCCATGTGTGGCATTTCAGGGAAGTTTCAGGGATAGCTTTGGCAGGATGGTTGAGGAGCTGTGTGTGTGAACCTGCCACTGGATGTTTCTCATCTATTGCTGAGCCAACATCCTGAGTGTCCATCATCATTCTGATGCAATTCTAAAGGTTGCTTCCTGGGGAGCGAGAAAAGAGACAGTAACTAGAGGTTGCTCCATGCACACTTAGTCCTTCAAATGGTCTGAAAAAATAAATAAAAAAATGTGGACTCTAGCACTACTGTCAGCTTTGCCTGCCCCCATCACTGCAGTTGTCACGGTCTCTGACACAAGCTATATGTCAAAACCCAGGGGTTTGCTGCAATTGCTGTTCAGAGGGAAAACTGACTGTGGGAGTCGCATACCTCTAACACAGTCTTCTTCACTTACAAATAATGATATTCTGAGCAGAAGAAAACATTTCATTGATCAAATCAGCAAAACTTTTTTTTTTTTTTCAGCCAGTGCTGAAATCATAACTGAGTAATATCTCCCTTCCTCTCTACCTTGTTCTCATGGCCAGATTTCACCCCGCTTCCAGTTGACCTAGAACTTCCCCTGGAAGTTCATCTTCCAGCACTCTGACAAACACTGAGCTGGCTCCTGCACATATACACACATCTCTCTTCAGTTACAGTACCCAAATTATCCAGGTCACTCAGTTTTTCTGAAAGGACTAGCATAAACCAGTCCTAAATGGAGATACGAGTGTGTATCCTCACGATGACCTCAGAGCATACGCTTTGGAATCCATTGATGAGGAGCTCTTTAGGTATCATTTTAATAGCTGACAATACATAGATAAAAATTTACTTAATTTGCTTCGCAACAATAATTGTGTTTACAGCAAAGTTATTTTTAGTCAGAAAATTGGTATCATTATTCTGCACCTGAAGGTGACCTGTCTTTTTGCAGCATATTTCAATATTCCCATCAGTTTAGAGGTGTATTCAATATTTATGTCTGTTTCCAATACAACAAAGTAGTTCTTTCCCAGTCACTACTGAGGTTCACGAGGCTGTAAGTAAGTCTGTTTCCTCAAAAGCCAAGTCTGGCCACTCTCCTTAGTATACAAGAAGCAGTAACAGCTAAGCAAAAACACATATACAAATTCCCCCAAATTCTGTTTCTACTCCAAAAAGAAAAAGAGAAAACTGACAGACTGCACATTGTTAGCTCAAGACCCTGAGCAACCAGCAGAGTGGCCACTCTAAAATGAAGGACTTACTGTTTATATCTCATTTGTTTAGTACAAAGAAGCCAGATTAGGCATCAGGTGCAAAAGAAGAGGTTCCTCAGCCTTAGGAATAAAATTCTTAGTCTAATGATGTTCTTAGTCCAACCATGTTCCTCCTTCGGGCTTAGAACAAGCATATTAAATGCATTTTCTCACAGCAGAAGTATTCCTTTGTCTACCAGCCTCACTTCTTCCCATGGCCACAAATTTCCAGTAGCCTCTTCGTATCAGGTTAGGAGAATGCTAGTACTTAGAGATGAAAATAAACTGTGACACTTTCCAATGCAGATATGTTTTAATACATGAAAATTCAGAAAGCTTTCTGGAAAATTCATAATTGTTTTCTATCAATATTAATCTGCTTAAAATAGGCAGTGGTTTATGCTGGCTTAAGCTTCCACACTGATAAAAACATACACACACAGAGCAAAGATTAAAAATAAAAGTGAGTGGTATTTAGACATTATACTAAGATAATAGAGTTCCTTTAAGTAATGGGAAACATTAGATAACAGTTGATTAGGACAATGTTCAAACAGGTACTGCAAAAAATTACATAGTAAAGCAGCATGTTGTTTAGCACAGAAATGTCATTTAAAGGTTTCAAGCACTACATTCATGCTGCAAATATGGCTTGAGTTACAAGCTCATAATAAAACCTTGGACACTTCCCTCGAGGGTATTGGTAGTGATCTTTCCTACCGGGGAAATGTCTCAAAAGCTGTTTTACTAATTCACAATTGTCAATAGCCCACTATTTTTCTTAAAGTTTTATTTACCTGTCATGGTTCATTTATCCATCTACAGCCAACAGTAGCGTGTATGGTGTCTCTAAACCGTTTTGATTGAGTTTGGTAACGTATATTTTTCAGCACCATATTGTCTGTGCCATACAGCTGGAGGAGTTCCTTCACCAAAACAGGGAAAGCTGAAGCAAAACCTCATGTTTTTAAAGGACTGCTAAAGAACTGAGAGCAACCAGACAAAAGTTTTATCACATGTAGTCTGCTGTAATTCTGGAGTAGTGCCAAGCTTACACGCAAGGGACTGCAATTAGACTCTAGGCCAGTCCATTTAATGGATCACATAGTATGGGTGCCAACAATGCAGCCCGCTGAGACTGAGTTTTTGTTAACCAAATCTGAACTGAGTTGTTCCTGAGCAGAAGAGATGGTTGTGGCTGACCCATGTTAAAGCAGTGGTGCCAGTCCCATTTCCATAGGTTTATAGCATTAGGCCACTGGTGATGTACCTGGTAGAAAGGCCAAGAATTGTCTGGGTATTGTGTGACTGCTCTGTGCCCTCTGGGAGGGGTGGAAGACCACAGGCATGGGGGAAGCAGCAGTGTGAGGCATGGCCCTGAGCTCTCCTTATTCTAAGAGTCTTCTACATGCTGGTCCTAGCAGCTGTGGGGACTTCCATTCTCTTCTACTGCTAGTTTTGCTAGCTTCTCTACTAATTTCACTTAAGAAGTAAAGTCAAACTAACAGAGCAGAGGTCTTCACGATAAAAGCTTTACTGGAACAGTCAAATCAGTCCCAACTCCTGCATGGGGTTGTATTAGTCTGGTCTGAAGAGGCCAGTCTGGCTTCACCCAATTACCAAATGATGTACCCTGAATTCAGATCACTGTACAATAAGGCTTAAAATACATCAGTACAGTAGGTGTCCTCAGGTTATATCACTTCACCGCTTTCCACATATTTTATCTTGGAAGACAAGCAAGTTTTGGTAATTAGTTGTTGTGAAAAGATGAGTGGACAAGTAGCTGTACCTGAAAGAGAGGTTTACAAGCTTTGGGATGGTTTGTGCTTTGTGCTGGGCTACAATTAAAGTCAAGACCTGAAGCAAAATTGCTCTATGAGGACTGGTCAGAAGGAGAGGAGGAAGCAGGTATCACCTGAGTCACTGTATGTCTCCATACTTCATCTGTCTCTATTGTTCACTTTGGTTTGGCTTTGATTTAAAAACAGTGTGCCAAAGTACACATCCTGATTATGATTCACCTGATTTTCATGTTACTTAACTACCCGATGCTAAACTGAACTATACCCTATTCAAACTACAGTAAGAATAATCAGAATCTTCTGCACTAATTTAAGCTAAATTATCCTGAAAGAAAATTCTGATGAGCTTTACACAATCTTTAGCATAGCTGGATGGTTGGGAAAAGTGCCAGTTTTATTTCAAACTAGATACAGTGCATTACAATTCAACTGGCATTTCAGAAGCATTTACTTCATGCCTATTTGTGTCACCAGGCATGGGCTGTAGAGTCACATTAATATTATTTACTTTTCAAACCTTCAGGCAGTCAAAATTTACTGTTCCAGGTTTTGGCCAATGTGGAGCTGTACGGATCTTGTCACTCCAGCACCCAGACACGCTTTGAGGGACTGCAGACTTCTAGTAGCTGGACCTTGTTTCCATACTCAGTAAAATTTGGCCACTGACCAATAATATCATTGTGCCTGACACAACAATGAACATGCAACCTGGAGTCTCTGGCAGCTTTATGTCAGCTGTGAGGGGACAGACAATACCTGACCCTCCACTCTATGAGAGTGCTAATCTAGCATAATATTAAGGAACCAAATGAGTACAGAAAGTCCCCAGCCAGAAAATCTGGATTGCCAGTTTGTTACTAGACTATAAAAACTCACAGCAAATAAACCAGTATACTCATACTTATGCTGTATGACATCTCAATACTAATTTTATGTCTTCAAAGACTCAAGTAAAAGGATCATAATGCTTTTTGGGGGGATATTTACCAGAGAGACAAGGCAAACTTAGAGAAGTATTTTTGAGCATTTTACATTTCACAGGTCTCCAAACAATACACGAAAAATGATTCATGGCAACTTCACAAAGAACTAATTTATCAAAAATATATTTGCAATGCTGGCTTTCTATACATTCAAAACACTATAAAAAAGATCCAGAGAACATCAGCCAGCAGGAGTGATTTTCCCTGAACCTTTGTTACTAAAAGTTTTCTTCTTTGTAAGAAGACTATATTTTCTGAAGTAATACTTAATCTTGTAAAGGCTGAATTGGCTCCATTGCTTGGTGATTATTTTGGGGTTTTTTTCCCCATTGCATTTCACACCAAGAGGAAGAAAGAGATGCTGGCAGTTTTGGCTTGAGTGGTTACTTCTGTCTTGCATAGGGGAGAACCTTGGTGTGATCAGTGTTCCTCCTGCTCTAAAGTGAGACAGAGAGACAGATATCCTCATGGAATGGCACAAAAGACTGCAAAATAGTTAAGTCAGCTTAGTGAATCCCACCAGAAGTACTTGCAGAAACATAGACATCTAAACCTATAATCTGCGTTCTGTGATGCAACTATATAAGCACTCTACCAAACAGAATTAAAAGTGGTCATTAGAAACATATTTTCAGCATAACCCATATTCTGCATATTTATGTAGAGTTGAGATAATTCTTTCTAGAAAATATTCCAAACCTGCAAAGTCTTTGTCTCTTTTGACCTAGAAGCCATAGTTCCTAAAAGCATATAGTGTTAACATAAGAAAATCCCACCAAGTATTAGTAATTTTGCGGGTTTATATCATATGTGTACAATCTGTCTCTGAAATCAGTGCCAGTTTTGTCTCTAACTTCAAAGAAAAAACTATCAGATGATGGAAAAGGCAGGTGGCTGAGCTTATTTACTGCCTGACAGTCATCACATTGTTGCTATTTCACTTTAACTAGTGTACATTTGAACTCCATACAAATCAGAAACAAAACAAAGAGGAAAGCTATTTTAACTGAATCCGAAAGAATTTCATATGAGACTGACCCCAACAAATCAAGTATGTCAATGAGTAACTTTCTGGAAACAGAATTTTTTTATTTTTTTGGTGGTGGGGGTGGGGGGCATTCTCCCACCAGGTGCAGAACAGCTGTACTCTTTCTCTTATTTCCCAGTTAACAGTAGACACTGTTGAGGTTAGTGGGCTTCATCATTCCAGGGTAACCAAATTCTGGTATTAAACTGCAGGCCAATCAGCACTGCTGCAAAACACTTTTATGCTAGTGCTGCCTCCTTACACTCTGGTTTTGTTACAGTGATAAGGAAGCATCTCCTTCTGCACAATGAAGGGGGCCAGACTATAATTTGGGAACTTTACAAGCATAAATTGTACTTCAGAAACTACTTTTTGTTAGCTAATCCACTTCATAAAAGACCAGAATAAATACAGCTGCAAAAGTGCAGGAGCTTTCCTGGTGTGAGGTCTGTATCAAGACAGCTAAATTAAATAGGAGAGCTCTGAACCAAGCAAATGAGGGTAGCTGGATAATATCAATTAACATTGGCAAGCTTTAAGAAAAAATTTTTTTCCTGAAGTTTCAAGCAAAGCAATTGCTTTTTCTTGGAAAGGATTATTCCCTGTGGAAAAAAATTGGCATCACTTAATGTTAAATGTAATCTGTTAACTTAACATGCTTATCACTGTCATTATTTGCTATTGTTTATCAATAAAAGATATTTTCATTTACTAAAACCCCAAGTAATTAAGCCTCAGGAAGAAAGTGCTGCTTCTAGAAATAAGAACTCATCACAGAAACAAACAAATGAAATAATGCAAACCACAGTGCACTCATTTCTAACTATGTGTTCAGGATATCAACAGAGGACGAAGATCCAGCTGGCTGGGACCCAAAGTGCTGGTGCGAGGAGTAGGAAAGGGGTTTAAAGGGACACAGTTTAAAGTAAGGAAAATACTATCTTTCTTTATCCTGTTGCACCTTCCAGTGGATTAGATCATCAAGTACAACATAGTTTTGTTCTGCCCTCAGGGGCAGACTGGATGGAGAGAAATGGTCTGACGTGATTCCAGCTGAAGGCAAATCACTTGAATGACCTCTCTGGTCTCACGGCAAGACATTCAGGATTTTCAGTCTTCTTTGGAGCTCAGTTTCTGCTGTTCATGAAATCTTATGTCTGTGATTCAGAGCAGAAGAAAAGCTACAGCTCTTAAAAATGAGTAACAGAGTTAGGATGGGCTATACCCCTCCACTCTACTTATGGAACAAAATTTTCCTGCACTGATGTGGCACCGTAACAAAAAAAGTTTGGGGAAGGCAGCCAGCATGCTGTAGCTGCACAATTTCAGACACATAACAACACTTTGCAAGAGCTGTGGTTAAGCAGAACCAGACGCACACACAGCTGCATTGCTTTCTGAAGAACACTCCACCCCCCATTTGCCTGTCTTGAATAAATGCCACTTCTTTAAAGCACATTATGTCACATGTCATATATTCCAAGTCCTGTAGAGCATAGCTTGGGAGGGTGAGGACAGTTCTACCACTTTCATGAAGATGTTGTGTAGTTTCTAGCAAGAATTGCTACTGTAAGACAAAATAAACACTCCCGAGTGTGTCATTTTGAGTTGTAAGTTGTGCATTCTGCTATATGGGTGTTTAGATCCTGTTTGAAATCAGTCAGCAGGTGAAGTCACAATACAATGGCTATAATCCTCTGCTTGTCTCAATACATATACAATATTTTCCTTGTGCTGTAATAGCATGTTTGATGTGTTTATTTCACTACAATGTTTTATGAGTCAGTCAGAAAACAGGGAGTCCAAACAAAGTCTTGGGATTACATCTTCAACACATGTATTGTCAGGTTTTACACTCCACACTAGATTGACTCAGGCTCTACGCTATTATAAAAAGTAGAAAAAAAACCCACTTCATAAACATTAACAATTTGTCAGCATTAGAAGCGGTCAGCATCTATACACTCAAGTTTTAATTACTTTTAAAATTCAACTTAGAAAAAACTTCACTACTTTCCCTTTGGTATTAGTCTATTATGTTGAATTGTGTTTTACTGAATCTATTATGCAATACAAAACAAACTGATGAGGAATTTAGAATCATTAACACTAAGCAGTAAACAAAGTACAAGCATCTTAGCAAGTTAATAACAGTGTGGATAGTCACCATGTGAGGGAGCACTTAGTGTCAATTTGTCAGCTCCCTTTACCGCAGTTGGCAGTAGCAATTTTCTCCCTTTTTAAATTTTTAACAAATCCATAACTGTCAGTAGACCAAGTAGTAAATGCTTTGCAGGTGTTCTTTTGTAACAAAATAATGTTAATTAGGTATTTCAATCCCTAATTCCTCTTTATTTCTTTGGCTTCCCGCACCAACTATTTTTTAATACTTTTGCAGACTCTTTACTGCTCTCTAACTCATTTTTCTTTCTCACTTGACTGCCTCTCTTCTGTCCTTTCCTGTGCATGTGGTCATTTTTCCATGAAATTATTGAAACTCAATGATCACTAAATTTAAGTTGTGAAAATATCTATATTGTTACTGCAGTATTGAGATAGTTAATGTATTTGTTTACTAGTGCACTCACAGAATTATGATGTTTTGTTTGATTTCATGCTGATTCAAGTATAAAAATCAGCCTAGGTACTGAAAGAGACCAACAAAGAGCATAAACGCAGAGGCTGTTTCAAATAAAAATTAGGAGGATACTAAAATATGCTTTCAAAATCACTCATCCACAAATATTGTAGATAGCTGCCATGTTTACCACAACATTCTCAGCATGTTTAGTTGTCTAGTAAAAAACAGCATGGAGCAAGGCAAATACAAGCACAAGCAAGGATTCCACCAATACTAATTAGACTTGGAACAACGCTGCCAGATTTGCAAATTTGGGATGGAAAAGGGTACCAGACATAAGGAGCGTATATTGCAAAGGAGATAAATGGGTTTGTGTTTTAAAAAAAAACCCCTCATCTTTCATACTTCATCTACTTCAGCATTTGCTGTTCATTCTGCAAAAGGCTCAGGTAACAGAAAAAGAATGACTGAAAGGAACACTATAATGGCTACCAGCAGCAGAACCTTGTTGCCACTGACATCTTAGGAGTAGGAAGCAGCACTAGCACAAGACTAAAACTCTGACTGATTTGGGGATCAGTTGAAGCAACTATAAAGGGAACTGCACCTAACAATGGATTTAGGGATGACTTATGGTCTGCCTGGCAGGAGTAGAAGACCAGTGTCTTGTGGACAGCACATTGCTTACCTTAAGGGCCATTTCATACACTATTTCTCAATCTAGTAGCTCAAAACAAGAGAAAAATATCTCACTTGACCATCACCCATGAGTGAGATTTGCTAGTACAGTGACTACCAGTTGCTATTTCTTGGCCCAGCCATGCCATAACATTGGGTTAGAGACACAACATTGTGATAGGAGAACTCCTATGCTAATAGAAAAGGGGACCCAAAGGTTCCTAGAGAGACCAAAAGTAATCCACTCCTACCTCCTCCTCTCTCTCTTTATGCCAAAATTATAGACCCAGCTGATAGTATATCTGTTAGCTGTATGGAAGTGCTGTAATTAGATTCACATTAGATTAGTAGTTGATTGTTCCTCTACCACTGCATAAGAGAGAACATGTTTTAGGTGAGCACCATGGCATTTTACAGCAATTTTTACTAGCAAATTCTGGTTTCTTCTCATCTTGTCTGTTGCTGCTCACGCACATCAGGATAGATGCCGAGAAAAAGATTCTTTAACAATCTTTGCTTTCTAAAAGCAATCTAGCTACTAAAGGCCTTTAAAAAAGTATGTATAATTTTAAAATACTTCAGTGGTTTTACTAGTAGAGCAAACACATGGCTCAAACTACCTACCTATGCCAATCACATATCACTATTCTTCCCCTTCTGCAGTAACTTATAATGTGCTTAAGATGACTGACTAGCAGCTTTGACTTCTGAGTTTGCAGGTTTTCTAAGCTTAATATTCCCAATCCTCGACTCCTATATATACCTTCTACTTTTAATGCCATTCCTTCTTAAGCAAATGACTGTAATCAACTGCTTCTCAGCATCCCTCCAATCCTACTAATTTTGCCCCTTAAGTCACTAGGTGTATTTCCCTCCGTAGGCCTGCTGTAACATTATCAGCCGGTGAATCCTAGAAATCCTGTTGTCACTATGACTCATGGCCTTATTTCCTAGCACACCAATGCTTGGCTTCTCCATCATTTCCTTTATCTGTAAGTTTCTAGCAGCCCTCAGCATCAAAATTTGTTAAGGGAATGCTTTACCAACTTTAAAATCCCTTGTGCTTAACAAATGAACTACATTAAAAGAAGGCCACAAAGGAGCATGGCATTACAGATAGCTCAGTTGGTGGGGCAAGATTTCTAGGCCAAAACACAGCTTAGTCTTCCTGCAACTCTGAGTAGCAGCATAAGCATCCTACTAATTTTAAAGTTTTTCTGTTATCACAGTGAATCCCTACTGCCTCCCTTAGCTTTTTTACCCTTTTCTAATATTAGAAATAGTATATTGCAAGTTTTATTTTTAAGGACATACAATGGTCTGTATTCCTCTTTATTTTGAGACTAAACTTTAAATAATTTAATGGGGGGAAAAAAGAATACTGTAATGAAGTTCTTCACCAACCTGAATCCTGCATTACTCTCAGAATTCCCCGTGGCCACCTAATGCTGGCTCTGAAGTCTTTCAAAGCCTCTGTTAGACGTCCCTTTCTGTCTGATAGTCTCAAGCTGTGTGATGATGCTAGTAGCCATATCAGGAATTGAACAGTTTCAAATATCCTTCTAGTCTAACCGCATGCATCTGCAGCTCTGCTCATTTGCCTGGCTCCAGTGACAGCTGCGTATCTCTGAAATGCAAACCAGAAGCAAAAGATGTGTAAAAATTTGTGCCAGTCAACAGTAACTGGAGTTGAAACAATAGACTGTACCTTCACTATGTGCCTCTGGCAACAAGAACAGCATTGAAGCAATCACTTCTGTTCCCTATTAAAATATTTTGGTCATCCTACCCAGAACCATGCCTTTGTTACTGCAGACAAGGCCATGAGTCCTTCCTTCTCAGCTTCTGCTCCACAAATAAGAGGGTGTCCTCCATAGTCCTACGCTGCATCTTGTACTTGTGGGCCAGAAGGCAGCAAAGAACAAAACAAATTGTGGAAGGGCTGGCAGGAATGAAGAGCAGATATAATATGTATTCGGCAATGTGCAATGGCAACAAATGCACAAGAAATATGAGCTGGAGAGCTGGTTGGTTACATGAACTGGCATTTTCTGCATAACTGGAAATTTATTGCACATGTGCAGAGTGGTCATATCCATCCTGCCTCCCTGCTTATCAAGCCTGGTCAGGCAGCCCTTGAGTCTGAAGTCAGATCTGAAAGAATCAAAAAAGCATAAGCTATCTGTCCTAATTGCTTGAGCAACAGAGATCCAGGATTGGAGATAAGGGATTAACACAAAGAGAAAGGCACTCCACTGGTGAATTTATGTTAATTACAGGCAGAGGAGCTAAGGAAACAATTTTCAGGTCATTGCATCTCTGCTATTGCTGTGCCTGTAAGGACTAAATCCTCATCTATCTTGACTGCACATTGTGTGGGTTAATTGGCATTTCTGCATAAACTCTAGATATGGAGTGTGCTAATAAATTATAAGAGTCCTTAAAAAGTATTAACTTAGCTTAGAAAATTAGTAATGTATGAATATCTTAGTACTGAAGTCATGTTACATTTAAGCATTCATTTAAATTTCATTTAAATTTCAGCAATAAACACTTACAAATCACCTTTTCTGAGAACAGCAAAAAGACAGGCCAGAAGCTAAGGAAGATTAGCTGTTGGAGAAAATAATTGCCTTGCCGCTCCATTACGCTTCAGGCTCCTAAGACTGTGATTTACTCAGAGAAATATCTGTTTTACACTGCTTTTGAATTTTATCTTCTGATACCATAACCTGGGGTAGCGCAGGCTGTGGCTCACCAGGTGGCTGGGGCAGACAGAATTGATCTCCTGACTGATTTCTACCTAGCTTTGCTGTGAGGATGCATAGTGCCCCACAGCAGAGGTGGCCCTGATGGAGCAACCAGTAAGATGGCTTTGGTGTGGGGCTGCCCACTCTGCTATGTCCCCTGGCTACCCTTGGGGTCCGTGGATGTTGCCTTGTTGCCTCTTGTGCTAATGGTCACCGGCAGGGGCAAGGTGTAAGATGCAGGGGTCCTCTCACTCTTGGAACTGATGACAAAAGAGGAATACAGCAACAGAAATATCATAAACAGAGTCACGCCCTTCCAAAGAAAACTGCAGACTGCAATGCCATCTGTGCAAACATGCCAGGAAGGATATGTGCCACAAGGATGAGCAATGTGCTGCCACCTTGCCTCACGGTTCTAGGACGCGTGATGGGAGTGTCCACAGTCATTCACTTGGGTGTAATCTTGGAGGTGTCACTACACATGTATGTTCTTTTCTGAGATAGATTCCCCAGGAGAGAAGCTGTTGTGTTCCAACTGCTTTGCACACATTCACTCAGCAAAGACACAATCTTCTGCTGAGGCATTCCTCCTGGCTTCACACTAGCAGACAATTTACTAAGGAATGTGAAACATCTACCACATGTAAAAGTTAACCCAAGGGCCAGATATCTAGGAGTGCCTTACACAAAATTGACTCCACAGTTTAAAAAAAGCCCAATCATCATCCCTAAGGAGTCTGGTGAGCATGTTCTGTCAGGAAGGTATCAAGCTGTAAATAAGTCCTTGATACTGTGTAACTCCCCAAACACCTGAGTGATCTGGCCCCACCTGTGAGACAAACTCTGTTCTTTGGAAGTCTAGTCTTCTCGTGCACTTGCTGTGTGGAAACCGGGTGCTGGGAATAGTCAGCTTTCTGGCATGCAGGAGTTTCAAGCAGTGTTACATGCTGGCAGCCAGATCACATCCATCTTGCCAGGCTGGGAACTGGGAGAAAAGGATACTCCACCATGAAAAGTCTTTCAGCTCTGTTGGCAGCTGTCATCCTTATGTACCCTATAGCTGTGCTTATTCCACTGAGACTCTGCTAGAGAAAGCTTTAATTTAACATGCACTGTTTATTAACACCTTTTCAAATCCTGGTGTAAACCAAGCTGTTAAACATTTGCAGTCATGAGCTGGTTAAAATTAACCCTAGCATAAAGCCCAGGGTCTTGGTTGAGAAGTTAACAGGTGATAAACCACAGAATGTCACTGCATTAGAACAAAAGCAGTTATTGGACAATTGTTCACCATTTAAATGCCACACTAGGAATAATTATATCTGGATGAAGTATCTTTTTTTATATATGTTTTGTTTTGAAATACTATTGTAAGCAGAGCAATTTGTATTCTGATGTGGTTTAAACTGAGGCATGTGAAACACGATGGTTTAAAACTATTTCTTTCTATCCTCAGCTCATGTGCTTCTCACTCAAATGGATTGTCCTAGAACCCTGCCTTTGCCCCAAATATGAAGCAATCTCACCGTGGAAAAGAAGCAAAGATACTTCAAAAAATCAAGCACCTACAGCCAGAGGACACTTCCCTTTGACAAAGTGTTATTTAGGCCTCTCCCGTTGGAGTCTTCAAGACATTTACTGCACAACCAATCCTTCTTTGCTGGGAGAACCTGTTTTAATCCTTATGCTCACTGTACTACAGGGCCTGCAGGAGAACAGAGTGGAGGCTCTATATCAGAGATAATGACTGCAGGAGGCTGAAGGAGGCTGGATTGAGTCAGACCCGCTGAGAATCCAGCCCATAAATTATGGGGCAAGCATAGTCTTTGCAGGTGGCCTGGGAGGAGGCTCCGCAGCTCTTCTCCTGACACATAGAACAGGTCAGAGCATGCACGGCAGAACTTGAAGGAGAGTTCCAGCCTTGTAAATTCATGTCTGAAATTTATCATTAAGCATGTGCTATTTGAGTATTTTGCATCACAACATTGTGTCTTCAACCTCCCCCCCAGCTTATGATTTCTTCTGATCTAACGGAGACTTTGTGTATCTCCAAACAGTGCCTTTCAGAGAGCTTTGTTCATAGTTACAGCTGTGGCTATTTGTTATCCAGTGACACTCTACCACTCGTTCACCTTGACAGTTTTCCTCATGCTGGTGAATGCAAAGGTTATATGAGATGTCCAGTGTAGAGACTCAATAATTTTGTATGCTCATGCTTTAGCTTTACTGAATGTTGCCTTCTTTCTCTATATCAAAGTAGTGCAGGCCAAAAGCTTCAAGCTAGTTCATAACATTATTTTTATCTATCATGCTCTTACTTATGTCTATATTAAAGCAAATAATTCTTGTCTTTTTTTAATTGCCTCCATGAGAGAGTTTTTTCTATCTCTTGATTGATCATCTTTTTCTGATTCACCCCTTTTCCTGAAACTACTCTAATTAGCTATGTGGTATCCTTTTTGATATGGAGTTACCAACACCATGCAGGTCATGCTGAAGTGTCAGTACAAACAATGACCGATTTTCCCCATCACAGTCTATCTGCTATTCTTTTCTTTCCCTTTAATAATTAGTTTGCTCTTTGGGCCACAAATGCCCATTAAGAAGCCTGCAGTGATGCTTCATTTTAAGTTTTAAATTAGTTTGGACTCCTATGAGACATATGATTAGTTTAGTATTTCCTTTTTTTCCCTTCCAATCTACAGTAGATAGCATATCTTAGCCCTGAAAAAATTGTTCTATCTAATCTAGGAAACTTCAAAGAGACCATTTTTAAAAATTCTACTCTCTCTTCATAAACTGTATGCTTTATTCTCATGGATAATTTTCTAAATGACGGTCTCCTAGGCAATTTCAGCTTCTTTTCTACTGCAGAAGTAAACTGGGGTGATAAAAAGCAAACATCAGTTTCATTAATACTTTTTATTCACCTTTATGCTACAAAAAGGGCAAGAAAATTATGAGTTTTGGGGGATCATTCAATAAGATTTTAATGTTATTTTAATACAGTCCTTTCTGGCAGCTATGGAACAAGCCTATTTGATGTGTTTTTTAAAACCTTTTTAAAAAAATGTATTTAGGGACCCCAGCAAGTGAGGAATATTTGATTAAGTGAAAGTACTTCAACCTTTCCTTAAAAGCATGTGGCAAATGACTCATTAGTTACCTGAATTAAATATAACAATGTTTCTTTATTACTATATTAATGGGAAAATTCTGATGATTTCAGTACCCACCAGACCATCTGTGCATACCATCCTTGTCTGATACTTCCTGGACATATCAGCCATGGCAAGTCTTCAGTAATGCTTGTGTGAACAATCTGATCAAACATTTCTTTGAAGTAAAGAATTAAGTGCTTTGCTCTACACAAAGTGAACCATTTAGCAGCATTTCTCATCATGAATACACTATGAAATACCTCTGTGAGATAGGGTTAGCAGGGGCTGCCTAACAACTGGCTGTATTAATTACCTGTATCAGAAGAGCCAGTTCCTTCTTTATGTTAATTTTGGTTTTCAAAAAATGAGTTTGGCTTTTATTTTAAGTATGTTCCACTGGCGTATCAAACCTGAAGATTAGTGAACTACTTAAATATTTTCACCCATTTATTACATTGTCAGGAAGAAGATTGGTAAAAACACAAAAATGATGACTCAATAAAGTTGTGAGAATAAGAATGGGGGCCAGAACTAGCTCGAGAGCCAAGAAATAATAATTTATATGCCGAGGCCTGCAAAAGAAACACAATATGACCTTAGACAACTCATCTCACATTGCTGTAGTTCTGCTTCCTCTCCAGCTGCTACACAGGGATAACTTTAGTCCTCAGGATGGGAAAAAAATCATGCCAATGCAGTCATTTCCACAGTAATTAGATAGTGTGGAAGTGCATAGTATTATGAAACTGGCAGATTCCTTCAATTAATTGTTACCAGGATTCTTGGTAATTAGGCCTGAACTTTGGATCCTATTGTGCATCCAAACCATCTTTGTCTGGGCAGACTTTATGCACTCTTTCTAGCTCAGTCTCTGGCATTTTCAGAGGAGACAGGACCTGGCAGCTCAGCTCTTAAACCACTCCTGGGACCTGCTAGGATGGCCTTTGGAAATCTTTCTCTGATGGGTAAACCATTTGACAGGTTTGACCTTCTCAATATTAGCTCCTATAATAACTCGGAACCCTCACTCCTACCAGATTCACAGATCATAGAGAATAACGCCCTCTCAGGATACTTGTTAGAAGCACCGTCACACCAAGTCAGTAATTCAAGTAAAGCCCCCACACTCCCTCAGCAGCACACAGGCTGGTCAGACTGCACTTGCCTTCTTTGTGAGCTGGATCCACAGATTGTCTCAGGCGAACAGACTCCTGATACTGCCCAGCAGCAATGAGCTACTGAGAAGAAATATCTCTAAGAACATAACCTTATGCAAGCCAGTTATCATATGCTCCATGTATATATAATAAAATAAAAATAAAAATAGCTGGGATTCTGAGTACCTCAGTGAACTGAGAACCTCAGTGAGCAGTAGTAACAGGGACCATGAAAGTGTCATGGGAGTCTTACTTTCCTCTGCCTCTCTTGCACGGATTCAGGGAGATGAAAGGAGCATTGCAGAGATCTCTAGAAAGATGGTATTGGTCCTGCTACCACTGCTGAACCTTCCAGGTATGCAGCACATTTCTTTCTACCAACTGATACTTGTTAGAACTGGCACCAAACTGATTTTAAATCAAAAGTAAATCCTTCAGAATCCTTTTCTTTCTTCTTTCTCACAGTCTTCCTGCAACAACTGCAGCCAATGCGTTGTTGCCAAAAGTCACTCAGAAGCCTAATCACTGATTTGCAAAACTGATGCTGTTTGACCGTAAGATGCAAACTGCAGCTTGTCTCCAGCAATCAGCACTGTGACTCGAAGCACCCTTCATGCTGGCCACAGTGCTAAAATGGTATAATTGAATTAAAAAGAAAGGTAATGGGGTGGCAATGAAGGAGTTGCTCTTTATGAAATTGACCACTCATTCTGGTGTTTCGGAATATGGAAAAGCTGCCTGCATTATTGACTTAACAAATAGGAAGACAATCCCTTCTGTAAGCAAACAATAATTTCTGTAGTAATATGGAGGGACTGGATGAATGGAATCAACTACAAGATAATCAACAGATTGTTGCGAACAAAGGTCTTTCAAACAGGCAGCCTGACAAAACCAGCTTCTTTCTGGAAACTCATGAGACAAGGGAAGACTGCCCTCCGTATGCAGGACATATCTCCTAATAAAAGCTGGGCTGCAAAAAACCCCTGCAAGACACCTAAATAAAACTTCTATCAGGCTAATGGTATTTGTTTTCTTTGAAGCTTATCTTGTTTTTTTTTTTTTCTTTTCTTTTCAAAATGCATTAAAACAAGGGAATCTACAGTTTGAATTTGAATTCCACTTGCCATGCTGCCTTTGGGTCCTGTACCACTGGTAAAGTACCTGCAGGTAAAAGTGACTTCAGTGATCATTCTTTATCAGTGATGTGATGATGTAATGTTATAGCCATTATACTATTTCCTTAGTACCTTAGCACATGGAAGGGGAACTTATACTTTGTTACAAGCAGGTGGTTATCTGGAAGGAACAGCATCTTCTGATGTATTTGAAATGGAACCTACAACTTGACAAATTTTACTTCCTCCATTTATAAAAATTCATGGGGAGGATATTTCCTATTCTTTTCACATTCAAACCTTTGAAATTACTGTTTGCCAGGTCTCACCTATGGTCAGCAGTGCTACTTGCATTTGCCTGTCCATCTGGAATACCTATTTATCTTAGTCTCTTTCTAGCAAACAACTTTTGATCACAGCAAGTACCAAACCTCACTCTCCCTCTCACCAAATATTGTCTTTATACAAGAGGACTTGATGAGTTACATCCAGAAGACTGAATTCTCACAGACTTTTCCTGGGAGCTGGCACTTTCTGGCCACCTTAGGAATACAGGATGAGGTATCAGCTAGTTTCCTTCCATCTTATAGTGTAAAAGGACCATATAAGGGGATAAGACATCTCATATCTCTCTGTTTCATTTCATGGAAATCAAGATATAATAAACTATTAATTACTTTATGTAATAGACATGTTTCCTAACAAAGAAATATTTTCTTGCCAAAACAGTGAACCCGACTTTTTTCACAAATATTGTTCTAATCGTATTGATACAAACTCCTACACAACATCAACTTCACACAACAGAATCAACAGCACAGGGACAGACTAGAGGCTAATTTTGTTTCTTACATACCGACATATATGGAGTTCCTGAAAAAGTTCAGAGCAAGAAATCAGCATATTTGACTTCTTTTGCCGGTTTTGAAAACAGGATAGGAAAGAGACAAAAGGGTAGCTGATCTCAGTCTGGGCTGCCAAGGAGAATGAGTAACAGAAGTGGCTAAATCATCTTTAGTGAAGGGTACTTTTATATCTCACTGGAAAGTTATTTGGAAAACTGTACTTCGCTAAATTAAAAACAATTCTTTATATATCATTTAAGTAGAATTTAGAAACCCAATGCAAAACACCAAATGCTGCTCCTACCTGAATTCACTCACTGTGAACTCCATTTTTCAGCTATAGTTTGAGCACAAGAGGGAGCCTCCAAAATAATAATAAAAATGCTTTAAAAATACCTCAAGAACTCTGTATTCAGATACACACTCTCTTGAGGTTTTTTTGTTTCTTTCAGTCAAATATGTTCCTCTGTGTACAAGTTGTCATCTCTAACCTGGAGGACAGCATTTTCTGCAGTCTCTCTGTCTCTGCATGGCTATTAGCCAACATTTTCTGAACTAGAATGACCTATGCTATTGGTTTGAGGCATATAAAGTTGATAATCATAGTATAGGGAGACAGAAAAAATCTATTTGGTGAACAAATCCATTCTGCTTTAAGGACAGACTGTAGTCCCAGTGACAGATATATCAGATTAACTTATCACTACAATTTGATTTCATCAGGCATCTGCAAAAATTATTTTTTTCATGTAAGGGAGAGTTTCAAGTGTAGAAAGGGGAGTAAGAGCTCTCTCAAAAAATCAGCTCTTTTAACATGATTCTTTCTTGTTGATGTTTTCACTCTTCTTTGAAACAGCTGAAGTATTCTAATGATCAGTTGAACTGCTGAGGTACAGTGTTGCAGTCAAGAGCAGGAAGACAAACTAAGACATAGAACTGATAGTTAATCAAAACATAGACAGTTCGGAATCAAGTAGCATCACATCATTTTTCTATATCGGTTGATCACTCTTCACTATGGGGGAAGGAAAAAATTTCCACCTTTTAAATCTGGATGATGTTTTCTAGGAAAAGCAAAAGCTCACCTAATCTGTGAATTCATTTCAGAAGGATACTCAGAATTATTTTTAAGAAGGAAAAATTAACAAGGAACCTGATAGAGCAAGAGTAAAAATTCTAACTAAAAATCAGTAATAGACATCAGCTGAAACCTGAGATTCCTTCTACAAAAATCCTCTGACATCCCACCCCAAAAAATTGCACTCCAAGACCAAAATGCAGACAAATGGCAAAAGATAGGTTATAGATATCCTTGGTGGAACTTGCAATAATGCTGATTAAAATAAATACATGCCTACACAACTACGGTTTTTGAAAATGAAGTGATTTCTATTTTGTCCTCTTTCCCACGCTCTCTCCAGGACTTGAATCATAATAATGATGACGATTGGAATAGAAAAGGAACTCTTTTTCTTTTGAAATCACATAATTCACATAATGACATTTCAGAGAGATTACCTGGGTGATTCTAAAATTCATGGCATACAATAACTATGTCAAGGCACTTCTTACACTAAAAGCTGTAAACAGACTTAAAATATACACCACAAAGAGAAAGTGGCAGCATCATTTTCACAGTTGGTGTTTCATTAAAATTTGCTACTTCATCCTTAGCTCCTGTTTCAATAGCTTATCGCTTCAAGTATTATGTGGTCCACAATTTCTGCTTTCTGACAGAGGATTTTACTAAGCCACTTAATAATGAAATAGATTCAGCTCCACAATCCTAATTTAATTAGTTGCTTTGCCAAGGGACTATTGATACATTTGGAGAAAATCACAGCCCTGCTCTGTCCAGTAGCAGCAGGCTGGAAAACTTTCCTGCTGGTGGCAGCACCTGGTGCAGTGCTGATGCTACTGCCTCAGAAAGACTGAACAAACTGCCTCTAGGAGAAGGCATTCATCATCAGTGGGTGGAAAATCCAGACTCCCCATGCCCTGAGCGGTAGCTCCCACAGCCATTGGCATACCTCAGCAAGCATACCACAGGAGAGTGGTAATGGAAAGCCTTTTTTTTTTTTTTTTTTTTTTTTTTTTTTTTTTTTAATGTGAATCTGTTTTATATTTGTCTCACTTGCTTGTGCCTTGGCTTTCCCCTTCTCCACAAAAGCAAGAGAAGTGGCTTTTTTTCTGGGAAAACCAAGGTCTGTTCTCCAGTCCTCTGGGATATGGGGAGTGTTTGAAGTCTGCGGGTACACTCTAGACAGGAGTATCTTTTTGAAGAGAAATTCAAAGCGTTAGTAATAATTAAACAAATTGCTCTTCATCCTGAATACTGTATTTGAAGAAAGATAAACTGTGTGTTTATCTTTTTGGTATGGCAGCATAACAGTGGGGTGGCTTATATTACACTTCTGAAAAGCTGTGCAAACCAACTATTTAACCCTCCAAAGTGAACGTTAGGAACAGAAGGTGACAGTAACTTGCAGCTCCTCTGAGTGCCTTTACATTAGCAGTCATTCTGGTTTTACAGTTCTCTCACAAAGAGTTTTCTTTACTGCACTGTATACAAACCAAATTATGTTGCACATTCATTGGCCCCTCACTACAAGAAGGATGTTGAGGCTCTGGAGCGAGTCCAGAGAAGAGCAACAAAGCTGGTGAAGGGGCTGGAGAACAGGCCTTATGAGGAGCAGCTGAGAGAGCTGGGGGTGTTTAGCCTGGAGAAGAAGAGGCTGAGAGGAGACCTCATTGCTCTCTATAACTACCTGAAAGGAGGTTGTGGAGAGGAGGGAACTGGCCTCTTCTCCCAAGTGTCAGGGGACAGGACAAGAGGGAATGGCCTCAAACTCTGCCAGGGGAGGTTTAGGCTGGACATTAGGGAAAAAAACTTCACGGGAAGTGTCATTGGGCACTGGAACAGGCTACACAGGGAGGTGGTTGAGTCACCTTCCCTGGAGGTGTTTAAGGGACGGGTGGGCGAGGTGCTGAGGGGCATGGTTTAGTGACTGATAGGAATGGTTGGACTTGATGATCCAGTGGGTCTCTACAAACCCGGTTATTCTATGATTCTATGATTCATTACCTTTGCACATATACACTAGGGAATAAAGCTGATGTCAATGAATACACTGAAAAGTTTATTGAACAAGTAAGTCTTCAGTGAGTCTCTCTCCATTTTGTTCTCTCTTCCTGTCCATTTGAATACAGACTTCTGTAAGACTTGTTTAAAAGATGTATTATAAAATTTAGATGTCCTTTGTGATTAAAGGAAAATGTTTTAGATGGAAGTGCTCAGTAGTCAGATTTGGCTATTATTCTCTGAATTTTTTTTTTAAGAACAAGAAAAAGATGAGAAAAGATAGCTTAAAAATGTGCAACATGATGAGAATAGGATAAAGACTATAATTAAATAAAACAGTAGGAGAGAGAATATGCATTGGGTAAACATTATATTGATAAAAAAATTTCTGTCCACCTGATCCTGTTCCAGAGCTAGGAAGAGCCATGTACAGCTATGAACTGTCTGGATACCTGTGTGTCATGATTTTTTTCAAAAAATTCACTATAATTACACAAATGACCACTGAGTTTTTCAGTCTGATCAGCATTAAGTGCAACAGCATATGAATCTGCATCAGCTTCTCTTCAAATTTAAAAGCATCTGCAAAGTCCTGGTCCTAAACTTTAGAGCTCCGTTAGATGTGATGATCCCAGGTCAAAAAGCATCGCTTCTCCTTTGACTACAGGTCCCACCAGCATCCCCTATCCTTTGCAAAGATGATCTCCCAGTGGACAAAACTGAGTTAGAATGAAGCCATAGGACAGTCAGGGCCCTAAGCGCACCACTAGGCAAATCTCCTAACAGGGCTTTCACTGCCTGCGCTGGAAGTCCACTCTGGTGCAGTGTGGGTGGGTGACCTGGACCAGCCTGCTGTGAAGAGCTCTGTCTTCACCTAGGACCTCTGTCCTCAGCTTGGAGACTGTGGCCCTTTCCTAAGCCGAGGATTTGCCTGTGCCAGGCTTCTTGCTTCCCCATTCTGACCCTTCCTTGTGGCTCAGGCTTCCTGGTTCAGTCTTCAACCTGCCCTGTCCTCACAGAATTGCCTGGCTGCCACCTCTAGGCCTGCCCCCTCGCTTGGCTGGGGTGCTGCCAGGATGCCCCCTCGCTGGCACCCACAGCTCCTAGCTCACTTGCCCTCACAGGGCAGCCCTTGCATCTCCCTGGTAGATGCAGCTTGGATATAGTCACCTTCCAGAATACTCTAAGTCTGGGAATACAGCCAGTGCTAAAACCAAACACAAGAGGTATTCTCCCTTGCACACACATCACAGCGTGTGTGCTTGCCCCTAGTCTGTGATAAATCCCACAAATAGCCCATAGGGAAAAGTAATCAATGTATATGGAAGAGTGAGGAATGCTATTGTAAAGCTGTGGTGGAATAAAGATGAGAGATCATATCTTCCATAGAGCTAGTAAAGAGAATAAATGAGCACTCGAACACATGGACTTCTTCAGTCTTGGAACAGTCACTAAACCTCAGGCAAAATACGGGTAGGAAGAAACTGCTTAGAGTTTAAACCCTTTGAACAAGTTGAGGGAAAGGGCAAAAATAACAGTCACCTGCGAGGCACAGATGCCTGACAGTGAAAAGAGAGGCAGAGAAGCTGTCCAGGGGTGTAGGATATAGGGAATCAGGAACAGCAGCAGCCACAGTATGGCAAAAAAGATCTGTACTGAATTTGTGATTTTTAATAGGTAGTGAAATTGTGTTTTACTCTTCCTGGACTCATCTCTGGAAGGCAGCCCAGGATGAGAATGAGAGACAAGAGCTGTAGTGGACATTCCCTAAAAATATTCTCCTGAAGGCAAAGAGCATTTCTATTCTTGTCAGCTCTCTCCGGTTCTAATCTGCTCCCATCTCCAAGCTGCTTCTGCTTCAGAACCAAAGAACTCATCTAAAAGCCTGTATTTTTTTCTTCATCTCCTCAATAATATCAGTTAGAATGGTGAGAGACTACTCCCTCCCATATCCTTGTTTCTTAAAGTATAAAGATACATATAGTGTAACAAAATCTCTCTGACTCTGAACAGAGTATAAGTAACAGAAGGATGTACACATCCACCTGCTAAAAATAATATAAGCTTCTGCAAATTGCTTAGATAGCTGGACTTGCAAGCAAACAGTAGACACTGGTTGAGTGACTGGCAGCTGCTTTGAAATCAGTTCTTTGTCTTCTTGCAGTCTGAGGCTGCCGCTAAATGTTGTTCTGTGGCATTCTCTGCAGAGAGACTAAAGACTGATGGGGTGGTGGAGTCTGAGACCTCGTTGACTCTGCAGCTGGAGGAAGCCTGTTTGTCTGCCTGTGGTATTACTTTTTTTCCATTAAGCAAGTGGTTCTAGCATCCAGGCTAGCCAGCCTGGCAATTCTCAGGGGCACAAGGTTAAAAATATTTAAAATCTTGAGAAAACATGGGATCTTTCTGTTATGAAATCTCTCATTTGAAAGTAATATTTTTTTGGATTTGTCTGGCTTGCCTCTGCAAACGATATGAACCTATAATTCATAAAGAGAGTGGAAATATCACCCAAAACTTCCTGAGGAATATGAGATCAGCACTAATAGAAATCAATACAGGTTACTTTCCTGATTCATAATGCATGGGTCAGGTTGCAATTCCCCTAGCTGAAGGCAGCGTGCCTGATATATTTGTCTAGTACTTGAACCAGTGCCCAGCTTTGCAGAATCTACTATTTACATTTAAAAGCAATAGAGAGTTTTGAACCCTAACACTTGTTCAGAGCTCTTATGTTGTCATTAGGTTGCATAGGTGTTTAAATATGATTGGGTATGTGCCCTAAGAAAACAGTTCTAATCATGATGGTGAATGAGCAGCACTCTTTCCAGCTCTGAGTCCATCACAGTCTGCAGGGGAAATTTCCTGAGGGGTCTCATCATTCATATGCTGATGCTTCACTTGTACTGATGCCAGTGAGCCTCCAGGACATTAGGGCCAAGTCCAGCACTTCTTGTGAGTCACCTTCACATTCTCTGCAAATACACCTGGGAAATCTTCCCTTCCTTTCCCTTCCTTTCCCTTCCTTTCCCTTCCCTTCCCTTCCCTTCCCTTCCCTTCCCTTCCCTTCCCTTCCCTTCCCTTCCCTTCCCTTCCCTTCCCTTCCCTTCCCTTCCCTTCCCTTCCCTTCCCTTCCCTGGTTGCTTGGGGGTTGGATGTAAAAACATTTAAGCTTATTTAAATTCTTCCTCCTATTTTTGGACTAGTTCCTATATCAGTACTTTCAGGAGTTACACAGTTCAATAAATACTTTGCCAGAACTTCTAAACAGCTTTGAAGAGGACGACTACTATCTTTATTTATAATGTGGGAAAATCTTGTGTAAGCCTACAGTAGTTAATTAACTTTACAGCCCAGAATCTAAGGCACGAGTTAAAATTATAAGCCTTAATTATTTGATGTAATACATTTGGCAGTCTAGATCTGAATGCAAAAAGTAAACATATTATCTATTTTTTTCTGTCTCTATACATATGCTGTTGTTTAATTGTTCAATACAGTGACATTTATCACAGAATATATATAAATACGTACACAAGTAGTGTGAAAAGAAAACTTTGCTGTTGTTTTTATCATTAAAAATAGTAGCATTTTACTGCAGTAGGAGATAGATGTCTTGCAAGTGTTATAACTCCAACATATTTTGAGTTTACATACTGCACAGTTTCAAGCAGTGAAAAATACACTTACGTAACTTCAGAAGTACTGTAAAGGCACAACATAAACTTATCCACTTAAGGGATAGGTAACAAAAAACCCTTTATGTATTGTCACCTCCTGGGAGTCCTGGGAAAATTAAAAAAACAAAAAATCTCATATTTTATTCCTTGTCTGACAAAGCAGTGGAGGAAGTATTCATTTTCTTCCCATTATTAAAGGCTACCATGTTTCTGCCTGTTAGAGAAAAAACATCATGTGTAAAAGCAAGCACAAAACTTTTTTGGTCTTCCTTAACTATGGTATTAATAAATTCTTGGAACACATTCAGATATCTCCTTGCTAGAAAGTTTGTAGCAAAGAAAGCAGTTCCTATCCTTCAGCTGAGGTCACGTAAATGACCATAGCAAAGTCCTTAGCCAATTCGAGTGCTTCAACATTTTTTCTGGACACCATTTAAAAATATATGGGTAGTTTTTAAATTTCCAGGTGACAAATGGAACCTACTTAGATGTCTTACAACTTAAAAATGACAGTGATTTCCAGTTAAAATATCACTGCTACTGCTGATACGAAAATTTCATTTATCCTGCTTGTTTTATATCAAGTGATTTGGTGGTCTTGCCTCAGTTTTGCAGCAAATCATCACTCTTCCATCGCACTCCCTACGTGTCTGGTCTCCCTCCTCTCTGGGAGCTGGGCAAGGTGCCATATGTTCCTCTTATTGTCTCTGGCTGGAGACGACCTTCTCTGTCATCTCTGGTATCTGTGATTACTTAGTTTCATTTTTGTCTTTTTCAAAGAGGCATAATCCCTAGATATGTACCACCTTTCCTGTTCGAGGTTTTCTGTTTCTTTATAGGTTTGCACATGCCATCCTTTCTTCTGCCTCCAGCTTTTTTCATTATCAGTATTCTAGTTTGGAGTTTTCTATCAAAAACGTCAGCAGCTTACCAATGATTCATTGTTAGAACTGTGAATTATGCTTTGGGCTATTAAATAACAGGATCAACAAGACTGCATCTGACACTGTTTTACTAGAGTCCCTTTCATTATGGATGGTATTGCTTTAAATGGCTTTCAGCTATTCCACTGAATTAAAGGAAAAAGATGACCAACTTTATGACCTGCTCAAACTCATGCAATCTAAACTCCAGCCTAGAATATATCTATAGCTAAACAAGTCCATCAGTTGCCTAGCTGAGATACTTCTTTCCCATATATGTTCCAGCAAATTGAGGATATTAAATCTATATTATTTTCACAAACATAAGCAATGAACCCATGACCTTTTCTTTGACAGGAGACTCTTTTGTCTCCACTGAGGCTGTGCCCATGGCTTATCACAAGCCTCTACAGTTAATCTGATACCACGGAAGATACAAGGGGGCCAATATAAAATTTTACTAACTCTTTTGTTTGCTTGCCCATAACTTTAATACATTTTTCTCTGATGAAGTATTAGCACTCTGCTCTATTTAAAAAAAAAAAAAAAAAAGAAGTTGCCATAGAAGTGGTATCTTCCACTAGAATTGGTAAGTGGAGCCAGGCACCTCCTGTTCCAACCTGTTCTAATGACCTTAACTTTGCAGTCTTTACTCTTCAGATGTCTTCTTGGCAATCACAGTCCATTATTTGTTCAAGCCAATTATCTGGGGGTGTTTTTGTCTAATCATTATTTATCTGCTTGCCATTTGCTTTTGTTCTCAGAAGCTAAGGCTTTCATGGCATTTTGTTGTGTTTCTCTATCATAGGTATTTACCTTCATTCATGCTGCTGTTGTTACAACCACCTGCAGGTCTTCCTACCTTTTGAGCTCAGCCACCTTTCTCCCCTCAGGGTTATGCTGGTTCTCAGACCCACTGGGAACATCAGGATGTTTTTCACCCTCTGCAGATTTCTTGCTGGAGTGGGCAACTTCAGTTGTCTCAGCATGTCAGCAGGCTAGCCAAAATTTTAGACTGTTGAAAGACTGGGAATGAAGATTTTGTTTTCAGTTCCAGACACAACCCAGTCCACTGTATGAAACTGAAGTAAGTTCCTAAAGGTGCACAGCTTAAACAGGTTGCATATTCCTTTGTAATTTCACTCTCAACAGTCATACTTTCAAATATATGTGTAGTGCATTGCTCAAGTCTTTGTAAGACAACTTCATAGTAAACATTCTAAGCAGTGTCTGATGGGCATGATGTGTTAGGGTTTTTAGTTACTCCAAGATTTTTTTTTTCCTCACTGACACTGCAGATTCAGATGAAAACTCTGCTTAGGTATCATCATGTCTTTTGTACTGTCAGATATTCCACTGTCCCAGAGCTTCTCCATCCTTGCCATCAAATACTACTCTTGCCTTTCACTTGTTACCCAGCAACGTTCACCCTGGGCTTTACACATCTTAGAGCAAGCTGGATCTCCTCTCCTTGCTTGCAGCATTTTCTTCCCATATAGCTCTCTCTAGTGCCACTCAAAGATCACATCCTGGAACTACATCACTTCAGTTGCCCTGTCCGAGTAGGACTTTACTTCAGTGAGTACTTTCACACTAGCACTATGCCGTGTGTTGGTGTAATCACCAGTAAGACAAAGCTATGCCTATGCTAGGACTTGTTCACCAACAGAGGAAAAACTGCATTTTACTGGCACCAATTCCTAATACGCTTTCCTGTATATTGGCAAAATTAGACTTTTATATTAGCATAATAAGTACCCCGACATAAACATAACAAACAGAACTAGTCAAAGTATGGTTTCTGCTGCCATTTGTAGGTGCAATCATACCAACTAGAGTACTGGGTCACAGCTCTGACCGTGATCAGTGTGTTTGCAGAGAGCACATCATAGGCTCCAACAGCAAAACATACCAGGGTACCTGATTTTCATGCACATTAATTTTACTGATAATGATTGAAACAAAATTAGGAATGCTTTCTTGGCATGTTATACCTAGTGGTATATACTAAATGCAGGGCTTTTATGAATTCAGTATCTGTGAATAAAGATGTCTCCTGTAGGTGTTTTGTTTATATTAATAATATGCCAGTAAAATTTAAAAATAAGTTGTGATAAATTGCATAAATTCTGTTTCTTGTCTAGTAAAAGCATGGCATTGATAAGTTTTGGGTTCTGTCATTCATGGATAAAATAAATTTTAAAGAAATCACAAAACCAATAAGGGATGCATTAGAAAATAATGCTGTTTATACTGCAACATTTAAAGCTTTCTTTTCTTCATTTACAGAAATGGTGTGAGATCCAAAGCAATTGTTAAAGGTCTTTTAAAGAATACTAAAACCCAAATATTTGAGTCAATGAATGGTTTTTAGTAGTGTGAACATTTGAGGAGATTATTACTCTACATTTTAGCTTTTCTTATGGACAGAAAAGGATTAGAGTGTTCAGGAATTTGAAAGCATTTAATAATTGTTCTGAGCAAGAGAGATTTTTCTTTAGATTTGAGTTCTATTTTTAATGCTTTAACTGGTATTTTAATCTTCCTAGAGTAGAGACTACTGATTTGTTACCAGATTGTTGTTTCAGATATTATCCTATAATTTGTCTTGGTACCAGGAAGCTTTGAGAGCTTTAATTTATAAACAGGAAAGGATGGTAACTTCTGGATTTTCCTTTTTTTTGGGGGGGGGGGGGGGGGTAGATTGCCATGTTTCAGCCCCTTATTACAGTTGAGCGAATTAAAGCAACAGGCTCTAATATTCTGAATCTAAATCTGAAGCTTTACTGATAGTACTTCTGCTCTGTCCTGTGGAAATGAACAGTGGGTATGGCAAGCACTCCCAGCAAAAGAAACACTTGAGATTTCTTGATGCTAATTCCATGTTGCCATGGCTCTGAGCACACCAACTGGAATTACAACCTCTTCCCATACTCCTAAAGGTTTCACTGTCTGTACTCAAGGCCAGTTCAGACATGGTATTTGTGGTATAACCTTGGATCAGGGTGCTGTGAAAACAGCCAAGTTGCAAGAAAGAGCTGGTCTTTGCTGCGTTCAAGGTCAGACCCTTACCCACAGTCCTTGCCTGAGCTACGCCGTTAGCTGTGCTTAGTTCTTGCCTGAGTCTACTATGCTGTAGTAGTGTCCAGCCTTGCACCCTGCTGATCCTGACTCTGCCTTGCTGACTGCAGCTTGGACCTGCTCTGTCCCTACTGAATAACCTGGCGGCCATCAGACTGTCTGGTTGCCATCCCTGGTCCTGCCCCTTCGTCTGCCTGGGGTCCCACCAGGATGCTCCATGCTCAGCATGGCCACTGTCCCTGATGCCCCATTAGCATCCACAGCCACCAGCAGCCTTCACTGCTCCTGATGTGGCTTACTCAAGCAGGAGCTCTCTAGTAAACAGCTTTCATGCTTAAAGTGGACCTAGGTTGATGAGTTTTGCCAGCCCCGTGAAAGCAGAGCAAGCTGCCCACAGAGACAGGAGGCCGAGCTTTTAATAATGCTCAAGTTGAACTAGGAATCTTAGGGAATTACTTGAGGGGAAACATAGCCAGCAACTCTAGGCAGTTTAATTTTCCTCTTGCAAATCATAATGCTGGAAAGAAAGCATAAAATATGAGCAAAGTTTATTTTGGTTTTAAGTGCAATTTTGATTTCCCAGAAAGCCCTGCTGGTCAGATCCCAGGTTTTCTATTAGGAAAAAAAAATGGAAATTTAAAATGTAGTCACAAATTTTTGTTTAATGGTTGGGTTTCATACAAAGGCACATTTATGACATTTAGATTACAAAATTATTTAAGCTTACATCTCCAAAAGTAAAAGGAGAACATCTTGAAGTGTTTCAATCCCAAGAACTTAAGCACTTCATAAACATTGCTGAATTGAAGTTTGTTGCTTTCTAGTAACATTCGTACCATTCCTTCCCTGATCCTATAAATAGAAAACAAGGAAAGATTAGGGTCATTTACTGAAATGATGAATAGCCTTTTATAATGAAGGTATTTGTTTTGGACTTGGCATCATTTCATGACCATATAACAAAACTAAAACTGTGCTCCTATTTAAACAGTGGCCTATCCCATTCCCCACTATTTGCCACATTTTTCTTATGTCTCTCCTGTCTATTATTTGTTTGGCTGCCCAGTGAATTAACTGATGTTTTCAGCTGAACCAAACCAGCTGTCTACCAGATTAGGCCCCTGATCTTGCTGTGAGGCTGTGTGAAATTCCATCCTTCGAAAGTGTTATATCCCCAGTTTTGCTACAGGCTTCTTGTATGACCTTTAGCAAATACCTTAAGCTTCCTCTGTTTCCAGTTGTGAAATGGAGATAATTATATTCCTTAGCCTTTTGGTATGTGAAGATTAATTTATTCATGTTCATCTCTTACAATGATGAGTCACAGAAGTTCCTAGATCAACACTTTTATACATTTCAGTTTTATCCATTGATAGCTACCGAGGGTTCACTCCTGTTAAAACCCTCAGTAAGCCAGACATCTCCACATCCTAGTGATATTAGACTGAACTTCAAAAGCAACAATAATACTTAGCTCATTGCCATCTTCAGAGTCACTTTATCCTAGATTAATTCAAATTATCACAGTAGAAATTGTGATTCTTCCAGGCTCCAGAAGGTATTTGCTGCAAAAGGATTATTGTTGCCAATACGTGAATGGCTAGTGTGTAAATATTCTAATGTATGCACAGTTCTAATTTGAATGTTTGAAATGCATAATCATTGGTGTGCCATCATGATCTAGGTAATGAGCCAGTGGTGTTTATGGTGCTGGGATAAGATAGCAATTTTTAAGCTGGTGATTTGCAAGCTTTCATTGGTTTGGTAGCAAGAGCATGTTAACTGCAAAATACGTTCTCATGGTCTCATCTGAAAAACTAAATGGGGAAGATGTGAAGACTTAACTACCCTAACGGTGGCTCCTACCATGCAATGCTAGCTGTGACATTGAGGAACAATCTCTATTCTGAAGACTGAGTCTGTGTCTGGTCTCCAGCTTTACAGAGAAATTCACACAGGCTCCATTATTTTAAGTGACATCTTTAATATACCTCACATTCAGAGTGGTTGAGGCAGAGATGTGGATTTCCTGTATTTATGGCCTGTAAAATAGGATGGTCAAATAAGAAAATAGTTAAGGAAAAGGTTTGGTGTTCATATGAAAGAAAATAGTACTTCACTCTGTTTCTAATAGAAAGAGTCACTAATCACAGTGGCACCTATTGCGGCACTGACTGTATTTGGCAGAAAGGCAGTGGAAGTTTCTATTGCATGGGGCATAGCATATAAGGAAATAATTAAAAGGCTTGCTTAACTATATAACAATAAACTCTAGTTGAATGGTTACTGGTTCAATTATCATTAATATCCAGAACACAAAATCTTCCTACCTGAGTTTAAGGAGTAAATTTGCTAAGTGGAACAACTTGCAAAGGTTTATAAGGCAAGAAGTGGAAGTGTGGATATAGGTGGAGGAAAGAGACAAAAGGCATCAATGGCTTCAACCTAGGAAAAAGTATAACAGTGATTTATTTTGTAACTTCACTACACTCTGATAGATATTAACTTCAGTGAGACTTAGTGAGAATGCAACTACAGTGACTTCTGAATCAAAGTGCATTAACTAAGACACTTTTTGTAATGTGAACTGTCAAGAAGATTCTCTTGTTTTCCATGTGAGCAGAAACTAACCTAAGCTGCGAGCTTTGATGAAATCAAGCATTCTAGCAACAATAAAGGGCATATCACCTATTTATCTACACATTCATTAGAAGAGAAAGGGAGGTTGAAAGTATTTGGTTCACTCCCATTGCACCAGCTGCTGCTGTGTCAGTCTTCATATCTCAAGATAAAGCACAGCCATCACCCTTAATTAGTGCTACACCATGTGTTGGTCATAACTACAAGATCAGGCCATTTTTTTTTTTTGAGAAAAGATGGTTTTACTGTGTTTCTTTCTCTGAGGTAGAAGTGATAGAGAGAATAGCTCCTTCTAGCTCTGCTTTAGTCTATGCTAGATTATATGGCTGTTTTGGTTGCATCTGCTGCCTTTCTACTCAGAAAAAAAGGGAATGTGTGGACACTACCCCTTCTGCATGCTACTAGTGTATATGCCATTGGTCATTAATGCCAGTCCTCATGCTTATCTTTCACTTTATATAGGTATGTTTACATTTAAATCTAACTAACTGATCCAAATTGTTATTGTAAGCACCAATGTTATTCTCATCTAAATCCTTCAAACCTAGAAATGAAGTCTGAGTTGTTTTGATCCATTTTTTTCCCTATCTGCAGAGGATACTGATAAGGACTACTGAAATACATGAGCGCTGGCTTAACTCTTCTCCCATGGTGGCCTATAGGGTTTTAAATCTTGCCAGATTTGATTGTAGCCTGGCTATGTAAAGCCTTTGTTAACCTTGGAATCAGTCATTTGGTGACTGGACTCAGACACCCAGACAACCTCTTGGAGTACGGTCTTCAATCACTAGGAAAAGCCAAACTATCTTCAGACAGGGCCATCCTGAACTGTCTTCAACTCACATAACAGTGATTTTGAGTGAGCCATAGCTCTGCCTCTGGGCTTTTCAAAATTTGGTGATTGCTGGTCTTTTCAGTGTCTGAAAAGTCTTGTGGAAGCACTGCTGCCTGCCCTACTTTGAACAGCAAATCCTTCAGTACTGCAGGGCTCTTCTCCTGTGTCCCCAGCAGGGGACCTGCTTTTCAAAGGCAGATTGGCCTACTCTGTCAGAAGCAAACGTTTCAAGGTCTTGCTGTTGCTTTATTTTCTAGCTTCTTGCCCGACCATAAGGCTCTGACATATTTCTTGAGTTGTAGGCTGAATACACAGTATGTTTCCCACAGGTCCTACTGCTTAAAAAATTGCTGTCCTGGAAAGTTCTTCATGTAAAAGCTGTTCATTGCAACAAATTGCAAAAGGCAGTTAGGCTCTAGAAATTCCAAAAGTTGTAGGATTAGTGGGAGAAATTTGGGCAATAATCAGGACAAAAATTACTATTAACAGAACCAGATGCAAACCAGCAGTTTAGATAGTGATATGTCAGGAGCATCACAGAAATTTGTGGCTCAGGAACTAAATGCACTCCTGTGTCCCTCCGCCACCACCTGAAACAACTGAGTACAGATGGAGAAGTTGGCTGTTTTCCATCAGTAGTGAGTAACCCATTTTTCTGTGCTGATTGATTTGGCCTGCGCTGTTGGTGTCTTACTTATTTTTTTTCTACGTTATTGCTGTCAGAGAGATGTTCTTTCCTAACAAGTTTGTCTAGTGTTGGCAGTAAGCTCAATATCAAATGACAATTCAATGTTTCCTCTTCCATATCTTGCTGACCTTCAGTTTTGTGGCAATTTCTAATGTGTGTACATGAAAATATGTTCATCACCTAGCTTTTAAATGTGAGATTGAGAGGAATCATTAGCTTAGTACAAAAACATGCAGTATTTTTTTCTGCTAATGCAGTATTTTTTTCTGCTACTAGGAGCCTCTACACTAAGCTTAACTGTTGCATATGAGAAAATGGAAGTTCAGTGCACAAATGATTCCGTATTTGCAAGCTGCTGACAGACCTTCTGATGAAACATCAAGCAGTAGCGAGTTTATTTTTCTGCCAGCTTTCTCAGCAACACCACAAAAGAGAAGTAACTTGTTTTCCTTTTAGGAATAACCTTCTTTTACCTGAAAGTCTTCACTGAATAAGCTACACACAAAAAAAAAAAAAATGTAGTCAGTAAAAGACTGAACTAGGACTGAATAAAGTATCTAAGAGGTTGGGTTATGGGATATCTTTTTTTATTTTAAATCACACTTCATCATACTTCCTACGAATTTATGAGATTCAGTTCTGCTTTTAATCAGTGCTGACTGAAAGTTTTCTTGCTCATGTATTTTCTATTTTTGGTTCTAACCACCTTAAATTCCTGCCGTAGTAGGAAATCAGATTTTAAAAACTATGGAAATCTTTCCTTACCCGTGTCCCGCATCTCCATAAATCTTACAATACAAAGCGTTCAAAGTACTAGCGAAACCACAGACCGCGCCAATAGCGATTTTGTAAATTACTTCGTAGTAAGCCAAGTCTTACTGATGATACACTAACAGCGACATTACTAAGGGGGTGGAAAGGGAATAATTCTGCGCTGCCGTCGGCAGCGGTGTTTCACCTAACCACACACCCTTTTTATCTCATCTTGTACGCCGGCTGGACTCGATGATCCTGTGGGTCTTTTCCAAGGCAGTGAGTCCGTGAGGCAGCGGAGATTCTCGGAGATTCGTGAGGCAGCGGCCGGTCCGGGTCGGCCCAGGGCAGCGCGGCCCTGCCCCTCCCTGCGAAGGGCCACCCGTGTCACCGCACCGCGGGGCCGGAGCCCTCATCGCTGACCAAACCGAACGCTCGTTCGTCTCGGCGCTTCCCCCCGCCCCACCTCCGCCACCAGAAACCCTCTGGCGGCGGCGCTCCCGCCGCCGGCCGCGTCAGCGCCTCGCCGCATCGCCGCCGCGCCGGGGCCGGCGGGGCCGCCCCCCGCTCCCCTCCGCCTCTGCCTCCTCCCCCTCGCCGCGCCGCCTCCTCCCCGCGCCGGGCGAAAGGTGCCGGCGGCAGGGAACTTTGTGGCGGCCGCGCCATGGCGGAGCAGGGCGAGTCCCCGGCGCACGCCGCGCCGCCCTCCGCGGGGTGGCCCATCTGCAGGGACGCCTACGAGCTGCAGGAGGTTATCGGTCAGTGGCGCGGGGGGCGCGGGGCGGCCGCGGGCCTAGCGCCGCTCGGTCTCGCGGTGGGGGCGCCCGGCGCTGCGGCGGCAGCGCTGCCGCAAACTTTATCTGGGTGTGGAGCGGGGAGGGGGGGGGGGCGGCTGCCGCTTCTAGAAGGCTGCGCGCCCCGCCCGCTGCGGCCCGGCGGGGACTGCTCTGCCGCTACCCGCGGCGCATCCCTATCGCATCCCTATCGCCTTCCGTATCGTATCGCATCGCATCCGCGTCGCCGCCCCGGGGCCGCGCGCCTGCGGGCTGTGTGCGCGCGGGGGATGCGCACGTGCGCGCGGATTACTCGGCATTTTTCTCACGGTCGCGCGGGGGGATGGCGGGTCTCGCGCTACATCGTGGCGACTTCCTTTAGTGTGGTTTTTTTTTTTGTAATTATTACTATTAAAAACTAAACCGCATCTATTTAACAGCTTTCCTCCAACACCACCCCCTCCTCCCATCCCCGCCCCGTGCCCGGCCTTTCAGTTCGGTTTCGCCCCGTGCCCGACTCCCGCGGCTCGCGGCTTCGTCCCCGTCCTCGGCATCAGCCCCGGGACTAAGATCGTGCCCCGGTTTGGTTTCTGAGCGCTGCTACCTGAAGAGGTGCCAGCAGCGTGTGCGATGGAAAGTTTTCTGTCTCCTGACCTAGGCGCTGCTTGTTGCTAATGAACCGCTTTGGGTTGTTTAGCCTGGAGAAGAGGAGGCTGAGGGGAGACCTCATTGTTCTCTACAACTACCTGAAAGGAGGTTGTGGAGAGGAGGGAGCTGGGCTATTCTCCCAAGTGGCAGGACAAGAGGGAATGGCCTCAAGCTCTGCCAGGGGAGCTTTAGGCAGGACATTAGGAAAAAATTTTTCATAGAAAGGGTCATTGGGTACTGGAACAGGCTGCCCGGGGAGGTGGTTGATTCACCTTCCCTGGAGGTGTTTAAGGCATGAGTGGATGAGGTGCTAAGGGATATGGTTTAGTGTTTGATAGGAATGGTTGGACTCGATGATCCAGTGGGTCTCTTCCAACCTGGTGATTCTATGATTCTATGATTATGCTTTTATTTCTTCGTAACATTTTAAACCTCCAGCAAATATTACAGAAAGCAAAGGCCAGCTCTGAGTCTGTGCTTGCTGCTCCTTATGAACGAGGCCGCTTCACTGAAAAAATCCAGGAGCGTTGCCTGCTGCTGTTGTTGGTTATCTCCTGTATTAGACACCAAATGCTAATTGTTAACAGGCTGATGACAGCCAGAACTATGTGTTACCAAGCAGGGTTGCAGGTTGTATGTGCTCAGCTTTGTCAAGAAGCTTTTGATTTTCTGCAGGCAAAAGTTGAGGAAAGTACTTCTTCCTGAAAATGAGATGGTGCTGGGTTGACCCAGGTGGTGTGCTTGTATTTCTCTTTGCACTTTGTAGGCTGCAAAAAGGGCCTGAGGAGGGGTGAGGGTTCAGGCCCCTGGGGACAACGGGCCTGGCGCTCATTGTCAAGTGAGTTCCGCTGGTGTAGCCCACGCCATAGGCAGGGGTTTACTGTCCAGAGGACTTTGTTTTACTCTATCTGAGGAATCAAATCTAATTAGCCAAGCAGAAACGATTCCAGTAGCATAAGCTATACCTTTACTAAGGAGTAAATCCCTCTTCTAAGGTAAAAAAAAAGCCTTGAAGGTATTGGATTAATTGTCATCTAGGGTATGACATGGGTCATATGAGTTATTGAAATAGCAGTTATTTTCTGTTCCAGTACCTGTGGAATGCCTGTCTGAAAGTTGCATTTAGAAACTCTTTTCCACTTTCTTCTTCCTACTTAAAAGCTTATATCTTTTGATATATAAAATGTATTTCTAAATATTTATATATATAGACATACATGCATTGTACAGGTAGATGCTAAATCTGAATAGCAAATATCTATCTGTAGAGAAATGTTATTGCTAATTACCTTCTGATGTTCTTAAATGTTGATATTTCATTGGCTAAAGTGAATGCCTAGTGGAGGAATTGAGGTCAGGTTATATTGAATCAGACTCTTGAACACACTAAACTTGTGTGACTTCAGTTACTAAGCTTAGCTTGCTTACATGACTTTTCTGTCATTGAGATTTATTTGCTTCCACTTGACTTAAAAGTCTTGCACTTAGACAAATATGTATTTTTTTCATTAACACCTTGCATTTGTTGCTTTAACTTATAGGACACCCATTATGAGGTTATATTTAGTCTCAATTCTATTAAAAATAGTAAAACCCACAAACAAGTGCACCCCTCCCCACTTCCTCCAGGAACCCACTCTTATAAATTGTATCCATGTGACCACATGTGAACATACTTTTGGAGGCGTGGGATGAATGTTGGTGAGAAACTTCTGAAGAGTTTTTTTATACCTGAGGGAGGGAAGAATGGTACAGACTGATCTTGATTCAAGAGCATTTTATATCTCTTTGCATTGGGCATGCCAGGGTTAGTAGCATTGTGAACATGAGTCATGACTGATTGCTGAGTTACCAACCTCCACCCCTCTTGAGGACCCTGGTATGGTCTTCAGGGACAGTTCAGTTGAGTACAGTTACAACAGCCCTTTACTAGTAAGATGGGGGAAATAACGTATTTGGGTATGGCAGGAGGAAAGGTACACGGGGAGAGGTAGACCGGGGTAGTTTATCACGATACTGGTCAACTGAGTGGGCTTTATATTGTGTAGTAAGTAAAACACAGGTTCAGAGTGACTTCAGTGGTCAGATTTAGGGGATATTTAAAAGTTTTGGCGGTGATCATAAAATGAAAGTCATTATTAGTTGTGTAAGCTGTCTTCATCCTTTGGATTTAGCAGGTTGGAGAAGTTTTGCTCTTTATGAGAATATGAACTTTTCTTATTGCTCATCTGTGTCTAGCCAAATGCTGTTTTGAAAACCAAGGCCACATGACATGGATTTAAAATTTTTTTTTTCCTTCTCTGTCCATTACTTCCTGCATCATGGTTGGGAGAATCAAGTGCCTATTCAAGAGAAAATGCTGGATTTGAGGAGTGCTTCTTATGCTATTCTAAGTTTGCTTTAGTTTTGAGGTGGCTAGCCAATTCCTTCTAAAGTCTTGGTGTGCAGTTTTGTGATACATTTAATCTGTTCTAACAGGCAGCTGTTGAAAGGATCACATTGATCTGAAAGAGAACTAGTTCTGCTGGGTAATTTCTGTTGGATCAGGTTCCCTGTTTGACTTGCTGCATGGCTGTGTGATTGATAGATTTGATGCAAAGAAGAGGCTCTTCCCATCAATGCCTATGTACAAATCTTTTCTGGAGCAGGAAGAAACCATGCTGATTGCTATCTGTAAATGTATACAAGAAGAGGAAATTCTTATAGTAATTCAGATGGATACAGGTTGTGATATGGGTTGTGCATACATCTACCCATTTGGAAGTTACAAGGAGAATCCCTAACCGTTAGGACAAGAGGATTGAAAACCAGTTACAGAGATGAGAACTGTAATTACTATTAAGTGAAAACCGGATTTAATTTAGCGAAGACCTAGGAGATCTCTTTCTATGATTTTACTGCACTAAGTTAGAATATGCAGTGGATTTTAATGTATGTGCTGGGAGCTTTTTTAAGCTGGCTATCACTTAGATTTAAAAAAATAAAGCTAATGGAAGCAAAACTGAGATGTTCTTATTCATCTCAGGTTTATAAGCAAGTGTTCTAAGTAAAATAGCTGAAACCGATTTATCCAAATAGATGTCACATATGCAAGTTTTTTTTCCTTCTCAGAAGCAGTAGAATTCTTGACAAACCAAACATTTAAATGATAATCAACATGAAAACCTGAAAATTGAAGGGGGGTAAAGTTGTATTTGTACCTCTCAAATTGTAAAGAATCCTAAATCACATGAGTGAAAAAAGCAGCTTTAAATCTTGGTCATTTTTTGTGGTTTTTTCACAGAATCACCAGGTTGGAAAAGACCCACAGGATCATCGAGTCCAACCATTCTTATCAAACACTAAACCATGCCCCTCAGCACCTCATCCACCTGTCCCTTAAACAGCTCCAGGGAAGGTGACCCAAACACCTGCCTGGGCAGCCTGTTTCAGTGCCCAATGACGCTTTCCCTGAAAATTTTTTTTCTGATGTCCAGCCTGAGCCTCCCCTGGTGGACCTTAAGGCCATTCCCTTTTGTCCTGTCCCCTGTCACTTGGGAGAAGAGGCCAGCTCCCTTCTCTCCATAACCTCCTTTCAAGAAGTTGTAGAGAGCAGTAAGGTCTCCCCTCAACCTCCTCTTCTCTAGCTCCTCGTAAGACTTCTTTTATTTTTGTTTTATTTGTTTGGGTTTTTTGTTGTTGTTAATTTCGTTTTGTTTTTAAAAGTTTACTTAAACTTAAATGAGCAAGTGACTTTCCCTTGGTTTTGGAAAACTACTTCGTAGTTGATGTTTTTCTGTTGCATGTAACTTAATGTTTGTTAGCCTATGTTGCTAACTGTGGAAGGAAGATTCTGTTATAGAATAGCAGTGGATTATCTCATGATTAAGCTGAGTGCTAGCTTACATTGTAAGGTTATAGTTTTGTCCTTCCTGGTGCAACTGACTTGAAAAATGAATATGGCTAGAAAATATCCAGAACTAATTGGAAAACGGCTACTTCTATGTGATGGGTTACCTATATTGACTGCAACTCATTTAAAAAGTTACCTTGTTGGACTGAGGCTGTCATCTAGTTTTGCCTCTCTAACTTTTAGCTCAAAAATATCTTGTGGTTTGTAGCAACACTGCACCTGATGTGGCAAAGTCAAAGTGTTGGGATTTTGAGTAGAACAGGTTACCATTTGAGACTGTTCTGCTGGTTTTAGGGTTCTTATTGTAAGCAACCTGTAAGCTACTTTCCTGTTAATGGCTCTAGGGTCTTTGTTGGTGTTTCTATGGAATGTTATTTACCTATTTTTTCTTTCTCCCCTGCTGTGTGTGTATTGCTAATGGCTCTTTGTCTGACAGAGAGTAGACTTTCTTCTATTTGTTGTTATTAGAGATCTTTGACTCTGTAGTGAGGTCTCTGATAATAATGCTCAGGAATGAATGTTCAAGTTTGGAAACATTGTGTATGCTAGTTTGACAAGCCTCTCTATAGTTAGAGATAAAATTACAGTTCTGTGTTATTCTGTTAATCAGATGCTCATGTCTCATTCACATTTTCCAAAATTTCTTATCCATGCCTAACAGGTTTGGTTTGGTTTTGATGTTTTTTTTTAAGTGGAAGAAAAGCAGCTGAAAAGCTTTCTTATGCATAAGTTTTTACATATATGCTGCAAATTAGATCAGACTATGCTCAGTGAAATACTACAAGCTATGGTAATCTTTGATGTTTGCTCTTGCAGACATTTATTTCCAAAAACCCTTGTAATTCTTACATAAGAAGCTGCGTAATTTGACAAGTAATACTTAAGACTACCTAAGATCTTTATGCTCTGTAGAAAAAGAAAGCTATACCTGCCTTAATTTTGCTCCAAAGCAAAGTACGTTCTTTTCAATAAATCTTAAAAGTTACCTCAGTGGCCTACGCGTATACTTAGAATCATAGAACATCGTGACCCACAAGGATCATTGAGTTCAACTCCTTTCCCTGCATGGGACGACGTCAAAATTCATACCATGAATATGTATTAAATACAGCCTTCATAACATAACTTATTACTCAATACAATTGTAGTTTGACCGGAGGAGTTTACTGTTTTGTAAATTAACATTTTATTTTTTGGGAAATAATTGGTCAAGATGTTCTGTCGGCTAATAACCATTTGAAGAAACTATAGAAATGTTAAATCCTCATTTAGTATTTTAATAAGGAGTGGCTTTTAATTCAGTTGTCAGAGTAAAGATGGTTATGGTGCAATTTAAAAATACCTTGAAGAGTACTCGCAGTGCTGTGCTGCTAATGAGGCTGTGCAGAGCTTGCAGCTGTTAATTATTCACCTTGTCTTCACATAATAGTAATAGTACTGGGGAATGGAGTCTTGGGAATTATCTTGGCTTTTTGAACAAAAATGAACTTTCTGCATTAGCAATAACCAGATTGGACACAAGGCTGTAGTTTAGGTTGCTTCCAAGGCATTAGGCTTTGTAAGCAATTCAGTGATCAGACTTTGTTATATAATTGGTGACTTTTGAAAAAAAATTTCAGTCATGCAATTGGAATTCAGACTTGTCTGAAGGAAGATGATTAATTACGTTTTACAAGAACCTGAATGGTGTGAAAATAGCTGAAAATAAAGAAAACTCTGTGTAACTTGCTTTGGGTTTCTCATGATGGCAAGTAACTGGCAAATAAAGCTTGCTTTAAAGTTAGTTTGTTAACCGGAAGGATAAAGAAGCATGTAATCAGTGCATCGAGCAGCTGGCTGGTGCGATGTGATGGTAATTTACAGAAAGTATGCCCTGCTTTTGTGCTCTTGGAATCTGCCTACCACCGTTATGCTTGGCCCTCTTGTCCCGATGCTTTCTCTCTCCGTACCATCCAAGTTCCTCTGAGACCTGGGAAGTCCTGTCTCCACAGGAGTTGCTTGAGAGCTAGGCAAGGAGCAATTCTGGTAAGTGTATGGAAGTTTGAAGGGATTGCATGATTTTGATTCTCACTAAGACTTGCAACAGCAAGGCTTTGCATCTTCCTAGTGGAACTGCTGCTTGTAACCAGCATTGTTCTTAGATAGGAGACCTGGGAGAGCAATTTTAGGTTGGGTCATGTGTTACTCTGAAACAACATTAGAACTATTTTACTCTTTTTTTCTTTCAGCAAAGAATAGCTTTCCCTTAGGTCAGAGACCAGTTGTTTATTTTTCTAGAATCTGCTTGTCAAATGGAGCTTCTCTTTGTTAAATGGAAACAAAACCACATCTGTTCTGGTTGGCTTGAGGGCCAAAACCAGTGAGCTTTCCATGCAAAGGGAATGAGGGTAGCTGATGTAGTGACTACATGTGTAGGCTGTATTTAGTTTTTGTGTGAACCTTCTCTTTCTCTCTCTCTTCTCCCTTTCCCTCTTCCGAAATAAATCAGGACTATAAGGCAGCAGTAGATAGATGCTGGTTTTATTTCCAGTAATAATAGCAATTCATGGCGTTTAAACAATGAACATTAGAATCAAGTTAAAGTTCTGGTTAACTTCTTGGATTTGCCGAAGTGACTGGGATACTGCTGAGAAGCAGCAGCAGAGGAGCAATCTGTTTGCAGAACTTGGAATGTGAATGTGCCCTGGGGAAATATACCAGTGGATTCTTACTTATTTCTGCCCTTTGCAGCACAACCTTGCTGGTAGGATGAAATCCTGGTAGCTCTGCTAGATTTCACTACTTCTTGCGAAGTTTGAAGGCTTTTGGGTGTCTGTAAGGGTGGCATGGCTGAAGCTTGTAGGCGTGAGCACAGTATTACGTAGCAGTGGCAGAATGAAGCACTGCTGGTATGAAATTCTTGGGAGAAGAATTTGCTTTAAAACTTCCCTTTTTCCTTCATATATCAGGCTCTGTACGCACTGTACCAAGTTCTGTGTAGTAGTTTAATCAAGTCTGTAACTAATGCAACCAGTACATGTTGAATGCTTTTCTCTTGCCTCCTTTGGTGGAGTTTGTGTGCTGTCCTTCTCTTTAGCCTATCCTGGGGTTGTGTGGTGGCGATGCAGCTCTTCCTTCTCCCTACCACTCGTTTCCTCCTGCACAGTGCTTCTAACTGGAGACTATGCTGCAGTATTTAACATATACTGGGGGGCTAGGAGCACTGAACTAAAAAGATGGGACACCCCTCTCCCTGCCCTGGGACAGAAAGTGTAATAATAAGAAAAAGCAGGGACAGTACACAGGGAGGAAAAAGCAATCATGTGGTACATGACAGTGCAGGAGAAGCCTAATACCTCCTGAAAATGTTGTCAAGTCATAGTTACTTTATGAGAGTTGGTTGCCTTTCAGGAGAGAATGGATAGTTGGGAGGTGGCAGTAAAGGGGACAAAGCTTAATCTTTATGAAGAGTGTGTATGCTTTTTGGCATTTAGGTAGATTTCAACTGATTTGTGACTGTTTTGTAGAAAGATTCCACGCCAGTGGTGAGATGCTGACGATGCTAGTAAAGTTTGTGGGTTTTTGAAGCATGCCTCTGAGTAATTCCCAGGTGTGATTTTCCAGGGTTGCTGTTTGTGACAGTTGTACAGCTCACTCTTGAGAGAAGATCAGTGAAAAGTTTGAGCAGTGTTTGGTCATTAGCTAAAATATTAAGGTTGTAGCACTGGTTGGGTTAATATTTCCAGTCCTTTGCCTCTAGGTGCTTGACTAGGTATGTTACTTTACTCAACAGTTTGGTGAAACCTCAGTATGACACATTAGTGGTCTCTGTTAATCCTTTGTCTTTATCATTAACAATTTCTGAATTGTTTAATTAGCCTAATTATTCCTGTGGATGTCTAACTGTCCCTGAGGTATTTTGGTCAGAAGTAAAAAATAGGTGAAACCTGAGGATGTCCTATAAGGCTGCTGTAATGATTGTTATGTAGCTTTTAAGCTGAGCTGTGCTACCACACTTCAAAAGAAATGAGGACTACAAGCAGACTGAAGATTGGAAGATTGTGTTACTAGTCATGATTTCAGAAGTAGCGTCAACTTAAGGGTCTTCAGGATCAGTGCTGAATGTTTCAGGGTTTTCTGAATAGCAACAAATAATTATTATAGATGCAAGCAGTGTGCCACATATACCTGCTTCAGGGCAGTGGTAAAAAAATAGTTAATTTAACAGGCAAAAAAAGTGCTGTGTATTTACTTGTTGATTGTGCCTTCTGTCCTGTAGTGCAGATGAGATCATAAGCTTGAGCTATTGCTTTAGACTTCTGAGAAGAAAATATTCAGATTCAAAAGGCTCACAATTCAATTATAAACTTGCTTTCACCTTCCCACTTCTTTCCTTTGAAGACATTATATTACAGGGACTGAATTTAAACTTATAATTTATTTTTGTTAGTGTCTCGTGCTTCCAATCTCTGAACCACTTAAAACTAATCATAGGAACCTCCTTAGAATTAGATTAGAATCACCTGATAGAAATTGAATAATATGATAACATTTATGTTGTTTCAACTCTTCCATTGTTTCATGAGAAGCCAGGTGAGAAATAGATGAGTGCTCTTGCTTGTTGTGTGTGGCCACAATAGACTAAAATTCTAGCAGGCCTGTTCTGTTGGGATGAACTAGCTGAAGATGCTTTGTAGCTCAACACTGCAGCATTAATTAGAGACCTTCATGACAGTGCAGTAGCAATACTGCCTTTGTTTTGGAGGATATCTGTTCTTCATTCTCAGAAGAGAATGATGCACTATGTGGTTGCATCCGGAAGACTTGGAAAATATTGCATTCATGGTATTAGAATTGTTCCAAGTGTTTGCTTTCAAACTAAATGACAAACAATAAAAAATGCCAACTAAATCAACACCACCATTTGTTTATAGTGCTACTTCAGACATGAACAGTAATTCTTTTTTAACAGTTGGTTTTTTTTTTCTAGGCAGGAAGTCCGTTTCAGCGTAGCAAATCTTCAGTTTATCTTGCTTGTATAAGGTGAGGTGGAGTTAAGTAGAGTTCTGTGAAACTCATATGATACCTTGGTGAGGTAACTCTCAATCCCACAGTGAATACCAGATATCAAGTTCTCGAGTAGCTGTGCAGAGTAATTTCCAGTGTGAGTTTTGCCTTCCGGATGTTAAGATTTGAATGCATATTGAGTAACGGTTTCTGTATTGATAATCACAGAATAATGGAATTCAGTTAGAAAAAGCCTTTTTAGATTGTCAGGTCCAACTGGAAACCTAACACTGCCAAATCTACCACTATACCATGTCCCTAAGCACCACATTTACATGTCTTTTAAATACCTCCGGGAATGGTGACTCAACTGCATCCCTGGGCAGCCTGTTGCAATGTTTGACAACTCTTTCAGTGAAGCAGTATTTCATAATGTCCAATATAAACCTCCCTTGGCATAGCCTGAAGCCATTTCCTCTTGCCCTATCACACATGGGAAGAATGAAATTATTACAATACATCTTTCTTTTCTTTCTTATTTTAACTACAAATTAGATCTTGCTGTTTATCTTCAGAGGAAAAATAGCTGACCATGTAATGTAATAGAGTATTTAAACATTGTAATAGAGTATATGCTAGGAAAGGGGTTTTGGTTTTATTTTGCATTTTATTAGGAAGAACCGGTTCTCCATTAGAAGAATGTTGGAGAAAAAAGTAGTTTCTTTATATCTGTGAGCTTTGGAGGAAAAGCTTTATTTCTGAGCCAGTGTCATGCACCACCAATATTTGGTGTGATAAAATGTCATTGTTGTTTTATAGTATGATTCAAATTAACTGCTAGGTTAACTTTTTTCCTTCCTTAATACATAAAGATAATTTATTTTGAATTTGTTTCTTTTTCCTTATAGGTCTTTGTTATGTAGACAATTTGTTTCTTTTTCCTTATAGGTCTTTGTTATGTAGACAACTCTAGCTCAAAATAGCTGTTTCTTCCAGATATGTTATTCAGAGTATGTTATTCTAGGGCTTTTTTTGTGTGTGTTATTCTGAAAACTCAACAGCTGACTGAGATTTGGGACAGGCAGGTAAGAAGGAGGTGGGGAATCAGTAGAAACCTTATCCCTCCTGGTCCTGTCTTAGTTTGGACAGGCTAAACCTGTTCAGGGAGTCTCTCTTAACAGAGATTTTTGTTATCTTTGTACTTCAGGTGTGAGCCTGCAGAACTTCAGCATGTCCCTGACCACAGACATGATGAAGGGACTGGAGTACCTTTCATTTGAGGCTGAGAACTGGGACTATACAGTCTGGAGAAAAGAGGACTGGGGGATCTTGTCAATAGAAATAAATACGTATATGTTTCCTCTGTGTAACACAGCATGGATGACAAGGAAAATCTAAACAAACAAGCAGAAAAAAAGTGAGACCTGTTAGGTCATTGCCTAACCCAGGGCATATTAAAACAGCAAGGAAGTGTCTCTGTTTCACACAGGTGATCTTTTGTCTGGCTTTTGGGTCTGTGAATTTGACTGCAAGTTTTTGGTACCACTGTAAGTATATATAAAAAAATTAATCCACATAAAGCAGTTTACATTATTATCTGCAATTCTGCCTTGCATTGTGAGGGTGAATAGATAATAACATGACAGACAAAATCTGTTTTAATGTTTGTTATAAATTCTTAAACCAAGTTGTAGCCTTAACTCCTTTTCATGCCTTTTCTTGGGAAAATGCAGAATGAATAGGGGTTTGTTAGATTCATTCATGCGAAGTACAGTACAGCCACATTTCTCCTTATCGCACAACAGTCCCAATGTAATTTTGCAGCAGGAGCTGACTCTTGCCCGTGGTGTGCCGACTGGGTGGCTGTGCAGCACAGCTGTGCTGCCAGCCATGCCACAAGAGTAGCGGAAGTGTGGGTGAAGAAGACTGCTGCACGTTCTTTGGGTGTTACTTTTTTCTTTCCTAACAGATTTGCAGTGTGAGTGAAGCTGGGTTCTTCTGTGTTTTACAAGAAGCCAGTGTAGACCTGATTATAAAACTAATGTTAACTGGAGAAGAGCTCTGGTGTCTCAGAGCTTTTCTTCCCCTATTCTGTCTTGTGAGCTAGTTTAACACGTAATGATAGGTCTTACATATATACTGTTATTTCCTGGGGCTCAGCTCTTCTCAAGAGTCCCTTTAGAAAACTTTTAAAGGTGATCCATGCTCCTGCCAGTGTGTTTTCCCTGTAGGTGCTAGGCTGTTTTCCCTGTACGTGTTTAGGTTTTTCATTACCTGTTGTGGCCCTGATATTTCTTTGGCATTTATTGCTCATGTACATGAAGATTCTCTCATGCCAGATCTGGAAATGTACCATGCTCCCTGTGAGCTCCTCAGCTTTGTCAGTGCCATATCTTACCCAAAAGTCTTGAATGCCTTTGTAGGTACCTTCTTACTGAAAGAAACATGTTTATGTCATATGCCTTATATTATTTTTGTGATTGACATGGCTAAAAATTGTCCAGTGTTGAAATGCAGGGCTGTCAGGTAGGTTGCTCACAGTGACTCCTGCTGTGTTGTTAGCATTTTGAACACTAATCATGATAGCAGGGAGGAATAAAACTATGTTCTGCACTAAATATTAGCATGTTGGATTGTAAAACTGGTAAGGGTGGTGGGATACTTACCATCTTACTTCTGTTGCTTCAGAGGCAAAACTGCACGTAAGATGTGACGTGACTGTGTGGGTAACAGGATGTATTTCCCTGGCAGTGAGGCATGGCTTTATTTCAGCTGAGGTTCAATAGAATGTATAATCTTGTTCACTTAGAAGTTATTGTTTCTCCTGCATGCTTAGTAAATGTAGCAGCTATATTTTGGTAGTTCATTTATTTTACATGTTTCAATAGAGTTGCACTAAATAAAGCCTCTGTGATGAAGTAAAAAAATCTGTCAGGGTAGGGTTAGCATCAGTGCTTGGTCTCTGTTCCCAAGACTGGGGGTAGGGGGGTAGTTGTGAGGTGGAAGGAGGTAGTGGGCATAGTCTTTTTCCTCCCTTTGCAAACTGTATGCTTATTGCCAGTTTTGCTTGAATACCCCAAACACAGTTAATGGTCATCCTTGGACTTTCCAATCTGGTTTAGGTGGTGTTATACCAAGCTGAAAAGTTCTGAGCTCTGTATGGCACTAGGCAACAGTCTCCTTACCAAGAAAGTGTCTGAAAACAAAAAGCTATCACTTGGGTTTATTTAAGAGTGCCTGTGTTCAACTTAGAAATAAAGTGTGAGCTTATGTCTAGTTTAAATATATCTGGTTTCACTTTCAAGCCATAGAATTCTTTAATGCATTTTTCACTTGAAGTAGAACTCTTAAAATTCTTTTAACCATGGCTGGTGGTGATAGCTGATTATGCTTCAAATAAGACAAACATTAAGAAGAGTTCCTGCTACATAGTGTGTTCACCAGCAGAGGGAAGGAAGACTTAGATTTTCCAGATGAGAGTGTAGGTTCCCCACTTTCTTGCACAGTATTAACTTGTCTTATTTCCTGAATAATTAGTTTGTGATTTATAGTTATTTACTGTACTCTAATGCTAGAAATTTCTGTGTTCAAGAAGATAGATTCCTGCTGTCATGCTTTTGGCAGAAGCAATTCTTTATTTTCTTTTGCAGATATGACAAGGAGGGAGCTGTAACATAGTACTGCATAGCAGACCTCAAAATATTTCCTATAATTTATCTAGCCAAAATATCTGATATAACTGGTACTTGTACTGTTTTAGTGAGAGTTGGGGGAAATACAGAGTAGTTCAAAAAGCCAAGTCATTCCTTCCTACCTCTGTTTTCCTTATTTGTACAGGGAGAATATGATGTCTAGTTGATGCTCAGCCTTGCATTGGCTCAACACTTGAGCAGAAATTCTATAATGTGTAATGACTTTGACATGGACACTTAGGGTACTTCTCCAAGATTTTGGTGGGGCAGTGGGGTCATAGAACTATTTATAGACCTCTGTCATCTTTGGAGTTTTTTCTGGATTATTCATACAATGTGCTTTCAAAAAGTAGTGTGGGATAAGCTAGACCTCAGATAACTTTTTCTTGGAGAGTAGTTTACACAAAGTAAGTACAACAATTGAATAATCCAGTGATCCTATAGCTGTAATGGTGATGTTTTTAAATGTCCAGCTGCAGAACAAATTCATTTTGTATAGCTTCATGAAGAATTAATGAGATTAATTGTTGAACAATGAAAATACAGAAGTTAAACTTATATGTATGGGCTTAGATTTCATAGAACACTTAGTGTGTTTTATGTGAATGATGTCATAATCCTGATGGCAAAGTAAACAGGTTACTGGAGTGGTGTGAGAAGCAGAAAAGGCCTTGACAATGTAAGCACTACTCAGCAAAAACTCAAACATCCCAGTGTTATCAACTCTTCTTCCAGCACCAATCCAAAACATAGCCCTACACTAGCTACTATGAAGAAAATGAACTCTATCCCAACCAAAACTAGCATAATGGTATAGGTCAATATGTAAGAGTTGTCTCCTTTCTGATATAAGGTATTCGGTGTTCTTCGATTACAACTGTTGCCTAACCCTTCAGATACGTAGCCAACGTGAAAACTTATGATTACTGACAACTTACATCCTTTTCAGAGACTGGGTAGAAGAACCATGGGGTTGAAGAAGGTCTCTTTGGGTGGAATGTCTGAAGTGACCTAATGAATACAGAAGTCTCTAAAATAGCTTCATGTTGGAATACTGCAGAGTAACACTGAGTTACTATGAAAGACTTGGTAAATCATTATGGGCTAATAAGGTTACTGTATTTTGGTTTTGAGAAGAAGAAAGTATTGTATGTTTTTAAGAGTTACTGCGCAGTGAGGAATGAGTGGAAAGTGTCAGACCTTTATACATAACAGGGAATAAATCAAGTGTCATGTGTTTGTATGAAGATGGGTGTTTGCATGTGTCCAGCCATCTCAGCTTGCTATCTCTTTGAGGCTTGAGTGAAGGGCAGATAAAACTGAAATGTTCATGTCAGTTGTTGATCACTCTTGTTCAGAGATCCTCTTTGCCAGTTGGAGCCAGGTTCTGCAAAGGTTAAATTCGTGTAAATTTAAAAAAAAAAAAAAGTGCATGGTTCATAGCATGAAGAAACAGGTTGGCAGTAAGGGCATGCTATGCTCACACTAGAGTGAAGGATGCAAGGACAAGATTAAACTCTTATGATTTATTGCCTTTTGTGTAATAGGAGTAGTAGGCACCTCATTGTGGACTGAAATTGTATTATTACAGTACTAACTTTTAAAATTGGCAAAGATAACTCATCTGTAGCAGCTTTTTCCATTAGTGGAAAAATTCCATCTTTCTTACGAAGCTCTTTGTTTTGAGTCTGACCACTGATAATCCTTTACTTTTTCTTCTACAGGAGACAGTTGGATGTAAAGGCTTCTAAAAAGAGACTGGATACTGAAACAAACCTGTACTTTAGTTCTGGCATAGTTAGTATGCTCTCCACTGTGAGGGTTTGGTTTTGGAAGGCTTGTAAGGTTCAGCATAACCTGAAGAAGTAATTTCTTCTGGCAAGGAATGCTCGATTGTAATCTATTCTATGCAGTCATTTTTCTGTGACCCTGATTTGTTATGGTAAATAATTGTCTGTGGCAATTTCGTTTCACTGTATGCTAGAGCATTACTCATATAGTATGTTGTCTCTCGACTGAAATGCTTTTCTGAGTAGTTCTGTTTGTAACAGCTACTCCTCTGGAATGCTTTACATTTCTGTTTGTTTAGCTGACTAGAGAAAGGCATGTATTTATTGACACAAAAGGTGTCTTCTGACCAGATGGGAAAGCTGCACATTTTCCCCATCTTTATCCCCAGTGGTTCACTTTGTGAAATAGAGGAGGAGAGGGGAACATCTTTTAAGAGGAGGGAGGCATATGGCCACAAAGAAATGGATCCTTAACTTGTGTATACAGATTATTTTTGTGATCAAGAGTTTTTGAATAGCAAGCATGTAGTCTTTGGTTTGGGGTCTCACAAGACTTAAACAAGTGATGTAGTGGTATGAGATCAGGGATGTGACAAGACTTTTTTTTATGTAATTTTTAGAGAATGTTTTTAGGCATTATTTACTGGCATTTTACTTTAACTTGAGGAAGCAGGTAGGATTTTATTGGTCTAGGTTGACTAGTTTTTCTGTGTGCTTTTGCTGTTTGTCCTTTATGTAGCTTTAGTATATGAATGTGTTTTGAAAGTCAAAATCTGGTTCTTCCTACATAGAACTACTGGCACAAATGCAAAAGATACATCAGGGAAAATATTGTTCTTTGTTCCTATATCCTTAATAGTTAAAAAATTTGGGTTCTCCCTGCTGTCTCGATACAGAATTGTGTAGAGAAAGTGACGAGAGGATTTGTGTCCCAGTGTCTACTGGATGAGAACTTCTTTAATTAAAGAAGTTGAGTTGAATTGTGCTGACTTTGTGATTCCTTCTTTGGGATGTCTTGTTTAATTTTTTAAATCTCTCTTAATTCTTTTATTACTTATATTATTTTTAAAGGCTTTGTTCTGTAAGCAGACAGAGCAGGACATGTCAATATTTGACCACATCCTGCAAACACACAACTAGTTAGTCCTGTTGAGACTTTTTTTTTCTTTTTTTAAGATGAACTCAGAATTTTTGTACTGAAATTCATACTCAGTTGAAAGGCTTTGTGATTTGAATGAAAACATCATGTGAACAAACAAAAATGCATGAAAATGGCTGAGCAAAAAGCAGTTAAACCACAATTTTCAGTCATGAGGTATTGTCAGTGTTGGTTTTAGATGTGCAGAGGGAAAAGCTCTCAATTGTTCTTAAGTCGACTGGTAACCGAATCCATGTTTGTAGAGTTTGACAACAAAAGGCTTTTTGTTCACTATTTGTATTCATCTAGCGCATGCCAGTTACTGAGCATAACTAGAATGTAGTGTGTAAGCAGGCCAATATAACACATTACTCAATTTGTGACTTACCAGAAATCCACAATTTATATTAAAATAGTTAGAATCATGGGTAGAAACTGCTCTTTGGGAGATTTTAGGTTTCTGCATTAATGAGCACGATGTAATTACTTTGAGGAAGCATATGCTGCTGTATTTCATGTGACAGCAAGGTGTGCAACCTGGGAAAAACTCCTCCTGAATATTGCTTGCAATTATTTCATTAATTTAGTGAGGCAGTACCTACTGAGGTGAAGCTAGTGGATGCTTGATAAAAGAACCAAGGAGGCCTTTTACTCCTGCTGTTCAGTTAAAGCATGGTAAAGGATATTATTCAAATGCTTGCCCTAAAATTTGTTTAATTCCACCAAGCTTTGTTACCAGTGTAGTTGTATGACTATTCACGATTTGCATGTCAAGTAAGCATCACTGAGTTTCTCTGCTGGATCATTCAGCAATGTGCATCATCATATTGTTGGTGTGATACCTGTGCCTCCTGTGCTTTTTACAAGAATGAACATGCTCTTTGTAGGATGTTATCCTAGTCACAATGAATAAACAGGAACACAGGTGAAACTCTAAAAGATTAGACATATACAGTTTTATTGATATGTTTGTGTTCTTTGCATAGTGGGAACAAAAACCTGGTTCAAGAGGGACTGACCTGAAAGAGCAAAAAGAAATAACACTTGATAAAGCACACTCCTCCCCTGCAGTGTAATGTCTTTAATTGTTAGCTGTGCAAGTCATGTTCTTCATTAAAGCAGATATGTCCAAAACCAAAAGGATAATGGTTCCCAAACTATATGAAGTGCATTGAGGTAGTGGGTGTAACTTGATAAATGAGTGCATTGTTTTAATGTGTTGACTAGGTCATTTTTTGTGGAGTATGGAACAGAAACTTTTGAGGTTTTTTTTTTTCTCCATTTGAGAAGTGTGCAAGCTTTCTTGCTAGTGGAAAGGTATGCATGTGAGGAAGGCACTGAAAAAGGATAAACAGCCGATTTTAAGTTCTTTGTAAGTACGGGTTTCTTATATTGAAGATTGTTTTAAACTCCATATTAAGACTGTTGCTTTTCTGCCCATTTTCAGGTAGTGGTGCTACAGCAGTTGTCCAGGCAGCACTATGCAAACCCAGGCAAGAACGTGTAGCAATAAAGAGGATCAACTTAGAAAAATGCCAAACGAGTATGGATGAATTACTTGTAAGTAAATCAGAGAGGAACATATTACATGGAGACTGTCTTCTATTTTGACTTTGTTTTTTGCTTGATCCAAGAGTGAGTGTAGAATTTTATGCAGGGTAAGAGTGAAAAAGGATTTGAAAATAATTTGAAAGAAGTATGCCCTTCCCCTGCAAATATATTTTACTCATGTTTATTTGCTAATACCACAAAACCAAGAAGTGCAAATTTGAATTTTGAGGTAACCAGCTGTTGAAAACTGTGGGAAGAATCTTACCCCTTACTTCCTGGAGACTGTTTTCAACATATTACCATCTGATTGACTCTCTTTTCTAGATACTGAGGAAAGATACATTTTCCTTTGGTTAAACACTGATTAAAAATATAAAGGTAAAATTTAGTAGGTCTCCTTAAAATGTCTAAAGCACCAGAATATGGCAAAAACTAATTGTTGGATCATTTTGTTATTATAACTTCTGAGGGGAAGAGTAGTAATGTCTACACTACCATCTACACAAGGGAAGTCTTGTTAAATCTAATAACGCACATTTATCTGATAGGCTATAACAAGTCATTTGAGGAATGCTGTGTGTTTGGGTCACTGATCAGAGGAGAAAAGGGTGTGTAAGAGGCCCTTTGTAAAAGGAACTGCAAGAGGTTTTCCTCATATGGCAATCCAGGCGAAATCACAAAGAACTGTTAAAAACCCAAAATCTGTTGCTTTCCGATGCTCCTAGTCAGGGTTATAAGACTGATGTATATTTATATAGGCAGCGTAACAAGAGTTGGACATAAAACTATTCTAAAAGTGAGAATACTCTCTTCTGTTCCACAGGTTATACTACTGCCTAGAGACTGTGGGCTTTTTCTAATGCAGAAATTCCTGCCTCTGAAGGAAATGATCTCCTCAGCAGGGAATTGCCAGTGCAAAAGATATCTTGAATTTGATACAGAGGGTATGGTCCATCCAGTTTCTTCAGATAAGATGACTTGTTTACAGTGGAGGACCCAAAATGCTCTTCCTCTGGTGGCGTTTGCCTTTAGTTTATGTAACAGCTTGTGTGGGACGTTGTTGTGTTTTTTGAAAGAGGATTATGGTAGTGGAAGCTACCTCTGAGGCAGTGAGGCTTGCTCTCAACTAAAATCTCTAAAGATAAATTCTGAACTGTGTTTAGAAAGGTGAGGTGTTGTGCATGATGTGTTAACATCTATAGCCAATAAAGAATTTCTATAAAACTAGAAATACTAATAATTGCAATAGAAAATGGTCACATTTTGATCTTTTTTATTAGAATTTGAACTAATAACAGGAATTGAGAATTAAAAAGTTACAACAAATAAAACCATACAAAACTGCCAAAAATCTGCAATATCCAGGTGGTCTAGAAAAAATGGCTGTAATTAGTTACCAGTTACCTTGTACAAAGTTACCTTAGCAAGTGCTAGAGTATCTTTACTGCTGACCTATCTCCAGTGTCTGCCAAATGAGACAATAGGTCTTGAAGTTTTGGTCTTGTATTGCTTTTTTTTTTGGTATGAAGAAAACTGTCAATACCGTCTGCTTTATTTTTTAACATAAGTCAGTTTCTGCATTACTGTGTTCAGATTTTGTTTCTTTTATTTGTTTTTTTTTTAATCTTTATTTATTTTGATCTAAATATAGACTCTGACTTTCCAAGTTCCTGGTTAGGAGGCTACCAAAAAACCCCCAGCCTTGTACAATTCCTTTTATTTTATGTCTGTCTACACATATGTGCATACATACACATATATAATTATTGCTGGTTTTTTTTTTTTTTTTTTTTTTTTTTTTTCTGTGAGGGGAAGTGTATTTCAACCAACTGAGTTCTAACAGCGAGATTGAAATTTTTATTTTGAAAAATAGAGATCCTGTTTTGGAAAAGGGCACCATTGACCTTCAAAACTCTTGTTACGACTATACTAACATTTTTATTTCAATCAATAATATTTAGAATGTTCTTGGATTTTTGGTTTTTTTAGCACTGGTTTTGCTGCTCACTTTTAATCACTCACTTTTCTGATCAAACACTTTCCATTGGCACAAGGATGTTCTGAAACTCTTGTCTACCCTCTGAATGTGGTATTTTGTTAAAACTTGCTGCTGAGTGCTTATGGATGGTGTGCAAAGACACCCTTCAGAAATTCTTGGCTGTGTGGCCATCAGAGAAGTAGAAAAATGCAGCAAACCTGGTGCCCATATAAGCAGGCTTAGGATTTGGGCCAGTGTCAATTAAAACAGAAAGGCAGTGGGGGAGGGAGTTTGAATAATGCTAAGGTTACACAAACTGCCAAACTCCTGAAATTCAATACTCTGTTTCCTGCAATGTCATGTGTCCTCACTATTGTAAGCTAAATGTAACTTAACCCCATGAGCAAAGGAAAACGTTCTGTCCTTAGTATTGCCCTCACTGGGTATCTTCCCCCATCCCCTTACCTCCAGTTTTTTAAAGCAAACAAAAAATTCAACACTTTTCTTTGGTCGACAAAGAATATTCTACAGAATGGCTTATTGGATTGAGTAGATTTTCTGAAGTGTTTACGTTTCTGCTCTGGATAGCCCTTCGAGGCAGGCTCTCTGGAGGAGCCTTTTGCACGTTGTGTGCAGCCCCTCAAGCGGCTGGACTCCAGTTGTCTGTGGGGGAGACCTGTGGCACCTGCCTCGCCCCTGGGAGCTAGACTCAGCCCTGTGGGTGCTGCAGCTGGGCACTGAAAAAAACTACCTCACAGTTGCTTATTAACAGTGTCACCTACCTGCCCTTAAGCCAACATGCATTTTTATGCAATTACTCAGTGAAACCCAATCAGGAATAACCTGACTGAAAAGAAGTTTAGCTTTTAACCTGGCTGTATTTCCTGATACAGGCGCACAAACACTTGTGTTAGTGCAAGGGAGGGAGCAGCAGAGGGTTGAGGAAGGGACTTCATATCTTAAATGCCATTGTGGTTTTGGTGCTGTCAAACATCTGAAGTGATGTGGATGTGAAAGTGGCTCTGGGGTGTTCTCCTGGATGTCCTACTGAAAGCTTTTCTTCTGACAGTGTATTTTAAGTGAATGCTTTTCTTCCTCACCTGAGCATATCACGGGCCTCAACAAAGTAACAGAAGTTTGTGGAGACTTACAGTTCTGTGTGTAACAGGGGCTCTCCAGAACTACCAGTCTGAAATTAATACTTTCTTGGCTAAAATGTAATCCATTATCTCTCATAGGTGCTTTCTTTTTTGTTTATTTTTGTTTTGTAAAGATTTTCTTTGGAAAAAGTCACCAAAGCTGAGACATAAGGTGCCTTTGGGCATGGTTCCTGTGATTGCTCAGTTTTTGCTGAGGGGTTGATGCAGGCAGGCAAAATATTCTAAGCAGTTTTCAGTTAAAGACTGTGAAGCTTGCCACAGCCAGTTAGTTACGTTTCTGCACTATTAATGTGTGACTTAAATAAATGAAGTGTATTTTTGCCCAGTAGTTGCATGTAGACTTTTGCTATATTACCAGCATAGGAAAAAATAAAAAGAAATGAAGTTCTAGTAAAGAATGAGAGATTTGGTATGGAAAGCTGAATTAAGATCTTGAGGCTATTAGCCTGACTTGTGTTTAGGCTGACATGTCTGCAGGGAAAGAGGAATCTGCCCTGCATGTGTTCCTTTTGTTTTCTACCTACTGTCTTGTGGGAGAAAGAGATTATTTTGTAGATTGCTTAGTTATTCAGGCTCATTGCATGACTATCCAGGCATTCATCCTTATGTGGTTGAGGAATCAGAAATTGTCTAGGGAAGAGGACTTTTGGAAAGACTAACTGAAGTATGTCAAAAAGCAGCATGACTTGTCTATCACCAGCAGGCATCATGGGATTAAATCACAGTCATATAGTACATATAACTAACTTTTTACTAGAATAGGACTGTAATCTTGAGTGCATTGCAAATGACAACAACAAAAAAAACCCCACATACTGGATTGAGTTGTGAGTTGAAAATGGTATCCGTGGCAGCCTTAATCAATCTAAGTGGGATGTCCATAGTGCCTGCCTTGCACCAGTGCTGATGGGTCAGCATGTAGCACAAGTCCACCTGAAAAGAGTTGCTTTTCAGGGAGGGAGGTAAGATGGAAGAGCTTGTTTTTAAGCTAGATTGGCTCCATCACTGACTCGAGGAGCATGTCCTCTTGCATCAGGAATGTATTAGAGTTGTGCAGCTGGAGGTGGAGAGGGAGAAGTGGGGTTGTGGGGTCTAAAGCTGTGTGAGAGTAAACCCTCCAGTAAGAGGAAGCTTAAACACTCCTATGTTAAGGAATGGCAGGATAATGAGAGCTTCCGGAAAGGTGTTACAGAACAATTATGTGAAAGACAATAGAAAAAGGACTCAGTATGAAATAACAGATACAAGGCAGTCATTCTTAATGTGTACAGCTGTGGTGTGTCGTAGATGGTGTTACTTGGTAGTGCCACGTTGTGCATCTGCTGGTGACTGTGTGCTTCTCTAGTCAATTGTTTCCTCTGGCTTTTCGTCTGTAACAATGCTTTTTCCTCTTGCACTTCTGTTTGATTGTGTGGCCCTGGTGTTCACCTGTCCATCTCACAGTAGCCAAGCCAGTGGTGTCTTGTCTGACAGCTTCCTTCCTCCTTTTTCACCTGTTCCCATTCTTCTCTTTTCATATCCCTTTTGAGCAGAAAAGGCAGTAGGTTTTGATCTTCCCTTGCGTTTTTTTATTTAGCTTGTATCCACACCTTCAGCTCTTGGAGACTGCTCATTCTTCATTGGTCACTCTGAATTTGAGACTTCAACAGTAATTTATTTGCTGTTCTCAGAAGGAGATTTATGCCTTTATCCTCTGGCCAAATCTCCCTTGATTTTTGCAATAATGTTTGGTCTTGCATATAGATCTATAGGTAAATTGCAATGTTTTAGTGTCTTGATGCTTGTTTTGTGCATACTTCAGTTCTGTTATAGTATTTCACTTTGGAAATTAAACTTCCTGTCCTATACAAGCAGAACGGATAGCTGGCTGTGTTACGCTGGGCTTTGTATTTCTTACAGAAAGAAATTCAAGCAATGAGTCAATGCAATCACCCCAATGTGGTGACCTATTACACATCTTTTGTGGTGAAGGATGAACTTTGGCTGGTAATGAAGCTGTTAAGTGGGGGTAAGTTACTGGTTTTACTTGTTTAGCTGCAAGGAAATGGCATCATTTTTTTTTTTACTAATGTGTCTTCTTTGAGTGGAATTAACCTAACCCAAGTAAGGATGGGGGAGCATAGACCCTGAGAGAAACCAGTGATTCATGACAGGAATTTACTGTGAGCTGTTGAAAAGTACTTAGATAATAAGAAACCTACTATTAGATTCCTCAAAATTTATAATAAGTTAAGTTCATTGTCAAACTGGATGTTACTAGGGATGTTGTCATCTTTTGTTTGCAGAGAGTATCTCCTTCCAGTCTTGCAGCTGCATGTTTGTTGTGAACACATGAGCCATAATCTAAGCTGGATAATAAACTAAAACCTTTGCTATCCTTCTCTGTTCAAATGCTGAATACTCCTGAATATTTAATAAATGATAGCTTATCAAGCTGTTAGTAGATATGTCTGATGGATAGGAATGATACTGTATTCTTGAAAAAAAAAAGTGCTTTGTTTCTTGTTTAAACGAGGGAGCAGTATGATTTATTCTGACAACTAGTTACATGAAGTCTTTATACATATGTGCAAAGATTAAATTGCAGTAGCATAGAAACAGCGAAGAATTGTAACTTTCTCAGGAATCTGATGTCATAATGCTCTATGTATGTTGTTTTTTTTGTTTTCTTGGATGTGTGATGTAGGTTCAATGCTTGATATAATAAAGTATATTGTCAACAGAGGAGAGCACAAAAATGGTGTCCTTGAAGAACCCATAATAGCAACAATTCTTAAAGAAGTTTTGGAGGGCTTAGACTATCTACACAGGAATGGACAAATTCACAGGTAGGAGCTTGTACACAAAGAAATACATTTTCAAAATAGTGTGTATAAGTTTGTTGATACTGATCAGCTGCAGCTGCTTAGCTAAGCAAGTTGTATTGCCTCTTTTACCTACTGTAGAATGTTATCAGTAATCATCAAATGATAATGCTCAGGCCGATGCTGTAATCTTGAGTGCAGTTTGTCACTAATTCTTGCCTAGATTTAATCCTATCTCTCTGTTTTAAAGTTGGGATAAGTCTGCGCTGCCCTATGTGTGTTAAGACTGTAGTCTATACTCTTGTACCTGCTGGTATTAAAAATACACAATCTGGCTCAAGTTTTTTATGTGGTCGGTGGCTTGGTTATCGCGCACTAATCCGAGCACTTGGGCACTGCTCTGTAAATGTAAAATATATTTTTTTCCTGGTATTCAGTAATATCAATTACACACCTCTCCTTATGACCACATATGAAAGTGGAATTTGTATGATATGATTGCATACTGGGGTGTATGCAATCTCTTCTGTGTAGTCTCTCTTCACTGACTTCCTCATTGTAAATAGTGCGGATCCCTGCAGGGTGATCAATATATACATGCTGTAGCAATCCCCAGGTTGCTTCCACTGTCTGGATGTTGAAAGTGCTGTATTCTGAGCTCCCTAATTAATTTTACTGAGGTGAATTTGCCTTTAAGGAAGGTGCAGAGGCGTTGTTTCAAGCATTAGCCTTTTATAAGAGAATTTTTTAAACAAAAACAGATTCTCTGCAGACAGAACTCTTGAGAATGGAGGTTGTCCAGATGTAGCACAATAATTTTTCTTTATGTGTACTTCTTATGTCTCATCTTATAAATGAACTGCCTCTGTAAATGAAGAACTATTTCCTCCTTTTGCAGAGAGAAAATTGAGATAAATGGAGAAATAAAGAACAATTATCTTGACTTCTGGTCTGGAACGCCTAAGATCTACCACAAACCTTAATTCATAGTCGTCTTTTAAGCTGATATTGTTGTGGAAGGAACATTCATTAAGTTTTAAGGATAACAGGACCCTTTGAGATTGAATTTGGATATTACCCTTGTCTACTCTTAAAGGACCTTAAAAAGATAAAAAGAGAGAGAACCATTTTTTGCATCTAATTTGTAAACTGTGCACTGCCATAGAAGTCCTATTCAGGATGGTGCATTCCTTTTCCCTTGTATGTGTTAGGTGAAAGCTGTGGTAGTTCAGGGAAAACTGTATCAGGTGGTATTTGCCAGTTGGAGAAGTTGTTTCCAAAATTGTTCAGGGATTTTGTTCTGGTGCTTCAAAGCATTCTTGTTTATGTATAAGGGAACAGGCTATGATACCTTTCAGTAGCAATGAGTTAATTATTTTCAGTCAGTCTTGCAAAGATTAACTTTCTCAAATTCTTAATGTTTATGATACACTCTGTACAAAATATTTATCCTGTGCATTAAGAATGGGATGTACATTTCTATAAAAACCCCACCCTAAACAGCCAGACAAGTTTCTTGTTATCATTATGCCAGAATAGTGTGTTAAATGGATATAGCTGACAGTTAAACGCACACTGAATTTTTGACAGATTGAATGTCAAGTACCTTTTCATTGTGGTACCCTATAGCAAAATAGGGTTACTAATCCTGAGCTTTAGTGACTTCATTGGGTAGAAACATACATTATTTTTACCTTTCTTTAAGACAGGTCTCTCCTCTGAAGAGATCAAAGAGGAAAACTTTCTTTTTATCTGTTCTGTTTCATCAATGGTGCAGTTAGATGTGAGAAAGATGTGTGTGAGATTAGATTTATACAAGGCGGTAAAAACAGACTTCAGACCAAAATTTCTGTTCTCAGAGTTTATCTGTGAATTATGCCAATTTTATGCCAAGGCTGAATTTGAGGCAGAGTTTGAGAGTTTGAGTTCTGTGTTCTGTTCATTGTAAATCAGTTACATTTTATACTTCACTTCCTGTTTGTCTTTTAAATATTAAATGCTATCTTATTAAACCAATTAGTATGCAATATTTATTTATTTATATGAAACATGTACATATATGCTTAAATATATAAAAGCAGCCTTTGTTTGTACATTCTAGAGACTTGAAGGCTGGCAACATTCTTCTGGGTGAAGATGGCTCTGTACAAATAGCAGGTAATGACAGTGTTAGAGTTGCAACTGTGTTTGGGCGCAGCAGATACAAAATTTTCTGTTGGCTTTTAACTATTGATTTTGGAGTGCTGTAGTTGCAAGTTGTCCAGTTTCGGATTTCAGGATTAGTGATGCATGATTTAGAAATTAAGGATTTTTCTGTGTCTCATCAAATATATGAGGAAAGTTTTTGATGTCCTCTCAGTGTTTCCTAAGAATCACCCATATACCTTGAACACCTTGCAAATGGTATCAACTCAGGTTTTTGGTTGTTGGTTTTATTTTTTTTAATTATTATTCACCCATTTATTACTGTTTTTTCTCCTTTTCAAATTTATGCTATATTAATAGGAGAAAACAGCACTACAGGAGCATAGGGAAGTAGGTCTATAGTAAAGTACTCGATTTTAGTATAACCAGTTTGTAAATAGCAGCCTAAAATACTCTTCACACAGTCCCACTCAGAATGGCAGTATTTCTCTTTAATGCTGGTAATCTGTTCTTCTTTGTTCCATTTGTCCCTTCCATCTTACATTACGGAAAGGGTCATTGGGCATTTGAATAGGCTGTCCAGGAAGGTGGTTGATTCACCTTCCCTGCAGGTGTTTAGGGCACGAGTAGACGCGGTCCTGAGGGACATGGTTTAGTGTTTGATAGGAATGGTTGGACTCGATGATCCGGTGGGTCTCTTCCAACCTGGTGATTCTGTGATCTCTCATACAGCTGTTTCTGATGTAGTGACAGATTAATAGAACACTGAAGTGTTTTTTTTGTGATTTTGGAATTTGGAAAAAACTATTCATGTCATTCTCTACTACTAAATATATATGTTGTTGATCACTTTACTGATTACCTATGACTTGTTAAATCAGTGTAAATATTTACAGTATATGTAGTATTAATCCTTCTTCAAATTGCATTGAAATTTAGTAACTATACTGAAGTAACTATGGCTCAAGGTGCTCATTTGAGAACTTTAAGTGACAAACTTACTGGAGTCCTTTGTAACCATATTCAGGAAGACATATACTAGGTGGTAAAACTTGATGTCCTAGCGTAGATCTCCTAGATAAAACCATCTCTTCTGTAGCACTTCAAGAACAGTGTCTCGTCAAACAAAGGTAAGTTCTGCAATGGAGAGTTCCCACTAGTGGACCTCTTTGAACTGACTTCATTTCTCAAGTGTCAAACTTCTGATTTATTATTGGTAGTTTAACAGATTTTGAATTTTTTTCACCTTTCCTAGATTTTGGTGTTAGTGCATTTTTAGCAACGGGAGGTGATGTTACTCGTAACAAAGTAAGGAAAACATTTGTTGGTACTCCATGTTGGATGGCGCCTGAAGTAATGGAGCAGGTATTCCTAATGTTAAATATACTTCTTTTTTTGTTGTTTTTTTCAGTCTTTAAATTTTGTGATGTGTGGCATCACCATCTTGTTGTATTTCCTTTCTGGTTTTGTTCCAGGTGCGAGGTTATGACTTCAAGGCTGATATGTGGAGTTTTGGGATAACAGCCATTGAGTTAGCAACAGGAGCAGCACCGTATCACAAATACCCTCCCATGAAAGTAACAGTCACTTCGTATTACCTAATGCTGTTAACTGGGTTATTAATGGTGCTAGATACTTAGCCCTACTTCATTATTAATAGCAATTCAGTATATTGAAATAAGTGGATTTTGTGGAATGCTTTATTCTCTTTCAATTTCTATGTATTTTTAATTGATTTTGCTTACAGTACCTCTTTTCTTGGGTTTACTGTAGGTGTTAATGCTGACACTTCAAAATGATCCTCCCACTTTAGAAACAGGTGTAGAGGACAAGGAAATGATGAAAAAATATGGCAAATCCTTTAGAAAACTTATTTCATTATGCCTTCAAAAAGATCCTTCCAAAAGGTAGGTCGTTATTGCCACGTGCAGTGGGATTATATTTTTAAGTGTGCAGCCTACTTCAAATTCTAGTGTTTAAACATCATCTTTAAGTTTATGATTTGAATTTTGAAATAACAGCCTTCAGTGATCTTCATCTGGGGAGAACTAATTGACTCAATTGTTGCTTAATTTTTCCTCTTATGCATTGTTTACCTAGTTTATTTTTACTTAAATACACTATTAAATTTAACTCTGATCAAACAAAGAAACTTAGTTTCTCATCAGAGGCAAGATATAAACCTTAAAATTGTGTATAAGTCTAATGAGACTAATCAGATTGAGCCGACAGAACTGTTGGTAACCAAATTATCAGTCTTTTGGCCTTTAAAATAAATTAAAAATAAAAAAATAACATAGTGTTACAAAATGAGAAAAATCAACATAAGCTTAGTATTGCCTTTAACTTGGATATTTCCAAAGAAAACTACTTTTTAAGATGTATTTATATTTTACTGTGCAGTTAACGGCTCCAAGGTTGCTTAGAGTTTTCCTTATGTTTATGTAGGCAATTGCATGGCAGTATCTTTGATTTTTTTATTTCTTGCTGTGTTTTGTCGGTGGGATAGCTAAGATCATGAAAGTATTAAATGTCTATTGCAAAACCATTGCTGGAGTCCCACCTTCTCAAAACAGTTTATTTATCCTTTATTCATTTTTATGCAGACCCACTTTTGTAAGTTTATTTTGCTGAAGAGTTAGAGGAGGCACATTATAACTAACATTATTTCCAAAGGGTTTTTAATATATCACTTTTTTTGGAGAGCTTCAGAGCTGATATTTTGGGTGAAAAATATTGTTCTTGGAGGACAGTCCTGTTTGAGTACTATGTGGGTCTGTTATGGTGTGTCTTGCTGTTCACTGATGTTATGCTGGTTTAAGTCCAGGATATTGTTGTGGAGAATCAAGTTGAAAAGGTAACAGAAGCAATATTGGAGAACAGGTATAATAAAGAAAAGAGATTGTGTAACATCTTTGTTCTTGAAATCCTTCAAATTATTTTTTCCACTGAAGGATCATTTGTGTACTGTTTTCAGATTCCCAGACCCCTTAAAACTGGTGGTCTTAATAGCAAGTCCTGTTGCTTTAAGCTGCAGGACTGCAGTTTGACTCCTTACAGATACGAATTATAAGTGTTCTAGATAATCAAGCTGCTTTTAGCTCCCAGTGTCCAGCAGTTTTCAGTGCAAGAATAAATTAGTATGAAAGCGTGAGAAGTAAAAAATAAAAATGGTTTTCCTTTTCTTGAATTCATAATACAGAGTTACCTGATCTGTACTTATGACATCAGTGTTGAAACAGTAGTCTTTAAACTCAATATGTTAATTTATTGCACTGATATTTAAACTTGTGCAGTGTCGTCGTACTTGGGAATGTCTTGAATTGAACAATTAGACTAGTGGATATGTGATTAGATCTGTGCACCTGTTACTCTAATTGAGAAGAGAGTGTCCTTAACATTGTGGCATCATCACTTTTTTGTTTCTTCCAAGCCAGGATTTAATTTTGCATGGAGAAACCTCCATAGTCATTGTGTCAGCTGCGGGAGATGTGCCTACTCCTTTTTGGCAAATTCTAGGGCTGGCATTGCACTGTTATCTCAGACCATGATGTTTTTCTTTTAATGGTCTGTATATGGGAGCTTCTCTCTCTCCTTAGTGCCAAGGACGTTGCTTACAGTCCTCAGTTGTGATTCACTTCTGCAGCCTGTGCAGAAAACAGGCCCAGAAAGCATGTCCAGACCACTGTGTCAGCAATGTCTGGCATAACCAGTGTTAAAGTAATGGACAACATTAGTTTGAGTAAAACTTTGCTAAGAATCTAGCTTTTAACTCTGTACATTTCTGTTACAAGATGTGATGGTAGCAGATCACTGAAACTTGTCTTAAGTGTTAATTTGAGGTAGAACATAAACTTTCACACAAAAAGTGATTTTTTTTTTCCCCCCGCCTTTAAATGTTCCTCTTCCTTTTTGCTAATCCAATTCTTATGTGTGAATTACTGCATAGCCTAGTGGTCTCTCCAGTGTCACTAATAGGAACTCTTTTATTGTAGACTTTGGTGCTTTGGAGAGGAATGAAAATAAGTGCTCTGTGGAATTACTGTCTGCATTGGATGTTTTTTGTTAACATTGGAGTAGTTTCATTATTTCTAGGAGCAGTGAGCTGATATATACATACAAACTACTTACTTTTCTTCACTTACTCTTCAGATGTATCCTCAGGGAAATAAAACAGGGCAGATTTAGCATCTTTTTTGAGACTGAAATTTTCCAAATTGAAGCTTTCCTCTGTCCTATGAAGTTTGTGATGAAGCCAGTCTCTTGCTTTTTAATTCAAATGCCATACTGTAGCAGAAGTTGCTTCTGTTCTTTTAGAAATGATGAATCTTGGAGATTTTGGCTTCCGTAAGTTTAACCATGTCAAAACTAACCTTGGATAATGGTATGGGCTTCTGATGGAAAGGACTAAAAAGAACCTAGAATATTTTATTTCATTCCAAGAGGTGCTTCGTGTTCTCTCCAGAGTCTGCTTCTGTATCTAGATCTGGCTTTGGCTAGATAAGTAGCTTTTTAGATCCCTGAAGCTAGGGCAGACAAATCCTACTGTTGGAATCACTTTGGTGTCTATGAGATGGTGGGTATGTGTTGAAAAAGTCCAAAATATAAACTTGATGATGATGTGAAGAAAGGGACTTGAACAGAACCGCAAGTAAAAGTGAGGTGTTTTGACCTTACAGCTGTTGCTTTGATTTTTGTTTGTCTGTTTGCATGGAATATGCTCCTGATGACTTTGGTTTTTGCATCATGTTAATAGTGTCAGTATAGTTTCTTGTGAATACCTGCTGATGTCAATGAAGTAAAAGAATGCCAGTAGCAGGTATTGATGCTACTGTTTGGAAAATGTAGTTACTAGCAAAGTTCAGTTTTGTTCATAGAGCCGCTTAGGGAAAAATGCGATACTCGACTCTTACTTTTTGTTTGTTCATTTTAAGGGTTAAAAAGCATTTGTGTTGAATATTTAAAAAAAAGGGAGGGTGGGGGGAAATTGGCAACTTATAGACTGATTTTTTTTCTTTCCTTTTTTTTTTGGTATTTTTGCTGTAGGGAGGCTTAATTTTTTCATGTGTGGTAAGTGAATACATGTGAATTGATTTGGTAGCTATTATCATTCATTCCCCATTCATACAGTACTAATTTAAAAGTATTAGAGACGTATTGTTTAATTAACGTCTTGTACTGTATTCACTAGGAGGGGTCTTTATTTTCTGTTCTAATTTATTATTGATCTTTCAGGCCCACAGCAGCAGAACTTTTAAAATGCAAATTTTTCCAGAAAGCCAAGGTAAAACGTTTAATATGAGTAAATTTTGCTATGCCTTAAAATCTACATGAAATTTCTTCTTTCCTTGGGTTGACTCTTAACTTACTAAATGTTGATTTTGCAGAATAGAGAATTCCTGATTGAGAAGCTTCTCACTAGAACGCCTAATATAGCACAAAGAGCGAAAAAGGTGAGTGTATTCACATCTTTTACTTGACTGGTATGCAAGAGAAAGCAGGGACTCTTCATTTGCTTTATACTGCAGTTGACCGACTATGCCATTTTCTTATGCAGTCCCTGAAAGACAGTGACTATTGAATTAATGATTTCTGCAGCCTAGCTTTCTCCAGGAAGCCCTGCGGCATTTTGACTTCTTTTCTGGACATGCCAAAGTAATATGTGGTATTTATTATCATACATTATATAATTTTCTTCACATTCCCTTTTGGAAAGTTACAGGTGAAATGTACAAATAAAAAGTGATCTGCAGGCATAGAGGTGCATTAATTGTGAATTTCCTCTCTTCATTGATCACCTAGAGAGAGGGTGAAGGTAGTATGTGTGTTATTTGTTGAAGACTGCATTGTTCTTTGGATTATTTAAAATGTGATGCCCAAATGTATGGAATTTTGTTCCAAACTCTGCAAGAGTGCTGCTGAATTATTCAGGCCAGTGGAGTCTTATCTCCCAGGTGATGGAGTTCAACCCACAGTTATGGCATGTGCTGTTTTTTCTGTGGTGCCTCTGTCACTTGAATAAATTGAGTTTACTAGGGAATGTGCAGCAGAGCCAAAAAAAATATTATTTACAGGTAAGTATTTTAAAACTTAGGAATGGAGTAAGCTGCTGTTCATAAATGGGAATGAATGTTGACTCCTGGTTGTTGTGCATGAGAGATTATGGAACTCCCTTCTGTGGTGCCTTAACTCTCAATGTCTTTTCAGTATGAAGAACCTGCTTGGATACTGCTGAGCCTGCAGGTAGCAGGGTAGTGTGCTGAGCACAGCTTTCTAAAAGCAGGTTTCCTGCGAGGATGTTTTGAGGAGGGCACCGCGGGAAAGGAACTGTTCCAGCCCTTGTTGGCACATCAGTTAGGCTTCAGTTACCTGGACTGGCACTTGTAACATTACTTGTAGTCTTTGTGAGTGTTGGTTTGGTATAGTTCTTGCAAGACTGAATTGTTCCTGCAGCTGGTGGCCTGTATTGGAAGAGATTGTCAGCAAGATCTATATGCTTTAAGTTCCTTTTGATTTTCTTTCAAGTGGAAGTAATTTGGGACATTAATGGCAATAATGGGGCTTTATGAGAGGCTGGAGTACAAAGCTGGAATGAGGGGCTTGTAGAAGGGGGGAGCATGCTGAGCGGGTTAATCTCTGCAAGGGGCCGGGGAGGGGTAGGGGTAGTTCAGCTGTTTGGCCATGTGGTGGCAGCAGTGGCCACATAAAATTTACGAAACTGTGGGAAAATAGTCGTTTGTTTTTCAGTTTGTATCTTGGGCCATACAGGAGTAATTTAGACATGTTCTGGTGTCAACTAGATTTCTGATAGAGTGTGAGACTCATAAGATTCGTTTTGTCACATCAGCTTCAAAGATTGCATGTTAACTCATACATGCATGTATTTCTTTAACAGCACCTAGAGTTGCAAAGCAAATGCAGGGTAGCATCACATGTGCCACCAGAAATACTTTTCTGAATGACATTTTTTGGACAATTCTTTCAAAGTTGGAACGGGAGTGATTGTTAAAAGCTGTTTGGTGCTAGACACAAATTAATATGTCTTTTAATAACACCAAAAATTGAACAAATATTTAGACTTTAGCTAGTGAAAATGCTAAAATATTTATATTTTAAAAGGACACTATTAAAATTCATCAGGGATTTAAAATTTAATTCACTTGTTATGGCTATGCATGTGGCTACTGTTTTAAGATGCCATAAAATATAAATACATTATAATATTTAAACTGTGTGGTTTTATTTAAAAATGTTTATGTAAGCATAGTTTGGTTGTTCAAACATTCACATGTACATTGTCTAGGACATCACTTTTGGAAGAAGTAACCCCTGAAATGGAAAAAAGAGTTTTCGCTGGGGCAAAAGATGGGGAGGAACTGGTGTCATTACTACTTAAATGATCTTCTGTAGCACTTGGTGTGCAATGTCTATAACTAATGATCTGTAGCACCACTGCTAGCATAGATTTCCAATCTGCCCTGCAGTAATTGATTTTTTTGTGTGTTTACCACGTGTATAACTGTTTTACTCTGTTGCCCATAACTTCAGCCCCAGTTTGGTTTGAACTTTAAATTCTTTTCTCTTGACAAAGCGTTCTCATGTTTTGCTTCTGCCTTTACAGTATATGCTTGGCAACTGTTTTGATTAAATAAGAGTTCAGGTCTGTTTGTTAAATTCTGAAAGCAGATATACATGGTCTTGTATGCATGAAGAAAAGGTTTGATGCTGTATGGATATGTCTCGTTTTAAAACCCAATTTGATAGTTAAACAACACCTGCATTGTGTGTTTAAAATACTGTTTAACGTCAGAGTTGTGGACTACATCTTCGTGCAGATATTCCTCCTAGCAGTGTTTCTTTATTTGCTTTTAATTCTGCTAATTTTTGAAATTATTCCCTTCTTCCTAGCCCTGTTCTAGTAATTAAGGATAACGCTGAAAACACTTCTGGAATTTACTTTCCCAGGAGGCACATCTCTTGTCTTTTCCTGTGCAGAACTTGCTTAAGTGTATACTGATCCACAGAAATGAGTGTTACACCATGCAACACCTTTCAGACAATGCTGAGTTTCATTAATGTGACTACGCACTTGTGAGAGTATTGCTGGTATCTAAAAGAACTGGAGAAAAGGTTGTGGTGTATGGTCTGAGCTCAGTGCAGGCTGGTAAGTGGGGACATTCTCCAAGGCCATACCATTGTCATTGATAGAAATGTGGGAGCCCTGACTACAGTCTCTGCTTTGTTAGGTGGTGTGGTGAGAAGCCTGCCCTGTCCTGCCTGGGTCAGGGCTGCATGCATCCCTGTGATACAATAGCTTAGTAGGAGTTTACATACATTATTTATTAACACATGTTGAAGTGGTTTTAATTTTGAACTGAATGGTAAGTTGTTTCACTTGTGATTAGGCTTGCTGTGTTGGAATAGAGGAAACTAGAAACAGCTTCCAGAATTCCACAGTCAGTTTTGAAATCTTGTCACACTGAAAAATTAATTATAACTCTAAGTACTCTGTATGCCCAAAGGCCCTGGGTCAATTTTGTGGTTTTATAATCCTGTTTCTTTAATTTTGAAAATCTCTTGCATGACTGCCACTTCTACAAAGTGAGCAGGGGAAAACATGTATCTGCATTTCATTTTATTGCTGTCTGAAGTGCTGCCTGTGAAAAAAATAAAAATCTGAGTAGTAATTGGACTTGAATTCTATTTTGGAGAAGGTGGTATTGCTCTGTGCTGTTAATAGAAGATCTTTAAAACTCAGAGCTGTAAGTTACTAGGAAACACGTGTGAGAATATAAAGAGGTGATTAGTGTGAGTGATACAATTTTTTATTAAAACTTCAATAGAAATACCCTTACTGATGGGTTGCAATTCTAGCTCTGTGGTGCAGCTAATTTAGGGAAATGCTCATGTTACATTGCAGAAGAAGTTAAAAATCTCTTGCATTTAATGAGGAAAATATAATTAGATCTCAGATTTCTTGGGCAGAGTGTGATTACACCTCAGGAAGGCATTCATACACAACATTTCCTTGTTTCAGCAATGGATTTAATCTGATGGATACACCTCCCCAATGATGGGTCTTAGTTCAGCTGGATTCCAGACCTTCTGAAAAGCAGACAGCAACTTCAGTTTGAGCTCAGATGATTAATATAAATGCATGTTCATTGTTACGGTCCTTAAGACTTTAAGGAATGCATATTTCGTTAATGCTGATATAAAAAAATAAGAGACATGCTGTACTGGAACCTTTTTTCTGGAAAACTGCAGCAGCTAAACTCTATTGGGCATGACTTTCTATGGGGGAGGCCTCTCCATTGCAATGCATTAGTTGTTCAGTTTACCCAGAACACTTACAAATTAAAAAACCCCCACACAATGCAACTGTTACTCTATTATTAGAGAAAATAGAGGATAAACTGTCATTCAGACCATGACGGGATTTTTTTTAAAGTTGTTGGCAAAAAAACTTAATAGAAACACTTTTTCCATAAAATATAAATTTGACAAAAACTCACATAATTAGAAAGCAGTGCCTGTGTTGTGGGTAGTAGAGTCGGACGGTGTTTTAAGGGGCAAATACATGCACTTGCGTCAACTTCATTTTAACATTTCACATAGAGGAAGAAGTTCTCTGTCAGTATTTCTGCCAGTTATACTTAAATGCAGTTGAACCATAGGATACAAGGAACTTTATGCTGTAGATGGGTTTTGCATCTTTTCTTTCATAGGGTGCTTTTACCGTCTGTATAGAGTTTGTGAGGATGGATTTTGTGCCCTCTCAAATGGAGCTAATTTAGTATAGAATAGATGACCTTTAAAAGAAACTACAAAATAGTTGGCTCAGTTGAGTGTCTTTTGTGCCTCAGATGGCCATAAGCATCTCTACAATTATTTGTATTACTTGTTTTGGCAGGATTTAAAAACTCACACATGATTAAGCTTCGTTGTTAAAAAGTAACACTCTCCCATATTGGCAAGGGTTTTCCAGTTCATGGGTTGTCACGGTTTGACCTCAGAATTCATTTTTGTGATGAATGAGTCACACTTTCTTGTGTAACATCATTGATCTGCTCACCAGCTAATGTTGTGTTTGTGACTTGCTGACTTCTTTAGACTAAACGTCTAGAACACGGACTAAAATGAGGTTGGTATATAACAAGAACTTCCCTGATAAGACCTGTAGCGTTTTGGCTTTTATCTAAGCTGTTGAAGCTTTCAGTACTGGAGGAAGGTTTCATTACTGTGAGGTGCAAGACTAGCATGTTCTTAAAGGTGCTGTTTGAAGGAGTCTTGGTTAAAGACTCATGAAAGGATAATGAAGTCCAGGTGGGCATGATGATGATGGTGGATTCTTTGATCAAGAAGGAAGCTTTGTAACTAACTAGAACATAATCCTATTTTCTTGTCCTCATTTGTAATTACTAGGGTTTCTGTCTCTTGCTGAGAATGTGCGGGAGGGTGTTGGTTTTACCTGTTTGCCTTCTGAGAAATGAAGCCTCAAACACTTAGCTCTCATGACATCCAAAACCAGATTGCCTCTCCTGGATTTGAAAAGGTGTTGTAAGTGGAAAGTGACTCAATTGAATTAGTTGTGATTAAATCTGTTCCCGATCTATAGGGCAGTGTTTTGTCAGTGCAGAGTGTGTTTTGGCAACGCAGGCCCCCACAGCTGGTTTGCTAGGATCACTTTAGTGTCACAGTGAGCAAGGTGGTGGGAGAAGCTTTTCTGTCTGTTTTTGTTCATAAAAGTAATGAGGAGTTTTGGGAGGATGTGGAAATGTGTGTTACTTAAGTTTTCTACATTTTGAGTAGTTTTTCAGGAAGGGCATTTGAAGAGATGAATTATGAAGAGGATTCTGTGTATGCAAGGTGGCTCAGAAGTGGCATTGCCATCTGTTACTATTTGTTGAAAGACTTATGCAATAATTATGTGAGGATTTTTGCTTTTGTGTGGAGAAGTTAAATCTTTAGTCTTCCTGGTTCTAGGAAAGATAGGAGGAAAAAAATCCCAATGAAGCCCTGGCCCAACACTGGAAAGAAAGTGAAAAGTAAATACATTTGCCTAGTTTGAAACTGTAAAGCATTATGAGTACAACACAAAAAATTCTGCATGCCATTTGTTTTGACACTGGCCTCCTGTGCTTGTCCTTGATACTACCAGATTCTTCAGGTTTCTGGGGAGAACTGCAGGAAGGACTGAGGCAGGACATCCTTGAGAGTGTGCTACCCAGTGGACTTCATTTAGCTGAAAAGTGCCCTTGGCTGAAGAAGTTAAAATTATGGCCGGGGTTGAAAACTTCAAGTTTTTAATCAGAATACATACTTCAAGGCTAGCAGAGCAGAAATATGTACTGGTATTGTAATAATTCACATGCAGAGCCAGTTTCTATTTAGAACTGAGAAGATAATTATTCAGACTGTGCATCTGCAGGTAAATGGGAAGCTACGTAGTGAAGTGAAAGAGGAAGAATGTCAATTGGATGACAAAGGTGTGTGCATCCCAGCTGTGCTGTGTAGGAGTCATAGACAGCAGAGGGCAGCCACATCTAATGCACAGTGCAGCAAGCAGAGTTCAGTCCTTGCTGAACTGTGAAATCATGCAGGTTGAAGAGAATTGCTTAGTTTGGAGCAGCTTTAAGTCTGTGATTTTAAATGCCATAGCCTTGTCTACTTCTTGATATCTGACTAAATATGAACACTGGAGTTTTATAAAATTGGATTTTATAAAACCTTCAAATTTATGCTTGTAATTTTCATGTTAATCTTTAACTTTTTTGAGAACTGCACTGAAGTTTTATTTTGATTGCCCTGTTTTTTAATGCCTTGGATAAAGCTGTTTAATATAACTTTAAAATCTGTGTTGAATGCAGAATGTGTATTGCAGAAGTGTCTCTAATGTGCCTATGTAAATGAAGCCTTGTAGAAAACAGAAAAAGGAAGAAGTCAGATTTTCAAATTGAAATAGTGTTTTTAAGCCTGTGAGCTTGAGAGTAAATTAAAATCATAGTAAATTCTTACTCGAACTCTATAGTAGTAGAATATTTTCCTAAATATCCTTTAACGTGACCACATTGCTGGAAGTGAAAATCACCTTTACTATGCAGTAATGAAGACTCTGCATGAGGCTAGATCTGTCTTTTCTTTTTGCCTCTGATCATTTTAAGCAAGTAAACAGCTTGGACGATAGAAGAGCATGGTGGAACTGGAAAAAGTTGATTAGAAATGGAGAATGCAGTGGTTCCTCTAACAGAAAGCCTTTCAGTAATGATTCACCATTGTAATGTCTATTCATTTGAACAGCGAGGAAAGATAACTAGAAGCTATAAAGATCTGGATCTTTATCTTTCTTCTTCATCTTTCAGAGTATCAAGTTACTTTGTCAGTTTGCTGTATTTTTTATTGGCTTTCTCTGATTCCCGCAGGAACCTTCTTGGCCTTAGCACGTTGATTTGATATGGGGGCAGGAAGGGAGTAAGGATGGAAAAATAAGGAGAACGTGAAAGAGCCTCTGTGCACATGTATGAATTAGCCATCAGGTCATGCCTGGTGGCCCATTTGCGATTCCTTGTTTTTGAAGTGAAGTGTTACTTTTGAGAAACAAAGCAACTTCTCTGTGCAATTAATTGAAAACATCCTCCTCAGCACAGGTGCACATACATTCATGACCGAAAAGATTTCTGTTAAAATGTGAATTAATTAATTGCAATTAATAAAATTCAGGAATGAAATCTGTGTAGTGGAACTAACAAATGGAAACCCAATATCTGAAAACCAAAAATCACTCTGAATTACTAAACTTGCACATTTGCCATGTTACTGGGATTTCTACAGAACACTGCAATTCCCTGAAACAATATCAAGTTCAAATATTGGAGCAGAGGTAATAAGTATTTTGCAGTAGTTATGTAAAATGTTATGGTTTTGGAAAGCAGAATTAGAAGTGATGGGAGTTACCTGTACTTGCTTAAAAGATGTCTATGTGACAAGAGCATGTGTAGTTTTAGCTGATACATTTTGCTGTCTCTAAGCAGCCTTGTGCCAGCAAGAGAGGACACAGTTAAAGAATTGAAGGACAGCGGCTTTGGACAGGGAATCCCCTCAGAGTGGGTGGGACGTGGGTGCACTGAGCACCTGTAACCATTTTTCAGCGTTTCCTCCAACAGTATAGGAATGCACACCTTCCTTCACTCTCCTCTCAGCTTTTAAAGACTTGGTTTTCCTCTCACTGATCTGTCCACTGTATTCCATTTCTGAATGTAGGTAAGATTTCATGACAGTCTTCTCCGTTGATGGTTCTGCCCTTGTCATCATACAAGCATGATACCATTTGTGTTTTGTCTATCAAAGCAAACTAACATCATAATTATTTAAAGAAAATAGTCATTAAAAAAACCCCAAACCTATGGATTTCTGTTCTTTGTTGACCTTTGCTGTGCTACCCCTTAAAAAAGGGTAGTCTTCAAGAACCAGTAGAGAGAGCTGAGGAAGTCTTATTCAGAATTGTCAGTCCCCTTTATGCAGTACTCTTTCATGAAAGAAAATGTAATGATCTTACCCTGGCATCTTAGTCAAGAAATGTACTTGATTCCAATATAGAGTAGAAGCAGTAATTTACACAAAAATGGTGCAGATTCCTGTATTTCCACTTCTTAAATGACTTAAGTGCCTTTTAAGTTTATTGCAATAGTTTGTACTGCATTATGAAAGAAACAGGTATTTGCAGGTTTACCCCAGTGACTCAGATTTTCCATCAAGATTAGTCAAGATTAGTAGTTTAGTTGTCTTCCGTGTAGAATGGGGAAAAAGACAGTAGATGCATAATATTGCACTCACTGAAAGAAAGGATTTCTATGGTGGTCTAGATTCTATAGCTGTACCATGTGTGAAATGCAGTAATGTTTTATGTTTGTATGCCAGAGTGTACTTTTAATGTTTTTTTTAAAAATAGACACTGAAATAAAATACTAAATCTGTAAATGGGCCTGGCTTTTTGCTGTTTTGAGGAGTTGTCAGTAAGGAAGTAGAAAGGCCTTATATTCTGAAAATACACACACACCCCAAAAAAACCCAACAACCTTGTAAAGAGATGGCAGGTGCAAAACAATCAGTGATGAATAATAGATTCTTCTTTCTCCAGTCACTAACATCTACACATAGCAAGCACATCAGTGCCTAGAAGACAATTTATGTTTTGCTTCCTTATGCTGTAGCCTGCTTTTCATCAAGGTTTGGGAAATGTGGGAAGCTTCTGCATTCTGATGCTAAAGTTCTCTCTCTGTCAGGCTGCTTTGGGCTAACCTTCAGTGGACAGGATTTACAGTTGCCCTGTTCATCTGGTTAAGAAGACTTTCTTCTGGAAAGCTGATGTGTGCTATTGTTGGTGGGAAATGTTAAATTATCTGCATCGTGTTTTAAAAGGGTGAGGACAAATAGTTCTCTCAGTAGCTTAATTTGCTCTTAAATGTGTGTCTCTGGTCTATACTGGAATAATCTTTAAGCAGCAACAACGTATACAATAATAATAATAATAATAATGGTAATAATAATAAATTGTTGCTTAATATTTATGTGATAGTCATGATTTTTTTCACTCATTAAATTATCCAAGCATTTTCTATTGCAGATGATGTTCATAATGTCTTCCACAGCTGTGGTAACACTGTCAGTAGCTTGCTCATTTTTTCTGTGTATAAACTGCTTTTGACTGTAGATCACAGTGTTCTGAGCTGCTTTTGTGTTGGGTGCAGCTTAAATGCCAGTCACTCAAATTCATTTTTTATTGCTAGTATACTCTCCTGACATATGTGAAATAAGTTTTCTAACGTGTGCTAATTTGTCTTTGTAAGGCTGAGAGCTTTCATCGTTTTCTTTATTAGCTAAAGTTGTGATTTAGTTTAGGTCTTACTTTGGAAGGAGCATTTAAGATTTTAAAACAATAAAACCCAAATTAGAATTGAGCATGTTTTAAATTGTTTCCCTTTCTTTCTGAAATATTTACTGAGAGAGATAATCCTAGCATAAAGGACTGTCCATGTTTTGTATTTTGACTAAAGCTGATGGAGAAATTGCACTTGTATAGTTGCCACATACAATGCAGAAGAACTTCCTCCTTATTTTTGCAGAGATACAAGTTTGTTTCAGTTCGATGCTCTCAGATCTGCTTTATGGCCTTGGATAAATCACTTCATCTGCTTCTTTATTTCATTCTGTGAAATGAGAGACTTGTAGCACTATATCTTATATAGAATATTCTAAATTGATGTAATGCTCTAACCATTGGGGTGAAATGCAAATATGCTAGTTTTGACACCAGTCTTTTAGTAGCATCTCAGATGATAACCAGTAAAAACATTCCAAATATTTACAGTATTCCAAATACAACCCCATTGTATATTCTGGTTAGGAACTGTTAAGACTATTGTTCTTACATTCCATTTGCCTTTTGCACTCTGTTCATCCAGTGCTTCAGAAATCAATTTTGGTCCTAGGCTAGTACCACTCAAAACAATTTTTCTTACACTAGCTTGTAAGGAAACCAAATAAGGTCACTTACAAGTCGGTTGAAGCAAATCAATTTGAAACAGACTGAATCTGAACAAGAATATGGAATTCAAACTACCTATAACACTAAGAGCTAATGTCGTTTGAAGATGGGCATCCATTCTCATGTTGCTAGACTTTTCTGCCGGTTTCAGTACTGGTGCAAGAGAGATTGGGGTGCTGCACTGAAGTTCACTGACAATATTAAGACTTGCATGCGGAGGTCTGCAGATGTATCTCCTTTCCAGTAGGCTGAATTGTAGGCTTGCAATTAGTGTGGTTTTATGATAGAAACTATAAATGTAGTTGCCAAATACTGTTTACAGTCTTAAAAATCTCCCCAGGAAATAAAAGGGGGCCATAAAAAGAATACACTTTGCCTGTCTGTATGTCAACAACAGGAGTTCAAGACAGCATGAATCAGGAAGATCATAATGCAGTCTTTGAAGGATAGTTCATATGAGGGAAATAATATACTTGATTTTTATTTTACTTGATTGTAAAATAAAATCAGAGAGAAATAGAGATTTATCTCTTCTCTTAAGGGTAAAGTGTCGTTGAATCTCTTTGAAAGTTGATAAACCCAGACTTCATGCCCTGCTTTATTGGTTTCTTAATCATTCTGTGGAGTCCTTTGAGAGTTGTACAGTACTCACTTCTAAGTTGTCTCCCAGATAAGTGTGGTTTGAACTTACTTATGTCTTGTCTAGAGGTAATTATCTTGCTTCCCAGGGTAATAACAGAAGTTGGGATGAATGGTCTGTCTTGCATACACTTGACATTGTTCATTCACATTAGTTTCCTTTAGCACTTTGTTTTGAGGGTAGAAAAACTCCTAATGTCTGTATTTGTGAATGGTATTTTGAGCATTCATTTCAAAAAAGCACTTTTCTTGAGCAGAACTGGGAGTCGAATTCTGTCACAAATAGAAGAGATTCTCTAAGTGGGACTTAAGATGCTCTATAAGATGGTCATCATGTTGCTTTGTGTCTGAATTTGGGCAGAAATATCTTTTGCTGTTTGAAAATATTTTGATAATGTTATTACTGTCTGTTTGCGTGATCTCTTCAGATTTGCTACTGTTTCTATTAGTGTTTCCATGGGTTCCTGCAGTCACCCAGTGATGCTGAGATTATTGGCAAAGCACAGATGAATACTTCATGGAGTGAACTCAGCTTTCTATAACCTTCCATCAGAACCCATCTCGTTTATTTTTTGGGTAACAGTTGATTGTTATTGACTCTCCTCATCACTTCTTTGTAGTGATTTTTTTGTGTTGGTCCATTGTGGCATTTTTATTAATTTTTACAAGCTGCAGCATTTCAAAGAGTAGCTAAAGCTGCCCACTGCCGAAGGAAAGAGTTTGTAAGCTTTGCCATAGGGGACTAAGATTTGATAGGAGAAAATAGGATAATCGTTTCTCTCTCTCTCCCACAGTGGGTATGCTCTAATGTTTTTACTGCAAATGCTTGGTACCCGAGGCACAGATTCTTATTATTTTATTGTGCAATGCAAGTACTTCACAGGCTACAGTTCAATATATGTATATATATAACTCTTCTTCGGCAGAATACTTCTACATTGTGCATGTCTGTTTTGTGAATTTAAAGGAAGCAATCAAGAGAGTGAACTATGCAAAAATGTCATCCAGAGAAGCACTTTTTGTTTCCACCCTGATGAAGATGCATTTCTAACAGACCAGTTCTGGCACTGATGCCACTCAGTGATTGCTTATCTTTGTTCCTTCTTTATCTTTTTTCTTTTAGTCTCATTACAGGCCTGTTATAACAACCCTTAGTGTATTTGCTGGAAAAGGTTTTTCCTGTGTTGAAGGTTGTTTAGGACTGGAAGGACAAAAGTGTTATAGAGCTTTACCACACTCGGTGGTCAATGCTTCAAGAGTAATCCAGAAGGCTGGCAAGACTTGATTGCGATGAAGTGAAAATCTTCTGAAGATTTTATTATAGCATCTTGGCATACCTTTATAAATACATACTCACTTTAAATCTGTGGTGTTTTTGTGAGGTGAGGGGAAAAAAAAAGATTAGAGTGCAAGATGCATTGGATCCTACCAAACTAGGACTTGAGGTAGCACAAAAAATAAATGTTTGTTGGCAAAAGACAAGTGCTTAAGAAGAATCTGTTTCTTTAAGGTACAGAATTGCTTTAAGTTTATCCTGTGGTTATCAAGGTCTTATACTTTAAATAATGTTAAAAGTAGAGCTTTCTCCCATAAATCTCTGCCAGTTCTCATTAAGATCCATTAAAATCATTCTAATTAGAGTAAGTTTTCAGAACAACTGAAAATGTACACAGAAGAGATTTTGATGAATGCATGATGTAGTTGTCTGAATGTGTCTGTAAACTGTTCTGTTCCATTTGAAGAGTACATGTTTGGTTGTGGTTGGTGTCCTCTCATCTCATAGATTCTAATACAGCTGTTGGGAAGATGCTTCTGTGGTTAAACAAGAGCCTACATCAGGGCTGTTCCTTGAAGCATAATAAATTATATCCATAAGCACCTGGCAAATTGTTAGTGAGATTACTTTGTGTCTATGGTAATCCCTGATGATGTAGACAGAAAGAGTCCATTGGTTGCCTGGGGTGATTACAGCTGAGTTAAATGTTGCTGGGCTACTGCATCTGTTGACTTCAGCTTGGTCCTCCATCCTGAACACATACAGGCATCTTGTACCAAGCTTTGAGGCAGCTAGAGCCAAAACTGTTGCATTAGGAGCCTGATATTGGGAAACAGAGAAAATAGTGCAGAGTTTGCCTCTCAAGTGATGAGTAGAATATTGCCCCAGTGTCCTGCATCAGCTTCCCCTTTTCTGTTTCAAAAAAGTACAAAATATGGAGAAAGTCTTACTGAGTTGTGCAGGGAAGAAATGTATTGAGGAATATCAGTGCTGTGGATGTAGCATACTTGAACTTAAGTAAAGCCTTTAACACCTGTTTCTCAAAGCATTCTGCTCAAGAACCTGCCTACCACTGGTCTGGGTGGGCATACCCTCTGCTGGGTTAAAAACTGGCTGGGTGGCTGGGCCCAAAGAGTTGTGGTAAATGATGTTAAATCCAGTTGGAGGCCGGTCACAAGCGGTGTCCCCCAGGGCTCAGTGCTGGGTTCAGTCCTGTTCAATGTCGTTATCAATGACCTGCATGAAGGGATTGAATGTACCCTTACTAAGTTTGCAGATGACACTAAGCTGGGAGGAAGTCTTGATCTGCTGAAGGGTAGGGAGGGATCTGAACAGGCTGGATTGATGGGATGAGACCAGTGGGATGAGGTTTAACAAAGCCGAGTGCCAGAGCAAGGTTAATACCAGCTTAGTATGTAGATAAGTTTCATTTTATTGAAAAAAACCCTAATTTTTTTAGTCAGATATCCCGCCCCCACCCCTGTTTTGTGGGTGGCTATGCTAAGCAGAAATGGTTTCCATCACGACCAACAACCATCAGGGTGGTAGAACTGAATTAATCAGTGCACAGTATACTTCAGTGCAAGACATCAGAACACCACAGACAGAATCTGTGAAACCAAAGCTGAACCAGGCTGTTACAGGCAAGCAGGGTATACTATTTTGAGCTAAGGCCGTCTAGTTCATAATTCTTTTAAAAAGTTTTTTTTTTTATTAGATGTCTTCTCCAGCAGTTATTGTTGGCCTGAAATGGCTTTTTTACCACGTTAGTTCTTCCTTTTGTGCACTGTGAACACTTAATGCTTTGTTCTTTTCATTCTCTTACCAATGTAGAGGCTGTTTTCCTGAATAACTTCTTTCTTTTTTTATAGTTCAAAAGGGTATGTTTTAAGCTTTACAAATTTATAACACTAGGGAGCTTACCTGTACGGGTGTTTGAAGTTCTGCAGTGGGAACTGTATATTGGTTCAGTAATGTGAAATAATTGGAGAAAACGATTCTAATCTAAACACCAGTGAGTCTGCTGCTTATTGTGCTGTGCTTCCAGCCATCTCATGGGTCTCAAATGCATACCAAGGTGTGGGAGGAATTATTGGATGTTCTTTGTTTTACTCACATAGGCTGAATGTGATTCAGAGAAAGGAAGTGTGTTGTCAGGCTCTGAAAAAAGAGCAAAATGGCATCAGAAGAGTATTTGATTTTCAGATTTAGCTGGTGGATATTTCTGTTAAGCCTCGTTACACTGTTTGATCTATAGGAGTTTGCCCAGTTAGTTTGGTGTGATGCATACCTGCCTATCTTCTCAGTCTACATATGGCTGCCTTTTTAATTTTTTTTTTCCTGTAAGAATAGTCTTACTTTTAAATTTTACACGTTTTAAAGCTTCTTAGCAGAACAATAAAAACTTATATTTGTGTTCCAAACCCAATCATGCCTATCTAATTTCTGCTTCCTTGAATTGCTGCCTTTCATTTCAAGGGTTAGTTCATATTAAGCAGATGTTATCTGCTTGAGCTTGCTCCTAAGCAGTTGTAAAATATATCCCAACTCTTTCCCTGTGTGAATTTTGCATAGCTTAACTGTTCCCACTGGCTCAGGGGTGACCCCTGAAGTCAGGTATTATTCCAGTATGGCAGCGACTTCTCCAGCAGACTAATGAAAGCATGTAGAATAAAAATAGCAAAGAATTACTGGTTAACCAAGATACCAATAAAGGCTAAAAATGTCTGTGTCATGGTGAACACTTAATATTTTGGTAGGTCAGACGAGTACCAGGTTCCAGTGGTCACCTCCATAAAACAGAAGATGGGGACTGGGAATGGAGTGATGATGAAATGGATGAGAAGAGTGAGGAAGGCAAAGCTGCTGTTTCTCAGGAAAAGGTACCTTTTGTTTGTGCCAAGACATTTACACTCTGCAAGATGTTATGTTGTAGTGTTAATTATATTTCTGTATCTTTAATGCATAAAGCTGCATAGCTCCTATCTCACTGCATTTGTTTTCTAGTCACGAAGAGTGAAAGAAGAGGAAAATGCAGAGGTAAAAAAAATCTTTATGTTTTTTTTTTTCTTCCAAATGTTTCATTGAAGGGGTTTCTTTTTCATTTTTGTTGTCAAAAATCTGTATTGAGGTGGGAGTGTTGTTTTGCAGCCTTGTGTGGCAAGTAGACTAGAACTGTATGCAGTTGGGCCTGTAACAATGAACTTGAGCTCACACTGGATAAAATGAATAGGAAATGTGAAGTCGTGTTATATTCATACCCAGGAGAATTGATCAAGGTAAGTAATTTGGCCATTTTTAATGAATTTTCGTTACTGAATCATGCTAATTTCTGTCTTTTTGTTGGAGTGGTGATGACTGTTTTGGAGTTGTCAGAAGATCTCCAACTACATTTTCAATCTTAGGATTTGTATCGTGACATGTAGCTTGCAATTAAAACATTTCATTTTATACACAGTAAAATAGTTCAGTACTGTGTCACAGTAGATTAATTTAGAGGAATGAAATACCATACTGAGTTTCATGGTCGTGGGAGTGTGGGAAGCATCACTGATATCAATAATTGCTTAATAGGATTACTGACTTATCACCAAAGTTCTGTTTTAAAAATTTCTTTCCCTTTGGTGGGTGACTGGGAAACCTTGGCTTGTCCAAGGAGTTAGAGTGTGTGAACTTAAACATTGGCCTTGAGTAGATGCCCTTGTATCCTTGGAGAAGCTGGAAGGTACCAAGAAGAGACGAGTAAACAAGATTAGGAAGCTGCCAGGCCTCAGGTGGAATCACCCAATTATGAAGTTACAGCTGAGAAGGAGTCATAGAATCATAGAATCACCAGGTTGGAAGAGACCCATCAAATCATCGAGTCCAACCATTCCTATCAAACACTAAACCATGTCTCTAAGGACCGCGTCTACCCATGCCTTAAACACCTCCAGGGAAGGTGAATCAACCACCTCCCTGGGCAGCCTGTTTCAATGCCCAATGACCCTTTCTGTAAAAAACTTCCTCCTGATGTCTAGCCTAAATCTCCCCTGGCAGAGCTTGAGGCCATTCCCTCTTGTCCTGTCTCCTGTCACTTTGGAGAAGAGCCCAGCTCCCTCCTCTCTACAACCTCTGTTCAGGTAGTTGTAGAGAGCAATGAGGTCTCCTCTCAGACTCCTCTTCTCCAGGCTAAACAACCCCAGCTCTCTCAGCTGTTTTTCATAAGGCCTGTTCTCCAGCCCCTTCACCAGCCTTGTTGCTCTTCTCTGGACTCGCTCCAGAGCCTCAACATCCTTCTTGTGGTGAGGGGCCCAGAACTGAACACAATATTCAAGGAGCGGCCTCACCAGTGCTGAGTACAGAGGGAGAATCACCTCCCTGGACCTGCTGGTCACACCATTTCTGATGCAAGCCAGGATGCCATTGCCCTTCTTGGCCACCTGGGCACACTGCTGGCTCCTGTTCAGTCAGCTGTCAACCAACACCCCCAGGTCCTTCTCCTGCAGGCAGCTTTCTAGACAGACTTCTAGTCCAGTTATGAACTGTCAGTCTTTAGCTAAACCAATTGTGCATGGACGCGCAGCTCAGGAAGGGGTATAAAAAGTCTTGTAAAATCAATAAAGATGGTCTTTTGGCCCACAGCTTCTACGTGTTGTGGATTGCCCTGACTGCAACATCTGGCTCTAACTCCTCGGATAAGCCGAGGTTTCCCACAGGTGTCATTTGCCACTTCACCTGCAGTTTTAGATTCTCTGATTTTCATTGGTGTCATAGAATCTTCTAAAAGACTAATAGCTTCCTTCCACACCTGGTCCTGTTTGCTCCTGTTGTGACCCTAGTCTTTCTGTTGCAGAACTAGTTTGCATAGTGCTTCGGCATCTAATGTGTTTTACGTAAGCCGAGTAAAAAAGTTAAAAAGAGGGTAGGCTTTTACCAGACAGTCTTTTTATTTCTTAGAAATTGAGAATTCTGCAGTTCGTGGCCCAGTTTATACAAGTAACTCCTCTATTATGAGCTGTTTAGTTTATGAAGGAGAAAAAACCTCCTGCTTTTTTGTGTGAATTTTTGTTTTCCTAAATGCTCCAGAAGATGGTTTAGAATTGAGACTAGTGCAGCTTGTCAGAGTTAGTTTGTACCTGTTGATATTTGGGCCGCTTATTCCTATACACTCAAATAACAGGTATGTTAAGATGCCAAAATAATAGTAGTAGTTTACATAAATGGAAGGAACTTACGTGAAGTAAAAAAAATCTGCTTCCTTTTTAATGATTAAATAATTTTCCAAATATTCATTACTTTTGCTTAAAATGCACAGTTAATAAAACCCACTTGTAAGTAAAACTTTTTTTTAAAGTAGATTCAGTGTGCAAAACTGTTGGAAAACTGTCAGATAGGATTTTTGAAGCAGGTGTTTATCTTGGGAGGACTTAACTGTAACTTTTGAACAGGCTTCTGTGAGGGAGGTCAGTATGCCAAGATGGATATCAAATCACAGTTTAGTAGAGGACCGTGAGGTACTCTGTTAAATAGGATACACTTCTGCTTGAGACTTCATATAAGTGTTAGCTGAGTGCTAGGGAAGGTATCTTAGTGTCAAGGAGGAGTGACAGTGTGAAAGATATCCGTATTCCTGATTTTTCTCTGTGAAAGACATTCTCTGAGCTGTGGTGCCTGCTGCGATACCTTCCTAGTTCTTTGCAGATGGATAGATGCAAGACTTCCTTAACAAACAAAACTACTACACAAAAATGATGTGAGTAGTAGGTTGATATTCTCACTGTGTGCCTATTTAACAGATTATTGGAGCTTTGATACAAGGTGTATTAGAAGCTCTTACACTCAGGGCTTTAAACAGATCTTATCATCTCTGTAATTGAAATATGGCAGTCTTACTGGTATCAGCTATGTTTTAGACTGTTGCTGAAAGTGTTTAAAAGGTTTCTGAGAATTAGAGGATGTGTAAAATATTCTGTCCTAACTTCAAACTGCTAGCATGGCAAGTATTTCAGGATGATTTTTTTTCTTCCTTTGGCATCTATTATAAGATTTTTCTGCTTTTTTTTCTTTAATAGTCTCAACCTGCTGTTAGTGATGAATATAGTGACGTTCCATGTGCAGTGAATCTTGTCTTAAGATTAAGGTAAGAGATTCTTCTATTTATTTTAGCATTCCTTTTTAGTTGGCTTATTGTTCTTGATCTCCCTCATTACTTTCATAATATTAACATAAAATAAGTGTTAACCTCTTTAATTTCCCAGTATGACCAGTATGAATAGTATTTCTGTGACTAATTGCTGTCTTTTAATTGCTTACTGAAATAGAGTAAAATGAAAAGCAGAATATGAATGGGGCTTCAGGCTAAGTGTACCCTTCATTAAGTATTTTCTTTCTTTTTTGCTTTGCAATGCAGGATCACAGTGAGAGGGCTTTAATGAGTTTCTTTCACACTTCAACAGTCAGCCTCTGACAGAAATAAACCATTGCTGTATTACTAGTTGCCTACTCAAAACATTTTTCACTGGAAAGTCTGATCAGCCAGGAAGTGACAGATACTTTAGAAAATGGATACAAATGTGTCATCTGTCTTAAGTTTACACATATTTTGAAAGAGTCAGGTTACCTTTAATTAAAATTGCTTTATAGCTAAGATTTGAATTGTTTAATTATGCGGTCTAGTTCTTGGATTGAAGTGTTTTTTTTCACAGGAAGCTTTAATAACTTTTTATGGATTAACAGCAGTTTTCCTTAAATGGGTAACAGTTAACAAAACTTATTGCCACTCACTTTAAAACTTGTTTGTATCCTGTTTGTTATGACAGATTATCTGTGAGAGATTGTAAACTCTTAATTATTGCTGTGGGGAAAAGTTAAGTTATACATTTCTTTATGCTATCAAAAAGATGAAAAGTCAAATAGAGAAATATGTGTAAAATTGCAAGCAGTATATTAGAAACAAATAGCAGGTCTATGTACAAGTACCTTTAAAACAATTACTTCAAAAATTGTTAGTAATCACAAAAAAATGTACACAGAATGAGTGACAAGTTCCAAAATCTATTATCTTCCCTTTTCTTTGACTATTAAGAATTTTTTTTAAAAAATAGCATGGCTGCTCTTTACTGAAGGGAGGAGTAATAAATTTTATTGTGGGGAGAGAAGAGACATTGATATTGTTTGGAATCTGTTTAGTTGTCCAATTTACATAGCTGCCCAGTTATGCTATCAATATTCTTTTTCATCATTCATTCTTTTTAATTCTCTGTTGACAGACAGGTAGATGAAACCACTTACCAAACAGACCAATTTACACTGCTACGTGAATGTAGTACTGAGGCACTCTAGGTATTTTTAAGTTATGAAGAAACCTATAGAGTGATTAGCTTCTACCTGATTACTTACAGTGTTGGTGTGTCCACAGGGCAAACATTTTGATGCTGCAAGTACAGTGAAATGTCAGAGATAATGCTTTCAGTTTTCTGCAGCTCGTAAGCCAGAAGTGAAGGAATACTGATCCTATGAGTCTTCAGTTTCCAAACTCTTATTTGCGTGAACATCTGTTCTTTTAAGAATCCTCTTGATTCATGGGTGAAAAAATTCCTTCTCCCTACCCTCCCTAACAGCAAGTCCATAGCAACTAGATTAACATGTTACAATTATGAAAGTATAGATGTTTATTGCTAGAAAGGGAAGAAACATGAATTTCAATTTTAGGAACCAGAAAGTAGACAAACCAAAATATTCTTAGACAGTAGAAACATTCTTGGGCCTGGGAACACTGTTGGTGGTGTCTCAGGGAGAAAAAATAATCTGTTGCATAATTTTGCAGAATGAATTCAGTTAATTTAAGGTGACCTGCTTCTAAAGGAGGAATGCTCTGCAGTGCAAACTCCTGGCCCCATGTGAGCTCTGGCTGTGTCCCACCTCAATGGTAGGAAGTGGGCTGATTTGTGTAACTTTGTGCTATGTGTCTGGATTTCCTTCTGATGGAAATCTGGGCATGTGAGTAGGGTCAGAACTAGTGCATAATCAATGTGCATGTGTTTGGTTGAGGGAATATAGCAGTGTGGGTTACACCAGAGAGTACTCTTTTTTTCCTTTAGCTGGGACTTAGTGAAGTGCATGTCTAAGAACAAGGGCTACAAGCTGCCTATGTCTCTGCCCAGTGATGTACTTTCAGAATTACTACTTAAGCATTTATTCATATTTGCTACTTTAAAGATAAGAGTTATTTTGTTTGTGGAACATTTACAGAAATCCAAGACAGATACTGGCCTGCTGCTGTATTTGTTGTGTTTAACAGGGTGACAGGGTGTCTGTGGTGGCATTTGAATAGTTGGGTTTCCTCTCCATGGTAGACCCCAACAGGGGAACAACTGAGGCTGCTACAAGCATGACAGGGCTGGCAGTCTGCTGAATACTTGTCAAGATTTATAGTCAAGTGTCTTGTTCTTCAGTAAATTAGTAAAAATTTTTTTGGAGAAAGGAGCTGATGACTTTTATTTAACTTTTATCAATATATTAATATTTCTTCCATTATCGGACTACCTGTGGACATTTATCTCGGATCTTTGCCTATCAGTGTCAAGTATCTGTCAGTATATTCTGTTAAAAGTTTTTCAACTTTGACCTTACTTCAATAGTGGTCTTGGCCTAGCAATGAGTGGTTGCACCTGAAAGTAGATGACTCCTGGGTTCTGGATTTTTGAGTCTTGGTCTAGTTGCAGCGACCAAATTCAGAAAAGCTAGCTCTGGAGAAATAGCTGAAGTGGTAGCAGTATAGTGCTGCTTTATGGGTGTAGGATTAGGAGTCTCCCTCCTCATCCCCAAAGAGTCCTGATACTTGGACCTTACTGCTCTCCCAAAGGCCAGAGTAGGTTTGAGGCTGGCAGTCCAGTGAAGCATTGACAACCTTGTATTACACTGGGTAGTGTAAGTGACAAGCTACAGGTGCTGTTTGGAGAACACAGTAGTGTTCAGAATACTGACGTGTTAGTGCTTGATCCATTGCATTAATCTGTCAATAATTCAACTTTTTTATTATCAGAAGGGCAGTTGTATGTGGTTCCCTTATAAAAATCTGAAAAATAAGTGTCCTGTATCATTGGATATAAATATGTAGGCCCTCAGTCATTCACAGTCAGTCTGGAATTACACAGGAAACTGCCCTCTGCATTCCAGCTGTATACAACTGTCCTTACACCGGCATCATTGCAGAGTGAGTGAGCATACATTTAGGGCAGCTGTATATGGAGAAGATGCTCTGCTGCCTAACTGCTCTCTTCTGTGGTAATTAACTTACTGAGTAAATGTTTTTGGAGCATCTGAAAGTAAAAATACTACTAGTTTTGACATGTGTCATGAGTAAAAGTGCTGTAGATGACTTGTATTGTGTCATGCAACATTCCCTTTGGGATTATAAGGTAGTAAAAGGCTAATATCCTTACAGGGGTTTCTGCATTAATCCCCCTCCACTGCAGATTTTGAACTGTTCTGTTGATGTCTTTATGTCTTTTGGTGAATTAATCATTAAGTCATGGAGCTGATAGAGACTTGAGCACATCAGAGGATTTTTATGGGATTTGTTAAAAAGAACCATAAATTACAAACCGTATTATTATGGAGCAAGTTAGCTACAAGTATGAGGGTTTAAACAGTTTCCTGTCATGCTTCATCTAATACTATTGTATAAGCTTTTAAAGTATGGCTTAATATTCAGATAAACATTGTGAACGTTGAGGTACTGGACTTGAAGACTCAAAACTCAGTGTATCATCCAAAATGTCGGAAGCTTTTTTAAAAAAATACTTTACTTGAGGAAATGAAATTACATAAACTGCAGTGGCTTGATGAGTTCAGAACACACTTGGTTTAGATGCTGAGAATTATTGTTGAGAAAAAAAATGTTCAGTACTGATGTGGGTAAAAGTGTAAATACTGGCAAAATCCAAGAGGAGTGTATTGACTGATGAGGATGATGAGAGGGAAGTGTATATATGGAAGAAAGGCTCAGGAAGGTTTCATCTCTTAAGTACTTCCTTTTCACTTCTCCAGAGAGGGGCCATTGGGTGAGGTAACAGCAAAAGGTGAGCATCTCAAATGGGAATGAACCCTTCCTGTGTGATGGGGGCTGGTTGGATAGGACCTAAGGGGAGAAGGCGTTTCTGAGGGGCCCTCAGGCAAGAAGGGATGATGGAGAGAAAACTCCGGTGGCGTTTACGGTACTGCTGAAACTGCTAGAGAACTACCTTGGTTAAAAATTACCTTCCCAAGGCAGGAATTCTGGCAGAAGAATCAAAGCATTTCAGTAGTTCTTTTAGTGGACAGTAAGGTTTTGTTATTTTCCCCAAGCAGAGCAGGGCTGGACTCCTTCAGTAATGGAGTAGAGAATGCCAAATTAACACCAGTCTGTGTTTGCTGGAAATGCCTTGTAGTGGATGAGAAGCACAGCTCACATCTGAAATAATCTTTAAAGAATCCCATGGCACTCATTATAGAAGTGATAGTATTTAACTCTGTTAGTCTGGATGGTTTCCAAGTTGAGTATCTGATTTTTCCATCCACCTTTTTGTTTTATTAGTTTTCTCAATGGGTCTAAGTTGTAAAAATATTCTCTACTGACAGAGTAGCTTCTTCAGTTGTAGATGGTAATTTCCAGGCTATTTTTTGCCTTTTGCCCTGTTGATATCTTGGAGTATGTTGCCCCAGAAGTGAAATGAGCAGCAGTGTTGTCATGCCCAGGAGCCACATGCTTGCATCCAGATCTGATGGTGGGAAGTGGGTTCATTTATCTGTGTGGTGATCCAGAGGCCAACAAAGTCACTCCCAGGGCAAAAATCGAAAGCAGTATTTATTCTGGCTCCAACTAACTGAAACGGACCAAAGCACTGGGGTGCATGGCCAAGATGTGGAGGTACATATGCCTAGAGTTACAGAAAGAAATCCCAAGCTGCTCAGATCACAATCTGATCTCTGAACGCTGCCGAGATCACTGGGATCTGATCCAGCATGTGCACTGTAAAGTAAAAGGATGGAGACAGAGAGAAAGAGAGAGAGAGAGAGAAAAGGAAAGAAATCATCACATCAGTGGGCAGTGGCAGTTCCTCAGAAACATGTGGTCACAGCAGCAGCTTCTTCAAGGCCTTGTGTTCCAGGCTGGTGCAATTGAAGTGATGGTCAAAAGAAAGTGTGAGAGAGAGCATGGAAGTGAGAGCCCCCCACGTGCTTCCTTGTGAGTTCTTTTATGAGGACCATCTGACCCCCATCAGCACGTGTTGGGGTCGTCCTGCCATGTGCTGGGTGGAGCCAGCTCTGGACCTTGAGCTCAGCGAGGGGAGGGAGAGCCAGCGCTTACTCCTGCACCTCCCCTCCATTCAACCCGGTGCCACAGACGAGGCCCTTGGGCAATATCCCAAGCTCTGTCCTTGGGGAGGTCTGCTGCTGCACCCCCTCCACTATGCGTTGCTGATGCTACAAAACAAATACGCACATGGTAGCTTTCAGGCAAAACATTTAAGGCAAAAAAAGAAGCAAAGTCAGGCTTTACAAGTGCATTTTAGGTAATTCCATGTAAAGCTTTTGAAAGGTTCTACTATTAAATTCTTAATGCAGATCATTAGTATTTTAAAGCTTAAATTTAATTAAGAGACTGTGCTTGAATTTTGCAATGAATTGAAAATAAAGGTTCTCAGTGGTTGCTTGATTTATTGCCATGGCATGTAACTGACCCAGAGTGATGCTCAACACGTGAGCATTTCGCTATGTTGAAATGCCGATGCTTTGATGATGCTGATGATGTGTATCCTCAGCCTCACAGAGGAAGGGGAATTTGAGAGTAGGGAGGAATGAAACCTGTAATCCAGATTTTTTCCTGTTGTGCGCGCTGCGTGTCTTGGCAGCAGACTCTCGTAAGAACTCTGTAAAGAGAGACTTAAGGCAGTTGTGATTTAGTTCTGTGACCGGACGGTTCATGCCTTGGAGGGAGGAAGGGGAATGGGCAGAATTACCACCCTTGATTTGAAATTTCTGATCTAACTACCAAGTTGTTACAGTTACAGATTTAGGGTTTGACTGTTTAGAGTAATAACAGAGACATTTCATGTTAAATTAGAAGACTTGTTAATGGTTAATAGTTAAGATTTGCAAATTATCTGAAGCCATCTGAGACGGTTAAATTACCTCCTATGACAGAAAGATAATTCACTGACTGTAATTTGGAATGTACCAGAACCTAATTTAATACAATTTGTGTTCACGAGATGAATTAAGCCTGTGGAAGAATGGGGACAAATGGAAAATTTTAACTTGATGCACAGGCGATTGGGATACTTTTGTTATATCATTGTGTATCTTATATAAAATAGTATGTAGAGAAAATGCTAAGGCAGAATTGCAAGTAATGACACTCAGATCGTATTATTTACAAATGACCATTTGTAAAGACCTGTATTTCTTACAAAAATATTTCTTTAGCTATCATTGCTGTTTTTTCACACTTTTCAACTATGTGTCATTTGATCCTTTCTAAGGAATGTGCCATCTAGGGAGCTGGGCAGAGAGATACAATTCAGGAGGACAAGTCCAAGGAGCAGCCTGCAGCAGGTAGTTAGTTGCCTGTGTCACAGTAGAGTTGGAGAGTTGTTAGGACTTAAGTGAAGTGTGATTTCCTCTGTGTGCCAGAACAAAAACAGTGAGAAATTACTCACTAGCTTGGGCTGAAGCTCAAGAGCTAATCTTCTGGTTTTCATGTAGGTGTCTTATTTGACCTTTTTACATGTAAGAAATTTTGTAAGTTACAGAAAAATCATATCTGGCTGGAGGTACCTAGTAGAGTTATTCTCATGTTGTTAATATTTAAGTTTGAGGCTTAGATTTTCAGGAGGGGGAAAAAAACCCCCTGCTAAACAAGAAACCCCCAAATCTGGTTAGAGGTGGGATGAGCTTGATAATTGGCTTAGTGCTGTAACTAAGTGTTCTCGGTTTTCCTTCTTTTCTTTTTCCTTCTTTTTTCCTCCTTTTCATTTTCCTTCTTTTTTCCTTCTTTTTCTTTCTCTTCTCTCCTTCTCTTCTCTCCTTCTCTTCTCTCCTTCTCTTCTCTCCTTCTCTTCTCTCCTTCTCTTCTCTCCTTCTCTTCTCTCCTTCTCTTCTCTCCTTCTCTTCTCTCCTTCTCTTCTCTCCTTCTCTTCTCTCCTTCTCTTCTCTCCTTCTCTTCTCTCCTTCTCTTCTCTCCTTCTCTCCCATGCCCACCCTCCCCTCCTTCCGCCCCTCCCTCTTCCTTATATTTTTAGTGGTTTTTGTATCTTGAAAGTTCTGTCATTCCAGTTTCTTTTGTAAGAATTGGGGCTGATGTGTATCCTTCTCTAAGGGCACCTGTTTATTATTTTTACTCTTTAGAATGGTTTGTTTTCTCCAGTGTATTTAATGACAAAATCCACAAACTCCCAGCAGTGTGGTGGGTTTACAAATAGAAACTATCAGAACTTCTCTGTAGACTAGGAATTGATCCAGTAACAAACATCATAAACAAAACTATGTGTAGAATTCTTCAAGTAAATGTACCTTTTATTACAGTATTGAGCACTGTCCTATATATTATTTTGCCATCACCTCTAAGGCTTTGGGATGGGAATCAGGGAGGTGTGGGAACATGGTTACTGAACTGAATTTTATTTTCACACCATAGAGACTTGATTTAAATAGCTTGTTTAATCATGATTAAATCATGACTGAAATTGATAAGCAGGAGCCCTTGATTAAACTATTGATTCTAATCCTGTTTTCTGGTTTTACCTCTATTATTTCCTTCAAAGCTTGCTCTTTGTAAATGGAAATTACGCATTTCTTATTCACTGCTTAAGGATGTTTTTATACCTCATGTATTTTTATTGAAAATAAATTAAATATTTTAAAGTTTTATTTTAATTATGACCTAAATGATCCTGAGTGAAATTGCTATACCATTATTTAATAGAAAACTCATATATTTGTTTATCAAAACAACTTTTCTATGTAAAATTGATAATTATTGAGCAAAGGTATCAGTATATTGTTTTGCTTAAAATTTAGGTTCTCAAGATGGCAAAGAATTAGGCATTTAATGTGCAGAGCTGTGGGTATATGCATTTGATGATGTTACTGATACTGATTTTAAAATCTGTAGAGCTTTTTTATTCCATTCCAACTTTTTATTGTATTATTTACAAAAGAAAGAAAATAAGATGTGTTTGTGGTTTACTGAAGTCTCCTTTGGTTGTAATGGTAATGTACTAATAGATCATCATGAATGGAAAAATTCTAAGCTTAATGGCAATGGAAGGATGCACACATCCAGGAAGTTTTTGATTCAATGTATTTAAAACATTCTTTGCTTTGGTTAAGGCAGAAGGTTTCTCTCAGCCTTCCCTCAGACTAAAAAAGCCTGTTTTGTATACCTGGGGACTTAGACGTCTATTAAAAACCCCACATATTGCTGTAGAACTTACCGTGAGTCTTTTGTCTTGATGTTATAAATGAAATCACTTTTCTAGAGCTCTACTCTGAAGTACTCCATGCCTCCTGGCAATGATCTCCCCTTCACATTTTCTGATTTAAAAAACTGAGATTTTGCTTCAAGCCTTCTTATGTTGTTGTGTTCAGAGAATTTGTCACTGGACTAACAGGTTATAATATCTGTTCTTGTGCACAAGGCATGCAGAAGCATGCAAAGTAAGACTTCACGTTTCATCTGTCACTCCATTATCTCTCATCAGTTAGGCAGATGGTGTATTGCTTCAGTCTTGCAGCTACTACAGGTTTGACTTCCTTAAACTATGCACTGATTAATAATTTTTGGTATCAAGAAACACAGAGATATTTCAGAGATATAGTTGGAGAGGGTAGTTAAACTACTGGCAAATCCAAGAAAGGTAGCTATAATCACAATGTGCCGTAATGTTTAACAAAGTGATCAAGTGATATATATGGCAGTTGTCTGCTCTCTTATTGAAACGCTCCCACCGTCTACTTCAGGTGATTTTTTTTTTTAACATTATCGATGTCATTTGTACTTAACTGCAGTTCTTTCAAGGAACAAGTCAGTTTTATATCACTTCTGGTTTTGACCAGGTGTGAAGATTTTTCTGCATTGGTGAACTCTCAGTATAACTGTGTGCTGCCCTTCATTCTATTTTGAGTACTGATGCTTTTCACAGTACCATCATCTATACCACTGCTCTTTAAAAATCATTCATGATAATTCAGGAATCATTTTATGGAAAAACTTGTGGTTAATATTGCCCTTTCTGGGGCAACCCCTTTATGTAAGGGTTTTACCACCTGTTGGTATAGAGTAGATAGGAAGTGTGAACCTCAATAAAGGTGATGCAAATGAATACTGCTTTTCACCACCTATGCAGAGAAATGGGTTACTGAGAACTGAGGTAAAAAAAATTACTGTTTGTTCCAGAGTTTGCTGTTTGACTTAGCTGTGAAAGAAAGTAACAAGGAAAAAATACAGAAGTCTTACATTCTTGTGATTTAGCTTCTGGCATCAGCAGCTGCAGAAAGAGTGAAGACCTTGTTTAAAAACATGTTTAGGTGCAGATACATATAACATGTCTCTAGTTCTAACACCTCTATGTCAAGGAATGAATACTTGAGGCTGTAAACCACTGGGTGGAAAGGAAGGTCTTAATGGTCATTTGTCACTTCTAAAATGATAAACAGTGTTGCAGACCTTTGTAGTGGTACTTGCATGTATCAACTAGAGTGTTCTTGTGTTTCTTCTGTCACACATGTGCGTTTTCTTGGTTTTACTATCATATACCATCTGATTTTACTAGAGAGCACTCTAATTTCTTTATAGTCTTAAGCAACTTAAAACTGGTCAGCTACAGATAGAATTGCAGTAAAGGAGCTGTTGGCCACCCTGGAGCTGTGGGCAGTGCTTTTAGCTGATTTCATTAGCAATTCCCTTGGCTGCTTTTTGTAATGTACACTTGCCTTTCCTGTATGGTAGCTGGCATACAGATGGTAGATCTTTAACAGGTAGCTGCTGTCTCGTTCCAACAACTTCCAATAGCCAAATGATAGTGTTTCGTTTTGACGTTGGCTGTTTTTCAGTCTTGAAAGCATCATTTGGCTGTGGTTTGCCATTAGTATTACTGCTGCCTCTTGAACTATAGTGATTAAAGTGTGTTGCATCGTTTCAGGGATCTGCTCTAAGAGCCTGTAAACTTTAAGTGAGAGTGGCAGTGTATATTTAACTTTTGAATCCTATAACTTGGTCTTGAACCATCATATACTAAACATATTTCCCTCTTCCAGTAATGTACCTGAAGGGGAAGAAGTTGTAAACCCATGGTGTTTTTTCAGAACCACTGAAGTAAATGTTAAAATTGTAATGGGCTTTGAAGAACCATATATTTCAGCACTGCTTTTTACTGTTACTGAGAGATTTTAATCCCATTCTTCTTTGTGGCAATCTGAAAGCAGGGCAGACTTCAAACACCTATTTTGCTCCTACCGAAAGCTAACAAAAATGCCATTCCATTTAATCTAGAATTGACCTTAAGTCATTAAAATTGAGTTAAGAAGAACCTTCTTTCCCCAAAACACTGAACAGATGTGATCTGCTCTTGATGGTATGGTAATGTGTAATGAAGGAGCCTGGATATTGATTAGTGAATGACAACTGAGCATGGAGGTGTTAGAGAGAATGGGATTTACATAAATATGTGGTGTATCCTCAGGAGGCTAATGCTTGTTTACAGTAAATGCTCTCTTCTTTTGTTTATGTGATCCCACAGGAGCTTTAAAGTTCTGATTCACAAAAGTACTTTAATAAACAGACTTCCTCTTATTACTGCTTTAGTTCTGCTGTGTGCAAGGTACCATGGCTTCCGAAGGAAAAAGATGAGGGAGGTTAAGAGTTGTGGTCAAGGGAGCTGTGATTTTTGTAGGAGAAGAGGGTTCTTGGTTGCCGGGTCCTCCCTGAGTGGATGAATTCCCACAGCTGAAGAGTAAGAACAATTGCTAAGCAAGGAAAGCAAAGGGACAGAAGACTTAGGCACCAGGACAGACCTCAAATTTGGGGCCAACAGATACATTCACTTTCAAAGATTCTACCGTTACATCCTCTTTGTAATACTGAAAGTAAAGTTCCAGCTTGCATTTCACTGTTTTGGGTATATTAACTATGTTCTGTGAGTGCAGTTTAAATAAAGCTTTAATCAAAACTGAGATTAGGAGCAGATATTACACATCTTCAGTGTGATTTTTAATAGACAATATTTAAAAAGGAGTAATGCATCACTTATTCAGGATTTTCTTTGCATCAAGCTTGGTATCTTGGCATAATGTAAATTCTGCTGGAAAACAATCCCAATAAATTGTTTCCCACTGGGAAAGCAAACTCACAGCTGTTTTCATGGTGTGGTGCTGTCTCCATCTCTTCCATTGCTACTGTGACTAGTGTTCTCCATGTGTACTACAGAGCATTGACTGAAAAATACAAAATTTGTGGAATACACTAATGCTATAAAAGGTAGGTTATAAAGGGAGACGTTTAACTTGTGTGTTATGCCGTAAGCACGTGAAAGTGAGAAATGGGTGACAAGTTATTGTGAGAAAGAAGATGACGATTTGAATAACACTTGTGATGGGCAAATAACACTCTCCTGCCAGCATTGGAATAACAAGAGAGAAAAATACAGAACCCAAGCCTTCTGTGTTTTTCCCTTGATTTTATTTCTTGCACTGCACACATGAGATCTTGTCCTAGAGATGTAGAATGAAAATTGGATGAGTGCTGCTGTAGTATGTACAACCTACCTATCACTCTGTTTAGTCCATTCTACTGTGATCTGATCTTCTCCTTTCTCTGCAATCTAAATGAGCAAGTAGTCTAGATGGTTCTGTAGATTGAATTACACCAGGAACTGCAGTGAGGCAGTGCAAATACCATATTGCTTGCCCTTGTTTCTTAAGCTATGTTGTCTTGGTTTTCCTAATCTACATTAGTTTGCCTCCATAGTAGTTCCATTGCAGTTTAAATTTTGGAGGGGAGGAGCACCTACGAGACTTAAATTTTATACAAGTGTGATAATCACAATATTTGTTTGTGTGGTTTTTGTGTGATGTTTGTCTGTATGTTTTTTGTTAAAGCAGACTGGCTTAGACTTGCCCAGTTTCACTAGTCTCTGATAGTGAGGGAAATTCTGTTGTGATGGGAATAAGGCCTGTGGGAGTATAAGGAGGTGAAAGGCTGGCTGGTGAAGAGTGCAGTTCCTAATGAAGTTTCTTCAGTTCTTGTTGAAGACTACATTATTTCTGGTTCCAGAGAAGAATATGTGTTCTGCTGTTGTCTCTTTCACTAGTTAGACTTATTAGGGTGTGACTTAAGTTTTACATTTTCCCACAGACAAAGTTTTAGATCTTTTGGGATTACATGCTTGATGCGGGTTTTCTTTTAACATGTATATCGGTTCTGTTGCTGGGTAGCGATCTGAAAAGTGCATGGAAGAAATAAGTGCTAACGTTCTTCAGAGAATGCTTTCTTGCTTGTGATTTAGTTAACTGGACCATGGCCCTCCTCGGTGCTGTTCAGACCCTGAATGTACAGGGAGTGTCCCTTTACGAGGCAACCTGTTCTGTAGAAATGGTGGAAGTATACTTGCCTCCTAACAACCTTCCCCTGTGGGCAAACCAAGGACTATTTTTTTAGTTTTTACTTACTCCTCCTTTTCTCCTTGACTGGTAATGTCCTCCATGTTCAACTGCAGCTTAAGAAAAAGAATATGAAAGGAGGAATATACATACATAGAGAGAGACACACATCTTCCTTCTTACATCTATGTATAGCTATATAGATATAAGATATATCTGGAGAGATGTGGGGATAAATATTATTTCATATATATTTTTAATTTAGTCATGCAGAAATATGCAACAGTGAGTGAAGGAGGAGGTAGAACGTGCCCTAGGCCAGAGCTGCAGCATCTATATGTTGGAGGCTGTTAAAATAGATACAGTAGTGAGGAAATTGAGTAATAAGAGTGAATAGTCATTGCTACAGGAGAGGTGTATCTTTTGCTACATTCACTCATCAGTCCATGGAAATAGCAGAGAATATTTCTATGCCTTGTTAGGACTGGATAACAATGACATAGAGAAATGATACACTAATTAAAAGAATGGCTAGCATCCAAGATGATAACATCAGTACAGAGCAATGGACTTTTACATAGGCAAGTGAACAAGAATGGGGATGATAAGAACTAAGATTTTGGACTATTTTTCCATGGGACCTATGGCAAAGGATGATTAATCACTTACCTAGAGTGGTATTTGATTAAGAGCATAAATAAAGTTTCATGGAAGGGTTGTATTTGTGAAATGCAACCATCAGTAAGTGACTACTGATTGAAAGCACGGATGCCTACAGCACTTGTAATGCAGTCAAGGCTGTGCTGGCTCTCTACATGATGTAGTGATGGAACAGTTGGTGTTGGTGATGGTAGAGTGCCTGTGGTTTATGGTTTCTGACTCCATCTGAAAGAAGAGAATGAAACAAATCAGGGAATGTTGTTTCTGCGATATCTAATCAAAGGCCATATGTGATGCAGTTCCTGTGCAGTGTAGTTGTACTGTTTCATGTCTACTTTGTTGATTGCCATTCTATTATTACTGGTATTCTTGGACACTCAGCTCTGTATATTAGTCCTTGTAAACCCCATGTGATGGTTGAGTAGCTGGACTTTGAAAATCTGGCAAGTGATGCAGAGACAAAACCTGTGTGTTCTTGCTTGCATGAACACACCCTTCTTTTGTCTTAACCTTATTTGAGATATTTCTGTCTTATTTTGAGAAGAAAGAATATACAGTTACTTACCTGTGGTAAGATGAATCTCATCCAGGAATATAGACTTCCCTAAAAGCTATTGGGAAGATACCTAAACTTGTGGGAAATAGAAGCTCGTGTTTTAGATAACTCTGCTTAAGAATTGCTGGATAAGTTTGTGAGGGGGTGGGGGGGAAAGGTAGTAACAACAAAAAGAATAAAAATCTGCTGCTTGATACATTATCAGTCTATCCCAGCATGATTTGCACCTTAAGCTTAATTCCAAGACATCTCGTTTTCCTGAATCTCACTCACATGATAGACATTCTGGACTTAAGGACAAAGGAAATAATTACATTTAATGTCTCTAATTTACAATTGCATCATTACACAAACATCATTACCTCTTTTAATTCATCAATGCAGATCTTTTATCAAGTGTGTGGAACACAGTTAATTGACTCTGGCAGGAGTTACACTATCATTAGGTAATTATTTGAAATGCTTTGTCTTTAAATGCAAGTCCCTGAAACCTTTTTCATGAAAGTCTTTAGGATTTTCGCAGTAGAACCATGTCAATCTGAACAGCTGCATAATTTGTTTATTCTCTAATCTGGATTTTTTAAAATAGGAGCATTGTTTTGCAAATTATTTCCTGCAAAACAGAGCATCTTTATTTTGGGTCCTAGTGACAGAATAGTCTGAGTCAATGGGCAGAGTGCGTAAGTGATTAAGTTGGCCCATATGCTTTTCCTGGTTATTTGAGGAAGTGTTATTGCCTAGAAAATCAGATCTGGCCATCCCAGTGTGTATGTCAAATGGTCCTGATAAAATAATAATGAAGAATCGAAATAATATTTCATAAATAAAATCAAATAAATAATTTTCATAAAATGTGAAGTTTGAAATTCTGAAATTACTTTGCAAGAAGATGGCTGTCAAAATGTCTTTTCATGGAGTGTTTTCATACCACCATTATTCAAAGCAGTTCTGTGAAATTCTTCCTGCTGGAGGCGACTGCACAGTGAAGGGTAACCTGCAGGAAATTAACTGCAGTGTGCTAAAATGCACAACAGGATTTAAAATCTACTATTTATAAAAAAGGATGGGCTATTTTTATCCATGACAATCAGGATATATTTGTTTGTAATGGCACAGAGCAAGCAGCAAATAAGAGGTTTTGTAAGAGATGGCAAAAAAGATCTGAGTGTGCATTTTAAAATAGGAATAACTTTTTCACAAATGCATTAGAGGTACTAAGCACCATTAAGAAATGATGAAGAAGGTGAAATAATTAATCACAAACATACTAAATGCCTTTGTTCAAATCCTATTTCTGCTTAGCAGAAATAAAGTCTGTGTATGCTGCTGCATGATAAAAATGTAATAGGTGCAAGTGAAAAGAGGTCTCCAGTGGAACAAATGAAACCATGCTTGGAAACTGCCTAGAAATAAATCAACAGGTCCAAACAGTTGTTGCTAAAGCATATCAAGGGGACTAGGAAACTAATTTTCAGTAACACTAAGTAGAACCAGATAAGTGTCTGAAGACTGAAGACAGGCATGAGCAGCTTTTAGGGGAGAAGTTGAGTGCATCTTCTATTTGGTGGAATACGTAATGGTTTAAATAATTTATGGAAATCAATAAATGTCTGGAAGGCAATGGAACTGTAAGCAAAAGTGCTTAACAGGCTTCTAGCAAGCTAATCTTGCCAAACATCCTTTGTTTTGCTTTCCTGAATAGCAATGCACAATTAAAGAGAAAGCAGCTGCATCTGAAGTTCAAAATTGTTCACATTGTAACAATTCCAGGTAGTAAAGTTGGATGCCTGAATACATATGACCTTCCTTGAATTTTCACCTTCACTTAAAAAAACTGATTGAACTCATTAACTTTGGAGTTGGGACATTTTGCAATTTAGAGACAAAGTAAAATATATGTTCCGTTTGCATCCTGCTCGAGCAAAGAGTCTTTATCGGGAGCAGCTGGTTGTTCACATAGCTGTATCAGTCTGTTAGAAAGCTAGGAGGTTTCATGAAAGTTCATAGTATAGGTGGTAACAAGAAGCAAAATTTTCTGTTTTACCACTGCAAAAGTGTGAGATTTTAGTCCCTTGATTTACTTCTTCAAGGAGTGTGTGCAGGAAATGAGTGTCTAAGTCTGAGCTCCATCACACATTCAGTAAAAATATGCCTTATTTAAGAAGAATGCTGCATTTCTGTACAACTGCACTCTTTTGGAAAGTGGCAGTTTTAATAAACTGATTAGAGATAATAAATTTCAGCAAAATGAAGTGGGTTGTAGAAAAGGAGCTTAGATGAGTCATATGATGATTTAAAAAAAAATAAAACCCACAAAGCCATCTAGATGCAATAGTCCATATAATGGCAGCAAGAATTAAACAATTAAACAATTAAATTAAACAACAGAATTAAATGAGCCTCATAAATCTGTACCTAGCTAGCTGAATAATCTGCAGCTTAAAATCCAATATTTTTTTATTTGGTGTAGAATTTTGGGAACCTGAAACTTCTCCAGCTTAGAAGCATTCAGGATATTCAGTAAATGAGTACTTTTCATTTTAAGCAATGCATGTGGCATAGTAACATTTCAGGGTTTACTATCTTGCTTTTGTCTGTGTTGCCAGTTAGTTTGGGGTTTGTGTTCCTACATATTGCTATTTTTTGACTCTGTACTATTTTTGTGAGTATTTAGCAAGTGATAATAGCTGTAAGTCACAGATGAGTATGTCTGCCTATTGGATTTAGCTTTTCTGCAGCAAGACTTCATAGCTTGGTACGCTGAAATATGAGCTTGCATGCAGTTTCCTTGCTGAGGAGAATAATGAACTGCAAAACGCATTCTGTTGCTATTAGCTTTTCAAGTGGATTGAGCTATTCATTGGAAAAAGTATGCTACAACAATTAAGTTTATCCCTATGCTCAATTGGCTTGCTGTTTCCAAAAATTAGATGGACACCTATTTTGTGAAGAGGCTAATGTTTTATTAATGGTAGAAAATACTAACGAAAACTGAAACTGGAAACGTGCAAGGAATGGAGGTTTGAAGCTCAGTAGGGGACTGTAAAAGAATTCTTTAATGTAGATGTTAAGTGCCCTGTGCTTGAGTTATACGTTGCTCTGGTTAGAGCACTCTTCATGGCAAATGGGAAGGCAGAAAACCTGTGGCTTACACAATCTGCTGCTTACATGTAGGTAGAACCTCACTGCTAAGACAGTGGGTAGTGAAAAGAAGTTACTAATTTCTAAACAGCTTTGTAAAACCTCTGCATCAAGCACTGCTTTTCAGCCTTTGATGTTTGCTAGATACTTTCTCTTAAACAAGTATCTCAGGAAGCTCTAAGTCCAGGTGAATGTTTTGTTGCCTTTGGAGGGAGGTATCTGTGTTGCCTAGTAGAGTCAGTGTAGCAGTGTGTCTTGAAAATGAAAAGGAAAATATCAGAGGACCTTTTTTTATCATTTCAGTTGCCCAAGACTCTTTTCAGCTTAAGCATATTTTTCTGTTAGTTTTCCCCAAGTTACTGCTGTGAAAATGTGGTGGACTCTCTCCAGTCTGGGTGCTTTGGGAGAGTAGAGGGAACTCGACTTGAAAAGGGAATTCACACTACAAAAGTGCAGTTGATGCCATAGGTATTCTTTGGGTGTAGGAACTGAATAGTTATTCTGTTCTTCATTACATACACTGAATGTTTTTCAGGAACTCCAGGAAGGAACTTAATGACATACGGTTTGAGTTTACCCCAGGCAGAGGTAAGGCTCCTTCAATTGAATTATACTCTTACTGCTCAAAAAGGTATTTCGGAAATTTATTACTGCTTTTGGTTAATATAAACTACTTCTCTGGAATGTTTCCTGCTGTGCAGAGCTTTACACTTGAACAAGAATAGCGGATGTATGCAAATTCTAGTGGCAAGGTTGCAAAATGTATAGCATATACTAGAAATCTTGATTCACTGTATACTGTGTAAATTTCATTTCTTATTGAAATTATCTAGATGTCTATAAGATCTTGCATAGCAATATTTATGGCTTTGGATTTTCATTTTCACCTTTGGAAAAATCATAGGAAGTGGAATATAGTAGTCATAAAGGTGTGTGTGGTAATGGTGGTAATATTTGAGTTTCCTGTTTGTAATAAAAGAAGGTCTGATAACAAGGAGGAAATGCACACCATTTTCCAAATACTGTCTTCAGCTGAAAGTTGAGTTGCATCTCTAGCTCTGATATCATTACCAGAAAGGTACTCTGGCATCGAAATTTTAAACTCTACTGCATGCTTGTAGAACTGTACTGGCTTTCCAGTGCTAATTGTTGTAGGAACTTGTAAAAATTAGTTTTGTTTGAAGAAAACCAAGTACTAATGGGATAAAATGCCCTGGAGGCTGATACATAGAGCAAGAAAGTATCATCCTTGTTACACAGCAACCCTTTGAACTATGAACACATTTTGTATTACTCAGAAATACAGTTTTCACCGAATTTAGAGTAGCCTTCAAAGAACTTCCACCTAAAAATGATTGAAAGAGGTGTCTTTTTTCCTGTAAATTCTAGTATCTTTCATGTACAGTAGTTCTGTGCTTGGAAATACTTTCTGTTGTCTACATTCATTTATCATTAATTTTGACCATGAATAATAACAAAAGAGATCCTTTACTTCATTAGGCACAGAACGTCCTGGTTTAGTCACTTATCAAAAGAATTACTTAAATACTCTCTAAGCAGTTACATAAGCCATTTGAGAATTCTTACTTTGCCGAAAAACAGAGGGTATGACATAATAAAGTACACCTGGCCTGTGCCTAGTCACTGTGGCAGCCAGAAGGTGGCTATGATTCCCATCTTCAGAGCTCTCCAGAAATTTGAAGGTAGCTCATCTGTATTGTTTATCACCTGTGTATGTTTCTTGAGGAAATGATGCAACTGTGTAACTGCCTCAAAGCATGCGCTCCATGTAGGTGTTTGGTGCTGAGGCCATATTACAGTTGAGACTTAGCTGGAATTTTGTCTTGTTCCTGCTGTTTCCTCCTACTTATCTCTAAGCCTTGTAAAGTCTTTATCCTAGAGCAAGTACTAGTACTAGAGGGACCTAAGAATAACCTGCTTGAGTATAACAATGGATGCAAAGTTATTCCAAAGCTCTGAATTTCCTGAGGCACAGTACGTCAAAGCTATTTTAAGCTTAAAGCTCAAGTTAATGACTGTTCATGTAGCTCCTTTGCCTGACTCTTAACAAGAAAGTCTGTATGGCTCACCTCTATCTAAATATGCAGAACAATGGAGGGGATAAAGAAAACATTGAAACTCAACACCAAAACATTTTATTTTCTTGTTTGTGAAGACTTGTGCACTGTGTAGAGGTACATAGTGATAATAGAGATGCTAGTGGCCAGGAAAGGCTTGTAAGAGGTTTGCAGTGAATCAAATTAGCACTTCATGTGATTTGCTGTGTAGAGGCTGATAAGATAATTATCTTTTTTCCTCCTAATTAAAGATAATTTTGAATTCAAGCCTGCCTCCATGGATGTTTTGGAACCGAACTATATTTTTGTTAAACTGCATTGGATGACTGATGTTTTTTGTTGTTTTTGTGGGCTCTCATACTTACTCATTTCACCTTTTGGACAGACACAGCAGATGGCGTTTCTCAGGAGCTGTTCTCTGCAGGCCTGGTTGATGGCCATGATGTAGTTATAGGTAAATTACATTTTTGTTTACAATTACGCTCTTGTGACAAGTTTGTGTTAAATGGATGTGGAAAATGGTTTTTTTTCTAATGCTGGTTGTCACAAAATCCTTTTTGTCCTAATTTTGCTTTCATGTATGCATAGTTCAATAAACAAGCCAGTTTTGATACCAGTCCAAAGATTGCTTTTGGAAGTCAGAACTCTTTAGCAGTTTGAGTGGGACAGTATCATATAAATCTCTTGAAGAATTATTTACAATTCAATGACTGATCATTTTCGTGCTTACTTAATTTTTTTTGTTTAACGATAGAATTGTTTTCTGGCAGGATTTTGCAAAGCGTTCTTTGGCAGCTCTCAAGTTAGTAAGTGTTTTGCTTGGGTTCATGGGAGTAGAAGCAAGCTAGAGTTCAGGATGTATGGAAATTGCACCTAGAGATAAAAAAAGAGAAAAAAAAAAAGATAATTTTTTTTACAGGTACTGAGAAGAAACGTACTTCTCTGTGCTTCAGTAATTTTTAATTTTTTTTTTAAATTTAATTGAGTGCCTGGCAAAGATGATTAACTTGGAAATGCTTACTTCCCTGCAGTTCCTTCTCTTCTTTTGATTGCTGAAGACCCATAGATACATAGTTAACAAAATCAGCAGAGCCTTGTAGATGCTGAATGTGTGAGAACTGAATTGAGGAATACTACGTAAATCAATCTTTGTGTTGCAGTCAAAGAAGTTCATATTGAATGGTTAAGGTACCATTAGCAAACTCTTTAGTGATACAGAATGTGGCTTATAAACCTGTAAGTTCATGTGAATTCCTGGAAGATTATCTAAATACATCCTCAGTGTATTTGTAGAATAGCTACAAATATTTTGGAGAAAAGCCAGTATTTTTTGCTTTTTCGTGTCCAGAATACTGGTTGATTCTAGCTGATCTAAGGCACAAAAGCCATACCTATGCTTTTATTTTGATTTCTAAAGAAAAAGTATTTAGGGAATGTTTATAGGTGATACCAGCTAGCAGGCATTCTTCTCCCTTCTACTACACTGTTATTGTAGAGGGTTCAGGGGAGGGAAGTTGCTTGGACTTAGTTTGTTGTCTTTTAAACATCTCATAGGGAAAATTTCATTACAATACTGCTGATAACTTTTTTCTGATAGATTTTTCATTGCCACAAGATACCTTCCTTCATTTGAAAATAATAAATAATTATTTCTTTTTCATGCTAAGAGAAGAATTGTTTTCTGTTGGCTATCCCACCTTCCTGGGCAGTCAGCTAGCACTCTGTGTTGCACAGAAGTCAGAGCAACAGCTGTCGATACTGCAGTGCAAGTCCTACTGGGACCGAGTGACACCTCTTGTGCCTTCTTTACTCTTCTCTTTTCCCCTTTTGCTGTAAAGGCCTCTTCTAGTGCAAAATGCCAGTACTTCTATAGAAATGGCACTATGAATGGGAGTTGTTTATCATCTTTCAGGGCCAGCAATGGGAGAAAAGCAAGTGAAGATAAATATCCCTCCTGGTTTTAGTGATGGGGCTTTGGGCCTTCAAGAAACATGAATGTTTAAATAATTGAGGTTTTCACTGGAAGCCTAGGTTACAGACACTGTCCAGTTAATAATAAGAGTTTATTTCCTTACTTAGTTTCTACTTTTAATTGCATCAGACTTTGAGTTTTAGCATTATGATCTTCTCTGTTCTTTCCTGTTTGTATTTTACTTAGTATATATTATTTATATTTCCCTTACTTATCAAAGTAAGTAAGGAAATTAAATTTCTTGTATACATTCATTCATCTGTCATGCTGTAACTTTCTCAAGTCCCACAGAAAAATTCTTACATGACTTTGAACTATAATTTTCACTTGTGTCTACTTCACCTGTGAAGTTGCTCAAATCTTCAGATATGTTCGAACATTGTTATTTTCCTAGAAAATTACTTTTGTTGTTCAGTAAAACATGAAATCTAGTTCTGCTAAATGTGACTTTACTTCTAGTTAAAAAAAAAAATGAAAATTGGATTAATCTAAAGTCAGAGTATGTTCATGATTCTCTTTGGGAAAACTGGCTGAATATATGGGCGTAGAATAATACAGTTTGCATGCAAGCAGATTATTGTGAATTTCAGAATTTCACTGTAGCAGTGCAGTTCTAAGAAATATTTCAGTCCCTTAGTTTAAAGCAATAGGTCATATAAGAGAGCAGGTGATGCTGAAAATATGAATCTGCTTACAGAACTAATTTTCTGCATAAAATTATTTTGTCACCTTGTTCTCTAGAAATTAAATGGTTTAAAATCTTCATATGTACAGAGAGGGGAATAGTATAGAAGGGTTTGGTTAACCCTCTTCACCAGAAAAACTGATTCCATTAGCTTCCAGATTGAAAGCAACTGATAAATTACCTTTCATTTTTCAGCTGAAGCATGCAGAAATTCAGCCTTTATAACATAAATGAAAACTAAGTTCTGAGATAGTCTTTTAAAAGTTCCTGTAGTTTCTTTTAATGGATATTGGAACGTATGGAGGCTGGGAGAGAAAAGAAAGGTGAAAATATCTGTGCTTATGTTGAACTCAACAATTTGTTGGCATAAGAGCTAATTTTCTGAAAGTACACTTGAATAGGAGTCAGCAAAAGCTGCTGTGGAAAGTACAGCCGTGGCATACGTGAGCTGACAGTGTTAGTGGGGACCAGCCAACATGTAAGTTTATAAAATTTGCTGCTAAGCATCAACACGCATCACCTTTGGAGTCTTGCTGGATTTGCCTCACTTAACACAGGCTTCCCAGGAAGATTTCCATTCTGATAAGCAATTACGTTCAGCTACCTGCTCTGCAGAGAAGCAAAAATCTCATCTTGAATGTTTGGTTCTGGCTAGGATTGACTGATTTCTGTTCTTATTGGTAGTAGCATTGTTTCACAGGAGGTCCCTACATCAAGGTAATCGGTGCAGTGGGTTTAATTTAAAAGCAACTAAAATTTGCATTGGCAGAGGAGAATGTATTCTGGAACTTGTATGTAGGGATTGGTATCTAACTCATCAGGTATTTTTTAGCAGTACCAAAATAGCTGTGTTAAATCACATGAAAGTTGTAGGGTGTGTTTAAAATGCACTTTGAGGTGAAATATGTTTCTGTGTGTATATGCAATATATGTATATTAGCTAGTAAACATTCATATAGTAATGCTTTATTACATTTTTGATAAAATAAAGGACTTCAACAGTCAGCTCTGTTGAAAAATCACATAGTTGCAATCCTACTTCACTGCTATATAAAATGTATACATAATTTCAAGGAATCCTTAGGCTGTACATAATCTTCGAGAGGCCTTACTTAATTTTTGGAACCTAAAGATGTACTTAGGGTTACTAAATTGCATTATATCAAAAAGAAAATACTTCTCTTCCTGAATACTGGTTAAATAAATGCCTTTATATCCATGCCATCAAGAAATGAGTAGTTGCCCCGGCTATGTTTTTGGGATCTTTGAGGGAATTTATGAGAAGTTTTGGTTTTTCTTTGGCTGTTTGCTCTTGTTGTTCCAACTGAGTGAAATAACTGAATTTTTAGTTAGCTCTTTCACTTCTTCATGTGTTCTAAAATTCTGTACCCTGGAACAGGCTGCCTAGGGAAGTGGTTGAGTCACCTTCCCTGGAGGTGTTTAAAGGACGGGTGGATGAGATGCTGAGGGGCATGGTTTAGTGATTGATAGGAATGGTTGGTCTTAATGATCCAGTGGATCGTTTCCAACCTGGTGATTCTATGACTGTATGATTCTATAAACTTTGTAAAGAGAAGATTCCTTTATAGTCTCCTAACAATTAATTGCTAATTATACAATAAATACTTAGTGTTTACTTTTTAAATATATTATCCAGAAAGGAAATTTATAGAATGGATGAAAACCTGACTGTATTTTAAAGGATTTTCTAGAAACTCTTGTGCATTCAATGTGTACAGGTAACAGTATCTCTTTGGGAAGATGTGCACATGCGTTATGGATTGTAGAATATCTCTAAAATCCCCAGGGTTTAACTAAGGACTTAAATATTTCAACACATCTGGCTCATTTAGAGCTAATGCATTGGAGGGTGACTCATAATGGCTGGACTACTGGGAGTTCTGGAAGCTTGAGTTTTACACCCTCAGGTAATCAAGTTTTGCATCTAATTTCACCTCCAAAGGTACTTTAGCTATATGTATTGTATGTAAAAGGTACACTTGAGAAAGGAGATCGTGTGAAACTGCTTAGTTTCATGCAAGTTCCCACTTTGCTAATTTTTCAGCATGGTGGAAACTTACAGGTTCAGGATGAAAAAAAGCAATATTGTGTTACATGAATAATCACCAGTGCAGTGGTGGCTGTGGCAAAGCTATAAATTCTCTGCACTTGTACATTTATTCATGTACCATACCAAATGTCCTTAACAGGCATGATCAAGTAAATGTTTTGTTAGTTTAATAACAAAAAAAAAAATGCAATTTGCAGCCATTGTCTTCAAAGGAAGTTCCTTTTTTCATCATGCAGTCCACCAGTTCCTTTCCTAGTTAATGACATAAATGAGGAAGAAATCCATCTGTTTATTAGTGGGATTGGTTTGGGGTTTGTGTGGTACAGTGGGTGATAAACTCATAGGCTTACAAGTGTGGTCCATGCCTTCGTAGGTCTGAATTGTGGGTTTGAGGGCTTTCCTTTCTAGTTTAAAACAAAACAAAAACCAACACAATAAAAACCCAAAACAAACAAAAAAACCCAAAGATAGAGAGCTGTGAATTTAAATCAGAAATTGTGAAGACAGCGATATAAGTAATGTTCTTCTTTCAATTGTAATTTAGTTGCTGTTATTTGTTTCCTTGACATCCACTTCTTTGTAAGCAGTTGGTATGTCAAAATAAGGATTTATTGAGGTTCTTCAAGCTAGAGGTACTCTATTTAAGAACCTAACTTCTGCACATGAGGGAGTCTTTTCTAAATCTATTTTTCCTTATTTCAGGTTTCAGATATAAGGTATTGAAGTAGCGTGACTGCTATTTCATCTTATTAATAGTTGTCAGAACAATATCTATAATTCATAGCAGAATTGAGGACAGGAGGAGTTATGATGGTGTGATGGGGAGAGATTACCAAGTAATAATATGCATATCAGGATTGACCTGTTTTCCTTTTGCATAGACCTACATTTCAACTCTAATCCAGCATAATGAAAGTATTTATTAGAGCTGTCTTCAGTATCTTGATGACTATCAAACTGTTGTCAAAACCTTTGTCTGAAAGCTAGCACTTGCTTTCTGCATTCAATCACTGGCAAACGATTTTTTCAACCTTGTACTCTGACTCATTCTTTTGTATAGAGAATGTATGAGCATAATTTATGGTAATATCTCAGGCTTGTTAAAAGTCTGTACTAGCAATGTTGGGCAGCATGTCTGAATTTTTATTTTAAATGGTCATTTGAGACTAGAATGCTAAGGATCATCAAAATGCTTTTCTCAAAAGGAAGGGAAAATTGTTAAATATGTATATACTCCTCCTTCATCTTCCTGGATCTACTGCATTAAACACATACAGAATCAAGGTCTGCAATAGATAAGCATTTAAATTTCCAAATATATTCTAGTTATCTTTTTATAACATACTGTTTTAAATGTGGAGTGGTTTGCTTAACTGTTCTTCACACACTTGGAGGGGGGAATCAATCTGAAATATCAGCCTTCTGTTTTTCAGTATGTTTCTGAGAAAGGGTATTACACAATTGCCAGTTATATTAATATTTTAACTTAATAAAATCAATCACAATTTCTGAAGATTTTTGTTTGCTTAGTTGCTTTTTTTCCTCGCAGGTGGTAGAATGTAAAACATTACCTTGGGATCAGTGGTTCAGGTATCCATACTAAGTAATTGAGAATTGGGAGTTTAATAATAAATTATTAGAATTGAAATAGGTAGAATTCTAGCACAAACTTATTTTGTTTTCCATTTTGATCCTATTTCATAAAATGCCCTATTTCTATTGGATGGGAATTTTTCCATCAGCTACCTGAAGAAAAGCAAAATCTTGTATTACTTAATCAGTTCTCAGTTATCTATTTTTTGTTTGTGAACCCAGAGTATTAATACCCCATGCTGATGGATATGAATGTAAAGATATTTGAAGTTTACTGTTATTCCATAAATACTTTATTATTTCAGTTTGAACGAGGATAAATATTTATGGTCTTCATTTGTCTGTAGAACTCCACCAAGAATATTTGTCCCTGACATCTCTTCCATGCCTTTGCCTGTTCCCCTCCTGAATAACATAGTGTAGCTGGTTAGTTTTTACAGCTTTGGTCCCACTTTTTCTCCCCACACCTTTTTTTTTTTTGCCAAAAAATGATGCCAAACTAGTAGCTAGTATTAAATCAAAATAAAATAAAAGCCTAAAACTTTGATTGTCTGTATAAAGTAAATGAATTCATATCTGTATCAGCACAGATTTTGGTACTCAGTAGGAGTAGCACAACCTGCACCTGTGCATATTCTGTGTATAATTTGAGATATTGTTTGCCTTCTTTCTTTCCTGTTGCTGTGTGTTGGGGCATTCTTTGGGAGGTGAAGTAGGTTTATGTGATACAGTTCTCCCTCATGCCTGGTGCTTTATACATACATGAAACAGCATACATGTTTACAATATTGTGGCTTGCAAACCATATGAGCCACAGGACTCAAGTGACTTTAATGATTACGTAGTGGGAATGCCACTGTGAAATTGTAGTTGTGTTCATATGGATGCTGTTGGAAATTTTTTCAGTCTCCTGGTATTCCTTTCAAGGGAGAACTGCTTTGGCCTTCTGTTGTCCTGTTGCTGTCCTCTTTAAGCTGTGCTTTCCAGTTGTGAGGCTGCAAATCAAGCTGTTGCATATTAAAGTATCAAATGTTGAAATGAAGGTAGTTTCCACTGTCTTTGTCTATATCTACTGATTCAGCAATGTACTCTGAGCATTCAGACAAATTTGTGAGCCTTAATTCCCCCTTGATAAATTCCTAATGACAGCCTTCTTCATAAATAATACATTCCTAAATGTTTTTATTGTTTCTTCCTTATTACTGCCCAGTAGCTTACTCAGAAGAGAAGCCAGGCTTGCTGTTGATATTTTTATTTTCTGTTATTTCTCTCTTATTAGAAACACATCTAACTCCTTACAGTCCTGTAGCAATAAACACTTCTTAGTTAGCTGTCACAGATCTCAAAATGCTTAATATTTCCCTTGCTACTGTTCCCAAACAGCATAAACAAAAGGGATTTTATGACTAGCATTGTGGATGGATGAACTAGTGGAATCATGCTGCACCTTTTTGACCTCTCTTTGCAAAACCTCTTAATAATTCATTCAGATAGTTTGTGAGTAATTAGATTATATTAGATAATAATATGAAAGTAAGAGATCTGGAGGAATTGTTACCAAAAACTCTAAAGGTTGATTGCTTTGATTGTTGGCATAATAATATATAATCCAGTGCTGGTTAGGTTTAAAAACTTTGTTATGAACTTGAAAATGCATGAAAACCTCTGTGTAGTATGAAATATAAATGAATATATTGCAATGAACCTCTTGCAGTATGTGAGGGTAACTCTGCCTCAGGAATGTGCATAATAAATTCAATCCTTTGGAGGAAAACCTTGCCAGCAACTGAATTTTTAGGAGTGATAATTCCATTGAAAAATATTCCCTGTCATTCAGGCATTCTGCTTCCTGAGACCCATACAGGAGAATACAGCATTAATCCTCAAATCAGCAGATTCCCAAGGCAGTTAATTATGTAGAACTTCATGTACAAGGTGAAAATGGCAGAACAACTGCCTACAGTTGAGGAAGGGGTAGTATTTGAAACAATCAGCAGGAAAGTAAATAAATCCGTGGAGCTTTTGAGTTTTGCCTCTCTAACAACAATACTGTTGATGAACTGGGGAGCAGCTGACATTGGTTTTTTCTTATAGACTAAAACTTGGATTACATTAAAATTATTTAATTTTCCACTTATTATAAGTATTTTTCATTTTCTCAGAGCTTATAATTTTTGAGAATTTTTTTGTGAATGTGTCTGAATAATGCTTTCCCTTTCTTCATGTCTGAATTTTAGGATATTAGTATGCTTTGCAAACTGTTCAAACTAAGCATACTGTCAGAGGTTCCCTATCCATTCTTTACAAAATGGAAAAGCAGATGAATCATTATTCTTTTGAGAGCACCCTAGAAATATCTTAAGCTTTAGATTCTGCTTGTGTCTATGTTGATGCCAGATGGCTCTGCCTCAGTTGGTTGTGTCGGCATTGTACTGGAAATAGTTCTGCTGTATTTCATATAGCTTTATTTACTGTCTCATTAATTTTAACTTTTCCAGAAGTTTTCCCTATTCAGAGGCCATTAGGGTTAGGTTTCATTCTGTGTTAAGAATTTTAAATAACCAGGCAGACTTCTGTCACGTTACAGAAGTAAAACTGCTGTTTGACACTGCCCAAAGTATGGTTGTTCTCTTATCTTTGTTTATTTGTGATCCTGAAGATGACCTCTCTTCTGTTTCCTCAGCTTAAATTGATCGCCTATTTAAAAATTATAACTGATGTTGTTGACCAAAATTGTCATGTAGCAAAAAGTGATTTGTAGTGTATTCTACATAAATATGCATGCTAGAGGACTCTAGTTATGTGGGGTGTGTTTGTTCATTATGTCTGCAATTAGCAGCCTGTGTTGTGTATATTTATATGCTGGGTTTCACCTTTTATCCTACTGCATTCTCTGCAAATGTAGACACTTATTTTGACTGAGTGGCACAACCATTTGTCACCGAGCAACTTGCAGAAGAACCTGGAATGATTTGTGGTTACACAGGTTGATTATATGTCCTTCAGAAGCCTTCTGAAGAAACCAGAATGGCACCTCATTTATTGTTGTGAACAACAAAAAGCCCGTTGTGCTAACTGCTGCTAAAATTTGAAGAAGGCTTTTGGCTCCAAGGCATGATTTGAAGTATACTCTATTTCCTTGAGGTTATTGCTGGCAAAGGCTTTTCCATCACTGCCTAATTTTTTTTCCTGCAGTTATCTTGTTAATGTTTCTTCTTCTGCCTTTTATAGGAGCATGGCCATAATATCCTGAGAAAACACTCTGCAAACTAAAGTTGAGTCTAGTGTATTCAGGCCATGTAGAAACAGTGAATTCCCAACACGGTTTCAAATATACTACTGCTTTTGCCTTAATTGTCAATTAGTACTACTTGCAGGCAAACTTAGTCTGATGTGAATTTCAGAAGTACAACATCCAAGGCTTGACTTCAGAGTACTTCAAAGAAAAATGGCTTTGTCAGTAACAGCTGTAGTATACTTATTTTAGGGATAAGGTGTGAAGTAGAACCCAGAGACATATATTTTACAATGTTCTCCACTTTTCCAAATAATTCAATTATCAGTAGAGAGACCAATTCCTTCCTCTCTGGAAACTCCTACTTTGAGACTCCTTTTCATGAGGGAGAGCATTACTGCATTAAATTAACTTTATTCACTGGCTTGCAGTAGAAGAATTGTTGGGAGGATGGGGGAGAGAAAGGGGATAAGAACAGAATGCTTATTCTCTTCCCTAGTGTTTGCAGATATGTTTGGGATCATCTGCATTTAGAAACTTTTAGGCTCATTTTTGGTTTTAAGCAAAATTAAATTTTTGTATGTGAACTATACTAGAACAGTATATAAGAGGTTAGTGAGTCTTAACCTAGTAAATAATTTTCCATGATGAAAAGAGGCTAAATTTAGTGGCTGGGTGAGGTGTTGATCAATAAAGCCTAATAGCTTCTCCACTTAAAAGTGATTGGTTTTCTTTCTTGTCTGATATGATCAGTAATTCTGAATAGGGCTGCATAGAAGCAGCAACTGCTTGTGAGAACATTGATTACTGTTGTGAGCATGTCTAGTGTGAATTTCTTAGTGTCTTTCAGCAGACTTTGTAAACTTCATTGTCCAAACTGTGTAGGCTTAGCAATAGTCTTAAATTTTTAGAAGCATATTCCTAAGAGTGGTAAGTCAGTTATATATAATGCAACTAATAGCTTGATTTAATTGCATTTAAAATAGGATGAGTATTCTACTCCAGAGTATGTTGTTCTACATGCAGTTCTAAGGATGTCTTTACTGTGGTGAGGATGGGATCCCCAAAGTTTTTGAAGAAATACTTGTAAGGCACTGTAGGTTGAATTTCAGGAAAGAGTTTCAGCTGCTTGGATGTCTTCTCCTGCCTGTACTACAGGATCTGTTTCTAGAGGAAGATAACTGAACTAGAAATGCCATGGAGACCTGAACTGAAGTTCATGGCTTACTACTGTTTTTTCTAGTTGACTGTATCTCACCCCAAAAGATTCTGGCTACAAGTTGAGCCCAAATCTTCAAGGTGTTTAGCACTGGACATGTGTCTTTGCACTTATGTACTTACACAACTATATAGAACTAAGGTGAAAAGGATAATGAGTGTTTCACCCTTAAAAAAATTAACTATATTTTAAGTAGCTTCCTGAAACACAAGCTTGGATATCCAAATTCAGATAGTTCGCTGTATTTGTTGACCTTGCAGTCTAAATAAGGACAAGACCTAGCAAAATAAAAAAGGAGTTAGAAAAATGGAAAAGATATCAAAAGGACTGTGTGGGTTTGCTAGGTATCTATATGCGTGTATTTCATTCTTAGTTTATGTTAATTACTTATACTTTCAGATATTGCAGAAGAAGCAGGTCTTTGTGGAGAGATTTGCATTCATGGTGGCTTGATGGAACAGGATTAATGATGTTATTTTGGCAGAAACATTTTTATTGCTATTCTGTAAAGATCAGTAGATGTAAAACAGTACCAAAAGTCATAGGTGAAACACTAGTTTTACTGGAAAAATGCTGAATCTGTATAGCTGAAATTTAGAGCATCTGTCTGTAGGAGACTGCAGGTATGACTATTTTTTATGTAAACTTGTGTTTAAAATTATTGACTTTTTTCAGGTCTACTTCCTCATTTTCAAGCATAGCCTGAAAACATCTGGCATTACTCCCTTAAATCCTCCTAATCTCCTGTTTGATTGAACGTGTCCCTCTCTAGTTATGGCTCATCAGAGAAGCAAAAATAAAGCATATTTCATATGCTTGCTTCAGATGTTTCTCTGGCATTTTATATGTAAAAGTTTTTTGTTTGTGTTAAAAGTAAAGACAAATGAGTAAATAAAAATGTGTCCCTGTAGCCTTTTAATGAGCACTGTTCTTTAAAAAGCAGTTTTCTTGCAGAAAGGTATAACTCCTTTCTGTCATAGTGTTAATTAACAACAAAAAAAAAGTAATTAGAATTAACTGTTTACATATATTGCTAGTGTCTTTGGTATTTTTGCTTTGAAAATTTTAATTTCTTCTCTGATAAAGAATCAGCAGGAAGATTAAGGGTTTTAAGATTTTGATACTACTTGTGAAGTCCTCAGTGTTGCTTCCCACTGTATGATGACTCATTAAAACACTTGCTGATAATGAGCTGCTCTTCGCAAGTGCAGGAATAGTAACTCTGTCAGTAACTTTGCTGAAGGGCAGCTGGATTTTTTGGGGTTTTTTTCGGTATTCAGGCTAAACAACTAAGCAGTCTGCAGGCTTGCCTTAGTTGTTCTACAGCTGCCCAGCATAAAATGAAAAGCTGCCCCTCCTGAAGACAAGCATGCATTTGAAGTTCAGCTTTTTATAATATTCTATAACAACTGAAGTTGAAAATCTTTGGATTTAGGACCCAGCTCCTATCTGGTTATGTAGCATTCTCTCTCCAGCTAGTTAACGTGAGCTGGAGAATTTTTTCTTTATTTTTTTTCCCTTTAGGACACGTTTTACAGGGATTTGGATAAGCCAGAGCTGCAGGGTATTATTTTGTATTTTTTTTTTTTAAGATGCACAAAATTGAAGTTGTTCTATCCTGCTTCAAGAGCTGTGGGGCGGAACACTTTTTTGCTTCTGTATGAGGTTCTAAGTGTTAATTGTAATGAAGAGCATCTGTATTCACCTATATTTTGTCAGGTAGAAGATATTGCAATAAAATGGGCTTATTGATTGTGAAAGTAAATTGTGTAATTAAAATAAAAATTGTTTGTAATGGATAGAATAAAGATTACTCATAATGAAGCTTTAAAACCAAAAAGACTTTCTATTGTAGTGTCTATAGTTGAGTTCATTTAACTGTGAAGGTTGAATTCTTTTGCCTTTCTAAAAAGTGTTCTCTACAAAATGTACCTTGTGATTTCTTTTAAGACTTGTTTTTACTTTCAAACACCCTTTAATCCCCTTCATATCTGTAACAGATGTATAAGCAATCCTTGTTGCTTATTTCAGCAGTACAAAGAAAAGGAGAGCCCCAAAAATTTAATTTGCATTTAACAGTAGTAGATTGGCCTAATTGTTTGCTAATCTAAGTTCCCTTGCTAAATTGTGTGCTTCCCCCAGTGAGACCATTTACTGTTACTCTGTACGCAATGGATCATCTATGATCAGGCACTCTAGACTGAAAATTTTATAGTTGTAATGTTAGAAGATAGAGGAAGTATGAACCTGAGTTTGTAGCAGAATGTCGTTCTGCATGCAAGTATTTGGTGTACATTTTAAGACTTTATGAAGTCCATGGAAAGTAGTATTTATGGAGAACATCTGGTATCTTGCTTCGCTGCTCTATGGCACTTGCCTACTCAGTGTACTGAAAAACGTCTTCTACTTAATACCCGTTTATTTCCTTTTAAAAATCTTGTCTAAACAGCTCTTCCAAGTGTGGAGTCTCTTATCTCCTGCTGAGGTCCCGCTGATACCCTGCTGATGACATCTTGTGCCCATAAGTCAGTTTTGAACAAAAGCTCTTGATGATTTGATCTGCATTGCATCAGGATCTGTGATGGCAAAGCTGGGAGCAAGTTTATACACTTGCAAAGCTGAAAACAGCCAATTTATTTGGTCAAGATTAATGGTAGTAATGTTGTACAACATAGACTAATTAAAAGTGTGACTTGCATGTTTTGATAGGGAAAAAGTTTATTGTTTTCCAGTCTCCTCGTCTCTGCCTGCTACTTCCATTATGACATACAGCTTCCTTCTCTGGACACTCTTGCTCTGTAGATGTAGTTAAACTGTTCATTACTGTTGCAACGTGAATCTCAATCATGCTTACTGAGAGAATAATTTGGAGATCAGCTCTTTCTGTTTTACTCTCATTTTTGTTTTGGTTTGGTGAACTGTAACAGATCACCAAGAACCTATGTGGATATTAATGCCACCCCAAACAAGGGACAGAGGCACACACGATGCAGCCAGGGGAAACAGAGGGAGGAGTGAGCTCAGCCTCCTCCTAGAAACTTATGCTTATGGTAGCTCTGGGTATAGTAGAAACATGATACAAATTGTGACAGCTGTCAGCTTGTCCTTGGCTGTGTGATTCTCCCGATTCCCTTGCGTTTGCATTTGTGTGATTGTTAGGCAAATTTATGGGATAGACTAAGCTGAAAATTAGCAGGTTGGGTTTTTTTCTTGTTATTTGTTTTTCAGGCAGGTTTTTCCTGAGTCAGTTCACATAGTCTAAGTATTGGTGAATGCAAAAGAAAGGAGGTAGCTTTTATGACAACCCAACTGCCCTCTGACTTTCAGACAGTTAGAGAGTGATTAAATTATTCAAGTGGTAATACAGGTGTGTATGTATGTAGAATTAAGTAGAAGATACAACATGCAATTTTCTGTAAATCATATTTTCTCTAAATTTTTTTTCATACTCTCTTTTACAGTTGCTGCTAACTTACAGAAAATAGTAGACGATCCAAAGGCCTTGAAAACATTGACTTTTAAGTTGGTAAGTAAAAGTATGAAGGGAAGAAACTAATTGTCCCTATATTCATACAGAATCTGAATTTTATCTCTACAGCTCTTTTGCTGAATTAAAGTATTGACAGATATGATGATTGAAATTGCCATGTGTGAGAGAAAAAAAAAACCCTAAAACCTATTTTGACAAGACATTAGGGACACATATGATCACACAGTTCTGTAACTCTGCAGGGAAAACAAGGTTCGTTCATATTACTTCTGAAGGAGTCTCAGGAATAGGTGAGATCCTGTATGGAGAAAACCCGTGGGAAGAATTGCAGATGCAATTAAAGCAGAGAAAGCTATAGGTGTTGGGTTATCTACCCTCCATACTGAATCCCTTACCTCTACACTGGCTGAAGTGTCTTTTGCTGATGCACATTTTGTTCCAATCCCATTTTTTTTCCGACACTTGTCACCTTTTTACTTGCATGCAGGCTGCCCTCTCTGCTGTTTGCTTCTCCTTAATTATTCCCTTCAGCCTTCTTTCAGTTGACCATCTACACTTACAAGTTAATCCTGGCCCCACTATATTTCATCACTATTCCTTCCTCCTCCCCTCTCTCTGCTGTAAATACAACAATATCAGACCCTGGTTCAGGGTATGGGACTGTTTTCTATGCTGCATTGTGTGCTCTGGACCATTGGCCCTAATTTTGGTTGATTTTCGTGCAATCATAACAGATCTAATTGAATATTACTAACTGTATATCATAAAAACTTAATTCAGAATTGATGTGCTGTATTTGTTTTTATTTCTTGCTAAAATTAAGTTGGAAAATTTACATACCTGAAACTATTGAATAATTGGCTATGTAAATACCGAACTCTTACCAATTAGCTGTCTGTACCCTTTGCTGAGTGACTCAGCTGTGTATGAAAGACCAGGCTGAATGACTGTTAGATAAGTAGGTCTCCAGAATCACAGCTTTGTTTATAAAAGCAACTGCTTCAGATGGGCTGCAGAGAGACAGAGAGCAAGTGACCTAGTTGATGATGACATATCAATTCAGGATTGTTCATGCCATGTCATTTTTTAAATATAGATTTGAGGAGTTTAAACTGACCAAATCATTTGGACCAATTTTTCCACTACGGTCTAGTAAAATCACCAGAACTTACATTTTGCTTTTTAGAAGGGGTTAGGGCAGCGAATTAAGGACATGTAAATCAAATTGGACCTCACTATCTAAATAAAGCTTAATGACTGACGCTTCTCTTTTTGCAGCTGATCTTTGTTCTTGCTGTCTAAACATCTGACTTAGCTTTATTGTATAGTTAGTGGCATCTCACCAAGAGCATTGAGATACATAAGTACTCTAGAGGCTCTGTAGATGTCTGGGTTTCTAGTTCACATGCTTAAAATAGGGGCTTGAGATTCCAAAATGTATTATTCCATAGTATCCAGTTAATGTTTATATACATTGGAAACAAATCGACTTGAAAATTGAGATTGGGGTATTTCTGTGATTCAGTTGGATTTCTTGCTGGGGTGCAGGCAACATCACGTGATGTATCAGATTCCGGGGAGTGAATGCTGTTATAATCCCACTACTTACTGTAATCAGAATTAGTAGACGATTCAAAATCAGTGTCGTCGTCTTTTCTGAAGATAAGTTCCATTGATTAGGTAACAATTCATAGAATCATAGAACAACCAGGCTGGAAGGGACCCATCGGATCTTCTAGTCCAACCATTCCTATCTAACACTAAACCAAGTCCCTCAATACCTCATCTACCCGTCCCTTAAACACCTCCAGGGAAGGTGACTCAACCACCTCCCTAGGCAGCCTATTCCAATGCCCAATGACCCTTTCTGTGAAAAACTTCCTCCTAATCTCTAGCCTAAATCTCCCCTGGTGGAGCTTGAGGCCATTCCCTCTTGTCCTGTCCCCTGTCACTTGGGAGAAGAGGCCAGCTCCCTCCTCTCTACAACCTCCCTTCAGATAGTTGTAGAGAGTAATGAGGTCTCCTCTCAGCCTCCTCTTCTCCAGGCTAAACAACCCCAGCTCTCTCAGCCGCTCCTCATAGGGTCTGTTCTCCAGCCCCTTCACCAGCCTCATTCCTAATTAATTAATTAATTCCTAATTAATTCCTGAAAGTTAACCTAATTCCTTAGGTTAACTTTTAACCTAAGTTTCTTCCTCATATTTTTAACCTAGGTTTCCTGTATTAGTTTCTTACTTCCCAGGAAAAGAACCTGACCACAAGTATCCTAATATATTCTTATCCTTGGATTAGTTAATAGACATACAGTTTCTGCCTGTTTTTCTATGTTGTGTTGTGGCATTGCTAGAGGAATTGTTGTGTAGTCTGCCATTTGTTTGCATGCCCTCCTGAGTAACCCCTTTGCAGGGTCTCACTGGGTTTGAGAGCAGTTGTATGCGTCTTGATTAAAGAATGTTTTATTGGTAAATGTTCCATCGTGATTCAGAGTCTAAATGTAGCTAATCCTATATCCATTCAGAGAATTGAATTTTGAAATACTTTTTAGGATTAGTTACTACTGTTTGTCGTCAAGGAGTGTGCAGATTGCTTTTGCTGGTATTTTCCTGGTGTATAGTATTTCTATTCAAACAGCAAGCATTTTCATCTTTGGAGAAAAGAAGAACAAATTATATAACTGTTTCTGTCTTTAATTATTGGCAAAATGATAAAGTTACTAGTGAGGGGTCTGGATCAGTCTTTGTTTAAGGCTTGGTCTCAGTCTTGTGTATTTTTTATCAGTGCATCTTTTTTCTAACAATTATGTCATTCTACAGAACATATATAGCATTAAACCTCCCTTAGTTGTCTTGGTTAACACAGAATGATGAATTCCCTGCAGGATCCAGCTGTCCACACTTTAAGAAGGAGTCTGATTTAACATACAAGTAATCTTGGCAGCACTCAAGGACGCACAGAACTGTTGCACTGCATAATTTGCATTTTATGTAACGATATTTCATATGATAAGGGGAGGAAAAAATCATTAATGAAAGAAATGCATCCGGTCACTAAGCAGTGAATTGCAAATTTAAAAGCTTTTCTTATATGTTGCAGCTTGTGTATAGTAGTTGTACTTATGCTAAGCACAAAATATAAGCTAATATGTTCCATGTGCATTAAATATTAGACAATATTTATTGATAAGAATGGCATTTAAAAATATATATATGCATATACATCTGTTACTTAACGTGGCTTTGAGGAGGACTGGTAGCTATCTAGAATATAGAATGATGTTAAAAATATTAGCTCTCTTTGTCATAATATTTTAAGTGTAAAATTCAAACTTGATTTATTTAGTAAATTCCCAATCAAAAAACAATTGAGATATCTTAATAATAATGAATGGTGATGATCTCAGATCTTTTTAAGTTGCTGCTTCAATAGAGTAAGACCTGTGAAATACTCTCTGAAGAGACAAATTCTGTTGTCTGTCTGATCAAAGTCAATTTGAAGGAGCATCCTAGTGGAATGCTTCCACAAGTTGAGTGAGTTCATTTTTGGTCATGAAAACTCAGTGGGCAATGTGACTCTTTACATTGTGTGCACACTCAGTGCACTCTTCCTTACACTTCATGTACACAAACTGGTTCTACTAAAGGATTCAGCTCCTACTAATGCATAAGAGGATCAAAAGCATTTTTTTAGGGTGAACCAATTGTTCTGATAGATTTTGGGGGGGTATGCCAGAAAATCTGATGGCATCTGTTGTAAGCAATCTACCATTGTATACTCTTCATCCAATTGTCTTACTGTTTTGATTTATCTACAGCACAGGTGAAGAATGCATAAAAGAACTTTATTTAAAATATAGTCACTTCTGTCCTACAGAAGTAAATTTTTTTATTTAAAAATCAGTATATAAAAATATTTTGCCTACAGTGTGTTTAAGTTTTTTTTAAAGCTGAGCTAGAGTAACAGTTCAGTCCCAGGCAAGGTGATTTTTATATTCTTAGCCATTTGTCAAAAATTAACTGATTACTTATGCCAATTTGTACTGTGACAAATTTTACTGAAGACTCTCAACTATTCAATCTTAAGTACTGTCAGAAAGGAGCTGTCTTTTTGCAAATATTAGCGTTTACTCTTGGTAGACTGCTTCAGTCTTCTGTTTATAAAAATTCAGTGGATGGATATTCCAGACTTGATAGCTGGACTCATGAAACATATGATGTCTACGGCACAGCTGTAAAACATGGGTTCTATATGTGTAGGTTATTTGCTCTTTATGAGTGAAAACAGCATGTTTACATGAAAAACAAATTTGGTTCCAGTCTGGAAAGTCGTGGTTAAAGAGTTTGGGTCTTAAAATGTTCATTTCCCAGTGGTTGGTTTGTCTGTTTTTTTGTAATTTTTAGTATTGATTGAGAGAGTTTGCTAAAATTAAGCATGCGGTTAGTTGCCACTGACAGAGGATGCACCAAGCAGTCTGGAAGCTATTTGCTGACTAGGCAATGCAGGGAAAATTTATAACCTGGCTGTCAAAGCCTCCTTTGTAGCGTGATACACTAAATGTTTCTGTTTGTACTTGCAGGCCTCTGGCTGTGATGGCACTGAGATCCCTGATGAAGTGAAACTGATTGGGTTTGCTCAGTTAAGCGTCAGCTGATGTCTGTCCCTTGACCCCAAGCTGAATTGTGAGATTGCGAAGAGGCCAGCTTAGATGCAAAGGAAAATTAATGCACCACACACTGAGTTCTGCTTCATTCTCTAGCAATTCACAAAGTCAGAACAAGCAAAGCCCACAGCTACGCTGCTGTTGCTAACATTCAGAATGCTACTAAATGTCTCTTAGCAGTTGATTTGCATTCCCCCTAAGTTGAAAAGCCTGTGGAAATGCACTCAGGTGGCTGTATTTATTGGTTACAAAAGGAATTTTCTATCAAGCTTACTTCTTACATAAACTTTGAGTGATACTATTTTTCCTGTACTTGTGGTTGATAATACTGCCTATGTTCTGTTATATTTGGAAATTGAAATAAATACAAAAGTTAAGAATTATTAGCCAAACTTGAATTCTAGTTTTAAAACTGTGAATTTTATTTTTCATATATTTATGCATTACATATCCTAGTAATAACAAAATTATTTGACTTGATTATGTACTATTTGATGTTAATCTCCCATTATTTAAAAAAGTTTCAGGTATATCTTTGAAGTATTTGGTAACTTCTAGGGGTTTTTTTGAAGTTAATTAATTAGGCATTAGCAAGCTTCTGTTGGTTGTGTGTCTAAAAACCAGTCCACAAACTGATTGTCAAGGGAGTGGGAGGTGCCTTGCAGACATTAATGTTTTCAGAATGTGCCTGAGGCTGCTTAAATAAATAATCTCCATTTTCTGGAAGTACCATACATATGGTACAATATATAAAAAATATATGTATAGCTACATTGGCAAGGAGGGGATGTACAGTAGCAAAGGGGTTAGAGTATTTTGGCTATGCTTTGTCAGGGAGTCTGTGAGCTAGAACTATTTTGAACTGTTGTTGTTAAGGTAGACTGCTTACTGTGTCTGTCTCTCATCCAACTTATCCTTAATGATAGAGACCAGTTTCATACAGGTGATAAAAACTTGAAGAACGGAACTGAAGCTTTACTTGAAGTTCTGCAAAATAGCAAGGTGGAGTGAAAATAATAGGGCTTTGTGCAATGATCAAGTAAAACTCTGTTAAAGAAAAAACACTTCTGACCCAGGTAGTCTTATGCTTAACCTGTGACATAGATGTTAAGGAGCTAGCAAACTGTCGAAAGTCTTTCAAATTTGGAGGTGTTTCTTGGAGGTTACAACTTAAAACTACTTCCTAGCTAAGCCTAGATAAATGGCAGCTCTTCAATGTACTGAAAATGGCAAATATATATTAATAAGAGAAGTTATTTATAATGCCTTGTCATAATTGTTGAGGTGTTCTAGAGCCATTTGCATATGACTCAGTGTAATCCCATCCCATCCTACTGTTTACATGATGATTACTCCAAGATGACTGCAAAGGTTAAAAAAATAAAATAAAAAGTGTATTACACAAACAGATTTGTATTTTGAATTTCCCTGCTCTGTGTGCATTTTGAGGGCTGCGCAGCAGGTGATGTTATAAATGTCTGCTGCCCTTAATTAGTTTAGGAGCAGCACCTGAGGGGGGAATGTAGAGGGAAGGAGGGGTGAAAAGGCTTGCTTGCTAGTGGGAGAGGGTTGCTCTTGATTGCCTGCTTTCCAGATGTCATTTTAAACACTCCTGAGGTATTTGTGCTTCAAGAAATGATTTGGTTATTTGGAGCAGGACCTGTATGCCTGTGGGATGCTGGTTTGTGTTGGGAGGAGAAGAAAGCAGGAGGATTCCAGGTCAGGGCTGGTGCTGGTGCCCTGCCTAGATGTGGGCTGTTGGCCACAGCTGATGCTTGTTGGGACGTTTCAGGCCCTCCTGGAGTGATTAGTCTCCTCAGGCTCATTTGCGTGGGGAAGCTCTGGACTGAGGGGAGAGTTTGGTGCCACAGCAGAAGTTGGGTGCTACGCTCTGAAGTCAAAGGGCTCTGTGCCCTAGCCTGCAGCCAACTGATGGCAGTGAACACTGAAGTCAAAGGGCCCTGTGCCCTAGCCTGCAGCCAACTGATGGCAGTGAACAAAAATGGTAAGTGTACTTTTCCTCAGAAACAAAAATGGTGTGTCTGGCCTTAGCTGTGGGGCGTCCTTGCAGGTATGATGGGCATTACTGATAATCTGTTCAATATCTCTTCCCTATTAGTGGTATCTTATTTCAGTGCCCCATAATCAACTGTTGTTCTCTTGCCTTATTTTGTTTAATGCTTTGCCTTGGTCAGCTTGTGTGTGCTGTGCTCTGGGGGCAGCTGTAGGAAGAACAGGGCTGGGGACTCCTGGCAGTACAGCCAAGGCTGTTCCCTCGGATCCTGTCAATCTGCAGCTGGGGAGTCTTTGCCTTGGCACAGCCAGGTGAGAACAGCAGGCACTGCATTGCATCTGGTCTGGGGAGCAGGCTGCAACTGGCAGCTGATTATTCATTAATAACCTTTGTGGGAGTAAGAGTAAATCAAAAGGTACGTTAAATGTGCATCTGCCAGTGAAATAGTTGAGAACCTGCGACACTGCCATGGGGTGGCTACTGAGCAGGACCCAAAAGAGTGAAGTTCAGAGCACTGCTACTAGGTAATTTTTGTTGTATGCGGTAATGTGTGCTTCTTGAAATGTTGCACCAGTATTGACTTATCCACCTGCAAAATAGTTAGCTGGTTAGCTTTCTTTTTTTCCGGCAAAGAAATGAACATTCAGGGAAGCTTGTTGTTTTCACAGATCTGTTAAAGAAGTGGGAATATATAATTGGATAGAGATGTTGTTCCACTTGCCATACGCCTCCCCAAAGGCTGGGGAAAAGGTGTTGGGGTATGAGCAGCAACTGTCAAAAGCGCTCATCTGCTGTAGTGGTTGGGGCTGCAGGAGGTACCTAAATAAAGAATGCAATACTTCAATGGAAGCAGTCAGCAGTGTTGTACCAAGATAAAGCTGTAACAGTTTTTGCTCACTTGCAGTCTGATGCAGAAACATGCCGATGCTTCACTGAGCTTCCATGGTTCAGTGAGACAGCAAATTCATGCAGCAGTGTTGTTTTTATGGCTGTCTCGGTGCTGTTTTTTTAAAGGCCTTTTGCTGCTGCTAAGGAATTGTGAATAAATACAATGTGAGCAAAATGACTTCAGAAGGACAATGGCCTGAAAGAAAAGGTAGTTAAAAATTTGGTCTGTGTTAAAATTAAGTTCATGTGTAGTTTATTCTCACATCTATAGAGGTGAAAAAAGGTAGAAATACACAGTGGTTTGCAGTAGAAAAGAGTGTACAAGTGGTGATGGAGTAGAAGTAGCCACCAGAATAAGAGCACTTTGCTTCCTGAATATTATATCCATATCCTCTCTTGAATAACAAGAGAAAAGAGAAAACCAGGAGCTCTTAATTTATTCATGTTTTCATGAAAGCGTTTAGGAGATGGATACAGTTCTTACATGTATGACTTGACTTACCCTGAAGCAAATGTGCTCCTCATAGATATGGGTTGCTGGACAATACCTTGGGCCTGTTGCTAGCTGGAGCACCTGGCTGCCTTTGAAGAGAGAGGTGTCTAATTAGTGAGATGGAGCTGGAACAGGTGAGCTACCATGTAGCTGTCTCTGAGGCCAGGAAAATAGGGCTTAATTAGATGGTTCTAAAAATAAAACTAACTGTAGTAATTATATGCTAGTGCTTGCAGCTGGGCACTTGCAGGCTCTGTGGGCTGATAATGTCAGTGTCCGTGGAGCCAGCCCTGCCAGTGTGCTCAGCTTCAGTTTGCTGAAAGTTGCTCTGTGCTGTGAACTGAGATGGAAGTCAATGAAATGCAGTTCTGTAATTTATTATTTTCTAAGTGTTAAAAAGGATGCATATAAACACAGAATTTAGCTCAGCACAAAACCAGGTCTAGAGAATAAATGGTTTCTGCATGTGTAAAAGAGTGGGAGGAGAGGGATGATTCCAACCTCTTATCTCCTGGGACTCCAGCATGGGCTTCAGGCCAAGAAAGCTGCCTCTCACTCTGGTAACATATGCTTTTCATGCTAAGAGAACAGGAGTTCAGGTCTTTCTCTTCTGACAGTTGCTAACCTCAGATACTCCCACTAACACACAGAGTTGCATTCAAACTGCAATGCAGCTATCTAGTTGTGATAATATTTCTAGAAAGCAAATATATTTTTCCTATGTGCTCTCATGGTTTCCTCTATAGACCTCCCTGCCCTAGAGCACATCTCTGCTTTGTGTGTGGAGTTGGAAGGGGGAGCAGGGAAATAAGCCAAGAAACAACAGAATTTCCTCTCCCCCACATTCTCTCCTGAGGTAAAGATGAATGTGTGCCTTTACAGCTAGCTTGGCCTAATTTAGAATCTCCAATTTGGGAGCTTCCAGAGCAGTCCTACAAAATTTGATTGTGGGGCATCCCTTCAGTATGTTTTTAAAACACCAGTATTTCTCTGAGAAGGAACGCTGTGTGCAGCTTGTAAATGGTGCCTCTCCCCCTCATGCTTTTCTTAATCAGAAATTTGTTTTCCTTTCTACCGCCTACCTCTGCGTAATGATGTTGGATGGTGAGATTGGCCTGTGCCTGAAATCAATTAGCTCTGATGATGAATCTGACACAGACCTAAAACACTGCTAATTGAGTGCATTGAAAATGCTGAATTTTGTTTAGCAAGGAGCAGAGATTCCTTCCCCCACGCCCAGTGTTTTTTCAAAGCAGCCAAAAAAAACAACTTAAAAAAAGAGACCTTGCTAATAACTAATAGCAGTTGGTGTAATTTTTTCTCTGGATTGATTGTGATATAACTCTATTTAGTCAATTGCTGTGAGTATTTTTTGCACTACATCAAGTGGGCAGTCTTTCCACCCTCTTGCAATGCACTTACGCATGTGCATGCACAAGGAATGCTAATTGCTTTTAAATGAGAAGTTGGAAAAGCAGCAGGAGCCTACGTATTTGAGTTCCCTGTGCATGTCCTCTGCTAATGAGCTGATGGAGCAGCTGGATTCATTCAGGCCATGAACACTCAAAGAAAGTCCGTTTTACTTGTGTTTTAGTATACAATGGTCCAACTGATGAAATATCCAGGCATATTAGTTGAGCACTGTGACCTTTTAGTTATTAATTTTCCCTTGATGGCTAGCAGTATCATCACAGTGCACATAAAAATGTGGGTTTATAGCTGCTTAATGATTGTTGTGTGTTGATGCTTGTCAAGCAGCTTGCGTAGTCATTGTAATCTGAGTTGTTGAACCAAACTCAGTAGTTTTGAAGTTGTCTGCTTCTAACAACATTCAGAGTATGGGCAGTGGTAGATCAATGAGCAAATTGCAGGGAGTTGGAAGAGTGTGTGGCAAGAAGGAGAAATATTTAATTTTCACTGCATATACCAACAGAGAGGCAATCTTGTCCTCAGGACATGAATATTTTGCAATCTAATTTTCAAATGTGAATTTGAAAGGTTATGCTTTATTGTTTCAGTAGGATGTAGAAAATCACTTACGCAAGTGGATGTATTTATGCAGAAGAATAGCTATGAGAAATAGAATTGGAGTAAGTGGAGAATACATGCCTCTGCTTTTTTTTATTCCCCCTTCCCCTAGGAACAAATTTTAAGAATTGGTGAAACACATCTATCTTTCAAATCTAGACTTTTTTTTTCTTTTGGAAAGTAACTAAATTGCTATTTGGTTCTCTTTCATCCACATAATAATTCAGATTCATTAAGGAAAGATGCTGCTCCTGCATTGGCGTGCTAGGGGTCTTAAAATTTACTTTCAGCACAAGGCTTCTCTAGTTTTGTCGTGTTTACTTTGCATCTGTAGACCCTGTACGTCTAGCAGTGTTTCCTTTGAGGGCAGTCAAGGTATGGCATCTCAAAATGTGTAGGAACTTAAAGTTATTTTTGTAACACAACTGTCTCTTCACATAAAGGTAGCACCTGTGGCTGTCATCCACAGGCAATTATAAATAATGAGCCAGAAGAACCTGTGTCCAGTGGTTTTGAGGAGGGAGACTCTGTGCTACTTGTGTCATATAAAAACACATAAATGGGCATTATATCCCCCTGTAGCAAAACTACCATGTTCTGGAAGATGGACTGTGTCGTGCTAAATTGGAAAGCCTCTAAGCGAGAGGCCTGAGTTTCTGCCTGAATCTCTCTTTTTGAAAGCTTGGAACTGGTTTTATTGAGCATTCTGGTATTTTGGGGTGTGTAGGGGAGAAAAGCAGGAAAAAAGCCACATTGAGGATGATGTACTTTGATATTGGAGCCTGTACCTGTCTGTTTGATAATGTAAAGGGCAAAGAGAGTTTTTAAAGACTTACCAGGAAAGCTCACATCTGTAACAGTTGCAGTTCTCTCCAATACATCAAAGAGAAGGGTGAGGGACCCGAGTATACCATTACTGTGTTAACCTTAATGTGTTGGTATTTGTATTGTTAAGGCTATTGAAAGTTCATTTCTTTTGTTCTGGTGACTGAGTATCTTTTGCTAATGCCATACAGTGTGCTAATACTCTGTTGCTGGCCAAGAAAGAGAAAAATGCTGAATTAAAGAATGAAGTAAAAAAATTAAATGGTCACTAAACACAAGCTTGTTCAGGACAGGAGGTGTTATGTTGGGGCATGCTGCCCTCCTGCACTGTCTGGCTGGACAATGTTCCCCTGTGATAGCACAACAGGGCATCGTGGCCTTGGTGAGGCTGCTCATTGCTTGTGCAGTGAGCTGTGCATTTGGCCCCAAATGTGACCTACCAAGAAGGTAGCAGTGCTCTCTTCTGATGCAAAAGGTACCTTCTCAAAGGTAAACTTTCCATGGCTCTTTTTGCAACAGAATCATAGAATGCTTTTGGTTGGAAGGTGCCTTTACAGGTCATCTAGTCCAAACCCTCTGCAGAAGCAGAGACATCTTAACCTATATGAGGTTACTCAGAGCCCTGTCCAACTTGACCTTGAATGTTTTCAGGAATGAGGCCTCTGCTACCTCCCTGGGCAGCCTATTCCAGTGTTTCGCCACCCTCACTAAAAAATTTCTTCCTTATATCTAGTCTAAATCTATCCTTTAGCTTAAAAGATGTAAGAGGCTTTGTACTTAGACCAAGGAATATATTATATTTGATGTTTTTCTAGGTTGCCGTGGTTGCAGAGTTTTTAGCACAAGGTGGAAGCTGTAACTTTCTGAGAGTGCAAAACACACAATGTGTGAAATTAAATAAAATTCCTAACCATGTTTCTCAGCAACGTGGCAAGGATTTTCTGGGGTTTTTGTTTTTTGTTTTTTGTTTTTTTTTTTGAAGTATGTGTTCACATTGAGGAAAAGCACTGAAGATTCAGGATTAACAACCACAGTCATGTAACTATTTCCAGCACCTCAGAGAATCAGCTGAGAGTCCTGTTGAATTCAGGATTATTTTTTCTGGCTTCTTACAACAACTGCGATTGTTACAAACTTTAAATTCACTGGGGCATTTATTCTATATTGTCAGAAACAAAAATACAGTAGGGAAAACCACCTTAAATTAGAACGGCAAATCCAGAGGGAAGGACCATTACTGAAATCTCAGCCCAATGAATTAACACTGTATGACTTTATGATAGGGAGTGAAATTTTAGTCCCACTGAAGCTATCCGTGTTGATTATGAGCTCCTCTGTTTACTCCTGGGGCTATAAAATGGAAACGGTTCCAATCATGATTAAAGAGTAGGTGTGATTTGAATGGAAGGTGATTACTAAAATCCCCCTGAAGTCTTCCACCTTGCTTGTGTTGCAAGCATTTCCCATTTATAATAGCATAGCGGGTCTATCCAAGCAGAAAATGACACCAGAGAGAGAGTTTTCTGATTGTTTCTGATTAGGTTCAGTGCTAACCTTGTAAATCTGTCTGTCAGATGGGGCACAGTCAAGTCATCTGTAAACTTGATGCTGCAGAAAAGATAGAAAGGGTGAGGAAACTCCTGCACTTGTGTGTTGATTGATACTTCCTTTTTTTTTTTTTTTTTTACTCCCTCCAGAAGGATTTTCACAAAGATAAATCTAGACTCTTGGATGAGAGCTGTTGAGCTGCAATTTAACCTTATATAAAATACTGTACTTGTTTAAAACTACGTTATGTTCACAGATTTATCTGCATTGTATAACAGCACTTCCTTCTTGGATTTGTAAGGCCAGCAAAGGTCTGAATCTCTGAGGTCTGTCCTATTTGAGGCAGTGTAACTTTGATGAATCTGCAGAAATCTAAGCAGAGCTGTGCTTAACCAAATGAGTGTTACTCTTTCCTGCTTTTTTTTTATCATCAAATTCCATTATCAACATAGTTGAGCAGCGTCTTTCTCATAGGCAAAGATTTAATAATTAATAAAGTACTTGTAGTTAACTTACAGTAGGGCTAGATGTATTTAAATCCAAAGACGACAACTCGGGCTGCACATTTGCGTATGCCCTAAAAATTGTTTTAGGCAACATAAGAGTCCATGCTAAGAGAAACAGTGCTGGGGTAAATTTAATATTCTTCCCTTCTTCTCGTATAAGCTAAAAGCCTAAAAATACCTTTTGGAAGAGTACCGCAGTGACCTTGTGGCAAATCAAATTGATGTCAGTTTAAATTGAAGACAGCTGTTGGATGCAAAAAATTACACCAAAGTAAATTAAACATTCGATTTCAGTTCAGGAGAGTAAATAGATTTGTTTTCCAATTTAGGGTGTGTAGATGTAGGCTTTCAGCGTTACAGAAAAGTGACAGTGCTTACTCACTTTAAAATTGGCATCCTGAAAACCCTCAGTGTTGCTTAGGTTTAACAAGGTATATACTTTGAAATACTGGGACATGCAAGTAATATATTCTCAAATTCGGTTCAGGCAAAAAGTGTTCTTTAGCCCAAAATAAAATTTTGAGTGGTTAATAATTGCCAGAGGCCTGTTTTGTTTCATATGCCAGGTATCCATGGGGCTACTGCTTATAAAATGTACCTTTTTACTGTCTTTATTTATGCTAATTACTGCCATGGCAATGCATAGAATTACTTATACCATAATATTTTGTAACTCTGTATGTCCCCATGTGTTTGTCTTTCATAGTTGCCTGGTATTTTTCTTCTCTGAACTGTCTTCATTATTCATGTTCACCTGGGAGTAAACTTGCATTAACCAGACATTATAACTTATACTAACTTGAATTTAACAGAAATATCTCATCTAAAATGAGGGCTCCAAATGCTGTTAGAACTTGGCATGGTTTTGTTGAAGTATTACAGAGAATCTGCTTAGGGTAGTGCCATGATTCTTGCAAACGTGAAGCAGCTAGCTGGCTGGGATATGGACAAAGCCACACAGAGATCCCTCCTGACTGTGAAGCTGAGAACAGCTGGGGGTGGCTCCCTACTTCTCCTGTGACTAGCCTGCACTGTTGAACCTGGAATGATGCTAGTCCCTCTGCAGGATGTGATGCGTTTCCCCTAGCTGCCACCAGAAAAATAAAGCAACTTCTGCAAAAACAGTCCATTAAACCAAAATTTTTTCCAAGTCTTTTTTGGTTGGTTAATTGGTTGAGGAGTTTTTAGCCCAACTGGAAGTTGGGAAGCAATGCTTCCTCAGCTCTGCTGTGTTTGGGAGGGAGTGCGCTTTGTGTGGCAGTGCACAGGTCCTTGAAGAGCATAGATGTTAGTGTTGTGTTTGTGCAGGTGCCTGGAGAGTGACCACAGAGTGATGCATGAATGCCAGGGAGCAGACAGCAATGTGAGAGGCAGTTCTGCTGTTGCATACTGTCCGTGTGGCTGGAAATGTTTTTGCCTATGGATACAAGATCAGTTTTGGTACTAACGTACTACAGTCTGTCTTTAAAAGAACAAATCTGCAGCTCACAGGATTGTTTCTCTCGTGCTTTTCCACTTGTAACTTCTTACGTGGTCTGTATCCACTGTGGCACTCCTTTCCTGATATGATCTTCTACGTGGCCACCGTGTCCTCTCTTGCAAGTGTCCTCCTCAAGCCCTTCTGCAGAGCTGCTCCAGCTAGGTTTGCTCTGTTTTCTAGAGGTGGTTGAGCTCTTGTGCCTCAAGGTAGCCCAGAAGCCATTCAGCAAGACTGATGGGCTTGGCTCAGCTCTGTGCCCTGTGGCATCTGCTCACTTCATAGCACAGAGGGAGCAAGCCTGCATATGTGTGGACTGCAGGCAGGATAAATGCATACAGGCCTTATTTGATTGTCACCCGTGAACTTGTGTTTTTCTGGCTAGTTCTGGGTTCTGTTTGTATGTCAACAGAAATGAAGCTATTGGAGCATTACTAATGCTTGACAAAATAAATCTGTGCATTTAAACGATTTGTTACTACTTTTAAAGTTGTTTGAAAAAGAAAACCACAAACTAAAACCATTTCAAGTGCTTGTATGCTCAGATCTTAATGAGAATCTTTTCAAAGCTTCATTTGGAGACAAATATGCCTGCATGTTAACACTGACTAATATAAATACATAAGAAACAATGGAAATTCAAGACTCCTACTGCTTATCTAACAAAGATCACAATCTTTGTCTTAGTCACAAAAGAAATCCCTTTTCTGTGAAAATAATTTTTATAATTAAAGGTGAAATTATTGTCTTCTGGAGAGGATTGCAAAGATTATCTTTTCTTGTAGAACTGAACTATATTGCTGTCTGACTTTATGGTAAGTTAATACAAAGAAAGATTATTTTTGTGTAATGTTCTCTTAGGGCAGATATTGGCAAATTTAGGTAGAAGGATATAAATGCACTTACTTTGCAAGATATAAAATAGTATCTATAGAAATTCCATTTTAACAGTCAGACAGGGGGAGCTAACTTACTTCTTGGTGTATACTAATTAAATTTAGATATTCTTTCAAACTAGCATGGAAGAAATTTATCCTGGAAAAATAAAAATGTTTGAAGTATATTTGAGTAATTTTACCTGTTGGTGACCTATTATGTTGAAGACATGGAACTTATGGTATCGCGTTAAATTAAGTCTGTGTTGTAATTTAAATTCAATGCATCAAATACATATTTTTGGCTTAAAAGTATTGTTAGAACTGCATTTATTGGAAGGCATGTTAAAATGAGTTGTGGGAGAAGATGGAGTGCCTACTGCTCCTCTTGAGAACACTGCTTTTCATCATCATGTGCATACTAATATGATTAAAAGTGTAGTTTCAAACAGGTATTTTAAGAACTGTTACAATAAATCTGTTGCCAGTTGTCTGATGTGTTCCAGGCAGCTGCAAATCCCACAGATGATGTTGCCTCACCCATTGTGAATTACTGCTTATAACAAATACATCTTGGCATTACAGCAAAGAGAATAAACTTGCCGATCAGACACAATGGTGTGTATGAAATTTCAGAACACATGCTTTTCTAAAGCTTTGGTATTATCTGACACAAGTAGTTTTGTCATCTGTGGTGCATTATTTCCTGTAAAATTTCTGCAACTTCCAAGTTTTTTGTGTCTAGACCATACACATAAGGCTTCCTTTTTCCTTCTGTGCAGTTTCTTCCATTGTGAGTAATGATGTTGATTTCACTTTGTTTCACAGAATCATATAATAATTTGAGTTGGAAGGCTCCTTTAAAGGTCATCTAGTCCAAACCCCAGTCTTTGGCTAGGTCTGGTTTTTTTTACTCTTGAACATTGGCATGATTAGTAAAAGTAAGACCTGGCAAAGGACAGTCCTGTTTGCTGTAGTCTGTCCTTATGAGCTGTTGTCCGCCCTCACAGCACGTGCTAGGGAACAACAAAGCATTTCTCATTTCGCTTCTGCATTTCATGTGGATGCTTCCAGACAGTATGCACATTCAAATACAGCTTTCCAGGAGTACATTTTTCTGTTTTTCTTTTAAAATATTTCCATTAAGCATTTTTTTTTCCTTAAAGAAAATGCAGCCTTACTGAAATTGTGATGCAAAAAAAAAAAAAAAAAAAAAAAAGGCAAACAATAACAAAGGTGTTTTAGAAAAGAAGGGCACAGAAAAAGGGAAATAAAATATGATTGATGATCAGAGCTGGAAAGAGAAAATATGGGCAGGCGGTAGTATTAACACTGATGATCCATATGGTTTTTAGTTTACTGATGTGGCTGTCCCAGCATTCAAATGAAATGTAACGTACTCCTCCAAAGTGGTACGTCTCTTGGGCTTAGCAGAAGATAAAAGTGCAAGCTGGTTTTCAATAACACTTCCAGCACAGCAATTTCAAAATCATAAAGTGTAGAGCATTTCATTATCTAAAATATTCAAGAAAAAAATGATCTATCACAAGTGAGACAGCTTTATCTGCTAAGGTTTCTTTTTCTTACAGCCTGGAAATCCTAAAAAGTAATGCTTGGGTGCCCCATGATTTATTCTCCAAGGTAATATGTGCTGATCCCTAGTGGAAGTTTTTTTGCCAAGGTGTGGCCAAAGATCCCACAAGATTTCTGCCTGGTTGCATCCAAAACCAAACCTGGGGCTGCTGTGAGTCTTCAAGATGTAGGATCTGCAGCATCTCAGTGGGTCGGGGTGTTCTTCATTTGTTCTTTAGCAGCCATGCTATGAGCACAGGTCTTTCTCTTAGAAGTCAGAAGGACCTGCCAGCCTCATCAATCAGAATGGACCTTCCTCACTAATGTCTTTACTTTCCTGATATTACATCCAGGGAGTTTAGTAACCATTCTTGCCTTACTGGTTTTGTTTGGTTGTCTAACTGAGGTGTACTCCTCTGTGGTACTTAGTGAGTGATACTTTTTTCTGCTTATCTGCTTAGAGTGATTATTGGATTTTTCTTGTTTATAGTTTATTTTTATACAGTTGGTGCTTCTTGGGCATGAAACTTTTTCTTACAGGACATCCCTGAAATTCAAGACAAGAAGCAACCTCTGGAGCTCAGAACTTAAACTGAATCGAGCAGAGATGTAGATATTCCATAGGCCAATACATGTTCAGGTTAACCTGCAGACCATCTGCCCTGTGATTGATGTTTTAGTGAATGATTTTGCCCTAAACAAAGACTGCTGTAGTAAGTCCACGCTAGCTGCATCTACTACAGATTTAATTGATGCTTCTAGGGAAGAGAGTAAGGGTGATCAGTTTACACATTCTTTTCTGATTATTCTTCTAAGCACATGGATGGACATATTGTCTACATGTTATTCCTGACATTCACCTGTCTCTGAGGTGCAAATATAAAGCACTCTTTGTCATGTAAGCCATATTTTTGTCATACATGAATGGTGGGGGGGGTTAATCTTGTTTCTGTACTGATAAATAATAACTGTTTTGTCACATATTGTCTTGCAAGGCCCAGTTTGTTTTCTTATGGATGCTACATGTTCAAAACCTCTTTTAAAGCAATCTGAACTGTTGTGTAATTTATTGCACCTAATTAGCACAAGGCGATTCTTTTAAACAGATTTAATTATTTGTAAAAAATCTTGCACCACTCGCTCATCTCTTTGAAGTACTAGTTACGTTTAAATATAATGAAGACTTAAGTGTATACTTTCCTAACCTGTGCTTCTAAGTATATGCTGGCACTTGCATTGTGTGCATGTATATTCCTGTAATAAAAAATGTAATTTTAATTGCATGCTATATATATTCCTTATTCTAGCCCACTAGTTTTATCCCCATGTGTAGAAGTGCTGAATCCAAGTAACAAGGCAGTAAATAATGCTGGCTTTTAATGACCAATTAAAGCAGGTTATCATCAACCTTGGCATCAACTGAGTATGTAATTCAAAGTACAGACATGCTGTAATTGGTTAGAATAAAATGGTGCTCTGGAAGTACTGAGCCAGGCTTGTCAGTACTGGATATCACTCCCCAGAGGCAGCAACCATACTGCAACTAAAACTTGATAAAAATGGAAACTAAAAAAGTAGTTCTAAAGTGATGGCAAGCATAATACAAAGCCTCAGTTCATCTCAATGTCTTTAACCTGAGTGTGCTGGACCTTTTGTGGCCTTTGTGAGGGGAAATTGTTCTATATAAAGAAAGTTCATTACCTAGGTACTTTTAAAAATAGCATGAGTATGCTGACACTTTCTATGTTGATAGCTACTCTGGCCTTGTGCACTTGCTGTCTAAGATACAAGCAAAAGTTAATTTTCTGCTTTAAATCTGATAAGAAAAGCTGTCCTGTCTGATGAAACTAATCTGGTAACGGTCATTGATACCTCAAAAACAGAGACTGAGAAAATTACTGCTGTGCTCAGCCTTCATGCAAATACACTTGTAATAGATTCAGTGCCAGATATCTGAATATTAGAAATATACGAGGAAAGTGGAGGCAACATAGGGAGCAGAAGCAGATAGAAAGATTAAAACATTGAAACTATGGAATAAGGTATACTTGATTAAATGGAAGTTAAAATGAAATGTGAAAAAATGCTGTTTTAAATTCTGATGAGGTATTCAAGATTATGTGAGGAAAGATAATGGAAATAAACATGGAGAAGGTGTGTTATAGGGAGATCTGTTAAACTGTGCAATGATCTCTGCACGTAGAGGCAAGATAAAGTATGATGGGCCTGTTTTTTTTTCATGTACCTAAAACTAAACCAGACAGCACCAAAGAAAAGGTTCTTGAAGGAACTACTCCAAGGGCTACTTTTCCTCTGAAATTCATTGAGTTCACTTTGGACAGTGAAGGACTGTAAACTCTGTAGGAGGGGACCATATCTCCATAAAACACTGTGTTCTTGTTTTTGTAGCTGGTTTGGGCATTAGATAGGAGGATGCTGAGCTATGTAAAAGCACAGGAGGAAAAATGTAAAGGGTGAAGGAGACCACAGAGGAATGTACTAGAAGAAAGCAGATTAAAATGCAGAAAGAATGGAGTGAAACTAAAGAGAACTTTGTAAATAAGTTAAAAAGTTGAAGTGGAGAAGTGAGGGAGGAGGAGGATGTAGCAGCAAGTCAAGGTGTCTGCTGGATCTTATGGTAAAAGATTTTAGTTGTGACTGGTAAGCCTTGTGCAAGTCTCCATTTTGTGAAAGGCTGGTAATGAGGAGATGGGAACAGTCCTACAAGGAGAAGAAAAGTGGGAAAATAGGTGACAGCTTTTCAGGGCTTGCCAGCAGAAGAAGGAGAGATAGGGAAGAGGAATATCTTGAGGGCTAAGCCACAGCTGAATGATCTGCTGATGGCTGGAATTTGCTGAGTGAGACTGAGGATATAAGCATGGGTAGGGGAGCTCTTTGGGTGCTAGAACTACACCAGCTTAAGAGATAGCTGAGCATGGGGAAAGGGAGTAGTGAGATTTAGTGTTACTTTAAGGTGAGAGACTAGAGCCAGAAGAAGTCCGTAGCAAGTGTTGAGTGTACTGACTGATCTGATGAATGGGGGAGGGGAACTGCAGGGATATCAGCAAGTCCTGATGCTGCCATGAAAAGACCACTTACGCATGTCTCATTATCAAGAGGGAGGAAAGCTATCCTAAATTATATTGTAGGGATCCTTCCAGATATATGAAGTTTAGGCAGGGCATTATACTACCATTTTTTCACCAATGCAATGACTGTGAAACTGAAAACTGTACAGGGAATGAAAAAGGAATGATTGCAAGAAGTAGATATGGCCTGGTTGGGCACTTGCTCCTGCCAGTGGCTTGTATTTGTTACTGCTGCCAAACAGGATTTTTTGTGAGTGTTATATAACAAGTCCGTGAGCTGGAAGAGAGCCAGGTGATAAATAACTCAGCACAGAGCCCTCTCTTGTCAAGAGTCAGTGTTATATGCCTACTTTTATTAGACAGGTTAAAAACCTGTAGGTCTTATGTTCTACTTTGTCTTCATAAGGAGTAAGCTTACTGGGAAATTGGAGAGAGTGCTACTTGCTTTGTCTTCCTGTTTGCTGTTGATAAGAGGAAATTTTTGGTGAGTGAAGTACTGTCTGGAATACAGTGCTGCTTCCAGAAACAGGGCAATATCCCAGTGAATTTCACTGTGAGCTGGACTAAGACACAAGATGGACACAGAGAGTGAAATTCAGCCCTTTATAAACAGGCATAAATCCCACTGAAACTGATGGGCCTTGTGTCTTGCATCAAATCTGATTTGCCTTACACAGCTATTGAGCAGTCTCTGGTGCAGTAGATAATGGAGACCAGTGTTGTGCATCATTACCTCTGAATATATGTGAGGATAAGATCTGATGGATAATGGGTAACTGTTGAAATGTCTTGCAATAAAAGATTCTTTTTGAGGAGGGATTTTGATGATGTTGAATAAATAATAAAAAAATTTAGAATGTTTCAGAATGTTTTATCCCTTTCTGCTTTTGCTATACTTTGGTGCTGCTTTCCTTTTAACATGTTCCTGTAAATGTCTTATGCTAAGCAAGAATTGCTGCATGAACTGAGAATAATGCATTTAAAGCTCAATGGCTGATGTATCATGATGGATGAGTCTAGGTGCTAGTTGTGGCTTATCTCACTCACATGGCTGCTATCTTTATTGCCAAAAGAGGATAACTGTCATGCTAAATTTTGTAGTTTGGGCCTGCTAGCACTTCCCTAATGACATTGTAAGGAACTCTCTGTTTCCACTTGCTTTTACTGCTGCACTAAGGTGCTGAAATGTCTGATTTCTCTTTGAGGAAAGAGTTCATGCTAGAAAATAGCACAGAGAAAGGAACTCCTAAAGGAAAAAGGAATGTAGGGATTGTAATTATTCTTGATAGTCTTGACTTAGCTGCAGATATGGTAGGTTCTACCCTTCATACCTCAAGTTCAGGATATTCACTTCCACTAAATAAATGTTGCCTGCATTACAAAACGATTGCACATAATTCTGCACAGCTTGATATGTTACACTGCCTTTGCAGAATAAATGCTCAAGGATAAATCTTGCATGACGAATAAATCGCCACTTGCTCTCCTTAGCTCTTTCAGGTGAGTCAGAGATATAATGTGGAGTCAGCTAATGCACAGACCTAGCAGAGAAATAGATCATTTTTCCTGCGTTAGGCATGTCATCAGAGGAGATGCTTGAGACAACTCTATTACAGGTGCAGTTGAATCAATAAGGCATATTCATTTCTTTTTCCCCAGATGACTCCTTCCATGTCAAAAATTCCTATTTTTAACAAGAGAAAAGTAAGCAGATATTATTCAGTACGAAGTTTCATGCTATACAGATCATCTTTTCTGGAATGTTGCTACTTGAATAGGCCAGCTTCAGCAGTTTAAGGGTTTTAAGCAGGTTTTTTTTTTTAATGTATTGTTTTCACTTAGGGCTGTGCAAATTTCTTTGGAAATCTATGACAATCAATTAAGTAAATGAGAAAATAGAATGCTTGTAATTAAGATAATCGCACTACATGAAATTCACACTACTAGTGCTGATATCTTTTTATCTCCAAGATGTATATTAATTAAACATCATGTAAGTGTTGCAATTAGACCCAGGCTGCTATGATCAAAATTAAAATGGTTGGAGGGGTTTTTACTGTACGTGAAACTCTTAGTTGTTTAAAGCATCTTGTTATGATTTGTACAGCTACTGTGTTGCTGCAGACGTTCCTGAGATGCCTGAGGATGCTGTAACAGGCCTCAGCTGCTTCTGAAGCAGGTGGCCTAAAGAAAAAAAGACATTGGTTGCTTTTCTTTGTGTGTGTGTGTGTGTGTTATTTTCCTTTCAATTTCATGAAAGAATTTTGGTTACTGAGCTCTGAAACCAGTAATCAAAGAGGTTAGATATTTTGTTCTACACAGTAAATTGCAAAGAGGAGAATGGAGAGAGGAACTCTTCTGATTAGTTCTTACAATAAAAAGAATTCTGTCCTGCTTTTATGTTCTTTTGTTTTGTGTTTTTATTTTAATGTAAAGACCCTGATGTTGCTCAGACCTTCCTACTGGACGAAGCAGCATCTTAATTTATTTGTATTGGGAGACAAACACGACAAAAGATTGACTGGATAATCTGGGTGTATTCAGATTCTTGTTTTTCATCTATTTCTTGGTGCATTTTGTGGGGCTTGAGGAAGCCAAAGTCTCTGTTGGGGTCAGCTTGTGGCTCTGAGAGGCAAGAGGAGGACCCCTTCCCTCTGGATGAATACTCTCCTAGCAGTCACACAGCAACTTCAAAGTGAGTTTATTGTGGTTTTATGAGATGTGGGGTTTGGGACGTTCATAGTTAGAATAAAACTTTGATTTATGTTGCCAAAGGGGTCAAATGGCTTTGTTACCTTTGAACTGCCAGACTTCAGTATTGTTAGGTGGGGATTCCAAAGAGGGCGAAGCAGGTGATGAACCCATCTGCTAATTTGCCAGATATTGTCATGGCTGTTTTAAGATTAAGCCTTTGGAGTCAAATGTAATATACTTGATCAGTGTGGACATCAGCTTCATGAAGTTGTTGCACAAAAAATGAATAAAAGTAATATTTTTGTTGGTTTTATTTTTTTCCAGTTATTCTGTAAAAAACTGCTTTTACAGCACAATATTCTTCCTTATAACAAAGGAGTCTATTCACTGGTATTGTGTTTTCAGATAACACCATTTACATTTCTAGAGAGAAGTGAAGAACACTGTATGGGACACCTTCAATGTTTCATTTGACTTTGTTCTTAATTTTTTTTTTTATTATTTGACATTGATACAAAAAAATAGTATCTTGATTAGCAGCTTTGCTGGCAATCCCACAAAACTGTAAATAATACTTTAGTCTAAAAGAATGCACTCCTACAGACACTATAGATAAAACAATATATACAGTTTAGACAAATAAATACATAAGTACAGCCAGTCATATATAATGATACACCTAAAGTTTGGTTACTGTTGACAAGCTTCTCTAGTTAATTACACTCTTCATTTACAAATTGCCATCTACATTGTAAAGACAAAAGAAATCCCAATAAAGAGTCAAAATTTATACTTAATATTATTAGGGAGGATGGAAAATGAACCTTGAGACTTCTGTTTGAATACTTTCACAGTTTTAGCAAAAAAACCCAAACATGCTTTTGTGTAAAACTCTTCCTGAAGAGAGGCGTCTCCCTCTAGATTCTCTGCTCAATGTGCTTTACTCATGTACGTTTTGGAATCACACTGTGATTATAGTCACACTTTTGAAGTGACCAGAAGCCAGAACATCTTAACCAAGTTGTCTTTTGTCTCATGCCAATAAACAAAATTACCTTTTAGTAGCATAAATACTTCTTTTGATTAAAGGAAGTCCAGTGCAAACACTTGTTTATTACAGTATCCCGTGTGGCGCAAATACTACTGAGTGGAAGGAACAGAAGCTGCCCCTGTGAATAGACATATTGCTCCCTTTCTAGCTCCTGGTTGCAATACTGCAATTTCTGAACAAAGAGGAGTAAGAAATCTGTTACATAAGTGTGACAAGCTAGTGAAGTCTAGTATCAGAAAATTAATAGGAGTAGAAAATTAGGCTTTTTTTTGTGTCCTTTTAAATTCACTTGACAATAAAAGAAAAAGGTCTTGTACATTCAAAAGTTAGGGCACACATGCTTAAGGCTCTTGAAACACTGGACAAATATAATGTCTAACTCAGCTCCATGCATAACAGAATACTACGTAGCAAGCAGACTCTACACATATATACAGCTGAATACAGAAGAAAATGCCTTGGAAATATGTACATCAGTTCCAAGAGGAACATTTACATTTCTGTTGAAGATCTGTTTATAAATGGCAGGACAGACATTTTTTCAGATGCTGTTTTCAAGGTATACCTTCCAATTGTTAATGCAGTCTACTCGTACTAAGAGAAATTCAAGGCTACCATGCTCCTTGAGCCCTGAGGTATCCGGATTGGGAGCCCTGCTGTCCTCTTGGTTACTAACCAAAGGCCACGGAAGCATCAGCAGGAGAAATAAGGCTACCAAATCCATTTGGATCTGGATTCAGAACCCCCAAAGTACTGCACAGCGCAGAGGGATAGCAGAAGTAATTGCAGCCTGTGGGCTGGAATTATCACCACTTGTGTTTCTTTTAGAATGTCATCCGTGCTGTCTGATATACCTGAGGGGTAGGGATCAATTCCACCCTACTATCCCTTCCTAAACAGCATATTCTGGGGGCTTGGGTAAGGAAAGTTGCACTTCACCCGATCAGTGTTGGAGTGTGTTATATATTAATCTATGCAATTAGTTGGACCTTGTTTAGCTAGAGTTCTGAGTTTGACAGGAAGCAAGAGAAACTTTAACAAGGACTAGGTCAACTAGGGAATGATAACTCTTAATTATGCTGCAAGAGATTCAGTATTTTTTTCTATGAAATTACTGATTTTCATTTTTGAAGAATACACAAGCTCCTGTAGGATTAGCAGTAACTCCTGGGCTATATGTCGTGTAGCTTCACCTTTAGATCTGAAGTACAATTGTTTGAGACACCTACTGCTTGTGGCTTGGAGGCCAGGTACTATTTACCTTATAAATAAGTAGCTCCTTTCAAAAGAGTAGTGCTGCATCTGTAAATAAGACAAAAAAATTGTCGTGAAACTACAGGCCTCTTGGGGTAGCATCTTCATATCTGTGTTACTGTTGTAAAGTGCTATGTACACCTATGGCAAAATCAGGTCAAAGTTTTCCTTTAAATTTTTATTCAGTTAATTTCTGACAACTTTATAGACATCCTGAAAAATGTACAGACTTAACAGTTTTCCATGTGTTGCATGGAATGCTAGCTGAAATGAATAAGACTTCTGTGTGCTATGGATGGTGTGAGTAATCTATAGCTAATAATATATTTGGTGAGTTTTGTATCTTTGTAGCTTGTCTGTGAATTCTTCACTTGAAGTTATTTGCTGAGCAGTGTTATATTTTAGCTCTTTGTTAGAAGGTGGTGCTGAACCGAGATAGCTTGAATTTATTAAAGAATTTTCTAGGAAATAATTTTCATGACATGTCATTAACATTCATATTCAAAACACATAAGCACATTATGAAATCTGAATAAAATTTTTTGTATTTGATTTTTGTCACAAGCTCTGGGGATCTTTTGAATGGGACTTCAGTGTGTATTAGCTCTGTGATGAGTAACCTTGGAGCTACAGATTTGTAACAAAGGCTATAATTTGTTTTTCTTTGATAGGTGATTCTTAAAAGCCCCCTGCTTTGCTGTGAAAGTTGTATGTAACTGTTGTGTGCTCTGTTGCTCAATCAAAAGAAAACTGCATTCTTTTACTGGACAAAATCCTACTTTTCACACCGCTAAAAATCTGGTAGAATCTCATTCATATATGTATTGTAGCAAAAAGTAGAATTTACCCTCAGAAAACTGCTTTTCCATCATAATTTTTTAGATAAATAATGTAATGACTGACATTGAAGAGATATACTGCTTACTGACACTTTCGTCATTCAATACAATTATTTACTGTTATGTAAAATACTCAATGCAGAGATCCATTGATACATGGACTTGCTTTGAAACTAAAATTTAAAAGATATTAATATTTTTATAATGTATTTTTAAGATAGGTTTTCATACATGGCCCCTGTCTTATGTCACCTACAGTTTCTACTTAATTTAAGAATTAGATCTTTTAGGGGCTGCTTCGGGCAGTGGAAAGAAACAAGGTATCTTCTGAAATAATTTAAAGGAATACCATTTGGTGAGTAAAAATATACTTCATTGTGTGGGTTTGTTTGTAAGGCCTATGAGACTTTGATGTTCTTATCTGTTTAAATTCTGCTGTAATACCATTGGTAAGATGTTTTGAAATTGCACATGCTGTACTATAAAACATACATGTTACAATAGGTGTATAAGGTCAGTGCAGATGTATACCGTTCCATTTATTAGCAAAGCTATAAGTAGAAGTGGGTTTAGGGTGTCAAAAAGGAATAAAAGTATACCTGTAATTCTTCATTTCTTGGAGCCTGAGTCTTATCTCAAAGGCTGGAGCATGAACTGTTTAGCCGCTCATGATAGTTTATTACTTTCTTTTATTACAGATGCAGGAGCTGGTATGTGTGATAGGGGATAATGGACAAAATCTGAGTTCTGACTCTAGATCCTTTCAGTTATGTAATGTCCTTATGAAAAGGGCCTGAAGTCTGTAAACCATTAGTCAAAATGAAAATGAAAAATCGATCATTAAAAATCATCTCACAGTTAATAGCCCACAGTTTAACCTGTAAACCAGCAGATCACTTTGTCAAAAAATAACCAGACTAAATCATAATTTAAAAAAAAGGTATTTACATCTGTAAAAATCTTAACATCTAAGATGTTTCTTGCTGGACATATCATTCCAAATCCTGTGCATTTCTTCTGGTGTTATCTGGTGCACTGTGATCACCCTGCGGTACCTGCACAAGCTGTAAGCCATTTTCCAGTGATTGAAGCCACTGTTTTGGAAGGGGTGAATGCCCAGCTTCCGAAGACAGAGTCCAACATACACATCTTCAAGATGAAGAAGTCTGGTGTGAAGGGAGGTTTTGTAAATCAGTTCTGCTACGTCTGCTGAAAATATGTAGCCGGTGCCTGAACAGAAGGGTGGATAATTGCTGTCAGGATACAAATCTCTCGGCATGTACCACTTACTGCGAACATCTCGTATTGGTCCTCCGTTTATAACATAACCTGTGAAGTACCTTCTCCTTGGCTTGGTGTTAGGTTTAAGCAGCTTATAAATAAGATTATCCATATTTACAAAAATATCACTGTCAGTCTTCATAACGTACTTCGCTTTTGAACAAAATGTTGCTACCCACCTCATCCCCATCAATGTTTTGAGAGTGAGGTTATGATAAGAGTCGATAAAATCCTCTACAATAATGTCATGAAAAATTTGGCTTTCTTGCTCTACCATTTGATTTAACACAGGATCTGCATTTTTTCCAAGAAGAAATAGAGTGGCAATTTTAATTCCTTTAAAGTTGTTTTCATCTCCCCATGTTTCTCGAATGGCTTGCCTCGCATCAAACTCTTTGTGAGTTGTGCTGATAAGAATGACCAAGAAAGGGGCACTCTTCTCACATTTGTTGGGTTCATTGATAAGAAAGTCAAAGGAATGTGGATTTATAGGTCGAGTTCTTATGTTGCCAAAGGAAACGTTTTTTCTGGCTATGGATATGCTACTGATCTGTCTGTGGCCGGTGTAGGAAGAAGTAGGACGAGTTATACTTAAGTACCAGAGAGCGCTTGCCCAACAAACTACTGTCAAAACGTATAAGCATGAGACCTTTGAAGCCATTGTTCCTCTAGTTCTTCTATTCCGCGTGATGAATAAATAGCCTTCGTACCATGAGTGCACCTATGTCCCAGAAAGGCAGCATATTATTAATGATACTTGGAAGTTCGATATAGAAAAGAAATTCTGTAATCATTCATGGATTTTAAATAGGAGCTATTAACCCTGATGATACTCAGCTTTTCTTCTTTTGCTAGCAGCGGCTTCCATTTCTTGGAATTTTCTGTCATTTCTGAAAAATATGAAGAAAAATTTTCCATTGCTAGATCGTAAAAGCCTAATGCAAGAAAAAATGAGCTTAAATATGACTGTCCATTAATAAGTTAAGTGTCTTAATGCATTTCTCATATATGCTTTTCTTTCTCATGAGGTACCGGTATGAAAGATAGTGTCCCAGAATAGAGTAATATAAGTGAAGTAATGCTTTCATTATTAATAAAATCTTATAGATGATAATAGTTTTAAAAAAAGTTAAACAAGCATAACAAGTTGGATATTTAGGTAATTTTAGAAGTATGTGAAAATAATTTTCTCGTTTCCAGCATTTTCTTGCTTCCTAGCATTTTATCCAAACAATCTTTCAAAATATGCCATGGAATATTTTAAAATTATTTAAAGAATGAAAATGTACTTTATCTTAGGATTAATAACATTGGTGGCAACCATGTACGTGAATATCTGCAGATGACATTTGGTCTAAAGGTTGTTAATGTCTGCCCAGCTAACAAAACCAAGATTTGGTGGGAATTGGACAGAATGGGACAGATTGGCAAAGGTACAGGGGGAGAGGGATATACGTATACTGTGTTACTCATGTAAACATCAGCACACCACTAGACTCCATAAAAATCTAGAAATAAATTAACACAGTTCAGTTATTCTTGTTGGCTTCTTTCTCCTCTCCTCACAAACCAGTCTTTACTTTTCATGAGCAAACATAGTTTGTAAAAGATGTAAGATTAATCATGATGGGAACCTGTTTCTGGTGCTACTTCATTGGCTGGTGTGCAGCAAACTTGCCTACTCAGCTGGGGTTCCTGAACCAGGAGCCCTCCCTGGCTCCCGCACCAGTCCTGCCTCTGGCATCAGGGAGCTCTGAGGCATTCCTGGATCAGGGGAATGTGCCAACCCTGAAGATATGTTTGCATTTAGCATGTTTCCTGAGAATAAATTCTGTTTATCGTCATTTCATGGAAATGAAATAAGCTGCATTAAACCTGCCAGATCAGTATAAACTCCTCCAAGGCTCACCAGTAGCTGGAGGGCTCCATGTTCCTGCATTTTGCCATTGCTTTAGAGCTAAAGGATATTAGAAACATGCAACAGATGAGCTTTACACAAAAGTCTCTGAAATATTTAATATTTACTTTGGATAGAACAAAACATATATAGATTCAGACAAAAAGGAAGAAGCCCTGTCTTAGAAATGTCCTTTCTGTTTCCACACTGCTTTTACAAGTTGCTTAGGTTCCATCGCAGTGCTTTTGAAGGAGCCTGCGCCTCTCCTGCACTGGATGTGCATGATCTCTTTTTCCTTCGTCCAAAACCAAATGAGAGTATGGCCCTGTGGCCGGGTGATCTGTTTCTTAGGATTTTGTGCAGACAGAGCCCTTCGCCCCAGGCAGCCTATCTGAGTGAAGGACTGTTAACCTGCATCACTATTTCATGATGAGGTGTAAAAAACTGCAAAATCTTAACATTAACAAAAACTGCAAAATCTTAACATTGCTAAATATATACAGACTGTAACTTCCTTATATATAGATTGCTACAGTTAGTAACCTCCTGCTGGTCTTCATTACATACGCTTTTAGCTACTTAATGACCAGAAGCAGCATACCTGTCTCCCTTTCCAGAAAATAGGAAAAGGTGAATTTGCGTTGTTTCGGAGCTTCATCTGTTTCCTTTAAGTTTGCCATATAACCAGATCTATTTAATGAGGTAGAGGGTGATTGTGATCTCCTTTGCCACTTGGCACAGGACTTCAGGTTTGTGATTGTTTCCCACCAAGCAGTAGCAGTAAACAGTTGGGAGCAGTATATTTAAGCAAGGCCTTTTAGGGCTGCAGAACCCAGTGACAGTGGCACACAGATGTACATTCTTGTAAATAAATGCTGTTGTGATAAATATGCACACAAATGCTGCTGTAATGTCTGGAGAACGTCCTGCTGTAATAAGTTCTGAGAAAGGCAAAACACAACATAGATTGGTTCTTTCTGTCTTCATCGTGAATTTCCAATAACCGTCCCCACTGGAGATCTCAGCAGGGAGAAACATCAAGCGTGAAATGTCATAACATAATGAAAACATAAGTGTAAAGTCGAGAAGATTGTATTAATAAGGAAATACAGCAGTAATGGGTTGGAGATGTTGAGTGTGAGCTATGTAGGTTAGTATATTTAATGGACTCCAGCATTAAGTTTTCACAAATACTTCTAATATTCTGCATATGATGAGTTATTTTAGGAAACTATATATTGTGTTCTCTGTACGTGTGTATTTTTCTACATCTTCTCTTTAATAAAGGCAGGTGTATTGGTTACCATGAATACTGCGCAGATATCTGAGGGAAGGGAAAATTACTTCTTACGAACTGCAAAATTACATAAAATAGTTTTTCAGTCCAGCAATATCATGGCTGTGATGTCCAATCTTGTGTGCTCTGAAAGGATTAGAAGCAACAAAAGACATACACCATTTTGAAGAAAGATTCCAAGCTACTATAGGAATTTCTTTGCTTTGTTTTGAAATCTACAGATAATTATTTTTCCAGGATGAATGTTTCTTATATCATCCTTTGGACTGCTGTCTCTTAAAATAAACTTACATTTTTCTATTGTGTATTGGTTAGGGATTTTTGTTGGTTGGTTGGTTGGTTTACTTTCCTTAAACAAAGACAAGAATTTAGATAATGTCTTCAATTTGGAGTATTTTCCATTATCCCTGTGGTAGTTTTTGAGCAAAGAGCAGGTGCAGTCGTTAAGACTGAACTGGCTGCAGTGTTCCAGACAAGTGAAATCTTAAATTTGATTATTTTTTAGGAAGATTGAGGGGAAAAACAAGACAACAGTTCTCTGCTTTCTGTGATGAGGGTCTCTGCTATTTCTGCTCCACTGTGAAATGAAGATGAGAAGATTAAAGTTCACCTTTGTACTTTACTTGAGCTTTTTGCTGTATGTGGGGAACAGAATTGGAAGAACACAGCACAAGAAAAATTGGCAAAAAGTGCAAATACAAACAAAAAATTTGTGGAGGACTTTTGGTGTCACCTTCAGGACTCATCTCTCTCAGTCCATATGATTAGAGAGGAGGGGGGTTAGATAAACAGCCAAGTCATGCATTTTTTTGGCTAAAAGGCAAATGCTCCTACAAATAACTTCTATTAACGTAAAAGTAAAGTAAATCCAGTGATGCTTAACTTACATAAGGAAGAAAATACATAGCTTGATTAGGCAAGGAAACATAAACTGAACAGCAAAATACATATTTTGTGATGATTTAGCAGGCAAGAATTTCAGAGGCTGCCAAATTCTGTTATTAAAGATGATGCTATTTCATGAAGGACCTAAACAAGGGTCTAACTCAGACTTTCTTAGACTTACTCCTGTGTGGACAGTATCTTGCAAAATTTGTCACAGTATCAAAGTCCGTGAGAACAAATCTTTTCATAGACTCATAGAATCACCAGCTTGGAAGAGACCCACCGGATCATCGAGTCCAACCATTCCCACCAATCTCTAAACCATACCCCTCAGTACCTCATCCACCTGCACTTTAAACAGGGTAAGCGAGTCAACTCCCTGGGCAGACTGTTCCATTGCCTAATGACCCTTTCTGTGAAAATTTTTTTTCCTTAGGTTGAGCCTGAACCTCCCCTATCGGAGCTTGAGGCCATTTCCTCTTGTCCTGTCCCCTGTCACTTGGAAGAAGAGGCCAGTTCCCTCCTCTCCACAACCTCCCTTCAGGGAGTTGTAGAGAGCAATGAGGTCTCCTCTCAGCCTCCTCTTCTCCAGGCTAAACAACCCCAACTCTCTCAGCCGTTCCTCATAAGACCTGTTCTCCAGCCCCTTCACCAGCTTCATTGCTCTTCTCTGGGCTCGCTCCAGAGCCTCAACATCCTTCTTCTGGTGAGGGCCAAGAAATGAACACATTATTCAAGGTGTGGTCTCACCAGTGTTGAGTACAGAGGGAGAATAACCTCCCTGGATCTGCTGGCCACACCATTTCTTGAGACTAACTCTGCAGCCATACAGTATGTGATATTTTGATGTCAAAGGTGTGAGTTGTAAGGAATTAAATCAAAGTGTAAAATTAATGTTCTCAAATTATAGCAAACTAACACTTCTGTGTTAATTATTTGGAAAAGAAGAAGAATATAGTATGTGAACTAAAGTGACTACTTTCATCCAAATAACAACTGAAAGCACTTCACTTCTCATGTTATTGTGGTTCCTTAAGCAGTTTGCCCAGAAGTTTTATGGAACATTTTTAACACTTTAACCATTTTAACATTAGTAAGTATCTTAAATGTTGCCATAAATTTTAAAAAGTGTTGCAAATTCATTAGCTTATTATGTTTCTAGTCCTGATATGGGATTGAGTAGTTTCTCGTTATGAGGACTACTTTTTTTAGTTCTGCCATGATGTTCTTGAGTTTGGAGTTGAAGTATGTTTGAATGCCCTCCAACAGCAGGACATGGATTGTCAGAGGGGAGCAGAAGACTTTTACCAGTCTGGGACTTTGTATGTTGGTATTAGGATATGTCATGTTTGGGGAAGCTGGCACAGGCAAAGGGAAATGTCACCTCCTTTTCTCAGTTCTGTGGGATAAAATAAAGATTTTGAGCAGGGCATCAGCAAAGTTAAGTTCTTGGATCCTTGTTCTTAAGAATGTTTTAAATCAGTTTGCCCCTTTTCTCAACCTAGCCATCATTCTATCAGTCATCAAAAGCTCAAGCTTTGCTAGGGTAGATGGTTGTAAAAAGCAAATGTTTAGAGTCGTGTTTCCATATTGTGACTCAAAGTTGTGCACTTAATTGTGCTATTCACAGCTCATGCTGTGGAAGCCAGAGATTCCACCCAGTCAGAGCACAGAAGCAGTACTGTGTAATTTCTGTAAGTAATTGACCTAATGCAGACTGTGAGTGTTCGCAGCAAACCTTTTACAAGCTGACTGCCCATCAAGAATAATCCTTCAGATAATGAGCACATTTGAGGACCTTCCTAACTGTTCATGGACAATTTTCAGACAGATGTCAAATGAGTTCAGCAAATGTTACTTGCCAACTGTGATATTTTGCCAATATTTTGGAATGCAGCTGTCTCTCCCTGAGAGGCTCTTGATCATTATCTTTCAAGAAAGCCCAGCCTATGTAAGTGCAGTTGCATTAATGTAACTGGATCATGGTGGATGAATGTGATAGAAACCACAGCTCCTGAAGCCTGGCATGTTACCATACTTGTAATCCATACCATGTTACTATCTAGTCCTGAGGCATAACGTAGGTGCTGAGTGGAGGCAGTCAGGATGCTGAGGCTTGGGGATATGGCCCTGGGTGAGAAATTGAGGGAGACTACAGCTTCTTATTCTGCCACCCAGGAACCTGTTAGGCAGAGCACGATTGAGTCCAATTAACACTGTGAATCTCTGCCATAAGGTACCTATTGTTTTGTCAGAAAAAGAAAGAGGGAATGCAATTATTAAATTATTTAGTAAATGTAGCAAACTCTTCTAATTTTCCCTGAAGAGATATTTTTTATCAGTTTTCTATAATCATGGTTTTCATCTGTACATAAGACCAAGACACTAAAACGTCTTCACCATTTATGAAGTCCTTAAATTACCTAAGGAAAAATCTGTGATTCTTACTGACTCTTGTTGAGAAGATAATTATCCTGAACATTAAGAACACATCTACACAGAAATCTACGGGTGCTGTTATGTTCTTGGATGTATGTTTTCATAGTAATTTCTTGAGGACATTCTGGACAGATGGCATAGGTGATTTAATGGGAGATTGCAAGCTCCTCTCTGGCAACTTCATTTAAAAGTTTCTTAAATATTCCAAATGCTTTTGCTGTGCCTGGGTGTAATGGACCTGAAACCAAATCAGTGCGGCAGAGGAAGACCTTCCTTTCTAGCGTATATGTGAAAAGGGACTGTGACAGATGTAGGACCCACCGTCTTGGGTTGAAGGGAGGAAAGTACAAGCATTCATTACAGATCATTGCTTTTTAGAAAAATCAGTTATTTCACTTCAGGGGGTCCCAGCTGTCATATATTAAAAAAGACTGGCTTCTCTTGACTTCATTCAAAAGCAACAAGGACTAATATTTTCTGAAAATCCGGCTATGTTTTAAGATATGCCATTTTTACACAGAGAATAATTCCTTGTTTGCAGAAATATTGATGACGGGATTTACCCTAGGCAGTAACTGAATGTGAAAGTAAGTATTTGCACAAGGGATTCTTGCATACTAATAGTTCTCTTCATGAATGCTGATGGTTTGTGCTATATTTCCTCACTGAATTGCAGAATTGATTTCTGGAAATAAAGTCAGGATTTATATATATATGTATTCAATATTTACTACCTCCTCTTAGCGTGAATGAGGAGTGAGAATGACTGTGTAGTATGGGATTTTATGGAAAGCTTCTAAGTCTTATTTTGGAGAAATATAAGTTTCAGAATTTCCGGTAACTCTGCCCATAATGTCAAAACTTCTCTAACCTTTAAAGAGCTACTGCAGAGTCTTTTAAGAGTTAAAACTGCTCTACATGAAAGTGAATCTGTGTATGACTCTTCTGTATTTTCCATTTTATATTTTTCCAATGAATGTTTCTCTATAAGAACAGGATTTTCTGGTTTTTATCAATAACTGCTGAGACAACCTAAATAAAATACTTAAACTGTATTTTCATTGCTTTCTTCTCATGCCTAAGAATAAATTATGCACCTATTTTTTTCAATGACATAATTTGCAAGTTAAAAAGTAAATAATTTCCACCATGACTAAGCTGTGACTTGCAGTTTTCAATTGCAGAAGATCAAGCAGTTGAATGAAATGTTTGTGAGTATTTGGATCAACACAAACATTAGGTTTCCCATGAGTAAGGGGACTGGGATAAGTTACTGGTTAGGAAAAATGATCTTGGCATGTAGAACCATTCCTTGGCTGGCAATGTATGGAGGTGGGATCTCAGCGTTGGTTTGAACAGCTTTCCTCTCTGGCTTGGTTTGTATATCGGGAGTTTTGTAACTATAAATTACCACCTGAGTTTTGCAGCTCAAGAAGTCTCTGAGCAGAGACTTGAGAGCTGCTATGTTGCCCTTACACCATTCAGTGATTTTCATACACACAGAGTACTCCTCAGGGCGTAGGGTGACAGCAATGCACCTCACTGTGACTGAGGAGAAGCTACCTTCCCTTGTGGTGACTAGGAGCCTGGTCAGCACCAAGTCTAGTTTTATGGGTCTTCTGTAGTTGTATTTTCTTCCTAGTAAATCTGACTTGGAATAAAACTGGCCTTGGAGTCCCCTCCTGTTCTGCTGGTGGAGGACAAAGTGGTAATAAAACAGGATTCAAGTTTGTCCATAAGCAGCCATTGTGCCTGTCTGGGTTTGGGTATTTCATAAGAGCAAAACATTCATAGTTGGTTTGGTAACCAAAAAATAAGAAAAAAGATTACAGTTTTGTAAAATCTAGTATTCATAGGAATTGAAATTCTGAAAAAAATATTTTTTTAATCCCATTTGACATATCTCAACATTAAATCTTCAGCAGCCTGCTGCTGTTTTGGTCTATTTTTCAGAAACAGCTCTCTTGGTCAAGTCATCATGTAGCCTAGTTGTGTGCAGTAGTGGTACATCACACAGCTGACTCCACATGGAAGGAGTCAAAAGGACAGACCAGACTGCGAGGACTGGCTGTACAATGGGTGTGTTTCTAAAGTCTTAGCAAACCAGCTGTGCTTGGTCAGATATTAATCTAGAATGGTTAATAGCTAGATTTTACTCAACTCAAAATGACATTTGTGATTACATCAGTCGTGTCTTGTTACAGCAGTAATGTGTAAATCGCATCTCAGTATGGTTATAAATTGATGAAAATAACATATTTCATTTTGGGTTACCATAGCCACAACCATTGCTTTCTTTAGCTATTGTGCTCTGCTGTTTTGTGAAATCTCGCGGCAAGGTTCCTTAGCTCATGTCACCACCAAATTGGTTACAATATTTTGCATCTAATGAAAGTTTAGGGGAAAAAAAGGTTTTGAGTTCTTAAAAAAAATTTAAAGGGAAAAAATCTTCAGAAATGCTTTAACAAAATCTTTATTAGTCATGAAACTAATAACTGTTTAAAATCAAATATACTGCTGCTCTTACCTTAACCTTCTTGAATTTCACAGTTTCCTTTCTCTTCACAATGATGCCTGTGAAATTGTGGTCTAGGTTATGACACTGAGAATAGATGATAGTGCCCTTGATTGTATAGATGCGTACTGTAGCAGCACTGCCATTCTCAATTAATCTTTATCACAAAAAGGAGGAGTAACAATTATGTGAAGGCTGAAATACCTGAACTCACATTTACAGTGTCTATGGTGATGATAACTCACCAAGCTGGATAATTAATCTACTTCCCATAATTCACATTCAGGGGCACTGAAGAAGTACAAACAAATAATACTTCTGTGTTTACTGGGAAAAGTTTTAAAATAGTTTTGAACCTGCCCATTAAGGTATCTGTCTTGGTGCTTGTGGAACTTTGCTTTTATCCTCATCAAAACTGAGGGTATTTCAGACTGGAAACATTTATTATTGCTATGTATAAATACATTTTTATAATCCTAGAGCACAGCTCTTATTAACAGACCGTTACTGGAGGGCTTCATGTCTCAGGCATATCTGTATGATATCTATATTTATTGTAACTGTTATATAACTTTTAACTGTGAAAGGTAGAGATCTATTTTTTTTAAAAGGTTTAAAAAAAGTATCTAGAATTCACATTATTTTCCTATTTCCTCCATGGTAATGAGGCTAGAAAATATTGTGAGAGTGAGTTTAGGTTATAGTATAATAGCATAGCTCCAACATTTTGTACTTAAAAAATCTTTTGGTATTATCAGAAAATCCAAGACAACTGTTGGATGCTGTGACACTGGCTACATTGGTGGTTTTTTCCGCTGGAAATATTCCCCATGTTGAAGGGGTCCCTTGCTCTGTCTGTCTAGGAACAGATTGCTGTTCAGGTTTTTTCATGTTTGCATTACAGTAATTAATGTGAAGCTATGTTGCGAAGCATTTGTCACTGTGAGCTATTTATAAGTCAAGCTTCAAGGTTCTAATTCCCTTTGAGAAGTTGTTGTGATACATTTAACGCAAGCTGTTGCTTTCAAAATTGCGCTTGTCTCTCACAGAACTGTAACATGAAAGTCCCCAATCAAACAAATGAGTTTGTCTTCAACCTGGAAAATGTGTCCCGTACTTCAACCAGATGCCTTATTCTCAAGTATGTGAAAAACATTCCTGAGATGTACACTTTTTTTCTTTGGTAATTACTCAGTCATGATGGAGATCTCTGAGTTAATAGGAACTTTTCTGGGCACAGTTTTCTGATAGCATTGCCCTAAATCTGGGAGAGATAAGTGACTGCAGCTCTAACCCAGCCCTGTGGTGGCTGCCCCCAGCAGGCTATGCACGCCCTCGCCTCCAGCTGGTCGCTGTTGAGGTTCTCCCCAGTTCCTCTCTGGCCTCAGCACTGGGCATCTGCAGTGCCACTGCTCTTTTAGAACAAGTTACTTTTCTGAGAAGGGGTAGTCCTCTTGGATAAGTGGGATTTGTCTCCCTTTTGCACTGAAAGGAGTTAGAATGGCATTTTATTGTCTTGGCTGCTTGCTTTAAGTATATGGAGTGGTGCTTTCCTGCTAGGGAGACAGTGTAACATCAGCTGGGTAAATGCTCACAGTCCCACTGACATCAGTGTAGAAGGGTCCAGCTGAGGGCCAGCGCTTCTGGCCATTACCTATCTATAATTGCCTTTACAACAAAGACTCAAAACCTGTTTCTTTTCACTTTGTTATAGCTAAATGGTAGATGGGGGTTTGCTTGAACTTCAATGAAAACCTATTTTTATTGGGAATTGAACAAGAAAAAATTCAGCTGCTGAAGAGGGCGTTTTTTTGCAAAGCTCTTAACATTTAAGACCAAGGTAGTGTCAGGCTCTTTCAGCTAGCACATATGGAGCATTTCACAGACGTGACCCCAGACAATTTGTCAGCATTTAATTTTCTGAAATTCATGGTTGAAAGCATCATTGTGCAATGTTACACATTTATAGAATATACACTCAACACAAGAGGCCATATTGTCTGTGACAAGATCTAAAAATGGGCTCATAGTTACTGGAGTTTTTTTGATGAATCAAATAAAGGAGTGGATGCTGTAGTAAACTGCTAAATTTATATCCCTGTGAATCCACAGCAGAAAATTTGTCTTCATTGTTCTATGATATTTCAAAAGTACAGAAAATTGCGTCAACTGAGACAGGAGTTTGAAAAATACCATTTGGGATCATGAAAGGGTTGCTGCCTCCTTAGCTAAACTGTAAATCCATTCTGGGTAATCAGCTATGCCTGCTTAGTCCACCTTTTTTCCCAAAAGAATGTTTCTTTATTTTTCTACTTTATTCCCTTTACAAAATTTGTGAACATTGTCTATTAGTCTCAGTGAAAGAAACCAGGGTGTCTCTGGAGAGAGCAGCCAGCTAACATCTTTTCCATTTGTGCACAGATCAGAGTTTAACTTGAGCCCTATGGGAGTTGTAGGCAAAAATTGAGGAAGTTGTCTCACAAACTGTTATTGATGAACAGTTCGTGACAATTTCTCATTTAATAACTCTTATCTCCCAGCTGGCCAAGAATATGGCTGATAATCTCCGGTATCTACTAAAGCTGCAAGAAGAACTGCATCCTGGTAAAGAGTAAATCTGAATTCCTGTTTCAACTCACTTTTATCACTTATGTCGTTAGAGATGCCCTTCATGAGTACTTTTAAAGTTTTTCACCGGGGAACATAAACTTCAAATCCTGAAGAACTGTATGAGTAGTCAGGAATACTAACTCTGACTTCTTGCATCCTTTGTCTGTGAGCCTTCAACATTAGGGGTATTTGAAGTGACTGGTAACTAGGAAAATAGCTAAGCAAACCTCTTCCTGATGTGCGTGCATGTGTGTTTGTCTTTATTTCCTTAAAAACAACAGGGCCCATTTCTGTGGGCTTATTACACTGCCAACACATTTTGCTTTCTCTTTTTCCTGTTGTGACTAGGGAAGCATAACCATTGCAATTGCAACTTCTCAGAATAATTGGAAACTCCATTTGGCTTCTCCATCTGTGACTGCATTATCCCGTTGTGGTTTGATGTAGGTGTAAATGTAGACTCATCTATACTGAAGGATTTCTCGAAATATAGGCGATGCAGTGTTACGTAAAGGTTGGCCTCAGCATATTCAGAGCTGGAAATCAGAGACAGCAGTATTCCTCCTCCTCCCAGCTTGACTTTTACTGAGACTCTAATGTGGCATGGATAAAGCGTGCAATTACAGTACAGCTCCAGAGAAGATTATGCAGCAACTTGTATGCAGTGTTGCACAGAGCTTTCTGTTGCTCTGCTTTGATGTGTTGCACCATTAGCATTACTGATGCCAAGGATGGCTGTCTCCTTCATTCTGATGCAGCTCAACAGGCAAAATTCTATTTTATCACCCACTTTTCCTTGGAATGTGTTGACTTCTGCTTGGATAGGAATATAACACACTACTGACAAAAATCAACATTGTGAACCAATAAACAGTAAACATGTTCTGTCACTATGCTCAAGGGGAATCATATCATACCTTAGTTATCCATGTATTCAAGGCCAAGCCTTGAGGAGAGGAGGGTACATGAATATATAGCGTGAAAATATAGATTGTTTCCCTCAGCTCTCCATCTGTGGGCCTTCAAGAGCTTTATAAACACAAGTTCACTGAGCAGCTGTATACCCCAAGGAGGCAGGTAATATGGTAATAAAATCTGCCAAGCAAGTTAAGGGTCCAAATCCTGATAAGATACCTCAGGCTTGTAAGAATTAAATGGAGCCATTTCACAGAGAGACGTTCCTCTGGAAGACTATTTTTTTTATATAAGCAACATAAGATCAACCCCCCTTTTGAACATTTTCCAAACTTTGGGGGTGCTTGATCTCTTAGTAGAATCAGAAGAGATTGCTATATAAATAACTTGAACTCAGACCTTCTCCAGTTGAAGGTGTTTGGCTCATAGTGTGCCTGGAAACAATGGGAATTCTCCTGAGCATGTTTAAACCCTGTGCAGTCTACCTCAACATCCTAAAACCTTCTCTTCCTTTTAGTGTTTTCCTTTCACCATTATTTTAATCTGGTAGATCTCTTGAACATAAAAGATTTCAAAGCAGTCTGCGATCTGTCATTCCATTTATTTTCCAGCTATTCTGATATCAAAGGCAACATGAATAAAAAATGATATGAAATGCAGTAAAGCAGCTGTCAGGCCAACTGTTCTGGGATCACATAGGCCATGGGAGGAACACTGCTCTGCTATGTGACTGAATGCTTGATGTGGGAGTCCGTTAGATGACACAGCAAGTGTCTCCTCTGGTGCATTCTACCTAGCGAGGAAGATGTGCTCTGATTCACTCTCCTCATAAGGAAAAAGCCAGAAAACATGAGGGTTGATGCAAACATCAGTAACAATTTGTCCAAAAGCAGCAATGCTGCTTGGGAGAAAGGAATTGATTTCCTGGCACTCTCATTCAGAGCAGGGTAAGAGCTGCTGGAGAGGCAGGGGGTGTCTGGCTAAACCCTGCTGGCTACAAAAAGGAAGGCAGAAAATCCTGCCTGGGGTGTGCAGAGTGAAGATTCCCCATACTGTGTGGGTCAACGTGAATGAGAGACAAACAATCTAAATGCACAAAATTTCAAATTATTCTCTAAAAGCCTTTCTTGCTTGCTGATGTAATGACGAACAATACCCATAGCAAAGGCAAGTAAATAATCCCTTGATAGTTTATTTTGGCTATGTGGTAACAACATTACTAAGAGCTATCCAATACTTTTAAAGAGAGTGTCAATGTTCTATTATTCTTTCCTACTCTTAAGAAAACTTTTCTTTCCATCCTTTTCTTGGAACAAATGAATTTGCTGGTCTGCATAGCTCAGAGTGCACTTTGCAAAGACGCTGCCATCTGCCATTCAGTTTCCTTTCTAAGCTGTGATCTTAGACGTATATTTCAGGGGAAAGGAAGCCAAAGTGGCTGAGTTTATTTTCCCTTTATGTGAACAACAATGGGAATAATTCCAGAGCAAGGCTGCCTGAAATGCCAACTGCAAATCACCTTTTCAGTGAGGCATTAATTCATTTTTGTGAAAAATATGCACAAGCTAGGGAAAAGAACTCTATTTCAATTACTCTCCCTGTCCACTGACTGGATCAATAAAACTCCAAATAGGAAGTTTCTGAGATTATTTATGTCCTGTTTTTTTCTTTATTTTTCTCTAACCCCTGCAACCCTCCTTCTTCTCAAACCCCTGCCACACATGCCTCCTGCAGAAGATGGGAGGTGGTAGAGGATGATACTAGGTGTGTCAGGGTCAAGGCTGCACAACCTTGGGTCAGCAAAACCCTGTACCTGGCCAGGGCATGGACCTCCCTGCAATCAGGAACCCCTGAGCGACTAAACGGGATTATCAGTCCCTGCCAGCAGGCAGGGAAAACAAGAGGAGGAGAAAGGGGTTACTTTGTCCCTTCTCTGCTCTTTGTGCTTTGTTGGAGATGGGTGCTTCAGTAACTCAGAAATACTAGGTGAGATCAAGACGAAAAACATTTTCCTTGCATCTGCATCTGGAAAACTAGGGCCATCATGTGTGTGTGATAGCTGGCACTACCACAAAAATACTTTGTGATTATTTTTAGTCAGGCCAGTTCCCCCATTAGATTTGTCTCATTGTCATGCAAAAGCCTGGGTAAGTACAGCTGAAGGGCATGCGTCAGTGAGCTGAAGTGAGAGGATGAGGCAAAACAAGGTAGACCTGTTTTCATGACCGTACTCCAGCCTTAAATGATCATCAAAGAGTTGAGAGCTCCCTGCTTTTATTCTGATGACTGTAGCAATACTCCAATGTTTCTTTCTACCAGAATAAGACTGAGCAAACAGCTCCTTTCTTCCTCTTGCATCAATTGCAAAAAGTAATAAAACAAAAAGCCTTTGCTTGCCTATGAAATATTTGAGTTCAAATTTCAGTGATGACTGGAATGTTTTAGAAATCAATTCAAGCACTTCTTGAGAATTAAAAAAAAAACCCTCTCCGTTTTTTCATTTTTTTCCACAATACCTAATGTTTCTTTGTATCCTTTGACTCTCCACAGTTCACTTTGAACTTAAAGTGGAAACTTAATTGGATTTTAGCAGGAAATTTGTTCATGCATATAACAGCTTTAAAGGGCATGAATAGTATAGAGTTGTAAAATGTACTGCTATTTGAAAGATTGATGTGCTTTTCTGATTTTGATGTAAAATGGAAACATAGTGAGGGGCTGTCACAAGCCTCTGAATCAGCCAGATTCTTTTTAGAAACTGAAGACAACTCTTGGCTCAGGTAGGCTGTTCTCCCACATGTGCTTTTGCCAAAACAGAATGTGTGTGTGTCAGGAATTTTTTACTGTTGTTTTTTTCTCCAGATGGTGTAACGAGGGAGAGACTGCTCATTGCTTGCCAAGGGTTGTATAATACTGTGGCAAGATGCAAACTCAATCTGCAGTTTTGAAGGTAGCATATCAATCACTCATCAGGTTTCTACATTTCTTGCATATAGGGTTAAACCTCTGTCATCAGGCTAAACCTAATAAAAAGTTTCATCCAAATGTTTTGAGTGATGAATTTTGGTATTCTTTCATTCCAAAAGTTAAAGTGGCCCCATTAGGATGCCAAGAGCCAATATGCAGCTGATCCTTTTTTTCTTCTCAAACCTAAGTCACTAAATCCCTCAGCTCAGCTAAGAAAAATTATGGATTTGCCTATGTTTTTTCTCCATAGTACATCTAAAGTAAAATTCAGAAGTATTTGGTGTCACAAATGATTTACTTCCATGGTTGTGATTAAGTAAGTTATTCACAGGAAGTGTTGTTAAGCATTGGAACAGGCTGCCAAGGAAGTGGTTGAGTCACCATGCCTGGAGGTATTTAAAAGATGTGTAGATGCTGTACTTAGGGACATGGTCTAGTGGTGGATTTGGCAGTGTTAGGTTAAGGGTTGGACTTGATGATCTTAGAGGTCTTTTTCAACATAAACGATTCTGTGATTCTGAATGGCATGTACACACAATTTAGTCACTGTGGTCTAGCAATCTTCCAGTACAGAGAGGTTTAGAGACAGATGGGGGAAGTCAATCATCTCAGTCATCTTTCAGCCTGAACTTATTTATGTCATAAACACTTTTTGTTATAGGGACTGTGTTCATTCAATCTCACAGCAATCCAAGATAGCCAGACAAAGTGGTGGTGACTTAAAATTAGTGCACTGACATTTATGACAATAAAAGCAATTTTAATATGATGATACACTGCCTTTTTAATAACCTACTACAATAATTTCTTCCATGTGGCAAGAGAGAGCAGGATATTCAGTATTCTATAATAATTTTCAAATGGTAAAATGTTTGCTTTGTCATGAGCTATAAGAGATAGCAAAAATCCTCCAAAAAGCAAGAACTGTTTTTAAGTCTGATCTGAAAAGTCAAACAAGAGCAAGTTTACTAATTTAGGCTGTCTGGAAGGAGTGTAGACAAGATTTTCAATATCTTAGGGATATGACAACAGAAAAAGATCTACAAACATCCTTTAGGTGCCCTATACGCTATATTTTCACCATCCAAAGAATTTTCTGCCTCAGGCAGTACCAGATTATTATTCTGGCTGGCAGGAAACCCTCTGTAAATTATAGCTATATCTGGCACATATGGAAGAAAAGCCATCAGACTGCATCATACATGAAAAATAGTTTCTCAGTTGCCTTGGTCAAGTAACTGAAAATTTAGACATATCATCTTTTAATTTGATGAATGACAAAACCAGCAGTGACAAGAACAAAACTGGAAGTTTCTAAAATTAGATATATTGGATTGAGAGGTAGGTCATTTGTCAGCCACCCTGTAGATACAACAAAATGGAAGAAAAAAGGTTTGCTTTGGATCACAGAGCCAGAGACTGCTGCACAAGATTATGAATTCCAAGACATCTACATCTCTGTGTGTACATCTCTAGAGACACCAAAGAGGGTCTTAAATTTCAGCATGATCCAACAATTCAGATCCTGGAGGGAGAGAGATACTGTAGAGAGTTGTCTTTATACAGCTGACATATGTAGCCTCAAATGCCATCCATAAATTAGGACCCTATCAAATAACAATGCCCCTAGGGTCTGCTAGTTAAAAACTGTCCTTCGGAGGGAACAGGCCATCTTCTGTAGGATGGATTGTGCATTATACAGTCCTCATAAGAAACCAGTCCAAAAAAAATAGGTAAAAAACCAATTAAATCACCTCTGTTGGCAGATCTCATTTAAGCCTCTGAAAACCTGCTCAGAGGAGTGAAGTAACTTTTGGAGTATTTTTTAGACAACATTTAGCCATAAAGTTACCTGATATGTGCAGAAAAGGAGTGTAGCTAGGGCATTTCAATTCCACCTTTCTTCTATGTTCGGCAGTTGATCTCAAGTGCACATACAGCCTATTAAACTAATTTTGTTATAGCTTTACTGTTGACATTTAACATGAAATACCAAGAAATGAAAGATTTTTTTTTAAAAGACTATGACTTTTTGTTTCAATGCAACTTTGTCAGGACCACAAGATAGTAACAACTTGATGTAGTGTGTTACTTCAGTAATTTCTTTCTCCCTAGGGAAAATACCTTTGATTAGCACAGTTTCTATCTCTTTGTTACAAGGATTATTCAGAATTTGTCTGTGTTAATATAATTGAATTTAATGGGAGCTGTGAATTCTTGGCAGTGTCTTTTTCCTATTTGTAGTGCACACTTACCTTCTCTCATCCAATTAGCTACCAGACTCTTCTAGAAAAGCAGTGTTGAATCTTGGCACTTTAAAGCAAAGATTTATTTTTCAGTGCTAGAATGATTCTTTACACATGGTATTCTCACCCATCCAGTCCTCATCCGGTCTGAAAAAACACAGAAGCTAGAGAGCTGGGATGCTTTAGAGGCTGGTTTGAGAGCACCCACCTGGACTGTCTTCCATGTGGCCAGCAGTGCTGGTAAGCACAGAACCCTTGCATGAGGTAGTCGGCTTCCGAGCCAGCATCTAATGCTTTGACTCTCATATTTGCTCTGGGGCAGCATCCCAGCAAATCTATGTCAAGGCCTGTGAACTTAAGCAAACTTAAGCATACACCACACAGATCACTAATATTTTCAGCTGCCAGAAATGTAAACCCCTATAAAATCTATTTTTAACTCTATGTGATAGAATATTCTAATCCAGTGAATCCTAGAACTGCCTTTAAATACTTGGTACTTTCTCTGAAATTATAGTAGTAAAGGACAAAGCTGAAATAATTTACAGATATTATGGATTTAGTGAAGATTTCAGAGTGATTTGCATGTCTAGTGTTAGTCTAACACCAATTTAGAGCTCAACTCATCCAGATGAAAGAATTTTCATCAGAACTGTTTTGGAGAAGACAAGAATTGCTTAATTTTGTATCTCAAAACTGCTGCTGTGTGATCAGATTCTTTTGCAAACTTAATCAAAAAAGCATTTACAGAAAACAACTTCTTTCCATCATTATCCCTAGCGCTATCACTTTTCTAATTGGACTTGAATAATTTTTATCCCAGAATAAACTACATTTTTTCCTGTTACCTGCTGTGTGATAGACTACTGTAGCTTGCATTTGCTTCACAGAATATGTTGGTCTGTGTTGTTAGGCTGAAGAAATCAGAGAACACCACCCATGGC